>CM062805.1:130352588-132752588 GCA_031772625.1 Pinus tabuliformis
CCTTTGCAAATAACTTGCATACAATATATAGAATGTGTGAGGAAGAGTTAGAATGCCCAAGGGTTGGGGAGTTACTCGAATCATTGCAAAATGGGAGATGGAGAGCCAACCATCAGCGACAGGTGCAGCGCTACAAACAAGACATTTGGCTTGGGTGAACTTTTGCCTTCCTTCGCCACTTGGATAGAAGCCAATATGGAGAAAAAATACTTTAAATTCCGCCTTTGGTGCCAAAAAACTGAAGTGTAGATGAGCGGGGCCCACTTGGAGAAGTCGCGAACCGAAATTTCGCGAAACGGAAGCAAATTGGCAATTTTTCCTCTGTGCGCCGTGCCATTTTTCTCTGCACGTCGTGCTACTTTGGGGCCTATTTTGGGGCACTTTCAGTTGTCCAAAATGTGTCGAAGTGGGCTTGATGGAAAGCCTGTCCTGTCTACTTTTCAACCCAACTAGAATTTCAGTTTTGGTGCTCATTTACCCCTCCAAATCTCCATTCTCCCAAGATTGCTTTCTGTGTGTCAAAAAAGTGGCAAAGAGGCCATTTTTGGGTGTTTTTGACCTTTAGGAGACCCAGATCTTGCCCAAATTTCTTGCCAGGACACCAGTAGTCGTAATTTTTGATGCTGAATCCAAAACTGCAAGCCATTCCTCGTTTTGAGATCTAGAATTTTAGCTTCGCGCCAGTGGCGTGGCGCACAGGGAGAAAATCCCTGTTTTTTGCCCAAAAAATTACCATGTGACCAAAAATTCACCAAATTTTTTGAAATTTGGGCTAGAGGTTCCCTATGGGGTGTTATGATGGGCCAAGGAAGCCTCAGTCAAGATTCGAAGCTGATCTTGCTCTTTTACCTCTTTTTTCTTTCTTGTTGCTTTCCTCAATTTCACTTTCAAACTCCTTATTCGGGCCTGTGGACTCATGTTTCGCACCCTGTAACAGAAAGCCATATGTCTCAGTAGAGCAAGGTCCTAGTTGGCCTTGTCCAGTAGCCTCTCCAAATGCATGTTGACCCTCTCAAGGTTGGCCTCCCGATCCTCATGATTTCTTGCTCCAAAGATGTGAGCTCAACCCTTCTTCTTTGAGCAGCTTGGCAATGCTCACGAATGTTTTGCAGCTCCATAATCACCTGCTGATCCTCAAGCTACTTGTTTCTCTACTCCAGGTACTTCATGTTCCACTTGGACCGCTCCAGATTGGGTGACAAGTCTTGGATCTCTGTGTTCTTCTCTTGAATAGTCATCCTATGTCGGGAGTTCTCCACATCTACATCATCATCCTGAATGAGGATGAAATTGGCCTCCTGTTCACCTGATGGCCCCTCGTCATGCATGGGCTTCTTGTCCTTGTCCTCCTGGGAGCCTGTTCTTCTAGGGATGTATCACTTTGAGTCTCCACCTCATACTCTGATGAACCCTCAGATGCCATGACTGATGTTTATGTACTGTGTTAAGGTTGCCCTTTGATGATGGTGAAGCTGGGTGTTGTTTTGATATCTGCCACCAAGGGGAACAATGAAACAAAGGGAGTATTAGGAGGGGAGTAATGTGATTGGAATAGGGATTATGGGGAGAAGTTTGTTTAGGAATATGTAGGGGGTTTGAGTATTTGATAGGGTAGGGTTTTGGGTTGTTATGTTGTCAAATAGGAGGAGGGGAAAGGGAATAGGGTTTGGTAATATTTTAGGGTAGTGAGGATAGGAAAGAATGGCATAGGGGGGATAAGAAGAAAAGGGTAATATAGGGAGAATGGAACCTTTGCAATCAACACCACACTTACAAAACCCTAGCAATCATGACTTTTTGGTGTTTTCTTGTGGTTGGTTTCATGAGTTTATGTTGCATTCAATCCTAGCCATAAACCACCATATCCTTTATGAACTTTGATGGACAAGTGATGTTATAGAGCCTACCTTGCAATTTGATGGGTTTCACAATAAATTTGAGGAAATTTCGCACAATTTCAGGCCTTTTTTCCCTGTGCGCCGCACCCTCTATGTGCGTCGCGCCAGTGTAAATTTACACTGGAAATTTTCTCCCAGTGCGCCGCGCTTCCTCTGTGTGCCGCGCCCTTGTCCAGGTGCCTTTTGGAGGCCTTCCCTATGTCAAAATTGGGTGTAGGATAGCTTGTTGGAAGGTTCTTTGAGTCTACTTTCCAACCGAACTATAATTTTTTAATTTGGAGTTCATTTGCCTTGTCAAAAATCAAATCTCCCAAGACTGGTCAAAATGTGCCAAATGAGGCTGCCTCAAGGCAGAGTGCTGTTGCAGTCAACTTTTGAATGCCTTCCTCAACTCCAAATTGAGCTCAGGATAGCTCATTGGAAAGATCTTTGTGTCTAGTTATCATTTGACTCATCCACAAAGTCATTTGACCAACCAATCTAGGAGAACACTTGATTTTCCCAAGGTCACTTCAGAGGTGCATCAATTCTCCGGAGGCAATTGTATTTTTGACATTTCTCTAAAACCATGACACCTGTGTAAACAGTGAAGGAATTTTTTCTTCCTTGGCTTGTTGTGGACAAAAACCTCTCTGAATTTCTCCAAATTCATCTTTTATTGCTCAGAAATCGCATTTGAGTGAAACCTATCCCGATGTGTGGAACAAGGGATTTGTCGAAATGAAGCGAAATGACGGGGATAGGGAGCTTCTAAATTCTTGAGGAAATTTTGGGAAGTAGGGGAAAGTGAAATATCAGAAATTGAGTGAGGGGAAGGGGTCCGAAAAGGCAAAACACAGGTCCAACCTAAAAAATCGCCAGGTTGTAGCAAGAAACTAGGGTTTGTGCGAAAATGAGGAATTTGGGGGATCTCAGTGATGGGAAGTGTTTGATAATGTAATGTAAGGATATGGGAAGGTGTATGAACATCAGGATACAAGTTTTTCCAATTATTTGACCGTTCAAGAGAAATTGCCTTCAAAACCCTAGGAGAGGGAAATGACCTTACCTAGGCGCAATTGAAGCATGAACAAGGTGTAAAATGACCTAGTGGAACTTGAAATGATAATCAAAACCTTCTGAATGATGATACAATTAGCTGAATAGTGACATAGACCGACATTTGGGTGACTTTGGAAGGAGTGAAAGCAAACCCTAGACCTAATGCCTAGTGATAAAATTTTACTTGAAGACTCACCGAAATGACAAAATTTGACCTTGACACCTTGAAATCACTTTGTAAGAGCATGTTCGATTGTTGGAGGAAGGTTGGAAAGACTGACACTAACACAGTGCAGGCCAAATAGGGACCAAGTGCGCTGCATAGCACCCTGTCAGTGTATGGTTTGCATTGCAGCACACCCTAGTGAAGGCCTACCTATGCTGATCTTCTTAGAGGTAGTTTTTTGGATGTTTTCAGTGATGGAACTTCTTGGGAAGTGAGGCATTTTGATGACTAACTTATTTAGGGCATGTAACAACTGCACTAGGGGTTGATGGGCCCTAATAGTATCGATTTGTAATTTGGGGTTGATGTGCCCAAATGGATCTATAACAGTTGCCCCCTAAAGCATGAAGTCGTAAATATATATACATGTCAGGTGAAATGCTTTATCACGAGGAGAGGAGGTTTTGAAATGGAACATGACCTACATCAATTACAATACATATATCATGATAATTTGATTTTTCTCATGATCTAGCTGAGGGAAGGCATACCCATGCTCAACTTATAAACTTTCATTACATGTAAAAATATAGTTGTCTACAGATATAGACCCATGAATAGTTGACCATGAATGTAAGGCCATTATACATTTGATTTAGTACTCCTGAAAATATCGCAGCCCGGATGGATGAAACTAGATTTGGGGTCTTCAATCTCATTAAATCTTTTTCTCAAGTACAAGTCTAACCATGTGAATAGATGTTCTGAAGTTGAACATGGAAAGACATTGTTTGATTACCAGCCAATGATGTAAGTCATTAACAGACGCGAGAGGAATCACTGATAATGGTAATGACCCTCAAGGTACTACAGTACATTTCGCATGGTGTGAATAAATGATTTGATGTCGAACACCATACAAAGTCTTTCGGTCGAAGGCCATTGATGTCAACCTATCGTCGGAAGCGAGAAACCTGCCATTGATGTATGCAAGCTTCAAGGTACTGAAGGGGTGTTTCTAAGTCAACTTCTTAGATGATGTGCTGATGTCAACAAGAAGCAAATTCATCACAGGAGGGCCTTGATGTATCCCACATCTACGACACGAAATGAGGTAAATGATTTTGGAGATGAGAGTCGACTACGACACAAGGTTTAGGAATGGTGGTCATGAAAATGAAGGTTTTTGGTATTGCAAAGGATGAAGTTTGAACTGAACGAATTCTCTTGAACATGTCGATGACATTGAGATGAATTGGTACCATTGACCCACAACAAAGTAATGGATGGTATGATAGACCAACGGTGTGATAACCATCAAGCTGAATGACCCAACCCACATAGTCACGATGATGAGGTGAAAGTGTCATGTTCAAGAGTGACTTGCTACCATAAAGTTTTCTCAGCTTTTTCCCATTTTCCCCAGTCATTGCTGACCAGTACCTCTTTATTTTTATCAATCTTGAGGAGGATAACATATGCTTGTTGTATAATTTCACCCTTTGGGTGAATCCATCGCTATTTGATACTTTAACGACTCTGACGAAGGTGAAACTCGGCCTTGTCTAGATGGACAAGTTTGTCGCTATTTGATGTTTTTAATGAGTTTAACGACAAAGACAACTCGGTCCTTTTCCTGTTTAGAGAGTTTGAAAAGGGACGAAAAGGAAACTCCATAAGTTCTTTTTCACAAAATAATCTCTCAAGTCCGAAAAAGCATAAAATAATACAAGAGAGATGTTGTTTCCAATCCTTTAACGAGCTGGAATAGACAAGTGCTTGACAATCTTTTCATATTTAGAGAGTCTAAAAAGAGTTTAAAGAGGACTCTAAGGGGGTTTCTTTTCGTTTTTAACAAAGCTCGAAAAAGAAACAAAAGTTTGCTTTGTGGTCAAAGATGTTCAATTTACACTTAAGCACATTGAATTCTACTTTCAGCTATTAAACCTACTCAAAACTCCATCAAAGAGGATTAAAAATACATGTTCATGGATAAAATGAATAAAAACTAACATTTACTTGATTAATATGCAAGAAATAAACATAAAAACAAGTTTTATTATTCATTTTCACCATTTCACTTTTACCCTTTGACTTTGGTGCTCTGGAGCAGTTTTTCACCTCAAAGTTCACTAGCTGATTGCAGAGGATTCAGTGGACCATTTCTCGTGCCGTCTGGACCAGGTAGGAGCTATCCCTATTCTCTTCCATTTTATTCCATTTATTTTCAGTTTTAAGAAAAAAAAATTGGTTTTTGAGGCCCCTAGGGTTTCATTTTGTGCACTCTGGATCAGTGCACCCTTTCAATATCGAAAGGTGTGCTGCATTGCATACACCTAGAAGGTAGTATGCATTGTAGCACACTATCTCTAATGGAGGGGTGTGATGGGTGCAAAAACTAAATTTTGATAGCTGTTTTCTCCCAAATTTTCAACTGTTTTTTGCAAAAAATGGATCCTAATTTGTCTAATGGTTGCATTTTAGACATTCATTGGATCAAAATGGTGATTATATGGAGATAACAAGAGCACGAAGAACAAGACATGATTTTGGTAAATAATCAGGGAACAGTTGATGCCCTAAGGAATTGTGGGTTACTGAAGTATTTTCGATTATCCAGCATGCGGCAACAAATTGAACTTTTACAGTACCTTGTTCGTTCTTGGGATCCTACCGATCAGGTTTTTCACATTAGGGGCAAAGTGATCCCCTTTACCATTGATGATATTTACTTTCTGACTGGACTGTCGAGGCAGGGTGCCCCCATCTCATTATCAGGATTTATCAGAGGAGGTGAATCAGTGAGAGATTATATACGACAGTTTTGCCAGGAAGGAGCTCAACCTAGCAGAGACAGAAAGATCAACATCAGGGATGTTAGTTATTTACCGTTGAGAACAATCCTTTTTACCCTAGCCAAACTAGCTGGCAGTGCAACTTTACACTTGGAAAACAGGTCATATATGTAGTATGATCTAAAGTGCTTGGAGCCAAAGGTGTTCAATTGGTGTGAGGCAATTCTTTCATCCATGAAAGAAACATTAAACAAGGTAAATAATGGAAGGACAATTTTTTTTGGCTATGGGTCTATCTTGATTTCTTTTGTCTTGGAGAGAATTCCACTCATGCAGCCACACCACACATCTCATTGGGAGTACCTAGACCTAGAGACCCATGGGTGCAGAGGTGGGTAGATCTTATGGCTAGGCATGCTTGCCAGTCATTGATCTCGTTTACCCTTGCTTTCTTTGAGTGGTTTGACCAATAGGACATGGCCTTCCCAGAATATCAATATTCAAGAATGGATTTCCATGATGATCTAGATTTGGTGTTACCGGTTGGAGCGCAGTGGAGTGCTATTGGTAAATTGTTTGACCATAGTTCTTTTGTTTTTAAAGTTTCTACTTTTTTTGTGTTTTTTGATTATTTCCAAGACTAAACAAACATTTTTTATATGTATACAAATGTTGGATCTGTTCAGCCTGTGGGACACCAACGAGAGGTAGGTGTGCTAGTACAAAGAGCTATTGGGAGAGCAGTTCTTCGAGACTTGGATTTAGCAGAGACATTGTCCGAGTTACAGGATCACATAGAGGGTTTGACCCTAGGTATTCCAAATGTCTAGATCGAGGAGTTACCTATACGATTGCAGCGCCATACCATTGGTGTGCCGAGTCATTGGATGAGACTCCTATGCATAATAGCATAGGCTGTGACTTGTTATCATGAGCAGCACTAGTCTACTTGGATATCGTTTGCATACATTTTGAGTATTTTGGGTCAGATGACCAATTTTGTCTTGGACAAAAACTATTTGTAAAAACTTATTTACAGCTAACTATTTGACTTTTAGAGTTTTATTATGGTTAAGTGATGCAATCCTATTCAAAGATGATGTGAATTGAAAATGTTTACTTTACATATGTCGCAAATGTCTATTTAACACATAATTCGCTAGAGTCAGTTAATGTGTTTAGATTTCTGGAAATATGTTGATATTGAATAAACTCAAAATACCTTTCCAAAATACGAACTTTAAGGAATATGCGATGAATTGCTGGGTTTCAGATGGTATAGATGCCAGTAAGTTGTAGTACAACAAGTTGTGAGTCTAGCATAATGATGATTCAGTGTATGCCAAGTGAAATGGCATCAGAGAGGAGTTCAATCAACACGCTATACTCAGTGATATTATTTGTCGATCATACAATACATATCCCTCTAAAACTCACTAACTCACCGCTTGGAGCGAAAATGGCCCATGCTACAAAAGATAAATTCTGCGTACTACGACTAGCTCCATCAGCATAACCAACAAATGGTTCCAAAAAGTTTGACATCTACAACAAATGCGAAGTGGATTATCTAACCAAATAAAAACTTTAAAAGAAACACACACACACAAATGCAGTCAAAGCATATATACAGTGAGTTCTACTACACTTAACCAAGCATAGTAACGTTTAAGGTACAACCCGTTTCAGGGCTATGACAATGGAATCCCATCATAGTCCACTAACTCGTAGGCACCTTTTGTCAACACACGTTTAACAATATAAGGGCCCATCCATAGCAGTTCAAATTTTCCCACTCCAAGTTTATCAGAATCCTGATCGTAAAGCAAGACCAGGTCACCTTCTAAGAAGACACGAGGCTTAACATTTTTATCATATTGTGCCTTGATGTGTTTTTTTTATGCGACTCATTAGCCACTGCGGCATAACGACGGGTTTCATCCAGATGGATTAATTCCAAGAAACACGCTTCTTCTTCAGAAGTGTCAGGTAGTAGGTCAATTGCGAGTTTGAGAGATGAGATTTCACATTGGATTGGTAAGACTGCTTCCAAACCATACACCAACTGAAAAGGCATAAATCCGATCGCATTTCTCACCGAGGTTCGATATGCCCACAAAGCCAAGTACAGGATTAAATGCCAATTCCTTTTATGAACTCTAATCATTCTTTGCAACATGCACTTAAGGACTTCATTGATAGCTTCAACTTGTCCATTAGCTTGCAGGTAGTATGGTGTAGAACTATCATGTGACAGTCCTAATTTGGAAGTTAATTCGACCATCATGTGATTGTAAAAATGCGACCCATGATCTGTAACTATAGCTTGTGGTACACCAAACCTAGCAACCACAGGGTTGAAAAAAAATAGAGCAGCCGTTTCACCACTATTGTTCAATGTTGGCATCACCTTGACCCATTTGGTAAAATAGTCAACGGCGACTATAATATACCCATGTCCCCCAGCTGGGGTGGGGTTACATGTCATGAAGTCAATGCCCCATATTGCAAATGGACCCACAACAATGAAGGATGCAATGGTGTAGGTGGTAATGTGGCTTTACGGTCAAATATTTTGCAAGCATGGAAACTTCTGAGAACAAGAATGAAATCTTTGAATATGGTTGGCCAGAAGTAACCAACACGTAGAATTTTTTGTGTAGTTGTGTAACTAGATAAATGCCCCCCCACAAGCACCTCAATGACACTCATTCAAAGCTTTTTCAGCCTCCTCATGAGTAAGGCACCTACATAATATCGTATCGAAACCATGACGATAAAGTGTATCACAAACGATCAGATAATATTTGGCTTGGTATCGAGTATGTCGCTGTTAAGAGCGGAAGGTATTAGGTTGAAAAGCTTGGGTATGGAGATAGAATAGTATATATCTCCATACCATGGATCACTTGACGAGATAAGAAACAAAGACTCATCCAAGATTGATGCTTCTGATGTAAAACCATTGGAGGATGAGGGAAAATCACAAAGTAACTCAACAAGGACAAGAGATTTCTTTGATTTAGATTTGATGAATTCCAAATCAAACTCCTACAAGATAACTATCCATTTATAATATTTTACCCCCAACAATTGACATGACAAGATGTATGTCATAGGGTTGCAATATGATATAATGGTAGTTTTGTGGAGGAGGATGTAATGATGAAATCTTTGCACAGCTTGAACGGCTGCTAAGGCTAACTTTTCGACATGTGAATACTTACTTTCTGTATCATTGAGATTATGACTCAAATAGTAAATAGGATGTTCAGTTCCACTTTCTTCTTGAACTAAAACCATACCAATGGTTGTATCTACAGTGATGTGATACAGGTAAAATTATTTTAGATAGTTTGGGGCATACATTAATGATGCTCTAATCAGGGAATTTTGAGAGCATCAAAAGAAGCTTGTGCAACTTGGTCCCAATGGAAGGGTACCCCTTTCTTTAATAGACAGGTATAACCTTTAGCTAATTCAACATAGTTTGGAATGAACCTCCTCAGAAAGTTTGCCTTCCCTTGAAGTCTCTTTATCTGTAACAAGTTTGAAGGTGGAAGCAAGTCAAGGATTGCCTGAACCTTAATTGGATCAAGTTGAATTCCATCTTTCGAAACTATGAATCCAAGCAATCGACTAGAGCCAACAAAAAACACACATTTGTGTGGATTGATTCTTATCTTGTAGTGCCAATATCGTAAGAATATTGCTCTCAAATGTTGCGAGTGATCAGTCCATTTTCGTGAATGAGTAGGCAAATCTTCAAGATAAGGTTGAACAACGTACTTGATGTCATGGAAAGCATAATTCATTGCCCTCTAAAATGTAGCACTTGCACTCTTCAAACCAAAAGGTAGCTTTCGATAAGCAAATGTGCCCCATGGACATATAAAAGTGGTTTTTGATTGGTCATGTGGGCAGATATTGATTTGATTGTAGCCAGAAAATCCATCCATAAATGAAAAGATTTCACATTCGGCACATTCGTCAATAATCTGGTCGATAAAAGGTGTAGGATAATTGTCCTTTGGACATGCTTGGTTTCCATCCCTATAATTGATGCACACTCGAATTGTCCCTTGTTTTTTCATGATTGGAACAATATTAGATACCCAATTAGTAAGAGGTATAAGGAAAATGAAGCCAACACGCAAAATGTTTTCAACCTCTGCTTTAATGGCAACAAATTTCTTAGGATGAACAGGTCGAAGCCACTATCATACTGGTTTGATATCAAGGTACATTTTAATCTCATGTTCAACAATACTTGAGTCAATGCTCGACATATCCTCATAAGACCATGCAAATATATCTCAAAATTCGCGAAAAAGAGCAGAGTAATTATCAAGTTCCAATGGAGAACAGGATTTGTCGACATGAATGTTTTCTACAATGTTAGGCTTGGTCAAAATGTTTATAGAAATTGTTTCTTCTATGTTGGACAAATTATGCTGAGAATCTATAGTATTTACAGAATTTGACAAAAAATCAATGATCGATGGGTGATTTTTATAGAAGGTGGGAATGAAGATGATAATCCTCCTACAACGTCTCTCCTATCATCATTGATTAGACGATTCCTTCATTCGTAGAATGTATATGTGAAAAGGATCCGAAGAGGTACCATATTCTAATGATCTATCTATCCATACAATTTTGAGTGCGGATTAGGGTTTGCCACACAAGCCCGAAAAATTGATTGCTATGATGATTCAATGGGGCTTAACGGCAACAACTCACTATGACCATTAGTTTCAAAGTAGTTGGAATTCTTTGTAAAATCAGATGATGTAGAAGAAATCATGTTGCAAGTCTCTACTCTTGCCACTTCAACCAAACCAGATGGTGACGGGAGGGTAAAAGTGGCCATCATGGAAGGATCTTTAAGGAGACCTACTCCAACACTTTGAAGTGACAGTGGGTTTCCGTGTATCAACAGAATGCTTCCCGTAGCTTGTGAACTATTGGAAAAGAAGGCTAGTTGATCAATGATTGTGATTCCACCCATGAAAGGGAATGAAATTGTACGAAAGTATGTGGAAACAACAGTAGCCATAACATATACCCAAGGCCTTGCTAGTAAAATGTTGTAATCGAGGAGTCCATCAGCTACCTCATCGTCAACAGTAACTGTCTTGCCCCCTAGTTCGATTTGTAGGTTACTCAAAATCCCATATGGGGTATATGTTCTTCCATCAAAGGCTTTTAACGTAGTTGGTGATCGTGACAATGGCAGTGAACAAAGTGTTTTCCAGCAGCTCATGGACATAATACAAGTAGATGCCCCCTCATCAATAATAGTTTGGTGAACATTCTTATTGAGAGCTTTTACTTGTATTAGGAAAGCTAATTGTGCCGGTAACTTTGGTGAATATCCTACATGGTTAAAAACCACAAGATTTGAATCCATAGGATTTATTCCACCTATTGCTGAAAATAAAGCTTGTTTCTAGGAGGGACAGTTTTGCAACACCTCAAGTTTCGACATAGTGGAAGGTGATTGAGCCAAATCTTCCACTATGTTATAGTTTTGAGCTGCTCGAGCACAAGGATTAAATGTTGATTTATGCATAACTCCCTTTGGTGGCTTTATCATCAATTCAGGTACAACTGGTGGAACAACTTCTGATGAAGTCGAGGTCAAAGTACTAGGTTGATCAGTGGCCTAGTTATTCGATGACGGCAAATTTCCATAATCTTTGTTTCTTGTTGACACCAAAACATCGTTTTTTGGATTTGTGATGGATAACATGAGTACTGGGGATGTGGAAGCATGGTCAGTTGCAACCAAATGTGTCTCCAGGGTTGGAAATAGATTTGTCAACACTGTTGTTGTGGTTGAAGTCTTTAAAAATTTAGAGACCTCAGAGCGATGTGGACAATCCCTTGTACAATTCTTGTCATTAAATATTAGACATGGATAATGAGGTTTCCTGGCCGTGGTAGGGGAATCAAATGATTTGTCTGGAGTGCTATTTTCTTGTTTCTTTTTATTATTCTTCCCCTTTTTCTTACCTCCTGGTTGCTTTGGATTTTTTCCTTTCTCAGATGACACGAAATTAATCTGTGAGGTATGAGTGTTTTCTGATGCATTTGTAGCTTGATTGGAAATAGCAAGAGTTTGACCAAATGGACTTACCGTTGCCTATGTGATTGAAGAACCGATCAAACCATTGTCAGCATGAGAGTCCTTACTCGAATGTAGTGGTGGTGGAACATGTTGGCTGATAACAGGTGTCTTCTAAAACTCCTAATTACCCCACATTAATCATCGATCTGGGCAAGTATTTTTATTCCAAGAGTGTACACAATATGTGCATGCTATGTATCCAAAGAATAATGTTTCTTAAGAAGAAGTATAGACCTTTGATACAAGAGTAAACATATACATGTAATAAACTCAAATTGCAATCATTAAAGGAAATATGACATCTAAAATTCAAGACTCAAACCTCTACTGAAATCATAATCAAATCTCACATAATCAATTCAAGTAACAATAGCATCAGCCAAGAGCACAGTAGCAATAACTCATCTCTTCTTAGCTGATTCAATCTAAATCATACTCAATCTCTATAAAGAAATCCAAATGGAAATGATATCAATCTGAGAGTTCAATAACAATAACCAAATTCTTAGAGTTGATTAAATCAATATGATTCACTATCTAAGTAGTTGAATCTGGAATAAGCGTAAATGACAGTGTTGTAAAATATGTAAAGGAAACATACTACTTCAATACTGGAAAAAAGTCACTAGCCAATAAGATTAACTCACGGAAAACAGGAAAATTATCAAACCAATTAAACTTGCAAGAATCAGAAATATATAACACAAGGAAGTAATTTAATCCACTAGAGGCTGGGCCCTTAGCCACTAGCGAACATTGCTAATCTACTTTAGAGAATACGAATGAACAACAACTTCAGTTATATATTAATCATGGAACTTAAATAGCATTAAAATATGGTTGCATTCTCCAATAGCACGAGTTTGTAAATTAAAATCACAATTTGAAATAAAAGAGATCCATTCCCCCTCTTCCTACAATCATTTCCTTTTATAATCAGAAAGGGGTAAAAGATAAATGTGATCCCTCAGGATCTCCCGATCTTGAGGGATTCATAACTGATTGCTATCTTCAAACACCTTTCCTATTTCGCACTGATCCTCATGATTCACCCTCAGCCCTGTCTACAACCGACGCATTCCATTCTTCGTTTGTTGGCTTATGTTTTTCCATCGTTAGGGAACATCAACTGTTCCTTTCGTCATTTTTCTACATAAAGGAGAGTAAAAGTTAGTTACTATGGCTCAATCTTAACTGTGAGTAGTTCATTCGTTTCTTATCATAATCCATCAATATATTAGTGCATTAAAATATGAAAAAGATAAGAAACGAGGAAAAAGGTGATGAAAGTAATAGAAAATACATACCCATTTTGTAACTCTACATACTCCCCTTCTTACCCTATAACATGTCCTCATGAAAAGTAAGTAATTCTGATGCAGTGTAGTTAAAGAGTAGGCTGGAGAAGGAGCATCAAAAATTGGTATACAACCATGATCTTGAGCCAGGAGCGCAAAGGTGGGCCCTTCCTTTCCTTGAGGCAATTCGTAGATACCTCGATAACATTTAGGAGGATACCAAATGATGGGGCTATGAAATTGACATCCTAACCAATAAGGTCCTTCTCTCAAAATAAGGTTGCTATAGGTGACAAAAAGAGCTGCAACTGCTTTAAAATTTCTGTAATTAAATGGCTCCCTATCCTACACACTACTAGTGGAGACCGTCCACCTAAGCTTGGATGCAGCTAGAGAGCTTTCTTAAATGGAGTGAAAATATGATACTCCATTCCATACAATCTCCTTATGAACAGGCCCTAAAATTTTAATCACCCCTTCCCTTGTCATCAGACTCTTATGGTTGGCAAGCATTTGCAAAGGGTGGTTCAGTTCTTACCCAAAGATCCAATCCATGTTCTTGTCTTTGGAATGTGTTATGAGCTTTAAACCATTTAAGTTGGTTAACTCCAAATGAGATAAAGGCCTGGAATTGAACATCTCCCACAAAAGGGTTAGGGTTCTTTTCCACCTCGTTCTCTAATACAAAATTATGCAGGTAAAATTCACAAAGAAGCCTTTGAATCTTTACACCATGTTGTTTGTAGCAATTTATAAAATCTTTAAATATTCTTAATTCAATTGGTTTTCCAGCTCTGATGGCTTTAATTTTTAACAATAGGTATCGTTCTAACAAAAACAAGGCATAGTTGGTGGGAGAGACTTTCATGCCAAGACATCTATATATAGTGAGCAGATGGTGTCTGTTCGACCTATGACCTTATCTAGTTTGAGCTTGATTCTCTCTATTTTCTCTTATGCCTTTCTGCATTTGGCGAAAGTCTCACTCTCTGTTGCATTCATTTCCAGAAGCTGTCTCTGTAGCTCTTGATATTTCTGCTGGGAAACAGTTTCTTGTTCAAGCTATTCTAACGCGAGCTGAGCTTGTGCCAATTCTTCCTAAAGATTCAGTATAATGGGTTCATTGTGTGTCATGACATCTTTGGTTTTCTATCTGAATTTCTTTATTATGGGAAGTCTAAACCTCCTTCTGAGTAGCCATGCTATAAGAGGGTACATCCTTTGTCTAAGTAGCTACATCTACTAAAATTGCATGATGTTCCTATTGAGTGATAACTGGTTGAGTAGGTATGGGCTCAGTTTGAGTCCCTCTAGCCCTACCTTAATATAACTCTATTTGTACAACCACATTTACTGTCCCCAGGGTATTGTCCGGAACCTTTCCCCCTGTGATTTCTTTTATTTTTCTTCTGAGCCTTTTGACAATTTTGCGAAGCTTCTGCTATTCTTTTCTTAGCTTTTTAATTTTGGCTCTATACCTTTTTAGAGGAGTAACTGTTCTGCTGATAGTCTCATTATTGGTTTATGCTTCTAAAGAGCATGGTTGCTCACCTTGGCTCTGTTCTAATAAGACCGTGTCTCCAGATTGATTATCAACCTCTTGAATTATCTCTGTCTCTACTTCTTCTTCTTGGCCTATGTTTTCTGTGCTTAGGCCTACCTGGCTGTTTTCCACTGGGAGCATGTCACCAGATTGGTTCTCTGCTTCCTGAATGGCCTCTGCATCTGTTTTCGCTTTGTGGCTTGCATCTTTTGAGGGAGATAGAATTCTGGTATGACTAGTATTCCCAGGAGATTGGGTTTCTCCTAAGTTAAGATTGAGCAGTCCTTCAGGCTACATATAGACATTCATGTTGGCTAGCACCTGGGCCATCTCGAAATCGTGAAAAAAATCACCTTGGGGACTCATATTTGGTGTTGAGGGAAGTCCTAATTCGTTTCTTTGTTCATCTCCAGAATTCCCTGTTCCTTCCTCAGGTTCTGATTTAGGGTTATCTTGTCCTTCTAACTCTAGCTGCAAGTATTGTTCACTTACTGGGCTAGATAATTCTATGGGTTGACTAGCACTGCCTTGAGGATTTTCAGATGCTCCCTGTTTTGACCTCAACCTTGTGGATCGTCTGCGCTTGTGAGGTATGCTCCTTGAAAGGGTAGTCCTCTTTCTTTTTGGAACAGGGTTAGGTGCTGGCAGGGCTATACCTCCTTCGAGGGCTAATAATAGATCATCCCAGGTTGATTGTTGCTGGGAAAGATTATAGCTAACTATTAACCTAATCAGACAATTATGGCTAACTACTGTTTCTATGTGTCGAGACTTTCTCAGCATTTCAACAGTGTCATGCAGTAATGAATTCAGCAATGTAGGTAAATTAATAGAGCATTTTCATTTTAGAACTGCTAAAAGTTTGAGTTGTTGTGGCCTTACCACGTCTTTATGCCCATAGTAGGTAATATACTTCTGGACGATTTCTGCCAATTCTCCCCATGGCTCTCCAAGAGAAGATGGTTGAACGCCTTTTCTCTTCTTGATTAACTCTTGTCCTATGTCCCTAAAAGCCTCGATAGCGTCATGCAGCTTCAATCACTTGCCAGCCCATACTGGTCCTTCTGCTGACAACCTAGACACTTCTGCTATCACAACGTCTGATACATTGATTTGCCTACCTCTTACCATGGATTTTCCATTCTGTAGATTTCATAAAAATTCGATGGCAATTTCCTCATTGGGGCATTGAAACCTTGTAAAATATGCTATCCATCCTGCACAAGCTAGAATTTCCCTGGCTTCATTAGAGAGAGCCAGTGTTAAAGGTTCTCAGTGCACTGTTCTTCCTCCGATGATGCTTGAATTCTACAAACAATTAGTGTAGTGGAGATAGCACAACAACGAATAGAGTCGCGTGATGGAACTACAAATGGTTGTAATGGATCTATCAGGTGATACTTTATAAGCATAAATACCGTTATCGAGGACTGTTATAATGCCACATGCTCTATGATCATGGGATGTCATATTGTTCTGCAGAATCAAATGAAAAGATGATAGCGCATGCATAAGTATACTGGAGGTCCTCGCCCCCTTCGAAATAATAGGTCACCTACAACCGAATGAATGAAAGGATAGCACGCTGGCGGCGAAGTACAGGGGTGATGGATTGGGTAATGAAAGTGGCAAGGTACACATATTAATGAAAGGATCATAAAGGATATTGGAGTGATGAAAACAAGGTGTGTAATGAGAATTATCAATGAGTGATAAGATGTCATGAGGTGATACGATAAAAAAAAGAGGGACAACATACACAAGAAAAAAAATACTTTATCACCTTTATTCCACTTAACTATTGTGATTGATTAGAAATATTAATTCATGCATAAAGTTTCACGGAAAATTAGGCATAGTCTCTCTCGTATAAAGATGAAAACATAAGAAGAGGGAATTATAATAATTATTGATGTAAAATAAAACTTCAATACCAATAGCAGAGCTTCTATTTCCTGTAGGCATCTATAGCCTCGACAGAGTTGCTTTCTAACCCTTTGAAACGGTCCTCTATGTATAATTGGGGAAGTGAATTATGATATCTACAGTAGAGACCTATGTGTTGGCGTGGTGACCAAATGAACACATTTCCATTCACTAGGAAGTATCAAAAAGTGGTCAGGCCAGCTCGTAATGAGACCTCCTGTTTGAAGGACTTTATTGCTTGATGCATCCATTGGATCATATCCCTGGTGTGGTGGCCCTAGTGGGAATGCCACTTCGCTCCTTCCTTATGATCATGGTAGGCTGGCTTGTGATGAGACCCCCTATCCTCCATTTGTGGAAAAGAAAAATCATAGAATTGTTAGTGAATATATATATATCTATATATATATATATATATATATATATATATATATATATCTATATTTTACACTTCCCATTTGTATATAGAGGGTGGCTCAACACTCCTTAAGAGTAGGTATGGCGGAAGAAGTTTGAACATATCAATAGAAAAAATTATGCCCATAATCTTATTGGTAATAAATAGAGAGAGTTATACGGGACAGGGGAGAACCAACATGGTACACATAATCAATCAGTTTGGTTTATAGTGGAAATGAGGACAGTGAAGTGATATAGATAATTGTGTCCTTTCTTTTTCGATCAATACAAAGAAATCTTGTTGAAGATGATAATATTCAAGACATTTGCCTGTTCCAGTAAACTCCATACTTGTTGTCCTTAAATATATATTTGTACTTTTGTGCCATAAAGATGATCATAAAGAGTGAACTGGGATGGTCTAGGGATGATTATGCAAGGAAGAGAAAAAGGGTGTTCTCAAAAATACTCACAAGGTGTTGTTTCCTGGAGGGAATAGAAAAAGAAAAACCCACACAAAAATGTGTTGTTCCTTATAGGGAACAACAGCTGTTCCCTGTAGGGAACAACAAAGAAAAATAAACAAAAAATTGTTGTTCCCTACAGGGAACAACAACTGTTCCCTGTAGAGAACAACAATGAAAAATACACGCAAAAAGTGATGTTCCCTATAGGGAACAGCAAAGAAAACACATGCAAAAAGGTGATGTTCCCTATAGGGAACAATAAAGAAAAATGCACACAACAAGTGTTGTTCCCTAGAGGGAACAACAAGGAACAATAGCTATTCCTTGTAAGGAACAACAAAGAAAACTAAACATGAGAAGTGTTGTTCCCTATAGGGAACATCAAAGAAAAATACTCACGAAAAAGTGTTGTTCCCTGGAGGGAACAACAAAGGAAAATGCACACAAAAAAGTGTTTTTCCCTCAACTATTCCCTGTAGGGAACAACAAAGGAAAATACACATGAAAAAGTGTTGTTCCCTAGAGGGAACAACAGTTGTTCCCTGTAGGGAACAACAAAGGAAAATAGGAAAAAAACTAATAAACAATCTATTGTTCTAAGAAAATACAATCAAATAGAAAGAAAACATAAAAGAAAATTTATGTACATGTTTCAAAAAATAAATTCTTCACTGGACTAGTGCTGTCAAAGAGTTGCCCTCTTCAGCAAGAATTTGTATCGTAGAATCTTCATGTATCTGTTGACAAAAGGATTCCCTTGTAAGAGGTTTGTGGTAGAGGCGTACTAAATTTCCATTTGCTTTAAAAGAGTAGCCAGACCCATCAATGGTGGCTAATGTAAGGGTGCTATTATCGTGCACCTCTTGTAACTCATAGGGACCTCACCATTTAGTCTGGAGTTTGCCTAGGAAATCCTGGAACCTAGAATCATACAGAAGTGCCCAATCACCTTCATGGAATATCTTTTTCTTGATGAGGGAATCATGCCATTTTTCTCTTTATTGTTGGATCATGCAGCATGCTGAAGAGCTAATAAATGAATTTCATCGAATTCATTAATGTGATGCAGTTTGTTAACCCGTGCTTCATTCAGATCCAGACCTACTTCTTGGGCTATCCTCAATGTATGAATTTCAAATTCTATTGGGAAGATAGGTTCTTTGCCAAACACTAGCTGATATGGGGAGTATCATGTGGTATTCTTCCAAGTCCTGCGATATGCCCACAGGCTTCTGGCAATCGGGTAGCCCAGTCACGTCTATGTGAGGTGAATGTCTTTGTTAGTATGGCCTCGATTTACTTTGTTGGTACTTTCTACTTGGCTTGTTTCCTATGGGTGGTATGGAGATGTGATTCTGTGTAGGATGTGATGATTCTTTAATGTAGTAGCAATCTTATGGCCTACAAATTGTGGCCCTCCATCTATAATTATTTCTCTAGGCAAACCATACCACACGAAAATTTGGAAAAAAAAATGGTTTATTGTGTCCTCTATTGCCCTTGGTAATTCTTCTGCCTCCATTTAGTCACATATTCTGTTGCAACCAGTATATGTGTATTTTGATTAGATGACGGGTTTATTGGGCCAATGAAATCTAATTCCCAGCGTTCAAAAGGTTCGATGACTAACTATGGATGTAGGGGCATCTCGTCAGACTAGTCAGGGCAGCCCATTCTTTGGCAGCTATTGCATCCCTGGACAAATTTCTTGGCGTCCTTAAAAATGGTCGGCCAATAATATCCCATCTGTAAGACTTTATGTCTAGTCCTGCAGTCTACAAAGTGTCCACCGCAAGGTCCATTGTGGCAGGCTTTTAGGATGTTGTAGATTTTGTCTTCCATGACACACCTCCAGATATGCATATCTGTTCCTGTGTGATTGAGGTATCCTTCAATCCAGGAGAACCGAGTGTTGCATTGCACTATTAATTTTCTTTCTCTGGGTGTTAGGTGCTTGGATAATTTTCCCACTGCTAGGTAATTTGCGACATTGCATACCATGGTGTTTTTACAGTTACAACAAATAGGTGCTCATTGGGAAACTGATCTTCTACTGCCACTGCATTGTCTGTTTTTGGCAAATGTGAGAGGAATTCGGCCACCATATTTTCCTTTCCTGGTCGATTCTTGATTGTTATGTCAAATTCCTGCAAAAGGATTAACCATCGTGTCACTCTTCCATTTGTAATAGGTTTATTAGCTAAATATTTGATAGCAGAGTGATCAGTATACAAAACCATAGGGTATCCTGTTATATAGTGTCTGAATTTGTTAATAGCATAGGTTACAGCTAGAAACCCTTTCTTGGTCATGGTGTAATTCAACTCAACAGGAGTTAAATTTTTGTTAATGTAGTATATCACATAAGGTTTCTTATCTTCCTCTTGGCCGAGAACTGCTCCAATGTTCGTATCTGATGCATCAAATGAAATCTGAAATGGTAAATCCCAGTTCAGGCCCTGTAATACTAGGGTTGTTGATACTAGCTGTTTTAACTCTTCAAAGGCAATGTCACATTTGTCAATCCATATAAAATTGATATTTCCTGTCAAAGCGTATAATGGTGTAGCAATTTGGGAGAATTTCTTTATAAATCTTCGATAATATCCATAAAATCCCAAAAAACTACGTACCTCAGTTTGGGTGCAGGGTGTAAGTATTAAGAGGATTATCTAAATTTTTGTTGGATCTACCTGAATTCTAGTTGTGGAGATGTAATGACCCAGGATGAGGCCCTCGGTCATCTTCATGTGGCATTTCTCGTGGCTTAATCAGAGCCTGGTAGCAATGCATCTTTGCAGGACTTTCTCCAGCATCTGTAATGCCGGCCCGAAGTCATCTCCATAGGGTGTAAAATCGTCCATGTACACCTCGAGTCCCTTGTTTATCAAGTCTACAAAAATGATGAGTACGACTCTCTGGAATGTGGCAGGTGCATTGAACAGTCCGAAAGATAATACCCTGTAAGCAAATGTCCCCTATGGGCAAGTGAAGGTGGTCTTATATTGGTCTTTAGGGGAAATTTGGATTTGGTTGTAGCCACTGAAACCATCTAGGAAAGAGAAGATTTTTTTACCTGCCATTGTGTCTAGAACCTAGTGGATGAATGGGAGGGGAAAATGATATTTTTGCATTGCTTTATCAAGCTCTTTGTAATCGACACATATATGCCATTTCCCATTCTTTTTACGAACCACAACTAATGGAGAAACCCATTTTCTATCAAATATAGGATAGATGAAATTTACATCTAACAGTTTCTGTAGTTCATCTTTATCAACATCCTTTAGGTGAGGGTTTAATCTTTGTTGAGGTTATGAATGGGTCTTTCATCTTTCTTAGTATAGATGTGGTGCATACAGAATTGGGGGTCAATCCCTTTCATATCTGGGTAATCCCAAGCAAAAGTCTCTTTATATTTTCTAAGGAGTTGGATAAGCCTCTGCTACCTGTCATTAGTTAGATTTTTGTTAATGTTTACAACTTTCCCTGGCTCAATTTCAATGGGTTTGCTGTTATAAATAGTTGTTTTTGGTATCATTTGGTCATTGATATCTTTTAAGGGGTCTTCCTCAATTTCATTATCCAGGGCTACTTCAATCATGTGACATTTTAGGTTAGATATGACAGTTGGGTGGTAGTTGTAAGTGTTAATAATGTCACCTTCTGTTTGATTTTTAAATTCAAGAGCATCTGCTACAGTCAGTGGTGATAAAATATTTTTAGCTAAATATGTTACAGGTTGTTTCCTAGTTTTTATTATAGTTAGGCTTGGCTAAGATGGAGGATATAAAGCTAGGTTCTTCACATTGCTTCCTCTTGCTGTAGTCATACTACCTATTCGTCAACTTATATAAGCATCTGGAGTCACTAGCCAAGGTATTCCTAATATTAGAGGATGTCCATCTAGTCACTTTCTAGGATTAATAATCAAGAAATCTACTGGGTATTCCCAAGAATCTACAGACACGATTACATCCTGTAATGTCCCTTATGGTTTGACAATTGATCAGTCAACAAGTTCCAGCAAGGTCGTAGTTGGATCTAAGGTTGTGATGCCAAGTCTTTGACAGGTTGTTGTTGTGAGAATATTAATGGCTACCCCTAGATCGACTAATGCATTGGGAAAGGAACATCCATTTATTTGTACTGTGACTATAGGGTTTCCTGGGTCCTGATATTTCACTGGTGTTTCTCTGCCTGATAATAAATCACACAAAGTTCCAACTACATGGACAATTGGTGTTGTTTTTATTTCCTCATAGGCTTTTTGGTACACAATTCCTTAATGGTTTTTTCCCAGACCTCAATTTAAGTTCATTACACTCTCTCGACTCAATTTTTGGATCCAGCCCTTCAATAATTTGTACTAATAGGATTGGTCTATTGTTGGGATTCGAGTTGGGATGGGCTGGGAGTTGTTGTCATAAGTTGGGATGAGGATTCTGTTGCAATGTGTAAGGTGCTGGTAGCATAGGTTGAGGCAGGGGGATTGTTCCTGCTGGCTGGTTTGTAGGTCTTTGCCAGTTTGACTGCTAGTTTTGGTTTTGTGAAGTGGAGGGTGGCCATTGAGATGGATATGGGTTGTTCTACCAGAGTGGTGGAAGGTAAGAGGAATTTGGCCAACTATTGTTTGGAATTGATTGATTGGACCAAGGTGGCATAAAAAATGCTTGTGGCGACCAATTAGGAAAAGGTGGTTGGTTTTGCCATGTAGCCCTGTGTATTGCTAAGAATTACATTGTGATGCTTGAAAGAATGAAGATGGGTATATAGGCATACCTATTGTCATGCTTGCCATTGGCGACGCTGATTTAACAGGTAGACTCATTTTGTTTCTTCCTCTGCCTCTTTGAAGACTTCTTTTAACCTTGGGAGCGATGGGAAATTTTTTGTGGCATGTTCTCTAGTGCATGTGGCACAGGTCTGTACCATATCTAGTGGGCATTCTTTATGATTATGTTTCTTCCTGCATCGAGGGCAAAAAATCACCAGGTTCTGTTCTACTTCGGCCTACTTCTGCTTGGCTTGCATGATGTCTAATTGTGTTGTCAAGGTTCCCAGGATATCCATTTTGAAATCTTCCAGTAGGTTGCTGATTTTAGTACGAGTAATACTTCCACCAGAGATTTTGCTGTCCTTGGTGATCATATCACGTTCTGCTAGTTTCAGTCTTGTACTGCCCCTTGAGCACCTGATACACAAATCAATAATGTTAGCATAGTCTTCTTGATATATATCACCTTTACCCATAATATTTAACGTCTCTATCCATTGGTCTTTCATCCCCTTAATCAGTGTGGTTTTTTAACACATTATTAGGCAGAGGTAGATTTGTGTAGGGAGACGTTTGGAGGTTATATTGGAAATGCTCCACATACTCTTCCAAAGTTTCACTAGGTCTTGCTACCATTTGGAATATCTCATCTTTTAGTTCCCTAGATCTGCAATAATCGTGATATTTTTTAAGGAAAGCAATTTTCATTTGGTCCGAATAATTTATGGTGCCCCCACCTAGTCCCATAAACCAATGCAAGGCTGCTCCCTTTAGCGTGGAGGGAAATAGCTTCAGTTTCTGGGGATTGGTGGTGTAATCATTACCCCGACATAAGACATAAAATTCAAACAGAAACGCATCCATATCTTCTGACGTGAGTCCATGAAAGGTGGGAATATTTTGTAGAGGGATAGCTTTCATGGGTGCATTGACATCTATGTCAACAATAAGATATTGTAATGTAGAAGTTTGTGATGTTTGTGGATTATTGGCCATTTGATCAAAGATATGCCAGTACCCTTCCGGGATTTCTAGAGCTAGAGAGTTATCCCTGGGTTGTCTAGAAGAGGTAGGAATGATCCTAACAACACTCCCTTGATCTGGGACACTGGGTGTCTTTTCTTCAATTACTACTTGAGGGGATCTAGGTTCCTTTGTTTCCCCTGTTTCTCCTCCTCCTTCATGAATGTTGCAAGAATTCCATTCTTGTGAGGGAATTGGTCATGAATTTTCAATGTCTTGAAAACTCTGCTTAGTCCCACCAGTTTTATTGTGGACCTCAATGTAGGCTATAGATGGTGAGCCTATGGCCTGAAGGGAGACATTAGGTTGTCTGAAGCAATGGTTCGGGGACCTACTGATGGCTGAGATTCAACTTTTCTTAATATGTCGTCGATAAAAGTTGATCGTCAAAGGGTCACTGGTCCCTTAGATTTTTTTGGTTTAGGATGTGGAATTGTATTATTTTCTGGTCTTTTCTTCTTAGTCATTCATGCAAAAATTCAAATGTTTATTTCTACCTTAAGTTCCTAGCAATTCTGCTGGAAAACAGGTGGGGGAGTAGGCATTTTACTTGCTCCTTACACAAGTTCTTACCTTCTATTTTTAATACCCAGTTATCTCTCAACAGACAAACATCAAACACCTAATTCACTTTTCTGTACTTGTGCTGAAAAGCAGGTGGAGGAGCAAGCACTTTACTTGTTTGTTACGTAGGTTCTTACCTTCCGTTTTCAATACCCAATTCTTTCCCAACAAAAATTATCAGATATAAGTCACTCTTTGTAAAATGGAAATACTCTCCCGACAACGATGCCAAAATGTTGGCTGATAACAGGTGTCTTCTAAAACTCCTAATTACCCCACATTAATCATCAATCTGGGCAAGTCCTTTTATTCCAAGAGTGTACACAACATGTGCGTGCTATGAATATAGAGAGTAATGTTTCTTAAGAGGAAATATAGACCTTTGATACAAGAGTAAACATATACATCTAATAAACTTAAATTGCAATCATTAAAGGAAATATGACATCTAAGATTGAGGACTCAAACCTCTACCAAAATCATAACCAAATCTCACATAAACAATTCAAGTAACAATAGCATCAGCTGAGAGCACATTAGAAATAACTCATCACTTCTTAGCTGATTCAATCTAAATCATACTCAATCTCTATAAAGCAATCCAAATGGAAATGATATCAATCTGAGAGTTTGATAGCAATAACCAAATGCTTACAGTTGCTTAAATCAATATGATTCACTATCTAAGTAATTGAATCTAGAATAAGTGTAAATGACAGTGCTGTAAAATATGTAAAGGAAACATACTACTTCAATACCGGAAAACGGTCACTAGCGAATAAGATTAACTCATGGAAAATAGGAAAATTATCAAACGAATCAAACTTGTGAGAATTAGAAATATATAACACAAGGAAGCAGTTTAATCCACCAAACGCCAGGCCCTTAGCCACCAGCGAACACTGCTAAGCTACTTTAGAGAATACGAATGAACAACAACTTCAGTTATATATTAATCATGGAACTTAAATAGCATTACAATATGGTTGCGTTCTCCAACAACACGAGTCTATAAATTAAAATTACAATTTGAAATAATAGAGATCCATTCCCCCTCTTCCTACAATCATTTTCTTTTATAATCAGACAGCGGTAAAAGATAAATGTGATCCCTCAGTATCTCCTAATCTTGAGGGATTCACAACTGATTTCTATCTTCAGACACCTTTCCTATTTTGCGCTGATCGTCATGATTCACCCTCAGCCCTGTCTGCAAATGATGTGTTCCATCCTTTGTTTGTTGGCTTATGTTGTTCCATTGTTAGAGAACAAAAATTGTTCCTTTTGTCGTTTTTCTGTGTAAACAAGAGTAAAAGTTAGTTACTATGGCTAAATCTTAACTGCGAGTATTTCATCCATTTCTTATCATAATCCATCAATATATTAGTGCATTAAGATATGAAAAAGATAAGAAATGAGGAAAAAGGTGATGAAATTAATAGTAAATACATACCCATTTCGTAACTCAACAGAACAATGTAAGATGGTCTAGGTGCATTAGGGATTTTATCATAGAGCATGTCAGATTATGTGTAAATCAAATCCAAGTAGTGGGCATGAGTGGTAACTCCACCTTTTTCCACATCCTTGGTGATTGATGGCAACAACGACTTTATGAACCACTCAGCTAAAAGCTAATTGGGAATGTATGTCTTAACCATTCAACAATGATCCCGCCGCTCATGAATATGATCTGATACATGGGTAGAGGTAGTCTGTTTAAAGTTGGTCAAGAGTTCCGTTCCAGTCTTGTATCTGATAGGTAACTGGAAGTGGGTCAAAATGGTAGTGGCTAAAGTGGTGAAGTTACCAAAAGAAGCTCTTGGTAATTCAATGTACCATTTAGCAGCTGGACCAGTAAGTGTTCTTTGGAAAAGATGAAGTCTGACCGAATCATCATTCAAAGTGTTGGATGAACACCATAAATGAAAGGTCATAACATGATTCGTTGGGTCTACTCCAAGATTTCCATTAAACTTAGGAATATTAGATGGTAACTTGTGCGCAATTACTGGCCACCAAGGTACATATGCGATTGGATCATTGGTGAGCCAGTTTAAACCTGGTAATTTTAAAGTTGCTACGAATGGCAACTATTAATTCAAGTTAGGTTGAGCATACCCAAGATATGATGGAATTTCCTGTGTAATAGGTCTTTGTAGACCATCGTAGGGCGTCTGCATTTGGTAACCTTGGTATGGTTGTTGAACAAAACTAGTATAAGGTGGTTGTTGATAACCAGATTGAATTTGTGGTTGTTGATAACGAGATTGAATTTGTGGTTGTCCATAACCTGCAAAACTTTGTTGCCTAGGACCTTAGTAACCTTGATATTGACCAAAACCAGGTTGAGCTTGTGAACCAAGTCCAAACTAAGGTTGGAACTATTGGAACTGGGGTTGTTGGAATTGCGGCAGCCACGGTTGTTGAACCAACTGTGGTTTTCCAACAATGAAAGATTGACCAGATTGTGAATGAACAACACCAGTGTAAATTGCAAAAAAATATAATAAAGACTTGCCTGAAGTTGAGTGCAACTTGTTTTGTAAAAACAAGAAACTTGAACCTCTGTTGAAACTTGAGGTGAGAAACTTGAACTTTGTACCGGTTGATTGTACAATAGTTTGAGCTTGTGACTGTGGCACATATAGTAACAAAGGTGTAGAGGAATAGATGTTGAGTTTGCATTGGTTGTGTTGTAGGATAGATGACACAGTTTGCATTGTTGTGTTGGATACACAATTGTTGACATTACTAGTTGCCATTGACAAACTCTAATTCCAATTTGACTTGAATATTATGGGAAATTACCATATGGTTGTCCTCTGGAATAAGGAGGATACGATGAATAAGCATATTTCTCTCCATATGGTAGCAATCCAATATTTAATGGATACGCAAGTCTTTGTTGACTAGATTGCCCAGCATGATACTAATGTGCAGGATCAAACTGTTGAGTTCCCATTAGAGAATAACCAAGTAGAATTCCTATTGAGGACATGGGTGATGACCATGGTGCAGAAGTATCCCCTGAGTGGGTTCTAGACAATGATTGGTAACCAATCAAAAATTCACCATATAGGTGCGACTCAGGTGTGGTAGAAAACATCCAAGGAGTTACAATAGAAGATTCTGTTGTAGCTACATCAAATGATACAGTTTGGGATGTTAATAGTTGTTTAGCCATAGTTAGCTGGCCCAACGTTGTCCTAAAGATTCGACAGGTACTTGAAGAGAAGTAGGATCAGATGAAGTAGAATAATCAGGAGTAGTAGGATAAAGATTAAGCCTAGTTCCAAAATGAAACAAGGTTCCAGGTGTGGAATATTATACTAATTCCTCCTATATGGCAATCAAATATGGTGGAGACTTGACCGTCAGGTCGTAAAATATTTTTGGTGTTGATGCAAGTGTAGTTTCAACACAACTGATGTCTGAGGGGTAACAACTTCTGAATGTTGAAATTCAAAGTCCAGATGTTCAGGTGAATGAACAACAGTTTTAAAGGGAGGTTCCTGAACAATTTCATGTTCAGATGTAACTTCTATTTGAACTGGAACAATTCTGGACTAAGAGTTGTTTCAAGTGAATGAACGTTCAACTGTTGAGTTAGTTATCAATTTTTCATATGTAATGTTTTTATATTTCTGAATCTTATTCTTTTAATTTTGTTCATGTTCTTTCTATTTTTTTTTCTTTGTATCTTTTTTGTTGGTATATTCCTATATTTTGTTTCTTTTTTTTTTTGGTTGTGTATTTTTTTTATGTTACTTTTCTAGGATCAGTGCTAATGTCCTCAGGTAATTGTGAAACTTCTTCTTTAGGAACGGATGTACCAGAAATAGTTGGAGTAAATGGAGTCTATGTGCCTACTGAAACAAATGTTTCAGGTAATCCAGATGAATAACTAGGAGTTTTTTATGTACTAGACTCAGTTAAACGAGACCACTTTGTTCGAATTGGTGTCGCTTTGGGAGGCAAAGGCGGTTGGCTCACTGTTCTCCACGAACGACAGGGTTTGGGTTGATGTTCCTCCACGATTGCTGAGTGATTCTATCAACTTAAAATCAACTAAGGAAAGAGGATGTTATTCGTGGTCAATTAATTTTTACGACACTGGAACACAACTTCACTTTTCATTTTTAAAGAGTCGAGAAAAAGCAAAAGATGACTCTAGTTTCCTTTGATGTTTAATGAGCCTGAAAGACAAGTGCTTAGATGATGCTTTTACTTTTAAAGAGTTGAAAAGGAATGAAAGTGACTGCTCTGGAGATTCTAGACAAGAGGGTTTACCATAGAAATTGCAAAAACTAAAATATACACCTTGGTGATAAATGAAAGAGAAATGACCAAGGAGTTTATGTACGAAAGTCAATCTTCCTGAATGTTGTGTTCAGTGCGTTGTGATCAGTAAGGTGGCAGACTCAGATTCCTAGGGATAAAGGATTTCAAGCTATTGGGGTATCCCACCATATACTCGATGGTATAGGGATCACAAGTCCGTACTAGAACTTATCGAATCAGAGAGGAGGAATCACCCAACCTTAGTGAAAACGACAGCCACTAGGTTTAAAGACACCGGAACACGTCTCTAGCCTAGACCTCTACATGTTTTTCATTAAGTTCCAATGTGTATTAGATTAATTGATGTAAATTTTAGGTTGATATTGCTTAAAAATTTCCTTTGAAGGTTCACCATGAGATGTTTTCCGAAATTCCTAAGAATGCAAATAGAATGAGAAGTACTCTTTCCATTTAATTTCAGCAATGTAAATCCTAGGTATGAGAGATAGAGTGTACAAGTACTTTTTCAACAAGCAACAAAGAGCACAAACTAATGCAATTCCCTAAACCATTCGTTTGAACACACAAACTCAAACTCTAAAATGCAAATTGCATGTATTTCTTTTCAGTTTTTCTTAATGTGAATGATGCAATAAGAAAAACTAATGCAAAAACGATTTAGAACTCTTTTCATAAAAAGTGATGATTTGTGACAATTTCTTTAAAATGGAAAGGAAGACTGTACGACACTTTCGATTTTAAAGAAATGAAGATTTTCGACACTTTAAATGAAAATACAAATCAAATGAACAAATAAATCAATCAATTATTTATGAAGGAAGACTTTACGACACTTCATTTTTCAAAGAAAATGATGATTTTACGACACTTTTCTATCGACAAAACAATCGATCAAAACTAACTTTCAACAGTGGATTGCAAATGATTAAAAAAATACATAAAAAACATCCAACAATCCAGTCTAAATAGGGCCAAATTCAGGAGATGAAAAATGTTTTCAGAGACAAAACATCATTGACATTCAGCAACTCATTCAAACAAGAGAAAATTGGCAAAAACTTTCAGTTCCTAGATGGGAAACTGACCCTGAAGGGATCAGCGCAGGCAGTAGTTAGAGATAGTGCGATGAATCACATTGTATCTATGTCGAAAGTGCACTGCAATGCACTGTGTCCTTCATCAGAATGCGCTGATGACAGTAAGCAATTCTGAAGGCAATTTTGTCACAGTTTCGACTCAATTTTCAGTGAAAGAGGACTGAAATCAATAAACGACCACAAGTACAGTATGTAGAGATGTCTTAAGAGGTTGATAAGCTACTAATATGGATAAGCGATCCCTAGTATGGTCGCCAATTTGTTTTGGGAATATTTAGTGTTCTTGGACAAACGCTTAACCCTCTAGATCTAGTAGAAGGTATAGAAACAACAGACAAAGTAATCTCCACCTTTTCTATAATCAACAAATAAAACAAGAGAGAAGAGAAACCTACTTGTAGTTTTCGCTAGCTCCTTGTCTCCCTTGACTGATCTTGCTGCTCCTTTCCGTACTTAAGCCACTTGGAAAGTACCTACACAAACACAGAAACAAAAACCCATCAAGACAAATGATAATGATCTATTGCTTATAAATAACATGGAATCGAGAACATGATATACATATGAAAGCATTAACATATAACACAAGCATAAGGGAAAAACCTTGAAAAATTTATTGATAAGAGGAAATATTACAACCCATATGTGCTCGATCCAGTGACACTCTTCCAATTCAGTCCCTCTTCACCTCATGACAAGTAAGACAGTCCAACACTATTACAATACTTTCACTCAATTCTAATCTCATATCACCAGCATCTCCTTACAACTCAATATTTTGCAGCCCCTTGATATCTTAGATGAGTGATTTTTTTATAGGTGAGTGAAGGAGGTTATGCCATCAATGGTGATAATGAATGCTTTTCTAATTTTAGAAATTAGTTCCATGGAAGAAGGGATGGGGGATTGATGTTTCCTAATTCCCTTCCTCATCCAAATGCAAACTCAAAGGTGTAGGTGGCATTGAGAAACTTCTGGAGGCTTCCAATGGATAAGGAATCTTCAAACCCTCATGGAAGTTTGCTCAAATTCGCTCAGAGCAAGCCAAGGAGGGACCAAGTGCACTGCATAGCACCCTGTCAGTGTATGGTTTGCATTGCAATGCACCCTAATGAAGGCGTACCTATGTTGATATTCTTAGAGGTAGTTTTTTGGATGTTTTTAGTGATGAAACTTCTTGGGAAGTGAGGCATTCTGATGAATAAATTCTTTAGGGCATGTAACAACTGCACTAGTAGGGGTTGATGGGCCATAATAGTATCGATTTGTAATTTGGGGTTGATGTGCCCAAATGGATCTGTAACAATATTTGAACACAAGGGTCTGAAACTTATTTGAGATTTAACAACAAGGTCTAATTCCCTCTAATAATAGATAAAATAACATTTTTTAGCTCATGCATTCATCAACCAACCAAATACATATCAATTCATCAACATGCCATAACTAGAGTATATAAGAGATCCATGCTTATAACTAGAAAATAATTATCATAGTAGTAATTACATAAAAACCATCAAATCATCATATTGAACCAGTACAAGTGCTTCATAGATTTGCATAGAGAAATATCTCTCATTAAATGATGCAAAAGATGACCAAGTCAGGGACTTCCACGTACCAAAAAAGCATAGTTTGGGCTGAACCAAATCTTTCTTTAATCCAATCACCCCAATGCCATATTCCAAGAATGAATGTGGGATCTCTCATGTAATAAACCAAGACAAAAACAATAAAGGGAATCTAGAGTTTAAAGTTATCTCCACCCTCATGCTACTGTGATCTCACCTAAACCAATCTCGTGATGACAAAACCAAACCAAGATTGGATGTCTCAGAGTTCCTTCACCATCCCTCGAGGAATTTTCTAGTCTCCACCCCCAACTCTTGGCATTTTTTTGAGAGAACCTCACCCTGATAAAAAACCTTCTGATAATCCATAGATCAACCAAGAATGAATCCCATCACACCATGGCTATCTAAGAATTAGAAAGGTAATGCTGAAACCACTATCAAACTATCAAAAAACCATCACAATTATAGCGAATGAACCAAATAGACAAATTCAAGCAACATGCATTCACACTTTAGCTAGGAAATTATACATGCAACCTATTTCTTATAAGTCCTCCTGCTGAAGCAGCTTGATCAAATCCTTTTTTTATTGTGCTTTCTTTCTTTTTCTTTTCTTTCCTTTCTTGCTCGCTTTCTCATCTTAGTTCTCTTCTCTCTCTGAAGCTAACTCCAAAGCCAAACTAATAGAAGGATGTGAATTGATCCTTAGAAGCCCTTTTATTATTATCCATCTAATTTCTTCATTTTCCCTCTATTTTCCTTCAATTTCTCCTCATGCAAATTTGTGTCTATTCACCTTCCTTTTCTCCTATTTTCCTTTATTTTCATAAGTAAATGCCAATAATGCCTCTTTTCCTTCTCAATTCCTTTGCCAATTTCCCCATAGATGTAATAAACAAAATGAACACCCACTAGGATGTTTTTCCCAACATTTAGCTTGGAACACGTGTCCCATGACCTTGGTCTTATTTTGCCTTAATGAACTTTATTAAATCAATTTTAACCCAAGGTTGTTACACTGTGTCCTTTTTATACGAAGAGTTGCAAATAAAGAAAAGTATTATGAGGAATTAGGTCTTTCTCCCTTGTTAGGGTTAGGTTTTCTTTCCCCTTGTAGAACATTCTAGAATTAATTTGGTATCTACCTAAATTGTAAATTATAGATCAAAAATTTATTTCTATTAATTGTGAGTTTGATATTTGAATAATTTAGTAGGTTATATCTCACACATCATTATTTTAAAGCCATAGTTTAATGTTTTTGAGTGTTTTTCTTTGGTTTGTTTCATTTTCATGTTATAGTATTTGAAGTGATTTGTGATTTGTTTTGTGAATTGGCTTCTTGTGATATTTTTTACCATATCAATTGATTAATGAGAGAGGTTTTGAAGTTTCATTTTCCATTGGGAAAAAGAAAATAATTCTCCACCCTTCCTCTCGCTAGTTTTCATTGAATTCGAAAGCACTTTCATTCTTTGTATAGATTGCATATTAGTTTGGTTTTGAGTCTCTTAAATACCATATGAGTTTCACTCCAAAACCCTAATAAAACAATAGACATACAATAAAGTGCTAATAAAATTAATAGGACCTTTTGGTCTTAATATACCAACAATAGCTTATGGGTATAGATCCTTGAAATAGATTTGGAGAGGACACTCTTCAAGGCTACACAAATTAAACTAGTTTTGCTAAAAAAAAAAATCCTTTGTTACATGAAATGCTTGACCAAAATTTCCTCTCACATGGGAGTCAAGCACATGGTCACATTAAGAAATTTTCTACTGGAATTCCCACTCCATTGGTACTGATTTTCATTGGATTGTGTGCATTCGAGGATATGTTTGAGAGGTGTTGTAACTCCTAAATATAAACCTCGGGTTCAGGAGAGGTCAGTGCCTAGGACATATTATTTTCTCTTGAAGATAATTCATTGTTTCTCAAGAGATAAATGTAAAAATGATTTTAAATATCATTCAATTACCTTTCACAAAGGTATATTCAAACATACACATAAACAATATAGATCATCCAAAGAATAAATGTCCAAGTATGGTGGCCTACACATTGTAAATGCAACTCAATTTATCATTGTAGTAAATATGAGAAGGAGAAAAATAAGGAACACATCAAAGAGGGTTGGACATACCCATAATCCTAAGCATTAAATCCTAGTAGAATCATGGAATAATAAGGAAACGAAGTGCATAAATTATGGAGCACATTTTAAGGTTTCAAACTCAATATTTCATAGGCACTTTATGCTACAATATAACATAGTAAATATACAATCTCACATGTATTTTATTCTACAGTATAACACAAGTAAATGTGTGATTTATGAGTGAATCCAACAACTACAACTTACAAAATTTATGATGAATAAAAACACACATGAAGTGGCATACAAAGGAATAACACATACTACACATTCCTATGCTTGGAATCACCACATATTCTCCATTAGTGTTCAAAAATAGAGTCCATATCACATGCTCAAACTATTGAAATTTTTAGAACAATTACCACATCAGGAACAAGAAATTAAAACAAAACTTGGGACCTCTCTCTGAAAATAGAATTCAGAATCACTGAAAATACAAAATTCGGAACTGAATTTGGTAACCTTTACTACTAAGTTCCTCATCCATTTTATAGAGAGAGAGATATCAAAAAATAGTTACAAAATATCTTTAAAGTGCTAAACCTATATGAACTACCAATTGTATGAGCATGCAAATGTTCTAGTTGTCCTAATTTTTACATAAGAGATCCGATTCTTTCTTGAAAATTCAAAAAGTTCATAAAACTTGAGAAACATGAGGTGTCATTATGGACACAAAAAAATATCTTCCATGTGGATTCTTCTAATTTCCTAAGGTGGACTCAGGCGCCATTATCTATATTAGTGGTGGGATGATGATCTAGCCACACTTTTGTTACGATATTCCTCCATGATTACCTATCAATTCACGTGTAATTTATTTGTCTAACTGTTTAATTTCTCCTTTTGGAGTTGGTCATGATGAGGTATCATGGCACTAAAGGTGCCTTGCGACCTAGCTTCCTACCCATCCACCCCTTTATTACCTCTATGGTACATTATCAGAGCCCATAGATCTCTTAACATTTCCATAATGCAATTTCAGAGCCACAACTCATTGTAACTTTATTTAAAATGATATTACAAAAACACAAAGTTCTAATGTCTTCACCCCTTTTGTACTTGGCTCTTTTTTTCTTATACACCATAAAACCACTTCTTGTGACCACCGATATACGATTAGGGGTTGCAGTATCAGAGCTTTTGTGTATCGTAACTTTATTTAAAATAAGCATTATGATATCGTAACATTTGATGCTCTTAGCCCCTATTCTCTTATCCCTGTTATTGTAATTTTTCCACAGAATCAGGTGTCGTTCACCTAGATTTTCCCCATTAGGCCCTAAAAAATTCCAAAACTAAATTCCCCGTGTCCAATGTATGACTGTGTCACGCTGACAACATCTACCCTGTCAGCTCCTAAGGCCAATTACCGGCTGCCATGTGTCATATCTTGAGGAGAGAGGAAGCATTCCTAGGGTCCTTGACTTTGAGGTGATTTCATTTATATTTACCTTTCTTAGAAACCTCGACTCTTTTCAAATAGTTTCAATTGTTAAGGAGTTATGAAACTCCGAGGTTGCAATATCACTTTTCTCCAAGCTCCAACCTTCCAATATCGGCTTTTGATATTCCTAGCCATCTCCAAAATCCATCATTCCGACCACCTGCTCCAATGTTCCATTTCAGGTCCAATTTTGAATAGAAGGTTGAGGTCCCTTAGCTTCAACCTCCAATATCTTGAAGTCCAGATATGCCTTTCCTACCAGTCATTTTGATATCGGGTCTTGAAGTGTTGAGCCTTCTCCGAAATCGACATCTCGATGGTCAAACATTTCATTTTAATTTCATTCTCTGAATTTCAGCTCTTCCCCTTTTGGCTCCCTTCTAAATTTTGACTTCCGAAATTTCGTTTCTCCCTTTGGTTTCGACCTCTAAATTTTGGCTCTCTCTTTTGGCTTCGAGATCCGAATTTTGACTCTCTCTAGTGACTTCAACCTTCGATTCTCAAATTTCCCTTATGGGCAACCAATATTGCACCTATCCTCCTTTGTATTGGGGATTAAAGATAGGGCCATTCGACCCAAATCCAAGATGGTATGATAGGTAACAACATTGGCTCTAATTGGGGATAGTGCCTTACTGGCAAGGTGCTAAGAACCTGTAGACTAGTAGCCTTCACCATTGGGAATTGAGTCAAAAATATATTGAACGTGTAAAACCAAAAAATCTCCCTGGAACTTTAATTTTCGGGAGTTCTGTCCTCATAATACTTGAAATTAGAACTATAACTTCTAAAAACTGGAAATTAAACACTCACATAGTGAGCTTATTTATGTACAACTCCTACTTATGTCCGAGGCTCAATTCACCTATGTGAAGTCAACCTTACAATGATACCATCCCACCATATGAGTGCTTGACCTTATGCCATTTTTCTAAATAAAGTTAGCAATTAAAATAGGCATGCACCATGTGGAATTTTTAGGTTAAGCATTCAATACATACCCATAATTGAGACTTGCTTCCAGCCAAAGAAAGATTCCATATAGTCAGCTACTGAATCATAAATTTGAGGAGAAAAAATTTACAGTTTCCTCCATTTCTTGAACAATTTCCAGAGAGGAATATTTTTGCAAAAGGAAGTAACTGATATTGCTTAGCTCTTCAACTTTGGGCTCTTCTTGAAAATGTTGTTGTTGGTAATCTTATCCCCACTTGCTAGTAAGAAAAGCCCTTTGAAGGTCTACAACAATCTCAGCCTCTTGATCAATCACTTAGTTTGAGAATTCCCTAATGACTTCCATGAAGCACTTGATCTGCTCTTCATCCTCGAACACTTGCTAGTACTTTGCATTTTCTGGTATTGACAACCTGTACCTGACCTCGAATTCATATCAGAGAAAGGGATTTTAGGGAGGCTTAAAATTACTAGCAGTGATAGGCAATGAGTCCACCATCCTATTTTTCTCCATGGGAAGAAACCGAATATTGAAATCTAAGAAAAAGTTTTCAATCAAATCCCATACTTCACTCCTATAGGCATTCAATCTTGGATGCTTGGTTTGACACTGATTTTTTATTTGTTTCACCACCAAATGTGAATCCCCAAACACATTTAAGCACCCAATGTTAATATTTTTAGCAGCTTGCAGACCCAGCAACAAATCTTCATATTTAGCAATAATGTTTGTCGCCTCAAATTTTTTCTTGAAAGATAGAGGGATCAAACTACCTTCTAGAGACACCAACAACACACCTGCCCCATTTCCTTTCCTAGAATAAGCACCATCAAAATATATTTTCCATACCTTGTGGTGTTCCAATGATTTTACACTCGGCTGAGTAAAACACTTGACTGGGTGTCTGTTATAATTTGGTCATCTTCTTCCAGTAGAAGGAAAGATAATTTTTATGTTTATCATACACCAAAGCATTGCTTGACCAATATGCCTTTGTGACTATCTTCACCAATCTCGATTCCCTATATAATTGCCACTCCTCTCCATGAAACAAATGAATGGTAGCATATTCTAATCCAACTTAATGGACACCCCAATTTTCATTCCCCATGATCTGGACAAAAGCATAACAAATCTTGCAGGGATGTTAGCAACTAAACTGCCCATCAGTAAACTCTTTGTTGGGATTTGAGCCAAATTGACCACTAGATCCTTGATCATACCCAGACACTTCACTCTTTTGGAATCAAAGGAGTATAGATCTTTGTATGGTTTTGTTATCTACATTCCCAACTATTCTATCACAGATAATGGCATTAAGTTATGAGATGCCCATGAGTCAATCATGCAATTATGTAGTAGAAGGTCATGAAATACCAAGGTAACATATAATGGAGGATTGGAAGGGTCCTACTCCTCCACATGGGGTCCAAAAATAACCACAGTCCTCTCTTCTTGAAGGTTAAGGCTATCTTATAGGGGGTTATTGGTGGGTGAACTCATAAAAGGAGACACTTGAGCTTTATACTGGGGTTGTTTCAATAATTCAGTCAAACGGATAACTATATTGACTTTCTCTAACTCTTTTTGAAGATTAAAGGTAAAGGGATTCTTATCAATTTTAGTAGAATCGAGATGTCCTCTTTCCTCATTGCAGATTGGCTTCATAGGTGGGGGAAATTTCTTAGTTTTGGAGGCTTCAAACTCATTTGGAGTGGGATGGGAGGATTCTTTCTTGGTTGCTGGGATAGGGATAAATGGTTTCTTCCCTTTATCTATTGGCTTAGGGGAACTTGGATGAGGAGTTTTTTCATTCTAATCTCCCCCCCATACCATTTCCTAGATGACCTGAGATCATATTTCCTGTGCAAATGGGCTTGCATGAAGTCAGCGAACTACTTACAATAACTGTTTATCTCATCATCATCCAATGAGGCCTCTAAATAATCCCCTTATCCTTCATTGACTTCTATTTCATTTTCTCCCTTTGAGAGAGAAAATAACTATATTTTTTGTTTGAGGTGGCTTGACCCAGGTTCAGATTGTGCTACGCACTAGTAAAAGCCTCAACTACTAGCCCTTTCGACAACGATTTGCAATCAGATCATAGTCTCACTTGAAGTAGTTATTGGAGGTTGTAGAACCAGGCTTCCGCAATCGAAGGGATATCCATGAAGTAGCACCATGTAATTACCTCTATTATATACAAATATTATAATTTCTTTGGATAAGAACTTTGCGTAGATGGTTAATATACAAGAACACATAATGATATATCTTACAATTCTTCGTATAATTCAGTAAAAAGAACACATGAATAGATATAGAACAATAGAAAAATAACAAGTACAGAGGTTCAATACTTCACAAAGCTATTTTTTATTAAACAGATCTTTCAGTTACATTCACTTCCCTGACCTACGCACTTAGCTGAAGACTCTTCAAGGTCTCCGCGCACTTAGCTACAGAGCCTTCTCCAAAACTACATACTACAGATATTCACTTATGCTTCTATCATTCAATCCTTCTTAGTTGATTACAAAGTATTAAATATCCTTTTATACAATTAATCTATACAAAACTATGGTCCACATACCATGGATCCATAAAAGCAAGGACTAATACCCAATACCAGTTACACAATAAGGGATTTATCCCTTCCCTAAGGCCCTAAAAGTCCGCATGATGAATATTTCTTCATCAACTCCGCGCAGCCCGCTCCTTCTTTTGTGATGTCTTTTACCCAAAATTGGGACCAAGTTGGGTCATGCCCAACATGCCCTTAACACTCACCTCAAGTCACTTAGATTCGACACGCTTGATCTTCACTACGTTGTTGTTGTATATTGCATGGTACTATTGGAGTGTTTCTTCCATTGACTTTTCTTCCTATTGTGATTTCTTCAATAAAGCTTCTGTAGCAGGACGAAAAGTTTTCTATAGTAGCTCCACTTCCCTTTTCTTCAATTCCTTCAGTCGTTCATCCACTGCCTGGAAAATTTGTAGGGATTCCTCCTTCCATGGTTGAGTCCTTGCTTGTAAGATCTGCGCTTTCCTCCCTAGATCATCCAATTGTACCTAGAGGTTCTTCCCATCAGAAATGTTCGAAAATCTCTACAAGACTGGTGAGGTCTTCATAGCTACCAGTATCTCATTGCACCACTTCTTCTTTGCCTGCAATTCCTCCTTAATCTTCATGGCATTTGGATCCTTCGGCAGTGAGGTCCAAATCTGCATCGTATCATGGAGCAACTTCCCACAATCTGCCACTGTATTTTATATGCCTTTCATTGCTGCACTGAGGTCCTTTTGTCTCTGCTCCCGAACCTCTAGTGGCATACTTAGCTACAACCTTATGTTCAGCTCCAATATATGTACCCCATAGTCAAATTTTAATTTGGTGATGGAATTATTTGTCTTTAATCGCAAGCTCAGGCTTCACAACCTTCTATCTCTAGTGCTTCATAAATGATTTTCTCCCGTAGTTTTCAATGGTAATTTATTTTTCAACAGTGCTCTTTTTCCTTCCAACGGTCATATTTCTGGATAAATTCATCAAATTTCTTCTTTGGCACAAACACCTCTCCTTCATCGTAGCTCCCTCAGACTTTGCCAAACTCCTGAGTATTGCGCAGTATTATTCCTTTGGCGATGTCCCTTCCTTGAGAGTAGTTTATAGTCTCATGCCTACTTTCAACTACAGGTGGCACTAAGACTTGTTCCCCTTCATTTTTTTTTAGTGCGATGGTTGAGGGACATAATAATCCCTATATAAATTTAGTGTACTACCATTCACTCACCTAGGAATCATTTTTTCATTCAACTTTGCGAGCTACATAGCTCTGCCATCTGTAAAAACAGTAAACCTCTTGAACTCCTAGATTATCCAACACTTCGTCTATAAATGGGTTGGTAAAAGGGTCATGTAGGCATGCATCATTCAACTTCCTTAAGTCCACATAGATTCTAATTTCTCCTTTCTCCTTCTTCTCCTGAATTACCATGGGACTTACCCATTCATATTTTTTTACAGGTTCAATTATCCCCACTGCTAGCATCTTGTCCAATTCTTCTTGTACCATTTCCTTATATTTTGGGTTTAGTCTATAAGGCCCCTTCTTAACAGGCTTTGCATTAGGCTTCATAGGAATCCTCATAACTTCCAAATCCCTTAAAATTCCTTTCATATATAAAAATTTAGAAGGAAAGAACTCCTGATATTTGTGCAACAACTCTACTATCTTACTAACAGTGTCTTCATCCCATTAATATCCTATGGTCACATACTATGGTTCAAATTTTGTCCATATATTTAATTTCTTTGATTTTAGTGGTTGCGTTATCTCTAGCATCTCTATTTTAAGCCCACACACTTCGTAATGTCCTTCTGACTCCTTGATATCAATGTTGCAAGGATCTTCGTCCTCTTCTAAAGTGATGTTATAACATTCTATCACATCTTGGATATGTGCGCGCGAATCAGGTTGCTAGATAACTTTTCTAGATAACCAGAACTTCATTTTCAAAAGTCTTCTTCTTACCTATACTCAGGGATGCATCTATATGTGGACAATCATTTTCAAATATGAACATCATCACAAATATATCCACCATCTCCATCCAGCTAGCAGTGCCATGTTGAATTTCAGTCTCCAAATACTAGTTCTTCGGGATTGTCTCTAGTGTGTGTATAAAGCCATGCACCCATTCCTCTCATAGAATGTCTTCCCAAGATACCACATAGAGATGTATATGATCCCCTCGATCAATTTTACCATCATATTTATCCACAAGCTGCATGTCCACTAGACCAAATATTACCCACATTAATCTCCTACATTTTTTCCAACTGCAATATTATTCTTGTGAGCAGCCCACCATTTGGCAGGAGTAGCTCTTAATACCTGATTCAGAGCTAACAATATTTTATCTTTTGTACTGTATCTCATAATCCCAAGGAACATATTTATATCACTCAATTCATCATACACATGTAAATCACATACTTCGGCTATCATGTAAGGCACTGCCTTGGTGATTCTTGCACATCGCCTGGTCATTATTTCATGCAATTTTTTTTGCCAGTTCTCCAACTCCTCGTTTGAAACCAAAGTGCAAGAACTATCTTGCTCTTAGGTCAACTTCCCATCTATAGTATGATTTGTCCACTCCTCTTTCTTTGTTTTGATGTAATAGATATTATCAATGTCATCTGCGCCATATTCCTCTTTGATAGGATCTCTATATCTCATACATTCTTATGGATCCAACAGAACTATAACTCTCATATTGTTACTTTCGAATATCATATGTATTTTCTTCAGATTAATGATACCCATATTGGAAAATGCCCAATCCAATCTGAGTAACGCGGGGTAAGGATCACTATCATCCACAATCTCAATTACATCAAAGTTAGTGGTAGTGCGCACTCCGTCAATGTCCACTGTGACATTAGATAACCTTCCTATGGGTAAGATTTTATGTTGATTCACCATCTTCAACTGAATAGTAGATCATTGCAGCTTCAGCTTCCACAAAAATTCCCAAGTCTATCTTGGCAAGAAATTGGTATTAAACCCCAAATTGAAGATCACCTAGTCCATATCATACTCTCCAATCTGTGTTATAAGCCTCATTTCTTTTCCCATTCTTTTCTTGTGTATATTCAAGTTATTCACTATTCACATCTTGCTCTGTGGTACTTTATTAGAATCACAAGGATCTATCAGATCTTGTAATCCTTTTACAACCTTTTGATTCCTTAATATCTTCATACAACTATGCATAAAGGACTTCAATATATTCGGATCAACCTCTTGTGTCACAACAGGTACTATCACACTATTATCATTTTGAGCTGGTTGCGTGGTAGAGGTCAATGCCCCATCATCCATAAAACCTTGCCTTGCCTCCGTGAATACTTGGTTTTCCTTCACGACATCAAATGCAGGTTCTTTTTCACTAGTCTTCCTCACCCATGTGGCTTCAACTTCCTTTTTTCCCATCAGCCTTATTATTCCTAGTTGTAGTTCCACTCCTTGTTATAACACAGATGCATGATTCACCTTTGCTTGGCTCAACGGTCATCATCTAGACATTCGTTTTAGGTCTATGGTTTATTTTTTCCTGCATCTTCGTAATTAGGATGGTGCATCATTCTATGACATGATCAAAATCCTTACATTAATTACAGGTTCTTGTCGGGTTTTGACAATCTCTCGCGAAGTGTCCAACCTGTCCATAGTTGTAACAGATAATCTAGCTATGACCTCTACCAGCCCCTTATCCTCATCCTTGTCCTCATCCTCATATTTTAAATCCTCCTCAACCAACGTGTTGGCCTTTCTCTTCATGTGCATCTCCTTGGGCTTGTAGTCTATAGCTATCAGCAATGAGCTCCATCATTAAGTCATAACTTTGGTAATTTTTCTCATTATGGCCTACTGATCTACAAAAGTTACAAAACAATTGTTTTACGATCTCTACATATTTTTGTAATAGATATCAACCTTCAGAGCAATGCTAACCTTGCATCTTACAAATTTCACACCACATACACAAATTTACTGGATTAGGTTCTCCACTTGCAATATAATCTCGGAATAATAGGCATTGATCCTTATAATGAACTTCCAGTTTGCACTTCGTACGCCAAACTTCTGATCTTTCTGGTCTGACTTCTTTACCTTTCTTCAGATCTTGTAATTCCAGGGTCAACGTAGCTAGCTGATTATGTATCTATTGTACTCCTACATGAGTATCTCCAACCAGTGAAGCTTCCAACTTCATCGCAATCTCCAATGCTTCACCTTTCATCCCAATCTTATGTTGTGTTAATGACAACCTCATATGTGGCAACAACGCGACTATAAACCATTCTTATGCTACTATGGGGGTATATGAAAGCTCACTTGACCCATCAACACTTTGAATATCTAATCCAATTCCCACGTAGATTCAGTCAATGCCTATTTGATTTCTTTGATATCCATGATACACTACGACTTTGATTTTGTCATCTTAAACACTGTGACCAATGCTTGATTGATATCATTAATCATATTATTCGGGTTACTTGTGGAGTATTGCATATACCATGTTAGCACTCTTTCCCGCAACAAAATTATGAATTTCACCTTCTTCACATCATCATTATTAATCTATTTTGTTGTTCATACTGCACCAACTACGAACCAGAATTTGTCAGGGTATTCTGATCCCAGTCCCCTAAAGACACAAAACTTAATGTCGTTAACCATTCTTCTTCTTCTCGAAGTGCTAGGTGGAGGTGAAGGTGGAGGTGGAGGTGGAGGTGAAGTATGAGGATGGGGATGGGGTGTGAGGAGGGTGGATGGATGAGGGATCCCAAAGACACCCTGATACTTCTTAGCTCCCAACTTCGAAGTGCCTCTAGGGTGGGTGGGGGTTGTAGGGTTACTTCTATCTTCTTCGCTATCAGATCCTAACATAGGGCTATAAAAAGTCTCAATAAAATTCTTTGGATCTATTCTGTATAATTTTCCACTTCACGTAGCTCCTGTTTCTGGCTAATTTCTTCTTTACCCAAACATCAATCTGATTGCATTCATAGAATCTCCTTTTCACATAATAACATCTTAATCTAGAGCTTCAGAGAATTCAAGAAATTACTGTGTGGTCCCTTGAATAATCCCCTTTCATCTTCACTATAGGATATGACCTCATCGATTTCGAACTCAATGATGAATCCTCCCAAAATGCTATCGATCCAGAAATCAACAACCCTTGAAATACTATTATCGATCCTCTTGAGCCGTTGTATCGAATTAGGATTCCACTCCTTATGCTCAACCAACCTAGATATCAACTCAAGAAATTCAATGTGGAACGAACCAAATAAAATAACATATTTTTCTTCAAAAATATATCTCTGCAACCAATCATGAGTTGATAATCTAGGGTTTTTGTTCTCTTTTCTTTCAAATTCCCTTTCTTTCTATTCAACCTACTCCTAGAGTTCTTTCTTCGACGGATGCCAAAACATATCCCTTAAGCATATCCTAGTCCTGGTAATGGACCCATTTGTTAGTTTGAGGGGGCTTGACCCAGGTTCAGATTTTGTTGCGCACCAGAAAACCCATCAACTACTGGCCCTTTCGGTAACGACTTGCAAGTAGATCATAGTCTCACCCGAAGTAGTTATGGGAGGTTGTAGAACCAAGCTTGTGCAACTAAAGGGATATCTACGAAGTGGAACTGTGCAATTACCTCTATTATATACCAATCTTATAACTTCACATGCATAAGAACTTTGCATAGATGATTAATATACAAGAACACATAAACTTCAACACATAACAATAACGATATATCTTGCAACACATAAACATATACAAAGCAATATAAAAATAATAGGTACATAGGTTCAATAATTCACAAATCTCCTTCTTTATTAAACAGATCTTTCAATTACATTCACTTCTCTAACCTGCACACTCAGTTACAGGTGGTCAGCCTACTCAGCTGCAGACACTTTAAGGTCTTCGCGCACTCAATTGTAGAGCCTTCTCCAAAACTACTGACTACAATGATTCAATTACACTTTTATCATTCATTCCTTCTTATTCGATTACAAAGTATTACATATCCTTTTATATAATTCATCTATACAAAAACCATGGTCCACATACCATGGATCCATAAAAACAAGACTACTACCCAATACCAGTTACAACATAAGGGCTTTATCCCCTCCCTAAGGCCCTAAAAGTCTGAGCAATGAATATTTCTTCACCACCTCTTTGCGGTCCTCTCCTTCTTTCGTAGGGTCTTTTACCCAAAATTTGGACCAAGTTGGGCCATGCCCAACAATTTTCTTGAACTTCTATGGTTTCTTCAATATTCTCTTTGGGATCATTTTCTAGGTACAAAGGAGGTTGAATATGATCATGTTAATCCTTTCTCTCCCTTTTCAAGAGATGCAAAGGTGGCCTCATATATTGAGGACTAAAATTTATGTTAGGAGTTGGCTGACTTTGTCGCGGGGAATTTTTGTTCTCCAACTCCCGTTTTACCAGTTTGTTAGACAAGTTTCTTATCATCTTGCTCATCTCCTCTAACTTATGTTCTTGAGTTTCCTTTACATGGCCTGAAGATCCATCTTCTTCCTTCCCTCTCCCCTTGTCACCATATTCAACTTTCCCTTTCCACTTTCTAGTAGAGGCGAAATTTTCTTCAACTTCTATGGTATCTATTTGGATTTGGTATAGAATACGAGACTTTATTTCTTTAAGGGTAAACCCAAACTCTAGTTCAAAGGCTCCAACAAAATCCACTTTGGCAGCAACTTAAGGAGGTTTAATTTCAACAAGAATATTATGATATAATTTATTAAACCTTTTTATAAATTCTGAAACATCTTCATTATGCTTTTTCTTCATTGCATTAAATAAGGGTCCTTAACAGTCGAGCCTGCTTACGCATCCTTAACAGTCGAACCTGCTTACGCATCCTTTTAGTCGAGCGTTCGTTACCTCACCCTGCCGAACTTATATGGATTTATCGAAGCATATGTGGTATGTCCTAGGACTATTACTCGACCTTTCTTACCCTATAGAGACAATAATGATACATTACTATTCCCAACAGGACATAATCCCTTTTCTCACCCCATTTCTGCATGAAAGTGTTCTCCCTCTCCTCCTAGGTTTTAATTAAATAATTTGGTAGATTCTTGAACCATTTCCTGACCTCCCCATCCAAGGTCTGAACAAAGAGTCTTAGTATTACATCCAAATATTCTACATTCAAATTCTCTGCAAATGGACATAAAGTCTCTATATGCTTTTGGGCTAAGATATAATCTTCTCTAGTGAATGTTGGAATGTTTTTAAGGTAATCTTATGGCATCCGATTCAAAGGTTGTGACAAGTTAAGTGGAGCATACCTATTAATTATAAAACTAGGGACAACCATGTTTTGCAATGGAGGGGGTATAAGATTTACTACAAGGCCTAGTTGAGGTGTTGTATGGAGCTAAGATGGAGTGCTAGAAATGATTTGAGTGGGACTATTTATGAGGATAACTTTGAATTCTTTAGTTTCAAGGAATTAGGGAATATGAGAGGAGGAAAACTGATAGAAGCTTCTTCAAATTTAACTTTAGAGGGAAATGAGCCAAACAATTGGCATCATTCTTCTGAATATTCCAAAGCTTTGAAAGAGGACTAATAGTAGTTTATCTCAGCATTATGAGAGATGGAAGTCGAAAATTCAGGAAAAGATATTGCAGGATCTAGAGTAACAAGGGTCCTCTCTTTCCCAACCCTTATAGATATTATTCTTTTAGGGTTGAATATAGGGGGAGTTTTATGCTGAAAAGTGTGAGAAAGAGTATGAACTCTTTTGAAAGCTAGGATGATGAAACAAAAAAATTAAACAGTGGAGTCGCCAAGGTGAGATATCTTGAACCCACACACCATTATGCTCTCCTAACCAAGGGGTGTACAAATGTCATACCTAGGGAAAAATATTTTGTTTTGTTCCCTGAAAACAACGCTAGAAGATGTTGTAACTCCTAGAGACAACGCTTAAGTTGAGGAGAGATCAATGCCTAGAATATATTAGTATCTCTTGAAAATAATTCATTACTTCTCAAGATATAAATGTAAAAATTATTTTAAATATGTTTCAATTACCCTTCACAGAGGTAGATTCAAACATACACATAAACAATATAGATAATCCCAAGAATAAATGTCCAATTTTGGTGGCCTACACACAATGAATGGAACTCAATTTATCATTGTTGTAAATATGGGAAGGAGAAGAATAAGGAAGGAACTCAACAAAGAGGGTTGGACAAATGCATAATCCTAAGAAGTAAATCCCACTAGAACCATGAAAGAATAAGGAAATGAAGTGCAGAAAATTTGGAGCGCATTTTAAGGTTTCAAAATCAATATTTCATACATCCTTTCTGCTACAATATAACAAGTAAATATGAAATTTCATAGGTGTTGTCTGCTATAGTATAACCTAAGTAAATCCATGATCTATGATTCAACCCAATAGCTCAAACTTACACAATTTTTTATGAATAAAAACACACATTAAGTGACATACAGAGGAAGAGCAGATGCTACACATTCCTAATCTTGGAATCACCAAATCTTATTCATTAATCTTTAAAAGTGGAATCCATATCATAGGTTCAAATTGTTGAAAATTTTAAAACAATTACCACCTCAGGAATAAGAAATTGAACAAAAACTTGGAACCTCTCCCTAAAAACAAAATTCAAAATCATTGAAAAGACAAAATTTGAAACCCCTGAGAACGAAATTTGGGAACCTTTACTACTAAGTTCCTCTTCTATATTGTAGAGAGAGAGAGAGAGAGAGAGAGAGAGAGAGAGAGAGATCAAATATTAGTTACAAATATCTTCAATGTGCTACAACTATCGGAACTACCAATGGTCTGAGCATGTAGATCTTCTAACTTTCCTAATGATTACTTAACAAATCTGATTCTTTTCTTAAAAATACAAAAAATTAATAAAATATGAGAAATAAGAGGTATCATGATTGACATATAAAAATATATTCTAAGTGGATTCCTTCAAAATCCTCAGGTGGAATCAAGTTGCATTATTTGTATTAGTGGTGGGATGATGATTTGGCCAAATTTCTACTATGATATTTGTCTATGATTACTGCCCAATTTTCTTGTCACTTTCTTTCACTAACTATTTAATTTCCCCTTTTGGAGCTGGTTGTGATAAGGTGTGGTGGAATTGAACGTTACCTGTGACCTAACTATCGACACATCCACCCCTCTATTACCTCTTTGGTACATTATCGAAGCCCAATACATCTCTTAAAATTTCTGTAGTTCAACTTCAGAGCCTCAACTCATTGTAACTTTATTTAGAATGACATTATGAAAACACAAATTTCCGATGTCTTGAGCCATTCTATACTTAGCTCCTTATTTATTATTTACCATAGAACCACTTCCTGTGACCATCAATATAATGCTTAGGGGCTGCAATATCAGAGCCTTCGTCTATCATAACTTTATTTAAAATAATCGTTACGAAATTGTAACATTATGATTCTCTTAGCCCTCTTATCGTAATTCCACCACAGAACCGAGTGTCATGACCAATGGCTTGGCTCTAGGGTGCTAAAGCCTTTGGGCTCCTTTTGGGGGCATATTTCCCTTTGTAATCACTCTCTTCTCTTGTTTCTTCAGGTTTCCATAACCAAGAACCACCAACACATCGATGCTCCTTTCAACGAATTTTCTCCCAATTCGAATTAAAACATAATTATGATGCCTCTTTCATATGATATTCTTTATAGCACTTAAGGTGCTTAGCTCATTCTATGCCATTGGTTCTTTAGGTCCTTGTGACCAAACTCCATTTGGTATTGGATCCCATCTCATCAGATCAAAACTTTTTATAAAAAAACTTGACAAGTGTTACGAAAACTCCAACCTCTAAAAAACTAACCTCAGAAATGAAATCACCTTGACGTCATCATCTCCATGTGGCACCTCCCTAGTGGTGACATGTTTCAGCCAGATTTTCCCCATTAGGTCCTCAAAAATTCCAAAATTAAATTCCATGTGTCCACTATATGACCATGTCATACTGACGTCATCTACCTCGTCATGCCCTTAGAGCTAATTACCAAATTCCATGTGTCCCTTCTTGAGGGGAGATAAATGGTCCCTAGGGTCCTTTGTTTTGTGATAATTTCCTTTTTGTTTCCTCTTCTCGGAAACCTCAGTGCTTTTAAAAAAATTCTATTTTTAAGGAGTTATGAAACTATGAGATTTCGATATCACTTTTCTCCAAGGTCCAACCTTCTGATATCGAGTTCTCATATTCCTAGCTGTCTCTGAAATCCATCATTCCAACTACTAGTTATGATATTCCATATCGATTCCACTTTTAAATAGACCACCTAGGCCCCTTAGTTCCGATCTCGGATATCCCAAAGTCCCGATATGACTTTTCTACCAGTCCTTCTGATATTGGGTCCTGAAGTAATGATACTTCTCTGAAATCGGCTTCTCGTTAGTTGGCCTTTCCCTTTTTATTTCAGCCTCCAAATTTTAGTTCTTCCCTTTTCGACTCCCTTCTAAATTTTGGCTCTCAAAATTTTGGTTCCCCCTTTGTTTTAGACCTCCGAATTTCGACTCTCACTTTTGGTTTTGGCCTATGAATTTTGACTCTCTATATTAGCTTTGGCCTCCGATTTCTGGCTCTCCGTTGTGGGAAACCAGGATTGCACCTATTCTCCTTTGTATTAGGGATGAAAGATAAGAACATTCAACCCAAATGCAAGATGGTATGATAGGTGAAAACGAGAGGCATACATCTTGCTTTCAGAAATCTCTTGAGAGGTTTCAAGCTTAGTTACCCCACCTAAGTGTATGGTATTGATCATCTGTCCTATTGGTCATTGTGTTGCGAGGTGGTAACCTTGATGGATTATATTTTAGGGCACTTACCTAGGTGAATTTGTGTGGGAAGTCCCCATGGTACTTGAGGAAAATTTCAATCACCATGTTAGTGTTCCTAGGGGCTGACACTCATCTATGTTGATATCACTTGGGTTGATTAAGGTTCATATTGGGAAGTTTGAATAATCACTACTTAGTCCTTCATTATTCCAAGGTCCTCAGGTATTTCATCAACTGAAGCACCTTGAGGAAAAATGGGTTACAAATTTGAAATAAATTTCTATAATTTTTTGTACAAAATCTGAATGAAGCAACTACATATCTATGTTCCCCTCCAATATTCATCCCAATTTCAAAAATAATTCATCTAAAAACAATGTTTCAATCATGGAGATATGGTCGATTGAGAATCAAATATTTTTCTAATTCTTCATGTTGATCATTCATATTTGTTTTTCAATTAGTAGGATACATTGATTTACATTAGACTAAAACCATTGGGTGAGATATTTTCTTATATTCCTACTCACCTGTAATATGATATATCTCTGAGAAATATAGTAACCTGATGTCTTGAAAATTTCTTCTCTTTTTTTTTCTTTTATTATTTTATGTTGAATTTTATTTTTTTGTTGAGATATGATTTTCATTTTGATGCTGAGAATTAGATATGTAATTGTTTTCCTATGGAGGATTATATATAAATCATTTTATTTGGATCTCTTCACCCTTAAGAGATTTGATTTTATCTTTCACTTTGCCTTAGTTTGTGTAAGGATTTTCCATCTATTGATTTCCTTGTTTGGTGGTTGATATTCTGATTGTTTTTCTAACAATGTAATCTCGATAGGATCTACCTAGGAAGTATTTGTGTCCTTTTTGATATGAAGAGTTGCAAATAAATCAAAGTCTTATGATCTATTAGTCCTTTCTCCCTTGTTATGGTTTGGGTTTGTTTTCCCTTATAGAAAATTGTGGAATTAATTTGTTGGCTACCTAAGTTGTAAATTATAGATTAAACCATTCTTTGTGTTATTTGTGAGATTTCTATTGGAATAATTTAGTAGGTTATATCTCATATGTCATTATCCCAAAGCTATAGTTTAATTGTTTTGAGTGTTTTTATTTGGTTCCTTTCATTTGCATCTTATAGTATTTGAAGTGATTTGTGATTTGATTTGTGAATTGATTTATTATGATTTGTTTGATCATATCAATTGATTATTGAGAGAAGTTGTGAAGTTTCATTTGTAATTGGGAAAAATAAAATAATCCTCCACCCTTCCTCTAGCTAGATTTCATTGAATTGAAAAGCACTTTCATTCTTTGTATAACTTGCACATTGGATTGGTTTTGAGTCTGTTAAATACCATTTGAGTTTCACTCTGTAGCACTGATTAAATAATAGGCATGAAATAAAGTGATAATAAAATTAAATGGACCTTTTGGTCATAGCATACCAAAAATAGCTTATGGAAATAGAGCCTTGAAATATATTTGGAGAGGACACTGTTCAAGGCTACAGAAATGAAACTATTTATACTAAACAACATAAATCCATTGCTACATAAAATTCTTGAAAAAAGTTCCTCTTGCATGGGAGTCAAGCAAATGTTCACATTGAGAACTTTTGTAGTGGCATTACTACTCCCTTGGTACTGATATTCATTGGATTGTGTGCATTTGAGGATCTATTTGAGAGGCATACAACTCAGTTTGAGAAATATCTTGAGAGGTTTCAATCTTGTTTTCCTTACCTATGTGTATGGTCCTGATCATGTGTCCTACTAGTCATTGTGTTATGAGGTAGTAACCTTGGTGGCCTATATTTTAGGGTTGTTACTTAGGTGACTTTATGTGGGGAGTCCCCATGGTACTTGAGGCAGATGTAAATCACCATATCAGTGCTCCTAGGGGGTGCCGATCATCACTAATGACGTCACTTGGGCTGACTAAGGTTGATATCAAGATGTTTGAATAATTTTTTTCTTAGTACTTTGTTATTCTAAGGTCCTTGGCTATTTCATAAAATCAAGAATCTTGACTTTCAGGATGTACCTTTGTAGTTGGTTTTCTTGTTGCATCTCTTATGAATGTTTATAGTGAATTTAGTCCGGTCAGAGTCTAGTTTCCATGGGGTTGTCTTAATTAATTAATTAACTAGTCAAATTTATATATTTACAATATTTCACCAAATTATCCATCAATATGAAATATTGTGAAACTTCCTCTTAATGAGGAGGGTCCACCAACACAGAGACATATAATAACTCCATAATTGGAGGGATTATATGAAATCAAACTTGACAGGGTTATTTTTGGTTCAAGGTGGGAACACTAGGTCATCTATGAAATAATAGATGAAAGTACACCACCATATTTAAACCTACCTTTCATGAATTTTCATGACATAGTATAGGTTTTAGCGAGTTCTTGTTTTACTCAACATTTTTCATTTTTCTCTGATCAAATGTCTGGTGAGAGCGTTGCTTCCACCATGGGAGATATGGAACCTTAACCACCATCTATGTATTGAAATTCATCTATGATGTCCTTATTTCCATCGATCAATGTGATAGGCTTCACTCATCCTAATTCAATAATGCCTCTCTCTCTCTCTCCCACTTTGGGGCTTACCACTAGTTGCTTTTGTGACCTCAAGTAATCTCGATAATCTATCTATATCCCACCCTATTGCCATATTTTTGTTTGATATAGGGGCAAGCCAGAGTCCACCTATGAAAGTTGGGTGGTTCCCATCTAGTTCCACCACATCTATGGCAATGATCTCTAGCCTAGGAAAAACATCTTTAAGAATCTTCCAGGGGGTCAACACTTATTCCTAGTTAGTCTAGGGGTAGTATTTTTTTCAAGGGACATACAATCCTTCGGGTGGTTTTCTATTAAGAGGAATTCCCTTCTTTGGAGATTTAAATGCCTTTAGAGGGGATAAATTATCTAGGGGAAATTTTCTCACTAATACCACCTTTCCTATGAGTTTCCATACTTATGGAAATAATTTTGCACAAGGAGGTCATTATTCTAGTGCCAGGCATAATCCCATTAGCTGTCATAATTCCTTAGTTCCTTTGTCCTTGGGGGATATTCACTTAGGGGAAATAATATTTTTGATACTATGACTGATCCTGGGGTTAAATACTTTGGGCCTAAAAATTCCCATGGTCACTATCAAACTTCTGAAAAATAGGCTATGGGAAGATTGCAAGGTCTATCTGGAGTTCCATTTTTACCTCCAAACCATTTAAACTAACACTAAATTCCTTTTGTAGAATCACTTGACTTGCTATATTTGGATAAACTCACAAATGACCCCATATTCCATGACCCTTACTAGCCTCCAATGCTTGATAAAATACCTTTTGATATACCAAAATTCAATGGAAAGCTTGAAGAGAATCCAACCACTGACATCACCACTTGCCATTTATGGTGTTACTCAAACTCTTTTGGTGGATGATAGTATTAGCTTACGTCTCTTCAAACAAACCTTGATTGGGGATGCTGATAGATGGTATATCAAACTTGATAAGGAGTCCTACCATGATTACGCTTCCTTGCCACAAACATTCTTGAAGCACTTATAGTTACCTTTGCAACAAGATATTGGCACTAATCTCCTATCTACTTTCAAGCAAGTCACTTCTACCCACATCTCTAACCATATTCATGAGTGAAGGCCACATAATTAGTTTATTAGGACCAAGATTCCTAATAAATTTCTTGAATATTAGTTCACTAGATCCTTGTTTTTGTGTCTTAGAATTGGCATCTTTCTCACTATCATTTACTCAACTTTTCAATCACTTTTACCCTTACAATAACATGCTTTTACTCCACTAATTTCGATTTTTACCAATGTATGTTACTCCTTTATGTCACATTAATTTATGTTGCTTTTCTTGTATATAGATGAGAGGTTAACTATTTTTGGGTAAATTTACTAATGACATGACAAGGAAAATGTTTCAGGATAATGTGGATTGTTGGGATGCAACTACTAACCTTTTCTTAGGTGATGCAATGTTGCTTCTCCAAGATATTGTAATATTTAAATTTATTCAGTAACTGATCTCAAAATATGAGGTAGAATTATCTGCCTCAAGAACAACTTCGAGGAAAATAGAATCCCATAAATGATCAATTATTGAAATTGATCCTTAGAGGATGGAATCTCTATGATCACCCATATTGGGAGAAAATATTTTGGAGGTGAAATCTCATGAAGCTTCAACCTCAGAAGCATGTCTATGAATTTCTGAGTCATTTGTAGCAGCAGAGGAAGAATATCAGGACTTGCTGGAATGACAAGGAGGTATAGGTGAGCATATTTTGGAGCATCAAGAATTAATTCTATAGAATATGTGGCCTCATGACAATTTGATCCTAGATTCAGGAAGTGCTATAAAAATAATGTGAGCAACAATTAGCAAACCTTTCATATGAAAGAGAGAAATGAATACTTGAAATAGTCTTTCAAAACCATTAAATTTTGTGGAAGAATCAAATGGTGGATGAAATAGTTACTACCTTTGAACTCCATATTGGTGGCATTCACGGGTGGGATCTACTGAATAATATTCCCTTGTCATCCCTTCCAATTTATGAGAACATAACTAGTGAAGATTTGGACACTTATTTTTGAATTTGATGTTTTATGTCAAATTTATGATTACACCTCAGATGCCTAGAAACTAAAATTGTTCCTTGCTACTTTGAAGGGAGTTGCATTAAGATGGTTCATGGGACTTGGTGGTGCATCTATTTCTTCATGCGATGACATGAAGAAATTCGTCTTGGAAAAGTACCAGGATTATTTCCAAAGTAGGAATCAAAGGGAAGAAATATTTAGGATGTCCTAGAGGGAGGAAGAAAGCAAGAAATATTATATTGATTGAATTCAATACAACTTGTAGGCGTCCAAGCATAGTAATTTGGATAAGAACATTTTGAAGGCAATTTGAATAAAGGGAATGAAGGATAACGTTTTGGGTATGATGAAGCTCATGTTAAAAGCATACATATATAAGGAACCCTATGATGACATAGTTGCATTTTTCCTAAGGATTTCAAGAGGATAATCAAGAACCAAAACTATCACTGGCACGAGATGCTCTTTTTTGAATACATAAAATAGGCAGTGGTGGGCTGACAATCATAAAAATCAGTGATCCATTTTAAAATTTTAAAACTAATTTTATTCTCTTTATGTCCTCAACTATACATGTTATAGGTTAAATAGAGGAATATTGAGGCTAATAAATCTATGTCTATGTTATTCTCTAATTACAAAATCAAGCACCCTCTTAGGGAATGCCCACATAATGATATAGAATTATAATACATTTGTGAGCCAAAGGATTCTATAGTTCATTTCACATCATTACTAGGACTGAAATCAATATTCATGGAATTAGGTGAAGAGGCTAAGACAACATACTTCATTGGCTACAAGAAACCGTGACAAAATCAACCACCAGGTATGAATCAAGATCCTTTATCTTCTTTCAATACTTGGACTAATATATATATTTCTCAACAATTTCCTTAGTAAATGTAGTATCTTACAATTATTTAATGTTTTCCTAACCCTCCTTTGGTTTCGTAGGCAGTAAAAAAAATTTGAGGTCTAAAATGGGGCTCCTAAGGAAAATAATAAAATAATAGTTAAATACTAAAATACAAGTTATGAAGTTTAAAATAAAAAGAAATGAAACTATTTTTTTATTGTATTATCATCTTATCTCCTTATAGGTTTACTCAAATGTCAAGTGTAGACACTCGTTGGATGCAAAATTAAATTCCACATTTGAGTACTCACTTTACACACTTTTGAGTAGTCCCACATAAAAATTGAAAATACATAAAACAAGCGTGTTAAACATATTTTTTTCAAGTAATTTCTAATTTTTCCATCATGGGACTACTCAAAAGTATGTTGAGTGGGTACGCATTGGATGTGGAATTTAGTTTCACATCCAATGGGTGTCTACCCTTGTCATTTGAGTAAACCTATAAGGAGATAAGCCAAAAATACAATTAAAAATGTAGTTTTCCTCATTTTCTTCCAAAATATTTATCCCTGGGGATGACATCATAATTATGAATCATATTAGTTATTTTAAAGTTAATTTTGTTAGTACTTTTTTTTTCTAAGGCCTATTTTTTTCCTCGAAATTCCCATAATGTGATGCATTGGCCCCAACTACATTATCCTCCAAACCAACCAATTCTATGGCGCAAATTTTGGGATGGAACCTCTTTTCTAGGATAACTTCTTATGTAGTTACCTATGTGTTGGGTGTAGGAATTACACTTAAGTAGACTCCTCAACACTTCAATTGTCAACTCGGGGAATTCGTAAACTTAGAGACGAAGCACAGAGAATGCCAGAGATGGTATGAATATTTCTAATATCAACTCCTACTTTCTTTAAAGGAAAAATTGTAGAATCAAACTATAGAGGAAAAAGGCAACTCGAACCATCAAAATAATCCAAGGTTGGAACAAGAAGAAAGGTGCTTGCAAAAGAGATTCAGAAATAAAAGGAGGCAATTACTCTAGCTGACTATTGATTAACTACTGAGAATGGTTTTCTTTAGCAAAGACACCTTAGTAGTCTTCAACAGATGGGCCCCTTCAAACCTACTTATGTAAAGATGTCCTTCTCGTAGGAATCGATCTTGCACTAGTGTAGTCTGCTTGCACTAGTGCAGGAACAACAATTTATGCAGAAGGTGTGAAGTAATGTCTTGTACTAAAAGTGCTTTTCTTCGTGCAAGGGCTTTGAACTTTCCCAAGTCCAAAGCACTCAGATATAGTACCAAGAAACTAGTTCTTGTACCCGATCAGAGCTTCTTACACTTTAACTTTCTAATTCTTGAAATCAATGCTTAATTACTGCAAGTGTTATGAAACCAAATTGCATATTAAAAAGATGAATATCTGCAGAAGTGAAGAAACAATCTTTTTCAATTTATCCTGTTGTGAAATGTTAATGAAACCAAGAAAGATGTTAGAAGTAAACTAAAGAGGCTTACTGCATCACACTATCTTGCGCTGATGCAGGAACAGTTCTCTTGCTCAAACCAGGCAGAAACCAACCCAAACATGCAGAAAGTGAATAGAAAACCAACATGCACTGGTGCAGGTAATTTCTCCTGCTCGAACCAGGCGGGGATAACCAAACCAATCGTACAGAAAGTGACTAGCACACCAACGTGCACTAGTGCAGGTAATTTCTCCTGCTCGAACTAGGCGGGAAAAACCAACTCAAAATCAGATGCAACAAAGGAAATTTAACTACTTCAAGCTGCAAATCTGCTTTCACTCAGACAAGAATTTAAATGTTATAAAGTAAATCACACTTGGCAGTTCAAAAACATAAACTACAAGATCAAAAAAGAGGGAAAACATGTTGGGTTGGCTGGGGCCTAGCCAACCAATGGGTTTCTCTTTCAAATGGAAATGCTACTCAGTACTAAATCAATTCATCAACTGTTAAACATAAAGAATAAAATTCATGAAGCGTAAGGAGGATCTCTTCTTATTAAATCATCAAAGCAAGTACATGCACGATAACATATCCAGCCTAGATTTGGGCGATAACAAAAGATAGGCTTGTTACCTCTTTCTTGGTTCTACTCTCTATTTTATACAATTCTATCAACTATTTAGCATCTCGTCCTATTTACATTTCTTCTTATATAGATCCTTGGTCTAAGGCCAAAAGGATCGTTTGACTCGTTACATAGCTGATTACAAAATAAGATTGCATTACAAAAAAATAAATAAATGATTACGAAATAAGCTTTCTTTACACTAGATCACATAACCGATTGCAAAATAAGCTCTCGACCTCCATAATTAGACATTTTAATATAATAGGTCGTGGCTATCTCCAACTATTTGTTCCACCTAAGTCCGATCTCAGCTACTCCAGAATGAATTTATGTTATAACTGTGACTCAGTTGCCTTCAGATATGTTCTGTTGTTCGTGGCTAAGGTGGTGCAAAATTGGGCGGCAGTCTAAGAGTTCTGGATTTTCTGCAAGATTCGCAATGCTGGCACTGGTGCGAGATCTGATCTGTGCTTAAAATCAGTGGTAAAGGTGAGAATTTATGTTAGGGTCCAACCCTAACCCCCTTATTTATGCAATAGGATCGAGTCTTAGTTATAGTTAAGTAAAGAGTCAATAAAACCCATATTGATAATTGTAAGTGGTTGACCCATATTTAAAGAAGGGACCACAGTTAGTTGCAAATGGGCCATGGTATTAGATAGATAGTATTAATAAGAACCATGGTATTGACCCGTGGTATTGAATGTATGAATCCTATATAAAGGATAGAGACTCCCCTCGTGGAGCATCGCGTCTTATTTTGTAATTGAGCCCAGCTCTATTGGAGGTTGCCCCCTCGAAGAGGCAAGTGAACATTATTTTCCTTTCTGAATAATAAAATACTTGCTTTTATTTCTTGTTGTTCTGTGTTCTAGGTATATTTCTTCGCATATTTGGTATTCTGGTATCTTCTTGTAGGTCAAGAGCATAACAAGTGGTATTCGAGCACTTTCCAGGGCCAGTGGGATCTCCATTTTTAGCAAAAAAAAAAATGGCTACAGACGTGTTCTGACGTCTTTAAACCACGGGATTTGTTGTTGAGCACATAAACCTACAGATTTGGGGAGGCATGCATGGAGGAAATACAAGAGGTGGTCATGCTTGTTGGACTCCCTTGTAACCCCTGTGGGTACCCCTTCGAGTAGTAGCACATTGGACAGAACCGCGCATGGACTGTATTCCAAGTACCCTTTGGGTATATTAGAAGCCCCCTAGGCTCTCTTGAAACCTCACCATAGATGAACCATCGACTATCATGCTGCTACAGTACACCAAGAACAGAAATCGAGGAGATTACTCATGCGTACGATAGGGTAGTCGGGTTGTACGACTAAGGGTATGGTTGATCCTCCTTGGTTAGTACCCTGAAAGATTGGGCCGAGTACTACTGTTAAATCCTTATGTATATTACGATCTATAGCACCTAACAGCCCTTGAGACCATAGTTCTTGTGTCTCTCTCTAGATCGCACATCATCTTTGCCAGAGAATATTGAGCAGGTGGGGTTCTGTCACTGCCACAACAATCAGTTCCTCCATTCAGATCTCTCAGATCTACCATTCAGATCTATCAGATCCACCAATCTGATTTATCAGATTCTCCATTCAGATCTAGCCGTTGGGTTATGTAATAGTAGCCACAATTAGATTCGCCATTCATATCTAGCCGTTGGGTTCTGTAACAATCGCCACAATTAGATTCACCATTCAGATCTAGCAACAAGGGTTCGATCACTGCCACATTCCTACTCATACTCTGCAGTTGAGGGTTAGCCAACAGATCAAACTATTTGTGTGGGCCCCTATACTTGGGTGTGATTCTCGTAGGACATTCGGCAGAATTGACTTTTCTGCGATTTGGCTACTACAATATTCCTAAGCGAGGAGTAAAACTCCTTTTGGGACACTTATAGGAGACTTAGCCCATAAGAATCAGGTTGATGAGCTGAGGAAGGTGGTACCATTCACTTGTTAGCGTCAAAAATTTTGGGTGGTCCCAAATTTTAAGTGCATCAGATTGGTGCATGGTACAAGCCAAAGCTCAAGCTATGACCAATGAGAAGATCGACACCCTTGAAATAAAGTTGGACACAGTACTGACGTCGCTCAAGACCTTAGCTGACACACTCACAAAGGGCAAGTCAGAGGAACACTCAGAGGCATATTCTTTCAATGAAAACATTGAGGGCGAGTCTAACCATTCCCTTCACCTCTTTGGAAACCACCAACAGTCCCAGATGCGACCGCCCAAGTTGGACATGTATAAATTTGATGGCTCTCATCCGGCCACATGGCTAGCACAAATGGAGCAATATTTCACATTGATTCACATCAGAGATGATGTGACTCAACTTAGTGTGGGTAGCATGTACTTGGACAATGAAAGATGACAATGGTGGCAGTGGCATCAACATTGCTATGGAAGGCTCGTGACTTGGCAGACATTCTCAAAAGCTCTTACGGATCGCTTTGACCATGAATCTAACTTTTTGGGTCATCTCACTAAGCTTTGATAGACAGGAATAGTGAACGAATATATTACAACCTTTGAAGCCTTAGCCTTCCACACAGGAGGTATACATGATCAGTTTTACTTGGAATGTTTTGTCAGTGGTCTCAAAGAAGCCATATAAGCCCACAACCGACTGCAACACCCAACCTCATGGCTGGATGCTTGCAAGATAGCTCGTGAAGTAGAACGTGTGTTAGCGGCCCAGTTCAATCGCCAAAATTTCATAGCCAAGGGTCGCCCCACTCAGGCCCAAAGCACTACCCAAACACTCAAGGTTCAAAAGGTGTCACCAGCGGAAATGGTGGAAAGAAGAAAGCAAAGATTGTGTTACTACTATGATGAGAAATACTCCCCTGGGCATAAATGCAAGGAGCCCAAATTCTTTCAAATTGATGCTACTGATCACAGTTCATCGGAGGAAGCTCCACCACTTGATGAACCAAAGGAGGCAGATGAGGAAAACTCGCTGGATAATGTACCTGAAGAACCAGTTATCTTGCTTCAGGCTTTGGCAGGGATTTCTTCTCCCCAAACTCTCAAAATCAGAAGTTTTATTAAGCATCACCCTACAGTAGTATTGATTGATAGTGGCAGTACGCATAACTTTATCCATGAAAGAGTCGTGGAAGTAGTGCATTGTTTTGTCAGAGTAATATCTAACATCCAGGTCCAAATTGTTGATGCGGGGACAATGAAATGTGAAGGCCGCTGTGAAAATGTCAAACTTCAAATGGGGGATTATCAGCTAAAGACCCACATGTTTGCCATACACATGGGAGGGTGTGCCATTGTCTTGGGTGCTGAATGGCTCTGCACACTCAGCCCAATCACAATGGATTTGTAGGAGTTATATATGAGCTTTAAGTAGAACAAGCACACACATACCCTCCGCGAACTCCAGGTGGGTGATCCCTCTATCCTAAGCTCACATAGGATGGAAAAATTGTTAAAAAAAGGGCCACCATGGAGTTATAACCCAATTTAATGCCATCCAGGCCTTTGATCCCACTTTTCTCCATATTCATCCTGAGATGCAAAAAATCTTAAACAACAATCTGCTAGTTTTTGACAAGCCTCATGAGCTTCCACCCTCCAGAGGGGAACATGATCATAGCATTACTTTGGTCCCAGGGGCCCAACCACCAAATGTGTGCCCATATAGATGTCTGTTTTCCCAAAAGAATGAAATTGAAAAAATCATTAAGGAACTCTTGGAAGCAGGTGTCATTCATCCTAGCATTAGTCCTTATTCATTGCCTATGGTCATAGTGCTTAAGAAAGATGGGGAATGGCGTATGTATCCAGAATTTAGGGCCCTCAACAAGTTGACAGTCAAAGATAAATTTCCCATCCCGGTTGTCGATGATTTGCTGGATGAACTAAATGGGGCTCAATTCTTTACTAAGCTCAACCTTCGCTTCGGCTATCACCAAATTCGCATGAAAGAAGTAGACATTCCAAAGACTGCTTTTCGAACTCATGAAGGCCATTATGAGTTCCTGGTCATGCCATTTGGTCTTTGTAATGCCCCATCCACTTTTTAGAGCCTCATGAACCACCTGCTCAAACCATATCTCAGAAAATTTGTCCTTGTTTTCTTTGATGACATCCTCATCTACAGCCGCACCTGGGCCACACATCTTCAACATGTAGATATGCTCTTGCAACTACTCTGGAAGCATAAATTATTTGTCAAGATGTCCAAGTTCTCTTTTGGCATGGAAGAAGTTGAGTATTTGGGCCACATTGTGGGGCGTGAAGGTGTTAGGGTGGACCCCAAGAAGATCCAGGCAATGCAGGATTAGCCTCAACCAAAGACCTTGAAGAGCTTGAGAGGATTTTTGGGTCTCATGGGCTACTATCGCAAATTTGTTCGCAATTATGGTCACATTCCTAGACCCCTCACTCACCTCCTCAAGAAAAATTCATTCTCTGGAATGATGAAGCGCAACAGGAATTTATAGCTCTCAAACATGCCATGTGTTCCACTCCTGTATTAGCACTACCCGACTTCACAAAATCTTTTGTGATTGAATGTGATGCTTCAGGTACGGGTATTGGGGCAGTCTTAATGCAGGAAGGTCGACCCTTGGCCTTCACTAGCCAACAACTAAGTGGGACAAATTTGGGACAATCTACCTATGAGAAGGAGATGATGGCCATCTTACATGTACTGAATACCTGGTGACCATACTTATTGGGGCGGCATTTCCAAATCCACACAAACCATCAAAGCCTTAAATATTTTTTGGAGCAACACCTATCCTTGCCACAATAAAATAAATGGCTCGCCAAAATGTTGGGATATGGATATGAGATAATTTACAAGAAAGGGTGCAAAAATGTCATAGCAGATGTGTTATCACGCCCATTTGAGGAGGAAAGCACCCTACTCGCAATCTCCCTTCTCATTCCAGAATGGATTGAAGAGGCTTGCAAGGAATGGCTTTCACATACTTTGCTCTCCCAACTCATTAATAAATTGTAGGCAGATCCAAATTTCACAGCGGGCTACTATTGGTAGGATGAGATTCTTCGGTATAAGGAAAGAGTCATGATATCACCAACATCCACCCTTAAAAGTCGCATTTTGGCGGAGTTGCACTCATCTCCCACTGTAGGCCATTCAGGCTTTCAGAAGACTTATGCTCACACTCGATGTTCGTTCTTTTAGACAGGAATGAAAAATGACATTCTTACTTTTGTAGTTGAGTGCAACGTATGTTAGTGCCACAATGGAGAAACAATCAAATCCCCAGGCACATTACAGGCATTGCCCATCCCGGCCTCAATCTAGATAGAGGTTTCTATGGACTTCATTACTGGTCTTCTGAAGTCCGGCAACAAGTTAGTCATCATGGTGGTTGTGGAAATAATTTCTAAGTATGCTCATTTTTGCGCCCTACCCCACCCTTTTACATCAACTTTGGTAGCTCAATCTTTCATGGACCATATCTTCAAATTACATGGCATGCCCACTTCCATTATGTTTGATCGTGACTTGAGCTTCATCAGTAACTTTTGGTAGGAACTCTTCAAGCTACAAGGTACCCAACTACAACTCAGTACTTCCTATCATCCCCAAACTAATGGTCAAACTGAAGCATTCAACAAATGTCTAGAGACTTACCTTAGGTGTTTCACTTCAGAAAAGCAACATCTATGGGTATAGTGGTTACCTCTAGCCGAATGGTGGTATAACACCAACTATCATGCCACCACCAAGATGACTCCATATGAAGCAGTTTATGGTCAACTCCTTCCTTCACCTACTTCTTATATCAAGGAATGCTCAAAGGTACAAGCAGTGGATCAACTCCTACAGAACCGCACAACCATGTTGGCGCCCCACCTCAGAGAGAATGTCCCTCAAGCTCAAAACCGCATGAAGTAACAGGCAGATCAACATCATTTAGAACACCAATTTCAAGAAGGGGATAAGGTATTTTTGAGGCTGCAACCATATAAGAAAGCATCACTCAAAGACAAGGGTTGTCAAAAATTATCTCCAAAATTATATGGACTATATCAAGTACTTCAGCGCATCGGAGAAGTTCCCTACAAGCTTGCTTTGCCACCAACTACAAAAATCCATCCAATCTTCCATGTCTCATGCCTGAAGAAAGTGATTGGGAACCATTGCCGAATTCAAACCAGTCTACCTGAATTGGATGAAGAAGGGTCAATCTGGCTCCAACCTGAATAGGTTCTTGACACGCGAGAATAGCACCTGCATGGCCACACGATCAAGGAAGTCCTCATCATGTGGAAAGACACCTCTCCGGAAGATGCGACTTGGGAACTAGCCACTATCCTTCAACATTTTCCACAGCTTCAGCCTTGAGGACAAGGCTATTCTTATGGGGGAGGGCATGTTAGGGTCCAACCCTAACCCCCTTATTTATGTAATACGATCGAGTCTTAGTTATAGTTAAGTAAAGAGTCAATAAAGCCCATATTAATAATTGTAAGTTGTTGACCTGCATTTAAAGAAGGGACCACAGTTAGTTGCAAATGGGTCATGGTATTAGATAGATGGTATTAATAAGAACCATGGTATTGACCCGTGTTATTACATGTATGAATCCTATATAAAGGATAGAGACTCCCCTTGAGGAGCATCATGTCTTATTTTGTAATTGAGCCCAGCTCTATTGGAGGTTTCCCCCTCGAAGAGGCAAGTGAACATTGTTTTCCTTTCTGAATAATAAAATACTTGCTGTTATTTCTTATTGTTCTATGTTCTGGGTATATTTCTTCACATATTTGGTATTCTGGTATCTTCTTGCAGGTCAAGAGCATAACAATTTAACTATTAAATAACACAGGAGGTAATGATAAGTTACAAAAGTAATTCTAAGTAGGAAATCACGTTGTAAATAGTTAATAAATGCTAAGTCAAATTAAAAATTGTAAAATATGAAGTTAATGCAAAATGTGTCATCGTTCTCGCATTATTGCAAGATGAGGGTGCATAAGATAAGTAAAACAAGGGTAAATGGTTATGATTTGGGAAGGGAAAATGGTTAAAAAGGATGCAAATTAGGGAACTAACATCCTCCCATCCCTAAACTATTGTGTGTCTTCACACTACTCTTTACCTCTACAAAAAACTTCAAAATTCTGAGCACTTCAACTCAATCCTGTTCTGGCATGTTGTCCTCAGGCTGCACTGTTTTGGCCTTCTTCTTCTTGATGTGCCTTAACTTATTTGCTACCTTTTTCAACTTCCTGAAATAGCATCCAGCCCAGTATTTCCAAACTCTGACCTCACTTTTATTTTGTTTGAGCTCTGCCATTCATTCTTCCCTGCTTTGTTCTTTCTCCTCTTGTTCTTCTTCTTCCGGTTCTTCTTCCTCTAGTTCTTCTTCCTCTGGTTCTTCCTTCTCTGTGGGTTCTATCTTTTCTTTTTTGGGCTCTTAGTTGTCTGGTTCCTCCTCTCCTATCTCTTCTTTTCCTGCATCTTCTTTTTCTTCAGCTCCTCCTTTTATCTTTTGTTCTTCTTCTCGGGTTGGTGCTTCCTCCTGTACTAGTGCAGGATGGGGTTCCATACCCTGTGGGGGTTGTGGTTATTTACCTACACCAGAGATTTTACTCTTCTTATGGGACCTTTTGATAAAATCTACTAGCGGAGTATCATCCCCGACTTGTGCAATATTTTCCGCATCTGCAAGGACTGACAAGTTGTCACATTCAGAGGCCTGTGCCTGTGGAGAAGGGGTTTCTTCAGTGGGTGCACCAGCTGTTTCCTTAGTGGAAGACGAGGTCTTCTCTTCTGTCGATTTCTCTGACTGCTTCCTTTTCACACTAGTGCGAGAAGGACTTCCTTTTCGCTTCTGTTCAGGCCCTTTCTTGTACTAGCAGGGGCCTCTGTCTTCTTTTCCTTGGCTAACTCTTCATGCAATTATTTCAACAGCTCTGGCCCTGACATACCTTCACTCTCTAGCTATTTTAGGACCAATATCTTGATCAATCCATGATGGTATAACCGTGTATCGACTTGGTCTTCCCTTCAGTGAGGGAAGTTCATCCTCCAACGAATGTGTCAGTCTGCTTCAAAGTGTTACAGTATTCTGAAGTGATACACCAAGGTGTGGGTGTATCTCCCTTCGTAGGTCACCAATTTCTGCAAAATAAACAGGAGGTCTTGCCATTGACCCAGTAGGGCTTTACGTGGGACTCTACATTTCTAGTTCACCTCCATCTTTTTATCCTTGACAAAACACTACTAGTGTTTGATTTCCAGCTTCTGGTTCTTGAACCACTTTTCTCACGTATTCTCCAAACCCGTTGCTGCTGCTACAACTTTCTTTGTGACTTTAAATTTTAGCGGCCCAATTCTCACTTGGTTGTTCTTAAAACTTCTTGCAAATTGTAGGGTGACCTCTCTGTCATACCTGTCAAACTTCTGTAGGAACTGTAGAAATCCCGACTCTCGCAACAGTGCAAGACTATTGCGATATTCGGCAGTTTGCTCAATTTTGCTGAGAGACAAGGGTTCATTTCGGACAGGCAGCATTGCTGCTAGTGGCTGTGAATAGTTGAGCTCTGAGACTTTGCATGCAATACCGGGGAATCAACCTTCATAAATAAAAATCTAACTGTTCATCCACCGTATTTCTGATCTTTTGCCATAGATACTCATCATTTTTGGTCAGGCCTAATTGGTACGCGCAGCGGCGGTTTAATGGTTAAGTGCAATAATAATCACATTGAAGGGACGTTTAGGATAAATGGAGGAGCGGGGGAATTATGAGTGAAAGACGTTTCAAATCATGGTGGAGCAAGGTAGATTATATGCAAGCAATGATTAACACAATTCTTACATTTCTTCATAATTACAAAAAAAGGACTTAGCATTTATTAAAAAAAGATCATGGTTTCTACTTAAAAACTTTTTACTTTTAACTAATTTCCTCTTAGGTAGTATAATAGCATAAATACTCATTGATGACATGAAAACACGTCATATAACTTTCCATAATGACCACTTTCTTATGTCATATGATAACTTGTGCTATGCTGTTGACGAAGTGCATGCTCGTACTGATCTTTGTACCGCTTAAATCATATCATTATCCTGGTACCTTTCTGCTCATCTTATCACATAGGACAACATGCTTGCACTAGTGCAAGCATAATATTAAGATTGAATTAAAATGTAGGTTGGATTTCACATGATTTCCTCAACTTTGTTTTGAATTTTTCTTCGCCCTTTCTGATGTTTCAAAGCACATCCTTTTGTTCTTCGTATGCAAGATCCTGCAATAAACTCATGAGGGAACAAAGGAGTGGGAAAGGGGAATTTTTAGAATGGGAAGGAATTCTGTTACAGGGATTCTAGGAAAGTACCAAAAGAGGGAATAAATAGAAGTGGGATAAGAAAAAAAAAATCAGGGTTAAAGTGGGATTTCTTCGAAACGGATAGGGTAAATTTAGAAGAATGTGGGAAGGTAAATATTCTGGGATCAAAGAAGAAAACTGAGGGAGTATTACGAAAGTGGAATATGAAGAAAGGCTGATTTTTTTTTTGGAAAATCTACCTGCACTGGTGCAAGAAAAATAACTGCAGCGAAAATTAAGCGTTACTTGAATAAAAAAATATCCATGCTAATTACCCCAACTATATAAAGGTTGGTTCTGATGAACCTGCTTCTACTTGGTGGTAGCTTAGCATATCTAAAGATCAAGCAACATTTTCTTTTTATTAGGAACTTTTGATCTTCCTGCCAGCAAGCTGGTTTTCAAGTTGATCCTTCCGCAATCATGTCAGCAAACTAATTTTCATAATTACAAGAAAAGATTTTTTCTTTATATATTTTTATTTCTTTCTTATTATTTTCTTTTATTTTTTATTTTTATTTTTAAGAAGAATAAAAATTAATGTCTCCAAAAATTTGGTATTACCATTTTCCACTACCATCCAAAATTTTTGTTGGACTTGTTGTGAAAAATCCTTCTTGGTAAGTGGCTGAAAGTACTTCTTTAACCAGTGTCCATTTACCAAGAATACTAAATCTTGTCCATCGATAATTTTAACTTTAACTGCTCCATTCTTGAATACTCCAATCACTTCATAAGGTCCCATCCACCATGTATGGAATTTCCTTTTAAAAATTTTATATCTAGAATCATAAAGGAGCATCCAATCACCTGGTTGGAACTGCTTTTTCTGAATAAACTTGTCATTCCATCTCTTACGTGGTTGTTGAATTAGTATGTTTTACTGAACAGAATCCATTTGAAATTCATCTATCTCATTTAATTGGAGAAGACAATGTTGTTGTGCCTCAAAGAGATCTAGTCCTAACTAGATTGTAGTCCTAAAAGTTTTGATCTAGAATTCAATTGGCAATAGAACCTATTTGCCATATACCAGCTCATATGGTGTATGTCACGTGCTATTTCTCCAAGTGGTTTTGTAGGCCCACAAAGCTTCTGGTAATCTTTCAGTCCAGTCTTTTTGATGTGTATTGAATGTCTTTGTAAGAATGGATTTGATCACTTTGTTTGTAGATTCCATCTGGCCATTTTCTTGCGGGTGATACGACGTCGACTTCATGTGCCAGATCTTGTATTGCTCCATTACACCCTGTACCAGATTAGAAATAAACTACAGACCATTGTCAAAAACAATTTCTCTAGGCACACCAAATCTAGTAAAGATTTCAGTAAAAAGAAAATCAACAACAACTTTTTCTGTTGCAAAAGAAACAACTTTAGCTTCTACCCATTTTGTAATGAAATCTGTACAAACCAAAATATGCTTTTTACTTAATGATGTTGGATTTATTGGCCCTTTAAAATCAATAGCCCGTTTTTCAAATGGCTCAATCATAACTTGAGGGCATAAATGCATTTCATTGGTCTAATTAGGCTGGCCCATTCACTGACAGCTATCATAGTGCTTGGCATACTGTTTGGCATCCTTAAACAAGGAAGGCCAATAGTAACCAGCGCGCAATACTTTATATGTAGTCTGTTTATCAGCGAAGTGGCATCCACAAGGTTCATCATGAGAAAATTTCAAAATGTCAAACACTTCCTCCTCTCTTACACATCTACGGATAATCAGATCTGGCCCGGTGTAAAAGAAATCTCCTTGAATCTAGGAATATGCATCACTTTTTTGAATAATATTCCACTTTTCACGGGTGGACAAGTGGGGTGGTGTTTTCCCAGTGACCAATTAATTAGCAATGTCAGAAAACCATGGAGAATCTATTGACATAGCAAAGAGATGCTCATCTGGAAAATCATCATTAACAGGAGTTGTTTCACCAGGATTATCTAATCTAGAAAGAAAATATGCTACAACATTAGATTTTCCTGGTCTATCAACAATAGTAATACTAAACTCTTACAACAATAGTAACCACCTAGTCACTCTATCACTAGTTAAAGTTTTGTTCATCAAATATTTAATTGCGGAATGATCGGTATGTATAAATACTTCATATTGTATAATATAGTGTTTGAAATTATTAATTGCAAAAATCATAGCTAAAAACTCTTTCTCTTTCTCTGTATAGTTTAAGTCAGCAGAAGACAAATTTTTACTAATATAATAAATAGCATAGGATTTCTTATTTTCCTCTTGTCCTAGAGCTGTGCCAATGGCCAAATATGAAGCATCAGAGGAAATATGAAAAGGCAGAGACCAGTTAGGACCTCTCAGAACTGGTGCATGTACTAACTTTTCCTTCAATTTTTCAAAACATGGTTGGCAAGCTGTAGTCTAAGAAAATTCACTATCCTTAGCTAGAAGTCTAAAAGGAGGAGCAACTATCTTAGAAAAATTTTCAATGAATCTTCTATAGTAACTGGATGTCCTAAAAAGACTCTTAGTTCCCTTTGAGTTTTGGGTGTAGGAAGATGCAGAATGATTTCAATCTTTACTGGATCAACCTGGATACCTTTACTGGAAATCAAATGGCCAAGTACCACCCCTGCTTTGCACATCAATCTGTATTTCTTGTCACTCAAAGCGAGATGGGCTTCCTCACATCGAAGAAGTACTTTTTCCAAATTTTCAAGAGCTTCCTGAAAAGAATCACCAAACACAGAAAAGTCATCCATATAAATTTCCACAAATTCTAGATCAGAAAAAATAGCCAAGACTGCCCTTTGAAAGGTAGTCGGGGCATTACATAAAACAAAGGGAAGCACCCTATAACAAAATGTACCCCATGGACATGTAAAAGTAGTTTTATCCTAATCTTTGGGTGCAATCTATATCTAGTTATAACCACTGAAACCATCCAAAAAAGAAAAGTATTTCTTTCCTGCAAGGGTATCAAGCACCTAGTTAATGAATGGGAGAGGGAAATAATATTTGAGAGTGGCTTTGTTTAATTCTCAATAATCAATACAAATACTCCATCTTCCATCCTTCTTAGGTACTAGCAATAATGGAGAGACCCACTGACTATTAGAAATAGGATAGATAAAACTGGCATCCAAGAGTTCCTATACTTCTTCTATCGCAATATCTCTTAGAGCTAGATTCATTCGCCTTTGGGGTTGTCAGACAGGATGGGCTCCTTCCTAAATATAGATATGATGTGTGCAGGTTTCAGGAGGGATACCCTTCATATATTCATAACCCCATGCAAAGGCACTAAGATGGTTTTGCAACAAATTCACACGCTGCTCTTGCTGAGCTAAGTCTAAATCTGAACTAATATACAAGGATTTACTAGGGCTAATCTGAACAAGAGTAGTATCAGGCTCGGGAGTATTCAAGGGAGTGGTCAAATGCAGTGGTGCAGAAGAATGAGGATCATGATCTTCTTGAAAATCTAGGCTGAAAATTTGGCTCAAGGGCTCAAAATTAGGCATAGTGTCTAGATTATTCAGGAAGTCTTGAATCTCATCTTCTTGTGAGGACCTAGTATAATGATGGATAAGGGAGATGGGCTGAGTCTCATCATCACTACTTTGATCCAACCACAAAGTATCTCGAAGGTCCTGAATGGATCTGGTAGGGGGATATAGGGTAACTTTCTTCCTAGAGTCTCCATGTGAAATATACATATCACCATAATGACATCCAATATATGCATCGACGGTAGCAAGCCATGGTCGACCCAAGATCAAAGGGTGTCCTCCTACTGGGTTCTTTGGCTGAAGCACAATGAAATCAATAGGATATTCCCAAGAATCTAATGAAATGATCACATCATCCAATACTCCTTCTAGCTTAATTTTAGATCTATCTGCTAATTCAAGCATAGTGGGAGTAGGGCGAAGGTGGGTTAACTGAAGTTGATCCATGGTTTGCTTAGTCATGACATTAATGGCTACCCCAGGTCTATAAGAACATTAGAGACAAGGACATTACCAATCTAAACTGAGACAACAAGGTTTCCAGGATTAGTATATTTTTCCATAGATACACATCCTGTCATTAACTCTATTGCCCTACCAACAAATTGAATGGTTTGGGGTTCCAATTTCTTCCTCCCAGGTTTCTTGAGACATAGTTCCTTAATAATCTTAGTGCAAATAGGGATCTCTTTGATCGGTTAAAGCAAAGGTATCTTGATGAAAATATTCTGAAGCTATGATGCCAAGCTAGTCTTAGAAATAGGCTCACTTCTTTCCATAACTAACCTCTCTAGGAAGGGAGGCTGGTTGGAAGAAGGTGGCAAGGATCCAGAGGGTGAGGGCTGTTTGGTGACTTCTTTTGGAGAATGGTTAGGAGTTTCCTCTTCTCCTTTCTCTTCAACAATCACTATCGGTCTGTTCTGATTTTTTGCTATTACAGTCCTTCCCAATCTTAACCGGATATCATGAACCCCAACTGGAATAGACTGGTACTTAAATGATAGAGGTGGGTTTGTTACATAAACCATTTGCACTGCTTTGTTATTGTTAGGATTAGGCATAGGTTGAGCAAGCAATTGAGGAGGTCAAAAGGGTGGAGGTAAAGGAAATGGTGGATTAGAATGACTCGAAAGTTGCGACATTGAATTTTGTGTATGAGGATATGACTGCATAGGCGGCTGGTAGGAATATGGGGAATGAGTTGACCCTATCCAACCTGGCTGCCATGGTTGAGAAGGTTGTCCATGCTAATATTGATTTCCAGACTGCCACTGCTAATTAGTGTTAAGATAAGAATATGCATGTTAATTATAACTAAAATAGTGTCAAGAAAATTCAGGAGCCATACCTACACCTACCCGAGGCCAATTTCTTCTTACTCACATAGCATTCAAGTATTCAGCTTCAGGTTGTCCTCCTTTGAATACAGCTTTAAGTCCTGGTATGGAGGGACATTTTTTGGTGATATGGTCTTCTGCACAAATAGCACACTTATTAGTTTCTTTTAAATTAAGAGGACACTCTTTAGGTGGATGCTTATCTCTACATTTAGGACAGAAAATACATAGTGAATCTTGTTATTTTATAAGTTTTTGCTGAAATTTTAAAGAGTCCAACTATTTAGAAACAACATTCATTATTTTAATTTTCATGTTTTCCATTTTATTTTCTAGTGCAATAATCATAGCATCACTAGATTTAGTTTTTCTCTTTCTCTTTCTATTTCGAGTTCCTCTACCAAATCTATATTGATTTCTTGAAAATTTCCTACATAATTCACAAATTTGATCAAAAGTTTGCTACGAGATATCACCTTGTCCCAGTAGGTTTAGATTATTTCTAGCATTCTCAGTAAGTCCTCTTAAGAAGAAGGTTCTAATAGTGCTAGAATCAAGCTTAAGTTTCGACCTTTGTAGAATATACATAAACCTTTCTAAGTAATCTTCAAGAGTTTCATCATCATCTTATATGATCGTAAAAATTTCATCTTGCATGTCCCCAGTTTTGCAATATTCCTGATATTTAGACAATAACACTCTCTTCATCTATTCCCAAGAGGTTATATAGTTTCCTCTTAGCCCCATGAAACAATGCAAGGTTGAGCCCTTGAGGGTAGCAGGAAATAATCTTAGCTTCTGTGCATTAGTTGAATAATCATAACTTCTACACAAAATATCAAACTCGAATAGAAAAGAGTCAGACTCTTCATGAACTTTACCATGGAAATGGGGGAGAGCTGATGGTGGAATATTCTTCATCTACGCCACAGTATCAGGATCCACAATTGGAAACAGAAAGGTGGATTTTTCTTCGCTTACCTAATCTTGGTTTTCACTAGAACCTTCGACATAAATTTCATGATCTGCCATTGTCTCTTTCTTACTCTCGATAGGCTCAACCACACCTGAGTTGTTGTCACCATAATCCAGGTGGATTGTTCTTGCATGATGGGTTTGATTGGGCTCCATGCTCACAAAAGGAGACCCAATATGAAAATCGTTTTCAAAATTTTTTTTGCCCTTAGTGGGCTTTGAACCCTTACTCTTCCTAGGCATTCAGTTCAAAGAAAGAAAAACAAGAAGTAATTTCTAATAAAAAGATGTTGTCATAAATCAATTAACACCAGTAAAATTCCTTCAAAAGAAAAATATTTCCCAAACAATGTTGAAAGAGAAAAAATTACCTCTATTGTACAATCAAAAAATTCTTACCAAATCAAATCGCCTCCCCGACAACAACGCCAAAATGTTGGGTGCAATAATTACACTTAAGTAGACTCCTCAACACTTAAATTGTCAACCCGGGGGATTTGTAAGCTTAGAGATGAAGCATAGGAAATTCCAGAGATGGTATGAATATTTCTAATATCAACTCCTACTTTCTTTAAGGGAAAAATTACAGAATCAAATTATAGAGGAAAAAGGCAACTCGAACCATCAAAATAATCCAAGGCTGGAACAAGAAGAAAGGTGCTTGCAAAAGAGATTCAGAAATAAAAGGAGGCAATTACTCTAGCTGACTATTGATTAACTACTAAGAATGGTTTTCTTTAGCAAAGACACCTTAGTAGCCTTCAATAGATGGGCCCCTTCAAACCTACTTATGTAAAGATGTCATTCTCGTAGGAATCGATCTTGCACTAGTGTAGGTACAACAATTTATGCAAAAGGTCTGAAGTAATGTCTTGTACTAAAAGTGCTTTTCTTCGTGCAAGGGCTTTGAACTTTCCCAAGTTCAAAGCACTGAGATCTAGTACCAAGAAACTGGTTCTTGTACCCAATTAGAGCTTCTTACAATTTAACTTTCTAATTCTTGAATCAATGCTTAATTACTGCAAGTGTTATGAAACCAGATTGCATCTGAAAAATATGAATATCTGTAGAAGTGAAGAAACAATATTTTTCAATTTATGCTATTGTGAAATGTTAATGAAAGAAAGAAATCTGTTAGAAGTAAAATAAAGAGGCTTACTACATCACACTATCTAGCACTGGTGCAGGAATAGTTCTCCTGCTCGGACTAGGTGGAAACCAACCCAAACATGCAGAAAGTGAATAGCACACCAACGTGCACTGGTGCAGGTAATTTCTCCTACTCGAACCAGGTGGGGAGAACCAAACCAATCGTGCAGAAAGTGAATAGCACACCAACGTGCACTGGTGTAGGTAATTTCTCTTGCTCGAACTAGGTGGGAAAAACCAACTCAGAATCAATTGCAGAAAAGGAAATTTAACTAATTCAAGCTGCATATCTGCTTTCACTCAGACAGGAATTTAAATGATGTAAAGTAAATCACACTTGGCAGTTCAAAAACATAAACTACAAGATTAGAAAAGAGGGAAAGCGTGCTCGGTTGGTTGGGCCTTAGCCAACCAGTGCGTTTCTCTTTCAAATGGAAACACTACTCAGTACTAAATCGATTCATCAACTGTTAAACATAAAGAATAAAATTCATGAAGCATAAGATGGAGCTCTTCTTATTAAATCATCAAAGCAAGTACATGCGTGATTACATATCTAGCATAGATTTGGGCGATAACAAAGGACAGACCTGTTATCGCCTTCCTGGTTCTACTCTCTCTTCCATACAATACTATCAACTATTTAGCATCTTGTCCTATTTACATTTCTTCTTATATAGATCCTTGGCCGAAGGCCAAAAGGATCGTTTAACTCGTTACATAGCTGATGGCAAATTAAGCTTCTATTACAAAAAAATACATAACTGATTACAAAATAATCTTTCGTTACGCTAGATCACATAACCGATGTAAAATAAGCTCTCAGCCTCCACAATTAGACATTTTAACAGAACAGGCCATGGCTATCTCCAGCTATTCGTTCCACCTAAGTCCGATCTCAGCTACTCCAGATTGACTTGTTGTTATAATTGGGACTCGACTTCCTTCAGATATGTTCTGTTGTTCGTGGTTAAGGCGATGCAAAATTGGGTGGCAATCTAAGAGATCCATATTTGTTTCCAAGATTCACGGTGCTGGCACTGGTGCGAGATCTAATCTGCGCTTAAAATCAGCGGTCAAGGTGAGCATTTAACTATTAAATAACATAGGAGGTAACGATAAGTTACAAAAGTAATTCTAAGCAGGAAATCATGTAGTAAATAGTTAATAAATGCTAAGTTAAATTAAAAAATGTAAAATATGAAGTTAATGCAAAATGTGTCATCGTTCTCGCACTAGTGCAAGATGAGGGTGCATAAGATAAGTAAAACAGGGGTAAATAGTTATGATTTGGGAAGGGAAAATGGTAAAAAAGGTTGCAAATTAGGGAACTAACACTGTGAAATAGCAACCATTGCAACATACTTCTAATATACCAATGAGTAACCCTCCTCTATGACTAAAGTTACTTTTACAACCTAACCCTAATCTAAATAATAAGGCGACACAACAAGTTGAAGCACCGATCTTTCCCACTTAATATATCTCCCTTACTGGATGTAATGAAGTATGAATATGGTCAAGTAGGATATTAAATCTAAAAGTTTCCCTTGTTATTACAAAAAATGAAGTGGATTACCCACTTAGGGAAGAAACTCCAATATAAATATTGTTAGAAATAAAATATACCAAAACCTATGTAATATCTAATGACATTGTTACTACTGAGACCACTATAACAACGATGTTGTTGTTACTACTTAGACTCCTTCAATAGTTGATGTTATTTTTATTGTTGGCCTTGCGATAATCAATGTTGCTATTGATACCAAGACTTCTTTGGATCCAACTTATCTAAAAATATTAATTGTAGCTAAGGCTACCCCAAAACATGTGTATGATTTTTTGAAGAAATTAAAGAATTTGTATATTTGAATTCCCTTAATCCAAGAAATTAAAAATGTCCCAATTTATCCAGAAAAAGTATCAAAATTTTGCATCAAGAAGCTTCGTAGGAAGCCTCAAGATCCTCCCATTGTGCATGTGGTGGGAAAAATGTCACAATTGATGTTGGGTGAAATTATACCTAACAAGTATGATGACCCAGGGAATTTGAAATTAATTGTCCACATTGGAGGAGAAACCATTCCAAATACATTAGTTGATCTATGAGCTAGAATAAATGTAATGACTAGGGAAACATTTGAGCTACTGGGATTCACCAATATTAGACCAACCCTTACTGTACTAGAACTGGCTAATAGGTATAAAATTTATCCTAAGGGGGCTTTCGAGGATATAGTCATTTGAATAGTCTCCTGGGAATATCTAGCTAATTTATTAGTGTTTTAGCTTAAGAAACGCATAGGAGGACATCCCCTAATTTTGGGTAGACCATGGTTAACCACTATAGATACACTTATTAGTTTCAAATGAGGCTTCATGTTGATACTCGATGGAAATAATAAAAAGAAATTTATTCCTTATCCTCCATCTAAACCAAGTGTTCATTATAAAAACCCTCTGTGGTTTGAATTTAAGCTAGAATGGGATGATGCATGATCACTCCCTACTATTGGAAGGGTCTTATACTTTAAAAATGAAACATGCAATGAGACTATTAACAGTTTTATTAGTAACCCCTATGCCGTTACTCAACTAGCTTCCTAACTATTGAGCTTTATAATGAACAAAACAAATTTGGATAATGCGAGTGACAATCCTATTGTAGAAAAGATACCTCAAATATTAAGAGCGTCCCAATTTAAATTGAGCATAGAAAGATATTAAATATTAAACATTATTTATGTCCTATATGAACGAAAAATATGATTCAACTGTTGAGAAATCATAAGGAAGTTTCTGCAAGGGATTATACATAAATGAAGGAAATTCACCCCATTTTATGTACTTATCATATTTATTTAATGTATGGCAACCATATTGTCCAACAATTGTGATGATGAATCAACCTGACATTAGAAGATATTGTTAAATAATGAATTCAAAAATTATTGAATGCAAATTTCATCTATCCAATCTCTGGCAACTAGTGGGTGTATCCACTTGCTTTTTTTCCTAATAAGAACTAAAAAATAGAGAATATTTGTTGACTCTAGCGAGCATAATAAGGCCACTTAGAAGGACCACTTCCCATTACCTTTTATTGATAAAATCCTTGATACATTCTTTACTAAGAATGTTTTTCATTTCTTGATGAGTTTAGTGGTTACAATCGAATCGAAATTTCACCTAAGAACCAAGATAAAACTACCTTCACTTGCCATTGGGGTACATTTTCATATAGTGTCCTTCCTTTTGGGCTTTTTGATGCATCAACTACCTTTCAATGATAAATGCTAGGAATATTTTCATACCTAGTTGATGACTAGCTAGAGAAGTTCATGGATGATTTTATACCATATGGTGATGAATTTGATGAAGCACTAGCTAATCTTGAAAATCTTCTTGAATGATGTGTACAAAATCATATTTCTCTAAGCACTGAAAAATTACATATGATGATGAATGGAGGGATTGTGCTAACACACCATGTCTTTTCTATAGGGGTGCAAGTTGATTTGGCGAAGATTGAGGTAATCTTGAGGTACACGAAAAGGGGTACCCAAATTTCTAGGGCATGCAGGATACTATATGAGTTTTATATAAATTTATTCTAAAATTACATCCCCATTTCTTTCCTTAGTTTCAAAGGATAAGGAATTTATATGGAGTAATAAATGAAAAAATGTCTTTCCAATTCTAAAGATGTGTGCAATAGAAGCTCCTATTCTACATGGACCTAATTAGGCCTTGTCATTCCATATTTGTACAGATGCCTCTAATATTGCTATTTGGATTACACTGGGACATCAAGAAGAATGAGGGAGTTATGTTATTTATTAAATCAAAAAGAATTTAATCCTTGCTTAATTGAATTATACAATAATTTTTAAGGAATTTCTTGTTGTTGTACATGCTATCAACAAGTTTCAACATTATATTACATGGTATTAGGGTTTTGTATATAATGACCACCTTGCAATTCAATTTTTAATGAACAAACCCAACATTGATGGTGAGGTTACTAGGTGGTTACTATTACTGCGAGAAATTTATATCACTAGTGTGGACAAGCCTGGAAAGGATAATGGCATTTCCAACATCCTTTATATACTTCCTTACAATAATGATAGTTTATCTATCGATAATTCTTTTCCAGATGAATATCTTTCTACAATTTCCACTTACTCACCATGGTATGCAAATATTTATTATTATATTGTTTTAGGAAGACTTACATACCACCTTTCTCCTAAGAAAAAATGTAAAATAATTCAACAAAGTTCTCGATACTTTTGGGTTGATTTCTATCTCTTTTACACTAGGCTAGACCATCAAATCGTGCACTTTGTAAGGGAAGATGAAATCCATGACAATTTGAAGGCTTGTCATGGTGAGCCTTGTGATAGACACTTTTTTGATAAGAGAACATGTCATAACATGGTTCATATGGATTGCTTTTAGCCTACCATATTCCAAGATGAAAGAAATTATCTGCAAGGGTGTCAAATCTACCAAAGGATGGTCCAACCCATCCAATCAGATGAGATGTTGTTATAGCCTCAACTAGCGATAGAACCTTTTGAGAGGTGGGATTTGGAAATTTTTATCTTATCAAGCCCCCATATGATAAGAAGTCTTATATTTTGGTATGCATAAGTTATGCCAAAAAGTGGTTTGAAGCTAAGGCACTTACTAAATCTACTTAATGAGTTTTTTTCACAATTTTTGTTTGAAGACATTTTTTCTCATATGGAGTGCCAAAGGAGATAGTTAAAGATGCAGGGGTGAAATTCACTTCCTAATTGATTGAAAAAATTGTTAATAAATATAATATCCATAAGATAATTACCTTTCCTTACCACCCATAGGCAAATGTACAGGTGGAGATTACTAATAAAGTGATTGAGGCAATCCTTACAAAGATGATGGCTAGTCACCACCGAGATTAGGTTCAGAGGTTTGAAGAGGAACTTTGGGCCTACAGAACTACATGGTGGAACAACACAGGCTTTTCTCCATATGAGCTTAAGTATGGTAGGAGTCCTATTTTTCCCATTGAATTTGAGATCTAGGCACTCAGGATTGCTTTAGTGTTGAATTTGAATTTGACTAAACAAAAAATACATCCTTTTGGATCAGTTAAATGAATTAGGAGAAATGCACTTAGCTAGCATACAACACACTGATATCATCAAAAAATAATGCACCAAGTGGCATTATTGGTTCATTAAAAATAAGGTGTTTAAAAAATGTGGTTGGGCTCTACTATATGATTCTAGATTCAAGGATTTTAAGGGAAAACTCTAAACTAGGTGGCTAGGTCCTTACGAACTGGATACATTCTTTGACAATGGGATTTTTGAGATGAAAACTATCAATGGGTCGCAAACATCTTTTCTTTCGAGCGTACACCATTTTTTGTTGTATCATAAGCCATCTTCTAAGGAATCATTTCTTTACATTCTCTTAAATTTAGATCTTGAAATTATTGGGGTAACAGAGAATCTTCTTGCATCACTGACCACTTAATTTTTTTTCTATTGTCATTTAATTGTTAAAAAAAGGAGAAAAAATAAATATAATGGTGAAAATATTTTTGGAGTTTAGTTAGATAGGTGTCGATTCAAAACCATCTTATTGGTAGCTGACACATTGCATCTTTTCTTTGCAATAATAGCTTTGTGTTTTTAGGTGTTGTTACATCTATATTGTTACAATTGATTTTGATGTACCTACTAATAATGAAGATCAAATTTTGATGTTGATGCTAAGGACCAAATGTTCTTTTTGATACTAAAGAATAGTTGTTATTATTTATATTGATAATAGAATTAGGAAATACTATTTGTACTACCATTGGAAACCAAATGTTGTTACATTCACTAATACACTCTTATGTTATTACAATGGACATTTTTGATGTTGTGTTATTGTTGTTGCCATTGAAAACATAGAAGGGGACACACTAGATATGCTTACCATGAGCTCTTCTAGCCTGCACTCTCAAATGAGTCAGCGTTGTCTTAGAAAATTGTTGCATCATCATAATCTATAAGTACTTGATAGATAATCTATCTCATTACTTGTAATGTTGTGATTAAGAGTGACATGACTATTTTTCCATGGTGGTCAAGGACAAACTTTTTTTCAGTTGGAGGGACAGGTTTGTATCATGCTATCGTAAGATAGACATGGAAACCATGAATTTACATGACATATAATTAACTCACATGCACAACACTATTTCTAAAAACCATCCTTCACACACAACCTTTCTCTATGTTATGCAACGAGCTCACAAAATAGAAGAAAAGATAGAGCAATGACTTCAAAATCAACCTCTTCAAGGGGGGAACCTCCTTTACATTACAAAAATGAACAATTCTTGGACGATACAAATGAAAGAACCTCCTTTTTATATATAGGAGTCTAAGGGGTCACAATATAGTCAAAGCTGACATAACAATAATAATGTAAGGGCACAAAAATAACAATAGTTTCCTTCTGTGGGGCACAATGATAACAATATGGGGACAACATGGGCACAAAAATAACAATAAGGGGCTACAATGACAATAATAATAAGGGAACAAACTAGTATTATAGGGACCTAACATGCCCCTCTCCTTCAGAAAAGTGTTTTCCTCAATGCTTAAGGAGTTCTAGATGCTTATGTATAAAATTCTCGTCCTCCCATGTGGAATATTTAGCGGGTAAGTTCTTCCACTTGATGAGATACTCTGAAATTGATCAATTTTGTAGTTGTTGAGTTCTTATTTCTGTGACTACTTCAGGTTCCAATATGATTTTTCCTTCCTTGTCAAGTTCTGGAAATATTGTTTGAACTGGGAGTTTGTCACCTATAACCTTCTTCAAGCATCAAACATGGAAAACTAGTTGCACCCGAGAAGTTGTAGGAAGCTCCAATTTGTATGCCATAGTACCAATCTTTTGCAACACCTTGTAAGGACCATAATACTTTGGTTATAATTTATTATCCTTCTTAGCTTGCTTGAGGGAAATTTGTTTGTATGGTTGCAGCCATAGAAATACCCAGTCACCTACATCAAAACTTCTTTTGTTGCAATGCTGATCTCCTTGTTGTTTCATTATATTCTGTGCCAAAGTAAGGTTATCCTTTAAGAGTTGGAGAACTTATTTTTGATGCTTGATGTGATCTTCCACTGATTGAACCTTAGAAATTTCTCTTAAATATGATGTGATGGATGGTGGATGATATCCATAAAGTGACATAAATGGGGTCACTTTTGTCGCAGTATGGAAGGAAGTGTTATACCACCATTCAACCAGAGGCAACCATTTGACCCATTCTGTCTATTTACCAGATACAAAGCAACGAGGATATCCTTCCAAACATTTGTTCACTATCTCATTTTTCCCACCAGATTGAGGATGATAAGATGAGCTATGATCTCACTGAGTAGCCAGACAAGAAATTAATTTTGTTTAAAAATTTCTAGTGAAAATGGGATCTCTATCGCTTACAATAATCTTTAGGTTTCCATGTAGATTTTGAATTGTTTCCATAAATGCAGTAGCAATTGTATTGGCTTTAAAGGGATGAGATAATGCACCAAAGTGTGCATCATTGGTAAGTCTATCAACTACCACAATGATGAAACTCTTTCCTTCGGACTTGGGTAAACCTGTGATAAAATACATTGAAACCTCCTCCCAACATTGACTTGGAATGGATAGAGGTTGTAATAGACCCGTAGTGTTAATTGTTTCAACTTTATTTTGTTGGAAAACCAAACATTCTGCCACAAACTTTTGAATATCAGATTTAAGGCCATCCCAAAAAAAATCATTCTTAACCATGTTGTAAATTTCAAAAAATCCTAAGTTCCCTCCAAGGGAGAGGTATGCAATTCCATATTAATATTTTGTTTGAGTTGGGAATTCTTACAGAGGTATAAGCGATCTTTTTACCATAACGAATCATTTTTCCAACTAAATTTATCAGATGTACTGGGCTATTATTGTAACTTTTGAATGAGTGCCCACACTTCTTCGTCATTCTTCCATTCATCCCTTGCTTCATTTATCCAATCTGGTTGGATAATATAAATGGTACAAAGAAATGCTTCCACATCCTCATCCTTTCTCGAGAGTGCACCTGCAACAACATTTTTCTTCCCTTTTTTGTAGATGATTTCAAAGTCATACCAACATCTTTATGACCCACATTTGCTGCTCTTCTAAAGATAATCTTTGTTCTAAAAAATATTTAAGGCTATAATTATATGTTTTTACCTTGAAGTGTCTTCCCATTAGGTAAGGTTGCCATTTCTTAAGTGCATGTAGTATTGCCAACATTTCTTTCAAATAAATAGCTTTGTGTAAATACTTTCCTTTGATTGGATGACTCTTGAAAGCAATGGGTCTTTCTTCTTGCATTAAAACAACACCAATTTCATTTCCCAAGGCATCACATTCCATAATAAAGGTTCTTGTGAAGTCTAGCATAGCTAAGATCGGTGCTTTTCACATTGCCTCTTTAATATGTTCAAAGGCTTTCGTTTCTTTCTTCAGTAATGTTGTTAGAGGTGCTGATATTCTCTCATAATTCTTAACGAACTTGTGATAATACCCTATCAATTTGAGAAATCCTCGCAGAAAGAAGAAATCCTAGAGAACAAAGCCTAGAGAAAGAAGAAATCCTTCACTATCTTACAATTAGATTCATTCTTCTTTCTCTAGGCTTTGTTCTTGGTGTGTATCCTCTTCTTTTGATGTTTCTTGTTCCTTTTCATCTTCCTCTTCACAATCTATGTAAAATAATTTATTCTCAGCATACTTATGACATCTAGTGTGTTTTCTATCACAACTATAACAAAGCCCTTTTTCTCTTTTTTCTTCCAATTTTTGTGGTGTCAACCTTGTAGGTTGTGGAAGGCTAGGGGCAACAACACTTCCATCTTTATAGTTGTGATTGGTAGGCTTCCTTGTTGCCTTAATTTTTCTTTCAATTTTGCTTGCCAACCTGAATGCCTTCTCCAATGAATCAGGTTCCCAAAGGTGAACCTCATGTTGGATGTTATCCTTTAATGTCCCTATGAACACATCAATCATATGCTACTCTGGAATATCTTTTACCCTTATACTCAATTTTTGGAAGTCCTCAATGTGCTCCACCATTGAACCTTTGTGTTTGAGATTTATCAATTGGATAAAAAATGTGTTTCTTTTTGTATCCTCATAATGTGCTATCATTTCTTCTGCAAAAAATTCCCAGGTGACAATTTGCTTATGAGTGAAAAGTCATCGTTACCATAAAAATTAATTGGGTTCCAAATATAAAGTCGCAATGTGTATCTTTCGTGTGTTTTGCACATTATGGAGATTGAAATATTGCTTCATCTGTAGTATCCATGTTACAGGATCCTTTCCATCAAACTTACTCTTATCAATCTTTCAAACATGGTGGGTCTTCAATCCAATGTTAGAGTCTATGAAATCATGTCTAACATTTCTTTTCTTCTCATCATGAGTTTCCTCTACTACCTTTTCTCCATTAGGGAGCATTTCTTGTAGCAACTTTACCAAACCTCCTTTCAAACCATGAATGTCTTTCTTCAAATATTCAATGTTTACTTCTAAATCATCCATCTTAGCTTCCATGCCTTTCTTTAAACCATCCAGCTTAGCTTCTATTACCTTTTGTGAGAGTGAAATTATTTGCATTTGGTCTCATAATTTTGATATATCATGTTGCATTTCTTCCTCTTCTTCATGAGTTATGCTAGATCTTTTAGGTTTCTTACTAGGTGTTTCCATTTTCTTTCTTTGAGGCATCAATTAATGATAACTATGCTTCATTATGTCCTTTGAATTCCTCTGAACTAATTTTTCAAACCAAACTTATTCAAAATTTTAAAAAGACTACACACCATTTTTGGCTTTGTAGGCGCTCGATATTGAGTCTGTTGTATCTCTATAATTTTAGATCTCTAAAGTTTGAAATTTCATCATGTGGTAGCCCTCTGAGTCGTCATTCCAACCCCACAAGTCTGATCAAGATTGGATTCTCCAAGAAAGAGTTATTCTAAATATCCCATGATGACATGATTATAGACTGGTTTAGTAGAGTGAACTTGTACAAAGTTCCACATGTCACTATTTCGACCTTCGAACCCAAGTTTCATCGAGATTTCGGCTCAAATGGGTTTTACTTTTAGCTTCTAAAATGTTGTAGAAATACATTTATAGTGAAAAATGCCACGATGACCTGTTTGAAGCAGTGAAACCCTAGAATCCAAAGCTCTGATACAAATTATTATGCAACTAGCTCACAAAATAGAAGAAAACATAGAGCAACGACTTCAAAATTAGCCTCTTCGAGGGGGAAACCTCCTTTACATTAAAAAAATGAAAAATTATTGTATAATACAAATGACAAGACCTCCTTTCTATATATAGGAGTCTAAGGGGTCACAATATAGTCAAAGCTGACATAACAATAATAATATAAGGGCACAACAATAACAATAGTGGGCTTCTGTGGGGCACAATAATATAAATATTGGGTCAACATGGGCACAACAATAACAATAAGGGGCTACAATGACAATAATAATAAGGGAATACACTAGTACTATAGGGACCTAACACTCTAATATTACTTTGACGTGATTTTTCAAATTCGTTTATATCTTTTGAATCACTTTCCAATTATGCACAGTAAGTACCAATTAACACTGCATTGCAACTAAATTGCCAAATTTTGTAAAATTCGACATTCTTATCCCAAAGATTAGTTTCATGTTATGATTATTTCACTTGTAATAACACTTTGCATCAACAATTAAAGTTATAGGGGGAGTGGCTTTGCATCATGAGACTAAATCAAATGATGCATTGAGAAATTGTACAAGAGAATATAAAAATTTTCAAAATGCATGATAGTTAGCATATTTCAATAGAATGTGTGGATTTAATAAGAATATTTCCATGGAGTTTGCACAAAACTTGACAAAGTAGGGTTCAATTTTGAGGGGAATTGAAATAGTAGCTATAAAGGAGGTCATCATGAGGATGAAAGCATTGCCTTGAATAGGGACATGATTGTTCAACATGAATGCCACATTCCAAACAACAAAGGACACATTTTTTTGTAGGAGGGTGATACATATGAAATAAAGGAAGGGGGGTGGACAAGACCTCACTACCACATCTGTGGGAGGAGGTGGAATATTTTATTCAAAAGTATATTACCTATGAGGGTTGGTTTCGAATAATTTTTAACTATCATTTTCATCTATTGGCCCATATTTGCAGTTGGAAATTGATTAACATGTGTTATGCAACTAGCTCACAAAATAGAAGAAAACATAGATCAACGCCTTCAAAATCAGCCTCTTCGAGGGGGAAAGCTCCTTTACATTACACAAATGAAAAATTCTTGGATGATTCAAATGACACAACCTCCTTTCTATATATAGGAGTCTAAGGGGTCACAATATAATCAGAGCCGACAAAACAATAATAATGTAAGGGTACCACCATAACAATAATGGGCTTCTATGGGGCACAACAATAACAATAAGGGGGTTACACTAATAACAATGAGGGAATACACTAGTATTATAGGGACCTAACAACATGCCTTATTTTATCTTGAATTCATTGAACACATGGAAATTTTTGTTCAGAAAATCTCAGACCTATGTGACAAACAATGGGATGATCAAACTCATTATCATCGATTCACTGGAGCAACAAGGGAGAACCTGGGTAAGGTTGTTGGTTGCTTCTAGAGGGCTATTATGATAAAACATAGAAAGTGAGTCTAAATATAAGAGTGAGGATGTTGATAGAAAGGAAGCACGACCAAGTAGAAGAAGTGACATCCACGACTCTTATAATGATACCCCTAAAGAAGCTCATATTCCTAATGCATCTACTGGGGATTCACATGTTGAAGAAGACCTTCATGCTGAAGCACAAACTGACATAGGTTGCAGTAAGTCAAAGAGCTTTGAATTTAGGGTCTTCCCTATTATAGAGGAACAATCCCTGTGGATGAAAATAAAGAAAAGGTTACTGATAAAGCATGTAGCTAGCAAGTTTCCATAGAAAAGGGTTATGGTTATTGTCATTACATCACCTGCTTAGTCGTTTAAAACACCCACTACTACAGATGAGAGGAAGGAGTATCCTAGTGAGGAGAAATAAGAAGAGTACAAGCATAAACAAGATGATAGCTCCCCTTCCAGTAATTTTGAATTCGACCCCCCATTTCAACAATTTGATAGTTTGAGGGAAGAAAACTATGTTTTGAGAGAACAATTTGCAATGTTAAAAGAAGATTTTAGACTAAGAAAACTTTAGGAATATAAATCATAGCTGGAATTGTTTCATTGATGAATGCACATTCTCTGTAACAACCGCATCTAAAAAATCATGTAAAAAAATATAATACCAAGGTCATGGGACACGTATTCCAAATTGAGTGGTGGGAAAAATCATCCTAGTGGGTGTTCATTTGGTTTAGTATGGGTAAGGAAATTGGCAAAGGCAAAGGCATTTCAAAAGGCATGAGGCATTAATTGGAATTTTATTTATGAAAATAACGAAAAATAGGAGAAAAGGAAGGTGAAAGGTCAGAGGTTGCATGTCAAGAGGAAATTGAAGGAAAATGGAAAATGAAGAAAATAGAGGCCTCATTTGATAAAAAGGCTTTTGAGGATCAGTTCATGGACTTTTTGTTAGTTCACTTATGGATCTCATTATATTCTCTCTCTCTCTCTCATACTCTTGGACACTTAGAGTTTTCTTGGAGCACTCTTGGAGGAGTGTGGCATACATTGGATTTGGAGAAAGAAGGCAAAGGAATCCAGGAAATTGGAAGGGGTCATAGGGATTAGCAACAACAGTTGGATCGCTTTGCAAGTATTAAGTTGCATTTACGGTTTCCTTGCTATATTTAGCATGCATGGCACATGCATGTGGTTTTTGGTTATGAGTTGTCATTGGCATAGAGGATTACCTTGATTGACAAAATTTTTGCGTAGCCTTGCCATTTTCTGGATAACCATGGTGTTGTGGGTTTCTTTCCTTTTGATTTTTTTTTGGTTCTCATGTTCCTTTGGTTGTGGGTTGAGTTACTAATTCCTGGAACCCTTGGTTGAAAAAATTCTCTAGAAGCCCTTGGTGGTTTGAGTTACTAGTTCTAGAAGACTTGGTTGGAAAAACGCTCTGGAAGCCTGAAAATAAATGTGGGTTGAGATACTACTCCTAGAAGTTGTAGTTGGAATAAATGCTCTGGAACTCTAGATAACCTAGGTAGAGATCAATCTGGTGATGGTTAGTGATGTCTTACCGTGATGTGGAATCACTAGTGGAGGGTTGACGTGGTTTGGCCTCTAGAAGCCCTGGTTTGGTTTTGTTGGATTGTTCCATGAGATCCCACATTCATGCTTGGAATATGGCACAAGGGTGATTGGATGAAAGAGATATTTGGTTCAGCCTAGTCTATGGTCAAGTCGTATGTGGAAGTCCCAGAACTAGTTGCATTTTTCATATGTCATTAAGAGCTCTTTTCCTCTTGTATTTGATGGGTAAATGTACATGTTATTATGTGGTTTATATGGTTGTTATATCCTCGTTATTTTTGTTGGTTATATGATGGTTATGAATATGTTTTATGATAGTGATGATGCATGGCTATCACCACATTTTGATTAATATATGAATGAATAATTAATATATGACCTAATAGTTGATAATGTAGCTATTGTGATTAGACATCCATGCTTCTTAGAGATTCTTAGATAAGTATGATACCCCTATGCTTAGATATGTTGTTATGACTTGTATAATGCATATTTGTGACATGTTTGACAAAATTCTTGTCATGGATAGTAGGGTTCCAGTCAAGTCATTGATCAAGTGTTTGCATTAGTATCCTTGTTTTGATGTCTTTTGTCATTTATGAAAGTTTCATGAAGTTCTGGGTAGTGGCTTGAGTCATGGCCCTTAAAACGTGGCACAAAATCTTGGGTTTCTAGCATAGGACTCCCTGAAAAAGTCCATAGTTGTTGGGATGACCTTGTTGTGGAAGAGACTGGAGGGTCCTAGTCACATTGTTAGCTTTTCATGGGAGTGATTGGGGTTATGTCCGTGAAAGGAAAATTTTCTTCAGGGGTCAAGCACCTGAAAGGATTGGTTGGCTCTTAGAGGTTTTGTAGCATGTGTGGAAGGCTAGATTGGTTTTTTTCTTAGTTACACTTACTTAACTATACATTGGGAGTTGAATCACATCATAGTATCCTCTCATCACATGTTTACAGTAGTGTACCAGTTCCACACGTTTACAGAGTGGAATCAGAGCATGGTTCACCCCTTGGACATGATGGGCAATGTGTGTTATCCGTGCATTCGTGTCAATTACATATGTATTCCTTATGCTTGTGTTCCATGTGCTTGTTGCATATGAATGGTGTTGGGCATAGTTGCAGTGGTGTCACCATGTGAAAGTTGATGGTGTTGTTGATTGGATGTGGTCATCATGAGTGTATGTCAATTATGCATTTGTTATGCATGTTAGTGTCTATAGGTGTTTATGCATGCATTGTTATGGTTATGGTTTTGCATGCATAATAGGTTAGATATGCATTGTGAGGTTATTGGATGTAGTTATGTCATCATGGTGTTGTTGATACGATATGATGCTGATATGTTGGCTAAGATAGAAAAGAGATGCATAGTATTAAAGTGAGGTTGTAGCACTAGACACTGGGGGTAAGAGCAGATCATCATGCATGTATTGTATGTTTGGCATGTAGGTATGTTAGTTAATGGATTGTTATATGAATTAGGGTTATATACATGTTTTTCATTTTATTGTTTTTGTTTTGACAGGCATGGCAGCTGCTAGTGAAGCAGTGTGGTCATATGCACGTGTCGAACAGTCATGAATGATAGTAACTTGTTGTTATATGCATTGTTGTTGTCATTTTATGTTAGTTAACTTGAAGACTATGTTATATGTTGTTGATACGTATGTTATATGTTAACATTTTTATTGTTATATGATAGTTAACTTAATGATTATGTTATATGTTGTTTGTGAGTATGTTTTTTTTTTTGGTTGTGGTTCACGATTACCTTAGTCAATGGGAGGTGCTACATCCACGAAAAAATCTAGGCTGATCGACCCCGAAGGGAATCTAGCCCCACAACCCACTAGCTAGGCCTGACCCCAAGGGGTTTGGGGAGAATGGACCATGTGACCTCCCGATGGTGAGGCACTGATTTTGAGCAGCTAAGCTAACCCTTGGGGCTATTTATGAGTATGTTATATGTTAACTTGTTTTTTTATATGTTAGTTAACTTGATGATTAGGGTTATTGCATTAAGATCTTGATGTTATATGTATCGTGTTGATCTAGATTGGTTTATGTAGATGGTTATGGTTGTGACATTCAGGTATGAGATGATATAATTGTGATGTTGTGTTGTATTAATTTGGACTGACTTGTGCAAATGTGATAGCCTCCCCTGAGATACATTGAGGTATGAGTTTGATTATGTTGTCAATTTGGTTTATCTAGCATGGTATGTTTACAAGTTGATTGAATGTTTGATTAATTGCATGATATGAGTATGTGTCTATAAGATTGCATGAAGGAATGATTTTGTTTTAAGATGGTTGTACTAACACATTATGTGCTAAGACAACTGATATGTACTTGAGTGCAAGTGAGTGCTAGTTGCAGTGTTATGATTTATGACTATGAGTTGGTTGTTGACTATGACATGGTTGATAGTATTGGTAAAGGTTAATTTAAATTACTAGATATGATGTCTTTATCTTTGGAAGATGTGGCTAACATGTGTGACCATTTGTAGGGAAACATGCTTGGTATGTGTGTGACAAGGTAATAGCTGATTTGTTTTTATAAATAACATTTGGGTGATGTGACAATGCATAGTAAGACTCAATTGCAACAAGGAAAAGGTAAAAGAAAGGAATTAGGTGAAAATTCCTTTAGCTATGTTTGGAAACTGAAATTATAATTGAATGAGTGCTTTTCATACATGAACTATTCTTAACATTTATTTTGTTTGACATTATGTGGATATGTGTTATATCCCTAAACATGTATTTGGTAGGTATAACAACTAGTATCCAGTTATGGTTGGATTTGTCAAGGGAGTTGGAGTCGCTTAAGATATGGCATGGATGTGTTCAGTTACAAGGCAACGTGTTTGGAACATCAAGGTAAGGTAACCAATATATTGTTATATTTATTTATACACTAAAATTTATGTGTTTACAACAATATGATCCAGGTAATTGCATGGCAAAAGAGACTTCTATGAAATATTTAATAAAGCTTAGGTTGAGGTCTCCCTTGGAAGCATTAGGAACCCATGGGGATTGAGTCATGGTGTTTGTTGATAGTTTTATGCTTTCAGTTCTCTATGATTTTTTTGTGCTTGATTTGTAGTTTTGTGTATGACTAGTGCATGGCCATGCCACCTTGCTTGTGGTGGTATATTGTTATTGGTTTCTCATGGTTTTCTTCTTGTTTGTTTCTTGTTCTTTGCTTTTATGTTTCGAGTCTTGGGAATTGGTTTAAGAAAGAGGAAAGCTAGCAAAGCTCAAGAAGGGATAAATGGAACCTGATAAGTAATGTAAGACTTAGACGAAGCCTGATGGATGTATAAGGGAAGCCGCACATAAGAATATGACAACCTATTGGCCTACTTGGGTCCCGTTAAGTTACGAAATGGGTATGTATTTACTGTTAAGTTCATCATCGTTTTCTTTCATTCTTATCTTTTTCATATCTTAATGCACTAATATATTGAGGAATTATTGTAAGAAACGAAGGAATTATTTGCAGTTACGATTTAGCTAACTGTTACCCTTATTTATGTAGGAAAGCGACAAAAGAAACAATTGTTGTTCCGTGATGTTGGAACAACAAAATACGACAAGCAAAGGTAGGAACACGCTGGTTATGGACAAGGCTGAGAGAAAATCAGACAGATCACCGCGGAATAGGAAAGATGTCTGAAGTTAGAAATCAGTTACGAATCCCTCAGGATCGGGCCTACTTGGGTCCCGTTAAGTTACGAAATGGGTATGTATTTACTGTTAAGTTCATCATCGTTTTCTTTCATTCTTATCTTTTTCATATCTTAATGCACTAATATATTGAGGAATTATTGTAAGAAACGAAGGAATTATTTGCAGTTACGATTTAGCTAACTGTTACCCTTATTTATGTAGGAAAGCGACAAAAGAAACAATTGTTGTTCCGTGATGTTGGAACAACAAAATACGACAAGCAAAGGTAGGAACACGCTGGTTATGGACAAGGCTGAGAGAAAATCAGACAGATCACCGCGGAATAGGAAAGATGTCTGAAGTTAGAAATCAGTTACGAATCCCTCAGGATCGGGAGATCCTGAGGGATCACATTTACCATTTACTCTTTACCCCTTTCTGTTTATAAAAGAAAGGGGTTGTAGGACGAAGGGAGGAGGAGTCTATGTTATGTTTCAAGTTGTAAATTTAATTACAGACTTGTGCTGTTGGAAAACTCGATTATATTGTAATGCTACTTAAGTTCGATGATTAATATATAATTGAAGTTGTTGTTCCCTCGCATTATCTGAAGTAACTTAGCAGTGTTCGCTGGCGGCTAAGGGCCCGACCTCTGGTGGATTTAACTGCTTTCTTGTGTTATATTTATGATTCTTCTAAAGTTTGGTTGGTTTGATAATTTCCTATTTCTGTGAGTTTACTTTATTAGCTGTTCATTACTTTCTTGTATTGAAATAGTGTATGTTCTGTTTATAATTTATAGTGTTATCATTTGATTTGAGTTTTGTTTATTACAATGTGAATTATCTAGATAGTGCATTCCATTGATTTAATCATCAGTAAGAGTTTGACTATTGCTATTAGACTCTCAGAATTTATATCATTCCTATCTTGATTGCTTTATAGAGATTGAGTATAGTTTAGATTGAATCAGCTAAGAAGAGGTGAGTTATTGTTACTGTGCTCTCGGCTAATGATGTTGTTACTTGAATTGTTGTAAGATTTGATTTCAGTAGAGGATTGAGCTTTGATACTTCACTTAATAATTACAATTGGAGTTTATTAGATGCATCCATTTATTCTTGTGTCAAGATTTATACTACAATTTAGGAAACATTACTCTCCAAATTAATAGCAGCCACATACTGTGTACACTCTTGAAATATGAGGACTTGTCCAAATTGATGATTAATGTGGGGTAATTAGGAGTTTTTAAAAGGCACCCTTTATCAGCCAACATTTTGGCACCATTTCCGGGGAGAGTGTGGCCATTTACAAAGAGTGATGTATATCTGATAATTGTTGTTGAGGAAGAATTGGGTATTGAAAACAGAAGGTAGGAACATACGTAACGAGCAAGTAAAGTGCTTGCTTCTCCACCCACTTTTCAGCACAATTATAGAAAATTGAAGTAGGTGTTTGATGCTTATTTGTTGAGAGAGAACTGGGTATTAAAAACAGAAGGTAAGAACCTGCTTATGAAGCAAGTAAAATGCCTGCTCCCCCACCCACTTTCTAGCAGAATTGTTAGGGACTTAAGATAGAAATAAACATTTGAATTTTTTTGCATGAATTACTAAGAAGAAAAGACTTGAAAACAATCCAATTCCACATCCCAAACCAGAAAAATCTAAGGGGCCGGTGACCCTTCGATGATCAACTTTCATCGACGACATCTTAAAGAAATCTGAATCTCAGCTATCAGTAGGTCCCCGAACCATTGCTCCCAGACAACCTACTGTCTCCATTTAGGCCACAGGCTCACCATATGTAGCCTATGCTAAGGTCCACAGTAAAATAGAAGGAACTGAGTAGATTTTTCAAGATATTGAAAATTCGTGCCCAAGTCCCTGACAACAATGGAATTCTTGTAATATTCATCGAGGAGGAGGAGAAATAGCGAAAACAGAGGAACCGAGATCCCCTCAGGTAGTAATTGAGCAAAGGACACTAAGTATCCCAGACCAAGGGAGCATTGTTAAGATCATTCCCACCCCTTCTAGTCATCCTAGGAATAACTCTCTAGCTCTAGAGATCCCGGAAGGGTACTGGCATATATTTGATCAAATGGCCAATAACCCACAAGCAACCTAGACCTCTACATTATAGTATCCTATCGTTGACACAGTTGTCAACAAACCCATGAAAGCTATCCCTCTACAAAATATTCCCACCTTTCATGGACTCACATCAGAGGATCCAGATGCATTTCTGTTTGAATTTGATGTATTATGTCGGGGTTATGATTACACCACCGACCCCCAGAAACTGAAGCTGTTTCCTTCTACGTTAAAGGGAGCAGCCCTACATTGGTTTATGGGACTAATTGGGGGCACCATAAATGATTGGGATCAAAAGAAAACCACTTTCCTTAAAAAATATCAGGACTATTGCATATCTAGGGAACTAAAAGATGAAATATTCCAAATGCTAGCAAGACCTAGTGAAACGTTGGAAGAGTATGTGGAGCATTTTCAATATAACCTCCAAAGGTCTCCCTACGCAACTCTGCCTTTGCCTGATAATGTGCTAAAAACTACACTGATTAAAGGGATGAAAGATCAATGGATAGAGACATTAAATATTATGGGTAAAGGTGATATATATCAAGAAGACTATGCTAACATTATTAATTTGTGTATCAGGTGCTTAAGAGGCAGTTCGAGACTGAAACTAGCAGAACACGATATGACCACCAGGGACAAAAAAATATCTGGTGGAAGCATTACTTGTGCAGAAATCGGCAACCTGTTGGAGGATTTCAAAATAGATATCTTGGGAACTTTGACGATACAATTAGACATCATGCAAGCCAAGCAGAAGCAGGTTGAAGCATAACAGAACCTGGTGATATTTTGCCCTCAATGCAGGAAGAAGCATAGTCATAAAGAATGCCCACTGGATATGGTACAGACCTGTGCCATATGTACTAAAGATCATGCTACAGAAAACTACCCATCACTCATAGGGTTAAAAGCAATTTTCAAGGAGGCAGAGGAAGAAATAGAACCAGTCTACCTGCTAAACCAGCCTCGCCAATGGCAAGCATGACAAACAGGTATGCCTATTGACCCATCTTCTTTCTTTCAACTCTTGCAATACAATTCTCAACAATACACATGAGCTACGTGGCAGAACCAGCCACCTTTTCCTAGTTGGTCACAACAACCATTCTCTATGCCACCTTGGTCCAATCAATCAAATCAAAACAACAATTGGCCAAATTCCTCCTACTTTCCACCATTCTGGCATAACAGTACATATCCATCCCAATGGCCACCCTCCACTTCACAAAACCAAAACTGGAATTCAAGTTGGCAAAGACCTACAAACCAGCCAGCAGGAACAATCCCCCTGCCTCAACCTACACTACCAACACCTTACACATTGCAGCAAAACCCTCAACCCAATCTACGACCACAGCTCCTAGCCTAGCCCAACCCAAATCCCAACAATAGACCAGTCGAATTTGTACAAATTATTGAAGGACCGGAGCTACAAACTACGTTGAGGGAGTGTAATGAACTCAAATTAAGGTCTGGACAGATAATTGAGTTAGAGGGGGGTGAAAATATACAATTAGAAGATCTGTTACCTATAGAACAAACACCTCAAGTGGAGAATACGGTTAAACAAAAAATCCACTATCAAACTATTACCTCTTCTCCACCATTCCCAGAGAGATTGATTATACCCTGCTCAATAGAATATCCCGATTTCGATCTTTTGGGAGAATTAAAAAATATGTGTGTAAAAATACCCCTCCTCTAGGCTATTCAAGACATTCCAATTTATGCAAAAGCTATTAAAGAATTGTGTACTAAAATGCCTAGGAGGAAAATAAAAACAACCCCAACTATCCACGTAGTCCAAACCTTGTTTTATTTATTATTAGGTAGAGAAACACCGGTGAAATATGAGGACCTAGGAAACCCTATAGTCACAGTACAAATAAATGGATGTTCCTTCCCCAATGCATTAGTTGATCTAGGAGCAGCCATTAATATTCTCACAACAACAACTTGTCAAAAGCTTGGCATTATAGCCTTGGATTCAACTATGACCTTTCTGGAACTTGTTGACCGATCAATTGTCAAACCAAAAGGGACATTACAGGATGTAATGTTGTCTGTAGATTCTTGGAAATACCCAGTAGATTTCTAGATTATCAATCCTAGAAACTGGCTAGATGGACACCCCCTAATTCTAGGAAGATGTTGGCTAGCAACCGCTTATGCTTACATAAGTTGTCAAACAGGAAGTATGACTATAGCAAGAGGAAGTAATGTGAAGAATCTAGCTTTATATCCTCCAGCTCAGCCAAGCCTAAAAATAATAAAAACTAGAAAACAACATGTATCATATTTAACTGAAAACATTTGATCACTGCTAACTATAGAAGATGCTCTTGAATTTAAGAATCAAATAGAAGATGACATTACTAACACTTACATTAACCAACCTGATGCCATATCCAATCTAAAATGTCACATGATCGAAGCAGCCCTGGATAATGAAATTGAAGAAGATCCCTTAAAAGATATTAATGACCAGACAATATCAACAACAACTATTTATAACAGCAAACCCATTGAAATTGAGCCAGGGAAAGTCCTAAACATTAAAAAAACCTTACTGATGACCAGGAGCAGAGGCTTATTCAACTCCTTAGAAAATATAAAGAGGCTTCCGCTTGCGATTACCAAGATATGAAAGGGATTGATCCGTAAATATGCATGCACCACATCTATACAGAGAAAGATGCGAGGCCCATGCGACAACCTCAACGTAGGTTAAACCCTCACTTTAAAGATGTTGTTAAAGATGAACTACAAAAACTGTTAGATGTAAATTTCATCTATCCTATATCTGATAGCAAAAGGGTTTCTCCATTGGTTTTGGTGCCTAAAAAGAATGGGAAGTGGCATATATGTGTCGATTACAAAGAGCTTAATAAAGCAACCCAAACAGATCATTTTCCTCTCCTGTTCATCGACCAGGTCTTGGACACATTGGTAGGAAAAAAATTCTTCTCTTTCCTAGACAGCTTGAGCGGATACAACCAAATCCAAATTGCCCTTGAAGACCAAGATAAGACTACCTTCACCTGTCCCTAAAGGACATTTGCTTATAGGGTATTACCTTTTAGACTATGCAATGCACCTACCACATTCTAGAGAGCCATACTCAGCATTTTTCAGACTTGATAAATGAGGGAATCGAGGTGTACATGGATGAATTTACACCTTATGGAGATGACTTTGAGCCAGCATTGCAAACACTAGAGAAAGTCCTGTAAAGATGCATTGCTACCAGGCTCTGCTTAAGCCATGAGAAATTCCACATGATGATGACTGAGGGCCTCATCATGGTTCAATACATCTTAGCAGCTGGAATTCAGGTAGATCCAACAAAAATTTAGATAATCCTCTTAATACCTACCACCTACACACAAACTGAGGTACGTAGTTTTTTAGGATTTTCTGGATATTACAGAAGATTTATAAAGAATTTCTCCCAAATTTCTGCACCATTATATGCTTTAACAGGAAATATCGATTTTTTATGGATTTACAAATGTGACATTGCTTTCAAATATTTAAAACGGCTAGTATCAACAGCCCCAGTATTACAGAGCCCAGACTGGGATTTTCCATTTCAGATTTCATCTGATACATCAGATACAGCCATTGGAGCAGTTCTCGACCAGGAGGAAGATAAGAAGCCTTATGCGATATACTACATCAGCAAAAATTTAACTCCTACTAAGTTGAATTACACTGTAACTGAGAAATAATTTATGGCTGTAATCTATGCTATTAACAAATTTAGACACTATATAACCAAATACCCTGTGGTTTTGTATACTGATCACTCTGTTATTAAGTATTTAGCTAATAAACATGTTACGAATGGAAGAGTGACACGATGGTTGATCTTTTCGCAGGAATTCAACATAGCAATCAAAGATCGACTAGGAAAGGAAAATCTGGTAGAAAACTTCCTCTCACGTCTGCCAAAGACAAATGACTTGGTAGCAGTAGAAGGCCAGTTACCTGATGAGCACTTATTTGCTATAATCATGAAAACATCATGGTACGCGGATGTCGCGAACTACCTAGTAGTGGGAAAATTACCCAAGCACCTAATGTGCAATGAAAGAAAACTAATAGTACAACATAGCACTCGGTTCTCCTGGATCGCAGGATATCTCTTTCATACAGGAGCCGATATGCATATTCGAAGGTGTGTCAAGGAAGACGAAATCTTCAACATCCTAAAAGCTTGCCACGATGGGCCTTGTTGTGGACATTTTTCAGATTGCAGGACTGGACATAAAGTCTTATAGATGGATATTATTGGCCCACCATTTTTAAGGACGCCAAGAAGTTTGTCCAGGCATGCGATAGCTGCCAAAGAATGGGCCGCTCTGGACAATCTGACGAGATTCCCCTAGATCCACAGTTATTCATTGAACCTTTTGAACGATGGGCGTTAGATTTCATTAGCCCAATAAACTCATCATCTAATCAAAAGACATATATACTGGTTGCAACAAAATATGTGACTAAATGGGTGGAGGCAGAAGCATTACCAAGGGCAACAAAGGACTCAATAATCCACTTTCTTTTCCAAATTTTCATGCGGTATGGCTTGCCTAGAGAAATAATCATGGATGGAGGGCCACAATTTGTAGGCCATAAGATTGTTGCTACATTAAAAAATCACCATATCATGCACAAAAGCACATCTCCATACCACTTGCAGCCAAACGGCCAGGTAGAAAGTACCAATAAAGTAATCAAGGCTATACTAACAAAGACAGTCGCGTCACATAGACATGAATAGGCTACTTGATTGCTAGAAGCCCTATGGGAATATCACACAACATGGAGAAATACCACATGATATTCCCCATATCAGCTAGTGTTTGGCAAAGAACCTATCTTCCCAATGGAATTTGAAATTCAAACATTGAGGATAGCTCAAGGAGTAGGCTTGGACTTGAAAGAAGCACAGATTAATAGGCTATGTCAAATCAATGAATTGGATGAAATCCGGATATCATCTCTTCAACATACTGCACTAATCCAATAACAAAGAGCTAAATGGAATGATGCCCTCATCAAGAAGAAGATATTCCATGAAGGTGATTGGGTAATTCTGCATGATTCTAGGTTCCAGGATTTCTAGGGCAAACTCCAGACCAGATGGTTAGGCCCCTATGAGATACAAGAGGTGCATGATAATGGCACGCTTACATTAGCCACCATTGATGGGTCCGACTACTCTTTTAAAGCGAATGGACATTGAGTACGTCTATATCACAAACCTCTTACAAGGGAATCCTTTTTCCAATAGTTACGGGAAGATTCCACTATACAAATTCTTGCTGAGGAGGGCAACCCTTCCACAGCACTAGTCCAGTGAAGATTTTTTTTTTTTTTGAAACTTGTACATAAATTTGCCTCTCTGTTTGATTGAATTTGCTTGGATAATAAATTGTATATTAGTTTTTCTCTATTTTTACTTTGTTTTTCCCTACAGGGAACATTTGTTGTTCCCTCTAAGGAACAACAATGTTCGTGTGTATTTTCCCTTATTGTTACCTACAGGGAATAGCTGCTATTCCCTACAAGGAACAACAATTTCTCTGTGCATTTTTCTTTGCTATTCCCTACAGGGAATAACTTATGTTCCTTACAAGGAATAAAAATTTTTGTGTGTATTTCGCTTTGTTGTTCCCTACAGGGAACAACTATTGTTCCCTATAGGGAACATCAATTTTTGTGTGAATTTTTCGCTATTGTTCCCTACAGGGAACAGTAGCTGTTCCCTCTAAGGAACAACAATTTTTGTATGCATTTTCTCTTGCTGTTCCATGCAGGGAACAGATGTTGTTCCCTACAAGGAACAACTTCTGTTCCCTATAGGGAACAACAATTTTTAGTGTGTATTTCCTTTGTTGTTCCCTATAGGGAACAACTGTTGTTCCCTCTAGTGAACATCAATTTTAGTATGTATTTCCTTTACTTTTCCCTACAGGGAACAACATCATTTTGCGATTATTTTCTTTGTCATTCCTTACAGGGGAATAGTTGATGTTCCCTATAAGGAACAACACATTTTTTCATATTTTTCTTTGTTGTTCCTTACAGGAAATAGCTGTCGTTCCCTTTAAGGAACAACACTTTTTGTGTGAGTTTTTCTTTTGCTCTTCCTTTCAAAGAACAACACTTTGTCAATATTTTTGAGAACATCCTCTTTCCCTTCCTTGCATAATCATCCCTAAACCACCCTAGTTTCACTCTTTATGATCCTCTTATTGGCATGAAAGGTACAATACATATTTAAGGACAAAAAATATGGAGGTCTACTGGAACAGGCAAATACCGTGAATACTATCATCTTTAACAAGGTTTCTTTGTGATGATCCAAAAAAAGAAAAGGACACAATTATCTATATCACTTTATTGTCCTCATTTCCACTATAAACCAAACTGATTGATTATCTGTACCATGCTGGTTCCCCCTTTCCTATATAACTCTCTCTGTGTATTATCAATAAGATTATGGGTATATTTTTTTTATATTGATATGTCAAACTTCTTCCGCCATCCCTACTCTTAAGGAGTGATGAGCCACCCTCTATGTATAAAATGGGGATTGTAAATAATAATAATAATAATAATAATAATAAAATATATCTATATATATTCACTAACAATTTTATGATATTTTTCCACAGATGGAGGATAGGGGGTCTCATCACGAGCCAGCCTACCATGATCATAAGGAAGGAGTGAAGTGGCATTCCCACTATGCCCACCACACTAGGGATATGATCCAATGGATGCATAAATAAATAAAATCCTTGGAAATAGGAGGTCTCATCACGAGCTGGCCTGACCACTTTCTCTACTTCCTAGTGAATGGCAATGTGTTCGCCTGGTTACCAAGCCAGCACATTGGTTTCTACTATTGACATCATAAGACACTTCCCCAATTATACAAAGAGGACCATGGTTCCCAAGGGTTAGAAAGCAACTCTGTCGAGGCTATGGATGCCTGCAGGCAACAAAAGCTCTGCTGATGGTATTGAAGCTTTATTTTACATCAATAACTATTATAATACCCTCTTCTTATAATCTTTTCTATGGAGAAATTATGGTCCTAACATACCCTGAACCTTTATGCATGAATAATATGTTAAATCAATCACAATAGTTTTAAGTGGAATAGCGACACTAAAGTATTATTTCTTGCACATGTTGTCCCTTTTCCTTTATCATATCACATCACAACAACCTATCACTTTTTGATAATTCTCGGTACAAACCTCGATTTCACCACTCCAATATCCTTTATGATCCTTTCATTAATAAGCATACCTTGCTAATCCATCACCCCTGTACTTTGCCCCAGCACTTTACCCTTTCATTCATTCGGTCGTAGGCGACCTATTATTTCGAAGGGGGGCGGGGAACTCCAGTGTAATTATGAATGCATTGTAATTTTTTTCATTCGATTTTGCAGAATGATACAACATTCCATGATCATGGAGCATGTGGTATGATAACAGCCCTAATTGTATTTATATTTATAAAGTATCACCTGATAAAGCTATCACAACCATTTGCTGTTCCATCACACAGCTCTATTCATCGTTGTGTTTTCCCTACTGCACTTATTATTTGCAGAATTCAGGCACTATGGGAGGAAGAACAATGAGTAGAGAACCACTAATACTGGTTGTTTCTGATGCAACCAGGGAAATTTTAGCTCAAGCCGGGTGGATAGCATACTTTATGAGATTTCAACTACCCAATGAGGAAATTACCATCTAATTCTTACGAAATCTACATAATGGAAAATCCATGGTAAGGGGCGGGCAAATCACTGTATCAGATGCGGTGATAGTGGAAGTATCCGGGTTACCGACAGAAGGACCAGTGTGGGCTGGTAAGCAGTTGAAGCTGCAAGACACTATCAAGGCTTTCAGGGATGAAGGACAGGACCTGATCAAAAAGGGAAAAGGCATTTGGCAATCTTCTCTTGGAGAACCATGGGGAGAACTAGCAAGAATCTTCCAGAACTACATTACATGCGACGGGAACAAAGACGTGGTAAGGTCGCATCAACTCAAACTCTTAGCAGTTCTAAAATGAAAGTGATTTGTTAATTTACCTTCATTATTGAATTCTTTACTACATGACACCGTCGAGAGGCTAATATCGTCCCAACATATAGAAACTGTAGTAAGCCACCACTGTCTGATTAGGCTAATAGTCAGCTATAACCTTGCCCAAAACAATCAATCTAGGATGATTTAATATTAGATCTCAAAGGAGGCTTAGCTTTGTCTGCACCTAATCCTATTCCAAAAAGGAAGAGGACTAACCTTTCAAGGAACATACCTCAAAAGCACAGACAATCCACAAGGTTGAGGTCAAGATTAGGAGCGGCCGAAAATCCTCAAGGCAGTATCAATTAACCTATAGAATTATCTAGCCCAGCAAGTGAACAATACCTGCAGCTAGAGTTAGAAGGCTAGGATAACCCTAAATCAGACCATGAGGAAGAAATAAGGCATTCTGGAGAAGAAAAAAGAAACGAATCGGGGCTTCCCTCAACACCAAGCATGAGCCCCAAAGATGATTTGTTGCATGATTTTGAATTGGCCCGGGTCCTGGCCAACATGAATGATTACATGTAGACTGAAATCCCGCTCAATATTAATATAGGAGCAGCCCAATCTCCTAAGAATGTTGGTGACACCAGAATTCTATCTCCCTTAAAATATGCAAGCCATGAAGCAGAAACCGATGTAGAGGCCATTCGAGAAGCAGAGCACCAATCGAGTGACACGCTTCCAGTAGAAAATAGCCAAGTAGGCCTAAGTACAGAGAATATAGGCCAAGGAGAAGAAGTAGAGACATAGATGCTTCGGGAATCTAATAATCAATCACGAGACACAATCCTCTTAGAATAGAGCTAGGGTGAGCAACCATTCTCTTTATAAGTAGAAACTATTAATGAGTTTGTCAACAGAATAGTTTCTCCTCCGAAAAGGTATAGAGCCAAATTGAAAAAGTTTAGGAAAGAATAGCAGAAGATTCATAAAACAGTAAAAAGGCTCAGAAGAAAAATAAAGGAAATCACAGTGGGAAAGGTCCCGGACAAAACCATGGAGACAAAAAGCACGGCTATATAGACAAAATCACATGAAGGGAAGGCTACAGGGACTCAAATTGAGCCCATACCCACTCAACCAGTCATCATTCAAGAAGAACATCATGCAATTTTCATAGATATAGTTACTCAGATAGAGGATGTACCCTCTCATAGCATGGCTACTCAAACAGAGGCTTGGACCTCTATTATCGGGGAAACTAGTGTCCATTCAGAGCTTCTAGTCCCACTAAGATGGGTAGCTATTTTAGAAACAAACAGATTAAAGTTACTTGTGTTTTCCTTTATGAGAGATAGATGAGAGAGAAGCAGAGAGCAGCAACCTCAGTCTTTCCCTAGTCTCCTTGCTTGTTTCCTCTCTCCTTTGATAGAGCATTTGCCACTCCTTTCTCACTTGTCCCGCTTCAAAGAACACCTGTAGACTTAAGGCAACAAAATACCATCAAAGCATAGAGATATATAACCATAAATAATGTAGGATTAGATGTACATTAACCATGTAAATGCATACACAAACAAGATTCAGAGATATACAAGCATATGGAGGAAAACTAGAATAGATTTATTAATAGAAGTAGTAGAAGAGAGGATTACAACTAGGCTGTCTGATCCAGCATCATCCTCCCAGCATGAAAGCCCCCTTCACCTCATACAAGGCAAGATTACCGAACAATGTCTTCAAAGAGAAACCAACAACACTTCCTTGCAAATTACAAAATTCTAGCCTCTGGATCTCTTGGATGAGGGATCCATATATAGATGTTTACAAGAGAGTGAGTCGGCTTATAGGATTTTGATTAGTGTCATTTCACTGATAGTTCTTGGTTCCACTTGGAGATTTCAGATCTCTTACTCATCCCTAGGTGAATTCAGAGAGGCAAGTGTCATATGAGCAGTTTCTAGAAGATTCTCTGGGTTTCCACCAAGCAAACTACTTCTACCATTTGTTTTCTCTCGCTCATCACACCCTATAGAAGGGCTTTCCAATATGAATTGCACCCCCTGTGTGTAATAGGTGAGATGCATTGCACTTTATGCATGAAGCAGTCTATATGGTCCTGTTTTGACCAGTTTTGAGTAGTTTTTCATGGAGAGCTTCTAGGAAATGATGTAATCAGCTGACCTTGTTCCTTTAGGGTATGAAACAACACTTTAAGGGTTTATAAGTGCTTGGTTTATGGACATATGTGATTGGGGTTGCAGTGCCCAAATATGTCTATAACAGTTTCCCCCTAAAGCGTGAGGTTGTAAATCTTTTGATGTCGGGTGAAATGCTTTATAATGAGGTTCCGAGGTTTTTCGAACTAGAAGGTGACCTGTAATAAGATACAACACAATACATTATCTTCACAATATTTTCATAATCTAGCTGAGGCGGGCATTCCCATGCTCAGCTTTATAAATTCATATTCATGTACATAAGACAGACAATCGTCTGTGTGGCAGACTGATTATTCTAGTAGAGTCATCATCCTTCAGTTTGGATGATTATCTGTGCAGCTGTGATGTACATTTGATGTCTTTATTTTGCTGGATATATCATAGCCCGAATGGATGAAACTAGATCTGGGGTCTTCAAACTCATTCAATCTTCATCTGAAGTACAAGTCAATCCATGTGAAAATATGTTCTGATGTTGAACATGGAAAGACATCGCCTGATTACCAGCCAATGATGTAAGTTGTTAACAGGTGCGAGAGGAATCACCAATAATTATGATGACCCTCAAGGTACTATAGTACAATTCACGTGGTGTGAATACATGAGTTGATGTCGAACACCACGTAAAATCTTTCGGTCGAAGTCCATTGATGTAAACCTGTCGGCAGAAGTGAGAAACTTGCCATTGAGGCATGCAAGCTTCAAAGTACTGAAAGGGTTGTTCCTAAGTCAACTTCTTGGATAATGAGTTGATGTTGACAAGAAGTGACCCGTCGTAGGAGGGCCTTAATGAATCCCACATCTATGACACGGAATGGAGCAAATGATTTTATGGAGGTGAAAACAATTTGATGATACAAGGTTTAGGGTGGTTGTCATGAAAAAATGGAGAGTGAAGGTATTGCAGCGGATGAGACATTGGCTAGGTTGGTGAATTCTCTGAACAAATTCTCTTGAACATATCGGCAACACTTAAATGGATTGGTAGTGTTAACCCCAAGGTGGATGGTACGGTGGACCAATGGTGATATGATCCCTGAATGGAATAACTCAACCCGATTCAATCATGGTGACGGAGTGAAAGTGTCATGTTCAAGAGCGAACTGCTACCAATGAAGCTGTTCAAGTTTTCTTCCCTTTTTCCCCAGTAATTGCTGACCAGTACCTCTTTATTTTTGTCAAGCTTGAGGAGGATAACATATGCATGTTCTATAATTTTCCCTTCGGGTAAACTTGTCGCTATGTTTTAACGAGCCTAGCGACAGTGAAACTCACTCTTGTCTACATGGACAAGTTTGTCGCTATTGTTTTAACGAGTTTAACGAGAAAGATACCTCGGTCCTTTTCAATTTTAGAGAGTCTAAAAGGGACAGAAAGGCAACTCGAGTGGTCCTTTTTCATAATGTAATCCCTTAAGTCCAAAAAAATATAAAATAATATGAAAGGGATGACTTTTTCGATAGTTTTAACGAGCCGAACAAGACAAGCACTCGATCTTTTTGTGTAATAATCCCTCGGGTCCAAAAGGATTAAAATGTAGATGAGGGATGGCACTTCCGATCGCTTTAACGAGCTAGAGAGGCCAATTGCTCAGCAATCTTTTCATATTTTACAAGTCAGATGAAAAGAGCTTAAAGGAGACTCGTTTTTTGAGGAACGAGTGATGTTTTTGGATAGCAACTAGTTCCAAGTAAGGTTTGGAACTTTTCAATCACGACAGTGTAAAGAAGGTGGCTAATAGAATTACTCGTCGTAGTTGTTCCTCAAAAGGGTAAACAATCAAATAGAGGCATATGATCGGCTAAAAAAGAGTGGAGGTGATGGTAAGAACATGACCAAGGTTCAAAAGCTGATAGTTATGCGATCGCAAAGATTATTTACTGAAGGTGGGGTTCATTTTTTAATGAGCTTAAACTCTATGGGAACACTTGCTCATCACTAGGTTTGCTTTTTAATGAGCTTGAACTTCATGTAAAATTTCTCATGGCGAGGTTTATTTTTTAACGAGCTTGAACTTTGCGTAAAATTGCTCGTGGCGAGGTTTATTTTTTAACGAGCTTGAACTTTGCGTAAAACTGCTCGTGATAATAGTCAGAGACGTTGATTTCACCATTAACACTATGTTCTTTTGACGGTCGTGTTGCCTATTCAATTACTCCATCAAATTGATTAGAAATGTGAATACATCCTTGAAAAAATGAGTTAAACAACCATATTTTACTCGAACTACGTGAATAGTAACATAAAAATAGTTTTTACCTCTCATTTTTACCATTTCATTCAAATTTGGGATTTTTGGAGCTCTGGAGGTGTTTTCCTGTTTGACTTTCACCAGCTGATTCTGGAAGATTCTATGGACTATTTTCAGCACCGTTTGGACAAGGTAGGAGCTAACCCTAAGCTCTTCAATTGCATTCTTTCCTTTTCTGATTTTGAGCATGCTTTACTGTTCTTCTGGGCCTCTAGGGTTTGAACAATTCATTCTCTCCCCATTGCACCCAATGTACATCGAAAGGTGTGATGCATACTAAGTTGGCCATTGGTCAGTCAGGATGCATCTCACCCAGTACACATCTGGGGTGCGATGGGTGGAAAAGGTAAAGTTTATGCACTGTTTTTCATGGAAAATTTCCCTGTTTTTGCCTGAATCAGGACCCTAATTCTTCTCTTGTTTGTTTTTCAGAGATTCATTGGATCAAGATGGTTGTTGTATGGTGTGAACGCAAGCATGAAGAAGAGGACATGGTTGCTTTACATGATTCAGGTACTGTGACTACTTTACAGAATTGTGGTTTGCTCAAATTCTTCCGCATATCCAGCATGAGGCAACAAATCAATTTGTTGCAATATTTCCTCGACGCATGGGATCCTACCAACCAAGTGTTCTAGATTCAAGGTAAACCCATCCCTTTAACAGTTGAGGATATCTACTTCTTGACAGGTTTATCTAGGCGTGGTGCCCCTCTCTCGCTATCAGGATCCGCCGGGGGAGGTGAATCTGTGAGGGATTATATTCACCGATTTTGTAGAGATGGATCTCAGCCGAGCAAGGAGGGAAAGATCAGTATTCGAGATGTTACTGATTGGTCCTTGACGACTATCTTATTCACCTTTACTAGATTGGCTGGCAGTGCGGATCTTCATTTGGCCAACATGTCCTATATGCAGTATGCTCTGGAATGCCTTGAACCAAAGGTATTCAACTGGTGTGATGCAGTACTTTCAGTTATAAAAGAACAACTCACCAAGGTGAAGAATGGAAGATCTAAGAACTTTGGTTATGGTTCTATTCTCACCACCTTTGCCTTGGAGAAGATCCCACTGATGCAGCCACAGTACATTTCACTCGGACCGTCAATACCGACGGAACCACGGATGCAAAGATGGGTCGATCTTATGGCCAGACATGTTGGTCAGTCACTGATTTCATTCTCTGATGCTTTCTTTGAGTGGTTTGACTATCAGGAGATGGTCTTTGCTGAGTATCCATATTTTGGGATTGATTTCCGGGGTGACCCAGATTTGGTGCTGCTAGCTGGTGAGCAGTGGGGTGTTATAGGTAGATGATTTGACCATATCCCTGTTTATTGTTTTTATAATGTTCTTATGTATTTTAAATGCTATTAAGACTAATCAAACTCATATATTCATGTAGATATTGGACCTGTGCAACCAGTAGTGCACCCGAGGGTAGCAGCTACTGTTCCAGCAAGAGAGGCTGTAGGGATGGCTGTCCTCTACAATCTGGACGTTGCCAAGACCCTTGCAGTATTGCAAGATCATATCAAGGGTCTCACCCTTGGTATCCAGGATGTGAGAACCAACAAGTTACCTCTGAGATTACAGCACCATACTATTGGCGTGCCAAGTCAATGGACTAGGCTCTTACATATGATCGCACAAGCGGTGACTTTTTATCACCAACACCATTAGTCTAGGGTGCTTCTCTGCATTTTTGAGTTTTTGGGTCATGTGGCTGATTTTGTCTTGGACACAAAACATCTTTGATAAACTATAAACATTTATATATATTTTTGATTTTCGGAGCTTTATTTTGGTTAAGTTATATGATCCTGATGCAAATGTTGATTGAAATGCTTTCTTTTATAAATGCTGCAAATGTCTATCTAACACATAATTTGCTAATGAATAAGTTAACGTGTTTAAGTTTCTGGAAATGTGTTGATATCAAATAGAATCAAAATGCCTTTCCAAAATCTTGACCCTTAGGAACATACGATAGATAGCTGGATTCCAAACAGAATATATGCCAGTAAGCTGTAGGATGACAAGTTGTGAGTCTAGCCTGACAAAAAGTCGACGTATGCCACGTGCGATGGCATCAAAGAGAAGTTCTATCAACACGCTATACTCAGCGATGTTGTTCATTGATCGACCAATACATAGTCCTCTGAAACTCACTAACTCACCACTTGGATAAAAAATGGCCCAGGCCGTAGAAGATAGGTTCCGCGTACTATGACTAGATCCGTCAGCATATCCAACAAATGATTCCAATAGATTCGACATCTGCGACAAATGTAAGAATGGATTGCCTAACCAAAAAGATCACTCTTGACAAAAAAAAAATGTAACAAAAGCATATAAAGAGGTTACTATACTTAGTCAAGCATAGTAACGCTTAAGGTACAACCCGTTTCGGGGTTGCGCCAGTGGAATTCCATCATAATCTACTAGCTTGTAGGCTCCTTTTGCTAACACTCATTTAACAATGTAGGGACCCATCCACAAAGATTGGAACTTACCTGCTCCCAATTTATCGGATTCCTGATCATAAAGCAAGACCAGGTCACCTTCTGAGAAGACATGGGGTTTGACATTTTTGTCAAACTGTGCCTTAACTCATTTCTTATGGGCTTTGTTAGCCAAGGTGGAATCACAACGGGTTTCATCGAAATGGATTAGTTCCAAGAAACAAGCCTCTTCCTTTGAAGTCCCAGGGAGAAGGTCGATTGCGAGCTCGAGAGATGAAATCTCACATTGAATTGATAAGATGGCTTCCAGGCCATACACCAGCTGAAAGGGTGTAAACCCGGTCGCATTTCTTACTGAGGTTCTATATGCCCACAAGGCTGAGTACAAGATTAGGTGTCAACTCCGTTTGTGGACTCCAATCATCCTTTGCAACATGCACTTTAGGACTTTGTTGATGGCCTCAACTTGTCCGTTGGCTTGTGGATAATACGAAGTAGAACTGTCATGGGACAATCCTAGTTTGGCAGCCAATTCGACCATCATGTGATTGTGAAAATGCAATCCATGATCTGTGACTATAGCCTATGGAACACCAAACCTAGAGACTACAAGATTGAAAAAGAAAAGAGAAGTCATTTCATCGCTGTTGTTTAATGTAGGCATCGCCTCAGCCCATTTCGTAAAATAGTCAACTGTGACTATGATATACCCATGCCCCCCCACCGAGGTGGGGTTACATGTCATGAAATCTATGCCCCATTTGGCGAATGGTCCAATAGCAACCACTGGTTGCAAAGGTGTGGGTGGTATTCTGGTTTTGCGATCGAAGATTTGACAAGCATGGCAACTTCTGATTATGGTTATGCAATCTTTGAACATTTTTGGCCAGAGGTAACCTACTCATAAAATCTTTTGTGTCGTAGCATAACCAGATTGATGCCCCCCACACATGCCTGAATGACAATCATTCAAGACTTTTTCGGCCTCCTCATGGGTAAGGCACCTTCATAGAACTATATCGATATAGCAACAGTAAAGCGTATCACCGACGATTGTGTAGTCTTTATCTTGGTATCGAGTACGTCGTTGTTCGGAGTGAGAAGTATTAGGCCTGTATGTTTAGGTTTGGAGATAGATGATTATATCTCCATACCACGGATCGCATGACGATATCAGAAACAAATATTCACCCACGATTGTTTCTTTGGATGTTGAATCATTGGACGACGATGGGAAATCACATAATAACTCCGCAAAAACTAGAGATTTATTTGATTTGGACTTTACGAATTCGAGATCAAACTCTTGCAAAATAGCTATCCATTTTGAATATTTTCCCCCAAGTAACTAACGTGACAGAATGTAAGTCATTGGGTTGCAATCTGATAAAATGGTAGTTTTGCAAAAGAGGATATTGTGTCGAAATATTTGTACTGCTTGAACAGCTGCGAGAGCCAGCTTTTCAACATATGAGTATTTGCTTTCTGTATCATTTAAGTTTTGGCTTAAATAATAGATAGGATGTTTGATTCCATTTTCTTCTTGAACTAAAACCATTGCGATGGTTGTATCTGCTGCAGCTAGATACAGGTTAAAGTCTTTTTGATAATCAGGAGCATACATTAATGATGATTTTATTAGGGATTCCTTTAGAGCATCAAAAGAAGCTTGCGCAACCTAATCCCAGTTGAAGGGTACTTCTTTTTTCAAAAGATGCGTATAACCTTTAGCAAGTTCAGCATAATTTGGAATGAATCTCCTCAAAAATTTTGCTTTCCCTTGGAGTTTCTGAATTTAGAGCAAATTTGAAGGTGGAGACATATCGATGATTGCCTGAACCTTACATGGGTCAACTCGAATTCCGTGCTTAGAAACCATTAAGCCAAGTAAATGACCAGAGCCAACAAAAAACACACATTTGTGTGGATTGAGTCATATCTTTTAGTGTCAGCAATGTAGAAATATAGCTCTCAAATGCCGTGGATGATCAGTTGGCTTTTGTGAATGAGCCGGAAGATCGTTGAGATATGGTTGAACGATGTTCTTGATTTCATGGAAGGCATAATTCATAGCCCTCTAAAAATTTTCCCCTATGTTCTTTAAACCAAAAGGTAATTTGCGGTATGCGAATGTGCCCCATGAACATATAAATGCAGTCTTTGACTGGTCCTATAGGCGGATATTTATTTGATTATACCCGAAAAATCCATCCATAAATGAAAAGATTTCGCATCTAGCGCATTCATCAATTATCTGGTCGATGAAGGGTGTAGGGTATTTGTCCTTTGGACAAGATTGATTTACATCCCTATAATCAACACACACTCTAATCGTTCCTTGCTTCTTCATCACTGGAACAATATTTGATACCTAATCAGTTAGAGGAACTGGGTAAATAAAACTAGCATGTAAAAGTTTTTCAACTTCTTCCTTGATGGTAGCGGCTTTCTTCGGGTGCACCTGTCGAAGCTGTTGTCGTACTGGTTTGACATCTGGATACATCTTGATTTCATGTTCAACTATGTTTGATTCAATGCCTGGCATTTCTTCGTATGACCATGCAAAGACATCTCTGAATTCATGAAAGAGAGCACAATATATTTCCAGTTCTGAAGAAGAACAAGATTTGCCGACATGAATATTCTCTACAACATTAGGTTTGATCGAGATATTTATGGCAATAGTTTCTTCAATATTGGATAGATTTCGCTCAGAATCCACCATATTTATAGTATTTGATAGAAAATAAAAAACTGAAGGATGATCAAGGTCATTGGAATAATCTTCGTTGTAATCTGGAAGATGGGAATGATGGTGGTAATCTTCCCATGGTACCTCTCCTATCATCATCGACTGAATAATTCCTTCGTCTGTAGAATGTACATGTGACCAAGGATCTGAAGAGGTGTCATATTCCTTTGACCTATCTACCCAAACACTTGATGAGCATTGATTTGGGTTTGTCGCCCAGGCTGAGAAAATTGATTGCTACAAAATCTCTATTGGGCTTGGAGGCAAAACCTGTTGATGATCCACGTTAATAAAATGTTCGGAAATCTTCTGAATGGAATATATCATATTGCAAGTTCCTACTATTGCCTCTTCCGCCAGATTACTTGGAGGTGGTAGGGAAAAAGTACGCATCAAGGTAGGGTCATTAAGTAGGCCTACTCCGACATTTTGAAGCGAATGAGAGCTTCCATTGATCATTGGAATGCTTCCTGTAACTTGTGAATTGTTGGGGAGAAAGGTTTGTTGGTCAACAATTGTAATTCCTCCTTGGAAAGGAAATGCAATATTTCTAAAGTAAGTTGATACAACAGTAGCCATAGCATAAATACGAGGCCTTCCTAGTAGGATATTGTAATCGAGGTTTCCATCAATAACTTCAATGTCAATTTCTACTATCCTGCCCCCCAGTTCAACTTGCAAGTTACTTAAAATCCCGTACAGGGTGTATGTTCGTCCATTGAATGCTTTTAATGTCATTGATGATCTTGACAAGGGTGGTGATCCTAAATTTTTCCAGCAACTCATTGACATAATGCAGGTAGATGCCCCCTCATCAATAATTGTTTGATGAACAGTTTTGTTGAGGGCTTTCACTTGGATGAGGAAAGTGAGTTGAGCTGGTAACTGAGGTTCAAATCCTTTATGATTAAAGGCCACAAGATTGGAATCCGTTGGGTCAATCCCACCTATTGCTGATAATAGAGCCTGCTTTTGGGAGGGGAAATTTTGCAGTACTTCAAGTGTCGACATAGCGGATGGCGATTGGGCTAGATCCTCTACTATATTATAATTCTGTGCTGCTTGGGCATGAGGATTAAATGTCAATTTGTGTACTACTCCCTTTGAAGACTTTATTGTTAGCTCAAGAATGATGGGTGGCACAACTTCTGTTGAAGTTGTTGTCGAACTACTAGGTTTATCTGCAGCCTTGTTGTTCGATAGCTATGGATTCCAGTAATCTTTATTTCTTGTCGATATCAAAGCATCATTTTGCTATTTCAAAATGGACAACATAAGCACTTGGGATGGGGAAGCATTGTCGCTAGCAACCAGATTAGTTTCTGGGTTTGAAAATGGATCAGTCAATACTGCTGAGGTTTTTGAACTCTTAAAGAATTTCTTAATCTCAACTTTATACGAACAATCTTTTGTCTAATGGTCCTCATCACATATGTGACATGGCTCGAGAGGTTTCCTTTGCCCAGAAGGTTTTGCAGAAGATTTTTCAAGAGACGAATTGTCCTGTTTCTTCTTTTTGCTTTTCCCTTTCTTCTTGCCCCCTAGCTACTTCGATTCTTTGCCTTTTTCAGTCGACACGGCATTAACCTTCGAGGCAAGAAGTTCTTCATTTGCATTTTGACCGGAAACCATATGGGCTTTCTTAGATGTAGCCTTTGCGGTTTTCGTGTTGGTTGTACCTATCACGCCATTGCCGTCATGAGAGTCTTTTCTTGATTTAGGAGGAGGAACAAAAATCTCTGGTCTGGGAGCATCACGAATTTTATCGTAGAGCATGCCAGACTGAGTATATATCAAGTCTAGATATTGCGCATGAGCAATGACTTGCTCTTTGGTGAAAACTCCCCCCTTAGCCATATCTTCTGTAATAGAAGGTAACAATGACTTAATAAAACATTCAGCTAGCAGCTGTTTAGGAACATATGTTTTTACCACTCGATGATGACGTCACCACTCATGAATATGATCAGATATGTGAGTGGTTGTCATCTGCTTAAAATTGGTAAGAAGCTTCATTCTTGTTTCGTACCTTATGGGTAACTGAAAATGGGTAAAAACGGTTGTGGCAAGGGTGCTGAAGTTATCGAATGAAGCTCTAGGCAATTTGATGTAACATTTTTCTATTAGACCAGTTAACGTTCGCTGAAAAAGGCAAAGCCTAATCGAATCATCATTGAGAGTGTTGGACGAACACCACAGATGAAAGGTCATCACATGTTTCGATGGATCTTCACCCGGATTTCCATTTAATTTAGGAATATCTAACGGAAGTTTATGAGGAATCGCGAGCCACCAAGGGGCGTAAGTAATTGGATCATTCGTTAGTTGATTTAGATCTGGTAATTCCAACATTGCGATGAAGGGAAACTGTTGATTCAGGTTTGGTGAAGCATACCCAAGATAAGATGGGATCGCCTAAGCAGTGGGTCTTTGCATACCAGCATAATGTATTTGATGCTGATAACTTTGATAAGGTTGATGGTCATAACCATTATGATATGATTGATGGTGACCGTTTTGAATATACTGCTGCCCATTACCTGCAAAGCTTTGTTGCTCAGGTCCTCGGTAAGCTTTCTAGAATTGTGGTTGTTGATATTGCACTAGCCATGGTTGTGAAACCATTTGCTGTTGTCAAATACTGGATGTTTGACCAAGATGAGGGGTGATAGTACTCGTTTGAGCCTGAGTCGCTTCAGTTAAGGAGCCACTAATCGGCGATTGTGGTTGAGTCGTTGAGACAAGAGGCTATTGTATTATGACCTAAGAGACTTGAGGTTGACATACAATAGGCAACACTTATACTTGCAACACCGTTACAATAGCTAGTGTAGTGGGAATATTCGACACAGGTAGATTTGGTTGCATTGAATATACAACTCTTGGCTGTTGAGGCAGTATTGGCACCCAACCACTGGATGCAATTCCAGCTTGACTTGAATTTTTTTGTGAACTATCATATGTTTGTTCTCCTAGAGGGAACAATGAAAAGGCATACTTCCCCCCATATGGCGGCAATCCAGTGTTCAAAGGAAAAATTGGTCGTTGTAGACTGGACTGCCTAAATTGATACTATTGTGGAGGATCAATTTGCTAAGACTCAACATAAGAAATTCCAGATATTACTTAGATGAACAAATGGGAACAGACCATACTGTTGAACAGTCCCTGGGTGGACTCCATCTAGCGGTTGAGAGCTAGTTGGGATAGATGGTATACCAGCGAACATTGTTGGAGTAGTGGCAGCAGGTTCTGCTACTGCTGTATTGGATGACACAGTCCTAGATGTCGATGGTTGTTCATACATATTGAGTCTATCCAAAAGACTTCCTAGTGATTCTATAGGAACCTGCAATGAAGGTTGACTATCTTCTAAATTAGAAGGATATAGGTGGATCCCAGTTCCAAAATGCAATGGGGTACTGGATGGAATATACTCCACAATCTCTTTTATTTCAATCAGTCCAGGTGGAAGAGGCAGACCATCAGGTCCGTAAAATATTTCTAGTGCCGAAGAAGGTACACACTCTGCAGCGATAGATGTTGGAGGGTTAACACCTTCTGAATCAATCCTAGATGGAACTGGTTCAGGAATAGATGTGTTTATCATTACAGTAGGATTAGTTCTAGTGTCCTATTGAAACTATGGAACTTCTTCTGTAGAGGCAGGGATACCAGAAATAGTTGGAGTAACTAGAGTCTCTGAGGATGTTGAAACACAAGTTTCAAACAAACCAGGAGACTTTGACCCAGTTAAACAAGATCACTTAGCCCAGAATGGTTTCGTTTCTAGAGTCAAAGATGGTTGACTCATTAGCCTCTACGAACAACGAGGTTTTGATTGACTTTCTTCCACGATTGTGGATTACTTGATCAACTCAAAATAAAAAGGGGAAAATGTTATTCTGAATTAAATGAATTTTATGACACTTTGACACAACTTGGTTTTTTCAATTTTTAAGAGTCGAGAAACAGCTAAAGATGACTCTAGTCGCCTTCGATTTTTAATGAGCCTGAAGTGACAAGTGCTCAGATGGACCTTTTCTTTTAAGGAGTCTGAAAAGGAACGAAAGTGACTACTCTGGAAATCTAGACAGAAGGATTACCAAACCAATCGCAAAACTGCAGAATACCTTTTACGGTACGGTAGTCAATTTTCCCGAATGTTGTGTTCAGTGCATTGCGATCGATAGGGCGGCAGACATGGCTTCCTAAGGATAAAGTATGTAGCCTATTGTGGTCTCCCAATATATACTTGACGGTACGTGGGAGCACAAGTTCGTAATGGCACTTTTCATCTCAAAGAGGAGGAATCACCCAACCTACGATGAAAGCAATAGTACCAGGCTTTACGACGCCAAAATGCATCTCTAGCCTAGACTTCTAAATGTTGTGCATTAGGTTCCAAAGCGTTTTTATGTTCATTGAAGTTTATTTTATAGTTGATATTTCTTAAGAAGTTTGCCTTTAAGGTTCATTGCATGATGTAGATATACAATTCCTAAATATGCAATCTAAGATGATAAACATTCGTTTACTTTCTTTTTGCAATGAAAATCCTAGCTACTAAGGAAAGATAAATGAAATTCTTTCAACATAGAGCAGAGAGCACACACTAGATGCGCTTTTCCTAAATAAACTTCAACATGCAGTCTTAATGCAAATGCACATGCATGTATTGTTTTTCAGTTTCCTTAATGTGAGAATGACAAAAAGAAAACAAAGTATAGATCTGAACTATTCTCTTTCAAAGCAACAATACTAACAATTTTCTTTTCAAAAAACGAAAGTAAGGTCAAGATGACACTTTGAGATTTTTAATTTAAACTACTTTCAACACTTGAAATACTAATGATTCAAATCAAATAAAATGTAAAAAGTGTAATCGACTATCTAAAAGAGGAATTCTTTGTGACACTCTTTTTCTTGACTAAAAACGACACTTGTGACACTTTCAAATCAAAAGACGATAGTTCGATTAAGCTACTATTTGCAAAGGAGAACTGTAAATGATGAAAAATACATAAAAAAACATTCACAATTCCTTCTGATGGAGGCTGAATAATGCAAAGGAAGATGGTTTCAACAGAGATATACTAATCATAGACAACAAAACTTCTGAATAAAGCTGAAGACAATGAAGAAAAAACCAAAATCTAGAGGTAGAAACAGTCTCAGTCAACATCACACCTGTAACATAGGGAAATAGGGATGCATCTCACCTGCAACACACAGGAGGTGCGATGCATCTAGGTTGCTAAGAAGAGACAGTGCGATGGTCTAGGATGAGACTGTACTTGGTTTTCACTCACAATTTGCAGCTAAGTTCAAGGATTTAGGCTTAGCTAATGATTGTCAGTAAACACAAAGTATAGGGGCTGATCTAATGAGGTTATTTGAGCTACCACAGGGCCACTTAGGATGTTTGCAAGCTAGATATTCAGTTCATAAACCAACCCAGAGATTGACTAAAGCAACATTGATCTACTTTGCAGTTGCATAGTAAAAGAAATTCAAAGGCTAGCTGGTTTAACTTCAAGCTCCATCTGTGGTTTATAAAGCAAACAACAGTAACAAAACAAACAAACTATTTGTTCCCTAGTGGAGTTGCCATTTTGTTATTGGGAAAAATAGTGTCCATTCAGAGCTACTAGTCCCACTAAGACGGGTAGCTATCTTAGAAACAAACAGATTAAAGTTACTTGTGTTTTCCTTTATGAGGGATAGATGAGAGAGGAGTAGAGAGCACCAACCTCAGTCTTTTGCTAGTCTCCTTTCTTGTTTCCTCTCTCCTTTGATAGAGCTTTCACCACTCCTTTCTCGCTTGTCCCACTTCAAATAACACCTATAGAGTTAAGGCAGCAAAATACCATCAAAGCATAGAGATTTATCACCATAAATAATGTAGGATCAGATGTACATTAACCATATAAATGCATACACAAATAAGATTCAGAGATATACAAGCATATGGAGGAAAACTCGAATAGCCTTATTGATAGAAGTAGTAGAAGAGAGGATTACAACCAAACTGTCTGATCCAACATCATCCTCCTAGCATGAAATCCCTCTTCACCTCATGCAAAGCAAGATCACCCAACAATGTCTTCAAAGAGAAACCAACAACACTTCCTTGCAAATTACAAAATTCCAGCCTTTGGATCTCTTGGATGAGGGATCCATATATAGATGTTTACAGGAGAGTGAGTCAGCTTCTAGGATTTTGATTAGTGTCATTTCACTGATAGTTCTTGGTTCCACTTGGAGATTTCAGATCTCTTACTCATCCCTGGGTGAATTCAGAGAGGCAAGTGTCATATGAGCAGTTTCTAGAAGATTCTCTAGGTTTCCACCTAGCAAACTGCTTCTGCCATTTGTCTGCTCTCGCTCATCGCACCCTATAGAAGAGCTTTCTAGTATCCATCGCACCCCCTATGTGTAATAGGTGAGATGCATCACACCTTATGCATGGAGCAGTCTGTATGGTCTTGTTTTGACCAGTTCTGAGTAGTTTTTCATGGAGAACTTTTGGGAGATGATGTAATCAGATAACCTTGTTCCTTTAGGGTATGAAACAATACTTTTATGGGTTTAGAAGCCCTTGGTTTATGGACATATGTGATTATGGTTGCAGTGCCCAAATATGTCTATAACAACCTCCCATAATAAAGAGATTCAGACATAGCACATCCTTTCTCATAGCATAAGCACTCAAACAAGCATACAAGCTAAATACATCATGACACACAATGACCCCATCATTCTGAATCTTCAAGAAGAATTAGCATAGGCTCGGCTCACGTTAGAACTACTTGAACAAGAAATTGTTTCCTAGCAAAGATATCAAGAGTTGCAGAGGCAGCTTTGGGAAATGAATGCAATAGAGAGCAAGACCTTCAACAGATACAGAAAAGCAAAAGAGAAAATAGAGAGAATTAAGCTCATATTAGATAGGGTCATAGCTCGAATAGACACCATTTTATCATTATATAGATGTCTTGGCATGTAAGCCCCCCCCCACTAATTATGCCTTGTTTTTTTTATAACTATACTTCTTGTTGAAAATTAAAGCCATGAGAGTTGGAAAACCAATTGAATTAAAAGCAGTTGAAGATTTTATAAATTTTTGCAAACAACATGGTGTAAAGGTGTTATAGACATATTTGGGCACTACAACCCCAATCTTATATGTCGATAAACCAAGGGCTCTTTAACCCCTAAAAGTGTTGTTTCATACCCTAAATGATCATGGTCAACTAATTACTTCATTCCCCAAAAGTTCCACTTGAAAAACCACTCAGAACTGGCCAAAACTGGACCATACTGACTGCTCCACTGTCAGGGTGTGATGCATACTGACTTCTACACTAGCCAAGTTTGATGCATACTGAAGAGGCCTTCTTTGGGGGTGCGATGAGTGAGGATGGACAAATGTCTAAGACAGTTTGCTAAGTGGATGCTCATGGAATCTTCCAGAAACTTCTCCTATGACACTTGCCTCTCTGAATTCGCCTAGGGATGAGTAAGAGATCCAAGAAATCTCTAAGTGGAACCAAGAACAACAAGTGGACTGACACTAATAAAAAACCCAGAGATGACTCACACCTTTGCAAACATCTATAAATGGATCCCTGATCTGAGAGATCTAGAGGCTGGAATTTGGTAATTTGTAAGGAAGTGCTAATAGTTTGTCTTTGAGAAAAGGCATTGTATTGTTGGGTGATCTTTCTTTTCATGAGGTGAAGAGGGCTTTGATGCTGGGAGGATGACGCTGGATTAGACAACTGGGTTGTAATTCCCCCTTCTATTATTAATAAAGTTCTTTGAGTTTTCCTCCATACAATCGTGTATTTGTGAGTGTTGTTATTTGTGAATGCTATTGTATGTTCAATGTATTTCTGATTTTGCATTGTTTATGATATAATAGATCGAGATGCTTTGATAGTGTTTTGTTACTTTGTCTCTAAAGGTATTCACTAAGCAGGATAAGTAAGAGAAGAGGTGCAAGCTCTATCAAGCGAGAGAGAAATCAAGCAAGGAGTCAAGCGGAAGATCCAGGTTGGTCCCTTTGCTTCTCTCTTATCTATCATACATAAAGGAAATCGCAAATTGCTTTGATTGTTTGTTTCTAGGATAGCTACCAATCCTAGTGGGACTAGCAGATCGAAAAGACACTAATTTTCCCAGAAAAAAAGGTTCAAAGGTTGCTTTGTGAATTTTACCTACACAATTTTGTATTGGAGGATGAGGTGGAAAAGAACCCCAACCCTTTTGTAGGAGATGTTCAATTCTAGGCCTTTATCTCCTTTGTAGTTAATCAACTTAAATGGTTAAAAGCTCATGATGCATTCCAAAGACAAGAGCATGGATTGGATCTTTGGGTAAGAAGTGAACCCAAGCACCCTTTGCAAATGCTTGCCAACCATAAGAGTTTGATGACAAGGGAAGGGTTGATTAAAATTTTAGGGCCTATTCATAAAGAGACTATACAAAATGGAGTGTCATATTTTCAATCCATTTAAGAAAGCTCTCTGGCTACATCCAAGCTTAGGTGGATGGTCTTTACTAGTAGTGTGCAAGATAGGGAACCATTTAATTACATAAATTTTAAAGCAACTTCAACTTGTTTTTTCACCTATAGCAAGCTTATTTTAAGAGAAGGACCCTATTGGTTAGGATGTCAGTTTCGTAGCCCCATCATTTGGTATCCTCCTAAAGGTTACAGGGCCATCTATGAATTGCCTGAAGGAAAGGAAGGGCCTGCTTTTGCGCTCTTAGCTCAACATCATGGTTTCAGACTAATTTTTGATGGCCCTTCTCCAACCTACTCTTTAACTGCACTCCATCAGAATTACTTGCTTTTCATGAGGACATGAAATAGGGTAAGTAGGGGAGTATGTTGAGTTACGAAATGGGTATGTATTTACTATTAAGTTCATCATCGTTTTCCTTGATTCTTATCTTTTTCATATCTTAATGCACTAATATATTGAGGAATTACGGAAAGAAATGAATGAATTATTTGCAGTTATGATTTAGCTAACTTTTACCCTTCTTTATGTAGGAAAGTGACAAAAGGAATGTTTGTTTTTCCCTGACATTGGAACAAAAAAATCCAACAAAAAAAGGTAGGAACACATCGGTTGTGGACAAGGCTAAGTGCAAATCAGAGGGATCAGTGTGGAATAGGAAAGATGTCTAAGGTTAGAAATCAGTTGTGAATCCCTCGGGATCAGGAGATCCTGAGGGATCACATTTACCATTTACTCTTTACCCCTTTCTGATTATAAAAGAAAGCGATTGTAGGAAGAAGGGAGGAGGAATCTCTGTTATTTTTCAAGTTGTAAATTTAATTACAGACTTGCACTATTGGAGAACGTGATTATATTGTAATGCTACTTAAGTTCGATGATTAATATATAATTGAAGTTGTTATTCCCTCGCATTATCTGAAGTAACTTAGCAGTGTTTGCCGGTGACTAAGGGCCCAACTTCTGGTGCATTTAACTGCTTTCTTGTGTTATATTTCTGATTCTTCTAAAGTTTGGTTGGTTTGATAATTTCCTATTTCTGTGAGTTTACTTTATTAGTTGTTCATTACTTTCTTGTATTGAAATAGTGTATGTTCTATTTATAATTTACAGCACTATCATTTGATTTGAGTTTTGTTTATTACAACGTGAATTATCTAGATAGTGCATTGCATTGATTTAATCATCTGTAAGAGTTTGATTATTGCTATTAGACTCTTAGAATTGATATCATTCCTATCTTGATTGCTTTATATAAATTGAGTATAGCTTAGATTGAATCAGCTAAGAAGAGGTGAGTTATTGTTACTATGCTCTCAGCTAATGATGTTGTTACTTGAATTGCTGTAAGAGTTGATTTCAATAGAGGATTGAGCTTTGATACTTCCTTCAATAATTACAATTGGAGTTTATTAGATGCATCCATTTATTCTTGTGTCAAGATCTATACTACAATCTAGGAAACATTACTCTCTGAATTAATAACAGCCACATACTGTGTACACTCTTGAAATAAGAGGACTTGCCTGGATTCATGATTAATGTGGGGTAATTAGGAGTTTTAAAAAGGCACCTTTTTTCATCCAATAGGTCCATTGTGGTAAATTGGTGGTGGAAATACAAATATGAGAAATGTAACCGAAGGTGTTAGATGCCTTGGATATGTTGGGAGTTGCTGTTCTCAATGTTGTGCATGAGATGCATGGATAAAGGGATTTCTCTTAACCTTGACCTTATTGCAATTTGGTAATTATTTTGTGATCATGATTATGCTAGTGCCTATATATGTATACATGTATGCATGTATGTATGTATGTCATGTCTAATAGGGTCATCATGGATCATGATTGTTTAATGCTAATGTTTATTTGTGTATATGTATGTATGTATGTATGTCATTGTCTGAGATGATCATGATTGTTTTATGCTAATTATTATATATATATGTATGTATTTATGTATATATGTCACTCTCTAACAAGGTTGTCAGGGATCATTCTTGTGGAGGAATGATTTCTTATGTAGGTGAATGGCATGAAGAGGTTACTAGTCTTATGGGGAATCAAGTGGGAAGAGTATTCATCAGAAACCTATGAGGTGAGTATCATGTGGATATGAATTGATATTGCATGCTTGTAAAATGCCTATGTTTATGTTATGACAGGTAACTATGAGTGATACATGAGCTGAATGAAAGCAATAAGATCTATTGCATGCTAGGATAAGCATGGATGACAAAGAGACACTGGAAGCATGTTTTCTTAGTAGAGACAATGTGGTTTTGGATGTGCAATAATAATGTTGTGTACATCTAGCATATGTAGTATTGTGTACATATGATGTTGTGCGCCTGTTGTATATATGGTGTTGTGTGTATATAGCATCTGTATTCCTCGGTATAGATGGTATTATGTACATGTTGGATATGCGGTGCTGTGTACATATTTTATTGTGTGCATGATGGATATGTGGTGTTGTGTACATATGGTGTTTCGTACACATTGTATATGCAACGTTATGTACATATGGTGTTCCATAGACATTGTATATGCAATGCTATGTACATATGGTGTTAGGTGCATGTTGTACATGTGGTGTTGTGTGCATCATTGTGCATGTGGTGTTGTGTGGATGTGATGATATGTACATGTTTTACATGTGGTGTCATGTACATGTGGTGTTTTGTACATGTGGTGTCATGTACATGTCATGAATGTGGTGTTTTGTACATGTGGTATCATATACATGATGTATAGGTGGTGCGGTGTACATGTGGCATTGTGTACAATTTGTCCAGGTGGTTTCATGTACATGTGATGTTGTGCACACATTGTGCAGGTGGTGTTGTGTAGATGGGATATGGTGTACATGTTGTAAATATGGTATCGGTGTGCATGTGGTATCGTGTGTATGTCGTACACACTGTGTTGTGGGCATTGGGTGCTATGTATGTGAATTGTGTAGTCGTGGCATCATGACATATGTATTCATTGTGTTTTATTGTGTGTATGTATGGGTATTGTGTTGTACACTAGATGTAGGAGTATGTATTATGTTGTGTTTTACACCAGGCGTAGTTGTATGTGTCGTGATGTATGTCAAGTGTAGGTGTATGTATTGTGTGGTGTCACATGCTTTGTGTGGATGTATGTGTTTTGATGTACATTGTGTATGTGTACGTGATTGAAGAAAAGAAAAAGGTACTGGGAATTTTTTGGGTGTGGCAACCGATCTATTGTGTGTATGAAAAGGTCTAAGTAAAAAGGTATAAGAGAAGGACTAATTAATGATAAGTCTCAATATTTTATTTCAGTTTTATTATGCATGTGATCTATGATTGTGATTTATGATGGTTACATGTGATATATGATTTTGATTATGATAGTTGTGTTTTGAGCTAATTTGTTGTGATATATTTATACATGATGATTTGATAAAATATGCTAGTTTGACTTGTTGTGACATGAGATAAGAAACGTTGCAGGTGTACCTTATTAACGAGCTACCAATAAGGTATGATTTGAATTTATTTCAATTCGTTTTTACTCTAATGGGAATTATGTGCTTGGTATAAGAAATAATGCAATGGCCATTTGGGATGGTTGAAACTGACTACAAGAATTAGCAGCGTCAGTGAAAGGAATTGGAACAGGAAATAATATGCTAGTAAAGCACTTTAGGAGTAGGGCCATTGTGAGACACTGGTACCCAACAATGTCCATTGATTTCCATGAGCATGCTATGACCAATATGATGGTATTGAAGTAGGGATATGCCTTGGTTTTTGGATGTTATGATGTGAAGAAACCTTTCCAAGGGAGGGGTCATTGGGGGGATTGTGTAGTAGAGAAGGGGATTCCCATAGAATTTGTAAGGTGTGTGACTACACAGAAGAGGGTGACTAGATTATGTGAGGGACTATGTAGCAGAGAAGGGAAGGTCGGGAATATATTTGTTTACGTCATTAACATTTCCATATCAAATCAGATGCACATTGGGAGTGTGCTCCGCAACAATGAGATGGTAACTAGTCACTCAAAGAAGAAGTGGTGCAAGATTATAGCCTTGGACATTGGAAGAATAGTTTGATCATGGTAATGGATTCTAGAATTCCTGGGAAGGAGGTGAATCCTACTACTACTTTTGAGGGTGGAGGTGTGAGCCTCTAGATTACCTTGTTGATTGGTATGGGAATCATATCCTTTTATTTGTTGGTTGAGAAAATGTGCGTATGTATATATGTGTATATTATTGTAAAGACTGTATTGACATAAATTTATAAAGTTCCATAGACAATATTTTTATTTGTTGGCTGAAGAAAATGTGCATGAGAGTATATGTGGTTGTTATTGTAAATATCATAATGAGTTGTGTTATAAAGCTCTAATAAACGGTATGTTTTTCTTGTTTTAGTAGTTTTCATTGTAAATACTACAAAGAGCTATGTTATAAATCTCCATGGGTAGTATGTTTTGTTTTCAGCATTCTTATTGGTTATAGGTGTCATTGAACATTGAGGATGGTGCTCCCCCAAGGGGAGGGATCTGTAACAACCCTAGTTAAAAATTCATGTTAAAAATATAAGACCAAGGTCATGGAACATGTATTCAAAGTTGAATGGTGGGAAAAATCATCCTAGTGGCTGTTCATTTGGTTTAATATGGCTAACGAAATTGGAAAAGGTAAAGGAAAAGGAATTTGAAAAGGCATGCAGCCTTAATTTTCATTTCATTAATGAAAATAATGGAAAATAGAAGAAAAGGAAGGTGAAAGGTCATGGGTTTCATGTGAGGAGAAAATTGAAGACAAATAATAGAAAATGAAAAAAATAGAGGCCTCATTTGCTAAAAAGGATTCTGAGGATTAGTTCATGGACTTTTTTTCAGTTCACTTATGGATCTCATTCTATTCTCTCTCTCATACTCTTGGACATTTAGATTTTTCTTGGAGCACTGTTGGAGGAGTGTGGCATACATTGTATTTGGAGAAAGAAGGCAAAGGGAAGAAAGGAAGTGCAAGGGGACAATGATATCAACAAATGCAACTGGATTTATTTGCATTTATTTAGTTTTGGCACGTATGACACATGCATGTGGTTTCTTGGTTATGACCTTTCATTGGCATGGAGGATTGCCTAGATTGACACAGGATTTTCCTTGCCTTACAATTTCGTAAATAGCCATGGTGTTGTGGGTTTATTTCCTTTTAGTTCTAGTTGGTTCTCATGTTCATTTGGTTGTGGGTTGAGTTACTAGTTCTTGGAAGCCTTGGTTGGAAAAAGAACTCTGGAAGCCCTTGGTGGGTTCAGTCACTAGTCCTGAAATACCTAGTTGGAAAAATGCTTTGAAAGCCTAACAACAACTCTGGGTTGAGTTACTAGTCCTAGAATCCCTAGTTGGAACAAATGCTCTAGAGCCCTAGACAACTTGGGTAGAGACCGATCTAGTGATGCTTAGTGGTGTCTTATTGTGATGTGGAATCACTAGTGGACGGTTGAGGTGGTTTGGCCTCTAGAAGCCATGGTTTGGTTTTGTTGGATTGTTCTGTTAGAGTCGGTCTAGTAGCCCTCCATCAGCGATCAAAGCTCTTTGCATTTGTATAAGTAGGTGTCTCATCAGTGTCATCTCATTGCATTCCATTAGGCGTGCCATAACCCTGATGGAGGAGCTGGTGTCTTTATTCCCCTCTTGGCACTGCTGGATCAAGTTGTTTCAGTCAATAAACTCTTTCAAGGTTTCTTGTCTTGTCTTGAGGTCAAAAGTCCTAGGTCTAGGGTTTAGGTCCAATTTGTCTTTGAGGTCATGTCTTTAAAAGTCAATAAATGCCCAGCAGGCCAGAGGGATGACTATCAAAGTATTTCTTCAAAAGATTTCATCTTGTACAACTAATTTTTACCTTGGATTTAAAAACCCTGTTTTTAAAGACAAGGTCATTTTCTCATTTTTGTAAAAAGTTGTAAAAATTCAAAATTCTTCGAAAGTTAGCATGCAGCCCTGGTCCCCTTTGCCAAGATTCCTCAAAAGCTATCCCTGCAAAAATTTTCAAGAAAAAGAATCAGTTCAACCAATTTCAGGACAAAAGGAAACCATAAAGTCAGCAGCATTTAAATTTTGAAAAAGTGTCAAGTTATAAACATTAGAAAGAGGGTTTGAGGGGAAATTAATTTAAATCAAGCCTATAAAGCCCCTCCCTCCCTCCATTTGATCATCATTTGCCTCAAAGCAATAGTGAAAAGAGATTTGGAGAGAAATTGGGCGAAATTGCAGACAGAGCCCGCGCGCGACCCGTCAAGACATGCGCGCGACGTGTTGGGCAGGCGCAACGTGTCAAGAGGGTCATAGCAGTTGGAAAAAAGCACTGGCGCGACGTGTTGGGCACGTGCGACCCGTCCAAACCTGTGCGCGACGTGTTTGGAATTCATCCACAAAAAATTGCCTGTAAACTGCAAAACGACCCCAAATTTCTTCAAGGTTGCAGCATTTCAACAATTAAAACAGCAGGTCATTTGAGCAGAAGCAGCAGTACATTTCAGCCACTTTGCTCTTGAGACCATGTCAGAAACCGAAACCAACTATGAGCAAAGTGATGACCGTGAGTCAACACCAGAGGTTGAGGTACAGAGGAGACCTCACAAGGGTGGTAAGAGTGGTCACCATGTGAGAGAGGAGCCTACCTCTTTGACCTATTTGCAGGCTTGTCCACTTGCAGTCACATGTTTCCGCCACCTCTCATGTTATGAATTTTGCGAGAGGATTTCTCAAATTCAGCACCATAGGGAATTGGTCCACTTGTTTGTTTTGCATCTGCATGATGGGCATGTAAATCTTGCAGGGGTGGATTTTATATTGTCATCTGAAATTATTGCTCAAGCAACAGGGATACCCAATGTGGGAGAAGAGTGGAACAAGCGCAAACTATTGGACAGATTTCAGTATGAGCCCTACATTAAACCTGCCTACATGCGGTACATGACTGGTGTATTTCCTTTTAGATTTTTGAGGGATGAGTATGCTCCCTTGATGAGGCTCATCATGCGCTATTTCACTTGTGAGGGTAGATTTTCATGTTTGTATTCGTACCATATTCACTTGTTGATGCATTTCACACGGGTACGGATGATGAACATACCATTTTTCATGTGCCGGAATATTGAGAAGATGGTGCCCTTGATGCAGAGAAAGAGCCCAGCACAGCAACACAGGAGCATCTATCATTATGGTTTGATCCGGCTTGTGGTCATACATCAGTTGGCTCAACAGGGTATCCCATGGGAGGATTTTATCTCTCGAGATTTTTTCACAGCACCAGCATCATCAACCCCTGAGGTTGTTCATGAGGAGGGAGAGCCTTCACAGTAGCATGATATTCCTGAGACCAGACATGTCAGCTCCCCTCCATGGGTCACATATCAGAAAGGCCACAGGGCCTTATTTGCATCAACTAGGCGAGTATTTTCTCCACACCAGGTGGAAGGGGTCTCGCCTTCTTCATCAGCACCGCGAGTGTTATCTCCACACCAGGTGGAAGGGGCCTCGCTTCTGACAACAACACAGGTATAGGAGAGAGGCAAGAAGCCCAATATTGATGAGGGGCCATCAGGTGATCCAGGCATAGATGTTGTTGACCTTGATATCAGTTCTCCTAGCCTAGAGCCAAAGGAGATCATCCAGCACCTAAGGGCTGAAAATGACTCGTTGCAGCAAAGATTGGAAATGGAAAATTGGACAATCACCTACTTAGAGCAGCGCAACAAGCAACTTGAAGATGAGCACAATCTTGATGAGTTGCGGAGGATCCATGAAGACCGCAACTTGGCTCGTAAGAGACCCGGTGATTTGGTACCCGTTGAGTGAGAGGCTATGCTTCTCCAGGTCAATGCTCATTTGGAGAGGTTGCTGGCCAAGGCCAACAAAGATAAGGACCTGCTCCGGAACATGAAGAACCACTATTGGGCCCGAATGCACGTATGCAAGGCGAAAATGAAGGTGATCCAAGGGCGGTTGGCCAAAGCACTAAAACGAAGGAAAAGACCCGATCCCCTCCACATCTTGGCTGAGGCTTTCTTGAAGGAGCATGATGCTAAATGACTTAACTCCAACACAAATTTCAAAAAAATTTGAGCATTTTTGGTCATTTGTGAATTTTTGGGCAAAAAACAGGTTTTTCTCCCCAACACGTCGTGCGCCGCGCGCGACCCTTTCGATGGGCAACTCCATTTCGGGAAAACTCATCATTTTTGGATTTTTCATGCAAAGATACACCTTCTCAGCAATTACCAAGAGATTTCATCAAATTTTGAGCCTCCAGAAGGTCAAAAAACAAGCAAAAAATGACTTTCTGCCACCTTTTTGACACACAGGAAGCAGTCTTGGGAGATTGCAATTTTGGAGGGGCAAATGGCCACCAAATTCCGAGATTCTACTTGGGTTGGAAAGTAGACATCCCGACCTTTCCAACAAGCCCACTTTTGCCTCATTTGGACACCTGGAAGTGCCTCAAAAGCAGCTCCAAAGGCGCGCGACGTGTTCAGGATCAGGGCGCGACGTGTTGGGCAGTTTTCACAGAAATTCACCTACAGCTCAGCAAAACGCAGTTTTGACTGGATTTGACTTTTTGGAGTAGGTTTTGATCCTCCTTGTTGTAAATAATGTAATTTTATGATATTTTGACACTTATTTATCTCTTCTAGAAGATTCATTCATGAGATAGGCAAAAATTTAATGAATGAATTGGTTTCCTAGCTTATAGAGGCAAGTTGTTTTGACTGCCTAGTTTTCAGTGCTCAGTTTAGAATTGGTTGAAACAGCTCCTAGGATAATGAGCTCGACCCCTAGAGGCAAGGAAAGATGTTAGATTGCCTATATTATGTACTTTCTTGGTCATTTTCATGGTTGAACTCTTGAGGGAGAAAGCTCTATTGTATTACTCATTGTATCTCTGCAATTTTGGGAAAGGAAGAAAGACCAGGGTTTTGCAGTCCTTTTTGGGATTCCTGTGGTTACATGTATTGATGGTGTGTTTCTCTTTGTACTTGTAAATTTTTTATTTGAATCATCTCCTTAATTTTCCTTCTGCAAATTAGGCAAATGAAGTGTTAAAGTAGAATTCATGATTGCCATGCTCTGCTTTTAAGTTTGCTTAATATTTATGTTTTCATCTGTCTAAAGAGAAATCTTGAAGTTTTCTTGCTCTTTTTAGCCCCTCACCGGTCATTCCTATCCATTCAATTAATTCAAAGGCATCAATACAGTCTCCTACCTTGCCCCAAAGAACCCCCTGCAAAAACTGTGTCCAATCCCCGCACCCAAAATTGCCTTTCCCCGATTTTCCACCAAAATCCTAAAACTTCCCAATTCAAACCTTTTTATCAGTTTACTAGCCTAAAGTCAGTGTTTCCTTATTGGTTATCTCGCCCGTTGAATATCTTTACTGAGATAGACCGGAGAGAGCCCTCTCCTGCCCCGTAGGGCTAGCTACGAGGCTAAGTGGTTTGATGTTGCCTTGGAGTTTACCTTTTTCAGCCTGAGGTGAAATTTCAAGCGCTAACATATTGGCGACCATACTGGGGAAGAAAAAATGGTTTGCTGGTTGATGTCATTTGTTTTATAAGCTACAGATGGAGCCTGAAGTTATGCCAGGTAGCCTTCGAAACGCTTTTGCTTTGCATTAGCGGAAGTAGATAAACGTTGCTTCAGTCAATCTCCGGTCTAGCTTGTAAACGTGACATTTAACTTGTTAATTACCCCAGTACATGTATCAAGTTTAGATCTGATTGTTGATGGTGGACAACGATCAGACACTTGAAAGGCTGAAATCATTCACCTGGCGACTCTAAATCATTTTCGAGATCAGATCCAAAGACTCCACTGGAGGATGATCCCGACCAGCAAAAACATGAAAGGACAACATGGACAGATTAGGTATTCAAGTTGGAATTGCATCCAAGACATTTTGTTCTTTGTTCTAAATTATTTCTTCTCTTTTCTCGAGAATGTAAAGAAGGCTTTGCAAAGTATACTATGCTTGAGAAAAGATCCCAGGCCTGCAGTTGATTCTTTCCCTTTGAAGATTGTGAATACCAAAGATTTGCATGCTTTTGAGCTTGATCAAGATCCTTTTTCCGAATTTTGTGATGACCATCTTCAAATTGATGAGCCCCAAGCAACCAAGACCGATTATATACCTGTTGTACATACCCATACACCTTGTAAAATTCCAGATCGGTATAAACGTCTTGTTTTACCTTCTGTTCTCCATGCTTTCCCCAAAAACTATGATCTATACTTGCTGAGGTTTGATGGTGAATGTAAGAATGTCAACGCTGAGCAACATGTACATAATTTTGAGTCTTTTCTAGATCTTTTTGAAGTTGATGATGAAGATGTTAGTATTAGGCTTTTTGCTCTTTCTTTGCAAGCCAAAGTGAAGAGTTGGTTCAAAACCCTGCCTGATGCGAGCATCTCAGATTTCCAGCAGTTCGTTAAAGTTTTTCTCGATAGGTGGATGATCGGGCAGAACCTTTTCTTGATTGTAGAAGAGTACAACCAGTTGAAAAGACTACCAGGGGAGACAGTACAACAATTTTCAGCCAAATTTAACCAAGTTTATTATTCAATGCAAGTTGATATAAGGCCTACTCCTAGATTTGCTCTCTTGCACTATCCGGGTGCCTTTGATCCGGAGATTGAGTTTCAGCTGAGAGAAAGGGATATTGCAACACTTCATGAGATGCAAAACAGTGTAGTAAATGTGGAGGCTCATCTGCTAATCCGAAGGGCAAGGTTGAAAGAAGAAGAGATGAAAAACATAGATCCAGCCGAATCAACATCTCTAGAGGTGAAGCTTGACATTTTGGTAAGTGCAGTAGAAAAGATGATGGAGAAGGTCACCGCAAGAAATTATTATGATGCTCAAGCTCATGGCTCGCTGATTGAAAAGGAACAAGTTGCTGATCCAAAACATCTTCTTTCTTATCCCAGTTGTCATAGATCTGATAATGATTGTCTTATAGATCATCTTGGAGAAGAGAGATCTGTTGATATGATGTGTATGTTTGATGATGATTTGCCTCATTTTGATCACTATGATGATGATTATGTTCTCCAAATAGAAGTTACTATTGCAGATGAACCAGCAGCTAGTTTGTGGGAGGAGGAAGTTCACTTACAGCAGCTCGAGTACAATGATCAAATGATGCATATGAGCTATGACAAGGATGAGGAAAGTGCAGCAAATTTTGAAGTAAGTGAAGGATCTTTTCCTTTTTGTTTTGATTCGTTTCAGTTCATCAGAGATAACTACCATGCAATCAGAAATCAAATGTCAACAAGTATTGATTTGAATCATCTTGAGAGCAATGAAAATTTTGTTCAAGACTTCTCATATTCAGATTTGCAACCCCCGAAAGCCATTGATTGTCAAGTTGCAGCTGAAGACTTGGAAGTGGACACACATGATTTAATGATTCAAGGTGACTCCGTACCATTCTGTTTTGAATCATTTCAGTTTTTGAAGGGTAGATTGCATAGTAAATCTTCAAATGAACAGCGTATAACAAATCAACAATCTCTCAGTCTTAATGTTGAGGATGAGATAGATAACAAAATTCTTGAGCAGCCTGTAGCATCAGATTTGCAACCACCAAATGAAATTGAAGGGCAGATTACAGATGAAGCTGTGGAAGATGAAATACATGATTTGATGATGCAGGAAGATTCTATACCCTTTTGTTTCGAAGCATTTTAGTTTATAAGGCAGAATCTTTGTAAAATCTCTCAAGAAAAAGATGAACAGCTAGAAGGATGTCATACATTTTCAATGGATACAGTGCAGCAGTCTTTTCAAGTTTTTCATGATCCAATAGCTGATGTTTTGGATGAGGTTTGTAGTCAAAGTCTTTTTCCATTGATTACAGGTGAGCTTGAAACATGTGCTAATATGAATTTGATCCAGCGGCTGGTTTCTTTGTCATTTTCAGCAGAGGTCTCATCACAAGGCTTAGATCAAAGTTTGCATTCATGGTATGAGGAGAAGAGAAGTAATCCATTGGATGAGCTAAGTTCCAGGGTGCTTGAATTTCAAGATCCTTATGCAGTGTTTTTGGAGGTGGATAGAGAATCCATATCATTCAACGGATCTGTTTCTAAGTTGTCATGGGAGTTGCCTTTCAGTAGTTCTCTCTTGTTGTTCATAAGTGAGCACTTGCGGAAAATTCGAACAGCAGATGGAATACTTACTTGGTTGCACTGGTTGTTTCATTTCACTTGATCAGGTGATGAATGAAACTGTTAGAGTAGGTTTTGATGAATAAGCTCCACTTTGAGCATCATTTTCAGTTGGTCGATTGTGTTTAAGTATCGTGTCAGTTTTTAGTTGAGTGAGAGTCAATTAGTGTTGTCAAGTCATCGTTTTTTAGTCATGCATTTCAGCTTGAGTTTTTGACTCCATTGCCCAATGGATGAAGGCACTGTCTAGCTCTTCCAGAGATCTGTCGTTCTTGGCACCTCCAAGGAGCTACCATCCCCATTGGAGCCAATGTTAGAGTCGGTCTAGTAGCCCTCCATCAGCGATCAAAGCTCTTTGCATTTGTATAAGTAGGTGTCTCATCAGTGTCATCTCATTGCATTCCATTAGGCATGCCATAACCCTGATGGAGGAGCTGGTGTCTTTATTCCCCTCTTGGCACTGCTGGATCAAGTTGTTTCAGTCAATAAACTCTTTCAAGGTTTCTTGTCTTGTCTTGAGGTCAAAAGTCCTAGGTCTAGGGTTTAGGTCCAATTTGTCTTTGAGGTCATGTCTTTAAAAGTCAATAAATGCCCAGCAGGCCAGAGGGATGACTATCAAAGTATTTCTTCAAAAGATTTCATCTTGTACAGCTAATTTTTACCTTGGATTTAAAAACCCTGTTTTTAAAGACAAGGTCATTTTCTCATTTTTGTAAAAAGTTGTAAAAATTCAAAATTCTTCGAAAGTCAGCATGCAGCCCTGGTCCCCTTTGCCAAGATTCCTCAGAAGCTATCCCTGCAAAAATTTTCAAGAAAAAGCATCAGTTCAACCAATTTCAGGACAAAAGGAAACCATAAAGTTAGCAGCATTTAAATTTTGAAAAAGTGTCAAGTTATAAACATTAGAAAGAGGGTTTGAGGGGAAATTAATTTAAATCAAGCCTATAAAGGCCCTCCCTCCCTCCATTTGATCATCATTTGCCACAAAGCAATAGTGAAAAGAGATTTGGAGAGAAATTGGGCGAAATTGCAGACAGAGCCCGCGCGCGACCCGTCAAGACCTGCGCGCGACGTGTTGGGCAGGCGCGACGTGTCAAGGGGGTCATAGCAGTTGGAAAAAAGCACTGGCGCGACGTGTTGGGCGCACGTGACCCGTCCAGACCTGCACATGACGTGTTGGGAATTCATCCACAAAAAATTGCTTGTAAACTGCAAAACGACCCCAAATTTCTTAGGTTGCAGCATTTCAACAATTAAAACAGCAGGTCATTTGAGCAGAAGCAGCAGTACATTTCAGCCACTTTGCTCTTGAGACCATGTCAGAAACCGAAACCGACTATGAGCAAAGTGATGACCGTGAGTCAACACCAGAGGTTGAGGTACAGAGGAGACCTCACAGGGGTGGTAAGAGTGGTCACCATGTGAGAGAGGAGCCTACCTCTTTGACCTATTTGCAGGCTTGTCCACTTGCAGTCACATGTTTCCGCCACCTCTCATGTTATGAATTTTGTGAGAGGATTTCTCAAATTCAGCACCATAGGGAATTGGTCCACTTGTTTGTTTTGCATCTGCATGATGGGAATGTAAATCTTGCAGGGGTGGATTTTATATTGTCATTTGAAATTATTGCTCAAGCAACAGGGATACCCAATGTGGGAGAAGAGTGGAACAAGCGCAAACTATTGGACAGATTTCAGTATGAGCCCTACATTAAACCTGCCTACATGCGGTACATGACTGGTGTATTTCCTTTCAGATTTTTGAGGGATGAGTATGCTCCCTTGATGAGGCTCATCATGCGCTATTTCACCTGTGAGGGCAGATTTTCATGTTTGTATTCGTACCATATTCGCTTGTTGATGCATTTCACATGGGTACGGATGATGAACATACCATTTTTCATGTGCTGGAATATTGAGAAGATGGTGCCCTTGATGCAGAGAAAGAGCCCAGCACAGCAACACAGGAGCATCTATCATTATGGTTTGATCCGGCTTGTGGTCATACATCAGTTGGCTCAGCAGGGTATCCCATGGGAGGATTTTATCTCTCGAGATTTTTTCACAGCACCAGCATCATCACCCCCTGAGGTTGTTCATGAGGAGGGAGAGCCTTCACAGCAGCATGATATTCCTGAGACCAGACATGTCAGCTCCCCTCCATGGGTCACATATCAGAAAGGCCACAGGGCCTTATTTGCATCAGCTAGGCGAGTATTTTCCCCACACCAGGTGGAAGGGGTCTCGCCTTCTTCATCAGCACCGCGAGTGTTATCTCCACACCAGGTGGAAGGGGCCTCGCTTCCGATAGCAGCACAGGTAGAGGAGAGAGGCAAGAAGCCCAATATTGATGAGGGGCCATCAGGTGATCCAGGCATAGATGTTGTTGACCTTGATATCAGTTCTCCTAGCCTAGAGCCAAAGGAGATCATCTAGCACCTAAGGGCTGAAAATGACTCATTGCAGCAAAGATTGGAAATGGCAAATTGGACAATCACCTACTTAGAGCAGCGCAACAAGCAACTTGAAGATGAGCACAATCTTGATGAGTTGCGGAGGATCCATGAAGACCGCAACTTGGCTCGTAAGAGACCCGGTGATTTGGTACCCGTTGAGTGAGAGGCTATGCTTCTCCAGGTCAATGCTCATTTGGAGAGGTTGCTGGCCAAGGCCAACAAAGATAAGGACCTGCTCCGGAACATGAAGAACCACTATTGGGCCCGAATGCACGTATGCAAGGCGAAAATGAAGGTGATCCAAGGGCGGTTGGCCAAAGCACTAAAACGAAGGAAAAGGCCCGATCCCCTCCACATCTTGGCTGAGGCTTTCTTGAAGGAGCATGATGCTAAATGACTTAACTCCAACACAAATTTCAAAAAAATTTGAGCATTTTTGGTCATTTGTGAATTTTTGGGCAAAAAACAGGTTTTTCTCCCCAACACGTCGTGCGCCGCGCGCGACCCTTTCGATGGGCAACTCCATTTCGGGAAAACTCATCATTTTTGGATTTTTCATGCAAAGATACACCTTCTCAGTAATTACCAAGAGATTTCATCAAATTTTGAGCCTCCAGAAGGTCAAAAAACAAGCAAACAATGACTTTCTGCCACCTTTTTGACACACAGGAAGCAGTCTTGGGAGATTGCAATTTTGGAGGGGCAAATGGCCACCAAATTCCGAGATTCCACTTGGGTTGGAAAGTAGACATCCAGACCTTTCCAACAAGCCCAATTGTGCCTCATTTGGACACCTGGAAGTGCCTCAACAGCAGCTCCAAAGGCGCACGACGTGTTCCGGATCAGGGTGCGACGTGTTGGGCAGTTTTCACAGAAATTCACCTACAGCTCAGCAAAACGCAGTTTTGACTGGATTTGACTTTTTGGAGTAGATTTTGATCCTCCTTGTTGTAAATGATGTAATTTTATGATATTTTGACACTTATTTATCTCTTCTAGAAGATTCATTCATGAGATAGGCAAAAATTTAATGAATGAATTGGTTTCCTAGCTTATAGAGGCAAGTTGTTTTGACTGCCTAGTTTTCAGTGCTCAGTTTAGAATTGGTTGAAACAGCTCCTAGGATAATGAGCTCGACCCCTAGAGGCAAGGAAAGATGTTATATTGCCTATATTATGTACTTTCTTGGTCATTTTCATGGTTGAACTCTTGAGGGAGAAAGCTCTATTGTATTACTCATTGTATCTCTACAATTTTGGCAAAGGAAGAAAGACCAAGGGTTTGCAGTCCTTTTTGGGATTCCTGTGGTTACATGTATTGATGGTGTGTTTCTCTTTGTACTTGTAAGTTTTTTATGTGAATCATCTCCTTACTTTTCCTTCTGCAAATTAGGCAAATGAAGTGTTAAAGTAGAATTCATGATTGCCATGCTCTGCTTTTAAGTTTGCTTAATATTTATGTTTTCATCTGTCTAAAGAGAACTCTTGAAGGTTTCTTGCTCTCTTTAGCCCCTCACCGGTAATTCCTATCCATTCACTTAATTCAAAGGCATCAATACAGTCTCCTACCTTGCCCCAAAGAACCCCCTGCAAAAACTGTGTCCAATCCCCGCACCCAAAATTGCCTTTCCCCGATTTTCCACCAAAATCCTAAAACTTCCCAATTCAAAACTTTTTATCAGTTTAATAGCCTAAAATCAGTGTTTCCTTATTGGTTATCTCGCCTGTTGAAGATCTTTACTGAGATAGACCGGAGAGAGCCCTCTCCTGCCTCGTAGGGCTAGCTACGAGGCTAAGTGGTTTGATGTTGCCTTGGAGTTTACCTTTTTCAGCCTGAGGTGAAATTTCAAGCGCTAACATGTTCCATGAGATCCCACATTCATGCTTGGAATATGGCGACGGGTTGACCAGTTGAAAGATATATTTGGTTAAGTCTATTATTTGTTTGAGTGGCACATGGAAGTAGTAGAACTAGTTGCATTTTCCATATGTCAATAAGAGCTCTTTTCCTCTTGTATTTGATGGGTAAATATACTTGTTATTATCTGGATTATATGATTGTTAGTTATATGTTGGTTATGAATATGTTTTATGACAGTGATTATATATGGCTCTCATCATGTTTTGATTAATATATGAATGAATAATGAATATATGACCTAATAGTTGATAATGCAGCTATTGTGATAAGGCATTAATGTTTCTTAGCCATTCTCAGATAAGTATGAGACCCCTATGCTCAAATAATTTTTTATGACTTGTAGAATGCATATTTGTGACATGTTTGATGAAATATCTCTCATGGCTAGTAGTGGTCCAGTCAATTCATTGATCAAGCATTTGCATTAGTGTCCTTATTTCAATGTTTTTTTTAATTTGTGAAAGTTTATGACGTTCTAGGTAGTGGCCTGAGTCCTGGCCCTGAAAATGTGGCACAAAATCTGGGGTTGCTGGCACATACTACCTGAAAAAGTCCACAGTCACTGGGATGGCCTTACTATGGGAGGGATTGGAGGGTACCAATCACATTGTTTCATTGTCATGGGAGAAGCTAGGGGTTATGTCAGTGAAAAAGACAAATTCCTTTAGGGGTTAAGCACCTAGAAGAGTTGGTTGGCTTCCGGAGGTTTTGTAGCATGTGTGGAAGATCATATTGATTTTATTTGTCAGTTCCATTTCCTTAACTATAAATGGGGAGTTTAATCACATCGTAGTAGACTCTCGACACATGTTTATGCCAGTGGACTCGTTAGCTTGGGTAAATGTGGGAGGAGTGTGTTACATTTTTCACCCTCTAAGACTGATATATTGAAAAATCATTCTCTAAAGTTTTCAGAGAAATTTTTAATGAAGCTAAGTACACATGAGATGAGGTAAAAACTGCAAGATTTATATCAAGACAAGAGTAGTTGTTTTTTGAAGTGGAGGATATGGAGTTTTAGGATCCTAAATAAGAACATGCTAAAAATGTTGTTGTCATAAAGGAACTAGCAGTTGAATCAGAGAATCCTATGAAGGATAAAAAATATGGCACATAAGAACCTACCAATGATATTATTCTCTCACAAAGACCAAGAAAAATAAAATGCCGATACACAAGAACATGCCAACGATGCTACTAACTCACAATAACTAGTAGTTGAGGCAATATAACTGGAAGATGAAGAGGAGATAGAAAACCATTATGATTTACAAAAATATTTCAAAGACACTATTGTAACAATAGATGATATATTAAAGCCTAAAGTTGATGATCATTTAAATACAATATTTTTATATGCGGAGTTGAGAAAGTGGAGACAATTGGTATTTTCATTATTGAAAGGGGTAGTTCCATTGAAGGATCATAGGAGTGTCTTCCATGATCTCAAGGAAGCCTAAGTTGAATAATTGATCATTTAGACATATATATGGGACAAGGTAAAGGAGGAAAAGGGGATAGAAAATATGTAAGCACTGGAACTAAAAGAAAAAGTACTTGAATTATAGGAGGATAAGGAGAAAATGTACATCCTTGTACATAATATACTGAATTGTAGAAAACATTCTCCTTCTTACCCCTTGTTTCTTAAGTATTTTTTATTTTATTTTATGCAACTATGAAAGAAGAGAGACCATATAAGATAACCACCATTACATCCTTTCTTGAGGTATCCAAGTCGAGCAGTTTTCCAAAACAACATTTTCTATGCAAGTTGTATCTATATTAGTTTGTTTGTTAAACAAAAACAGATGCAATATCTCACGTTATGTTGGAGACATCCATTTAAGGGAATTTGCCTCCTTTAGGCAGAATTAGATAATCTAGAAATTAGCTCATGAAATTGTAATAAAAAACTGGAAAAGTAGAATTTTATGGATCCGAGAAGAACTATGTTTTGTTGCAAAAGTGGTGAGGACATATGGAAGCTTTATGCGATCTCTAGAAACAAGAGTTAAATTAATTAAGGTATGTTGAAGGTTTTATATCTCTATTCTAGGAGCATTGTGTAGTTGAGACAGGGTGCATTAGATTGTAGTAAGATGGGATGGGAAGTATATATGTGACAAGAAGCAATAGGATGAAGATCCATATTTCTTCCCTAACTTTATACATGCTCTTTGAATGATCCCTTTTTATGTCAACTATATCAAATGATGTGTGCCCAACTAGCTCAAGTTAAAAATTGAATTTCCATTAATTTGGCTTCATGCATTGAAGTATCAGTGTTACTCTTAATTGAAATCAATAGAGGCAGAAGCTTAGTGGTTAGACTATATTTATCTTTAAGGATGTAGGTCCATTAAAAAGGATACAACAATGGCCTATAATTTTACTAATATGCATTTAAAACATGATTTTAGAGCTGATTAAAGGTTCTTTGTGAGGAATTGTAGTTTCTTAAATTGGGGGAAGATGTTGGGTCCTGGAATTGGCATCTTTTTCACTATAATTTTCTCACTTTTTCAATCAATTTTACCCTTACAATCACATCATTTTACTCCACTCGTTTCCATTTTGACAAATGTATGTTACCTCTTCATGTCAACTTAATTTATGTAGTTTTCCTTGTATATTAACGAGATATTAACTATTTTTGGGTAACTTTACGAATGAAATGGCGAGGACGATGTTTTAGGATAACATGTTGGTATGCTACTGCTAACTTTTTCTTAAATGATGCAACATGATTTCTCAAATATTTTGTAATGCTAACACACTAGCATAGGTTTTGCTTCTATTGTTACAATGCTGCTACTCCATTTTATGACTGACAAACACATTTTGATGATGCCATTTCCAGGAGTCAGCATGATTGCTTCTACTTGCGAAGGTAAACCAAGACCACTCTGTTAGCAAGGATCGAATCACTTTTGAAAATAGAACCAACTCAACTGTCACAACTATGACTCCCCATTTTTCCCTCTAGCTAAATGAAGGTGTTGTTACCAAATTTCTTTTATTCTCAACAAATTGTTGTAATATGTTAAACAAGGCTCTCAATCTAGACATATTGAGAATCAAAAGATTCTCATGGATGAATTTTGCACTGATATTAGACACAATGTAATTCTATAAATATAGAAACCATCTACCTCATTGGGTGGGCTAGGGGGGGGCATCATCTTTTCGAGAAATGTGCATTTGTAACATTTATGAAATTAATACACTTTCATGGTTTTATAGCTCAATTGTGGTTTCCTACGTTAGCTTGCGAGCTGTGAATCATCAACTCCCTACTAAGGAGGAAGGGGTCTCCTCTTTAGCAAGGATTTCTGTGTTATCAAGGTAGTTTAGCAATTGTATTTTGATTCACTCTCATATTATGTTTAGTTTTGTTTAACTATTATTGTTATTCACTCCTATTGATGTGTTGCAGTTACTAATTATTAACTAGTTTGCAAAATACTCGATATAGATCATTTGTGTGATAATATAGTTCTTGTATCAATCCACTTTTAGACATATGTTCCTACTATTCAATTACTTCTACAATTTTATGAGTTATTTTTGAAACAGAGTATTAGACTGATTGTCGTTATACCTGTTACTATCTGTTACATAGTTAATTTTTTGGATGGTTGTGACCTGTTTGCTGATTGTGTGATTGTGATTGGATGGTCCATGCAATTTATGTCTAGGACTCTTATTTCCTTTTCCTGCAAGTTTGGTCTAGCATAATTGAGTGATATTTATTATGGAAGAGTTATTTCAATTTCATTACTATGTGCAGAGTGATTAAAATGTTTGAGGGTTTCATAGTTATGATTTTGGTGTGCAAAGAGTAAAGAGTTACAATGATCTATATTTTAATTGAGAGCCATGATCTTAGAAAAATAGTTTAAATTGATCAATGTTACTTATTAGGTGCTACTTTCATATTATACATAATGACCATGAAATAAAAATGCCTACTCTGGTTGACAATTTATGTGTGTGCAATTAATCTATTCTAATTAAAAGACAATTAATTCTCCCAACACTTGATACCTCAAATTTCCAAGCATGTAGCTATGGTCGGTGTAGCTACAAAGGAGAATGAACTATTATGCACCCACTGTCTTAACTTTATTTATTCAAAATTATGTACACTATATGATACCATCCGTAATTGTCCTCGACCATTGACCATTTAACAATGCTCCAAATTGAGAACTCATTCTAATGGTATGATTGGTTCCATCTATGCTAATGTTGTAAACCATTTTCCTACTCAATTAGGGAAATTGGTTGCTACAACTCAAGCCCCTATAACTGCACCCAATTCCCAAAAATTTATGTCTCTTAATAAAGCCACCAAAAGTACTATGGTGTAGTCCATACAACCAAAGAATTCTCAGTAAATTGGCAGTAAAAAAAATAAATACAAGTAAAATAATGCTTCTAAAATTTTTGAAGAGACATAACAAATCTAACCTGATGTGGGTGGTGGCACAGATGAACAAAAATGTGAAATCAAGTTTCCTTGTAATATTTCTTAAGGTTACGACCTAACTCATGAGATCCATCAATGTATGAGATTCATCGATTTCTCACGCAACTGACTTCCAGGAAATACACTACCGAATCAACACATCCATTCCCCACCTAGTCACAAAAAAAGATGATTAAAACACCTCCTCCTCCTCCACCTAGGGGCATGGGAGGAAAAACAATTCAGGGGGGCTCATCACATATCCCTATGTCCCATGAGAAAGTGAACATGTATACAAGAGAAATAAATTATGAGGCTCTTGAGACTAGTTCTTCATACCTGGAACCAATCATCACAACTTCATCTAATGGACCTCTCACACTAGATAAGCCTTTGGAGATAACGATTCACCCCCCTAAGGATGCTCCCCATACGTCGATAAACAACCCTAATACCACAATTCCACAACACCATAATATTGTTGAGGATTTAGACCAAGTGTTGTGTTCCATGTTTTCTTTGGAGGTGTTCTTGCTGTAACAACAACCCTCAAAAAATTTAGCCTAAGTCCATTTTGGAGCCTACGTGAACAATCGTTTCAACCTGCTTAGTGTCGTCACATTGTTTCTTTTGTTTCTTTTATATTTTCTCCTAGTGTTGCATCCTCTTAGGTCAATATTTCCTAACCATCATCACCTAACCCTTACAAGCACTTGTGTTATATAGCCCATAGTTAGGTGGAATTATCACTATTCTTGACTTAGAAACTATCCTTTTCACCATGTACACACTTGAAAATCACTCAAAAGAAAACAAAAGAAAACAGAAACAAGAAAAGGAATATTTTAGGGCAAAAGAAAACTTTTAGATGACGAAAACATGCTCTTGTGTTGAGCGCACTCCTTCTAGTCGAAGAAGTGTGCCCTCCTTGAGTGCACTACTTCATGTTGAAGACATGAACCCCCTTGAGCACATTCCTTCATGTCGAATACATGCGCCCTTCTTCAATGCATGCATGAGCTTCTTGTTGCATGTGAGCACACTCCTAGAACATAGGAGCCCACCTAATTTCCCTTAACTAACCCATTTACTTATTGAAAATTGGTGATCATGAATGAAACTAATTTGCATGTAATTCCTGTTAAACAAACCCAATTAATCATGCATCTACATAATCATTCTCATTTGGGTTTGGTGAACAACTATGGGTCAACAAACTCTTTGTCGGGATGTGTTATGAGTAAGTTTTGAATGTTGAGTTTATTCATTGACTTTTGTGATTTCACTGTCGATATTTCTTTCCATGTTGGTTTTTTTTTTATTTAGTTTATTTACTAGCATTTCTATTCAACCTTATTTCTACAAGTGTTAATTTTTGTCACATGTTGAAACTATGCACATTCTTTAACTTTTCAAATTCTCACCATGATTGTGACAACATACATAAAAGCTTACAGATCCTTCTCCTTCTCATTTTCATCAATAAATATTCTCTGAAAAGTGCACCCAAAATAGTTTAGTTTCCCTCTTGAGAACACTCCTTCACCATGAGTAATTGCACCCTTCCTGAGTGCATGAGAACACCTTGAAGGCTTGAGTGATTTCCCTCCATCCCTTCAGCATGTGCCAATGTGCCCTTCTTTCCTGGGAGCACATGAGCACACCTTGAAGGCCTGCATGCCCAATGACTTGTTCCTTATTCCCTTCGTAGTGCATTAGTGTGCCCTCTATGTCTCCTTCAGCACATGAGTGCACCTCGAAGCCCTGAAGGCCCGAAGACCCATCCTTCATCTCTTGTGGTTGCGCTGGTGTACCCTTGAGGTTTCATTTCCCTTGTTTGAGTGCATGACCACACTATAGAGTGTTGAATGACCCTTGACCTTCCTTCATGCTTTGAAAGTCTCCCCTCCTTGTTTGCATGCCTATTTTCCCATGCATTCAAGTGATTTTATGTTCTCCTTGATAAAATTTACATTCTTAGTACTTTCAATGGATCTTTCAATATCATTTCCTAGGATATTGCTGCATAGTTAGTTTCATAGAGCTAATCTTGTCATCATGAGTGTGGTAAAAAAAAAGGTGTTCGAATTACAAGTATTGTCACCCTTTCATAATTTTTTGAAGCCATGCCACCCTATAAAGTATCCTACAAAGAAGTCTCAAAAGCAAGCACCAAGGAACTTGTTGAAGTTACCAAGCCAGACATTCCTATATATGTAGATACACTGTGATTCATCGATAAGTCTACAAAGGTAAAATGGAGTAGTATAAAAGACACATTCATGCTGAAACGTTTTCTTGAGAACTTGGGGGACTTGGAAGTGTACATCAATATCAAGCGGTCTAGGATGCATAGGATCACATGCAGATTCTCAGTCATCCCCTATGCAGAAATGATTGAGTGGATCCTTACATATATGGATGAATCTCATTTGAGGCTTCATAGTGACAGTGGCAGTTAGCTCTCCACCTATTATGGAGAAGACATGCAAACTTACAAGAATATGCTTAGGCCCACAAAATATGAAAATAAGGACTTTTATATCAGATGGGCCAACCTCGACATAAGTGACATCATCAAAGCTTAGTGTCGAGAGCCTGCTAAGTTTCATCATCGCCAATTTGCAGTGTATCCGACCGATATTCTCATAGATGTTTATCAGTATTTGAGTTCCATGTGTTCTTGGTTGCATGGCTGAAATAACACTAATATTTTCAAGGAAAATTGGGTATATATGCTCAATATGGTGGTTACATGGGGTAAATCTTTCAATTGGGAAGATATATTGTCATTTGAGTTGCAGCATCATGTGGGGCAAGAAAAAACATCTTTCAAGGTGCACCAAAAATCGTAATTCTACATGTATGCACTTATTTTAGATTAAATCTATGCACAATATGCGTTCCCATGAATGTATTATAATTGGACCCCTTAGGTCAAGTTCCTATTTTACTTCCACTCCAGAGTGTTGTCACAATCAAGCTTCAAAGGTGCATATTAAAGATTGGTCGAGCACTTATTTGCGGATATTTTCCACATGATATTCGAGATTGATCCTCTTTTCAGGACCGATAAGGTAAGGGAGTCAGTAAGGGACATCATGGATTCATTTGTAATGCCTAAGGGCACATACATCAGATGTTTTAGTTGTCATATATCCCCTCATCTCATGCCGTGATATGTGAGCAATAAGGTGTTCATGCAAGAAGTAGAAAATCAGTTGGACAAGGGATATTTAGGAGTTATTTCCAGGAGGAAGAACACCCCTTATCCCACCTTCCTTTTGAGGATCAGACTATATGAGTTGAAGTGAAACAAGACAAAATCGACAGAAGTATAAGAGCTAGATCTCTTGTAGTTCCCCACTAAATACTTTCATGGATATGATCCCAAGAGAGTGTGGAGGAAACATTGTGAAAGGATTGGTTTCAATACAAGGTATTCATTGATGTCCATAGAAGAAGATAAGAAAGTGAAGAGAACTAGTATAATATATTTAGAAAGGCACATCCAATAGCAGATACTAGTTCACCTTAAGATCCATGAGCTCAAAATATGCAGGTCTAGGAGGAAGGTTCACCCTAATATCCACAAGCTCAATATATGCAGGTCTAGGAGGAAGAACGGATAACCCCTCAAGCAAGGAAAGTAGCTAAGAGGATCAATTATGATTTGACAAGTGAGAGAAACAGGGAATGGAAAGTCAATCCTTTGAACACATGAGCTATTCAAGTAGATTAGGAGAGGATAGAACCAAAAGAAGAGGAGAAAAGGAAGCAAGACGAGTTTCTTGAGAAGAAATGAGCAGAAGAAGAAGAAAAGAGAATGATAGAAGAGGAACAACAAAGGTAGTCCCAGGAGGAAGAATAGTTGAGTTAGGAGATATAAGAAGAATATTTGTAGGAAGAAGATACCATCCAACCCATGGATGATGAACCGGGTCTTGCAAAGGAACCTCCTCTCATAGGTGGTCATCTTCAATTTGGAGAGATATGGATCATGCCTCCACCAGAAGATAGAGTCATGGTTGTACGCAATGTCATGTTTGATCAACTTAAGAAGAGGATCATGTAGCAGAGGCATAGATACTTCCTGGAGGATCCTCAGAATACAATCTTGGTTTCTACAGAAAAGGTTATAATTGCCAACACTAGAAGCAATCTTAAGGAAATCATGGTTGAATATGTTGTTTTTTCCACAATAGCGTAGGACAACTTTGAATATCTATTGAGTGATAATGCTATATTAAAGAAATAACATGCTATAGTGAAGCAATAGGCAGAACATCTTATGGTAGAGAATTAATGGTAATCTTCACAGAGTTTCAACATCACAGAATGGAAGTCAACAATGTAGGAGGGATTGGGTCTAATGGAGGACACCATGGAATGACTATATGATGAGATGATACTTATACAACATGTGGTGGCATCTTTCATTATCATACAGAACAAAGCATAGGAACTGGTAAAAATCCTGAAAGAAGAAAACAAAGTGATTAACCATCTTCAAGAGTGGGCTGCCAAGTATCCATATGCTCCACAACATTTGGAAAATAAAGACACAATTTTCATAGAGATAAATAAAGTTCAGCTGAGACTCCACCATGAAAATTACATGTGTCTTGGAGAATAGTCAATTACTACTACTCCTGCCTATAATAGACTACACAATGGTTTTGATTCCTAACACAAAAGTATGGGATTCCCACAATAGGAACACTTGAAGAAATAAAAGGTAGAGAAATCATCGTCCAGGAGATCATAGAATACATTTAAAAAATCAAGAAAGCAAAATAACAGGAAGGCTTGGAGGTCACCAAAGGAATTATTCTATAATATGCCATCACACCAGTCAAAGCTCATATGAAACTTTCATGGCTATGGAATAATGTACAATCAATCTCCAAGACTATATTGAGTAAGGTATTGGAGGTGAAGATGTGTTATGTAGGAGACTTACCAGTAGGGGTCAAAGTCATATCAACGAAGTTCAAAGCATGACACACATACTTTACAAATGACCTCCATGATGAAGAAAATGATTTATCAATTTGATGAGACTTTTTCCCATTATCAATTTTGTCTTATATAATTACCATCTCATATGTAGTTTTTGTTGAATTTCCATGACCTTGGCTTTAGGTTAGAGTATTAAAAATCATTGATGCTACCAAACCAAGAATCACAACAAGAACTGGTTTGCATAGCGGAAAATATAAAGCAGTAAATCAGACATGCACAATATACATAGTTTTTAAAAAATTGTGCAATAATGTACAATCCCAATCTTCATTATATTAAACCAAAGTTGAATAATACAACAATCTATGGTATACAATATATAATGAAAAACATGCTACACAGACTTGATGTTGTATCTTGTCTTACCGATCCTTTGCTATCATATTTCTCACAAGATACCCCTTAGTCCTTCAAAGGACAACACATAGAGACTCCAGGAGGGATGCCACCTAACACTCTTGCACGTCACTTCTGTCGCATGTACATGGGCTGATCCAATTTTCTCTCTGGGATGACTAATTCTTGAGCTTCAAACTATGAGGCTGAAAGTCACCTTAGTCCATCAAGGTACTGTGCTTCGACACCAAACTTCACCCAGTCTTCATCTCCTCTTCGTCACTTTAAGATAGCTCGTCTAGGGATAATTTTGGCTACCAACACGCTACCCTCCACTAGACCAATGATGCACAATCCTTCATTATATATTTTGTTCTTAGGATGAACTCTCCACCACCATAGTTGATCCTCTGAATGGCACCTACAAAATGCAACAATTCTGATCCAAATACTAGTTAAAACATTGACCCAATACAAGGGAAACTCAACTTTAGTTCTAAAATATCTCTAGTGTCCCTTGTTAAGGCACTTCCACACTATAAAAACCCTAAATATACCACTCAAACAACCTCCAATAAATGTTGCCTAAACATGGGAGGGTGCCCACCTATTATGTTGTTGTTTTGGGCATATGCCACCCCAAATAGCCTTGAATAAATGCCTTCCTATCATGGTATGAACTATAGCCTACCAAAATTAAGCTCCAATTCCTAAAACCCACACCAAATAGGGTTTAACTCACCTCATTGCTAACATATCAATCATGTATTCAACCTTTAACACCCTTCTACTAGGTGCACCATGGAATAATCCTCAATGTAGTCACAAGAGGCTCCAAAACAACCCTTTTTCTCCTCGTTGTTCTTCCCTAGTCTCTTGTGCCTAATCAAAAGCCTCTTCTCCTTCTATGCTTCCCTTTTTTTGTCCTTATGTTGCACAAAATGGATGAGGAATAGTCAGCATATAACCTTATATTTATACCAAAGAGAAGGGCTCCTAAAATGTCACATTAGGGCTTCCACAATTATCATATGCATCTTTACACCAAGCGACCTTGACACACATGTGTAAACCCATTAATTAATCTTCAAAAATTCATATCTCTATTGTCTCATGCCATCACATGTAGAAATGTGCTCATGGAAATGTCCAAAACACGTTTTGGTGCAAAAACATGATTTGGTACAAAACCCCATACTTGGGTTCCAAGCCCACAAGTGACTCTTTTGTTTCTTTTCCCTCCAAACCCCAAACTCTAGGGCTTGGAGTACCTCCCAAGATACTCAAAAATCAACACCCCCCTTAGCGAGGGAGGTACTCCCAAGACTAGGAAGTAACTCATAATCATTATCGCTACTTGCAACACCTGTCTAACTATTGGCAATCACAATAACAACAATCCTTGTTTTATGAACTATGCCTCTCTTGGACATGTCACTATCATTACTAGGAGCACCCCGCTTCTTCTTCTTTTCCTATGATGTCTTCCATTCTCTCCATGATCCCTTCTAGGAAGTTGTAGGAGCACCCTTGCTCCCCACTGACCGCACACTCTTTTTGAACTGTAGAGTCTCCCTCTAGACCTGCAAGCTACCTCTCGAACTTGACTCCCTCTGAGTCATTGGTACCTAGACCTTCTTCTCAGGAACTTGTACATGTTCCTCTAAAGCATGCACCTACACCTGCTTCTTTGGAACTTGCACCTACTTCGCCTACTTCTCATGATCCATAGGCTTTCCCGTCAGCCTATATATACCATGCTCTCTAACTATAAGAATGATGAAAGTAGAGCTAGAGCCTCTATGCCCGAGTCTTGTCTTCCCATCCTCAAACAAGACCTAAAACTCATTCCTCTCAACCATCGAGATGGAAATCACGCTATATCTGAGTACTGGTACTAACAATACATCTTGGACCCACATCACTCATCCTATCTCCATCCTGAATGGAACACTACTAATCCTCAAATCTCCTTCTGACTCTAGTCACCCAACACCATGTGCAATTGCGAGTCTCATTTATCTAGAGTCCCAAAAACCTCTTGTGACCCTGTCATATGTTTCGTCGTGTCACTATCCACATACCATCCATCCTCATCGACGATACCCTGTGAGAAATGAGAGATCATAGCAAATTCCTCCTCCTCTAGTATCCTCATGAGATCATCTATCTTAGCAGAGGTGGAAACACCGGTGACCTGTTTTCCTTTCTTCTTCTTGTCATCTCCCCTCTTCTTCATTGGAAATCTTGAGGAAAATTCACCCATCTCGCCACAGTTGAAACACTTGACTTTACTCAAGTCCTTCTTCTTACCCTTCATTCGTGCTGCAAGTGCCATGTCATCATTGAAAGTATTCTTCTTTGGATGAAGATCCTTATCTTACAACTCATCCTGAATGAAGTTGTCCCATAGCCTATAACAATCTGGCAATTTCTCTCTGGCAACAATCCCTTTGATGAAGGGCTTCCATTCCTCAGTGAACCCCTTCAAGGAAATCCTCACCATATATCCATCTCAATTAGTCACACCACTAGAAACAAGCTCATCTTTGACCTAAGACAATCATGTCAGATATGAAGTCACGCCTTCAACCTTTATCATCTTGGTGGACTTCAACTTATCCTCTAATACCAATACCTAGTTCTCGTTCTTATTTTGGAACAAATTCTGAAGATCCATCCACATCTCATGTGTGGTTTTCTTCCCAAACAAATGAGGTATTAGGTCATCCTTCACAAAATCTAGGATGGTCAATATTGCCCTCATATCCAAATCCTTGTACACTTTCACCTCCTTTGGGTCAGTTGGCTTCTTGATGTATTTCTTGGCCAACTCCCAGATATTGTTGACCTACAAGATCAATATGATCCTTTCCTTCTATGGTCTATAGTTGGACAACCCCTCCAACCTATCCTCGTACTGGATACCAGCCTGCAAATTCAACATTGTCACCTACAATGTGACCAACTCCCACTTAAGTTGTACTTTATTGTGCACAACTCTAATTCACTGAATTCCAAAGTAGCTCAGACACAATCTAATACCATATTGAATTTCCATGACCTTGGGTCTAGGTTAGACTCTTTAAAATCAATGATGCTACCAAACCAATAATCTCAACAAGAACTACTTTGCACAACAGAAAATATAAAGCAGTAAATACAACATGCACAAATATACACAATTTTTAAAAAATTGTACAATAGTGTACAACCCTAGTCTTCGTTATATTAAACCAAATCTAAATAATACAACAGTCTATGGTATACAAGATACAATGACAAACATGCTACGTAGACTCAATGTTGTATCTTGTCCTGCCATTCCTTTTCTCCCATACTGCTCACTAGTTTTCCCTTAGTCCTTCAAAGGACAACACATAAAGACTCCAAGAGGGCTGAAACCTAACACTATTGCACGTCATTTTTGTAGCATGTACATGGTCTGCTTTAATCTACTCTCTGGGCTGGCCAACTACTGAGCTCCAAAATTCCAGGCTAGCAGACTGCACTTTCGCACCAAACATCACCCAACCTATCAACACCTACTCATCACTTCAATATAGCTCATCTAGGGATACTTTGGGCTATCAATGCACTGCCCTCCACCAGACCAATGATTCCCAATCCTTCACTATATATTTTATCCTATGATGTGTTGGCATTATGTTTTTCTGGTATGGCTGTATGTTACAGATGTTGTACTTGATGGCAACTCCCGTGGCAAGGCTCTCAGTTTGTTGAAAATTAAGAAGGACGCAGGAAACCAGTTCAGAAGGTGCGTACCCGCAGGTACACCATGCAGGATCCGCGTCCAGAGACGCAGTCCAGCCGTTCAGGGGGTGCGTCCACCCAGTGCACACTTTTCCAGGCAGAGAAAAAGCACGTGGGGGTTTCTTGTGTGGTATCTAGCCGACGGTTTTGTGTTTCTATCGTGTCGGCTCGTGGTATTGTTCCATGTTTTGAGGAGGAGCTTGCCTATATAAAGCAAGGAGATCATTTGGCTAAGGATGTCTTTGGTTGAATATCCTTTTGGGTGAGATCTGATCTAGATCTAAAGAAGGCGAATCTACTGAAGGACTGAGATCTCTTTGGCGCAAGATCAGATCTGAAGATCTGACTCTTTGGGTTACACTTAAAGTCTTGAAATCATTCATACCCGGAGGGACGCAGGTACGGTGAAAGGAAAGCGCGCCGGGACGCAGTGCAGAATCTGGAGACCTGCGTGGGGACGCAGGGCAGACGAAGTTCAGGTGCATCTGGGACGCAGTTCAGTAACTGGAGATCTGCGTGGGGACGCAGAGCGATCAAGGTTCAGGTGCGTCTCTGAAGCAAAGGACGCGGTGCGACAGTGTTTTTGGGTGCGTCTCTGTAGCAGAAGGACGCGGCGCGATAGTGGTTTTGGGTGCATCCCTGTAGCAGAAAGACGCGGCGCGATAGTGTTTCTGGATGCGTCCCTGAAGCAACAGAACGCAGAGCAGTTGAAGGAACAGTGCGTGGGCACACAGCGCAGCAGAAGGATATCTGCGTCTGGACGCAGAGTAGCAAAAGGTTAGCCGCGTCTGGTCGCAGGCCACAGAAGGAAATACTGCGTCTCTATTCTATTGATTGTATTTATCTGTTGATAAGGTGTTCTGGGTTAATTCTGATCTGATAACTGTAGTAGACAGTAACTGTTATGTACTGGATGATCATTTGATGCTATATGAAAAGAAGTAGAGAGTTGTAGCTCTCTGCAGGTTGCAGCCTGCGTACTGGTAAAGGACTGCACCAGTACAAAATCATTGTAAAAGGAGTTTCTAATTTGAAAGAAGATAGAGACATATTGCAGCAGGTGGTTTTCACCCACATTGGGTTTCCACCTTACATCTTGTGTTCTTTGGTGTGACTATCTGTTTTCTTTGTTCATGCTCATTATTTTATGGTACTGATATACAAGAATAATTCAAAGATCAAATAAGGAAGATTTGTTAAATTGCTAGATAATACTGATTCACCCCCCCCCTCTCAGTATTATTTCCAACAATTGGTATCAGAGCCGGTCCTTCAGAGAAGCTTGATCGCTTGAAGGTAGATCGTTCATCATGAGCAACTACGAGAGAGAAGCATCAATCAGGCCACCAATTTTTGATGGGACAAACTTCAATTATTGGAAGGTAAGAGTTACTGCATATCTTCAATCTCTTGGTACAGAAGTTTGGGACATTGTAGAAACAGGCTATGCTTTTCCTTCAGCTACTCCTACAGATCCAGCTGAGAAAAAGAAGTATGAAACAAATGCAAAAGCAGTCAGTACTCTATTAGGAAGTATATCCCAAACAGAATTCATGAAGGTAATGCACTTCAAATCAGCAAAAGAGATATGGGACAAAATGGTCACGAGCTATGAAGGAGATGAACAGGTAAAGCAAGCTAAACTTCAAACTCTCAGGATTCAGTATGAGACTCTTAAGATGTATAATGATGAAAGTGTGGCTAATTATTTTCTTCGGGTAGATGAGATTGTTAATTGTATGAAAAATTTGGGTGAAGAAATAAAAGAGGCTATAGTAGTTGAAAAGATTCTAAGATCATTATCCCCCAAGTTTGAATCTAAAGTATCTGCAATAGAAGAAAAGGAAAATCTCCGAGTTCTCACTATGTCTCAGCTACATGGAATTCTAACTGCTTATGAAATGAGAAAGGGAGGTCCATCAGACAGAAGGGAAGCTGCTTTCAAGGCATCAGGCAAGGAAGATTACTATGAAGCAAGCCATGTTCCAGAAGAAGAGGAAGAAGAATCCAATTTTGTCAGAAATCTTCAAAGGGGTTCTGGAAGGTTCAGAGGTAAGCTACCTTTCAAATGCTTTTCTTGTGGAAGAGTAGGTCATTATGCTACAAAATGTCCTTATAAGGATAAAGGAAAGGAACCTGCTAGATGGAACAAGAAACAAAGCGCAAATAAGAAAAGCTACTACACCCATGAAGATAGTGATGGTCTATCAAACAGTGATGAAGATGAACGAGGTAATGAATATAAGTTATTAATGGCATTTGAAGATGATGATTATATGGATGCTATAGATGTGGATAACCTTTATGATGAAATCACTAGACTCAAGAGATGTATAGAAGAAAAGAATGTGATCATTGATACTCTACAATTTCAAATTGATGAAAAAGAAAAACATCTTGAAAAACTAGAAGGAGAAATTGTTGGTCTTAGAAAAGAGATTGAGAAAACAAAAGCTATTAATCTTAAGATTGTCAAAGGATCTGAAACTTTGGATAAGATTATCAATGTGCAGCGGTCTCCTCTAAACAAGACAGGTCTGGGCTACAATGGAGAAACCTCTCAAGCATCCACCTCAAAGAGTTATCTTGATGCAGCAAGAAGAAATGAGCAAAAGAACAATGAAGATCATCAGGTAAAGCAGGGACAAATTACAAACAGAAGCTATCAAGGGCAATCCATCTTAAGGGTGAACCAGCCACAGGTAAAATCTTCTCAATTTGGTCCAAGAATAGATGAAAATAGAAATTACAATCAGTTGGCTGGCAGATTCAATAACCGCAGAAGTTTCTTCAATGGACAATGCTTTTCTTGTCATAACTTTGGTCACAAAGCAGCTCAACGTGTTGCATATAAAACAATCATGACTAGGGAAGCTCAAAAACAAAGAAGTATGACAGGGATTACAAAAAGGACCTATAACAACTTTTCGGTTCTTGAAAATGAAGTCGAATGTTCTATTTTCAATAACTTTGGTCATGAAGAATCTGAATGCAGGAGCAGGTTTCAGCAGAAAAAGGAGCAAGCCTCAAGCACCAAAACATGGAGAATAAAGGAACCTCAAACAGAAAGATGTGGAATAGCATTTTATGCAGAGGGATAGGAAAATCTATGGTACATTGACAGTGGATGTTCGAAGCATATGACAGGTGATAAAGAAAAACTTGAATCTTATTCTGCTCTAGAAAAGGGAAAGAAAGTCTCTTTTGGAAATGATACTCCTGCAACTATAAAAGGAAAAGGGATTGCTCAGTTAAAAGAAAAGGTCAAAGCTGGAAATGTTTTGTATGTTGATGGATTGAAGCATAATCTTCTAAGTGTCAGCCAGATGTGTGATCAAAGAACCGAGGTTATTTTCAGATCAAATGGATGTCTTGTTCGTGATCTTGATACAGGTAAAACAGTACTCAAAGGCAAAAGAACTCCAAATAATCTGTACATATTTGAAGAAGGACAACAACAATGCTATCTGAGCAAGGATGAAGAGCACTAGTTATGGCATCGAAGGTTGGGACATCTAAGCTTCTCAAAAATAAGGAAAGCATGCAAATATCAGGCAGTTCGCGATCTTCCAGATATCAAAATTCCTGACAACACCATATGCAGATCATGTCAGTTTGGAAAACAAACCAGAACTAACTTTCCAGAGAAAGAAGGATCAGCTAGCAGGCCTCTTGAGCTAGTACATACAGATACATGTGATCCATTCAGGAAAAGAACACCTAGAGGAGAGGAATACTTGATATTATTTATTGACGATTTCTCCAGGTTTGTCTGGTTAGGACTTATGAAGCACAAAGATGAAGCATTCGAAAAATTCAAATCCTTCAAAGCCTTGGTTGAAAATGAATCAGGTCACAAAATTAAGTGCCTCAGATCCGACAGAGGTGGGGAATTTACTTGAAATGAATTTTTCGATTTCTGTGATGAACATGGGATAAGGAGAGAATTCTCTACAGCTAGAACTCCTCAGCAAAATGGAGTTGTTGAAAGAATGAACAGAACAATCCAACAAATGGCTCGTGCTATGCTTGATGAATCAGGAACTCCCGCAACTTTCTGGGGTGAAGCTGCACACGTTGCGGTTGTTATTCTCAACAAAACAAATGTCCGGGTAAACAGCACTCAAACTCCTCATGAGCTTTGGAGTGGCAGGACTCCTTCGGTAAAGCACTTCAAAATCTTTGGGAGTAAATGCTATATCAAGAATACTGATGAGCAGCTTGGCAAACTTGAACCTAGGGCAGATGAAGGCATTCTTCTTGGTTACTCTCCACATAGCAAAGCATACAAGTGCTACAATAAAAGACTTGGCAGAATTGTTGACAACATTGATGTAGTGGTTGATGAGAAGGGATACATTCCTAGGCAAGTTCATCATGAAAACATCGAAGAAGATGAAGGCTATCCTCAAAGACAAAATGATGAAGAAGAAGAACCTCAAGAAGAGCCAGAAGAGCAAACAAGAATAGAAGAAAAGACTCCATCCAGATATGTTCAGAAGAATCATCCAGAATCTCAGATTGTGGGGCAGAAAGAAGCAGGTGTACAAACAAGAAGAACAGTTGCAGAAGCCTCAAGCTATTTGGCATTACTCTCCTCTACTGAACCACAAAATGTGAAAGAAGCATGCAAATATGAATGCTGGGTGAAAGCAATGGATGAAGAACTTGAGAAAATCGAAAAGAACAACACTTGGGAGTTGGTTCCTAGACCAAAGGATAAGAATGTTATTGGAACAAAATGGGTCTTCAAAAATAAATTGAATGAAAATGGAGAAGTAATTAGAAACAAAGCTAGACTTGTTTGTAAAGGGTATGCGCAGCAAGAAGGAATAGACTTTGAAGAAACTTTTGCTCCTGTTGCAAGACTTGAGGCCATCCGAATGTTCCTTGCTCTCTCAAGTTTTCAAAACTTCAAAGTATTTCAAATGGACGTGAAATCAGCCTTTCTGAATGGAGACTTGGAAGAAGAAGTGTACATTGAACAGCCAGATGGGTTCATCCTTGGAAATGATCCAAATCTTGTATGCAGATTGAAAAAGGCTCTCTAAGGTCTCAAACAAGCTCCAAGGGCTTGGTACTACCGGTTGGACAAATATCTTCATCAACAAGGTTTTTCAAAAGGTTCAGCAGATAGCAATTTGTATATAAAAGTTGAAAATAACAAATTGCTAATACTTGTTGTGTATGTAGATGACATTATTTTTGGCAGCAATGAAGAAGCTATGAGTCAAAGCTTTGCCTCGGTCATGCAGAAAGAATTTGAAATGTCCATGCTAGGAGAACTGACATATTTCCTTGGTTTGCAAATCCAACAAAAAGAAGGAGGAATCTTTTTATCTCAAACCAAGTATCTCAAACAGATTTTGAAGAAATATGGCATGGAAGATGCAAAACCCGTATGTACACCCATGGTCATAGGATGTAGTCTCAGTGCAAATGATGAATCTGCAGCAGTACATCAACCAACCTACAGATCTATGATTGGAAGTTTACTATATTTGACAGGTACCCGACCAGACATCATGCATGCAGTTGGAATAGTTGGAAGATTTCAGGCAAATCCGAAGGAGACTCATCTTCAGGCAGTGAAGAGAATTTTCAAATATCTTCAAGGGACTCAAAATTATGGCTTATGGTATCCTAGAGATACAGATCTTACTCTTCATGCTTATACAGATGCAGATTGGGCCGGAAGCATGGATGATAGGAAAAGCACAAGTGGTGGTGCGTTCTTTATGGGTTCCAGACTGGTATCTTGGTTCAACAAGAAACAGAGTTCGATTGCCTTGTCTACAGCTGAAGCAGAATATGTTGCTGCTGCATCTTGTTGCACCCAACTTCTTTGGATGATGCAGACTTTGCAGGATTTTCAAATCACTTGTACGCCACCTATCCCCATCTTATGTGATAACACAAGTGCAATCAGCATCTCAAAGAATCCGGTTATGCATTCAAAAACCAAGCACATACCAATCAAGTATCATTTTCTCCGGGAAGAAGTGCTTGAACAGAAAGTCAAGTTGGAGTATGTTCCTTCTAAGGAACAAGTTGCTGATATTCTCACCAAACCATTGCCCAGGGACACCTTTGAGTACCTCAGGCAAAAGCTGGGGGTTGTTGATGCATCTTCTTGTTGTTGAACCTTTTCTGATTGATGGTACAGGTTCAGGGGGAGCATATAATGCATTGTTGGCATTATGGAGGATGGTCAGAAGGAGATCTTGGAAATAGCTGCAATATGTCTCTATCTCTTTCATGGAGGATTATGGTTCTTTGTTACAGATCTGGTTCAAGGGGAGCATGATCTTAGGGGGAGCATACCCCTTTGCCCTTAACGTCAAAGGGGGAGAATGAAGCTGAAGTTTGTGAGGTTGCCATCAAGTCCAAAGGGGGAGATTGTTGGCATTATGTTTTTCTGGTATGGCTGTATGTTACAGATGTTGTACTTGATGGCAACTCCCGTGGCAAGGCTCTCAGTTTGTTGAAAATTAAGAAGGACGCAGGAAACCAGTTCAGAAGGTGCGTACCCGCAGGTACACCATGCAGGATCTGCATCCAGAGACGCAGTCCAGCCGTTCAGGGGGTGCGTCCACCCAGTGCACACTTTTCAAGGCAGAGAAAAAGCACGTGGGGGTTTCTTGTGTGGTATCTAGCCGACGGTTTTGTGTTTCTATCGTGTCGGCTCGTGGTATTGTTCCATGTTTTGAGGAGGAGCTTGCCTATATAAAGCAAGGAGATCATTTGGCTAAGGATGTCTTTGGTTGAATATCCTTTTGGGTGAGATCTGATCTAGATCTAAAGAAGGCGAATCTACTGAAGGACTGAGATCTCTTTGGCGCAAGATCAGATCTGAAGATCTGACTCTTTGGGTTACACTTAAAGTCTTGAAATCATTCATACCCGGAGGGACGCAGGTACGGTGAAAGGAAAGCACGCCGGGACGTAGTGCAGAATCTGGAGACCTGCGTGGGGACACAGGGCAGACGAAGTTCAGGTGCATCTGGGACGCAGTTCAGTAACTGGAGATCTGCGTGGGGACGCAGAGCGATCAAGGTTCAGGTGCGTCTCTGAAGTAAAGGACGCGGCGCGACAGTGTTTTTGGGTGCGTCTCTGTAGCAGAAGGACGCGGCGCGATAGTGGTTTTGGGTGCGTCCCTGTAGCAGAAAGACGCGGCGCGATAGTGTTTCTGGATGCGTCCCTGAAGCAACAGAACGCAGAGCAGTTGAAGGAACAGTGCGTGGGCACGCAGCGCAGCAGAAGGATATCTGCGTCTGGACGCAGAGTAGCAAAAGGTTAGCCGCGTCTGGTCGCAGGCCACAGAAGGAAATACTGCGTCTCTGTTCTATTGATTGTATTTATCTGTTGATAAGGTGTTCTGGGTTAATTCTGATCTGATAACTGTAGTAGACAGTAACTGTTATGTACTGGATGATCATTTGATGCTATATGAAAAGAAGTAGAGAGTTGTAGCTCTCTGCAGGTTGCAGCCTGCGTACTGGTAAAGGATTGCACCAGTACAAAATCATTGTAAAAGGAGTTTCTAATTTGAAAGAAGATAGAGACATATTGCAGCAGGTGGTTTTCACCCACATTGGGTTTCCACCTTACATCTTGTGTTCTTTGGTGTGACTATCTGTTTTCTTTGTTCATGCTCATTATTTTATGGTACTGATATACAAGAATAATTCAAAGATCAAATAAGGAAGATTTGTTAAATTGCTAGATAATACTGATTCACCCCCCCCCTCTCAGTATTATTTCCAACATGATGGACTCTCCACCACCATGGATGGTCCTCCAAATGGCACCCACAAGCTGTAACAATTTTGATGCAAAAAAAGGTCAAAACTTTGACCCAACACAAAGCAAACTAAGATGCAGTTCTGATATATCTTTGTTGACCTTGGTTAGATAACTTTCATGCTGCAACAAACCTAAATATGCTATCCAAAAAACCTCGAATCAATGTGGCCTAACCATGGGAGTGTGCCCACCTATTGTGTTGCTATTCTGGGCATATACCACCACAGTCTTGCGTATATGCCTTCCTATGGTGGTATGGAATGCGACCTACCATAATTAAGCTCCAATTCCTACAACCCACACAAAATAGGGTTTAACACACCTCGTTGCTTCCATATCAGTCCTGCATTCAACCTTTAACACCCTTTGCCTAGATGCAGCATGGGATAATGCTCAACGTAGTCACAAGAGGCTCTAAAATGATCCTTTTTCTCCCTATTTTGCTCTAGGACCCTACGGCTAATTAGAGGCCTCTTATCCTTCTATGCTTCCCTTTTTCTTCCAAAAATATCATATCTTATATTTACACCAAGTCGACCTTTACACACATGTGTAAACCCCATAATTAATCTTCAAAAATTCATATCTCCACTTCTACAACTCAGAATTCGATGATTCTTGAAGCGTTTGATTCTCCTTTCTACCCTCTATCATCTCATGCCATCACATGTAGAAATGTGCTCATTGAAATTCCTAAAATACGATTTGGTGCAAAACCCCATACTTTGGTTCCAAGCCCACAAGTGACTCTTGTGGTGCTTTGCCATCCAAACTAGTAACCCTAGGGCTTGGAGTACTTCCTAAGCTACTCAAAAATCAACAATTTGTCTTTTGTAGTAAATGTTATGTAATGAAGTCCAAGTGACACATGTGGAATGTGAATAGCCACATATGGAATATAATAAGTCATGTACAAAATATGAATAGTCATAGGAGTTGAAGAGTCATGAGGAAGCTCAAAGGTCTTTGTTATTTGTTATAAATAGCTCCTCATAACTCAAGCTAAAGCCTTGGATTCTTGGAGTCTTTCCTTGGCTTCTCTTGTAATGCATGGGAGATAGATCATTCTTTGGAGAAGCAAGTTGTGGCTTCATGTTCCATTACTGGATATAGTGTTTCATCTATGTAATAGTGCACTCAAGATCTTTCACTCTTAATCAGAAGCTCTACAAGAGAACACTTCTTCATACATGTATCGTAGATATAGTAGGGATATTCTTGTTATGTTTATGGTATATGTTTCTTTAGTTACATATTATGTTAATGAACTAATTCATTGCTTAGATATGGTTATTATTGAATAAGTGTTATTATACTTTCATGATTACTACTATGTCTTCCTTCCCAGTTCCACTTTTAGGATAATACTATTACTTTTCTAAATGGAGGCTCATTTTCCTCTACCAACCATGGAAGTTCCGCCATAAAACTTATATTGGGTGTCTCACAAAGCTTACAAACTTTCTGCCCAAAGAGGTGTTGTGATCTCTTGTGTGTGTGTAACCAAGGAATTCCTTTGAAACCATTCCAATGGTGGCCATACCATATGCCTAGATGGGACTCCTACAGAACATGGTGTGAGTTCTAATTACGACTTCACATTGGGGAGATACCATTACTTGTTGGCGGCGTCCAACACTGTCAACTTTTTTGGCACTAGAAGGAGGGTTAGATGATAATATGAGCCTTTGAAGTTTATTTGAATCTCCTACCTTTAATGGATTCATCATTACACAATTGAATTTGTTCATTTTTATTTCTTGAGTGGTGTTTATTAGGAATAAATCCTCGCATGATTTTTTACCCTTACATTGGATGGTCGTGCAAATCAATGGTGTTATTCTCTACCCACTTGTTCTATCTCATATTTTAAACAATTAGTTAATGAGATTCATTGTGTCTTCAAAAAATATGAGTATCAAGATGTTCTAAATGAAATTGATCAGATTAGAATGGAATCCAATGAATATCCTGAACATTTTGATGTTATATTCCTTCATCTTTGTTATGAATTTCCAGATGATGATGTGGACTGGAAATTATTGGATGAAAAGCTTCATTTCTTAGTTAGGATGCCAAGGAAATATTTTGAATCTGATTCATCATGTTCTCCTGATAAAAAAAAAAAAATCAACATCTTGAGGAAGAACCAAATATTCCTCTTGTTCGATGATCTCCTCCTTTTCATGTTCCACGTTTTCAACCTAAACTGATCACTAAATTGGAAGATCAAATTGTTAATGAAGAATTGATTTTTCTTTCACATCTTTCTCCTAATGATGATTTACCTGATCCCATCAATCATTCATCTTTAAATATTTATATTCCCCTTGTTGATCCTCAACCCGTTAGTCAAGTTGAACCCTTGCACAACCATCACCATGATGATTTCATTTTTTCCAGAATCATATGGTAATGATTCTTCAAGTAACATGGATGAACCTTTATTCCTACAAGGAGATTTATATTTTCAAGAATTTTGAATGGAGTCTAATGTGTTCATCGAATATTTTCTTTTAGATATATCTCCTCTCAATCAAGAAGATGACATGCTTATCATTAAGGATTTTTGTACTAATCTCGAAGATCTATTTGATGAACCTCAATTTCATTTTGAATCTCATAATTGGATTGATGACTTTTGTCTTGATACAAATCTGACTATTTTTCCTCAGAATTTAATGTTACGTTTGGTGTGTAGGGCACTTCAACCTAGGCTAATGGTTATGCCAAGTTCTTGTCACTTTGATGGTATTTGTGATTTTGGTTAGTTCAAGATTTTCTTGCAAGATATTGTTGTTAATTTCATCTCATGGGATGCCAACTCTCTCTTGAGGGATTCTCGTTTTATTGACATAGGTTTTTTAAACCCTCAAGGAAGAAAGTTTATTTTAACTATTTAACTTCCACCACTACATCCCATCTCAAGAAAATTTTTAATATATAATGTGGAAACAAAGGGTGATCTTAATGAATGTCAGATCATTCAATATGACCTACCTTCTACATCATCCGTTAAAGAATTCCACTCACATGACAACATGGATTTTGTTTAACCTAATGATGTCGCTTATGATGTGGATCTATCTTTAATTAGTTTTTTTGGTCAAAATTTTCCTAAAGGTTGTTACCATGATCCTATTGAAGATTCCCTCGATGATCTTATTAGTCGTTACCTATATCTCATGGCCTATACTTGTATGTGCTTCATTGACTCTTGTATCATCATAGTCCTAGTAATTATTGCTATTTTTGAGTCATGTATTTGATAAAGTAATATAGTGTATTTCATTGTTATGATTTCACTTCATGTTTACATGGTTTATCCTTTTCACTGCACTGCATGTTACTCTGGTATCATTCGATCACATCAGTCCACCCAAAGGTCAAGAGAAAATTCTTTGACTACATTTGAAGTTGTATTTCACATGACCTAACCTTGTACTATTTAGTTTATGAAATGATAGGTTCCATTTATTTAAATGAATTACAATCCTATTTTTTGTTTTATTGGTTCTTGAATAAAGCTATTTTTGAGCTTCTTGAGGACATGGTTAATTTTTTATGAAAGGAAAGTTGTGGTAACACGTAACCCTTGGATTATCTATTACCCTCTTCGTTTTTTTGGTTTACATCTTTGAACTTGATGATTTTTCAATGGAAAATATGGTCCGTTGGCCAAGAAGCTGAAAGAAAACCATGATACCCGTATCTATTTAGTATTCTTGTTCCTTCACTCAATCCTGTTATAAATAGTGTGTTATTTCTTATCTATCTTATTAGAGTAATATAAGGGGAAAAATTTAGTGAATAAATTATCAGAGGTCTTAAACCTATATCTAACGGAGCAACCTCTCCTACTCTGAAAAAAGTTAAGATCCATCTTCTGCCCATTGAAAAATAATTAGTGCACATGCATAGTCCTATTGGAAAAGAAAGAAAAAATAAATGGGTGAAAGAAGAGAAAGGCTTCCTACACAGAAAGTGAAGAAAGAAAATTTTTCATACTTATTTCCAGGCTTGCTAGAAGTGAAGCAACATTTTTGTTCCTAAAGAGACTCTATTGGGGTACTCTCTAGGCATATTGGTGTTAGAACAATGCGAGAGATGTAAAAGTCATACTTGGATTGTTTTAACTTGCCATGCTATATTACCCTTACTTACATCAACAAGATACTAATATGTCTTGCTTTATGTTGTGTTACACCAAGCATCAGAACTAGGAATACTATATCCTTCACTGGGTAAGCATGGGGAGCTAAGGTAACTCAATGATTCAATCAATACATCTTGAAATATTAAGACTTTGTGCCTAAATTAAAACATTTTAGAGAAGATGGGGTTCTCCCATTGTGTCACCAAGTGTTGTTGCTGCAACAACAACCCTCCAAAATTTTGGCCTAAGTCCATTTTGGATCCTACATGAACTGTTGTATCAAGCCCCTTAGTGTCATCATATTTTTTGTTTTGTTACTTTTATGTTTTCTCCTAGTGTCCTATCCTCCTAAGTATATGTTTCCTAAGTGTCCTCACCTGACCCTTAGAAGTGCTTATGTTATCTAACCCATAGTTAGGTGGAATTATGACTTTTCTTGACTTAAAATCTAACCTTTTTGCCATGCACACACTTGAAAGCACTCAAAATAACATAAAAGAAAAGCAAAACAAAAAAAAACATCTTTTAAGGAAACAACGCAGATGATGAAGACATGCTCTTGTGTTGAGCTAACTCCTTCGGGTCGAAGAAGTGCAACCTCCTTGAGTGGTCTCCATCATGCTGAAGACACGCGCCCCCGCACCCCCCTTTAGTGCATTCCTTTATGTCAAAGACATGTGCCCTTCTGGAATGCATGCATGAATTTCTTGTTGCATGTGGGCTCACTCCTAGAAAATAGGATGCCACATAACTTCCCAAAGTAATCCATTCACTTATTCGTTAGGTGGTGATCATGCATGAAACTAATTTTCATGTAGTTTATTTTAAGTCAACCCATTTATTAGTCATATGCATAATTATTTTCATCTAGGTTGGGCACAAACTAGTGGATCAAGCAACTCTTCGTCGATTTGCATTACAAGTAAGTTTTGCATGTTGAATCTATTCATTTCCTTTCATGATTTCACTATCAATATTTCTTTCCTTGTTGGCATTTCTTTGTTTTTCAATTTATTTACTAGAATTTATGTTCAATCTTGTTTCTGAAAGTGTTAATTTTTTGTCACATGTTGAAACTCTGCACATTCTTCAACTTTTCACATTCTCACCATGATTATGAAAACATCCATAAAATATTTCAGATCTTTATTCTTCTCATTTTCATCACGAAATATTGTTGTTAGAGTTATTCTTAAGCCATTCATCGGTAGAGCACACTTCTAGAACCCGAAGCCCAATCATCTCTTAAAACTGTGCCCATAATAGTTTAGTTTCCCTCTTGAGCACACTCCTTCACCATGAGGAACCGTGCCCTTCCAAAGTGCATGGTGCATGCTCAAGGTTTGAGTGATTTCCCTTAATCCCTTCCCATGTGATATTGTTCCCTTCTTTCCCATGAGCACATGAGTGCACCCAAAAGTCCTGAAGTCTTGATGACTTGTTCCTTCATACCTTTAAAGTGCGCTAGTGTGCCCACTATGCTTCCATGAGCGCATCAACACACCTCGAAGGCTTGAAGGCCCAACAACCCATCCTTCATCTCTTTGGAGTGCACTAGTGTGTTGTTGAGGTTTCCTTACTCTTGTTTTAGTGCACAAGTGCACTACAAAGACATGAATGACCCTTGACCTTCCTCCGTGCTTTGAAAGTGCACTCTCCTCATTTACATGCTTATTTTCTCATGCATGTAAGTTTTTTTTTTTTTTCTTTGTCATTGATAGAACAACATTCTCAATACTTTTAATAGCTCTTTCAATATAATTTTCTAGGATATTGCTGCATGGTTAGTTTTAGAGAGTTAATCTTGTCATCATGAGTGTGCTGCCACAAACTGGTGTCCATGTTACAAGTATTGTCACCCTTTCATCATTTGTTGCAGCAATGTCTCCCTGCAAAGTGGCCTCTAAAGAAGTCTATGAAGAAAGAACAAAGGAACTGATTAAAGTTATGAAGAAAACCATTCCTAAATATGTAGACACACATTTCTTCATTCATAAGTCTATAGAGGTCACACATAGCGGTATAAAAGACACATTCATGTAGAAACGTTTTCCTGAGAACTTGGAGGACTTGGAAATTTACATCAATATCAAGTGGTACAGTATGCATAAGATCACATGTAGATTCTTGGTCATCCCTTGTGTGGAAGTGATTGAGTGGATCATTAAACATATGTATGTGATTCATAGTGAGAGTGGTAATCAACTCAACACCTATTATGGAAAAGATATGCATACTTACTATAAGATTCTTATGCCCACAAAATATGAAAATTATGACTTTTATATCAGATGGGCTAACCATGACACAAGTGACATTATCAAATATTGGTTTCAAGAACCTACTAAGTTTTTTCACCACCCATCCGCAATGTATCTACCAAGATTTTCCGATATGTTTATCAGTATTTTATTTCCATGTGTTTTCGGTTGCATGGTTAGAAGAATGTTAAGGTGTTCAAGGAAAACTAGATATATATGCTCAATATTGTGGTTACCTAGGATAAACCTTTCAATTGGGCAAATATATTGTCATTTGATTTGCAACATCATGTGGAGCAAGAAAAAACATCTCTAACGGTGAACTAGACACCAAAATTCTACAATTTTTGCATTTCTTTTACATCGAATCTATGCACAATATGTGTTCCCAGGAATGTACTGGAATTGGACACCTCAAGAAAAGTCCCCAATTTACTTCTAGTGTCAAATGTTATCAGAATCAATCTTTAGAGGCACATATGATAGATTGGCCAGGCACTTCTTTGCAATTATTTTCCACATGATATTCAAGATCAATCCTCCTTGCATGACTGATTAGGTAAAGGAGTCAGTATGGGACATCACAGATTGGTTTGCATCACCCAAGGGTACATACATTAGACGTTTTGGTTGTCAGGTATCCCCTCATCTCAAGCCACAATATGTGACCAATAAGGTGGTCATGTAGGAAGTAGAAAATTGGTTGGACAAGGGATTTTTAGGAATTCTTCCCGGGAGTAAAAAAGCCCCTTGGCCCACCCTCCCTATGAAGATCATACTATATGAGCACAAGGGCAACAATGAGGCAACATTAGAAATATAAAAGTTTGATTTATTTCACTTCACTGCTAAATAATTTCATGGATATGATCCCAAGAGTGTGTGCAGGCAACATTGTGAAAGGATTGGTTTCAATACGGGCTATTCATCGATGTCCAAAACAGGAGAGGAGAAAGTGAAAAAATGATATAATGTGGTTAGAACGACACATCTAATAGTGGATACTGGTTCACCCCAAGATCCACTAGCTCAATATATGTAGGTCCAAGAGGAAGAATAGATAATGCCTCAAGCAAGGAAAGTATCTCCTAAGAAGAGGATCAGGTATGATTCGAAAAGCGAGAGAAGCAAGAAAAGGAAAGTCGATCCTTTAAACAAAGGATATATTCAAGTAGAGGAGAGAAGTAAAAGAAGAGGAGAAAAGGAAGAAAGATGATTTTCTTGAGAAGGAATAAGAAGAAGAAGAATAAAGGAGAAGAATAGAAGAGGACCAACAAAGGTAGCCTAGTGAGGAAGAAGTAACACAGTGACATGAGGAAGCACAATTGACTCAGGAGATAGAAGAAGAAGAGTTGGAGGAAGAAGATACCATCCAACCCATGGATGGTGAACCAAGTTCTCCATAGGAACCTCCTATCACAGTAGGTCATCTTCCATTTGGAGAGATGGGGATCACGCCTGCACTAGAAGATAGAAGCATGGATGTATGCAGTGTCATGTTTGATCAACTTAAGAAGAGTATCATGCAACAAAGGCATATGTACTTCCTGAAGGATCCTTAGAACCCAGTATCAGTTTCTACAAAAAAGGTGATAACTACTACCACTAGAAGGAATCCTAGGGAAATCATGACAGAAAATCTTGATTTGGTACAACAAGGTAGGACAACTCTGAATATCTATTGAGTGAGAATGCCATATTGAAGAAAAAAGTGTTGTAGTGAAGCAATCGATGGGACATCTTACGATGAAGAATCAATGATTATCATCACAGAGTTTCAATGCCACAAAATGGAAGTCATCCATGTAAGAGGAACTAGGGCCAATGGAGGACACCATGACACGACTATATGATGAAATGATACTTATAAAACAGAAAGTGGCTCCTCTAATTGGCATTTAAAATAAAGTAATGGAAGTGGTAAAAATCCTGAAGGTAGCAAACCGAGTGGTTGATCATCTTCAGGAGTGGGTTGCCAAGTATATAGATGCTAAGCAACATTTGGAAAAAAAAAGGCATGATTATCAAAGAGATAAAAAAAGTTAACTTGGGACTCCACCATGAGAAAGTGTCCTGGAGAATTGTCGATTAGTACTATTTCTACCTATAATTGACTAGACAATGCTTTTGAGTCTCTAACACAGAAGCATGGGATACATGCAATAGGAAAACATGAAGAAATTAGAGGTAGAGAAATAATCTTCTAGGAGATTAGGAAATACATTAAAAAAATCATGCAAGCAACAGAACAGGAAGGCTTTGAGGTCACAAAAGACATTATTATACAATACTCCACCACACCAGTCAAAGCTCATATGAAACTTTCATGGCTATGGAATAACGTATAGTAAAGATCCAAGACTATATTGATTGAGGCACTGAAGGTGAAGATGTGTTATATAGGGGAAGTGATAGTTCAGGTCAAATCCATCTCAACGAAGTTCAAAGCATGGCACACATACATTACAAATGAGCTCCGTGATGAAGCAAATGATTAATAAATTTGATGAGACTTTGTCCCATTATCAATTTTGTCTTATATATCCATTGTCTCATATGTAATTTGTCTTTTGTAATAAATGTTATGTAATGAAGTCCAAGGGACACATGTGGAATGTGGATAGCCACATATGGAATATAATAATACATGTATGGAATATGAACAATAATAGGAGTTGAAGAGTCACAAGGAGGCTCAAAGCTCATTGTAATTTATTATAAATAGCTCCTCTTAACTCAAGCTAAAGGTTTCTATTCTTGGAGTCTTGCCTTGGATTCTCTTGTAGTGCATAGGGGATAGATCATTCTTTAGAGAAGAAAGTTGTGGCCTCGTGTTCCACTATTGGATATAGTGTTTCATCTATGTAAAAATGTATTTGGGATATTTCACTCTTAATCAAAAACTCTATGAGACAACACTTCTTCATACATGTATCGTAAATATAGTAGGACTATGCTTGTTATGTTGACGGTATATGTTGTTTTAGTTACATACTAAGTTAATGAACTAATGTGTTGCTTAGCTATGATTATTATTGAATTTGTTCTTTCACGTTCATGATTGTTTTTTATTATGTGGAAGAATATACAAGTAATCAACAAGCCTTTCTCTTCCTTCTCAATCCCCTTTTAGGATAGTACTATTACTTTTCTAACTAGAGGCTGGTTTTCCTTTACCAATTATGGAATTTCCCCCATAGCTTACATTGGGTTTCTTAAAAAGCTTACAAAATTTCTGCCCAAAGAGGTATTGTGATCTCTTGCGTGTATGTGTACCAAGGAATACCTTTGAAACCTTTCCAACAAGGCTAGACTGTATGCCCATATGGGACTGGACTTCACATCGGGGAGATTCCCTTACATGTTGGTAACATCTAGCAGCATCAACAAGATATTTTATAGAGTTATCCTATTAATTGTAGATCCTTTTTTATATGTATTAGAGGGATTGATCCCTCATAGTTTAAGTTGACTAAGTTTGAAATTGATTCGATTAATTATAGGTTATCCTATTAGGTCACTTTTTGTGTCTTGATACACATCTATAGAAAAAATGTTAGCTACACTCTAGTGGATGAAGAATCCTCTAGTTTTATCATGTCTCATGATGTTGGAAAGCTCTTAGTTATCTAACACTCTTTCAATCAAGTTCCAACCCTCCAATCCTTTGATGGAAACACCTTCTTACCTTAGGGAGTTCTTCTAGTATTTTCCACTGGGTTAGGGAAAAACCATTGTCATTAATGTAGAAGTTGTTGATGCCCACATAAGTATAATATCCTCATTGGACATGGTTTGTTTTATGTTATGTCCATTGTCATGTTATCCATATTTTTTGTTCATTTTCCCCATGAGGGAAGATCGTTACCATTAATCAACTTAAGTATTGTACACTAACAACCAAATTAACTACTATAGGCACCACAATGTTTTTTGTTGGGGATAACCCTTCGAGATATGAAAATGTTAGTGCATATTTTTTCAAGAAATTATCATTGATGGAATTTTTTTCGATGCCACCATTCAATGTTCCATATACTATTGTTGCTCCCATGCACAAGATATATTCCATCACCAGTAGATCCCATCAATCACATGACCATAGGGTATTTTCATATCATTTGGATGTAGATTTGTATGGTGAGAAAAATTTCATTTATTCTAGTTAATATCCATTGAGAGAATCCAATTGGAATCTAATCATTCTGATTTGAGTGAAACTAAAACTGAAGAAATTGAAGACTATCCTATCCCCATGTGGGTTGTTGACCATCCATATTCTCATGAATTCCTTGAAGTCAATATTCCTATTGATGAATCTATTATGGAGGTTACATCTATTACTGATCAACCATTGAAGGAACTTCACCATCATTTGTCATTTCTTCCTTTAGTAGAATCATTCGATGAGCCACATAAAATTTTTGCTTCTTTTAGCTTTGTTGTGTGGTAAAAATCCCCCATCATGTTACATGATGTTTTCTTCAAGGGGAATTTGGTAAACATTTCGAAAACTATACCCATTAACACTTCTAAGAAACAAAGTGTCATGGAAAATATTATGATTGATGTGGATTGTACTCCATGAGAAATTGAAATTTACGCCACCCTTTTCAATCAATTGTATGATGTGTTTCCTTGGTATTACAAAGAAATGCGTGGAATTGACCCTCGAATCATCAAAATTGAGATTAATATGTGTGATAGAGCCAAGATATTTGGGCAAAGGCTCAGTCCAATGAACCCTTGTAAAGAAACTACTATTAAAGAAAACACCAAAAACTTTTATATGTGGTTTTATCTATTTCATATCCTTGATGGAGTGGGTTCCTTATCCTATTGTAGTCACTAAGAAAAAAGGGATTATTAGGGTCTACATTGATTATGTTGAGAAATGGAAACAAGAAATTCCAGTTTAATTTTTCCTCGAATTAAACTATGAATTAAAATCGAATTATATTCTCATAGCAACTTGTAAATACTTAATTAAGTTTAACTAACTTAATTAGCTTAGGAATTTCGAGTTGGAAGTATTTTTGTAGTCATGTATATGATCTCTCAAAATTTTAGACATCTAGGATGAGTTTATTTGATTTGTAATTAGATAACTTAGTTTGACTAAGTTTTGATCAGTTAAACTAGTTCTAACCATTGGAGGAACTAGTAGAGGTCTAGTAGTGAGCTACGCACTGGTGCATCCTCATTGCTACTCCAATTGGATGAATATTCACTCATGCATGTCAGTTCGTAGAAAGACCCATTTCAGAATAGAGTGCAGGGATGGTGTACTATCAGTTGTATGATGATCCAAGTTGTACAGGTCATGCAAGCAATCATAGAAGGACCTAGTTTTTGATTACACAGTTATAGAGGAAGGATTTCCAAATTAAATATGGGCTGATCCTCACAAAAATTGCGAAAGGGAATAGGGGCTTGGAATGCAACAAAATTGGCTAAGTGTTGGCCATATTGGGCTTGTGAGGTAGAGAGTTGATCATACTTGTGCAGGAATTGTTCTTGTGAGAGCAAGCTTTGTATTATCACTCAAACTTCTGATTAATTAAATAGATAGTTGAGGTTTTGAGTAGTGGTTTTCCCTAGAGAAACAATTTTTTTTATGTGTCTTTGATTATCTTCCTCTTGTTAATTATTGTTTTCATTGATCATTGGTTTTCGCTATTTAAAGATTAGAGTAGATTCTTTTCTTGTGTTTTAGTACATTACATGAGATGTGAATCTACAGGAAAATTAACATGGTATCAGAGCTAAATATAGTATACTAGAGGAGATTTCAAAGTTTTGAGTTTTGGGTTATAGGTGAAATTTGAATTTGAAATACATAATTGAGGACCGTAAAATGACTTTGTATGGTTTAAGGCTTAAGTATGCCTTGGAAGAAAACTCGAATTATATAGACTAGAAGGATAGTATGGAGGATGTCATGGAGGATAATGGCCTCAAGGAATTAATTGAGCAAGAAATTCCTAAGCTAGCAACATTGGATGCATATAATCTGGCTGAATGGAAGAAGTTTGTGGTGAATTTAAGCCAGATAATCCTTGAGGGAGTTCGAGACCACATGATATTGAGTATCCACGGGAAGGAAACTTTGTATGCTATGTGGAAAACATTGATGGACCTATTACAAAACATAAGTGACCATAGGAAGTTGGCACTGAAAGACAAACTTTGAAAAATCAAGATGGAAAATGGAGAGACCATTCTAAAATACTTGACTAAGTTCACTCACTGTTGTGATTGTTGGGTCACAGAAAAGGTATTTTTTACCCTCCCAATACTTCATAACTCGCCTACTTCTATGTATTTTTCTTTGTTCTTGGAAAGGATTTGTAAGAAAAGATTGTGGAAGTTAGGTAAAATCAATCATTAACAGATTGCATGTTTTTAGCATGAGAAGACTAACTTTTGCTTGTTTTTATGTGCAGGAAATTAGAATTGGACAATTGTTGTTCCATCAAAAGAATGGCAATGTGAAACTAGGAGATAAAATTGTTCCTTCATTGCGTGGGCTAGAAAAAGATAGGAAAGAAACTGCTAATTCGGCAAACAGAAATCTGATCGTTTATCCACAAAATCCTAAGGATCTCTTGATCCTCAAGGTTTTCTTTCATCCATTAGTTTTCCATTAGAATATACGATGCTGATGAGTGAAAAGGATCAGGACTCTTACCTGTTATTGTATCTTTGCATTAAATAGAGCATATTTTGACATTACAATAATTATGTACTTTTTTTATTTCAATTAATGAGAAATACAAAGATTCTCTCTTAATCGCATTCTGAGCTTTATCAGCAGTAACTTCTGGAGGCTTTGGGCCCGGTCACTAGAAGATTCGCTGCTCTTTTGTGTCATAATTATTTCCTTATCTTCTGCAAATCTTTATTACTGTTATTTTACATAATCAAGTTATTCTTTACAGTTTACATTTGCATTTTGAAATAGATCCTTAAACGTTGTTACTTTAACATATTGAATAGGTGAAATTGCATCACATCTGAATGTTGCTTTCTTAATGAATTGCATAGATTAAGCCAAGTGTTACAATTGATTGAAGTAGTTACTTGATATTCTATTGCTGTAGTATTTCTTTCCATCTACTAGATCATATAGTAGACCATTAGATATGGTTTCTTTTAGTGCACATGCTTGAAATTTATTTCCTTTGCAAATCAGTTATGATTTATGGTTTGAGTATGTTTTGATATTTATTCTTTGAATTGTCTTTGATTGAACTTCGAGAATTAAGGATTTTTTAATACATTATTGCAACGATTTGATGAAGTGTTAGACTCATTTAGTTATCTAACAACCTTTGATCTCTATTGCACATAAAGTGTTGAAATCCTTGAAATAAACAGATGAATACCAGGTTGACAATGCAATGAAGGAATTAAGATTGATTTAAATAGTCATCTTAGTGCACCAACATTTTAGAGCTATTGCAGGTGAGGTTGTCAAAGATAATATTTAATTTGTGTCTCTAAAGAGAATTAGGTATTGAAAATGGGAGGTAAGAACCTACTTACACAACAAGAAAAAATCTTTCTCCTAGTGCCCTCTCTCAAAAGATACATAGAGGTTGTGTAGGAATTAAAGACTAGGAGAAAAAGGATACCAATAGATCAGAAAGAGGTACTAAAAACCACCAAAGCCCAGGGATCGACGACCCTTGGGATACCAACCTTCATAGACGAAATCGTTCAAAAAGCTTAATCTTAGACGTTAGTAGGAACCTGGACAACAAAAGGGCTCTACTTCTATCCCTCAAGCAACAAAATCATTAACTGTAGATTACGCCGAGATCCATAGCAAGACTGAAGGATCTGAGCAAAGTTTCCAAAGTCAAAATCACCAATACTCTAGTTGTTCACAGCAGGGAAAGTTATGTAATTTTGAGAGAAGGATAGGGAGAAACCAATGGAGCTGCTAAGTCAGAGCCACAACCATATGAATTAGGATCTCTCATCATCCTAGATCTTAGAAGTGCAGAAAATCCCCTTCAAATTGTGAGTGCTCCACCAACTCAAATATAACCCCCTAACCAGGAAATCCCTGAAGAATATTGGCACATCTTCGACTAAAATGCGAATAAACCACCTCAAGGTCAGATCTCGACGTTGGAATATCCCATCATCAACCCAATAGCCAATGCCCTCGTGAAAGCTATTCCTTTTCAAAATATCCCAACCTTTCATGGGATGACCTCACAAGATACGAATTCTTTCTTATTTGAATTTGATGTCCTATGTAGAGGTTATTATTACACCACTGATCCTCAAAATTGAAGTTGCTCCCCTCCACCTTAAAATGAGTATATTTGCGATGGTTTATGGGTTTAGGTGGAAGCACCATTAACTCCTGGGATGACATGAAAAACTCTATTCTCACTAAATATTAGGACTACTATAGGACTAGGGAATTAAAAGATGAAATCTTTAAAATGTCTATAAAGGATAATGAAACTCTAGAGGAATATGTCAAAAAATTTCAGTACAATTTGCGGAGATTCCCTCACTCCACATTACCAAAAACAATCCTGAAAGCCATTTTAATAAAAGGGATGAAAGAAGAATGGGTAGAAACCTTAAATCTGATGGGGAAAGGTGACATTTCTCAAGAATATTATGACAAAATTTTTTGATTGTGTATTAGGTTTTCGTGAGGTAGCACATGCATCAGGTTAGGAAGCTGAGACTCCATGGCTAGACAAAGAAAAACTCCCAGCGGAGGCGCGATGAGAATAGAGATTGGAAACCTCCTGGAATATTTTGAGACAAATATCTTAGTCATGCTAACTACACAGTTAGATGTCCTACATGCTAGACAAAGACAAGTTGAGGCAGAAAAAATGCTAGCCATATTCTACCCATGATGCCGGAAGAAGCACAACCAAAGAGAATGTCCTTTGGACATCATTCAGACGTGCTCTATATGCACCAAAGACCATGCCATGGATTAGTTTTCATCGCTTCCTAGGGTAAAATAAGTATTTGAAGAAGTTATAGAAGGAACAGAGCCAAAATACTTAATGGCACAACGTACAGAATGGTATGCACGATCCTCAAGTATGCCAAAAGACTCATCTTTGTTCTTTCCTACACAACATCATCAATAGAAAAATATTGGAACAATATGGCAAGGTCAACCACCCTTCTCTACCTGGAAATCCCAACAATATCCAACGTCACCCTGGCCAAACCAACCCTTCCCAGGAATTGGCTGGCCAGATCCACAATGCTTTGCCCCTTTCTGGAAAAATTCAGCTAGTAATCCTTATCCTTCATAGTGGGATGCTTCCACTTCACAGAACCTAAATTGGTCTCAAAAATGGCAGCGCCCTATGGGGACAAAAAATTTACCCATGGGAGTGGGTTCTCAAGCTCAACCCACATTTCCTAGTCCATTCTAGAACCCTCAGCCTTCAATATGCCCCAACTACGAACTCAACCAAATCTGAATCCTAATAACAATAGATTGCTCCAATATGCACAAATTCTTGAGAGTTTGAATAATGATACAGAACCAATAGAATGTAATGAGCTTCAGGTAAGGTTAGGGCGCATTATTTCCATGGAAGAAAATGAAGAAACTGAAAATGAAAAACAACCCGCAATAAATCCTTTGACTGTGATTTCTACTAAAATAAAATAGGGAGAGGACATAGTCGAGCAGTAGAATTCAGATAAAGTTATAATTTCTTCTCCCCCATTCCTTGAAAGACTAGAAATATCTATACTCATTTTCTATCCTAATTTTGATATTTTAGGGGAATTAAATTTTTTTTGTATAAATATTATGCTCCTCCAGTGTTATTGGGAAATCTAGTGTCTATGCAGAGCTGCTAGTCCCACTAAGGCTGGTAGCTACCTTAGAAACAAACAGACTAAAACCACTTTCGTTTTCCTTTATGAGAAGTAGATAAGAGGGTAATAAAGGAGACCAACCTCTATCTTATGCTTGGTTCCTTGCTTGATTCCTCTCCCTTTTGATAGATCTTTGCCACTCGCTTCTTCGTCTACCCAGCTTCAAAAAGCACCTGTGGAATCAAAGCAGCATAATACTATCCAAGAACAGAGATCTACTATCATAAACAATATAGGACCAGATATATATTGACCACACAAATGCATATATCATCAATCATACAAGAATGTGGAGGAAAACTTGAATAGCTTTATTAATAATCAAGAATAGCAAAGAGGATTACAACCAATTGTTCTGACTCAGCGTCATTGTTATAGACATTTTTGGGCACTGCAAATCCAATCATAAATTTCCATAAACCAAGGGCTCTTAAGTCCCTAAAAGTGTTGTTCCCAACCTCTAAAAGAACAAGGTCAACTGATTACATCTTCTCCCAGAAGTTCTCCATGAAAAACTGCTCAGAACTGGTCAAAACTGGACCATGTCACCTGCTCCATGGTCAAAGTGTGTTGCATCCCACCTAAATACACACAAGAGGTGTGATGCATCTTGAAAAGCCCTTCTATGGGGTGCGATGGGCGAGAGTGGACAAATGGCAGGGTCAATCTGCAAGGTGGAGGATCATGGAATCTTCTAGAAACTTCTCTTGTGACACTTGCCTCTCTACATTCGCCCAGGGATGAGTAAGAGATCATCAATATCCAAGGGGAATCAAGAACTATCAGAGAGAGGACACTAATCAAATCTCAAAAGCTGACTCACCCTCCTTGCAAACATCTATATATGGATCCCTCATCCCAGAGATCCAGAGGCTGGAATTCGGTATCTTGTAAGGAAGTGCTGCTAGTTTCTTGGTGCAATATCATAGTGTTGGGTGATCTAAGCTTTTCATGAGGTGAAGAAGGGCTTTCTTGTTGAGAGGATGATGCTAGGTCAGAGCAATTGGTTGCAATCCTATTTGCTATTTCTTGATTATCAATAAATCTATTCAAGTTTTCCTCCACATTCTTGTATGATTGATGATATATGCATTTGTGTGGTCAATATATATCTGGTCCTATGTTGTTTATGATAATAGATCTATGTTCTTGGATAGTGTTATGCTGCTTTGATTCTACAGGTGCTCTTTGAAGTTGGGTAGACGAGGAAGCTAGTGGCAAAGATCTATCAGAAGGGAGAGGAATCAAGCAAGGAACCAGGCGCAAGATAGAGGTTGGTCTCCTTTATTCCCCTCTTATCTATTTCTCATAAAGGAAAACGAAAGTAGTTTTAGTTTGTTTGTTTCTAAGGTAGCTACCAGCCTTAGTGCTAGCAGCTCTACATAGACACTAGATTTCCCGATAACAAAATGGTGACTCCACTGGGGATCGAATAGATTGTTTGTTTATCTACATTTGTTTATAAACTTACAGACGGAGCCTGAAGTTAAGCCAGCTAGCCTTCGAACTGCATTTGCTATGCAAGTGCAAAGTAGATCAATGTTGCTTCAGTCTATCTTTGGGTTTTGTTTATGAACTGAACAATTGATTTACAAGCTCTCTAATTTCCCTTGTGGTGGCTCTAGTAACCTCTTTAGATCTACCCCTGTGATTGATTTACTGATTACCACTTGCTCGGCCTAAATCCCTGAACTGAGCTGCAAACTGTGACCTGGAACCTAGTTAAAGTCTCATCCCTGGTCCAGCGCACTGTCTCTTCTGTGAATTCTCGATGCATCGCACTTCCCGAGTGTAGTAGGTGCACTGCATCCCTTTTTCACTGTGTTACAGGTGCGCTGATCAAACAAGGCCTTTCCTGCTCCTAGATTTTGGTTTCTGTGTTCACTCTTTTCAACTCTATTCAAGAGTTTTGCTACCTGTAGTCAGTACACCTCTATTGAAACCCCCTTCCTTGCCATTATTCCACATCCATTGTGCAAAGAACTGTAAATGTTTTATGTATTTTGAGCCATTTTCAGTTCTCTTTTACAAAGAAGTAGCGTAATTGAACTGTCGTTTCTTGATTTGAAAATGTCGCAAGTGTCGTTTTCAGTCATAGAAGAGAATCCGATTGTTCTTGATAGTTGATTACACTGTTACTCTTGTATTTTATTTGAATTAGTAGTTTTTCAAGTGTCAAAAGAAAGTTTTCAATTCCAAATGACAAAGTGTCGTCATTATCTTCATTTTGTCTTGAAAAGAAACTTGCTAGTAATGTCGCTCTGAAAAATAATTCAGATTTGCGCTTAGCTTTCCTTTTATCATTCACACATTAAGAAGGCTAAAAACAAATACATGCACGTGCATTTGCATTTATACTGTTTGTTGGTTTGATTTACGATAGTACATATAGTGTGTGCTCTCTGCTCTATGTTGAAAGAATATCATCTCTCTTTCCTTAGTAGCTAAGATTTTCATTGCAAAAAGAATATTAAACGATTGTTTATCATCTTAGATTGCATTTTAGGAATTGTATATCTACATCACATGGTGAACCTGAAAGGAAAATTTCTTAAGCAAGATCAACTGTAAAATAAATTTAATGAATCTAAAAACGCTTTGGAACCTAACGCACAACATTTAGAAGTCTAGGCTAGAGACGTATTCCGGCGTCGTAAAGCCTGGTAACTGTTGTTTTCATTGTTGGTTGGGTGATTCCTCCACTTTGAGATGATAAGTTCCAGTACGGACTTGTGCTCCCACGTATCGTCAAGTATATATTGGGAGACCACAATAGGCTTTATCCTTTATCCATATGAAGCCGTGTCTGCCGCCCTATCGATCGCAATGCACTGAACACAACATTCGGGAAGATTGACTGTCGTACCGTAAAAAGTATTCTGTAGTTTGGCGATTGGTTTGGTAATCCCTCTGTCTAGATTTCCAGAGCAGTCTCTTTCATTCCTTTTCAGACTCCTTAAAGGAAAAGGTCCATCTGAGCACTTGTCACTTCAGGCTCATTAAAAATCGAAGGCGACTAGAGTCATCTTTTGTCTTTTCTTGACTCTTAAAAATTGAAAAAGAAAGTTGTGTCAAAGCGTCTAAAATTTATTTTAAACAGAATAAATAACACCTTTCCTACGTCGGTCTTAGGATGAGAAAAATGGAGTCCACCAACCAAGGAATTCCCCTTGGAGGAAATCCCAGTCCCTTCTCCTCTTGGGGAGATGTTGGTGCACCCCATATGGCCACATTGTCACTTCCAGGATTGACAATCGGCTTGCCCGTATGGCTCTTTTCAACCTCTATCATTCAGAACACTGTGATTCCTGAACAATCAAGTCAGCAACTAAACGATACCAAAGTTACCCCCCAACCCTCTACTTCATCCAGTTCTTCCTCTCCTCCTTCCTCTTCGCTTGATGAAGCTGGTAAAGCCAAAAATCGAGTGACTGAGAAGAAGAAGGAGAAGAAGAAGAAGGAGCCAAAGGTGAAAAGGGGCGACCAAGCTTTGTCTAGCGAAAATCCACACACTGCACCATCCAGGCCTAAATCGCCATGTGTCTTTTGCAAAGGAGACCACTATCATCGAGATTGTCCTTGCATCCCTCGGATCTTAAGGGACTGGTCTCCTCGTTTGCACAATCCGGTGTCATCAACCTCTGATGGTCATGTTGAAAGTACACTGTCAACTAGTGAAAGTGAAGCCCCTGGACAAAAAGGAACATGTAGATTTCCTTGTAAACTATGTGAAGCCGATCATGCCGTCCACCATTGTCCCTTCTTAGACGAGGCTAAAAGAGTTTTGGACAACCGTCCGGTTTCACCGTTACGGCTTCCTCCTGGATATAAGAAGCTCTTGCCGAGTCCGTCACTAGTTGAAAATCTGGCTGACATGCCCTTGTGGTCGGCCAAAGCGTCTATCATTGAAGATAAACCCTCTGAATCCACACCAGACGAAAGTCAAAAGGTCAAGGCGGCAGTTGACCCAGTCTTGCCTTCAGAGGATCTATCTTCAGATGATATAGTCACCGAAGAAAACAAGAATGACACCATTCAAATTCTCTTCGTAAACACAGACTCTGATGAACATGGGAGCAGTCTACCCATTCCTTTACCATAGGAAGGAAGTTTGTCAGAGTCATACCCGGTCGTCTATTCAATCCCCAAGCAACCTAGTTGTTTCCTTCGATTGGAATCTACTAGGCAGACCCCGCTTACCAGCTAGTGTACCATTTCGAATCATTGCTCAAATATACAAAATGGTCATGGCTAGTACCATCATAGATGAAGGGGCTTCTGTGAGTATCCTTTCCTCAACTACTTGGAAAGCGCTTGGTTTGCCATCACTTTTGCCTGAGATGAGAAATCTAACAGGCTTTAACAAAGGAACCAGTTGACCATTAGGGATCCTTCCCAATGTGTCGATAACATTGAGAAGGAAAATCATTCACATGAATGTAATGGTAGTTCAAGGACCCCTGGATTATAATCTACTCCTTGGATGAGACTATATTTATTGCATGGGAGCCATTGTCTCCTCACTCTTTAGAGTAATGTGTTTTCTGCATGAAGGAAGAGTGGTCAAGCTCGTAGACCAGCTTTCAGTCCCCGGTTCACACATAGAAAATAGTCATACACCAACCCTAAATGGTCTTTTCACACAAGGAATGTCTCATCAATCCCTAGTCCGTCCTCCTGATGAGCACGAGTGATTCAGAGGATATGACTGAAACCCAGGGGGCATGCACCCTGGCCTGTTTCGACAGGAAAGACTTGGGTATAGGGTAGGTTTCTGAGGAGGATATATGACTGGCTGACACACCCGTCCATTTTGGAAAATGGGATTAGACTGGAATAAGATACCTTCATTAGAAGGTAGGCCTTTCCCGATAGAACAAATGTTTTGTCTGCAAATTGAAGGGTAACCTGGAAAAGGTAGTCCTTTCTCGATAAAACAAATGTTTTTTCTGCAAATTGAGGGGTAACCTCGAAACTCTCCTTCACTATACCTAGGGGCATGTAAAACCTTTTGGCATGCAAGTGAAGAGCGACCATTTATTTTTTAAATTTATAGGTCCTCTAACCCTTTAAACTCGTAGGATTGGTCGTTTCCTAACTTGCATAAAGAAAGGATGCGGGGCAAAGCTTTGAAAAAATGTCGTTTTTATATGAGACATCCTTATTATATGACTGGATCAAGCAGTTTTAACGCGGAATTCAAGCTCGTTAAAAAATAAACATAAGCAATGAGCAAATGTTCCCCCAGAGTTTAAGCTCATTAAAAAATGAACCATTTTCCGGTAAATAACCATTGTGAATGTATTACCATCAGCCTTTGAAGCCTTGGTCATGTTCTCATCATCACCTCCACTCTGTATTGGCCGATCATTGACCTCCATTTGATTGTTTACCATTTTTGAGGAATAGCTGCAAAGAGTGATCCTGTTAGCCATCCTTGTGACAATGCCGCGATTGGAAAATTCCAAACCTTACCTGGAATCAGCTGCTACCCGAATTTATCACTCGTTCCTCAAAAAACGAGTCTCCTTTAAGCTCTTTTCAACTGACTCGTAAAATATGAAAATATTGCAAAGTAATTGGCCTCTCCAGCTCGTTAAAGGGACCGGAAGTGCTATCCCTCCTTTAGATTTTAATCTTTTTGGACTTGAGGGATTATTACACAAAAATATTGAGCTCTTGTTTTGTTCGGCTCGTTAAAAGTACCAAAAATTCATCCGTTTTGTATTGTTTTATACTTTTTCAGACTCAAGGGATTATATGACGAAAAAGGATTATTGGAGTTTTCTTTACATCCCTTTTTTAGACTCTCTAAAATTTAAAAGGACCAAGTTATCCTTGTCGTTAAACTCATTAAAACCGAATAGCAACAAACTTGTCCATACATACAAGAACGAGTTTCACTATCACTAGGCTTGTTAAAACATAGCGATGGGTTTGCCCGAAGGGAAAATTATAGAACAAGCATATGTTATCCTCCTCAAGCTTGAAAAAAATAAAGAGGTACTGGTCAGCAATGACTGGGGAAAAATTGGGAAGAAAACTTGAAGAAACTTTATCGGTAGCAAGTCGCTCTTGAACATGACACTTTCACTCCGCATCTGAGTTAGGTTGGGTTGTTCCATTCACTGGTCACATCATCATGGTTTCATCACACCATCCATATTTTGGGTTAATGCTACCGATTCATCATGCTAGTGTCACCGATATGTTCAAGAGAAGTCGCTCAGAGAATTCACCTGTGTCTCACCCACTGCAATACATTTATGCTCCATTCTTTCATGACCGCCACCCTGAACCTTAATCACCAGATCATTTTCACCTCCATTAAAATCATTTGCTCCATTCCGTGTCATTGATGTGGGATTCACTAAGGCCCTCCTATGGAGGATCCCTTCTTCTCGACATCAGCTCATTATCCAAGAAGTGGATCTAGGAACAACCCTTTTAGTACTTTGAAGCTTGCATGCCTCAATGGCAAGTTTCTCACTTCCGGTGACAGGTTTACATCAATTGCCTTCGACCGAAAGATTTTGCGTGGTGTTCGACGCCAAGTCCCTTATTCACATCATGTGAATTGTACTGTAGTACCTTGAGGGTCATCATCATTATCGGTGATTCCTCTCGCACCTGTTAATAGCTTATATCATTGGCTAGTAATCAGGCGATGTCTTTCCATGTTCGACTCCAGAACATCTCTCACATGGATCGACTTGTACTTTGAGTGAATATTGAACGAGATTGAAGACCCCGGATCTAGTTTCATCCATCCGGGCTGCGATATATATTCAGGAAAATAAAGACATCAAATGTACATCATTACTGCGCAGATAATCATCCAACCTAAGGGATGATGGCTCTACCAGAATCATCAGTCTACACTCAGACAGTTGTCTGTCTTATGTACATGAAAATGAATTTATAAAGCTGAGCATGGGAATGCCTGCCTCAGCTAGATCATGAAAATATTATGAAGATAATGTATTGTATTGTATCTTATTACAGGTTGCCTTCCAACATGAAAGAACTTTAGATCCTTATGATAAAGCATTTCACCCAACATCAATAGATTAATGACCTCATGCTTTAGGGGGCAATTGTTATAGACATTTTTGGGCACTGCAACTCCAATCATAAATTTCCATAAACCAAGGGCTCTTAAGTCCCTAAAAGTGTAGTTCCCAACCTCTAAAATAACAAGGTCAACTGATTACATCTTCTCCCAGAAGTTCTCCATGAAAAACTGCTCAGAACTGGTCAAAACTGGACCATCTCACCTGCTCCATGGTCAAAGTGTGCTGCATCCCACCTAAATACACACAGGAGGTGTGATGCATCTTGAAAAGCCCTTCTATGGGGTGCGATGGGCGAGAGTGGACAAATGGCAGGGTCAATCTGCAAGGTGGAGGATCATGGAATCTTCTAGAAACTTCTCTTGTGACACTTGCCTCTCTGCATTCGCCCAGGGATGAGTAAGAGATCATCAATCTCCAAGTGGAATCAAGAACTATCAGAGAGAGGACACTAATCAAATCTCAAAAGCTGACTCACCCTCCTTGCAAACATCTATATATGGATCCCTCATCCAAGAGATCCAGACGCTGGAATTCAGTATCTTGTAAGGAAGTGTTGCTGGTTTCTTGGTGCAATATCATAGTGTTGGGTGATCTAAGCTTTTCATGAGGTGAAGAAGGGCTTTCTTGCTGAGAGGATGATGCTGGGTCAGAACAATTGGTTGTAATCCTCTTTGCTATTTCTTGATTATCAATAAAGCTATTCAAGTTTTTCTTCCATGATTGCAGATTACTCAACTAACTAGTCGCCTTCGATTTTTAATGAGCTTGAAGTGACAAGTGCTCATATGGACCTTTTCCTTTAAGGAGTCTGAAAAGGAACGAAAGAGACTACTCTGGAAATCTAGACAGAGGGATTACCAAACCAATCACAAAACTACAGAATACTTTTTACGGTACGACAGTCAATCTTCCCGAATGCTATGTTCAGTGCATTGCGATCAATAGGGCGGCAGACACGGCTTCCTATGGATAAAGGATAAAGCCTATTGTGGTCTCCCAATATATACTTGACGGTACGTGGGAGCACAAGTCCATACTGGCATTTATCGTCTCAAAGTGGAGGAATCACCCAACCAGCAATGAAAACAACAGTTACTAGGCTTTACGACGCCGGAATACATCTCTAGCCTAGACTTCTAAATGTTGTGCATTATGTTCCAAAGCCTTTTTAGATTCATTAAATTTATTTTAAATTTGATCTTGCTTAAGAAATTTTCCTTTCAGGTTCACCGCATGATGTAGATATACAATTCCTAAAATGCAATCTAAGATGATAAACAATCGTTTAATCTTCTTTTTGCAATGAAAATCCTAGCTACTAAGGAAAGAGATACGATATTCTTTCAACATAGAGCAGAGAGCACATACTATATGCACTGTCCTAAATCAAACCAACAAATAGTCTAAATGCAAATGCACATGCATGTATTTGTTTTCAGCCTTCTTAATATGTGAATGGTAGAAAGAAAGCTAAGCGCAAATATGAATTATTTTTCAAAGCGACATTACTAACAAGTTTCTTTTCAAGACAAAATGAAGACAATGACGACACTTTGTTTTTTGGAATTGAAAGCTTGCTTTCGACACTTGAAAAACTATTAATTCAAATCAAATACAAGAGTAACAGTGTAATCAACTATCAAGAACAATTAGATTCTCTTCTATGACTAAAAACGATACTTGCGACACTTCCAAATCAAGAAACGACAGTTCAATTACGCTACTTCTTTGTAAAAGAGAACTGAAAATGGATCACAATACATAAAAACATTTACAGTTCTTTGCAAAATGGAGGTGGAATAATGGCAAGGAAGGGGGTCTCCAACAGAGGTATACTGATTACAGACAGCAAAACTCCTGAATAGAGCTGAAAAGAGTGAAAAAAACAAAATCTGAAGGTAAAATAAGCCCTTTCTGATCAGCGCACCTGTTACACAGGGATTCCAGTATGCATCCCACCTACAGCACATGGGAAGTACGATGCATACTGATATCCTTGAAGAGAGGGTGCGATGGTACAGTGTGAGACTTTTGATCCAGTTCTTGATCACAGTTTACAGCACAGTTCAGGGATTTTGGCCGAGAAAGTGGTAATCAGTAAATAAATCATAGGGGTAGATCTAAGGAGGTTACTAGAGCCACCACAAGGGCAATTAGAGAGTTTGTAAATCGATTGTTCATTTTATAAACAAAACCCAGAGATAGACTGAAGCAGCATTGATCTACTTTTCACTTGCATAGCAAACGCAGTTCGAAGGCTAGCTAGCTTGACTTCAGGCTCCGTCTGTAAGTTTATAAAGCAAACAAATATAGACAAACAAACAATATATTCGCTCCCCAGCAGAGTCGCCATTTTGTTACCAGGAAATCTAGTGTCTATGCAGAGCTGCTAGTCCCACTAAGGCTGGTAGCTACCTTAGAAACAAACAATCTAAAACCACTTTCGTTTTCCTTTATGAGAAGTAGATAAGAGGGGAATAAAGGAGACCAACCTCTGTCTTGCACTTGGTTCCTTGTTTGATTCCTCTCCCTTCTGATAGATCTTTGCCACTCTCTTCTTCGTCTACCCAGCTTCAAAGAGCACCTGTGGAATCAAAGCAGCATAATACTATCCAAGAACAGAGTTCTACTATCATAAACAATATAGGACCAGATATATATTGACCACACAAATGCATATATCATCAATCATACAAGAATGTGGAGGAAAACTTGAATAGCTTTATTAATAATCAAGAATAGAAAAGAGTATTACAACCAATTGTTCTGACCCAGCGTCATCCTCTCAGCAAGAAAGCCCTTCTTCACCTCATGAAAAGCTTAGATCACCCAATACTATGATGTTGCACCAAGAAACTAGCAAGACTTCCTTACAAGATACAAAATTCCAGCCTTTGGATCTCTAGGATGAGGGATCCATATATAGATGTTTGCAAGGGGGGTGAGTCAGCTTTTGAGATTTGATTAGTGTCCTCTCTCTGATAGTTCTTGATTCCACTTGGAGATTGATGATCTCTTACTCATCCCTGGGCGAATGCAGAGAGGCAAGTGTCACAGGAGAAGTTTCTGGAAGATTCCATGATCCTCCACCTCACAGATTGACCCTGCCATTTGTCCACTCTCACCCATCACACCCCATAGAAGGGCTTTTCAGTATGCATCACACCTCCCGTGTGCATTTAGATGGGATGCAGCGCACTTTGACCATGGAGCAGGTGAGATGGTCCAGTTTTGACTAGTTCTGTTTTCATGGAGAACTTCTGGGAGATGATGTAATCAGCTGACCTTGTTCTTTTAGGGGTTGGAACAACACTTTTAGGGACTTAAGAGCCCTCGGTTTATGGACATTTATGATTGGGGTTGCAGTGCCCAAAAATGTCTATAACATCCAAGCCATACAAGACATCCCGATCTATGCAAAAACAATTAAGGAGTTATGTGGGAAGAAGCCTGGGAGGAAATTGAAAATCCCACGAACAGTGCACGTGGTAGGAACTTTATCTGACCTGGTTCTGGGTAAACAAGCATCGATTAAATATGAATACCTAGGGAATCCTGTAGTAATCATTCAAATACAAGGCTTCACCTTTCCAAACACATTAGTATATCTTGAAGCAGCTATTAATATTCTAACTACTGAAATGTGCAGGTTTTGGGCATTACAGGTTTGGAACCCACCTGAACCTTATTAGAACTTGCCGACAGATCAGTAGTTAGGCCTAAAGGAACCTTACAGGATGTGACAGTTTTTGTTGATTCCTGGGAATATCCCATGGATTTCCTAGTCATTATTCTAAGGAGTAGGCTAGATGGACATCCTTTCATATTGGGTCGACCTTGGTTAGCGATGACAGATGCCTATATAGGATGTCGTGCAGGGAGCATGACTATTACATAAGGAAATGCTATGAAGAATCTTGTTTTGTATCCTCTCGCTAAACCAAGTCTACCTATTGTAAATACTCAATTGCACCCACCTAGATACTTGGAAGAAAACATTTGCTCTCCTCTCACATTGGAATAAGCTCTTGAATTTAAGAATCAGACAGAGGACTATGTGATTAGCAATTTCATTAATAGGCCAGTTTTCATGAATAATTCGACATGCCAAGTATTAAAAGCCATTCTTGATAATGAAGCATAGGGATATCTCTCCAAGGATGCAGACGATCAACATATACCCACGACCGTTGTTTATAACAGCAGGCCAATTGAGATTGAACCAGGCAAAATGCTTAACATTAATGATAACCTGGACAACCACCAACAACAAAGGTTTATTCAAGTTATTCAGAAATATAAGAAAGCCTTTCCCTGGGAATAATTAGACATGAAAGGTATAGATCTCCAGCTATGTACCCATCATATCTACATCGAGAAGGATTCTCACACCATTCGATAGCCCCAGAGAAGGTTGAATCCCCACCTCAGGGATATTATGAAAGAGGAACTGCAAAAGTTGTCAAATCCAAATTTTATTTATCCTATCTCAAATAGCTAGTGGGTCTCCCCATTGATAGTCATTCCAAAGAAAAATGGGAGATTTTGAGTCTGCATGGACTACAGGGAACTGAATAAAGCCACCCGAAAGGACCATTTCCTTCTTCCATTCATTTATCAAGTTCTCGACACCATTGGAAGGAAACAATTTTTTTCCTTCCTTGATGGCTTCAGTGGTTACAATTAGATCCAGATCGGCTCTGAAGACCAGGACAAAACCATGTTTACCCTCCCGTGGGTTACGTTTGCATACATAGTTTTACCCTTTGGTTTATGAAATGCCCCAGCCACATTTTAGAGGGTGATATTGAGCATTTTTTCTGATCTGATCAACGAAGGACTTGAAATTTATATGGATGATTTTACCCCCTATGGAAGTGATTTTGAGCAAGGCTTGCGAAATCTGGAAAAGTTACTTGAACAGTGCATTTCTACTAGGTTATGTTTTAGCAATGTAAAGTGTCATATGATGATGACCGAAGGTGTGGTTTTGGGACATTACATCTCTACGATAGGAATACAGGTAGATCCAATGAAAATAGAGGTAATTCTTGCACTACCCACACCCAACACCCAGACCGAGGTACATAGTTTCATTGGATATGTGGGGTATTACCGTAGATTTATTGAAATTTTTTCAAAAATTGTTGCACCTTTGTATGTCTTAACTGGTAACATTGAATTTAATTGGTCTAACAAATGTGATGTTGCCTTTGTAGATCTGAAGAAGCTGATTTCAACTGCACCAGTATTACAAGGACCAAATTTGGACCTACCTTTCCATACCTCTACAAATGCATCAAACACAGAAATAGGCATTGTTCTCGGACAAGAGGAGGAAAAAAAGCCCTATGTTATTTATCATATTAGCAAAAATCTCACTTTTGCTGAACTTAGTTACACAGTCACAGAAAAGGAATTTTTAGCTGTTATTTATGCCATAAGCAAGTTTAGACATTATATAATAGGCTATTTACTCTTTATATATATTGATCATTCCATTATTAGATATTTAGCCAATAAACCTATTACTAATGGGTGGTGACTTGTTGGTTTTTACTTTTGCAGGAGTTTGATATTACTATTAAGGACCGACCAGGGAAGGAAAATCCAGTTGCATATTTTTTGTCTCGAGTACCTAAAATGAACGATCCGTCAGTAATGGATGACCAGTTTCTAGATGAACATTTGTTTGTTGTGGCAGTAAAGGCACCTTGGTATGTAGATGTGGCAAACTATCTGGTGGTAGGAAAACTACCAAGGAACCTATTAGTTAAAGAAAGGAAGTTGATTGTCCAATGCCGCACTCGATTTTCTTAGATCGGTGGATATGTTTTCCACATAGGGTCCGATATATAGATACGACAATGTATTCATGAAGATGAGATATACAACATTCTGAAAGCTTGCCATGATGAGCCTTGTGATGGACATTTTCGAGATCGCAAGGTTGGACATAAAATACTTTAGATGGGCTATTATTGGCCCACTATCTTTAAAGATGCAAAAAATATGTCTAGGCCTATGATAGTTGTCAAAGGATGGGTTGTCCTGGTCAAGCCGATGAGATGTCGTTGCAGCTGTAGTTGGTAATGGAGCCTTTCGAATGATGGGCATTGGATTTTGTTGGCCCATTCAATCCACCATCAAACCAAAAATCCTACATACTGGTTGCTACAGACTATGTAACAAAGTGGGTAGAAGTAGTAGCTTTGCCAAGGGCTACAGAAGAAATTGTAATTAATTTTTTGTTTGAGTTATTTGTGCAGTATGGTTTACCCAAGGAAGTGATAACAGATGGAGGGCCATAATTTATAGGACATAATCTTATGACCACTCTATGAAACCATCATATTACACATAAAGTCACTTCTCCATATCACCTGTAGGTGAACGGGAAGGTTGAAAGCACCAAAAAGGTCCTTAAGGCGATCTTGACTAAAATAATTTCGACACACCAGTGAGATTGGGCTGCTAAACTGCAAGAGGCCTTGTGTGCCTATCGCACAACTTGACAAAACACTACTTTTATTCCCAATATCAACTTGTGTTTAACAAAGAACCTGTTTTTCCTATCGAATTTGAAATAAATATTCTCAGAACATCCTAGGAAGTGGGACTAGATCTGACATAGCCCCAAACAAAACAGTTTCAGCAATTAAATGAATTGGATGAATCATGGATTCTTTCTCTACAACGTACAACAATTATTCAACAACATGTTATGCTCCTATACCAATAGGTGTCATATTTCATGATTGACTTGATGAGCTCTGTAATATGTTCAAACCTTTCCTTGTTGCAAAGGTTTTCCATATTTTTCAAAAAAATCAAAAAATTTAAAAAATTTAAAGAGGGTATACCCTAGAAGAAAAATCAAAGGGTAAAAGAATAAAATGGTCGAAAAAATGAGAAAGAATGAACCCCAAAAAAAAATAGACCAGGAAAGTGTGCAATTCTAAATGCCACTACTATTTCATTTTCTGTAATAAGCAATTGTGTGCAACCTGTTAATCTTATGCCACAATTGATGAAGATTCAAACTGTTTAACTTAGCTCATTCATTTTTCGATTTCATGTTGTAGATAGAGAATAAAATCTGACCAAACAGTTTAATCTTGGCAGATAAGTAGATAGGTAGAGTGAATAAAAGGAGCTCAACAGTGTAATTTGAGCCCTTGGATGTAATAAGATTAGATTTAGATAGATTTCTATATGTAAAAGAAAAAGTGTGACAAGGGTTTGCCAGTCTAAGTGCACCCTAATAAAGAAGAAAAAATGTCAGGCTAAAGTAGGTAGGGTAGGTAGAGGATGTTGCAGAATGATACTTGTGATGAAAAATGCTTCTAAATGTGTTGATATTTACTTTTATCACCAGTGCGAGGCATACATTACACTTGATGCAATTTGAGCAAGTCAAGGATAAATAACTAACTTCCATTCATATTTTCCCCTAAAGATTTCACTAATTCCCCCTAAAAGTATTAAGGACTTTGAAAATCAAAGAGGCTCAAAGCATTTCTTTGACTTCTGGAGGGACCGGACCCTCGGCCCAATGATCTAAAAGCCTAAGTACTCAAAAAATCATTTATCCAGCATTTCATAAATTTCATAAATTTTTCTAAGTAAAAAACCTATTTTACTTAGGAAATGCATAATATCGCTTAAAAACCCCTTTTCCCGCTTTACCCTAAGTTTCAATGTAAATCGTAAACATTTGCTTAGCGCTTATTATCACTTTGTTTCATATTAACTTATTAACATCTATTATATAACTCCCGACGAAAACATTTACCTTTTCCCGTATTATGTATTTATATTAAAAACCCCGACATTCTATATAATTCCCGCCCCGATGGTATATAACCATTATATAGTATAAAAAGGGATTAATAAACTTATTTGGAGTTTATTAATAACCTATCCCGCTCCGCATAATACAGGATTAATTAACCCTTTAGGTTAATTAATAACTATCCCCGCCATTCATAAATCCACCCGATATACTTATTAACTTATGTAATGTATCGGGCCCCGCTGTATAAACTCCCGCCATCTCCATAGCCCGTCAGCCGTCTGATCATCGCATCCCCATCCAACGGTCGATGGCGATATCGCGATGGCCCTTCCCACCTCGTTTTAACCCATGATCACCCAGCGGTTTTCTGCCGTACCCCTGCCACGCGTCGCCCGCTCCATGTGTTCGCTTGCCCTCCGTTCAAAACTGCCCAGCCCCAAAAGCAATGTGACGATTACCGCTTAGCACCCTTCCGCATAACGACAACGGATCCCATCATGCTGATCTCATCTACCCCATAAATGCTAAAAGGTCCTGCCAAACCCAAATTTCGTTAAATAAACGATAAAAACGTCATTTTCCCCATTATCCTCTACGAACTGTTCTCCATGCAAAATAACGTTCAGTCGACTGTCCGAGCATTCAGCCCGCCACCCAGCCAAGAAAACTCCAGTATCGTGCTCTGCAGTCCGTCATTCAGCCTGCAAGTACACAGTTTACCTATTTAATCCAGGTATTTATTCATTTTTCCCTGAAACCTTGCAATTTCTATTTTCCACTGAGAATTCTACCAACGAAAGTGAAAATTCAAGGTAAAAACAGTTTTTAATCACCATAAAAATACCCTAAGCCTACTATTTAGTCCATTTTTTCCACATAAAACCCGAATTCCAGTTTGAATACATAAGAAACAAACATGGTAACTCCAATAGCCCTAAATGCCGTGCCCATGAATGCACCCCATAAAGACTTAGATTATCTACCCCTTGCCGACAAAGATTTCCAAATAAAAGATTTATCTAGTGATAGGAACAATCTTCAGGCCTTCTGCCAAGTCAGGGATAGCTATCTAAACAACTCTAGAATTTTTGGACTGTGGGAATCTAATCTTCCTATGTATTTCTTCCCCTCAGTCCATGTTTCCCCAGAAATAATTCATCATTGTTGTGCTAACTATGACCCTGTCCATAGAGCAGTTATGTCCCCATCCCAAACTGTCTTTTTTCCCATAACTGCTAAGTCCATTAATGAAATGATATAGTTCCACTCCACTCAGCCCCTTGCTCCTATTTCCATGGGTTATCTACTTGAAAAAGCATCCCAATTTCCCACATTAGAGATAAGCCGTATTACTCAGACCTTCATGCTACCAAAGCACCAGCCTAAAGGTCCACCTCCTTATCTGCAAACATTTTTCACTGACACTGGCAGACTCATTTTTGGAATGATATCCCTGATCATGGGATTCAATTCTAGTGAATATGTTGATGACATCACTTTAGTTTTACTGTCAATCTTTACTCCAAGACAGCCCCCTGCTGTCAGATATGACTATGCCACTTTCATTGCCGACAAAATCCATCATCAATTCATAAATTTGGAGAGGGAAGGAGTCTTCAAATATACATCTTTTATATACCATCTTTTGTTGTATCATCAGCCAGATAGCTTTTATTTCCCCATTAGGAAATTGGACTCAAAAGGAAATCGAAGGTCTGTGATTTTTTGGAGTTCCATCTTTCATAATACTAGTGAGTCCCCTTATACTTATAATGAGTTCATTGACTGGTTTGTACATCTAGCAATCACTTTATTGATAGGAGTTCCTCACTGGTGACATGAAGAAGATTTTGTAGCTCTCTAAACAGTACAGGATAGGTGACTGGTACCTATATCAAAATCACACAGAAATCAGAATGTATGGGTGTGAACTCTGCCCTTTCAAGTTACCTAGATATGTGCCCATGAGATTATTTGCACTAGAATATTTTAGGCAGCTTATAAATGCAGACTTAGTCCATTTTTGTAGCACAAAGAAAAAGGCTCAGCTAAGAATCAAGAACCAGTTAGGCCCTTTTATCATCAATTCTAGAGATGCTTGGGAAGAAGCTGAAAAGATTTTACAAGACCACCTTAGATTGAAGAAAAGTTTCTGGTGGGTGCCATATGACCCAAATAGTTTTATATGTGACAGAAGGACAAAAAACAGGCTATCAGTTTATATACATCATAGGATCCCAGAAATTGAACAGTTTGAAAATCAGGATGAATGGGTAGAAGGGACCCTAATAGAAGAAATTAGTGAGCAGGAAAATATGGAAATTGCTATGAAAGATCTTGAGAAAGCCCTTGACCTAGACTCTTTTGGACAGGTATCATTCAAACTGCCTCAGCAATCAGAAATTGGTACATCTTCTGCCGGAACTTCTCAACAACCTGCACAAGAAACCAACATACCAGTTACAGGAACTTCCAAAGGCAAAGAAGTAGAGACCACAAAACAGCCTACAATGACTGATTAGCCTAGAAAGACCAAAGAACAGAGTCATGTACAGATTCCTCCAGCCCAAACTAAAGCAGCAGAAATTCCAGCATTGCAAACTCCTCTAAATGAGGAAAGAAATAAAAAGAGGGACAGAGAAACCACCACACCTATCAGTGGACCTACAGAACAGCCTGGAGCAAAGAGACAAAGATTGAATCCTCTTTCAGAAGAGGAAATCATTGAAGAAACTATAGACAGCCACAGAGAAGAAAGGGTAGTGAGCCAACAAACTTCTCCATTGGGAGAAACATCTCTTAGCTCACAAAGGCAGGAGCTAGAAAGACAACACAATGTAGAAGTATCATCCACCAGGCCACAAAGCAAATAAGCCTCGGACATTAAGAAGAAATTTACAGAGATAAAAGTCATAAATGATCCAGTAAAGCTTAAAATTTATAATCAGTATCCAAAGATGGCCCCCTCAAACCAGCAGAGATTGATGTCAGCTTATGATATTAAAGAAGGAAAAATGTTAATGAGTTATTTTAAGCCAAAGGTGCAACAACCTCAGTCAACAGCAGATTACATCAGAACAAATTTGGAGGTCCTAGCCAAAGATATTCATCCTATGGACCAGATTGAACTTCATAAACAGACTGGGGAAATGGTCTATTCCACACTGACTAACAAAGAAATGATGGCCCACAAGCTACAAAATTCCTTGGATAATATAGCTGCTCAACTTCACTTGGAAAAAGCCTCCTCCCTAGCCAAGGATAACATAATTAAATTATTAGAATAAATCATCATTGGATTGGGACATGATCCCAAAGATGCTAAAGGCATACAAGCTCTAGTTAAAAAGAAAGAAGAGGACATTACTGCCCTGAGGAAACAGCTGAAACTGCCTCCTTCAAGGCATCCTTAGACAACAGAAGTTGTACAACAAAAATCAGAAGAAGATATGATGGACATGCTCCTGAAACTTAATGAAAGATTGAATGATACAGAGAAGGCATTAGAGAAGGCACTGAAGGAAAATCAGGGAGATTCGACCTCTTATCCTCCTGAAGTAACTCCCATAGTCTCAACAACAATCCCTTCTACATTTGGAACAACAGTAGCTCTAAATGTCCCAGCGGCCACAATAGAGGCAATCACAGATACAACAATAGCAGGAACAACATCAGGTAGCAGCACTAATTTAAGCGCAGAAGATCTTATCAAGGCCATGGAAGAACTGAAATTAAAAGTTACTGAATTAAAACAAGCATAAGAACAATTGGCCAATATAGAAAAGAAGTATGATGCTTCAAAAATCAATATTGCAGAAAAAACCAAGGAGATTAAAGCCTTAGAAAAGAAAGTTAAAGCATTAGAACAAGAGCTCACTTTTGATAAGCCCCTGACAGAGATCAAGAAAATCCTTTGGGCCAACATCATTCAATCTATAAATGATGTGTGGGCATCTATCCAAGTGATTTATGAACAGATTGATTTAGTGAGAGCAGCACATGGAGCAATTCAACAGACAAGAGTAGAGTTAGGACAAATGCCTGAACAGGCCAACAGGCTTATACATTTTTTAAATAACAGAAATAGGGAACAACTGGAAGCACTTGGCATCCCAGATAGGACTGACACTATTTTGGAAATCAAAAGGGTGCTAACTAAAAGAACTTTGATGCAAAATCTAGAGAGAAGATGTCAAGATATGCAGGTGGAAATCAATTCTTTTATGGAGAAATTCATAGTTTTGCAAAATAAAGGGCTACCAAGTCCTTTGGTCAATGACAGGTTAATGAAGCACATTGATTATGTAGATAAATTGAATAAGTATGCTAGAGATCAAGCTAGTTCATCAATGAGTGCATCAGGAACAAAAACACTTCCCACAGGCCGAGTTCTCTATGACAGCTTGGAGAACTTATTCTATATTGAACATGAGGTAAAGCACTTGTTTCAACTCCAGCCTAATTTCTTCAGATATATAGAGACTGATGAAACTCTGAGGAAACTTCAAAAACATAGATTTCCAGAGAAAAAATGGTGGGAAGACATATTGAGAATTTTGTAAATTTACTTTTGGTTAAATGTAAATTTTGCACTTTTACCATAGCAAGATGAACAAAGATGAAGAGAGGTCAAACAGGTCGAAGTGTATCAGAACAGGTGAAAAGTATTGGTCAAAACAAGGCAGCCAACACAGAGTTACTAAAAGGACAGCAGCAAGCCAAATAAAAGGGCCTGCCTCCAGCACATTCAGCGAGAATAGGAACAGCACAACAGTAGTTCACTTTCCTCCTATCTTTGAGACTAGTTGTCTCTATTTTTCTGTAAAAATAATTAGTCATCACTAGAATATATCTCACTCTGTTATGAGATATTTTTGTAAATATTTTTTGTATAAATACCCTCTCAATTGGAGTATTGAGGGTGGATTCTTAGACATTGTTGTAACATTGACTATTTTGGAATAAAGTGTTGTTTGGACCAACTTTGTGGCTTGCTGGATGAAGAATTCGAGCTAAGGACTTGTTATCACTCAGGTTGTTCCCTTTGACTCCCAAGGGAATATGGCCGAGGTAACCACTAACCAATCTTTTGGTCACAGGTTCTAGCCTACCTATGACCAGAGAGGGCTCTCTCTTTATGATTTAACTTTGTTTGTATAATATTTTAGGCTAGTTATAATGCTCAAGGTTTTGTTTTTGGAATTTGCTGGATGATGACTTCAGTCAAGATATATATGTGCTTACCAGGGTGTTCTAGGCCATTGGGCATGGAGTCAGTGGTGCTTAATTTGTTTGATATGTCTGTGTTGATACAGTAGTGATGTTGCAGAGCCAGATAAGTGTCTGAGAAACAATTCTTTGAATCTGTGATTGAGTGTGATGTAACCAGGGTATGAAAGGCAATTAAGAATCTTTCAACAAACTGGTATGGAGAAACAGTGAGAATATTATTTAGAAGCAGTGAAGAATTTCTACATAACATTCATATTTATAGAATTAATGAAAACATGAGCAATTAAGAATTCATGTTCATGATCAATTCTGAAGAAAACATTTTCAGCAATAAAGATTGAGCACAAGGTGTAATCAAACATTTCCTGTACTATTCCTTTTCTCTACTGCTAGATTAGTGAGACATGTGTATGATTTAATAAACATAAGAAGACAAAACATAGATTGAGAAAAACTTATTGTTCCATCAGACAGCACAGGAATTCTGCAACAGCACGCATAGCATCACCAAGACATCAAACATTCAGGAAATCACTGAGCTTTTCTAGCCTTTTGCATTAGATAATCTGAAAATATACAATACATTTTCCTCAGAATGAAAATCACCAACCCCTCATACGTTGCCAGGGGAGGTATATATACATAATTTACATAAGAAAATATCTAGCTGATGAGTAAATGTTCCATTAATATCGGGCCAACTCCTGGAGCATGGTAGCTGAGAAAGTAAATGCTGTAGTAACTCTTCAGTGCCTTAGCTGTCCAAAATGCTTAGAAAATGTTGGCTTTGTGGCTGTTGGAGTCGGCTGAGGATATGCTGTCCAAAAATTGCGTATTTATCTCTTGGCTTGCTGTCATTGTCTATATGCCGAGTCACCTTTCGGCTGCCTTAAATGTTGTCTTTATTCTGCTGTTTGACTTTTGCTGAGTTGGAGCTGGCAATGACCGAGCAACTGAGGCTATTGTGGCAAAATTTGAAGCATTGCCTGCCACCAATCCTCCTTGGGCATTTGGTGTCTTCGAATCTTCACTAAAGTTTCATCTGCCTCTGTATATCTGTAAAAATTTGGAGGAACCTCAAAAAGGTGATTTACCTCATTTTCAATGAAAAATAGACCTTCAAGTTTATTATATAGGCTCTGCCCTGTTGGAGGCCCTGTTTCCTCAGAAGTACTGCCAGATGCAGTGATTTTATTTTCAATAAAATTCGACATTCTGGTGGCATATTGCTCACGGGGGAGCAGTCTTCCTGTGCTGTTTAGTAGGCTGGGCAGTCCCTTTTGTTGCAGTGCTCCCATTTTGAGTTTGTACTCATCCACCTCAGCCTGTATTTCATAGCATTTCCTCTCCACGGTTTGTACAAAATTCCTGAGAGTCAGCACCTTTTTAGTTGTAAGAACAGCCTCTGTTCTGTTGACAATGTTGATGGCTGCCAGTTCCTCCTTAGTCTGGTTGTTCAAAAAATCTATCATTCTATTGGCCTGCTCAGGCCTGTTTCCCAGCACTGTTTTGGCCTTCTGAATCTCTATCTATGCTTGGCCAATTAAATCCATTTGTTCATGCACAGTCTTAATTGACTTCCATTGTCTAGTGATGGATTGGTCAATTCGGGCCCATAGAATTCTTTTTATTTCTGCCATAGCACTTTCTAGCTTGAGCTCTTTCTCCAAGGCCTTTATCTTCTCTTTGAGGGCCTTTATTTCCCTACCTTGTTCTGCCACAGTCATCTTTGATTTATCATATTTGGCCTCTAGCTCTGCCAACTTTTCCTTGGCTTGTTTTATCTCAGTAGCCTGGAGCTCCATTTCTTTAATAGCCTTAGTCAAATCTTCCATGTTTAAACTGGACTCTGGGGCTGTTGTTGTTGCTGCTGCTTCTGTTGTTGTTGTGGTGGTTACAGGGGCTACTGCTGCCTCTGTTGTTGCTGTGGTTGAAGTAGTTGGAGGAGCTTGGGATGTGGATTCTCCCTGCTTATCTTGTAGTGCCCCTTCAAGTTCCTTCTCCAAATCAAGGACCTTCTGGTTGAGCTGCATTATAAGATGCAGCTGCTCATCGGCCTCCTTTTCCTTCTGTAATTCTGTTGTTTGAGGGTGCTTGGTGGGCAGTAGCTTTAACCTTTTCTTCAATGCATTAAGGTCATCTTCTTTTTTCTTCAGGAGGGCCCTTACGCCCTTTGGATCCTTAGGATCATGTCCTAGGTCGATGATGATGTCCTCAAGTGATTTAATTCTGTTGTCCTTGGCCATGGAGGACATTCTCTCAAAATCCAACTGAATGTTGGTATTTTTTAGTGATTCTTTTAATTCATAGGCCATGGTTGCCCTGTCCACCAAGGTAGCATAGACCATTTCTCCAGTTTTCTTGTGGAGTTCTATTTGGTCCATGGGGTGAATGTCCTTTGCCATGACCTCCACCCTTGTCCTTACAAAATCTGCAGCTGATTTAGGCTGCGGCACCTTAGGTTTAAAGTGACTGAGGATCATTTTCTCCTCTTGAAGGTCATATACAGACATCAGCCTTTCTTGCTTGGCTGGTGTTGCCTTTAGAAACTGTTTATACACTTCTACTCTCAGCAAGTCATTTTGTGCCTTTATTTGTTTGAAAGAAGCCTTAGTGCTTGTAGGCTTCTTGCTCTGCTAAGTGGAGGATGACACCTCCAAGCCAAGTTGTGATCCCTGCTCCTGCTGAAAGGAGCTTCTACCTGTTTGCTGGCTTCCTTCCCCATCTTTCCTTGGACTGTCAAGGACTTCTTCACTTATCTCTTCTATTACCGAGGAGTCCACCTTTTGCCTCTTGGCCTCAGGTTGCTGGGAGGATCCACTAGCAGGAGTGGACTCTTCTCTGTCTCTTTTCTTACCCCTCTCCTCATGTGATGGAGTCTGCAAAATTGGTGCTGTAGGTGGTTCAGTTTGCGGTGGAGGGGTCTGCTCTTGTTGCTGCCCAATTGAGGAGGCAGGCTATTCTATTACTGTTTCTTCTTCAGCACCCATTATCCCTTTACCTTTATCTGTACCTGATGCTGCTGTAGAAGGTGCCTGGGTGGCTGCTGCAGTTGTTGTGGCCGAGGTCCCTTCTCCTACTGGGTGTGGTCGCTTGAAGGATACCTGCTGCACAGAATCTAAGTCAAGAGTCTTTTCCAAATCCTTGACATTCTTTTGCATTATCTCTTCTTCAGTCAATTTTTCAATTAATGTATCCGGTTTCCATTCTTGCTGATTGGCATACTGTTCAATGTGTGGATATTTGCAATGCTCATAGCCTAGCAGCCTGTACTTGACTCTTCTAGTAGTGATGAAGCCTTCAGGGTCATAGGGGACCCACCGGAAGCTTTTTGAGAGCTTGTACTTGTCTTTGAGGATTAGTTCAGCGTCTTGCCATCCCTCTTTCTTATTCATAATGAAGGGGCCTAGGTGGTGCTTGAACTTGAGATGGGCTTTCTTTTTGGAGCTGTGAAAGTGAGTGAGGTCAGAGTGAATAAGCTGCCTATAATACTCCAAGGCAAATAGTCTCATGGGCACATATTTTGGGAGCCTGTATGGACAGAGCTCACAGCCATAGATTCTAATGACTGTATGATCCTGGTATAGGTACCAATCACCTATTTTATAATTCTTGGAGAGCTGCAGGATTTTCTGTATTTCAAATGACATTCTGGGAGGAGGGGACCTCATCAACAAACAAGAGACTGGGTAAACAAATTGATCAATGAATTCACAATATGAATATGGTGAATTTTGCACTTGGTGGAAGACAGATGTCCAGAAGATAACAGATCTTCTTTCTCCTTTAGAATCCAGCTTTTTAATGTGGCATGGAAAAGCCTCGGGCTGGTAATACATGAACATGTGGTAGATATAAGATGAATACTTGAAGATGCCCTCCCTGTCCACTTTGAAAAGCTGCTCATGTATCTTGTTGGCTATGAACTTAGCAAAATTATATTTGTAGGCAGGAGGTTGGCCTGGGCTATAAGCAGCTAGTAATACCAGCACTGTCTCATCAACAAATTCACTGGTTTTATATCCCAACACATATGAAATCATGTCTAGCAGAAGTTTGCCTATATCAGTAAAGTGGACATATAAGTAGGGAGGTGGCCCTGTGGGCTGGCGGTCAGGCCTCATAAATGTCTGGGTGATCTTTTGCCTGTCATTAGTGGTCATCTTGGCACCTGTATCCAGAAGATAGTTCATGGAGAAAGGGAACAACAGCTGAGTTTGTTTGAAGTTGAGCATTTGGTTGATGGACTCAGCATTAATGTAAAAGAGGATGCTCCCAAATGGAGACTTGACAGCCCTGTGATTTGCATCATAATTCTCAGCACATAGGCGAATAATCTCTGGAAAAATGTTAACTGATGGGAGAAAGTAGTATGGCAGATTTGATTCCCATATCCCATATGTATCCTTGCCATTGAAATAGTCATCTCTCAATTCCCTGAAGGTCTGCAAATGGTCTCTATCACCCACAAAGTCTTGGATGAGGTAGTCCCTGTCAGCAAGAGGTAAGGACTCCAGGTCTTTATTTGGTGCATTTATGGGGGCAACACTGAGAGCTGTGGGTGCAGGAGCAACCATTATGTAGTTTGTGATTGGAACAAGGTAAGTGCAATGGTTTGCAAGGTTCCTCAAAGCTCAAGTGACAGACTCAATGTAGACAATGCTAGAAATTTTCTTCAAAGTGGAATAGGCAGGCTAGGCAGACTTGTCTCTGCTGTTCTTTGGTAAATTCACAGGAATGGTGAATACTGGAGATGAAATGCAGAGGGTGGGAAGGATTTAAATTGGTGAAATGCAGCTTTTTGGGCATGCGCTCAGCAAAAGGGAACAATGCCGGGCAGCTTGAGGATGAATTTGTAAATTTAGACCGTGAATTATCATTTCAATATCCAATTTTGGAGCTGGGGCAATGTGGGTTGCTTTAGTTCAAAATTAAGTAAGAGACAATCTTCAATTTGGGATTTAACAGGTGTTTTATGGATGATTTGCAGAGAAATGGTACAAACACGGATGAAACAGGTGAATTGCGGGCAAATACCTGGATAGACGATGTCGAGAGCCTCCGGGTTGACAGTGGATGAATAATGCAGGTGAATTGGTGATCGGCGGCATCTGCAGCTTTGAATCTGGCGGCTTGGAGGAGAATTTCGGTGCAAACAACTCACAACGGCTCTGGAGACTCTTTTCAAACGAAAATGACATATAAACGGCCAAAATCCGTGTTTTAACGACAAATTTGGCAAAAATGGGTCATTGGCGCTTTTCCGCCGATGACGTCAGCATGATGTCATGGCGGGCCCGGGGTACGGAGGGTGACGTGGGCGCTGAGCTGGAGGCCAGCGTGGCCGGACACGGTGGCGGGCGGAGTGCGGTGGCAAAGTTACGTGGAGGGCCACGAGGCGCGGGGGCGGGAGTTAGTGACGTGACGTCACGATGACGTGGAGGTGACGCGCCATCAGAGGGGCGGTATCGGGGAGAGTGGTAAGCGGTCTCCCCGCACCGCTTTTGGGAGAAGGTGGTATCGGGGAGGGGGGCTCCGAACACCCCCGCCGCTTGCCACGCGTCCCGTGTACGGGGTGGGGAAACCGCCCTCTCCCCGGACGTTAAAGGGAGGCACGTTCAGATTTCAAAACGCCTGCCCACCGTTGGATGAAGGGGGGCGGGAGATGGACGGCTGGCGGGCGCCCCGACCCGTCGTGCATGTTGGGGGAACCCGCCGGTCGATTAAAATATTTATTATAACATTTCGGGTATTAAACTTTGGTTAAGGGGTTTTTGTGGGTTTTTTGGGTATGGGTTAATCTGTCGGGGGGTCAACAAATGGTTAGACATAGGTTTGAGTGGGGGAAAGGGTTTGCATGGGTATTTATGAATTTTTTCGGAAAAAGGGGTATAGATGAGGGTTAAGGGTGGGCTATTAGTCTAACCACGGGTTAGAGTAATTCCCAAAACAAGGGTTGACTATAGTCCCTGGTGGGCTAATGTCTCCCATGGACCTACTATTCAGCTATAATGCTAAAGGGGGGATACTTATACATTGTTTGGGGTTTTATACACCATGGTGTTATAATAATAGGGAAAGGGGAACATAGGGGATTTAGTGTAGATTAGAATTAGTAGTCAGTATTTGGAGGGGAATGTGAATGGGAAGTGCTAGCTACTAAGCTTTTTAGGAATCAAACTTAGTTAGGGAGTAGATCAAAATGAAAAGAATTTTTACACAAGAAATGTGGCTTCTTTTCAAAGAGAGAAGTCATTTATGACATGAAATTTTCACAAATGAGGAGTATAAGGAGGACTAATCAGGCAGATCCTGCAGTGCTCATGGGGAGGTTAGTAAGAATCTTTTGAAGGGGTGAGGGAAGTTAGTGCTGGTTTAGTAGTTTGCCAAATAGGCCATTGCTCTTGCCTTTCTCCTGCTGATGACCACTTTGTGATTTATTCCAAGTGATATGCTTGGATATTGCTTTCTGCAACCTTCAACTGCCTACCCTGCCTATTATGCCTAACATTTTTTCTTCCTTTGTATGGGTGCACTTAGCCTTGCAAACCCTGATAATTCTCTTTTATTTTTGCTGCCCTCCTATCTAAGTCTACCCTTATGACTTCCAAGGGCCCAGATTAAGCAGTTGGGCTCCTTTCTTTCTCTATCCACCTAGTCATCTGTCAAGCTTGAACTGTTTGAACAGGTACTTCCTCTCTAGTCTACAACATGCAATTTAAAACATGGTGAGGCCCAGCTTGAGCTGTTGGGCCACCCATCAAAGTAGTAGTGGCAATTTGGACTAGCCACTTTCATGGTCTTTGTTTGGGGTTCATTTCTTTTATTTTTTTCTTTGACCAATTCATTTTCCTGCCCTTAGATTTTTCTTTTAAGGCATACCCTCTTTACATTTTTTAAATGTTTGCCTCTTTCACAAAAATGGAACCTTAGCAGCATGGAAGGTGAACATTTTTGGCACTTCCACTGTCAATCATGAGAGATGAAAACCTATTGGTATAGGAGGCTAACAGTGGCTCCACTTGGGGATGGCTTTTCCAGGTGAAAAGCCAAGAACAACAGGTCAGATTGCCTGAGTTTCTGCTCCCCTGCTGCTGGCTGAATTTCTGTGTTGTTGGAGACCAATGGTTAGGACCCTAAATAGTTGCAGGCAGCACCCAGTAAGCTGATTTGCTGTGAATTTGCAGATCTGTTTTTTACCTGTTTCTCAAACTTTCTCTTCATGATTTGATAACTACCCTGTGTTTTCCTTGCTGCCCAAATGCCAGGATCAACATTTTCCAAAAAAGAACATAGTGTATTATCCTGGTCTTCTCAAAATATGATGCACTCGCTGCTTTATTTATCTGTTGTAATTGAAAATACTAGAAATACAAATATTTATGTACAATATATGCCTGTTCAGTGTTTGATCAAAGGGAGTCAAAATAATGCTTGAGCATTCTCCCATTAACTGGGCCTTCCTCGGTGTTTGAGCCATCCAAACTTCTTAGAAAATAGGTGTTGTTTCCTTGTATAGCATAGATAACATAGGGTCCCTTCCATAAAAAATCAAACTTACCATGTTTGCCTTTGTCCTCTCTTCTGGAATCCCATCTTAACACTTTATTTCCTATAAAGAAATCTTCAGCTTTGGTTCTTTTGTCAAATATTCTTTTAAGCTTTTCTTGTAGAACTTGGGTCCTTTGATAGACTTCTTCTCTTGTTTGCTGTAAATGAATTGTCTGATTAATTCTTCTTTGAATGTCATTGGGCTCAGCTTGTATTTCTTGCAGCAACTTAATCACAGGAATTCCTAGAGATGTAGGAAACTTTGCTTCTAGCCCATAAACCAGTTCATATGGACTCATGCCAATTGATCTCTTGGTGGTCAGTCTATCTCCCCACAGTGCATTTACCAGCTTCTTATGCCAATTCTTTTTGTTTTCTTCCAAAACTTTTTTAATGATGTTGATGAGACTTTTATTGGAAGATTCAGCTAGGCCATTACCTTGAGGATAATAGGCAGTGGAATGACCTAGGGTCATGTGATACTTGTGACAAAAATTGATCATTTTCTTGGACTTGAAAGCTGCAGCATTGTCTGTAATGATTTTGTCTGGACAGCCAAACCTGGACAAGATGTTGGTTTCTAGGAATTGTATAATAATGGAGTCATTGGCCTGCCTGCAAGGGATGGCCTCTATCCATTTGGTGAAGTAATCTGTGGCAGTGAGAATCCACCTATGCTGGCCAGAGGATGGAGGATGAATTTCACCAATGAAGTCTAAACCCCATTGCTGGAATGGTCTCTCAGTTGAAACTGGTTTGAGTGGTAAAGGCAGCAGCTTCCTCTTGCCCTCAAAAATTTGGCATTTGTGGCAAGACATTACAAATTTCTTTACATCAGCAAACAAGGAGGGCCAATAAAATCCAGCCCTTAGGATTTTATCTGGTGTAGATTTCCAGTATAAGTGTCCTCCGGAGTCACCTGCATGAAATTCTCTGAGGACATTGTCAGTTTCTTCTATTGTTAAGAAATTGAGTAATATTCCTTCATGATTTCTCCAAAATAAAACATTGTCAATGATACAAAACTTTGATGCTTTCATTTTCAAGAATCTTTTCTTGGTTCTGGACAACCCTGGAGGAGCTTACAGGTTTAATAATACAAAACATATATCAGTGTACCAGGGAGATTGCATAAAGGCTTGGTTGATCTGTGGAGTCGCCATCTCCTGTTCGTCGTCCAGTTCATTAATGTCAAGGGCTTGAAAATTGGTTTCAGTCATTAGTTTGGCTAGGCCTTGTCCTTTTATTAGTTTGGTAGGTTTAATCTCAATGTCATATTCTAAGATATTGGCAATCCATTTGCCCCTCTTGCCCTCAATTCCTTCTTGGGTTAAAATATCTTTGACCATTGCATTAGGAACATAGGCAATTATATGAGAGTAAAGAATATAGATTCTGAATTCCTTGATGGCTTTTACCAAGGCATAGGCTTGTTTTTCCATGATCTGATATTTCAAAGGAGCATCCCTAAGGGCTCTACCAAAAAATGCAATGGGTTTTTCACAGCCTTGGTCATCTTTTTGTAGTAGAACAGCAGCAATAGTATGCTCAGAAGCAAAAGAAAAAATAAGGAAATCTTGATCAAATCCAGGGCTCGGGAGGACTGGTGTGTTTGTCAATGCTCTTTTGATATCCTCAAAGGCTTGTTTAGCTTCCATAGTCCATTTGACCTTGGAATCCTTTTTCAGCATATTGTTTAGCAGTCTAATGAGTTCAGCCAGATTGGGAATGAATCTCCTTAAGAAGTTGATCTTTCCTAGAAAGCTTTGTAGTTCTTTGATGTTTCTTGGATGAGGTACTTGTAGGATAGCTTGAATTCTGTCCGGGTCAATCCTAATACCATCTTTTGAGATTATATGCCCCAGAAGTTTACCTTCTTCCAGCCCAAGTAGTGACTTTTTTGGGTTCAATGATATGCCATACTTTCTGCAAATTGTGAAAACTTGCCTCAAGTGTTCTAAGTGTTCTTGATCTGATTTTGAAAAGGCAGTTAGATCATCAAGATAGACTACTAGGAAGTCATGAATTTCCTTAGAAAAGGCAATATCCATTGCTCTTTGGAATGTGGCCCCTGCATTCTTGAGTCCAAACGGCATTTTGACATATTTGAATGTTCCCCAAGGTCTTGTAAAGGCAGTTTTGTCTTGATCATCTGGGTGTACTAGAATTTGATTGAATCCTGAAAAACCATCTAGTAAAGAGATCCTAGCAGCTCCCACTACCCTTTGCAAGATGTGGTCCATTTTAGGTAAGGGATAATGGTCTTTGAGAGATACTTTGTTCAGATTCCTAAAGTCAACACACAGTCGGATTTCCCCTGTCTTTTTCCTAGTAGGCACTAGGTTTGAAATCCACTCTGAGAATCTGATTGGGGCAATGATCCCAGCTTCACACATACGTTTGACCTCTTTTTCAATAAGGGGGAGTAGGATTGGATTGACTCTCCTGAGCTTCTATTTGAACGGCTTTTGATTTTCTTTTAGAGGGATAGTGTGTTGGATAACTGATGTATCGTAGGATTTAAGGTCCTCATAACTCCAGGCAAAGACATCTTGAAACTCTTTAAATAACTCAATGTATTTCAGTTTCTGCTCAGGTGGTAATGCTTTGGATAATTTGACCATTTTGGGATTTTCATGAGTCCCAATGTTACAATCTTCTATTTCAGCATTCAGTGGTTGCATTTTCGGTTTTCTTGAGATATCATTTGAATCGAACAGATCCTCCAAAGGGGTTAGTCCTATGGGCAGAAAATTGTCCTTTAGGTCAATTACCTCATCTTCTGCTTCAACCATTTCTTCTTCATCTGATTGTTTCAGCTCCTGTATAGTTTCTTTGTCAAAGGTGGTAGGATGCAAAACTAAATCAGCTGTTTCAGCTGATATTTTCTGTGTAATTGTGCATAACTGTGGTTGATCATCTCTAGTGCTAGTGTCAATGTTCATGCCAAAAAATTCTTCCTTTAAAGTGAGAAAGTTTTTTATCTGTTTGTTACTCTCAAAGACTTGCCAATTCTTGATGTTGTCCGGAACTGAAGGTCTGTGTTTGATTTCAGCAGTAAATGTATGATTGGTTTTGAAAAGCAACTTACAAGTTCTGGCAAAAGTTGCCAAGCTGTGAGCATGCAGATTAAGTTCTCTGGAAATTTTAGTCAACTGTGATTGTGAGAAGCTCTCAAGTATTTGAATAGCTGCCCCCTTGTATGCTCTCAACCTTAGATCATTTGTGGTGAAATTTCCCTTCATCTGTTGTATGACCAGATCTGAATCTCCCAAGATTGAGATTTTGGTTGCACCTAGATTTTTTATGAGTTTCAGACCTAGCAGGAGGGCTTCATATTCAGCCATGTTGTTTGTGCATCGAAAGTTTAGTCTATATGCATGGCCCTCAGCTTGGTCATTGTGCATATTGTGGATCCATACTCCTGCCCTAGCTCCTAGCTTGTTTACAGAGCCATCAAATTCTAGATACCATAAAGTTTCATGATCAAGATTTGGATTGGGATCATTAGAAAGTTGGATGATGGGTAGGTTGGTTTCTTGCAAGTCACTTGGTGTATCCTTTTCTTCTGTGTTCTTATCAGCTGTTCCCACAGTCCCTTGGTCTTTGAAAGTACATTGTTCATCTAACTCCTCGGTCTCTACTGTCATCAATAGTTCAGAATAAGCTTTGTGACAGACATCGGCATTGTAGAGAATGAATGAATCCATGTCTGAGTGTATTGAGTAGATTGGGAAGTTTTGGGGCTTCTCTTGACTGCTTACCACATATTTCATCAGAGTTTCCCGGTATAATCTCTTTGGCTGCCCAAAGACTGAGATAGTTGCATAGGACATATCTAATTGCAGAGATCCTTGAAGTTTAGCCCCCCAGGATCTGGACAAGAGCATGCCATACTTAGGGGGTATGTCAGCTACCACTACATCCATCAATATAGTTTTGGTTGGGTATTGAACCAGGGAGACACATAAGTCTTTAATTAGGCCTAAACACCTGACTTGGCTTGAATCAAATGAGAACAGATCTTTGTAAGGTCTTGTGATATCTAAGTCAAGTTTTTCCATCACAGATTTGGGCATTAAGTTGTGTGAGGCCCCGGAATCGAACATTGCATTATGTAGGACCTTATCATGAATGTTTAGACTGACATAAAAGGGTGGTACCCCTCCATTTTCTGTTTTTCCATTAACCTCAGGCCCAAACAGCAACTCTGGTTGGTCATCTAGGACATTCACAACATCTTTATTGTCTGATATTTGGAGTGATTTATTGATCTGCTGTCTATATATGTCATGTTTGGCTAATTCCGAAAGAGGAACTGATATCTTTAGCTTGCTTATTTCTGTTTCCAAGTTGAACGGTTTTTCCATTTGAATTTTGGCATTCATTGCAACAAATTTTTCCTTTTCAGCTGAGTTATCAAGTGTCTTCTGCTCATAATTAGGTCCATTTTGAGTAACACTGGTGCCATGCTTGTTTCCTAAGGGAGCATCTGCCTTTGTCTTTAATGGATAGGGTAGACCTGGCTAATTCTGAGAGGACTGTTGCTCTGAAATGTCCTCCACAGTCACTTCTGTTGTAGGTGGGTTCGAGCTACCAGCTGATTGGGGAAGGGAGGTATTTTCATTGATCTTTTTTGGCTGTTTGTTGTCCTTTGGTTTGAGGGGTGTAGGTACATCTACTGTTCTACTCCTTAGTTTGTACTGTTTGTGCACCTCATACACAGCTGCATCATATCCTTCTTTAAAATCGAAAGATTCTCCTGACTTAGTGTGGAATTGACTGTCATTGTAAATCTCTTGGTCTTCTTGTGTTAAAAATACTTGATTTTCACTGTCCAAACCCATCATATTGATGTGAGGGTCCTCACTAGGTTCACTAGATGTTGAAGCCTCAGCATAATTCTCTTGGAAAGGGGGTCTGACATGCTGGTCAGGATCAATCCTTCCAACATTAGTATTTTGATTCTTTCTGAAGTTTGGGTTTCTAATATTGCTTGTTTGACCTTCCCATGATGATTTTCTTTCTATGGTTTCCACCCTGTCTCCAAGTCTATCCATCCCTTTGATGATTGCATCTAGCTTTTGCTCAAATGATGAGGGTTCTTCTTTGAAAGTAGTTCTCCTTTCAGTTCTTGCCCGGTTTCTTTTGGCAATCAGATTTGCCTCTACACTCACAACTATGTTTTGCATGTCTGCTAGAGTAGCAGGGGCTCTTTCTCTTAGTTGATATGCCATGTCAGCATCAAATCCATCAAGGAATTTAATCAATGCCAAATCAGGTGGAGGTCTAAGATTTTGAGGAATGGCATTATAAGTAGTGTTGAATCTAGTGCAATAGTCCAAGACAGTTTCTTGTGGGCCTCTTTTTATGGTGTCATATTCAGATAAAATGTGCAGAGGGTCCTTTTTCTTTTCCCATCTGTTCAAGAAGGACTGATAAAGGGCACCTGAATCAGCTATAGAATGTGCAGCCAGTGCCCTGAAACAGGTTCTTACTTCACCTGTCAAACTTTGGACAAAGATTTTCATCCTTACATCATCATCATCTATCTCATAGTTCTCAAAGTAGTCTTGCATTTTCTTAGTATGCTGTAAGGCAGTGTACGTACTAGTTCCATCAAAATAGGTAATTTTTCCTTGGTAATCCTGAGGCATGGTCCCAGGATTTCCAGGCAATTGAAGGGGTGCATAACGATTAGCCATATTTGGTGGGATAAGTGGGACAACTGGTAGAAGGGGAACAACTGGGACAGCAACAACAGTTTGTGTGTTGGTTGTAGACAATATGTTTTGTGAAGTGGATGATGAAAAGGGGGAGGAATGAGTTGTATGGAGGTGAATAGATGGCTTAACAGGGGTTGGAATAAAACTTTGCTGACCTACCTCAGGGCTAGTTTCAGGGGATTGTTTAGGTTCCTTCTGGTTCCTATGAGTTTTATGGATCAAATTTGGATTCTCGAGAACAGGTGGGGGATTTGGGTCAGGATTTGACTTGGTGTGCCTAGTTCTCTTCTTAGGAGCCAGCTTCTGAACTTGTTTTGGTATTTTTGAGGATATTTTTTAGAACTATTTTAAGGGACTGCTCAAGCTTTTGGAACCACTGTCTAAAAACAGACGGCAGTTGAAAAATACGCTCTTTCCCCAGCGGAGTCGCCAATTATGTTATCACTCAGGTTGTTCCCTTTGACTCCCAAGGGAATACGGCCGAGGTAACCACTAACCAATCTTTTGGTCACAGGTTCTAGCCTACCTATGACCAGAGAGGGCTCCCTCTTTATGATTTAACTTTGTTTGTATAATATTTTAGGCTAGTTATGATGCTCAAGGTTTTGTTTTTGGAATTTGCTGGATGATGAATTCAGTCAAGATATATATGTGCTTATCAGGGTGTTCTAGGCCATTGGGCATGGAGTCAGTGGTGCTTAATTTGTTTGATATGTCTGTGTTGATACAGTAGTGATGTTGCAGAGCCAGATAAGTGTCTAAGAAACAATTCTTTGAATCTGTGATTGAGTGTGATGTAACCAGGGTATGAAAGGCAATTAAGAATCTTTCAACAAACTGGTATGGAGAAACAGTGAGAATATTATTTAGAAGCAGTGAAGAATTTCTACATAACATTCATATTTATAGAATTAATGAAAACATGAGCAATTAAGAATTCATGTTCATGATCAATTCTGAAGAAAACATTTTCAGCAATAAAGATTGAGCACAAGGTGTAATCAAACATTTCATGTACTATTCCTTTTCTCTACTGCTAGATTAGTGAGACATGTGTATGATTTAATAAACATAAGAAGACAAAACATAGATTGAGAAAAACTTATTGTTCCATCAGACAGCACAGGAATTCTGCAACAACACGCATAGCATCACCAAGACATCAAACATTCAGGAAATCACTGAGCTTTTCTAGCCTTTTGCATTAGATAATCTGAAAATATACAATACATTTACCTCAGAATGAAAATCACCAACCCCTCATACGTTGCCAGGGGAGGTATATATACATAATTTACATAAGAAAATATCTAGCTGATGAGTAAATGTTCCATTAATATCGGGCCAACTCCTGGAGCATGGTAGCTGAGAAAGTAAATGCTGTAGTAACTCTTCAGTGCCTTAGCTGTCCAAAATGGTCAGAAAATGTTGACTTTGTGGCTGTTGGAGTCGGCTGAGGATATGCTGTCCAAAAATTGCGTATTTATCTCTTGGCTTGCTGTTGTTGTCTATATGCCGAGTCACCTTTCGGCTGTCTTAAATGTTGTCTTTATTCTGCCGTTTGACTTTTGCTGAGTTGGAGCTGGCAATGACCGAGCAATTGAGGCTATTGTAGCAAAATTTGAAGCATTGCCTGCCACCAATCCTCCTTGGGCATTTGGTGTCTTCGAATCTTCACTAAAGTTTCATCTACCTCTGTATATCTGTAAAAATTTGGAGGAACCTCAAAAAGGTGATTTACCTCATTTTCAATGAAAAATAAACCTTCAAGTTTATTATATAGGCTCTGTCCTGTTGGAGGCCCTGTTTCCTCAGAAGTACTGCCAGATGCAGTGATCTAATTTTCAATAAAATTCGACATTCTAGTGGCATATTGCTCATAGGGGAGCAGTCTTCCTGTGCTGTTTAGTAGGCTGGGAAGTCCCTCTTGTTGCAGTGCTCCCATTTTGAGTTTGTACTCATCCACCTCAGCCTGTATTTCATAGCATTTCCTCTCCACGGTTTGTACAAAATTCCTGAGAGTCAGCACCTTTTTAGCTATAAGAACAGCCTCTGTTCTGTTGACAATGTTGATGGCTGCCAGTTCCTCCTTAGTCTGGTTGTTCAAAAAATCTATCATTCTATTGGCCTGCTCAGGCCTGTTTCCCAGCACTGTTTTGGCCTTCTGAATCTCTATCTGTGCTTGGCCAATTAAATCCATTTGTTCATGCACAGTCTTAATTGACTTCCATTGTCTAGTGATGGATTGGTCAATTCGGGCCCATAGAATTCTTTTTATTTCTACCATAGCACTTTCTAGCTTGAGCTCTTTCTCCAAGGCCTTTATCTTCTCATTGAGGGCCTTTATTTCCCTACCTTGTTCTGCCACAGTCATCTTTGATTTATCATATTTGGCCTCTAGCTCTGCCAACTTTTCCTTGGCTTGTTTTATCTCAGTAGCCTGGAGCTCCATTTCTTTAATAGCCTTAGTCAAATCTTCCATGTTTAAACTGGACTCTGGGGCTATTGTTGATGCTGCTGCTTTTGTTGTTGCTGTGGTGGTTACAGGGGCTACTGCTACCTCTGTTGTTGCTGTGGTTGAAGTAGTTGGAAGAGCTTGGGATGTGGATTCTCCCTGCTTATCTTGTAGTGCCCCTTCAAGTTCCTTCTCCAAATCAAGGACCTTCTGGTTGAGCTGCATTATAAGATCCAGCTACTCATCGGCCTCCTTTTCCTTCTGTAATTCTGTTGTTTGAGGGTGCTCGGTGGGTAGTAGCTTTAACCTTTTCTTCAATGCATTAAGGTCATGTTCTTTTTTCTTCAGGAGGGCCCTTACGCCCTTTGGATCCTTAGGATCATGTCCTAGGTCGATGATGATGTCCTCAAGTGATTTAATTCTGTTGTCCTTGGCCATGGAGGACATTCTCTCAAAATCCAACTGAATGTTGGTATTTTTCAGTGATTCTTTTAATTCATGGGCCATGGTTTCCCTGTCCACCAAGGTAGCATAGACCATTTCTCCAGTTTGCTTGTGGAGTTCTATTTGGTCCATGGGGTGAATGTCCTTTGCCATGACCTCCACCCTTGTCCTTACAAAATCTGCAGCTGATTTAGGCTGCGGCACCTTAGGTTCAAAGTGACTGAGGATCATTTTCTCCTCTTCAAGGTCATATACAGACATCAGCCTTTCTTGCTTGGCTGGTGTTGCCTTTAGAAACTGTTTATACACTTCTACTCTCAGCAAGTCATTTTGTGCCTTTATTTGTTTGAAAGAAGCCTTAGTGCTTGTAGGCTTCTTGCTCTGCTGAGTGGAGGATGACACCTCCAAGCCAAGTTGTGATCCCTGCTCCTGCTGAAAGGAGCTTGTACCTGTTTGCTGGCTGCCTTCCCCATCTTTCCTTGGACTGTCAAGGACTTCTTCACTTATCTCTTCTATTACCGGGGAGTCCACCTTTTGCCTCTTGGCCTCAGGTTGCTGGGATGATCCACTAGAAGGAGTGGACTCTTCTCTATCTCTTTTCTTACCCCTCTCCTCATGTGATGGAGTCTGCAAAATTGGTGTTGTAGGTGGTTCAGTTTGCGGTGGAGGGGTCTGCTCTTGTTGCTGCCCAATTGAGGAGGCAGGCTGTTCTTTTACTGTTTCTTCTTCAGCACCCATTATCCCTTTACCTTTATCTGTACCTGATGCTGCTGTAGAAGGTGCCTGGGTGGCTGGTGCAGTTGTTGTGGCCGAGGTCCCTTCTCCTACTGGGTGTGGTCGCTTGAAGGATACCTGCTGCACAGAATCTAAGTCAAGAGTCTTTTCCAAATCCTTGACATTCTTTTGCATTATCTCTTCTTCAGTCAATTTTTCAATTAATGTATCCAGTTTCCATTCTTGCTGATTGGCATACTGTTCAATGTGTGGATATTTGCAATGCTCATAGCCTAGCAGCCTGTACTTGACTCTTCTAGCAGTGATGAAGCCTTCAGGGTCATAGGGGACCCACCGGAAGCTTTTTGAGAGCTTGTACTTGTCTTTGAGGATTAGTTCAACGTCTTGCCATCCCTCTTTCTTATTCATAATGAAGGGGCCTAGGTGGTGCTTGAACTTGAGATGGGCTTTCTTTTTGGAGCTGTGAAAGTGAGTGAGGTCAGAGTGAATAAGCTGCCTATAATACTCCAAGGCAAACAGTCTCATGGGCACATATTTTGGGAGCCTATATGGACAGAGCTCACAGCAATAGATTCTGATGACTGTATGATCCTGGTATAGGTACCAATCACCTATTTTATAATTCTTGGAGAGCTACAGGATTTTCTATATTTCAAATGACATTCTGGGAGGAGGGGACCTCATCAACAAACAAGAGACTGGGTAAACAAATTGATCAATGAATTCACAATATGAATATGGTGAATTTTGCACTTGGTGGAAGACAGATGTCCAGAAGATAACAGATCTTCTTTCTCCTTTAGAATCCAGCTTTTTAATGTGGCATGGAAAAGCCTCGGGCTGGTAATACATGAACATGTGGTAGATATAAGATGAATACTTGAAGATGCCCTCCCTGTCCACTTTGAAAAGCTGCTCATGTATCTTGTTGGCTATGAACTTAGCAAAATTATATTTGTAGGCAGGAGGTTGGCCTGGGCTATAAGCAGCTAGTAATACCAGCACTGTCTCATCAACAAATTCACTGGTTTTATAGCCCAACACATATGAAATCACGTCTAGCAGAAGTTTGCCTATATCAGTAAAGTGGACATATAAGTAGGGAGGTGGCCCTGTGGGCTGGCGGTTAGGCCTCATAAATGTCTGGGTGATCTTTTGCCTGTCATTAGTGGTCATCTTGGCACCTGTATCCAGCAGATAGTTCATGGAGAAAGGGAACAACAGCTGAGTTTGTTTGAAGTTGATAATTTGGTTGATGGACTCAGCATTAATGTAAAAGAGGATGCTCCCAGATGGAGACTTGACAGCCCTGTGATTTGCATCATAATTCTCAGCACATAGGCGAATAATCTCTGGAAAAATGTTAACTGATGGGAGAAAGTAGTATGGAAGATTTGATTCCCATATCCCATATGTATCCTTGCCATTGAAATAGTCATCTCTCAATTCCCTGAAGGTCTGCAAATGGTCTCTATCACCCACAAAGTCTTGGATGAGGTAGTCCCTGTCAGCAAGAGGCAAGGACTCCAGGTCTTTATTTGGTGCATTTATGGTGGCAACACTGAGAGCTGTGGGTGCAGGAGCAGCCATTATGTAGTTTGCGAATGGAACAAGGTAAGTGCAATGGTTTGCAAGGTTCCTCAAAGCTCAAGTGACAGACTCAATGTAGACAATGCTAGAAATTTTCTTCAAAGTGGAATAGGCAGGCTAGGCAGACTTGTCTCTGCTGTTCTTTTGTAAATTCACAGGAATGGTGAATACTGGAGATGAAATGCAGAGGGTGGGAAGGATTTAAATTGGTGAAATGCAGCTTTTTGGGCATGCGCTCGGCAAAAGGGAACAATGCCGGGCAGCTTGAGGACGAATTTGTAAATTTAGACCGTGAATTATCGTTTCAATATCCAATTTTGGAGCTAGGGCAATGTGGTTTGCTTTAGTTCAAAATTAAGTAAGAGACAATCTTCAATTTGGGATTTAACAGGTGTTTTATGGATGATTTGCAGAGAAATGGTACAAACACGGATGAAACAGGTGAATTGCGGGCAAATACCTGGATAGACGATGTCAAGAGCCTCCGGGTTGACAGTGGATGAATAATGCAGGTGAATTGGTGATCAGCGGCGTCTGCAGCTTTGAATTTGGCAGCTTGGAGGCGAATTTCGGTGCAAACAGCTCACAACGGCTTTGGAGACTCTTTTCAAACGAAAATGACATATAAACGGCCAAAACACGCATTTTAACGACAAATTTGGCAAAAATGGGTCATTGGCGCTTTTCTGCCGATGACGTCAGCATGACGTCATGGTGGGCCCAGGGTACAGAGGGTGACGTCGGCGCTGAGCTGGAGGCCAGCGTGGCCGTACACGGTGGCGGGCGGAGTGCGTTGGTAAAGTTACGTGGAGGGCCACGAGGCGCGAGGGCGGGAGTTAGTGACGTGACGTCACGATGACGTGGAGGTGACGCGCCATCAGAGGGGCGATATCGAGGAGAGTGGTAAGCGGTCTCCCCGCACCGCTTTTGGGAGAAGGCGGTATTGGGGAAGGGGGCTCCAAACACCCCTGCTGCTTGCCACGCATCCTGTGTATGGGGGGGAAAACCGCCCTCTCCCCGGACGTTAAAGGGAGGCACGTTCAGATTTCAAAACGCCCGCCCACCGTTGGATGAAGGGGGGCGGGAGATGGACGGCTGGCGGGTGCCCCGACCCGTCGTGCATGTTGGGGGGACCCGCCGGTCGATTAAAATATTTATTATAATATTTCGGGTATTAAACTTTGGTTAAGGGGTTTTTGTGGGTTTTTTTGGGTATGGGTTAATCTGTCGGGGGGTCAACAAATGGTTAGACTTAGGTTTGAGTGGGGGAAAGGGTTTTCATGGGTATTTATGAATTTTTTCGGAAAAAGGGGTATAGATGAGGGTTAAGGGTGGGCTATTAGTCTAACCAGGGGTTAGAGTAATTCCCAAAACAAGGGTTGACTATAGTCCCTGGTGGACTAATGTCTCCCATGGACCTACTATTCAGCTATAATGCTAAAGGGGGGATACTTATACATTGTTTGGGGTTTTATACACCATGGTGTTATAATAATAGGGAAAGGGGAACATAGGGGATTTAGTGTAGATTAGAATTAGTAGTCAGTATTTGGAGGGGAATGTGAATGGGAAGTGCTAGCTACTAAGCTTTTTAGGAATCAAACTTAGTTAGGGAGTAGATCAAAATGAAAAGAATTTTTACACAAGAAATGTGGCTTCTTTTCAAAGAGAGAAGTCATTTATGACATGAAATTTTCACAAATGAGGAGTATAAGGAGGACTGATCAGGCAGATCCTGCAGTGCTCATGGGGAGGTTAGTAAGAATCTTTTGAAGGGGTGAGGGAAGTTAGTGCTGGTTTAGTAGTTTGCCAAATAGGCCATTGCTCTTGCCTTTCTCCTGCTGATGACCACTTTGTGATTTATTCCAAGTGATATGCTTGGATCTTGCTTTCTGCAACCTTCAACTGCCTACCCTGCCTATTATGCCTAACATTTTTTCTTCCTTTGTATGGGTGCACTTAGCCTTGCAAACCCTGATAATTCTCTTTTCTTTTTGCTACCCTCCTATCTAAGTCTACCCTTATGACTTCCAAGGGCCCAGATTAAGCAGTTGGGCTCCTTTCTTTCTCTATCCACCTAGTCATCTGTCAAGGTTGAATTGTTTGAATAGGTACTTCCTCTCTAGTCTACAACATGCAATTTAAAACATGGTGAGGCCCAGCTTGAGCTGTTGGGCCACCCATCAAAGTAGTAGTGGCAATTTGGACTAGCCACTTTCATGGTCTTTGTTTGGGGTTCATTTCTTTTATTTTTTTCTTTGACCAATTCATTTTCCTGCCCTTAGATTTTTCTTTTAAGGCATACCCTCTTTACATTTTTTAAATGTTTTCCTCTTTCACAAAAATGGAACCTTAGCAGCATGGAAGGTGAACATTTTTGGCACTTCCACTGTCAATCATGAGAGATGAAAACCTATTGGTATAGGAGGCTAACAGGACTTTTCTTAGAATTCTTGAATCAAACACCGGATCAATAAGTTCATCTATGCCTTGTGTTTTAAAGTTTTCCTTATTTAAAATATCATCTATGTTTCACATCTGAATGATAAACGAAAAAGAATAACTCATAATTTGCTTAATTGCACTCTGTTTTCAATCATTATTATTCTCAATGTTTTCTTCTGAACTAGTATAAACAGTGAATTCTTGACTGCTCCTGTTTCCTAGTTTTTCCTTTTAATCATTTAGTGAAGAATTCTTAATTTCTATTTACTGATGGTTAGTCATATTCTGCTCATTTAAAGTATGTTAAAGGATTTTTAGTTTCCCTTTAACCCTTTAAGCCCATTCCATATTTCAGTCTCTAATTGCTCCCTGTTTGACTACATTACTCTGTTAAACCATCCTTTATGAAGAAACCAATTCTAGTTAAGCCATTTTCTTTGACTCCATCAGCCCAATGGACTAAGCTACTTAGTCTTACCCCTTTGCTATTGAATCTCACCACCCAAACTCAAACAAAACCCCTAAACTACACAACTAGCCTAATATCTTTTAAAAACCAAGCTAAATCATAAAGAGAAAGTCCTCTCTCAGTACAGATTGGCTAGAATCTGTACTTAAAAGTTGGTTTTTGGTTACCTCAGACCCCTTTCCTCTTCCCAACAACTTCTAGGAAAATCTGAGTGATAACATAGTGGCGACTCCGCTGGGGAACTGAACATTTTGTTTCTTACCATTGTTTACTTTATAAACTATAGACGGAGCCTGAAGTTAGCCAGGTAGCCTTTGGAATGCTCTTGCTTTGCAATTACAGAAGTAAATGAATACTGCTTCAGTCTATCTCCGATCTAGTTTATGGATTGAACACCTAGTTTCAAATTCTTGATTAGTTCCTTTTATTTTCCAATAAGTCTTTAAGAAAGTTCATACCCCATATCTAAAGCTTGTTAAAGAAATTATAAGAAGTTGTTTTGCCCAACCCATTTAGAGAAAAAACTCAAAATACACCTAGAAACCTGGCTTCAGAAAGGACTCGTTACACCAGAGCTAACCCTGATCCAAATCCACCCCCTGTGTTCGAAAACCCTAATCTGATCCCTAGGATTCTAAGGAGACAAAATAGCCAAGAAAGTTCTGCTAGTTCACGGCCTTTATACAGATCAAGATCCTGTCCAGTGAAGTGGATTTACCTTGAGGAAGAACCTTTTGATGAGTGGTTTGAGACCTCTTTATTTGTAACTTTTTCTGAATCTGGGTTAGCCCACACAGTTCATGATCCTTTATTCATCGAAAATTTACAACTTGAAGTTGTCACTTCACATCTTGACAGACATTTGCAGAATTCCATTCAATCTGAACTTACCTCTGTAGGAACATCAAACCTTTCTGTGATCACTTCAGCCTCTCCAAGTTCATCTCAACCCCAAGCCACCCCTTCCACCCCTCCATCTACAACTCATATTCCCATTGTTATCCCTGTTCAACCATCTGTCACACCTACTCCTCCAGCCATGGCAAACAGATACACTCCCTTGCACTTACCTGCCAACCCAGGGGCTATGCCCCAATACTATCAAAGCAAAATCACTCCTTTTGATGGCTCTAGAACTTACATTGCACAACAACATACTAAAAAGATGGCAGACTACTTTGAGATATATGAAGTTGATGCCGATGATGTTAGAATGAGGATCTTTGTTCAAAGTTTAACTACAGATGTTAGGACATGGTTTAGAGCCCTTCCTGCAAATAGTATTAATGACCGACAAGATCTTTATCAGACATTTTTTAATAGATGGGAAAAGAAGAAAGATCCTCTTCATATTTTGTCAGAATATGAAAACTTGAGGAGAGGAACACAAGAAACTGTACAAGATTGTTGTACTAGGTTTAATAATGTTTATAAATGCTATCCTCCAAAACCTTAGACCTCCTCCAGATTTGGCATTGATCAAATTCCCTGATGGATTTGATTCCGATATGGCATACCAACTAAGGGAAAGAGCTCCTCAAACCTTAAAAGAAATGCAAAGTATAGCTGTCAGCATTGAAGCTAACCTAATATCTAAAAGAGCTAGAGTTAGAGCTAAAAGGAGGATAACTTTGAAAGAAGAACCTTTAGCCTTTGAACAAAAACTTGATGCTATTATCAAAGGTATGGAGAGATTAGGAGATAGAGTAGAAACAATCAAAAGAAAATCCCCTTCGGATGGACAACCTAGCAATACCGAGAGAAATCCAAATTTCAGGAAGAACCAAAATCAGAATACTGGGAAGGCTGGCGCTGATCAAAATCTTAGGCCCCCTTTCCAGGAAAATTATGTTGAAGCTGTTAACACCCAGGTTGTTCCCTATGACTCCCAAGGGAATACGGCCAGGGTAACCACTAACCAATCTTTGGGTTACAGCTTCTAGCCAAACTGCAACCAGAGAGGGCTCTCTCTTTATGATTTGTCTCTGTTCTTATAGTATTTTAGGCTAGCTATGATGTTCAACTTTTGTTTTTGTGTTTGGTTGGATATCAATTCAGTCAAGGTGTATACGCTCTCATTGGAATGTTAAATGCCATTGGGCAATGGAGTCAGTGGTCCTTTAACTGTTTCGAGGTGCTGCGTGATGCTGTAGTGATGCTGCAGAGCAAGGTTAGTGTCTGAGAAATAAACTTTCATAAAGTGTTTGGGTGGGTTGTGTCCAGTTTATGCAAGGCACTTAAGAATCTTACAGTAAACTGCTTAGAAAGACAGTGAGGATATTGACCTAGGAGCATTTAAGAATTTCTAGGTAATATTCATACATATAGAATCACCAGCTACACGAGCAATTAAGAATTCATGTCCATGGTTATTTCTGAATACAAACATTTACAGCAGTAAAAATTGAGTACAAGGTGTCGTATAACAAATCCTGCACTATTCTTTTTCTTTACTGCTAGCTTAGTGTAACATGAGTATGATTTGATAAACACAAGAAAGACAAGAACAAAGATTAAGGAAAAAACTTGTTATTTCATCAGACAGCACAGGAATTCTGCATCAACACACGAATCATCAACAAGACACCGTAGTTCCAGGAAATCACTGAGCTGATCTAGCTCTTTGTATTCAACAATTCAGAAGGTAAACAATATACATGCCTCAGAGTGAAAATTACCAACCCCTTATGCGTTACTAAGGGGAGTATATATACAAAGTTTTACATAAGAAAAATATCTGAAATGAAGAGTAAATGCTTCATTAATAGCATGCCAACCGCTAGAGTGTAGCAGCTGAGAAAGTTAATGCTGTAATAACTTTTGTTGCCTTAGCTATCAAAAATGGTCAGAACTTGTTGACTTTGCTGGCAGTTGGAGTCGGCTGAGGGTATGCTGTCAAAATTTGTGCATTTCTTTACCTTTTGGGCCAGCCGTTGTTTTCTATGTGCTGAGTCACTTTTAGCTGCTTTAACTGCTAACATTTGTCATGTTATTTGTATTGTATGATCTGGAGCTGGCAGTGGTCGAATGACTGAAGCTACCGTGGCAAAACCTGAAGCATCGCTTGCCACCAATCCTCCTTTGGCATTTGATGTCTGCGCATCTTTATCAATGTTTCCTCGGTCTCTGTATGTTTATAAAGATTGGGAGGGGTTTCAAACAAGTGATTCACTTCATTCTCAATGAAGAATAGGCCTTCAAGTTTGTCATATAAGCTCTGCCCTGTAGGAGGCCCTGCTTGTTCAGATGAACTGCCAGATGCAATAATCTGATTTTCTATAGTGGTTGCCATTCTGTTGGCCATTTGATCTGAAGAGATCAGTTTTCCTGCACCACTAAGTAAGCTGGGCAAGCCTTTTGCTTGCAGCACTCCCATTTTAACTTTGTATTCCTCCACATCTGCTTGCATCTCATAGTACTTCCTCTCCACTGTTTGTATATAGTTCCTGAGAGTTAGTGCCTTCTTGGCAGAGAGGACAGCCTCTGTTCTGTTGGGAATGCCTATAGCTGCTAATTCCTCCCTTTCTTGCCTATTCAGGAAATCTATCATTCTGTTTGCCTGCTCTGGTCTGTTTCCTAGCACTGTCTTGGCCTTCTGAATTTCTGCTTGAGCTTGGCCCATCAAATCCATCTGCTCATGCATTATTTTTATTGACCTCCATTGCTGTTTGATGGATTGGCCAATTTTTGCCCATAGGATTCTTTTTATGTCGGCCATAGCAGTCTCCAGATTTAACTCTTTCTCCAAGGCCTTTATCTTTTCTTTCAGAGCTTTTATTTCTCTGCTTTGCTCTGCTACAGTCATTTTGGACTTGTCATACTTGGCATCTAATTCTGCCAGTTTGGCCTTGGCCTGTTTTATTTCATCAGCCTGCAGCTCCATTTGTTTTATGGCCTTGGTCAAGTCTTCTACACTAGTACTGGTATCTGGAGCTGTTGTTGTTCCTACTGCTTCTGTTGTGGGGGCCACTGCTGCCCCTGAAGTTGTTGCTGTTGTTGAAGTAGTTGGAGGAGCTTGGGAAGTGGATTCTGCTTGTTTATCTTGTAGTGCTCCTTCCAGCTCTTTCTCCAATTCCCTGATCCTCTGGTCTTGCTGCATTAGGAGGTCTAATTGGTCATCGACCTGTTTTTGCTTTTGAAGCTCTGCGGTTTGAGGGTGCTCTGTGGGCTGCAGCTTCAACCTCTTCTTTAATGCATTCAGGTCATCGTCTTTCTTCTTCATGAGTGCCTTCACACCCATCGGATCACTAGGATCATGTCCTAGATCAATGATGATCTCCTCAAGAGACTTTATTCTATTGTCTTTGGCCTGAGAGGACATTCTCTCAAAATCCAATTGGGTGTTGGTGTTTTTTAGGGACTCTTTCAGCTCATGTGCCATGGTGGCCTTCTCTACCAAGGTTGCATAGACCATTTCCCCAGCTTGCTTATGGAGTTCAATCTGGTCCATGGGATGTATATCTCTGGCTAGGACCTCCACCCTTGTCTTTACAAAATCTGCAACTGTCTTAGGCTGCGGCCCTTTGGGCTTAAAGTGGCTAAGGAGCAATTTTTCCTCCTGAATGTCATATACCGACATTAGCCTTTCTTGCTGGGTTGGTGTTGCATCTATGAATTGCTTGTAGACCTCAGCCCTTAGCAGCTCATTTTGAGCTTTTATTTGTATGAAAGAAGCCTTGGTGCTCTTGGGCTTCTTTCTTTGTTGGGAAGAAGAGGACACCTCCAGACCGAGCTGTAAAGTTTGCTCCTGCTGAAAGGAGCTTGTACCTGTATGCTGACTGCCCTCTCCGTCTTTTCTTGCACTGTCCAAGACATCTTCAGTAATGTCTTCTCTTTGCCTTTTGGCTTCTGGCTGGTGGGAGGATCCACTGAGAGAAGTGGACTCTTCTCTTTCTCTTTTTGTACCCCTTTCCTCATGTGCTGGGGTCTGTAAAATTGGGGCAGTTAATGGCTCAGTTTGAGCTGGTGGTGTTTGCATTATTGGAGCTGCTGGTAGCCCAGTTTGTGGTAGGACAGTTTGCCCTTGCTGCTGTTCTGGCTGCTGCTCTGTTACAGGGGCAGACTTTTCCTTCACTGCTTCCTCCTCTGCACCCATTATACCTTTGCCTTTGTCTGTCACCGGTGCTGATGTAGAGGGTGCCTGTGGTGCAGTCCTTGTAGCCGAGGTCCCTTCTCCCACTGAATAAGGTGGTCTGAAAGGTACCTGCTGCACATAGTCTAGGTCAATAGTTTTTTCAAGCTCCCTCCTATTCTTTAGCATTCTCTCTTCTTCAGTTAGATTTTCAACTAGAGTATCCATCTGCCATTCTTGCAGGTTGGCATATTTTTCAATATGTGGGTACTGGCAATGCTTAATGCCTATAAGCCTATACTTATTTCTCCTAGCAGTGATGAAACCTTCAGGGTCATAAGGGACCCACCGAAAACTATAGGACAGCTTGTATTTGTCCTTAAGGATTAGGTATGCCTCTTCCCACCCTTCTTTCTTGTTCATGATGAAGGGGCCCAACTGATGTTTGAACTTGAGGTGGGCCTTATTTTTGGAGCTGTGGAAATGGGTGAGGTCAGACTGAATCAATTGCCTGTAATACTCCAAGGCAAATAACCTCATAGGTACATATTTTGGGAGCCTGTAAGGACAGAGCTCACAGCCATCGATCCTAATGACAGTATGGTTCTCATATAGCTACCAATCACCTATTTTGTATTTTTTGGAAAGCTGCAGAGCTTTCTTTATCTCATTTGATATTCTGGGAGGAGGGGACCTCATCAACAAGCAAGAGACTGGGTATACAAATTGGTCAACAAATTCACAGTAGGTATAGGGTGAATTTGTGACTTTGTGATAGACAGAGGTCCAGAAGATGACATATCGTCTTTCCCCTCTATGATCCAGCCTTTTAATGTAGCATGGGAAGGCTTCAGAATGGTAGTACATGAACAGGTGGTAAATATAGGCCGAGTACTTGAAGACCCCCTGTCTGTCCACTCTGCTCAACTGATCATGAATCTTGTTAGCTATGAACTTAGCAAAGTTATATTTGCAGGCAGGGGGTTGGTGTGGGCTGTAAGCAGATAGCAATACCAGCATTGTTTTATCCACATGCTCACTGTTTTTGTACCCCAACACATAGGCAATCATGTCCAGAAGAAGCCTGCCTGTATCATTGAAATGGACATTCAGGTATGGAGGTGGCCCTGTAGGCTGGCACTCAGGTCTCATGAAATTCCTGGTGACCTTTTGGATCTCCTCATTGGTCATCTTGGCACCAGTGTCCAGCAAATAGTTCATGGAAAATGGGATCAGCAACTCGGTCTGATCAAAATGTAACATTTTGTTGATGGACTCAGCATTAATGTAGACAAGGATCCTCCCAGATGGGGTGCTAATAGCTCTCTGCTGTACATCATAGTTTTCAGCACATAGGTGAATGATTTCAGGGAAGACATTTACAGCTGGGAGACAATAGTATGGTAGGTTTGACTCCCATATCCCATGTGTACCATGACCATCCTTATAGTCCTCTCTCAGTTGAGTGAAGATCTGCAAGAAGTTCCTGTTACCCTCAAAGTCTTCAATAAGACAGTCTTTGTCAGCAAATGCCAAGGCCTCTAGCTCTTTATTTGGTGGATTTAATGGAGCTACACTGAGGGATGAGGATGCAGAAGCAGCCATTGTAAAACTTGGTTTTGAAATAAGGTGATGGCAGTGGTCTGCAAAGTTTTTTAAGAGCTTGAGTAATAGGCCAAATGTAGACCAAGTCTAAAGTGTTCTTTCAGTGGAAAATGCAAGCTGTTTTCTGCTGTTTGCTGCTAATTCACAGGGATGTGAATTGCTAAGAGTAAGTTGCAGAGGGTATGAGGTCTCCTTTGGTAGCAATTGCAGCTGGCCTGTACTCGGCAAAAGGGAACAATGCCGAGCACCTCGAGGAAAATTTTACAGTTTTAGTCCATGGAACGACTGCTTCAATGTCGAATTATAGTTCTAGGGTAATGCAGGTTGCTTGGTTCACTCTAGGTAGTAGGTGCAGAGTTTAAATGGAATTTAACAGTTGCTTAAATGGCAATTTTACAGTGAAATGGTAAGCATGGGTTAAACAGAGGAATTGCGGTGAATACCTGGATGGAACGCTTAAATGGTCTGCGGGCCGAACTGTGGAGGCACGAGGTAGCTGAATTGATAAGCTTGGGCGGCACAAATTCGAATTTTGCAGCTTTAGGAACAGTCTGGCGCGGAAGCAGCAGCAAGAGCTCAGTGTATTTTCGCTCGAAAATGACACGAAACCGCTATTTCGGGCCTTAATAATGGTAATTTTGGCAAAAATGGCTTATTGGCGCGTTTCCGCCAATGACGTCAGCATGACGTCATGGCGGGGCCCGGGTACGGAGGTGACGTGGCTGCTGAGGTGTAAGCCAGGGTGGCAGGACACGGTGGCGGATGGATAAGGTGGCAAGGCTACGTGGAGGGCCACGCGGCGCGGGGGTGGGCGGAAGCGACATGACGTCAGGCTGACGTGAGTGATGACGTGAGGGAATGGCGGTATCGGGATGGTGGTAAGCGGGTTCCCCGCACCGCTTTTGCTGATGAGTGGTATTGGGGAGGGGGGCTCCGAACAACCCCAGCGTTTGACACGCGTCCCTATACGGGGCGGAAAACCATTTTCCCCGGACGCTAAAGGTCGGCAGATCCGGGCCCAAGAATACTCGCCCACCGTCGGATCATGGGTGGCGGAAGATCGACGGCTGACGGGCCCTCCGACGGATCGTGCAGGTTTGGGGGGCCCGCTAGCCTATTAAAATATTCAATTTAATATTTGTAGGCGGAAAACTTTAGAGTTAAGGGTTTTTTGTGCGTTTTTCGGGATTTTTGGGTTTTTTCAAAGGTTTTGTAAGGGAAAAAAGGTTTAGGAGTGGGTTTAGCAGGGGAAAAGGGGTTTTCTGTGTTTTTTGAGCAGAGGGAAGGTGAGAGCTTAGGGGAAAGGTTGTTGCTCATAACCAGAGGTTAGAGCAGCCCCAAGACAGGGTTGACCACAGCCCCTGGTGGACTGGAGTCTCCCTAAACAACATATTTGGCTATAATGCCAAAGGGAGGATATGTAGATAATGCTGGGATTTATACACCATAGTGTTATAGTAGTAGGGGGAAGGGAGATATGAGGGATTTAGATAAATAGAAGTTAGGGGTTAATATGGATGACAGGGGTGAAACATGGATGAAATCACTAAGTTTATGTGAAAACAACTTAGTTTAGAGAGTAGATCAAAATGAAAAGAATTTTAGACAAGAAATGTGGCTTTTTTAATGAATAAAACCACCATGAAACCTTAGATCTTTTCATCAATCTCAATAGATGAAGGGATGTTAGTTATGAGAGTGAAAGGGGAAATTGGGGAGTTAGACATGCTGCCTTTCTTTGCTGTAACCTGATGGAGAAGAGGAGCTTCTCAACCATTGATTTTCCTTTGTGGACATTCCAACACACCTTTATTTTGCAAGGAATGATGTTTCTGCAACCTCAGCTGCCTACCCATCTACTTGCCTAGCATTTTTTGTTTCTTCTTGGAGGGTGCACTTAGGCTTGCAGACCCTTACTTGCCTTTTCTTTTCTTTGGCTTTTTCTTTTGATGGTCTATCTACTTCTACCCTTATTTCTTCCAAGGTCCTAGATTAAGCTGTTGGGAGCCTTACTTCTCTACCTAAGCTACTTGTCTGCCAAGATTAAACAGTTTGGACAGATTTCTTTCTCTAATCTACAACAAAAATTGAAACATGGCATGACCCAGCTTAGGCTGTTGGATCACCCATTGAGAAGCATAACAGCAGCAACTAAATGCACATGTGTGCCTTTTATCAGAATATGAGACCTTTGCCTTGCCAAAGTAGATCATATTGGCACTTCCCATGCCAATCATGAAAAATGAAACCTATTGGTATAGGTAGCTAACAGTGGCTCCACATGGGGATGGTTTTTCATTTGAAAGACCAAGAACAGCAGGTCAGAATGCCTTGGCCCTTGACTGCTTTTACCAAACTTTGAAGTATGCTGCTTTGAACTACCCAAAATTGTGCACTTTCCTTCTTGGTAGATCTCTGAATCTATTTATCTTTTGCTGGTAGTTGAGAAAACTATGAGAAATTGCATTTTTACATCTTGACAGAAAATAATATATACATCAGGATATGTACAATGGAAACTTAGGCTGCACCTATGGGTGGTAGTCAAAATAGTGCTTCAGCATCCTGCCATTCACAGGACCTTCATCCAAATCAGTTTCATTAAGACTTTTAAGGAAATAAGTGTTGTTTCCTTGTACTGCTTGGACAGCAAATGGTCCTCTCCAAAGGGAATCAAATTTTCCATGTTTTCCCTTATCTTCCCTTCTTGAATCCCACTTGAGGACTTTGTCTCCCACACTGAAATCTTCTGCTTTAGTTCTTCTGTCAAAGGCCTTCTTCAGCTTTTCTTGTAACACTTGAACTCTGCTGAAAACTTGGTCTCTAGTTTGCTGCATACATATGATCTGATTGATCCTTCTTTGCATATCATTTGGTTCAGTTTGGCTTTCTTGAAGAAGTTTCATAACAGGTATCCCTAGTGATGAAGGAAACTTTGCTTCTAATCCATACACCAACTCATATGGGCTGGTCCCAATTGATCTCTTGGTTGTTAGTCTATCTGCCCATAGAGCATTCACAAGCTTCTTATGCCAATTCTTTTTGTTCTCTTCTAGCACTCTCTTTATAATGTTTACCAGGCTTTTATTTGATGATTCTGCCAGGCCATTACCTTGGGGATAGTATGCAGTGGAATGGCCCAAAGTAATATGAAATTTGTGGCAGAAATTCACCATCTTTTTAGATCTGAAAGCAGCAACATTGTCTGTTATTATTTTGTCAGGGCAGCCAAATCTAGCCAATATGTTGTTCTCCAAAAACTGAATGATTGTTGAATCATTTGCTTGTCTGCATGGAACAGCTTCAATCCACTTAGTGAAGTAGTCTGTAGCTGTTAGGATCCATCTGTGCTGGCCTGAGGATGAGGGATGAATTTCCCCGATGAAATCCAAGCCCCATTGTTGAAAAGGTCTCTCTGTTGCAATAGGCCTCAAAGGTAATGGCAATAATTTTCTCTTTCCCTCAAACACTTGGCATTTATGACATGAAGTGGTAAATTTCTTGACATCAGAGAACATGGTGGGCCAGTAGTAACCAGCTCTCAGTATTTTATCCACAGTGGACTTCCAATACAAATGTCCACCACAGTCACCTGCATGAAATTCTTCCATGATTTTGCTAGTCTCATTTTCAGTCAAACAGTTTAGTAAGATACCCTCATGGTTTTTCCAAAGCAGATTTCCATCCATAACACAAAATTTAGAAGCTTTCATTTTTAAGAACCTACATTTAGTTCTGGACAGCCCTGGGGGAGCACACAGGTTTTGTAACACATAACAGATATCAGAATACCACGGGGATTGTTCAAAGGCTACATTGATCTTTGGAGTCGCCAGCTCCGGTTCACTGTCCAGCTGGTTGATGTCTAAGGCTTGGAAGTTTGCTTCTGTCATTAATTTGGCCAAACCTTGCCCTTTTATTAGTTTTGTAGGTTTTATCTCAATATCAAATTCCAAAATGTTGGCAATCCACTTTCCTCTTCTGCCCTCTAAGCTTTCTTGAGTGAGTATGTCCTTTACAATTGGGCTTGGTACATAAGCTATAACATGTGAATAAAGGATGTAAATCCTAAAGTCTTTAATGGCTTTGACCAAAGCATAAGCTTGCTTTTCCATGATTTGATATTTTAAAGGTGCATCTCTAAGATCTCTGCTAAAGAACGCAATTGGCTTCTCATTTCCTTGGTCATCTTTCTGTAGCAAGACAGCAGCAATTGTGTGCTGGGAGGCAAAAGAGAAAATGATAAATTCTCTGTCAAACTGAGGATTGGTCAACACTGGGGTTTGGGTAAGGGCCAGTTTTATACCTTCAAAGGCTCGATTGGCTTCAACAGTCCATTTGACTTTTGAATCTTTCTTTAGCATGTTATTTAACAATCTGATTAGTTCTACTAAGTTTGGGATAAACCTTCTCAAGAAATTGATTTTTCCCAAGAATCCTTGCAAATCTTTGATATTTCTTGGGTGAGGCATTTGTAAGATAGCCTGTATCCTATCTGGGTCAATTCTAATGCCATCTTCAGAAATGATGTGGCCCAATAGCTTGCCTTCCTCTAAACCAAACAGGGATTTCTTGGGATTCAAGGAAATTCCATATTTTCTGCATTTTAGGAAGATCTGTCTCAAATGTTTTATATGTTCTTGGTCTGATTTTGAGAAAGGTGTAAGGTCATCTAGGTAAATGACTAAAAAGTCATGAATCTCCTTGGCAAAAGCAATATCCATGGCTCTTTGAAAAGTTGCCCCTGCATTTTTTAATCCAAAAGGCATCTTTACATATTTGAAAGTTCCCCATGGGGTAGTGAATGCCGTTTTGTCTTGATCATCAGGGTGTACCAGGATTTGATTGAAGCCTGAAAATCCATCCAGTAATGAGATCCTTGAGGCCCCTACCACTCTTTGGAGAATGTGATCCATCTTGGGTAAGGGATAGTTGTCTTTGAGGGATACTTGGTTCAAATTTCTTAGATCCACACACAGCCTTATTTCACCCATCTTCTTTCTTGTAGGGACTAAGTTGGAGATCCATTCAGAGAATCTGATTGGTGCTATGATGCCAGCTTTGAACATTTTTTGAAGTTCTTTTTCAATTGAGGGGAGGAGCATAGGATTGATTCTCCTCAATTTTTGTTTAAAGGGCTTTTGATCAGGTTTGAGAGGGATAGTATGCTGAATAACAGAGGTGTCATAGGATTTCAGATCCTCATAGCCCCATGCAAACACGTCCTGAAACTCTTTGAAAAGGTCAATGTATTTAGGCTTTTGATCAGGAGGTAAAGATGCAGACAATTTTATGATTTTGGGCTTGTCAATGGTACCAATGTTGCATTCTTCAATGGCTGCATTTAAGGGCTGCATTTTTGGTTTTCTGGGAATATCATTTGAATCAAAGATGTCCTCTAGTGGAGTTAGGCCTGTTGGTAGAAAATTATCTTTCAGCTCTATGATTTCAGCTTCAGCATTGGCCACTTCTTCACAACTGATTTGTTGAATTTGCTGAATGTTCTCCTTGTTGAAAATGGTTGGATTTAGCATTTGTTTTGCTGTTTTGGGTGATATTGGGTGGTTAGTTTGTTCAAACTGTATTTGTGATTGACTTGCTCTTTCAAGTATTTGTGATTGACTTGCTCCATCAGTATCAATATTCAATCCTGCAAATTCTTGTTGCAAAGTTAAAAAATTGTTTATTTGTATATCATCCTCAAATACTTGCCAATCTTTAACATTGTTTGGAATGGAGGGTCTGTGTTTTATCTCAGCTGTGAAACAATTGTTAGGTTCCAATGGCAATTTGCAAGTACTTGCAAATGTGGCCAAACTATGAGCATGAAGATTATGGGTCCTAGAAATTTTGGTGATTTGGAATTCAGAGAAGGAGTTTAGTATTTCAGCAACAGCAGACCTATAAGACCTCAATCTTTTATCATTGGTGACAAAATTTCCCTTTACTTGTTGGATGACTAAATCTGAATCTCCCATGATTGAAACCCTGACAGCTTGTAAGAACTTTATTAGCTTGAGACCTAGTAAAAGAGCTTCATATTCTGCCATGTTATTAGTGCATCTGAAGTTTAATCTATATGCTCTGCCTTCTGCATGACTGTTTTCTTTATTGTGTACCCAAACTCCAGCTCCCGCCCCTAACTTGTTGACTGATCCATCGAATTCAAGGAACCATAGGATCTCTTGTTGTGAAGGAGATTTAATGATCTGTTCATGGGCTGGCAATGTAAGTTGAAGCTCTGGTTTGTCATTGAGCTTATCTTTTAGGACAGTCTCTGTTACACTAAAAAATGTCACCATGACCACTTACAGTTAGTATGGCTCAAATCAACAGTCATGCTACCCTCTTAGGCAAGTCTTATGCCTCTGTTATCCATCTCAAACTCAAAGAAGAGAGAAAGTCTTGTAAAAAATATGTTTATCTCTGGGGTCGCAGGTTCTCTCTAGCCTTACCTGCGGGGACGCTGACCATGTTCACAAAATGTGCGTCCTTGGACGCTCTGTATGTTAAGGGACAGGTGCGTCCTTCTGTAAAAGGCAAAATGCGTGAGTTTTATCTTGAAAAAGTTACTTGTGGTTACTTCTAGAACATTCTAGAGGTCGGTTTGATGAAATGGATGCGCCTCCAGTTGGTTCATGTATCTCTATTAAGGGGGAACTTATCCCATCAATAAGGGAGCTATCCCACCCAAAGAGGGGGATGATCCCATTGATAGTGGACCTGAATAACCTCTTTACAGCACTATAAATAAAGGCATTGAGCCAGAAGGAGAAGAGGTTGGAGCTATACATTTTCTTTGGGTAAATGCTGCAGGATTTAGGTCTTCCATTAGAGCCTTTGTGAGGAGAGATTGTCTTCACTTGATTCTACTTGGGAGAGGGTGAGCTTTGTCAAAGTAGAGGAAAACCCTTGATGGACCCTGGGAGGAACTTGCACAACACCAAGGCCAGGTTGTAAGAGTTTCTTTGTTTCGTTATTAATACAAACTGGTTTATTTTTCTCAATAGCTTGTGTTAATGAGTTATTTCATGTGTTCCTTGGTCTGCATGTTGAATATATGTTTTATTATATGAAATGCAAGTGCTTGGTAATTGTTTGATTGTTTGTGGTTGCAGGAATTGACTTGAAGGAGGAGCTCATCCGGATCGTCAAGAACGGACTTCAACAACAGCGTTTTGGAATAAGGTAAGCCTAAACACTTGTAGTTTTCATGTTGTAAAAGGTGTATTTAGAGAAAGATCACTCCATTTTGTCTTGTTTGTCATTAGAATGTCTTAGACTTCTAGGAAGGTCAGTCGTGTCCGCACCCTTGACAGATTCCGTGTGACAAATTGGCGACTCCGCACCCTTGATTAAAAAATGAATCAAGGTTTTTAGAGCACAGTTCCTTGTCTTGTGTCAAGCTCGTTAAAAAATGAATCAAGGTTTTTTAGAGTATAGTTTTTTGTTAGATAGATTGTAGAAAGTAGGCTTTGAGGACAGTTCCTGTTACTGAGTCAACCTCATTAAAAAATGAATCAGGTTTGAGGATAGTTCCTGTTACTGAGTCAACCTCATTAAAAAATGAATCAGGTTTGAGGACAGTTCCTGTTACTGAGTCAACCTCATTAAAAAATGAATCAGGTACGAGGAAAGTTCCTTTTACTGTGTCAACCTCGTTAAAAAATGAATCAGTGAGAACGAGGATAGTTTCTTCCTCTCTCAACCTCGTTAAAAAATGAAACTGGATGGTACGAGGAAAGTTCCTTTACTGAGTCAACCTCATTAAAAAATGAATCAGCTAGATTTTAGGATATGTAGATAGATTGTAGAAAGTAGGGTTTTGAGGATAGTTCCTGTTACTGAGTCGACCTCGTTAAAAAATGAATCAGGTATGAGGATAGTTCTTTTCTTGTGTCAACCTCTTTAAAAATGAAACAACTCCCTTTTCAAGTTAAATATTGAAAGTAAACCTTCATTTCATCCAGCCGGTTGAATGCAATGAAGCCTGGGGGGCATGTACCTCATTTCGCATCATTATGCTGGGGGCATGCGAACTTTTTGAGCATAGTTCCTTGTCTTGTGTCAAGCTCGTTAAAAAATGAAACAAGGGTAGGTTAAGTAGGTAGATTATAGAGCGTAGTCATGAGCATAGTTCCTTGTCTTGTGTCAAGCTCATTAAAAAATGAATCAAGGATTTTAGAGCATAGTTCCTTGTCTTGTGTCAAGCTCGTTAAAAAATGAATCAAGGTTTTTAGAGTAGAGTTTTTGTTAGGTAGATTGTAGAGTAGTTACGAGCATAGTTCCTTATCTTGTGTCAAGCTCGTTTAAAAAATGAAACAAGGGTTTTGAGGATAGTTCTTTTCCTGTGTCAACCTCACTAAAAAATGAAACAACTCCCACAAGTCTTTCCAAGATCTTGAAAGTAAAGCTTCATTCCATCCACCTCATTGAATGCAATGAAGCTTGGGGGGCATGTACCTTGGTTTGCATCTTTATGCTGGGGGCATGTGAACTTATAACAAGCATAGTTTTTCGTTTCAAGCTTGCATAAACATGAAACCGAATCCGAGCATAGTTCTTTTCCTGTGTCAAGCTCGTTAAAAAATGAAACAAATCCTCCTCTACTTGAGTCGAGAGATTGACGAAATCTTATAAATGTTAAGTTTTTAGGTTAGTTATTTCAGTTTTTGCATAATTTTCTTACAGTTTTAGGTCAAAGTCTTTTAAATGATCTCGTCACTAAACCTTCATTTCATCCAAATGGTTGAATGAAATGAAGCTAGGGGGGCATGCACTCTAGCAGTTATGCTTAGGGGGCATCAAGCACAGTTTTATCTCTGTTTCAAGCTTGTGTAAAAATGAAACTACTCTGAAGCATAGTTTTTCTCTGTTTCAAGCTTTTGTAAAAATAAAACCTATCTCGAGTCAATTTCAGTTATTTTCAAGACTCGTTAAACTCATGAAAATCCCGAGATTATTTTGCTATTTTTCATTCTCGTAAAACAAATGAAAATGCCGAGTTCTTTCCGTCTTTTCCTGCTCGTAAATTAAATTGAAAGTCAGTCATATGAGTACATTTTTATCCCTTTTTCGAACTCATTAAAATTTACGAAAAAGTGAAAACCATGAGTACATTTTTATCCCTTTTTCGAACTCATTAAAATTTACGAAAAAATGAAAACCATGAGTACATTTTTATCATTTTTTCGAACTCGTTAAAATTTACAAAAAAGTGAAACCTTGGAGTTCTCTTTTAAGCCCTTTTCAGACTCTTAAAACATGAAAAGATTGCTGAGCGTTTCTTTTACACTCGTTAAAACGGAATTAAAAGACGGTCCCCTTTTAGCTCTTTTCTGACCGCAAAATCAGGAAAAGATTGCCGGGTTTTTGTCGTTTCAAACTCGATAAGGAAATAAAACGACGTGTCCTTGATCGCTTTTTACTTTTCAGGTCAACGACACTATTATGAAAGTACTCCTTGGTCGCAAGATCAAGCGGTTCCCCCAGGTATTATTTTATACTTTTTCGGGCTTGAGGGACGCAAATGTACGAAAAAGTTCAACGTGGAGTCTCCTTTAGTTTTTTCAGACTCTCTAAAATTGAAAAACGCCGAGTTTCTCCTATACTGGACTCGTTAAACTTTTACAGTAGAGGACCTGTTCAATTACAAACAGGAACGAACCACTCCTTCCTAGGGTTCGAATCAAAACTAGGTTGGACTCATCCGAAGGATGAGCTTATAATCAAGCATATGTTATCCTCCTCAAGCTTGTTAAAAATAAAGAGGTACTTGCCAGAAATGGTGGGGAAAAGAGAGAAGAATGAACCTGTTTGTTACCTTTTGTCTCAAAAGAAACTTTATTACCACTCTTGAACACGACACTTTTCATTCACCTGGGTTGGGAAATCTTTTACCTCACAGTTGATCAAACCACTTTGAAAGTCTTTAACCGGGTTCCGGGGATTAACTTTGAGTTATTCGTCACCAAGCCATCTGTCGTGTCGTTATGTGTTCAAGAGGTCTGCAAGCAAAACTTTCATCTGCAAAATACTTGTCATCCATTTGACCATCCCTGAGTCAGTCCTTACAGCAACATTTCATCAACTTGAACAATGATTTCGTGTTGCGGGCTTGCCTGCAACAGGTCGCTTTCTATCGACATCGACACATTATCTAGAAAGATGACTTAGGAATCGACAGTACCTTGAAGTCTGCATGCATCAATGGCAGGTTTCTCGCCTTTGACGTCAGTTTACATCATTGAATTTCGATCAAAGGATTCCGTGAAGTGTTCGACATCAAAACATCTATTCACATTTCACGGGTTGTGCTTGGTACTTTGAGAACCATTGACATTACTGGTGGTTTCTCTCACGCTTGTTAACAGTTTGCATCATCGACTGGTAATCAAGTGGTTTCTAACATGTTCGACATCGAATCATTTAATCACATGGCTAGAATCGTACCAATTCGGGAAGTAGAAGTGAAGACCCTGGATCTAGTTTCTACCATCCAGGCTGCGAGGAGTTTTGTATTCATTATCTATGTAGACTAATCATAAACAGATGGCTGCGTCCATACTGTGTCTACAAAAGTCTATAAAAATGATGTACTACAAGATCATTCCTGTATCAGAATAGTTAGTCCATTAGTTAAAGTTTTGAATCTGAGTATGGGAATGCCTACCTCAGTGATGATATAATTTTATCCATGTATTTTGTGTTGAAAATTGCAGGTTCCAACCAGGCCATCCACAAGACAATCCTTGAAATGATAAAGCACTTCACCCTTCCTAGAATTACAAAACCCTAATCTATTCCAGGCTTCGCACTTTAGGGGGCAATCTGTTACACTAAAAAATGTCACCATGACCACTTACAGTTAGTATGGCTCAAATCAACAGTCATGCTACCCTCTTAGGCAAGTCTTATGCCTCTGTTATCCATCTCAAACTCAAAGAAGAGAGAAAGTCTTGTAAAAAATATGTTTATCTCTGGGGTCGCAGGTTCTCTCTAGCCTTACCTGCGGGGACGCTGACCATGTTCACAAAATGTGCGTCCTTGGACGCTCTGTATGTTAAGGGACAGGTGCGTCCTTCTGTAAAAGGCAAAATGCGCGAGTTTTATCTTGAAAAAGTTACTTGTGGTTACTTCTAGAACATTCTAGAGGTCGGTTTGATGAAATGGATGCGCCTCCAGTTGGTTCATGTATCTCTATTAAGGGGGAACTTATCCCATCAATAAGGGAGCTATCCCACCCAAAGAGGGGGATGATCCCATTGATAGTGGACCTGAATAACCTCTTTACAGCACTATAAATAAAGGCATTGAGCCAGAAGGAGAAGAGGTTGGAGCTATACATTTTCTTTGGGTAAATGCTGCAGGATTTAGGTCTTCCATTAGAGCCTTTGTGAGGAGAGATTGTCTTCACTTGATTCTACTTGGGAGAGGGTGAGCTTTGTCAAAGTAGAGGAAAACCCTTGATGGACCCTGGGAGGAACTTGCACAACACCAAGGCCAGGTTGTAAGAGTTTCTTTGTTTCGTTATTAATACAAACTGGTTTATTTTTCTCAATAGCTTGTGTTAATGAGTTATTTCATGTGTTCCTTGGTCTGCATGTTGAATATATGTTTTATTATATGAAATGCAAGTGCTTGGTAATTGTTTGATTGTTTGTGGTTGCAGGAATTGACTTGAAGGAGGAGCTCATCTGGATCGTCAAGAACGGACTTCAACAACAGCGTTTTGGAATAAGGTAAGCCTAAACACTTGTAGTTTTCATGTTGTAAAAGGTGTATTTAGAGAAAGATCACTCCATTTTGTCTTGTTTGTCATTAGAATGTCTTAGACTTCTAGGAAGGTCAGTCGTGTCCGCACCCTTGACAGATTCCGTGTGACAGTCTCATCATTTGATTGGGTATGCTTGTTATTTAGAACAGTAGCAGTCTCTAGTGTTTGATTGATTGTTGTTTCATGAGTGGTAGTTCTTTCCTTTGAGTCTTTCTCCCTTATGAGTATCTTGGTTTCAACCTCACCTTTTGAGGGAGTTGTGCTATCATTGAAGAGAATGTATGAGTCTATGTCAGAATGGACAGCATATATGGGAAAGTTTTGAGGCTTTTCTTCACTACTGACCATGTATTTCATGAGTGTTTCTCTGTACAGTCTTTTTGGTTGCCCAAAAATAGAAATTGTGGCATATGACATGTCTAATTGTAGGGAACCTTGGAGTTTGGCCCCCCATGATCTTGATAACAGCATCCCATACTTAGGTGGGATGTCAGCAACTACAACATCCATTAGAATTGTTTTGTTTGGGTATTGAACCAGAGACACACATAGATCTTTTATGAGACCTAAACACTTGACTTGGCTGGAGTCAAAGGAGAACAGGTCTTTGTATGGTCTTGTTATATCTAGATTCAGTCTCTCCATGACTGCTTTTGGCATGAGATTGTGAGAGGCACCTGAGTCAAACATTGCATTGTGTAGTATCTTATCATGAATGTGTAAGCTGACATAAAAAGGTAATACCCCTGCAACTACTGTTTTTCCATCCACTTCTGGGCCGAACAGTAATTCTGGGGTGTCATCCAACACATTGACATCATCTTTGTTGCTAGTGAGTTGGAGGGACTTCTTGATCTGTAGTTTATAGATGTCATGCTTGGCTAGTTCTGAGAGAGGAATTGCTATTTTTAGTTTGCCAATTTCAGTTTCTAGGTCAAAGGGTTTTTCAGATTGGGTCTTGGGGTTATGGATAACAGTCCTTTCCTTGTTCATTAAATCTTCTTCTTGATTTTTATCTTGATTTTGGGACTTGTCTTTTTTACTCATCTCTTGAGGAATAACATTTAAATCAGGGTGAGAGGATGAAGTAGCCAGAGGCTGCTGTTTTAAGGACAATGGTTCAGTGATCTCTTCAATAATTACTTCTTCTGTAGGTGAATTTGCTTTGTCATTAGGCTCTGTGATTATGGCTCTTTTAGGCTGCTGATTATCCTTTATCTTTTCAGGCTGGTTTACATTCACAGTTCTGCTCCTCAGCTTGTATTGTTTATGGACTTCATAAACAGCAGTGTCATAGCCTTGTTTAAAGTCAAAGGATTCACCTGATTTAGTTTGGAACAGTTTGATTTCATCATCCTCATGATCTTCTTGTGTTAAGAAAACTTGATTTTCACCATCTAGACCCATTAAATTAATCTCAGGATCTTCATTGGGTTTTGTTGATGTGGAAGTTTTTGCGTAATTTTCTTGGAAAGGGGGTCTTATGTCTTGGTCAGCACTGGCCTTGCCAACATTTGGGTTTTGAGTTCTCCTGAAATTTGGATTCCTAGGAGGGTTGTTTTGTGGTGCTTCCCATGATGATTTTCTCTCAACCGATTCCACTCTATCACCCAATCTTTTCATTCCAGTGAGTATTGCATCCAGCTTTTGATCAAAAGCAGAGGGTTCTTCTTTGAAGGCTATTCTCTTTTCCAACCTTGCTCTGTTTCTTTTGGCAATCAGGTTAGCTTCCACTGTGACAGCAACCCTTTGGGCCTCTGCAAGAGTTTGAGGGTCTCTTTCCTTTAACTGATAGGCCATATCAGGGTCAAAACCATCAGGGAATTTGTACAGAGCTAAATCAGGAGGGGGTCTTAAATTTTGTGGGATTGCGTTATATACATTGTTGAATCTTGCACAATACTCCAAAACAGTCTCTTGGGGACCTCTTTTGATGGTGTCATATTCCCCAAGTATGTGCAGAGGATCTTTCTTTTTCTCCCATCTGTTAGTAAAGGCTTGATACAGCTCATCAGGAGTTGTGATGGAATTTGCATTCAGGGATCTAAACCAAGTTCTTACATCCCCAGTTAGGCTTTGAACAAACATCCTCATTCTCACACTGTCATCATCTATTTCATAGGTCTCAAAATGGTCTTGCATCCTTTTGGCATGCTGAACAGCTGTCAAAGGGCCAGTGGAGTCAAAATATGAGATTTTGGTTTGGTAGTCTTGGGGTAGAGCTGCAGCATTAGCTGGTATTTGCAAGGGTGCATATCTATTAGCCATGTTTGGAGGGTTTATAGGGTTAACAGGGATAAATGGGATAACAGGGATAACAGGGTTGATGGGAGGGGTAGAAACTAGGATGTTGGTTAAAGGAGTATGTGCAGTGGATGAAGATGTGAGAGGAGGACTTTGAGATGTGGATGGTGAACTAGGGGAACTAGGGGTAGACCGGAAAAGGACCTTGCATGGGGTAGAGATGAGGCTGGGATGATCTGGATCTGAGGTTAAATCAGCAGGCTGCTCCTGCCTTTGCTGCTTCCTAATGTTTCTAGGGATAGTATTTGGATTATCAACAATGATGGGTGGATTAGGGTCAGGATTTGCCCTAGTATGCCGCGGATTTTTCTTGGGAGCCAGCTTCTAACTGTTTTTTAGGATTTTATAGGAAGTTTTTATATCTGCAGGGACTGGATAAAGATTTTGGAATGGCTATATATATTTCAAAGCTGAGATGAAGATTCACTGAAAAAGCTCTTCCCTGAAGCTGTCTATGTGACACAGAAACAGTTTTGAAGGCCTCCTGACTAATTTCAGGCTTGATTTGCAGCTTTGAGAGATGTATAGAAATTGGAAAATCCTAAGAAATCCCCAGTGGAGTCGCCAATTATGTTAACACCCAGGTTGTTCCCTATGACTCCCAAGGGAATACGGCCGGGGTAACCACTAACCAATCTTTGGGTTACAGCTTCTAGCCAAACTGCAACCAGAGAGGGCTCTCTCTTTATGATTTGTCTCTGTTCTTATAGTATTTTAGGCTAGCTATGATGTTCAACTTTTGTTTTTGTGTTTGGTTGGATATCAATTCAGTCAAGGTGTATACGCTCTCATTGGAATGTTAAATGCCATTGGGCAATGGAGTCAGTGGTCCTTTAACTGTTTCGAGGTGCTGTGTGATGCTGTAGTGATGCTGCAGAGCAAGGTTAGTGTCTGAGAAATAAACTTTCATAAAGTGTTTGGGTGGGTTGTGTCCAGTTTATGCAAGGCACTTAAGAATCTTACAGTAAACTGCTTAGAGAAAGACAGTGAGGATATTGACCTAGGAGCATTTAAGAATTTCTAGGTAATATTCATACATATAGAATCACCAGCTACATGAGCAATTAAGAATTCATGTCCATGGTTATTTCTGAAGACAAACATTTACAGCAGTTAAAATTGAGTACAAGGTGTCGTATAACAAATCCTGCACTATTCTTTTTCTTTACTGCTAGCTTAGTGTAACATGAGTATGATTTGATAAACACAAGAAAGACAAGAACAGAGATTAAGGAAAAAACTTGTTATTTCATCAGACAGCACAAGAATTCTGCATCAACACACGAATCATCAGCAAGACACCGTAGTTCCAGGAAATCACTGAGCTGATCTAGCTCTTTGTATTCAACAATTCAGAAGGTAAACAGTATACATGCCTCAGAGTGAAAATTACCAACCCCTTATGCGTTACTAAGGGGAGTATATATAAAAAGTTTTACATAAGAAAAATATCTGAAATGAAGAGTAAATGCTTCATTAATAGCATGCCAACCGCTAGAGTGTAGCAGCTGAGAAAGTTAATGCTGTAATAACTTTTGTTGCCTTAGCTGTCAAAAATGGTCAGAATTTGTTGACTTTGCTGGCAGTTGGAGTCGGCTGAGGGTATGCTGTCAAAATTTGTGCATTTCTTTACCTTTTGGGCCAGCCGTTGTTGTCTATGTGCTGAGTAACTTTTAGCTGCTTTAACTGCTGACATTTGTCATGTTATTTGTATTGTATGATCTGGAGCTGGCAGTGGCCGAATGACTGAAGCTACCGTGGCAAAACCTGAAGCATCGCTTGCCACCAATCCTCCTTTGGCATTTGATGTCTGTGCATCTTTATCAATGTTTCCTCGGTCTCTGTATGTTTATAAAGATTGGGAGGGGTTTCAAACAAGTGATTCACTTCATTCTCAATGAAGAATAGGCCTTCAAGTTTGTCATATAAGCTCTGCCCTGTAGGAGGCCCTGCTTGTTCAGATGAATTGCCAGATGCAATAATCTGATTTTCTATAGTGGTTGCCATTCTGTTGGCCATTTGATCTGAAGAGATCAGTTTTCCTGCACCACTAAGTAAGCTGGGCAGGCCTTTTGCTTGCAGCACTCCCATTTTAACTTTGTATTCCTCCACATCTGCTTGCATCTCATAGTACTTCCTCTCCACTGTTTGTATATAGTTCCTGAGAGTTAGTGCCTTCTTGGCAGAGAGGACAGCCTCTGTTCTGTTGGGAATGCCTATAGCTGCTAATTCCTCCCTTTCTTGCCTATTCAGGAAATCTATCATTCTGTTTGCCTGCTCTGGTCTGTTTCCTAGCACTATCTTGGCCTTCTGAATTTCTGCTTGAGCTTGGCCCATCAAATCCATCTGCTCATGCATTATTTTTATTGACCTCCATTGCTGTTTGATGGATTGGCCAATTTTGGCCCATAGGATTCTTTTTATGTCGGCCATAGCAGTCTCCAGATTTAACTCTTTCTCCAAGGCCTTTATCTTTTCTTTCAGAGCTTTTATTTCTCTGCTACAGTCATTTTGGACTTGTCATACTTGGCATCTAATTCTGCCAATTTGGCCTTGGCCTGTTTTATTTCATCAGCCTGCAGCTCCATTTGTTTTATGGCCTTGGTCAAGTCTTCTACACTAGTACTGGTATCTGGAGCTGTTGTTGTTCCTACTGCTTCTGTTGTGGGGGCCACTGCTGCCCCTGAAGTTGTTGTTGTTGTTGAAGTAGTTGGAGGAGCTTGGGAAGTGGATTCTGCCTGTTTATCTTGTAGTGCTCCTTCCAGCTCTTTCTCCAATTCCCTGATCCTCTGGTCTTGCTGCATTAGGAGGTCTAATTGGTCATCAACCTGTTTTTGCTTTTGAAGCTCTGCGGTTTGAGGGTGCTCTGTGGGCTGCAGCTTCAACCTATTCTTTAATGCATTCAGGTCATCGTCTTTCTTCTTCATGAGTGCCTTCACACCCGTTGGATCACTAGGATCATGTCCTAGATCAATGATGATCTCCTCAAGATACTTTATTCTATTGTCTTTGGCCTGAGAGGACATTCTCTCAAAATCCAACTGGGTGTTGGTGTTTTTAGGGACTCTTTCAGCTCATGTGCCATGGTGGCCTTCTCTACCAAGGTTGCATAGACCATTTCCCCAGCTTGCTTATGGAGTTCAATCTGGTCCATGGGATGTATATCTCTGGCTAGGACCTGCACCCTTGTCTTTACAAAATCTGCAACTGTCTTAGGCTGCGGCCCTTTGGGCTTAAAGTGGCTAAGGAGCAATTTTTCCTCCTGAATGTCATATACCGACATTAGCCTTTCTTGCTGGGCTGGTGTTGCATCTATGAATTGCTTGTAGACCTCAGCCCTTAGCAGCTCATTCTGAGCTTTTATTTGTTTGAAAGAAGCCTTGGTGCTCTTGGGCTTCTTGCTTTGTTGGGAAGAAGAGGACACATCCAGACCGAGCTGTAAAGTTTGCTCCTGCTGAAAGGAGCTTGTACCTGTATGTTGACTGCCCTCTCCGTCTTTTCTTGCACTGTCCAAGACATCTTCAGTAATGTCTTCTACCTCTGGGGACTCTGCTCTTTGCCTTTTGGCTTCTGGCTGGTGGGAGGATCCACTGAGAGGAGTGGACTCTTCTCTTTCTCTTTTTGTACCCCTTTCCTCATGTGCTGGGGTCTGTAAAATTGGGGCAGTTAATGGCTCAGTTTGAGCTGGTGGTGTTTGCATTATTGGAGCTGCTGGCAGCCCAGTTTGTGGTAGGACAGTTTGCCCTTGCTGCTGTTTTGGCTGTTGCTCTGTTACAAGGGCAGACTTTTCCTTCACTGCTTCCTCCTCTGCACCCATTATACCTTTGCCTTTGTCTGTCACCGGTGCTGATGTAGAGGGTGCCTGTGGTGCAGTCCTTGTAGCCGAGGTCCCTTCTCCCACTGAATAAGGCGGTTTGAAAGGTACCTGCTGCACATAGTCTAGGTCAATAGTTTTTTCAAGCTCCCTCCTATTCTTTAGCATTCTCTCTTCTTTAGTTAGATTTTCAACTAGAGTATCCATCTGCCATTCTTGCAGGTTGGCATATTTTTCAATGTGTGGGTACTGGCAATGCTTAATGCCTATAAGCCTATACTTATTTCTCCTAGCAGTGATGAAACCTTCAGGGTCATAAGAGACCCACCGAAAACTATAGGACAACTTGTATTTGTCCTTAAGGATTAGGTCTACCTCTTCCCACCCTTCTTTCTTGTTCATGATGAAGGGGCCCAACTGATGTTTGAACTTGAGGTGGGCCTTCTTTTTGGAGCTGTGGAAATGGGTGAGGTCGGACTGAATCAATTGCCTGTAATACTCCAAGGCAAATAACCTCATAGGTACATATTTTGGGAGCCTGTAAGGACAGAGCTCACAGCCATAGATCCTAATGACAGTATGGTTCTCATATAGGTACCAATCACCTATTTTGTATTTTTTGGAAAGCTGCAGAGCTTTCTTTATCTCATTTCATATTCTGGGAGGAGGGGACCTCATCAACAAGCAAGAGACTGGGTATACAAATTGGTCAACAAATTCACAGTAGGTATAGGGTGAATTTGTGACTTTGTGATAGACAGAGGTCCAGAAGATGACAGATCGTCTTTCCCCTCTATGATCTAGCCTTTTAATGTAGCATGGGAAGGCTTCAGAATGGTAGTACATGAACAGGTGGTAAATATAGGCCGAGTACTTGAAGACCCCCTGTCTGTCCACTCTACTCAACTGATCATGAATCTTGTTAGCTATGAACTTAGCAAAGTTATATTTGCAGGCAGGGGGTTGGCATGGGCTGTAAGCAGATAGCAATACCAGCATTGTTTTATCCACATGCTCACTGTTTTTGTACCCCAACACATAGGCAATCATGTCCAGAAGAAGCCTGCCTGTATCATTGAAATGGACATTCAGGTATGGAGGTGGCCCTGTAGGCTGGCACTCAGGTCTCATGAAATTCCTGGTGACCTTTTGGATCTCCTCACTGGTCATCTTGGCACCAGTGTCCAGCAAATAGTTCATGGAAAATGGGATCAGCAACTCTGTCTGATCAAAATGTAACATTTTGTTGATGGACTCAGCATTAATGTAGACAAGGATCCTCCCAGATGGGGTGCTAATAGCTCTGTGCTGCACATCATAGTTTTCAGCACATAGGTGAATGATTTCAGGGAAGACATTTACAGCTGGGAGACAATAGTATGGTAGGTTTGACTCCCATATCCCATGTGTACCATGACCATCCTTATAGTCCTCTCTTAGTTGAGTGAAGATCTGCAAGAAGTCCCTGTTACCCTCAAAGTCTTCAATAAGACAGTCTTTGTCAGCAAATGCCAAGGCCTCTAGCTCTTTATTTGGTGGATTTAATGGAGCTACACTGAGGGATGAGGATGCAGAAGCAGCCATTGTAAAACTTGGTTTTGAAATAAGGTGATGGCAGTGGTCTGCAAAGTTTTTTAAGAGCTTGAGTAATAGGCCAAATGTAGACCAAGTCTAAAGTGTTCTTTCAGTGGAAAATGCAAGCTGTTTTCTGCTGTTTGCTGCTAATTCACAGGGATGTGAATTGCTAAGAGTAAGTTGTAGAGGGTATGAGGTCTCCTTTGGTAGCAATTGCAGCTGGCCTGTACTCGGCAAAAGGGAACAATGCCGAGCACCTCGAGGAAAATTTTACAGTTTTAGTTCGTGGAACGACTGCTTCAATGTCGAATTATAGTTCTGGGGTAATGCAGGTTGCTTGGTTCACTCTAGGTAGTAGGTGCAGAGTTTAAATGGAATTTAACAGGTGCTTAAATGGCAATTTTACAGTGAAATGGTAAGCATGGGTTAAACAGAGGAATTGCGGTGAATACCTGGATGGAACGCTTAAATGGTCTGCGGGCCGGACTGTGGAGGCACGAGGTAGCTGAATTGATAAGCTTGGGCGGCACAAATTCAAATTTTGCAGCTTCAGGAACATTTTGGCGCGGAAGCAGCAGCAAGAGCTCAGTGTATTTTTGCTCGAAAATGACACGAAACGGCTATTTCGGGCCTTAATAACGGTAATTTTGGCAAAAATGGCTTATTGGCGTGTTTCCGCCAATGACGTCAGCATGACGTCATGGCAGGGCCCGGGTACGGAGGTGACGTGGCTGCTGAGGTGTAAGCCAGGGTGGCAGGACACGGTGGCGGATAGATAAGGTGGCAAGGCTACGTGGAGGGCCACGCGGCGCAGGGGTGGGCGGAAGCGACATGACGTCAGGCTGACGTGAGGGAATGGCGGTATCGGGATGGTGGTAAGTGGGTTCCCCGCACCGCTTTTGCTGATGAGTGGTATTGGGGAGGGGGGCTCTGAACAACCCCAGCGTTTGACGCGCGTCCCTGTACGGGGCGGAAAACCATTTTCCCCGACGCTAAAGGTCGGCAGATCCGGGCCCAAGAATACCCGCCCACCGTCGGATCATGGGTGGCGGAAGATCGACGGCTGACGGGCCCTCCGACGGATCGTGCAGGTTTGGGGGGCCCGCTAGCCTATTAAAATATTCAATTTAATATTTGTAGGCGGAAAACTTTAGAGTTAAGGGTTTTTTGTGCGTTTTTCGGATTTTTGGGTTTTTTCAAAGGTTTTGTAAGGGAAAAAAGGTTTAGGAGTGGGTTTAGCAGGGGAAAAGGGGTTTTCTGTGTTTTTTGAGCAGAGGGAAGGTGAGAGCTTAGGGGAAAGGTTGTTGCTCATAACCAGAGGTTAGAGCAGCCCCAAGACAGGGTTGACCACAGCCCCTAGTGGACTGGAGTCTCCCTAAACAACATATTTGGCTATAATGCCAAAGGGAGGATATGTAGATAATGCTGGGATTTATACACCATAGTGTTATAGTAGTAGGGGGAAGGGAGATATGAGGGATTTAGATAAATATACGTTAGGGGTTAATATGGATGACAGGGGTGAAACATGGATGAAATCACTAAGTTTATGTGAAAACAACTTAGTTTAGAGAGTAGATCAAAATGAAAAGAATTTTAGACAAGAAATGTGGCTTTTTTAATGAATAAAACCACCATGAAACCTCAGATCTTTTCATCAATCTCAATAGATGAAGGGATGTTAGTTATGAGAGTGAAAGGGGAAATTGGGGAGTTAGACATGCTGCCTTTCATTGCTATAACCTGATGGAGAAGAGGAGCTTCTCAACCATTGATTTTCCTTTGTGGACATTCCAGCACACCTTTATTTTGCAAGGAATGATGTTTCTGCAACCTCAGCTGCCTACCCATCTACTTGCCTAGCATTTTTTGTTTCTTCTTGGAGGGTGCACTTAGGCTTGCAGACCCTTACTTGCCTTTTCTTTTCTTTGGCTTTTTCTTTTGATGGTCTATCTACTTCTACCCTTATTTCTTCCAAGGTCCCAGATTAAGCTGTTGGGAGCCTTACTTCTCTACCTAAGCTACTTGTCTGCCAAGATTAAACAGTTTGAACAGATTTCTTTCTCTAATCTACAACAAAAATTGAAACATGGCATGACCTAGCTTAGGCTGTTGGATCACCCATTGAGAAGCATAACAGCAGCAACTAAATGCACATGTGTGCCTTTTATCAGAATATGAGATCTTTGCCTTGCCAAAGTAGATCATATTGGCACTTCCCATGCCAATCATGAAAAATGAAACCTATTGGTATAGGTAGCTAACAGAAGCCTCTACTTCTGATGAACCAATGGAAGACACCCAAATCAATTTGATGGGACTCAACAATGGAGAACAAGTTTTCTTGACCCAAGACGATAAAGAATCCTATGTTCTGAAACAATTCCAAACTCAGTCAGGTGAATCATTTGACTTTAGGGAGGGATATGATACTGCCATTTATGAAGTCCATAAACAATACAATCTGAGGAGCAGAAGAATAGATGTCCCTGAAACTAATAAACAGAGAGCCACGAAGAAACCTAACAAAGGTAAGGCCAATAATATCCCTGTACATATTCTTTCTAGAACAGACCCTAACCCATCTATCCCAATTATTGAAGATGTGTCCAACAATCAACCCAATAATAGACAACTTTCCACTTCTATTCCCTCTAAAGGAAACGTTAAAGAACCTCTAGAAGTTGATGTGGAAACAACTTCAGCCCATAACCCCACTCCTAAAAAGGAGAGAAACACAGAAAACACAGATGAAAAAGAGAATACAGCTGTCAAGAATGCAAGAACTCAGTTTGAAAAGCCTTTTAACTTGGAAGCTGAAGTAGGCAAATTAAAAATAGTTGTTCCACTGTCTGAACTAGCTAAACATGATGTCTATATAAGGTAAATTAACAAGTCACTCAAAATCTCGGTTAATGAAGATTCAGTAAATGTTTTTGATGATCAGCTTGAATTGATTTTTGGCCCTGAAGTGAATGAGAAATCAGTAGATGGAGGAATCCCTCCTTTCTATGTGAGTCTGAATACACATGATAAAATACTTCATAATGCCATGTTTTATTCTGGTGCCTCTCATAACTTAATGCCTAAATTTGTAATGGAGAAGTTGGACCTAGACATCACCAGACCGTATAAAGACCTTTTTTCCTTTGATTCAAGTCAGGTCAGATGTTTAGGTTTAAACAAAGACTTATGTGTGTCACTAGTCCAATATCCGGCCAAAACAATTCTAATGGACATAGTAGCAGCTGAAATTACACCAAAATATGGCATGCTATTGTCTAGGTATTGGGGTGCAAAACTTCAAGGATCTCTACATCTTGACATGTCTTATGCTACTATTTCAGTATTCGGTCAACCCAAGAAACTGTACAGAGAAACCTTAATGAAGTACGTTGTAAGTAGTTAGGGGAAACCCCAAAATTTCCCTATCTACTTAGTTCACTCTGATATGGACTCTTTTATTCTCTACAATGCTGAAATTGATCCTTTAACTGAAGCGGAAGTTTTAGCAGAACCAAAAGAAATTGCAAATGATAAATCTAGTGTTCAAATACATGAAATTTTTTAAAACAATGAGACATCAAACACCAAAGAGAAAACAAAAGAAAGCAAAGAATCAAATATCCCTATTAAACAGATTCCTAAGACTCCTGACACAAATTATGAACATGAAATCCTCTGGCACTTGGAATTTGATGGTTTAGTTAACAAATTAGGAGCAGGAGCAGGAGTCTGGGTGCATAATCTTGAAAATGACCATGCTGAAGGCCATGCCTATAGATTAAACTTTAGATGCACCAACAATATGGCAAAATATGAAGCTTTGTTGCTAGGTCTTAAACTGGTTAAGAAATTATGAGCAATTAGGGTATCTATCTTAGGAGATTCTGAGTTAATAGTTCAACAGATTAAAGGACAGTATTCAACAAATGATCCCAGACTGAAGTATTACCATTTGAACCCAATCATCAGTTCACAGCTGAGATTAGACATAGGCCAGCTATACCAGACAATTTAAAGAACTGGCAAGTGTTTGATGGTGATAAGCAGATTAACAATTTCTTAACCTTAGATGAGGAATTTCGTAACATAAACATAGATGTAGATACAGTAAATGAATTTGATTAAACAAATAAGATAGAAATATACAGTTCAGTAGAAAATGCAACTCAAATGCTTCACCCAACCAAATTCACCAAAAAGGAAATGCAGGAACTTCAAGAGATGGATATTGATGAAATTGTTGAAGGAGAATATGAAGTAATCAATTTAAAGGACAATCATTTGCCTCAGGGATTAACACCTTTGGAAGATCTTTTTGATTTCAATGATATTCCTAAGAAACCCAAGATGGAACCCTTAAGAGAAGATATTGAGGACTATAATTTGGGAACTAAGAATGATCCTAAAATAGTGAAGTTATCCAAATCCTTGCCCCCTGACCAAAAAATCAAATATGTTGAGCTAATGAGAGAGTTCCAGGATGTTTTTTCCTGGAATTATGAGGACCTGAAATCTTATGACACCTCCATAATTCAACATACAATACCTCTGAAGGAAAACCAAAAACCATTCAAGCAAAATCTTAGAAGAATTAATCATGTACTTCTGCCCTTGATTGAAAAAGAAATCAAACAAATGTATGAAGCAGGAATAATTGCTCCTATCAGGTTTTCAGAGTGGGTGTGTAATTTAGTACCCACTAGAAAGAAAAATGGAGAAATCAAATGATGTGTCGATTTAAGGAATGTTAATAAAGTTTCTCTAAAGGACAACTACCCCTTGCCTAGGATGGATCACATTTTACAGAGGGTGGTAGGAGCCTCTAGGATTTCACTCTTGGATGGGTTCTCAGGCTATAACCAGATCCTGGTTCATCCTGATGACCAGGAAAAGACTACATTTACAACACCATGGGGTACATTCAAATACGTTAAAATGCCATTCGGACTTAAAAATGTAGGGGAAACCTTTCAGAGGGCAATGGACATAGCGTTTGCTAAGGAAATTCATGATTTTCTAGTTATATATCTAGATGACCTGACTATTTTTTCTAAATCAGATCAGCAACACTTGGATCATCTGAGACAAGTATTCTTGAAATGTAGAAAATATGGTATTTCCTTAAATCCTAAGAAGTCATTGTTTGGTCTAGAGGAAGGCAAACTTTTAGGCCATATCATCTCCAAAAAAGGCATCAGAATTGACCCTGCTAGAATAGAAGCTATTCTACAAATACCCCACCCCAGAAATGTTAAAGAACTTCAAGATTTCCTAGGAAAGATCAATTTTTTGAGAAGATTCATTTCCAATTTAGCTGAATTAATTAGATTGCTTAGTAATATGTTGAAAAAGAATTCTAGTATTAGTTGGACAGTTGAAGCCAAGCAAGATTTTGAGGAAATTAAAATGGCTTTGACTAGAACACTGGTCCTTACAAGTCCAAAGTTTGATAGAGATTTCATAATATTTTCTTTTACATCAGAACACACCATAGCTGTTGTTTTACTACAAAAGGATGATCAAGGATGTGAAAAACCAATAGCCTTTTTTAGTAAAGCACTTAGAGATGCACCACTAAAATACAAAATCATGGAAAAACAAGCTTTTGCACTGGTGAAAGCTATTAAAGACTTTAGAGTCTACATATGGTATTCCCATGTAATAGCCTATATGCCAAATGCTGTTGTCAAAGACATCTTAACTCAAGATGGAATTGAGAGCAAACGAGGTAAATGGATTATTGCTATATTGGAATATGATATTGAAATAACACCTACAAAGCTTATAAAAGCATAGGGATTGGCTAAACTCATGACTGAAACAAATTGTCAAGCCCTAAACATTAATGAGCTGGATAATGAATAGGAGATGGCGACTCCACAAATCAGCCAGCCTTCTTAGATTCACCATGGTATGTTGATATAACTTATGTATTATTAAACCTACAGGCTCCTCCAGGGTTATCCAGGACAAAGAAAAGGTTCCTAAAGCTGAAAGCTGCAAAATTTTGTATTTTAGATAATGCTTTATTTTGGAAAAATCATGAAGGTATTCTATTAAATTGTTTAATAAAAGAAGAAGCTGACAAGGTTCTCCAAGAATTTCATGTAGGAGACTGTGGTGGACACCTTTACTGGAAGGAAAATGCAGACAAGATCCTAAGGGCTGGATTTTATTGGCCAACCTTGTTCACTAATGTAAAGAAATTTGTCACTGCTTGCCATAAATGCCAAATTTTTGAGGGCAAGAGAAAACTACTACCTTTACCCCTGAGACCAATCTCCACCGAAAAACCCTTTCAACAATGGGGCTTAGACTTCATTGGGGAAATTCATCCTCCATCTTCTGGCCAACATAAATGGATTCTCACTGCCACAAATTATTTCACCAAATGGATAGAAGCCATTCCCTCTAGACAAGCCAATGATACTGTGATTATAGGATTCTTAGAAACCAATATATTGTCTACATTTGGCTATCTTGAGAAGATCATAACTGATAATGTTGTTGCCTTTAAATCCAAGAAAATGATAAGTTTTTGTAATAAATACCATATCACTCTAGGCCATTCCACAACCTATTACCCTCAAGGTAATGGTCTAGTTGAGTCTTCTAATAAAATCCTAATTAACATCATTAAGAAATTATTGGAAGAAAACAAGAAAAAATGGCACAAGAAACTTACTAATGCACTGTGGGCAGACAAACTTACTACAAAGAATTCCATTGGGACTAGTCCCTATGAATTAGTCTATGGCATGGAGGCTGTATTTCCTTCATCATTAGGAGTTCCAGTAATGAAACTGCTTTAGGAAGCTCAAGTGGAACCCAATGAAATTCAAAGGAGAATAAATCAGACCATCCATTTGTAGCAGACCAGAGAGGAAGTATATTAGAGATCTCAAGTGGTACAAGAGAAACTTAAGAAAATATTTGATAAAAGAACTAAGGCAAAGGACTTCTACATTGGAGACAAAGTTTTAAGATGGGTTTCCAGGAGAGAAGACAAGGGAAAACATGGGAAGTTTGACTTTCTATGGAAAGGACATTTTATTATCCATGCTTTACAAGGGAACAATACCTACTATCTCAAAAACTTGGATGACACAGAGACAAAAGAAGGACTAGTTAATGGTCGGATGCCGAAGCATTACTATGATCCCACTTTTTAATGTATTCTGATTTTAACATGTAAATACTATATCCTTGGTAATGTCACAGTTTGGATTGGATAGTAACTTACTGGAGTTGAAGCTCGGAGAGAAGGCCCTAAGCTTCAGAAAGACTACTATCATACATACAATCAAGCAATCAGCAGAAGGAGATTTCAGAGCACCGTCAAAGTTATTCAGAAAGCCATCTGACCTACTATTATTGACTTTCCACCAGGAAAATCCATCCCCAAGTGGAGCCAGTGTTATGCTCCTATACCAATAGGTTTCATATTTCATGATTGAGTTGATGAGATCTGTAATATGTTCATACCTTTCCTTGTTGCAAAGGTTTTCCATATTTTTCAAAAAAATCAAAAAATTTAAAAAATGTAAAGAGGGTATACCCTAAAAGAAAAATCAAAGGGTAAAAAGAATAAAATGGTCGAAAAAATGAGAAAGAATGAACCCCAAACAAAAATAGACCAGGAAAATGTGCAATTCTAAATGCCACTACTATTTCATTTTTTGTAATAAGCAATTGTGTGCAACTTGTTAATCTTATGCCACAATTGATGAAGAGTCAAACTGTTTAAATTTGGCTCATTCATTTTTCAATTTCATGTTGTAGATAGAGAATAAAATCTGACGAAGCAGTTTAATCTTGGCAGATAAGTAGATAGGTAGAGTGAATAAAAGGAGCTCAATAGTGTAATCTGAGCCCTTGGATGTAATAAGATTAGATTTAGATAGATTTCTATATGTAAAAGAAAAAGTGTGATAAGGGTTTGCTAGTCTAAGTGCACCCTAATAAAGAAGAAAAAATGTCAGGCTAAAGTAGGTAGGGTAGGTAGATGATGTTGCAGAATGATACTTGTGATGAAAAATGCTTCTAAATGTGTTGATCTTTACTTTTATCACCAGTGCAAGGCATACATTACACTTGATGCAATTTGAGCAAGGCAAGGATAAATAACTAACTTCCATTCATATTTTCCCCTAAAGATTTCACTAATTCCCCCTAAAAGTATTAAGGACTTTGAAAATCAAAGGGGCTCAGAGCATTTCTCTGACTTCTGGAGGGACTAGACCCTCGGCCCAATGATCTAAAAGCCTAAGTACTCAAAAAATCATCTATCTAGCATTTCATTTCATTTCATAAAGTTTTTCTAAGTAAAAAACCTATTTTACTTAGGAAATGCATAATATCGCTTGAAAACCCCTTTTCCCACTTTAGCCTAAGTTTCAATGTAAATCGTAAACATTTGCTTAGCGCTTATTATCACTTTGTTTCATATTAACTTATTAACATCTATTATATAACTCCTGCTTGAAAACATTTACCTTTTCCCGTATTATGTATTTATATTAAAAACCCCGACATTCTATATAATTCCCACCTTGATGGTATATAACCATTATATAGTATAAAAAGGAATTAATAAACTTATTTGGAGTTTATTAATAACCTGTCCCACTCCGCATAATACAGGATTAATTAACCCTTTAGGTTAATTAATAACTATCCCTGCCATTCATAAATCCACCCGATATACTTATTAACTTATGTAATGTATCGAGCCCCGCTGTATAAACTCCCGCTATCTCCATAGCCCATCAGTTGTCCAATCATCGCGTCCCCATCCAACGGTCGACGGCGATATCCCGATGGCCCTTCCCACCTCGTTTTAACATGCGATTGCCTAACAGTTTTCCGCCGTAACCCCGGAACGCGTCGCCCGCTCCATGTGTTCGCTCGCCCTCCATTCAAAACCACCCAGCCCCAAAAGCGGTGCGACGCTTACTGCTTACCACCCTTCCACATAACAATAACGCGTCTGATCATGCTAACATCATCCGCCCCATAAATGCCAAAAGGCCCGCCAAACCCAAATTTCGTTAAATAAATGATAAAAACGTCATTTTCCCCATTATCCTCTATAAACTTTTCTCCATGCAAAATAACATTCAGTCGACTGTCTAAGCATTCAGCCCGGCACCCGGCCAAGAAAACTCCAGTATCGTGCTCCGTAGTCCGTCATTCAGCCTACAGGTACACAGTTTACCTATTTAATCCAAGTATTTATTCATTTTGCCCTGTAACCTTGCAATTTATATTTTCCACTGAGAATTCTACCAGCGAAAGCCAAAATTCAAGGTAAAAACAGTTTGTAATCGCCATAAAAAGACCCTAAGCCTGTTGTTTAGTCCATTTTTTCCACAGAAAACCTGAATTCTAGTTTGAATACACAAGAACCAAACATGGAAACTCCCATAGCCCTGAATGTCATGCCCATGAATGCACCCCATAAAGACTTAGATTATCTACCCCTTGCCAACAAATATTTCGAAATAAAAGATTTATCTAGTGATAGGAACAATCTTCAAGCCTTTTGCCAAGTTAGGGATAGCTATCTAAACAACTCTAACATTTTTGGACTGTGGGAATCTAATATTCCTATGTATTTCCTCCCCTCAGTCCATGTTTTCCCAGAAATAATTCATCATTGTTGTACTAACTATGACCCTGTCCATAGAGCAATTATGTCCCCATCCCAAACTGTCCTTTTTCCCATAACTGCTAAGTCCATTAATGAAATGATATAGTTCTACTCCACTCAGCCCCTTGCTCCTTTTCCCATGGGTTATCTACTTGAAAAAGCATCTCAATTGCCCACATTAGAGATAAGACATATTACTCAGACCTTCATGCTACTAAAGCACCAGCCTAAAGGTCCACCTCCTTATCTGCAGACATTTTTCGCTAACACTCGCAGACTCATTGTTGAAATGATATCCCTCATCATGGGTTTCAATTCTAGTGAATATGTTGATGACATCACTTTAGTTTTATTGTCAATTTTTACTCCAGGATGTTGAGATTTTTGGTTTTAGTAAAATAGGCAAAAATCTCAGTAGGTGACAACAATCAGATTGTGTTGCTATATTAGGTCTATATTGTTGGGAGAGAGTTAATGCATCCTATATTTGCTGTAAGAGGATTTATGAGGCAGTTAGATTCTCTTAGCTATAGAACAGGTGTCCATATGGATTGGGATGTGAGTGTGAGCGTGTGAGAGGAAATTGATTCTCTTGTAATTTCCTGTTTTAATAATAAGATTGTCGATGCCTATGTTTGGTGGACATAGCCCAGAATGGTTGGGTGAACCACGTAAAACTCCTGTGTCTATTTTGTGATGTGTTTTATCTACTGTTGCTTGTCTTTTATTTAGCTGCACACTGATTGTTCCAACAAGTGGTATCAGAGCATGTTGGAGGTATGGCAATTTACCAATTTACCTGCGCGATGAATGGACCAGTCGTGGCGGTGGTTTGGTTTGGTGATGATGAGTAGGAAGTCGATTTGAATGTGTGAACACATTAAAATGATTAAGTCTGTACATAGAGCTGGACCTACGGTGTTTTTCAAGTGTGCTGGCAATGCGGTGGGTTTTTCAACTGTTGCGTGTGTATGTGACCTGCGTGTTGAATTAATACATTGTTGCATGGTCAAAAGCTACAAATCATGACAGCGTTGAATGGTGGATTAACCTTTGCTGCAGTGGATTATCTTGTGTGTTCAGTGCTGACTAGAGTGGTGAAGGCCAGTGCATAGTCCTTGTGCGTTTGTTTCAGCATCGAATGATTGCTACGTGGGAGGATTAAAATCTATATGTGACAGATAAACCATAACGGTAGGTTGTTGTGGAGGCGTGGCTACTGTGTATTGATTGAAGGATGCGCGTGTAATCCCAGATGCGTATTGGTTGAAAGGTGCGTATTGAATTGCTTGCTGGTGCGTGTTCATTGCCAGAACACGCAGGAAAATTGATGAGTGCGTGTTCATTGCCAGAACGTTTTTTTTTTTTGTTCTAAGTTTTTTGATTGGCGCGGGTTATTCTATAACAGTGGCACCAATGCTGTAGTAAGGCGTGGATAAGGCTGTAGTAACTGCGCCAATGCACCAATTTCCCAATTAGCGCAGATCCGAAGGGGATAAACGCGCCATTTTTGTAACTCTAAGCGATTTTGCTGCCGGCGCGGATTTGCTGGAGTGATGAGAGCGCCAACGCGCCAATTTTGTTGGTAAAATTTGCTACTCGGTTTTGTACTGTAATTTGCACAGCAAAAAGTTTTTTTTTTAAAGAAAAGGCAGTGTAATATAAGGCATAGGCGGCTTGTATATATATTAACTTCTTTTATTTTAAAAGTTGGATTTGGAGACTGTTTGTTTTTAAATGAGATGGCGAAAACTCAGAGTGCCCGGTTTGAAATTGAGAAGTTTAATGGCAAAAACAATTTCGAGATCTGGAAGGTAAAGATGCATGATCTGCTGGTACAACAAGGCGTGGCGAAGGCGTTGTTGGGCAGATCCAAACTGCCTTACCCCGTGACAGATGATGAATGGAATGAATTGGATGGAAGAGCCTTAAGCGGTATTCGACTGTGTTTGGCTGATGATGTTTTATTTAACATCGTGTCAGAGAAGACTACTGGTGGTTTGTGGACGAAGTTGGAGAAGCTGTATATGACAAAATCCTTGACAAATCAGATTCTCCTGAAGCGGCAGCTACACAATTTGCGAATGAAGGAAGGTACTTCCATTACTGATAATTTGAATGTTTTTAATACTCTAATGGTGCAATTAGAAAGCATAGAAGTAAAATTTGAATCCGAGGATAAAGCCATAACTTTATTGTGCTCGTTGCCGAAGTCGTGGGATCATTTTGTTACTTCGATAAGTCTTAGTTCATCCAAAACTATTGAATTTGATGATGTCATCAGAGCTTTGTTGTCTGAGGAGACCAGGAAGCGGTTGAATGCTGACATGTCTACATCAAAGGCAATGATGGCTAGAGGTTGTTCTAGAGAAAGACGCTCTGGTAAGCGCAGCGATTCACATTCAAAGTCAAAAGGGAAGAAGAGTAAAGTAAAGTGCTAGTTCTGCGGCAAATCAGGGCACTTGAAGAAGGATTGCTAGAAGCAACAAGAAACTTCTAAAGAAGCTTCATCAAAAGAAAAGAAGGAAGTGAACACGACCAATACAGGTTTGGCATCTGGTTCAGGTATGAGCGACGAAGTCTTATCAGTTAATTTGTCAAATCATGATCAACATTGGTTGTTAGATTCCGGTGCTTCAAACCACATGTGTATTCATAGAGACTGGTTTAAGACATATAGATCAGTGAATGATGGAGTCGTGTACATGGGTAATGATGTCGCATCGAATATTGTGGGAATAGGGAGTATACAGCTACAAATGTTTGATGGGACAACCAAAATGTTAACTGATGTAAGACATGTACCAGATTTAAGGAAAAATCTAATTTCACTAGGGGAACTTGACACAAATGGATATAAAACTGTCATTCAAGGTGGAGTAATGAAAATTTACAAACGTATTTTACTAGTAATGAAAGCTAAGAAAGTAGGAAATATGTTTCAGTTAGAAGGAAGAACAGGGTCAGTTCATGTGTCTACCGTGTCTGAACATGACAATAGTTCCATTCGCCTATGGCATCAAAGGTTGGGCCATATGAGCGAAAGAGGGTTAAAGATTTTGGCTGATCACAAGTTACTTCCTAATCTAAGGTCTGGAAAGTTAGATTTCTGTAAACATTGTTTGTTTGGCAAACAAAGTAAGCGAAAGTTTAAAAAAGGCAAACATACTAGTAAAGGAATACTTGATTATATCCATTTAGATGTTTGGGGTCCAGCACCTACAACCGCGTATGGTGGCTCGTCATATCTTGTATCGTTTATTGATGACTTTTCTAGGAAAGTGTGGGTCTACATGTTGAAAAGGAAGTCTGATGTTTTTACAGTTTTCAAGCAGTTTAGAGCATTGGTAGAAAACATCACTGGTAGAACTATAAAATGTTTAAGAACTGACAATGGTGGTGAGTTTACTTCCAAGGAGTTTGACAACTATTGCAAGGATGCAGGGATTGAGAGACATAAGACTACTATTTATACTCCTCAGCAAAATGGAGTTGTTGAACGCATGAAAAGGACTCTTTTGGAGAGAGCAAGGAGTATGCTGAGTAATGCTGGTTTGATGAAGGAGTTATGGACAGAAGTGTTGGCATTATGGTTCAAGTGTTGTCCTTGATGGCAACTCACTCAGTGGATGGTACAGGTGCTCAAAGGTTAGTACAGGTGATGGCAACTTAATCAGAAGACAGATCTCAGTACAGCATGGCAAGAAAGCTCATACACGCTGTTTCGTTAAGCCCAAGTCGCGTGTACACGCAAGTTCGATTCAGAAAAAGCGCGTGTATGTGGAAAGGTTCCTTTGGTTCATGGTGGTTAGACCTTGGAAGTTGTGCCTATGATTTCGGACTATTATGTCTCGACGGGCGTGTCGATCCCTAGTTTTAAAGTTGATGGTATTGTGTTACTATGGTTTTGGCTCTTGGTATTGAGAAAGGCCTAAGGCTATATAAGGAGAAGAAGATCATTAGGCAAAGACCATCTTTCGACAAGGCATGAATATCTAAGAGAGAAAGAGATCTGATATGCAGGTTCTGAGTTGGTTGATCTGAGCTAAGAAGAGATCTCATCGGTTGATGGAGAACTAGATCTAAGGAGAGATCGGGATCAAATGGTTTGAAATGCACTATCATGTTATGGTTGATTATGCGTATTTCTAGATCTGCATATTGTCGCAATGTTACGTTCTGAGTCTAACTAATATCTGGTACAGCTGCAAGTTGAGAAAGTTTATTTTTAGATCTGTACGCAGGTTGGCTTCGGTAAAAGCGCGTGTATACGCGGTTTCTGCTCATTAAAGTAGCGTATATCTTTTGAAGCTTGATTTGGGTTTACAGTGGGATCTGACTGTTATTACAGAGTTCTGTAGTCTGCTCTGTGTTCTGGTAACTGGTGATTGACAGGGTTCAGTGGTTCAGTGATTCAAAGTTGGTTGTTTTATGCTTCAATGATCTGTTGTGAAAATTGAATGAATTGTGGTCTTCAGATTGTAATGTTGTGCTTCAGGAATATCCAAGTCTGAAAATGTATGAAAAGTAATACCTGGAAGAAGGAAGATTGTAGGTCAGCACCTACGTACTAGTATTTTGGCTAGTACAAAAGCAAAAGGGGGTTGGAGCTCCCTTCCAAGGAAGTTTGGAGAACGAGAGAAGGTTGAAGCCTTCTGCAGGTTGTAGCCTGCGTACTGGTATAAGGCTGCACCAGTACAAAAGATTGTAAACTGAAGTTTCATATTAAGAAAGATAGAGACAACTTGCAGCAGGTGGTTTTCACCCACATTGGGTTTCCACCTTATATCTTGGTGTTCATGTGTGTGGCTTTTTATCTGTTCTGTTATACTACACATGTTTACTGTTAATATGATGAATAATGTCCTGATGCACTTAATTGAAGAATAAGCCAACTAAATTGTGAGTTTTCTGCTTATACGCTGTTTTACTTCGTCACAGTAGCGTGTACACGCTGGTTCACTTAACTGAAGTAGCGTATATGTTTTGGGCATTTGAAAAGTTTGATTAATCTGATAATACTGATTCACCCCCCCTCTCAGTATTATTTCCAACAATTGGTATCAGAGCAGGTCCTTCAGAGAAGCTTGATCGCTTGAAGGAAGATCATTCATCATGAGCAACTACGAGAAAGAAGCATCAATCAGGCCACCAGTTTTTGATGGAACAAATTTCAATTATTGGAAGGTAAGAGTTACTGCATATCTTCAATCTCTTGGTACAGAAGTTTGGGACATTGTAGAAAAGGCTATGCTTTTCCTTCAGCTACTCCTACAGATCCAGATGAAAAAAAGGCATATGAAACAAATGCAAAAGCAGTCGCTACCCTATTAGGAAGTATATCTCAAACAGAATTCATGAAGGTCATGCACTTCAAATCAGCAAAAGAAATATGGGACAAAATGATCACTAGCTATGAAGGAGATGAACAGGTAAAGGAAGCTAAACTTCAAACACTCAGGATTCAATATGAGACTCTCAGGATGTATAATGATGAAAGTGTGGCTAATTATTTTCTCCGGGTAGATGAGATTGTTAATTGTATGAAAAACTTGGGTGAAGAAATAAGAGAAACTATAGTAGTTCAAAAGGTTCTAAGATCTTTATCCCCCAAGTTTGAATCTAAAGTATCTGCAATAGAAGAAAAAGAAAATCTCCGTGTTCTCACTATGTCTCAGCTACATGGAATTCTAACCGCTTATGAAATGAGAAAGGGAGGTCCATCTGACAGAAGGAAGCTGCTTTTAAGGCATCAGGAAAAGAAGATTACTATGAAGCAAGCCATGTTCCAGAAGAAGAGGAAGAAGAATCAAATTTTGTCAGAAATCTTCAAAGGGGTTCTGGAAGGTTCAGAGGTAAGCTACCTTTCAAATGTTTTGCTTGTGGGAAAGTAGGTCATTATGCTGCAAAATGTCCTTATAAGGATAAAGGAAAAGAACCTGCTAGATGGAACAAGAAACAAAGTGCAAATAGGAAAAGCTACTACACCCATGAAGATAGTGATGGCTTATCAAACAGTGATGAGGATGAACAAGGTAATAAATATAAGCTGTTAATGGCATTTGAAGATGATGATTATGAGGATGCTATAGATGTGGATAATCTCTATAATGAAATCACTAGACTCAAGAGAAGCATAGAAGAAAGGAATGTGATTATTGATACTTTGCAATTTCAAATTGATGAAAAGGAAAAACATCTTGAAAAACTAGAAGGTGAAATTGTTGGTCTCAGAAAAGAAATTGAGAAAACAAAAACTATTAATCTTAAATTTGTCAAAGGATCTGAAACCTTGGATGAGATTATTAGTTGTGCAGCGGTCTCCTCTAAACAAAACAGGTTTGGGCTATAATGGAGAAACCTCTCAAGCATCCACCTCAAAAAGTTATCTTGATGCAGCAAGAGGAAATGAGCGGAAGAACAATGAAGATAATCAGGTAAAGCAGGGACGAGTTACAAACAGAAACTATCAGGGACAATCCTCCTTAAGGATGAACAAAAGCTACAACCAACCACAGGTAAAATCTTCTCAGTTTGGCTCAAGAATAGATGAAAATAGAAATTACAATCAGTTGGCTGGTAGATTCAATAACCGCAGAAGCTTCTTCAATGGACAATGCTTTTCTTGCCACAACTTTGGTCACAGAGCAGCTCAATGTGTTGCATATAAAACAATCATGACTAGGGAAGCTCAAAAACAAAGAAGTATGACAGGGATTACAAAAAGGACCTATAACAACTTTTCGGTGCTTGAAAATGAAGTTGAATGTTCTATTTGCAATAATTTTGGTCATAAAGACTCTGAATGCAGGAGCAGGTTTCAGGAGAAAAAGGAACAAGCCACAAGCACCAAACATGGAGAATAAAGGAACCTCAAACAGAAAGATGTGGGATAGCATTTTATGCAGAAGGACAGGAAAATCTATGGTACATTGACAGTGGATGTTCGAAACATATGACAGGTGATAAAGAAAAACTTGAATCTTATTCTACTTTAGAAAAGGGAAAGAAAGTCTCTTTTGGAAATGATACTCCTGCTACTATAAAAGGAAAAGGTATTGCTCCTTTGAAAGAAAAGGTCAAGGCTGGAAATGTTTTGTATGTTGATGGATTGAAACATAATCTTCTAAGTGTCAGCCAGATGTGTGATCAAAAAACAGAGGTTATTTTCAGATCGAATGGATGTCTTGTTCGTGATCTTGATACAGGTAAAAACAGTTCTCAAGGCAAAAGAACTCCAAATAATCTGTACATATTTGAAGAAGAGAACAACAACAATGCTATCTTAGCAAGGATGAAGAGCACTGGTTATGGCATCGAAGGTTGGGACATCTAAGCTTCTCACAAATAAGGAAAGCATGCAAATATCAGGCAGTTCGCGATCTTCCAGATATCAAAATTCCAGACAACACCATATGCAAATCTTGTCAGTTTGGAAAGCAGACCAGAACTAACTTTCCAGAGAAGGAAGGGTCAGCTAGCTTGCCTCTTGAGCTAGTCCATACAGATGTATGTGGTCCATTTAGGAAAAGGTCACCTCGAGGAGAAGAATATCTGATATTATTCATTGATGATTTCTCAAGGTTTGTTTGGTTAGGGCTTATGAAGCACAAAGATGAAGCATTCGAAAAATTCAAATCCTTCAAAGCATTGGCCGAAAATGAATCAGGACACAAAATCAAGTGCCTCAGATCTGACAGAGGTGGGGAGTTCACATCAAATGAATTTTTTGATTTCTGCGATGAACATGGGATAAGAAGAGAATTCTCTACAGCTAGAACTCCTCAGCAAAATGGGGTTGTGGAAAGAATGAACAGAACTATCCAACAAATGGCTCGTGCTATGCTCGATGAATCAGGTACTCCTGCAACCTTCTGGGGAGAAGCCGCACATGCTGCTGTTATCATTCTTAACAAAACAAATGTCCGAGTAAACAACACTCAAACACCTCATGAGCTTTGGAGTGGTAAAACTCCTTCCGTGAAGCATTTCAAAATCTTTGGGAGCAAATGTTATATTAAGAACACTGATGAGCAACTTGGCAAACTTGAACCTAGAGCAGATGAGGGCATTCTTCTTGGTTATTCTCCACATAGCAAAGCATACAAGTGCTACAATAAAAGACTTGGCAGAATTGTTGACAGTATTGATATAGTGGTTGATGAGAAGGGATATATTCCTAGGCAAGTTCATCATGAAGAAGATGAAGGTTACTCTCAAAGGCGAAATGATGAAGAAGAAGAACCTCAAGAAGAAGAAGAATCTCAAGAAGAACCAGAGGAGCAGACAAGAATAGAAGAAAAGACTCCATCCAGATATGTCCAAAAGAATCATCCAGAAACTCAGATTGTGGGGCAGAAAGAAGCAGGAGTACAAACAAGAAGGACACTTGCAGAAGCTTCAAGCTACTTGGCTCTACTCTCCTCCATTGAACCACAAAATGTGAAAGAAGCATGCAAAGATGAATGTTGGGTCAAAGCAATGGATGAAGAACTTGAGCAAATCGAAAGGAACAACACTTGGGAATTGGTTCCTAGACCAAAAGATAAGAATGTAATAGGAACAAAATGGGTCTTCAAGAATAAGTTAAATGAAAATGGAGAAGTAATTAGAAACAAGGCCAGACTTGTTTGTAAAGGGTATGCACAGCAAGAAGGAATAGATTTTGAAGAGACCTTTGCTCCTGTGGCAAGACTAGAGGCCATCCGAATGTTCCTTGCTCTCTCAAGCTTTCAAAACTTCAAGGTATTTCAAATGGACGTGAAATCAGCCTTCCTGAATGGAGACTTAGAAGAAGAAGTATATATTGAGCAGCCAGATGGGTTCATTCTTGGGAATGATCCAAACCTTGTATGCAGATTGAAAAAGGCTCTCTATGGGCTCAAACAAGCCCCAAGGGCTTGGTACTATCGGTTGGACAAATATCTTCACCAACAAGGCTTTTCAAAAGGATCAGCAGATAGCAATCTCTATATAAAAGTTGAAAATAACAAATTGCTAATTCTTGTTGTTTATGTAGATGATATTATTTTTGGCAGCAATGAAGAAACTATGAGTCAAAACTTTGCCTTGGTTATGCAGAAAGAGTTCGAAATGTCACTTCTTGGAGAATTGACATATTTTCTTGGATTGCAAATCCAACAAAATGAAGGAGGTATCTTCTTGTCTCAAACCAAATACCTCAAGCAGATCTTGAAGAAGTATGGCATGGAAGAGTCAAAACCAGTATGTACACCCATGGTTACAGGATGCAGCCTCAGTGCAAATGATGAATCAGCAGCAGTTCACCAACCCACTTATAGATCCATGATTGGGAGTTTGCTTTATTTGGCAGGTACTCGACCAGATATTACTCATGCAGTAGGGATGGTTGGAAGATTTCAAGCCAACCCAAAGGAAACCCATCTTCAGGCAGTCAAAAGAATCTTCAAATATCTTCAAGGGACCCAAAACTATGGCTTATGGTATCCTAGAAATACAGATCTCACTCTTCATGCTTACACAGATGCAGATTGGGCTGGAAGTGTGGATGATAGGAAAAGCACAAGTGGAGGTGCTTTCTTCATGGGTTCCAGATTAGTGTCTTGGTTCAGCAAGAAGAAGCAAAGTTCGATTGCCTTATCTACAGCTGAAGCAGAATATGTGGCTGCAGCATCTTGTTGCACACAACTTCTTTGGATGATGCAGACCTTGCAGGACTTTCAAATCACTTGCACTCCACCTGTCTCTATCTTATGTGATAATACAAGTGCAATCAGCATTTCAAAGAATCCAGTCATGCACTCAAAGACCAAGCACATACCAATCAAGTACCATTTTCTTCGGGAACAAGTGCTTGAGCAGAAGGTCAAATTGGAGTATGTTCCTTCTAAGGAGCAAGTTGCTGATATTCTCACAAAACCACTGCCCAGGGAAACTTTTGAATATCTCAGACAAAAGCTGGGAGTAGTTGATGCTTCATCCTGTTGTTGAAATTTGTTTGTTCTACAGAAAAGTTGGTATACGCAGGTTACGGAAGGGATATGAGCGTATACACGCGGATTTATGTTGAGTAAGTCGCGTGTATGCTGGACGCTTGTTGCAGAAAGAATATCCGCGTACATACGCTGCTTTATACAGGATAAAACGCGTATATGAAGTTCTGAACAACAAAGGAAAACTCTGAAGTTCTGAACAGCAATAGGAATGTCAGAAGTATTCAGGCACAGTTTCAGGGAGTGCAACAGGCACAGGTTCAGGGGGAGCAGCTCAAAAGTCTCATAAAGCATTCAGATGTTTTGGTTGATTGGTTTAAGAAGGAGCTCAGAAAGAAATTCTCGTTGCTGATCTAACAAGATGTTTATCAGATGCTGCTGGTGTCTTTCCTAAGTCTTGGTCTAGATCTGTTGTCTCTATGTCATGTATCTCTCTTGTCTCTTTTATGGTGTCAAGGTCATGTAACGGCCTTTGTTGGTTTCCCCACTATGCCTGGGATGAATGATGAAATGTTCATGTATTATCATGGTTAGGTGGATGAGTCAATATTGATGTATCCCCACTTGGTTGGGTGGATGAGTCATTTTTTTTGTATATCCTCACTTAGTTGAGAAATGGATGTATGTATGAGTCTTTGGTTATAGGAAGGTCTTTTATGATGTATAGAGTCATGTTCTTCTTGAAGAACATCTTTTGCAGATCTGCCTAAAGTCAAGGGGAGCATGATGCACTTGGTGAGTAGGATGGATAGATTGGTACTCTTTGGCATTCACAAAGGGGGAGCACACTTGGAGATTTCAGCATGTACTCAGGGGGAGTATGGACAGCAGTATGGACAGCAGAAGGATTACCAAGGAAGAGAATATCTTGGTCCTCCCTTTGCCCTTGATGTCAAAGGGGGAGAGTGACTTGGTGTGTGGTTGCCATCAAGTCCAAAGGGGGAGATTGTTGGCATTATGGTTCAAGTGTTGTCCTTGATGGCAACTCACTCAGTGGATGGTACAGGTGCTCAAAGGTTAGTACAGGTGATGGCAACTTAATCAGAAGACAGATCTCAGTACAGCATGGCAAGAAAGCTCATACACGCTGTTTCGTTAAGCCCAAGTCGCGTGTACACGCAAGTTCGATTCAGAAAAAGCGCATGTATGTGGAAAGGTTCCTTTGGTTCATGGTGGTTAGACCTTGGAAGTTGTGCCTATGATTTCGGACTATTATGTCTCGACGGGCGTGTCGATCCCTAGTTTTAAAGTTGATGGTATTGTGTTACTATGGTTTTGGCTCTTGGTATTGAGAAAGGCCTAAGGCTATATAAGGAGAAGAAGATCATTAGGCAAAGACCATCTTTCGACAAGGCATGAATATCTAAGAGAGAAAGAGATCTGATATGCAGGTTCTGAGTTGGTTGATCTGAGCTAAGAAGAGATCTCATCGGTTGATGGAGAACTAGATCTAAGGAGAGATCGGGATCAAATGGTTTGAAATGCACTATCATGTTATGGTTGATTATGCGTATTTCTAGATCTGCATATTGTCGCAATGTTACGTTCTGAGTCTAACTAATATCTGGTACAGCTGCAAGTTGAGAAAGTTTATTTTTAGATCTGTACGCAGGTTGGCTTCGGTAAAAGCGCGTGTATACGCGGTTTCTGCTCATTAAAGTAGCGTATATCTTTTGAAGCTTGATTTGGGTTTACAGTGGGATCTGACTGTTATTACAGAGTTCTGTAGTCTGCTCTGTGTTCTGGTAACTGGTGATTGACAGGGTTCAGTGGTTCAGTGATTCAAAGTTGGTTGTTTTATGCTTCAATGATCTGTTGTGAAAATTGAATGAATTGTGGTCTTCAGATTGTAATGTTGTGCTTCAGGAATATCCAAGTCTGAAAATGTATGAAAAGTAATACCTGGAAGAAGGAAGATTGTAGGTCAGCACCTACGTACTAGTATTTTGGCTAGTACAAAAGCAAAAGGGGTTTGGAGCTCCCTTCCAAGGAAGTTTGGAGAACGAGAGAAGGTTGAAGCCTTCTGCAGGTTGTAGCCTGCGTACTGGTATAAGGCTGCACCAGTACAAAAGATTGTAAACTGAAGTTTCATATTAAGAAAGATAGAGACAACTTGCAGCAGGTGGTTTTCACCCACATTGGGTTTCCACCTTATATCTTGGTGTTCATGTGTGTGGCTTTTTATCTTCTGTTATACTGCACATGTTTACTGTTAATATGATGAATAATGTCCTGATGCACTTAATTGAAGAATAAGCCAACTAAATTGTGAGTTTTCTGCTTATACGTTGTTTTACTTCGTCACAGTAGCGTGTACACGCTGGTTCACTTAACTGAAGTAGCGTATATGTTTTGGGCATTTGAAAAGTTTGATTAATCTGATAATACTGATTCACCCCCCCTCTCAGTATTATTTCCAACAAGAAGCGGTGGCTACAGCTTGTTATGTGATAAATCGGTCACCTTCGACAGGGATAGGTTGCAAGATTCCTCAAGAGGTATGGAAAGGTCCACCCTTGTGATTATTCTAAACTCAGAGTGTTTGGTTGTGATGTGTATGCTCTAGTCCTAAAACATCAACGCACTAAATTAGATCCGAAATCAAAAAGGTAAATCTTTGTTGGGTATGGTGATGGAACAAAGGGATTTAGATTGTGGGATCCTACTACTACCGCAAAATCATCATCAACAGAGATGTAAAGTTTGATGAATCCTCTATTGTACAGTTAGATGTAGATAATAAATTGAAACAGGATGATGTATCTGATTTTCAGCACATTTAGTTTGACAGCACTTCTAATGATAGTCTAGTTCAGATTCTAGTCATGAACAGGCTTCAAAATCAGATTATGAACAGGGTTTAGATGTAGGTCATGAACAGGTCTCAGATGGTGATCATGAAGAAGTTCCTACAGATGGTAGCCAACCAATTGTGGAAGCACCAGAAACATCCTTAAGGAGGTCTACAAGGATCAAACGCCCTCTGAAAAGGTATGATGATTATGTTACTTTAGTTGCTTTGACCGCTAACGATGATGAACCTTTGTGTTATCAGGAAGTTGTAGAAGGTTCAAAGAGTGACAAATGGAAAGTAGCCATGAAGGAAGAAATGATGGCCTAGGTAAGAATGGCACATGGGATCTGGTTGAACTTCCCAAAGGCAGAAAAACTGTGGAATGTAAATGGGTTTTCAAGGTGAAACGGGGTGTGAAAGATACAGAGGACAGATACAAAGTGAGGCTGGTTGCAAAAGGGTTTTCTCAGAAAGCAGGCATAGACTTTCATGAGATATTTTCACCAGTTGTTAAAATAGTTTCAATTAGAATTGTGTTAGTGTTAGTTGCTTTGCTTGATTTAGAATTACAGCAACTAGATGTTAAGACTTCATTTTTACATGGAGATTTAGATGAGGAAATTTATATGGAACAACCGGAAGGGTTTGTTCAGCATCACAATAGGAAATTTGTCTGCAGGCTCAAGAAGTCATTGTATGGTCTGAAGCAGTCACCTCGACAATGGTACAAGAAATTTGATTCTTTCATGTTGAGTCAAAAATATATAAGAAGTGAATATGATCATTGTGCTTACTTTAAGCAGTTAAGTAATGGCATGTTCATTATCTTAGTGTTGTATGTTGACGATATGCTTTTAGCAAGCAAAAGCATTGAAGAAATCGACAGGTTAAAGACTCAGATGGCAAGGACATTTGATATGAAAGATCTAGGAGCAGCAAGACATATTTTGGGCATGGAGATTTTCAGAGACAGGAGCAATGGTAAGCTGTGGCTATCACAGCAGAAGTATATTGAGAAAATACTTGTGAGGTTTGGTATGAACAATGTGAGGCCTGTGTCAGTCCCTTTAGCTTCCCATTTTAAGCTTTCTTCCAGTTTATGTCCTAATACAGATGAAGAAAAGGAATATATGTCTCGAATTCCATATGCCAATGTAGTAGGATGTTTGATGTATGTGATGGTTTGTACTCAACCGGATATTTCACATGCAGTTGGGGTTGTCAGTAGGTATATGGAAAATCCAGGTAAAGAACATTGGTCAGCAGTGAAATGGGTGCTTCGGTATTTGAGAGGCACAAGTAGTTATTGTATTACTTACAATAAGAGTAGTGAATTTGTTTGTGGGTATGTTGATTCTGCAGGTGATTTGGATAAGAGAAGGTCAACTTTAGGGTATGTCTTTACTCTTGCAAGTGGAGCTATTAGCTGGATGTCAAAGCTACAAAACATTGTTGCTTTATCCACTACTGAAGCAGAATACATTGCTGCTTCACATGCTTGCAAAGAGGCAGTTTGGCTAAAAGGTTTGCTTGGTGAGTTTGGTAGGTTACAGGACAACATCAAGTTACTTTGTGATAGTCAAAGTGCAATACATTTGGCTAAGAATCCGGCCTATCATAGTAAATCAAAGCATATTCCAATAAAGTACCATTTTGTAAGACATGTTATCACTAAAAGGGGAGTCTCTCTTGAAAAGGTGCATACAAAGGAAAACTGTGCAGACATGTTCACGAAACCAGTTTTGTTAGAGAAGTTGCATTGGTGTTTGACTTCTCTTGGCTTGCAGAAAAAATAAATAATAAAGAAATAGGGCATCAGGCTAATTGTTGTCAAGGTGGAGATTGTTGAGATTTTCGGTTTTAGTAAAATAGGAAAAAATATCAGTAGGTGACAACAATCAGATTGCGTTGCTATATTAGCTCTATATTGTTGGGAGAGAGTTAATGCATCTTATATTTGCTGTAAGAGGATTTATGAGGCAGTTAGATTCTCTTAGCTATAAAACAGGTGTCCATATGGATTGGGATGTGAATGTGAGCGTGTGAGAGGAAATTGATTCTCTTCTAATTTCATGTTTTGATAATAAGATTTCCAATGCCTATGTTTGGTGGACGTAGCCTAGAATGGTTGGGTGAACCACGTAAAACTCCTATGTCTCTTTTGTGATGTGTTTTATATGTTGTTGCTTGTCTTTTATTTAGCTGCACACTGATTGTTCCAACATAGGACAACCCCCTACTGTCAGATATGACTATGCCACTTTCATTGTTGACAAAATCCATCATCAATTCATAAATTTGGAGAGGGAAGGAGTCTTCAGATATACATCTTTTATATACCATCTTTTGTTGTATCATCAGCCAGACAACTTTTCTTTCCCCATCAGGAAATTGGACTCAAAAGGAAATCGAAGGTCTGTGATTTTTTGGAGTTCCATCTTTCATAATACGAGTAAGTCCCCTTATACTTATAGTGAGTTCATTTACTGGTTTGTACATCCAGCAATCACTTTATTGATAGGAGTTCCCCCTCCTAGGATCACCGGTGACATGAAGAAGATTCTGCAGCTCTCTCAACAGTACAGGATAGGTGACTAGTACCTATATCAAAATCACATAGAAATCAAAATGTATGGGTGTGAACTCTGCCCTTTCAAGTTACCTACATATGTGCCCATGAGATTATTTGCACTAGAATATTTAAGGCAGCTTATAAATGCAAATATAGTCCATTTTTGTAGCACAAAGAAAAAGGCTCAGCTAAGAATCAAGAACCAGTTATTCCCTTTTATCATCAATTCTAGAGATGCTTAGGAAGAAGCTGAAAAGATTTTACAAGACCACCTTAGATTGAAGAAAAGTTTCTGGTGGGTGCCATATGACCCAAATAGTTTTATATGTGACAGAAGGACAAAAATCATGCTATTAGTTTATATACATCATAGGATCCCAGAAATTGAACAGTTTGCAAATCAGGATGAATGGGTAGAAGGGACCCTAATAGAAGAAATTAGTGAGCAGGAAAAGATGGAAATTGCTATGAAAGATCTTGAGAAAGCCCTTGACCTAGACTCTTTTGGACAGGTATCATTCAAACTACCTCAGCAATCAGAAATTGGTACATCTTCTGTCGGAACTTCTCAACAACCTGCACAAGAAACCAGCATACCAGTTATAGGAACTTCCAAAGGCAAAGAAGTAGATACCATAGAGTATCCTACAATGACTGATCAACCTGGAAAGACCAAAGAACAAAGTCATGTAGAGATTCCTCAAACCCAAACTAAAGAAGCAAAAGTTTCAGCATTGCAAAATCCTCTAAATGAGGAAAGAAACAAAAAGAGGGACCACACCTATCAGTGGACCTACAGAATAGCCTAGAGCAAAGAGACAAAGATTGAATCCTCTTTCAGAAGAGGAAATCATTGAAGAAACTATAAACAGCCACAGAGAAGAAAGGGTAATGAGCCAACAAACTTCTCCATTGGGAGAAACATCTCTTAGCTCACAAAGGCAGGAGCTAGAAAGACAACACAGTGTAGAAGTATCATCAACCAGGCCACAAAGCAAACAAGCCTCAGACATTAAGAAGAAATTTACAGAGATGAAAGCCAGAAATGATCCAGTAAGGCTTCAAATCTATAAACAGTATCTAAAGATGGCCCCCTCAAAACCAGCAATGGTTGATGTCAGCTTTTGATATTAAATAAGGCAAAATGTTAATGAGTTATTTTAAGCCAAAGGTGTAACAACCTCAGTCAACAGCAGATTACATCATAACAAATTTGGAGGTCCTAGCCAAAGATATTCATCCTATGGACCAGATTGAACATCATAAACAAATTGGGGAAATGGTCTATTCCCACACTGACTAACAAAGCAATGATGGCCCACAAGCTACAAAATTCCTTGGGTAATATAGTTGCTCAACTTCACTTGGAAAAATCCTCCTCCCTAGCCAAGGACAATAGAATTAAATCATTAGAAGAAATCATCATTGGATTGGGTCATGATCCCAAATATGATAAAGGCATACAGGCTCTGATTAAAAAGAAAGAAGAGGACATTGCTACCCTGAGGAAACAGCTAAAACTGCCTCCTTCAAGGCATCCTCAGACATCAGAAGTTGTACAAAAGAAATCAGAAGAAGATATGATGGACCTGCTCCTGAAACTTAATGAAGGATTGAATGATACAGAGCAGGAATTAGAGAAGGAACCGAAGGAAAAGCAGGGAGAGTCGACCTCTCAGCCTCCTGAAGTAACTCCCATAGTCTCAATAGTAGCCCCTTCTGCACTTGGAACAACAGTAGCTCCAAATGTCCCAGCAGCCATAGCAGAGGCAATCATAGGTACATCAACAACAGGAACAACATCAGGTAGCAGCACTAATTTAAGCACAGAAGAGCTCATCAAGGCCATGGAAGAACTGAAATTACAAGTTACTGAATTAAAACAAGCAAAAGAACAATTGGCTAATATAGAAAAGAAGTATGATGCTTCAAAAAGAAGTATTGCAGAAAAAACTAGGGAGATTAAAGCCTTAGAAAAGAAAGTTAAAGCATTAGAACAAGAGCTCACTTTTGATAAGCCCCTAGCAGAGATCAAGAAAATCGTTTGGGCCAACATCATTCAATCTATAAATGATGTGTGGGCGTCTATCCAAGTGATTTATGAATAGATTGGTTTAGTGAGAGTAGCACATGGAGCAATTCAATAGATAAGAGCAAAGTTAGGACAAATGCCTGAACAGGCCAACAGGCTTATACATTTTTTAAATAATAGAAATAGGGAACAACTAGAAGCACTTGGCATCCCATATAGGACTGACACTATTTTGGAAATCAAAAGGTGCTAACTAAAAGAACTTTGAGCAAAATCTAAGAGAAAGATGTCAAGCTATGCAAGTGGAAATCAATTCTTTTATGGAGAAATTCACAGTTTTCAAAATAAAGGCTACCAAGTCCTTTGGTCAATGACAAGGCTAATGAAGCACATTGATTATGTAGATAAAAAATAATTTGCTGGGTGTGAGATCAAGCTAGTTCATCAACGAGTTCATCAGGAAAAAAAACACTTCCCACAGGCCGAGTTCTCTATGACAACTTGGAGAACTTATTCTATATTGAACATGAGGTAAAGCACTTGTTTCAACTCCAGCCTAATTTCTTCAGAAATACAGAGACTGATGAAACTCTGATGAAACTTTAAAAACATATATTGCTAGAGTAAAAATGGTGGGAAGACATATTGAGAATTTTGTAAATTTACTTTTGGTTAAATGTAAATTTAGCACTTTTACCATAACAAGATGAACAAAGATGATGGATCCCAGTTGGGATTTGAAACGCTGGCATAAAAATGTTCATATTGTGGATTCTCCAGTAACTGAATCAAAAGATACAAACCACAGATCTCTTAAATCCAATGTCGAAGTGTATCAGAACAGGGGAAAAGTATTGGTCAAAACAAGGCAGCCAACACAGAGTTACTAAAGGGACAACAGCAAGCCAAATAAAAGGGCCTGCCTCCAGCACATTCAGCGAGAATAGGAACAGCACAATAGCAGTTCACTTTCCTCCTGTCTTTGAGACTAGTTGTCTCTATTTTTCTATAAAAATAAATAGTCAATCACTAGAATATATCTCACTCTGTTATGAGATATTTTTGTAAAGATTTTTTGTATAAATACCCCCTCAATTGGAGTATTGAAGGTGGATTCTTAGACATTGCTGTAGCATTGACTATTTTGGAATAAAGTGTTATTTGGACCAACTTTATGGCTTGTTGGATGAAGAATTGGAGCTAAGGACTTTTGTCAGAATTCGTGAATCAAACACCGGATCAATAAGTTCATCTATACCTTGTGTTTTAAAGTTTTCCTTATTTAAAATATCATCTCTGTTTCACATATAAATGATAAACGAAAAAGAATAACTCATAATTTGCTTAATTGCACTCTGTTTTCAATCGTTATTATTCTCAATGTTTTCTTCTGAACTAGTATAAACAGTGAATTCTTGATTGCTCATGTTTCCTAGTTTTTCCTTTTAATCATTTAGTGAAGAATTCTTAATTGCTCTTTACTGATGGTTAGTCATATTCTGCTCATTTAAAGTATGTTAAAGGATTCTTAGTTGCCCTTTAACCCTTTAAGCCCATTCCATCTTTCGGTCTCTAATTGCTCCCTGTTTGACTACCTTGCTCTATTAAACCATCCTTTATGAAGAAACCAATTCCAGTTAAGCCATTTTCTTTGACTCCATCAACCCAATGGACTAAACTACTCAATCTTACCCCTTTGCTATTGAATCTCACCACCAAAACTCAAACAAAACCCATAAACTACACAAATAGCCTAATATCTTTTAAAAACCAAGCTAAATCATAAAGAGAGAGCCCTCTCTGAGTACAGATTGGCTAGAATCTGTACTTAAAAGTTGGTTTGTGGTTACCTCGGACCCCTTTCCTCTTCCCAACAACTTCTATGAAAATCTAAGTGATAACACAACAAATGGCTAAGTGGCACTATAATCTTATTAATAAGAAAACGTTTCAGAAAGGAGATTGGGAAATCCTCAATGATTCTAGGTTTCAAGAATTTCCAGGTAAATTGCACACAAGGTGGCTTGACCTGTATGAGATTCATGAAGTACACAACAATGGCACTATAACTCTGATTACCATTGATGGTTCTCGCTCTCCTTTTCTGGTGAATGGACATTGGTTTGAACTTTATCACAAGGCACTCACCAAAGAGTCCTTTTGCCAACAGGTACGCAGTGATCCCACTATACAAATTTTAGCTGCGGGGAGTGATGACCTGACAACTTTACTTTCATGAAAATTGTTCCTTTTCAATTGTAAATAATGTATTATTTTATACGAACAAACTTATAATTTGTCCATCTTATTTTTTTACTTTCATGATTGAATAAAGTAAACATTGTTTGTATGAATGAGTTGAATCTTTTTAAGAGACAATGTTGTTTAAACATTTGTTTTTCCCTTATTAATTAATAAGCATTGTTTCTTTTTGGAGTGAACAATTGTTGTTCTGTTTTTGGGACAATTGTTGTTCCCTTTCCAAAAAGAACAGTTGTTGTTTCTTTTATAGTTTGTGTGTTTTACAATTGTTGTTCCTTTTGGGATGAATAGTTGTTGTTCCATTTTTCAGACAGTTGTTGTTCTTTTCCAAAAGAACGGTTGTTGTTCCTTTTTACCGAATTTCATACATGTGGATGTTGTTATGTTAAAATAATAGTTCTTGTTCTGTCCAACAGCCAGTTGTTTTTCCATCTAACAATTTTTTTTTATTCCATTCCCGCCTAAAAATTTGTTGATCCATTCCCAACAGAACATTTGTTGTTCTTTTCTGATAAACTGCTTGTCGTTCTGCCTATACAGTCATCCGTTTGGCTAGAAATTTGCATTGAAATCTATTTTAAAAAGAATTCATATTGGTTACATTATGATTTCTTTTAACCATTTTTTGATTACCTTTATTTTAATCTAGCATGGTTCATCTATTAAATGACTTTCTATATGTCTTTCCTTTGGATATATTCTTAATTTAATTCACCACCAATATCAACATCTTTCTCATTCTCTCTTTTTCACTTTCAAACGGAAGTTCCTTTTGGCACAATCCAAGGGAAGGAAGCATATCTTTTGTTGGCATACTTTTACTTCTACCCCTGACTCTTAAGGAGTTAGTGAGCCTCCCTTAACTTACAATGTAAAATTGGAAATAGAATGAATCTTTCTCAAAGAGGATAGGAGGTCTCATTACAAGTTGACCTATCATGATCATAAGGACTTAACATAAGTGACATTTTCATTTTGGTTACAACACCAGGGTAATGGCCTTTCAGAAAATATATTTGTCTAAAGATAGGAGGTGTCATCAAGAGCCGACCTATTCACTTTGTTCTGCCCTGGTGAATGGCATTGTTGTTATCTGGTTACCATGCCAGCACAGTGGTGTCTTTGCAGAAATATGTAAATTATAATAATAATAAAAGTCATAAGTTGAGGATACTTGCTCATTTTTGGGTTTAAGCAGCAACCCTGTCGAGGCTATAGATACCTACTGGTAGCAGTGGCTCTGCCTGTGGTATTGGAGTAGTATTCTATATTGCCAATTCTTTAGTATGCTAATACTTCCTATTCAATTAATCCAAAAGGAGAAACCACCATTGAATAATGTTTATACTTCTAAAAATCGGCATAACCATTGAAAATCCATTGAATGAATCACTTCAGCATCATCCAATCAGTTGACGCCAACAGTCATTATTTTTCATGCCTTGTCAGATTTCGCTTTATCAATCACAAAAGGTAAATCAATTCTCATAATGAATATTTACATGCTTTATTCTTTTTACGATCATCTCTAACCACTCGTACGACTGTTAATTATTTCACTCCACTCCACCTATCGAACTCCTCTAACAACTTCATGCCATATTAATGATGTCATGTGTACTTCTCATTTTCCCATACTCCGAGGACGAGGACACCCTTTTCTTATTGGAGGGGGAAGGTTATGCACTATGATGATTTGACAAGATATAATTACCCAACTCCGCCATGACTTGCTGATTTGACCGATTATTAGTATTGCATTTATACAAAAGATTTTTTCTGATTAACTAATCATTATTATTGCATTTATATAAAAGATTTTTCTGATTGAAACTCTTGCATGCAGCTTATTTGTTGTTGTTCAACACTAAAACCATAGAATTAAGGTTATTTCATGAAGTGTAGTGAAATTGTTACAAGAGCACAGCAAGCATGGGAGACAATGGCATTCGCAACGAGATGACACTATTGCAATTAACACAACAGGCTAGAGTAATTCTCAAACGCACCAGGTGGACACAATACTTGGTCAGGTTGCAGGGATTTCACATTGATGTTTCATTGGGATTTTTGCAAAACTTACAAAATGGAAACACAACCATAAAATGAAAAGCTATAGAAGTCTCTGAAGCAGTCATAGCCGAAGTCTCAACACTTTTGACAGAATGAATAAAATATATTGAGAGGCATGTACAATTTCGTGAAGCTGTTGAAGTATTCAAAGAGCTAGGTGAAGAATTAATATGTAAGGGAAAAGTCATTCAGTCTGCATCTTTGAGGGAACCATAGCAAGAATTGGCAATAGTTGTTCATAAATATATCACTTGTAATGGCCGATAGGACGTGGTATGGTCTAGACACCTTAAGTTGTTAGAAATACTTAGGCAAAAGATTGTAGTTAATTTTCCATTCTTTTTAAACTCTTTACTGCATGATGTTGCTAGTCGGGTCAGGAAAGCTAAGAACCTGCATGCTACAATTAGCCATCATGGTCTAATTAAGCTCATCATCACTCGAGAACTAGCCTAGCAGCAATTAACTTGGGACAATTTTGTAAACACTAATGTACCCTCATTAGAAGAAAAACCAGGAAATGCATAGGTAGGGGCAGTTGTTGACCAAATTGTAGAGAATGTTAATGAACCAGATAATGAAAAACTATCTTTAGACGTAACAATCTCAAGGAAGGCACAAAAAAGGAAAACCTCTACTTTAGCCTCTGTCCGTGCAAAATGAAGATGTTCTAGGAGGATACATTCACAACAGGGTATTACAAAATTGACAAAGGAAGCAGGACTGTCTCATACACCCCCTGCAAGTCCACAATTTTTTTTTCTACAAGGTGATGAAGAAGAGGTGCCCCAAGTTTTGGAAAACTTGGGGACACTCTTCGAAGAGGAAAGTCAATTTGGACACTCACAAGATCAGTACCGTGCCCCAAGCTAGTCTGCCTCTACTGGAAGTTCTAGTCATATAGAAATTTTATTGTCCTCTGGAGATATGGAGGATCCATAGGAACAAGGGGGACAAATTTCCTCTATAAATGGAAGTCTTGAGCTAGAAACTTATGTAGAAAGAAGCCCTGAACTGGAAGCTCAGTCAGGAGATATTGTTTCATTGGAACATGATCCTAATAACGATATAACCCCTCTTTTGCCTGAAACAAATATTGTTGTTTCTTCTCCAATCAAACACCTCACTAAGAAGGAAAAGAAATAAGATTGTGTGAGGATGAATCTATTGAGAAAAGAGAATAAGAAATTGAAGAAAAATATCAAACAGTTGAGAAAATGGTTGAAAGAAGCAAGCAAGGCTCATAGGAACAAAGTGGAATTGAAAACTATTGGTACTCAAAGTGAAAACCTCCTTCAAACCACTGGAATGCAAACAGAAGACATTTTCACCCGTTCGATGGTGGCTTTGATAGATTTTTCACTTTCTGCAGATTTTATGGATGTTGTTGTTCAAACATATTTTCCAAAAACTTCTCAAATTAACAGCTGCATTTCACGGGGAACAATCGATACAATGGAAATAGCTATTTAGACTCACTCAGTGGTAACTTATGATAATGCTGCTCAGAATGAAGACACACCCTTGTATACTTCTTTGGTAAGGAATGCCACTATCCAAAAGTTGTAGAAAGAACTAGAAAAATCATAGCATACTCTAGCACAGTATCAAAGAGAAGTGGTACCCTTCCAAACACATAAGGATTTATTGGAGAAGTTTGATGAGCTGACTACAACAGAGGATGACACGTATTCTAGTCTCAGAGCTAAGAAGGAAAAAGTAAAATAAGTATAGAGTCAACTTCATAAATCTATGGAGCAAATTAAAATTGTCTGCTCCATTTATTCAAATGTTTTGTCTTGTAGGTCACTTGCTACGAATTATGCGTTTTTTTTTTCTTGAGAGGTATTTATTGTTAAAGATTACGGCTATTAGGGTTAGTAAACTAGTCAAATTTAAACCAATCCTAGACTTTATTCATTGCTTCCACGAGCAAGATGAAAAGGCGAGGTGTTTTCTCTGTGAATTATACTTACACAAATTTTTCCTAGAAGACAAAATGGATGCTAATCCTAGCCCCTTCATCGAAGATGTTTAATTTCAATCCTTCATTTCATTTTCCTATAATCATATTAAGTGGGCTAAGTCATATAACATTTTCCAAAAAAGGGAGCATGAATTAGATCTTTGGGTTAGGGGAGAACCTACAAAACCCTTACACCTTTTTATACAACATAAATGATTTATGGAGCAACTGAAGGTTGTGGCCTCTTTAGGTCCTCTCCATAAAGACACTGTAAAAGTAGGAGTGGAATATTTCTAGGATATTAAAGAAGAATCCCTACTTGCTGCAAAACAGAGGTGGATGGCTTCCACCAACAACATTAAAAATAGAGAGTCATTCAGTTATAGAAATTTCAAAGCTATTGCTGCTCGTTTGGTTAAGTACAACAATATTATTTTATGCATGGGCCCTACATGGATAGGTTGCCATTATAGAAGCCTCATTATTTGGTATCCGCCTGATGGGTATCATTTTGACTATGAATTTCCAGAATGCCAAGAGGGCTGAGCATTTGCAATGCTTAAAAATAAAAATGGTTTTCGGTTATATCAAGAAGAGACCTATCCTGCCTACTCCTTAACACAATTTCATGTTAACCATATTCTTGCATGAGGACATGCAAAAAGGTAAGCAAGGGAGTATGTTGGGTCACAAAAAAGGTATGTTTTTACACTCACATTATTTGATAAATCCCTTACTTCTATGTATTTGTCTTCATTCTTGGAAAGGATTTGGAAGAAAAGATTGTGAAAGTTAGGTAAAATCAATCATTAACAGATTGCATGTTTTTAGCACAAGAAGACTAACTTTTTCTTGTTTTTATGCACAGGAAATCAGAATTGGACAATTGTTGTTCAATCAATAGAATGACAGTGCAAAACTAGGAGAGAAAACTATTGGTTGCTGGCTGGCAAAAGATAGGAAAGAAAGTGCAAATTCGGAAAACATAAATCCGATCGTTTAGCCACAAAATCTTGAGGATCTCTTGATCCTCAGGATTCGCTTTCATCCATTAGTTTTCCATTAGAATATATGATGTCGATGGGTGAAAAGGATGGAGACTCTTACCCATTATTGTAACTTTGCATTAAACAAAGCATATTTTGACATTATAGTGATTTTTTACTTTTGTTATTTCAATTAATGAGAAATACAAAGATTATCTGTTAATCGCATTTTGAGCTTTATCAGCAATAACTTCTAGAGGCTTTGGGCCCAATCCCTAGAAGATTCACTTCTCTTCTATGTAATAATTATTTCCTTATCTTATGCAAATATTTATTACTGTTCTTTTACAGAATTGAGTTATTCTTTACAGTTTACATTTGCATTTTGAAATAGATCCTTAAATGTTGTTACTTTAACATATTGAATAGGTGAAACTTCTCACATCTGAATTTTGTTCTTTTAACAAATTGCATGGATTAAGCCGAGTGTTACAATTGATTGATGTTCTTTCCCATTTATGCGAAAGATTGAAGTAGTTACTTGCTGTTATATTGCTGTAGTATTTCTTTCCATCTACTAGATTAGACAATAGCCCAATAGAGATGGTTTCTTTTAGTGCACATGCTTGAAATTCATTTTCTTTGCAAATCAATTATGATTAGATCTAGATTTATGGTTTGAGTATGTTTTGAGATTTATTCTTTGAATTTTCTTTGATTGAACTTCAAGAATTAAGGATTTGTTAATACATCATTACAATGATTTTTTGAAGTGTTAGAATCATTTAGTTACGTAACAACCTTTGATCTCTATTTCACAAATAGTGCCGACATCCTTGAAATAAATAGACGAATCCCAGGTTGACAATGTAATGCAAGAATTAAGATTGATTTAAATAGTCATCTTAGTGCACCAACAATGATGATCTTGGAAATGTTGGAATAAACTTTATCGAGGACCATGTACCCAGTGTACTGCTCGAGCAACCTCCTCTGTCTACATTGAGAATATCGTTGTCCCACACTCTCCCGCACATACAACATCAACCTGTCATCTTCCCTTGAGCGTTTCCACCCATCTCTGGAAGTCTCAGCATGAGTGGATGTCTCCACTCTTGGATACTCTGCATGCGGCTACTTCGCATCAATCTAAGGCTCCTCCTCCTTAGGAACTAAAAGTTCCTCCTCTGCATGCAATTGAGCTCCCTGTCAAGTGATAATCACATGGCTTTCTACTCGTCGAACTTCAGATCCCTGTGTACCACAGTCCTCTAACTCATAGGCATGTACACCTGATAGTTGTGGGGTGTATCCGTGTACCCCACAAATATTCCCAACTCAGCTATTGGATCTAGCTTCTTCCGAGAATCTTTGGTCACATGATAGTAGAATGATGATCCAAAGATTCAAAAGTGACTCACATCTGGTTGCTTCCCAGAAAAGGCCTCCATAGGTGTCTTCATTCCCAGTATACAGTGCAGGCTTATGTTCTGCAAGTATACTGTTGTCTTGCATGCCTTAGCCCACAAATGCAGTGGTAGGCTTTGGTCATGCAACATTGCTTGAGCTGCTCCCACAATCAATATGTTCTTCCTTTCGGCCACCCCATTCTGCTGTGGGTTATGGGGTGCCATCAATTCTTGTTTAATTCCTTCTGCAGTGCAGAATTCTTTAAATTGTTGGGAGACATACTCTCCACCATTGTCGCTATGCAAGGCTTTTATTTTCTTTCCATATTCTTTCTTTGTCGTCTTTAAACTCACAAAACCTCAAGAAGGTCTGATCCTTCTTTTGCATAAAGTAGATCCAGCATCTATGAGAAAAATCATAAATAAAAATAACATAGTACCTTTGTTTAGTGGTGGAGGCTATAGAGAATGGTACACAAACATCTGAGTGAACTCACTCTAGGATTGCTCCAACTCTGTTGTCTCGACTTGGAAAGGAAGATTTCACATACTTACCCAAGGTACAACCTTTGCATGTATTCGTCTGCTCCAGTTTTCCCTTGGGAAGTCCGGTAGAAATCTGATGCATGATCTTCAGGGCACCATGGTGCAAGTGGCCTAGTCTTCTATGCCATAGCTCACCAAAATCTTGGCTCTACACCATCTCAGCTTTGGAACTCAACGCAGCACAGTCGTCTACCTCCAGCTTGTAGAGATTCTTTACTTGAATCTTGATTCGCTTTGTCTTTCCAATACCGATATGCCTCAGGAATAGTTTTCCTTTACTAAATACTACATCATAGCCTTTATCTTCTAGCATGTCGATAGACACAAGATTCTTCTTCAGACCTGGTACATACTTTACACTAGTCAGGGTGAGGGGAGCTCCATGCTCCCTCTAAAGCACAACTGTACCTTCACCTGAAAAATGGTACTTTCCATCATCGCCCATCTCGATCCGCATCTGGAGATCCTTCTTCTCCAAGGTACTAAAAATATTCTTATCACCTAACATGTGGAATGAATCTCCATTATCCAGGTACCACACACATCCCACCATAGATGAAACCATGCATGTGATAAGAAAGAAATCCAACTCAAACTGTGAGGCCAGTGCCTCACCATTAGATCCCTTCGAGGAACCCTTCTTGGATTTCTTCTGTGGACAATTCATAGCATAATGGCCCACTTCATGACAATGAAAGCATCGCACTTTCAATTTGTCAAACTTCTTCCCACCATGGGAAGAACTGGATTTGGGATGGGATGCCTTCCCTTTCCCTTTCCTCACCTTACTTGCTAAGGCTAGATTTTCCTCATCATCTTGCTTCAATGAGGATCCATATCTGGTGCTTCTTCTTATCTCCTCCTGCATCAGATCCGACCAAATTCATTCCAATCTAGCAGTTTTTCTCTTCCATTAACCGAGTCTTGGTAGCTATGCCAACTCTTAGGATGACCGAGGAGTGTAAGACTCACCATGTCATCATCAGTAGTTGTGATCCCTACACTTCCAAGCTCATCCATACAGGTGGTGATCTTGTTTAGATATGTAGAGATCGTGTCACCCTTTTCGCACCTGATTTTTCGAAGCTTGTCTTTTAGCGCAAGCTTCCTCTGATCGCAGTTGTTCTGATATATATCTTTCAATGTTTTCCACATCAAAAACAATGTCTCCTTCCCATGGAGACTCGAGACTATGTGGTCTCGAAATCCCTCCAGAAGGATTCTCCTTGCTATAGCCACACATTTCTTCCATTCCGCCAATTGAGTAGCATTAGTCGACTTGGGGACTTCTTGATCACTGAAGTCCTTTATATCGTTATCCTCTAATACTACTTCCATGCGATCCTTCCAGGCTAAATAATTCGAGCTGCCATCAAGGGCATACTTGAGTCTTAAACCATTGAATGCCATTGGTGAAATTGAGATGTGATAATAACTCGATTTCTATATTCAGGAACCTCAAACATTAAACTTCTCCCTTCTTGTATATGTTCTTCGCCTTGATCACCTTTGCTTTGATACGATGTAGAAATTCTCACTGTAGATCAACAGATTATGCAATATACTAAAGCGAAATACAAGATCTAATTCTACAACAAACTTTGTGGAAGCTTAATCAATTTGAGCATGATCAATTGAGAACACATATAATTGAGAATGAGAAATCAATCACACATAACGTAGAAGAAATAACCTGGGGAAAGCCTCAACCTAGAACCCCAATATTTGTATTATCATATAAGTGGAAATATGTTCGAGTCACAAAAAGAATCAGCTCTCAAGCTATCATGCTTTCTTTGCAATCAAAAAACACAGCTCACAGACTGAATAGACTCAGTATATGTCCTCCTCACGCCCTCCAAGCCTCCTATTTCCTTATGCAGTTTTTCTTGGGGTCTAGTGATGCCACATGTATGAATTGGCCTCATCACAGTCACACAAACTAAATAAATCACTACGCAATCCTCAAGGAAAGAATTCCTTTTGCATGCAAGAGATATTCACAATGGAATATTCTAGAAACTAACAGTACAATGTCCCTCCATCTGATCTAAACTAGTCTCTGTCTGAACTGACATGCATGAGTTATTTATGAGAGAATATTCAATTATTTGAAGTGCAACAGTTACATGCATGCATGCATTAACTAACTGAACTCACAATTAATTCAACAAACTTTTTTAATTAATCTAACTGGACTTGACTTAGTTAACTGAGCCAACTAATTACAACTCATCCTTGTCTATTTAACTGATGGATCAATTCCTCAATTAATGGAGAAACTATTGCATTTCCCCACATAGACTTCATGTTTGATTTTCTACAACTAATTAACTCATGGTGAATTAATTAATTATTTTACAAATAGCTGCTAAGATCAAATTCAAATTTTTACGTCTCTATTTTAGTTCAGGGACTAACTAAAATAGGAAGGTATCCCGAAATGATATTTATAGCTGTACTAAATTTAGCACTTCTATATTTAGCATCTCTTGTTGCTATTTTCAACACTCCCTCTCAACAAGAAAGGGATTATCGGTAACCCCAATCCTGTCTCTGTGTAACTCGAACTTGCATTTTGACAATGCCTTAGTCAAAATATATGCATCCTATTCTTTGGTAGAAACATACAGCAACAACATGATCCTCTTGACCACATAGTCTCGAAGATGGTGATACCGGATATCAATGTGCTTGGACCTGTCATGAAAAACTAGATTCTCAGAGAGTTTGATACAACTATGATTATCGCATTAGATCGTGGTTGGATCCATCCTCTGACCAAACAATCCCACTAGAATCTTCTGCTTCTAAATGGCCTCACATGCAGCCTAACTAGCAGCCATGTATTCAACCTCTGTTGAGCTAAGTGCAACTGACCTCTGTTTCCTACTATACCAGGAAACTGCAACTAAACCAAGGTTGAAGATTCATCTAGAAGTGCTCCTCCAGTCTAATGGACTCCTTGCCCAATTCACATCTATGAATCCTTGAAGCTTCACTCCCTCTGTCCGTCTGTGCCACAATCTGAACTGAGATGTTCCTCTGAGGTATCTTAGCACATGCTTCGTTGCCTTCCAAAATAGCTTGGTAGGCTGAACCATAGCTTGACTTAGCTGGTTCACAACAAAGCATAAGTCAGGTTGTGTGTTCACCAAATACATAAGTGAACCCACCAACTGCTGATAAATAGTAGCCGCTGCTACCTCACTTGAAGTAGCATCCTCCTTCCTCTAGTTCCTAGCTAGAGGAGTCTACATGGGATTGCACATTTCCATGTGAAATCACCTGAATATCTCATTGGCATAGTTGCCTTGAGACACAAATACTTCAACATCTTTTTGCCACACCTCCATGCCTAGAAAGTAGTGCATAAGACCCATGTCTTTCATTTCGAACTCTCTTGCAAGGTCCTCCTTGCAAGACTGTCTCAGCTAATCATCACCTGTCAAAATCAGATCATCGACATAAAGAACAATGATCAATGGTTTACCTTCTACCATGATGAGGTAAAGGTTCACATCTGCTTCACTCTTGGTGAAGCCCAACCTGGTAAAATAGTTGTCGATCTTGGTGTACCAAGCATGGGGTGCTTGTTTCAGCCCATACAAAGCCCTCTTGAGTCGGCACACATGTGACTCACGATCGAAGGTCTCGAAACCCTCTTGCTGCTCAATGTACACCTCCTCCTCAATCTTCGCATTGACGAATGTTGTCTTCACGTCCATCTGGTGGATCTTCCACCCCATCCGAGCTGATAGTGCCAACATCAATCTAATCAATGAGCACCTTGCTATGGGAGAAAAAGTCTCATCATAGTCGTTCCCCTCGACCTGTGAGAAACCCTTGGAAACAAACCTTGCCTTATGTTTCTCAAAACTTCCATCAAATGCTTGCTTTAACTTGTAAATCCATATGGAACTCACCATTGACTTACCCTGAGGCCTTGGGACAATATCCCACACACTGTTCCCAATGATAGAGTCATACTCCTCTACCATTGCATCAACCCAAACTAGTTGCTGCACTGCCTCCTCGAATGAATAAGTTTCGGTATCTACACACTCCCCAACTAGGGCCATGTACCCAGCGTACCGCTCGGGCGACCTCATCTGGCTACACTAAGAATATGGTTGTCCCACATTCTCCCACACATCCAACATCAACCTATTAGCTTCCCTTGAGTGTTTCCACCCATCTCTGGAAGTCTCCGCATGAGTGGATGTCTCCACTCTAGGATCCTCTGCATGCGGCTGCTCCACATCAATCTAAGGCTCCTCCTCCTTAGGAATTGAAATTTCCTCCTTTGCATGCAACTTGAGCTCCCTCTCAAGTGATAATTGCATGGCTTTCTCCTCGTCGAACTTCAGATCCCTCCGTACCACAATCTTCTGACTAGTAGGCAGGTACACCCAATAGTTGTGGGGTGTATCCGTGTACCCCACAAGTATTCCCAACTCAGCTGTTGGATCCAGCTTCTTTTGGGCATCTTTGGTCACATGACAGTAGACTGATGATCCAAAGATTCGGAAGTGACTCACATCTAGTTGCTTCCCAGAAAAGGCCTCCATAGGTATCTTCATTCCCAGTATATGGTGTGAGCTTCTGTTCTGCAAGTATACTGTTGTATTGCATGCCTTGGCCCACAAATGCAGTGGTAGGATTTGGTCATGCAACATCACTTGAGCTACTCCCACAATTGATTTGTTATTCCTTTCAGCCACCCCATTCTGCTATGGGTTATGGGGTGTCGTCAATTCTCGTTTAATTCCTTCTGCAGCGCAGAAGTCTTTAAACTGTTGGGAGACATACTCTCCACCATTGTCGCTACACAAGGCTTTTATTTTCTTTCCAAATTCTTTCTCTGCCAAGGCTTTAAACTCACAAAACCTCAAGAACGTTTGATCCTTCTTTTGCATAAAGTAGATCCTGCATCTACGAGAAAAATAATCGATAAAAATAACATAGTACCTTTGTTTAGTGGTGGAGGCTGCAGAGAATGGTACACAAACATCTGAGTGAACTCGCTCCAGGATTGCTCCAGCTCTACTGTCCCGATCCCAAAAGGAAGATTTTGCATACTTACCCAAGGTACAACCTTTGAATGTATTCGTTTGCTCTAGTTTTCCCTTGGGAAGTCCGGTAGAAATATGCTGCATGATCTTCTAGGCTCCATGGTGCAAGTGGACTAGTCTTCTATGCCATAGCTCGCCAAATTCTTGGCTCTGCACCATCTCAGCTTTGGAACTCAATGTAGCACAGTCGTCTACCTCCAGCTTGTAGAGATTCTTTACTCAAATCCCAATTTGCTTTGTATGTCCTGTATCGATAAGCCTCAGGAATACTTTTCTTTTACTAAATACTACATCATAGCCTTTGTCTTCTAGCATGGCGACAAACACAAGATTATGTGTAGATCATCTTCCGAATTCATCGCATTATTTTTCTTTAGATCGACATTTCGAACCAGCAATGGTGGTTCATCTTTAGGATGTGAAAGAATGAAGAATGAAGACACAAGATTCTTCTTCAAACCTGGTACATGCTTTACATCAGTCAAGGTGAGGGGAGGTCCATGCTCCCTCTGAAACACAACTGTACCTTCACTTGAAACATGGTACTTTCCATCATCGCCCATCTCGATCTGCATCTAGAGATCCTTCTCCTCCAAGGTACTAAAAAGATTCTTGTCACCTAACATGTGGAATGAAGCTCCATTGTCCAGGTACCACACACATCCCACCATGGATGAAACCATGCATACGATAAGTGAGAAATACAACTCAAAATATGAGGCCAGTGCCTCACCATCAGATCCCTTCGAGGAGCCCTTCTTGGATTTCTTCTGTGGATAATTTGTGGCATAATGGACCACTTCATGACAATGAAAGCATCGCACTTTCAATTTGTCAAACTTCTTCCCACCATGGGAGGAACAGGATTTGGGATGGGACGCCTTCCCTTTCCCTTTCCTCACTTTTCTCACTAAGGCTAGATTTTCCTCATCATCTTGCTTCAATGAGGATCCATCTCTGGTGCTTCTTCTTATCTCCTCCTGCATCAGATCTGACCAAAGTCGTTCCCAATCTAGCAGATTTTCTCTTCTATTAACTGAGCCTTGGTAGCTATGCCAGCTCCTAGGAATACCAAGGGTGCAAGACTTGCCATGTCATCATCAGCAGTCGTGATCCTTACACTTCCAAGCTCATCCCTGCAGGTGGTGAGCTTGTTCAGATATGTAGAGATCGTGTCGCCCTTTTCACAGTTGATTTTTCGAAGCTTGTCTTTCAGCGCCAGCTTCGTCTAACCGTTGTTGTTTTGAGATAGATATTCCAATGTTTTCCACATCGAAAATGGTGTCTCCTTCCCATGGATACTCGAGACTATGTGGTCTCGAACTCCCTCTAGAAGGATTCTCCTTGCTCTAGCCACACATTTCTTCCATTTCACCAATTGAGTAGCATCAGTCAGCTTGGGGATTTCTTGATCAATGAATTCCTTTAGACCGTTATCCTCTAGTACTGCTTCCATGCGATCCTTCCAGGCTATATAATTCGAGTTGCCATCAAGGGCATACTGGAGTCTTAAACCATTGAACGCCATTAGTGAAATTGAGATGTGATAAGAACTCGATTTCTATATTGAGGAACCTATCAAAATTCTCCCTTCTTGTATATGTTCTTCACCTTGATCACCTTTGCTTTGATACCATGTAGAAATTCTCACTGTAGATCAACAGATTATGAAATATACTAAAGAAAAATACAATATCTACTTCTACAACAAACTTTGCAGAAGCTTAATCAATTTGAGCACAATCAATTAACAACACATATAACTGAGAATGAGAAATCAATCACACATAACACAGAATAAATAACCCGGGAAAAGCCTCAGCCTAAAACCCCAATCTCTATATTATCATACAAGTGGAAATATGTTCGAGTTACAAAAAGAATCAACTCTCAAGCTATCTTTCTCTCTTTGCAATAAAAAAAACATAGCTCACAGACTGAATAGACTCAGTATATGTCCTCCTCAAGCCCTCCAAGCCTCCTATTTCCTTGCATAGTTTTTCTTGGGGTCCAGTGATGCCACATGTGTGAATTGTCCTCACCACACTCACAAAAACTGAAGAAGTAACTGTGAAATCCTCAAGGAAAGAATTCCTTCTACATGCAAGAGATATTCACAATGGAATATTCTAGCAACTGATAGTACATTGTCCCTCCATCTGAGCTCAATTGGGTCTCTGTCTAAACTGACATGCATGAGTTATTTATGGGAGAATATTTAGTTATCTAAAGTGTAGCAGTTACATGCATGCATGCATTAACTAACTGAAATCACAATTAATTCAACAAATTGTTTGAATTAATCTAATTGGACTTGACTCAGTTAACTGAGCCACCTAATTACAACTCAAATTACAACTCATCCTTATCTCTTTGACTGATGGATAAGTTCCTCAGTTAATGGAGAAACTGTTGCATGTCCCCACATAGAATTCATGTTTGATTTTATACAACTAATTAACTCATGGTAAATTAATTAATTATTTTACAAACAACTACTAGGATCAAATTCAAATTTTTACTTCTCCATTTTAGTGCAAGGACTAACTAAAATAGGAAGGTATCCTGAAATGCTATTAATAGCAGTACTAAATTTATCACTTCTATATTTAGCATTTCTTGTTGCTATTTTCAACATGGAAGCCCCTAAATCCATGAAGTTCTTATTCACCTCCATAAATGTTTCTTTTGCCTTATGAAAATTAAATTCATTATCCTTGTCAATAGCCTTGCATACCCAAAAATTCTCTTATGGATGTTCCCTGTGACTTTATATTACCCAGTAACTATACCGCTACGTGTAGCTATATTAATGTTGGGGCCATCCTCACATGGTTTTGACTACATCATCTGGATGTTCTGAGTGGGCTGTTGGTTTTTCTTCTCTTGCATCTTTGTGATGAGTATAGGACAATCATCTATTACGTGGTCAAACTATCGGAAATACTGAAAATAGGGGTGTGTCGAGTGCTGACAATCTCACGCATAGTGGCATGGTTCCCCACAATTGTAACAAATAACTTGTCTATGACCTCTTCAAGCTCCTCCCCCTTGTCCCTAGAATCATCCATGTTTTTTAGGTGCACCTTGATCTTGCTGTGGTCATTTCTCATCCTGTACTCTATATGTCATAGTTTTGTCCATCATTATCTCATAGCTTCGAAAATTATGCTCATCATGGCCTACAGACTTACAGAAATTGAAGAATAGCTGTTGGGGAGTTTGGATGAACTTATGCCACAAATGGAAATTGACAGTTGAGTGTTTTCCTGTTATTTGGAAGATAGCGCACCATGGCACTACACCGTTACTTGATCCAGTTGAATTTTCTGGCTTCAATGGGTTAGGACCTCCCAGAATTAGATAGTTCTTATATACTGGGCAATGATCCTTGTCATGACCATTTCCCTTGCACTTTAAGCACCACACTTCAGAATGGATGTCATTTTTGATCTCTTTTCCATTTTTCAGATCCTACAGCTCCATATGTAGGCTAGCCAACTGTGTTTGAATTTACTGCACTCCTAGATTCGTATCCTAAATAGGTGAAGCTTCCAACTTCATAGCAATTTCTAGCGCTTCTATTTTGATAATGGTAATCTGAAATGAGGAAATGATGTAGAAATGTACCAGTCCTTATGTTGCTCATCTGAGATCTGTATATTAGCTTCTTGTGGTAGAATTTTCAACCTTAGATCAATATCCCATGCAAATTCATTCACTTTCTTCTTAATTTCTTTGACCTTAGTTACATACTAGGCTTGATGCTTTGGCATTCTGAATTCATTATTCAACGCATCTTTTAAGTCTTTCAATGATGCATATGGCTGAGTCATACTATACTTAATATACCAAATTCATGCCCTATCTTGCAATGTTGTGACCAGTTGTGCATTATTCATATTATCATTCGCTATCTACTATGACTTCCACATAGCATCTTCTACAAACCATAATTGATCAGGGTCTTCTGTCCCCAAACCCTTGAATATAGGAATCTTCATAGTGTTTTCCATACTGAATAGTAGAGGTGGAGGCAGACATGGAGGCGTAGATGTGTGAGGTGGAGGTGATGGCAGAGGTGGAATGGATGGATGTAGAATTTCCACAGTTCCCTGATCTACCGACTTCAATGTACCTCTAGGCGTCTTCAAACTATTGATTTCTTTTTCACTATCGAATGCACCCAACAGAGGACTTTACTTGGAAATTGTATCTAGATATTTTCTAAATGGTTTCCCACTTCGCATAGCTCTCGTTGAGTCTCTTCTAAACATCAATTTAGTGGCATAACCCGTTTCTTGCACAATAGAATTTCAATCCAAGTTTTCATAGACTTTACATACTTACCTCTTGGTCCTTTGAAAAACTAGTGTTTAGCTTCGTTATAACTAGAAGACATATCAATCGTGAACTCAGTGAGAAACTTGCCCAAAATACTATCGATCCAGTAATCGATAGCCTTCACAACCTTGTGTTTTGATCCTTCCAAGCACTTCACTAACTATAGAGTCCACACAAAAGGGTTATCCAACTTCCAGGTAGGTTGACCATCTATCAATTTAGCCAACCATTCATATAATTCACATTGAAAGGTGAAAAAGAAAACTTTGTGTTTGTCTGTATACAAATATCTCTGCAACCACTCTTCTTTTTACAGACATGGATTCCTATTTTCTTGAGATGAAAACTCGTGCACCTTCTAATCTATGCACTTTTCAATCTCCTTCTTTGTTGGTCTCCACGGACCCCACATCAAATGTCTCAGATATATTATTGTCCCGGCAACAGATCCATTTGTTGGCCTGAGGGGGCTTGGACCTAGGTTTGGAGTTAGATGTGTTAACCAACAAAACCCTACACTAACAACCCTTTTAGAAACAACTTGCATAACATAGGCTATAGTCTCACCCGAGATAGTATTGGGGGATTGTAGAACTAGGTTTCTGCATCTATAGGGATATGTGATGTGTTTTCCATAGATCTAGGGCTCTCCTTGAGCTTCACGAACCATAACCCTTGAAACCTAAAACTTATAGTAACTGACAGTAAACAAACTTATGACCTTCGTCGATTGTGCGGCACAATGCATAACATCATATAAATAAACATATCTACGCGTTCACGAATATATTGAGTAATTTTCATGATTAAGTGTATTCAACATATCATAAGTAAAATAAATTTGGAGATAAAACAGTAATAAAAAAATACACAGATAGTTCTTCAAATTTTTAGATACAACTCTTTCCAACCCTGCGCACTGTTACAGGGAAAAGTGTCTATATAAAACTGCTCTATCCCACTAAGGTGTGACAGCTGCCTTAGAAACAAACAGAGAAAAACTACTTTTGTTTTTCCCTTTATGAATTATAGATAGAGAGGAACAGAAAGACCAACCTCTGTCTTGCGCTAATCCTTCGATTCGATCCCTCTCTTCTTTGATAGTCCACATCTACCTGCTCCCTTGCATGCCCAGCTTCACAAAGTACCTGTAAGATCACAGAAGCATAGCACTATACAAAGACATGGATCTATATTCATAAACAACTTAGGATCATATTTAAATTGACCATACAAATGTAACAAGCATCAATGATACAAAAGCATGGAGGAAAACTCAAATAGCTTTTATTGATAAACAAGAAAATATCCAGGAGGAGTTACAACCAGTTGTTCTGACCCAGCATCAACCTCCCAGCAAAGAAGCCCCTCTTCACCTCAAATAAAGCATAGATCACCCAACAATCTGATGTTTGTCTCTAGAAACCAACAACAATTCCTTACAATATGCAAAATTCCAGCCTCTGGATCTCTGAGATGAGGGATCCATATATAGATATCTGTAAGGGGGATGAGTCAGCTTGTGATTTGATTAGTGTCTTCTCTTTGTCAGTTCTTGCTTCCACTTGGAGACTGAGGGCCTCTTACTCATCCTTGGTCGAATTCAGTGAGGCAAGTGTCACAGGAGAAGATTCTGGAAGCTTCCATTGCCTCTCCACCTCGCGGAATGACACTGCCATTTGTCATTTCTCACCCATCGCACCCAACAGAAGGGACTTTTGAAATGCAACACACCCTCACAGTGTATTTAGGTGAGATGCAATGCACTTAGCCAATGGAGCAGCTGTAATGATCCTGTTTTGACCAATTCTGAGAAGTTTCTGGTGGAGAACTTCTGGGAGAAGCTGTAATATGTTGACCTTGTTCCTTTAGGGGTTAGAACAACACTTTTAGGGACTTAGGAGCCCTTGGTTTATGGACATCTCATGCTTGGAGTTGTAGGGCACAAAAATGTCTATAACAATTGCCCCCTAAAGTATGAGGCCGTTAACCTTTTGGTGTAAGGTGAAATGCTTTATTATGAGGATCTGAAGTTCTTTCAATGCCGAGAGGAGACCTGTAATAAGATACAATACAATACATTATCTTCATAATATTTTCATGATCTAGCTGAGTCGGGCATTCCCATGCTCAGCTTTATAAATTCATTTTCATGTACATAGGACAGACAATCGTCTGAGTGTAGACTGATGATTCTGATAGAGCCATCATCCTTTTGGTAGGATGATTATCTGTGCTGCAGTGATGTACACTTAATGATTTTATTTCCCTAAATATATATCGCAGCCTGGATGGATGAAACTAGATCCGGGGTCTTCAATCTCGTCCGATCTTCACTCGAAGTACAAGTCGATCCATGTGAGAAATGTTCTGAAGTCGAACATGGAAAGACATCACTTGATTACCAGTCAATGATGTAAACTGTTAACAAGCGCGAGAGGAATCACCGATAATGATAATGACCCTCAAGGTACTGTAGTACAATTCACGTGGTGTGAATAAAGGACTTGGCATCGAACACCACGCAAAATCTTTCGGTCGAAGGCCATTGATGTAAACCTGTCGCCGAAAGTGAGAAACTTGCCATTGAGGCATGCAAGCTTCAAAGTACTGAATGGGGTGTTCCTAGATCAAATTCTTGGATAATGAGCTGATGTCGACAAGAAGTGATCCGTCACAGGAGGGCCTTAATGAATCCCACATCAATGACACGGAACGGAGCAAATGATTTTGATGGAGGTGAAAACAATCTGGTGATATAAGGTTCAGGGTGGCGGTCATGAAAGAATGGAGTATAATGTATGGTAGTGGGTGATACACAGGTGACTTCTCTGGATGACTTCTCTTGAACATATCGGTGAAACTGATGTGATGGATTGGTAGTATTAACCCCAAATGTGGATGGTATGGTGTGACCATGGTGATGTGACCGGTGAATGAAACAACCCAACCCGACTCGGACACGGAGTGGAAGTGTCATGTTCAAGAGCGACTTGCTACCAACAAAGTTTCTTTGAGTTTTCTTCCCAATTTTCCCCAGTCATTGCTAACCAGTACCTCTTTATTTTTGTCAAGCTTGAGGAGGATAACATATGCTTGTTCTATAATTTTCCGTTCGGGCAAGCCCATCACTATGTTTTAATGAGCCTAGCGATAGTGAAACTCGTTCTCGTCTAAAGACAAGTTTGTCGCTATTAATCTTTTTAATGAGTCTAACGACAAAGACAACTCTATCCTTTTCAATTTTAGAGAGTATGAAAAGGAACATAAAGGTAACTCCAAAATTCCTTTTTCGTCATCTAATCCCTTAAGTCTGAAAAAGTATAAACAATACAGAAGGGATGAATTTTCGATACTTTTAACGAGCCGAACAAAACAAGCGCTCGATCTTTTTGTGTAATAATCCCTCAGGTCCAAAAAGATTAAAATCTAGAGGAGGGATAGCACTTCCTATCCCTTTAACGAGCTGGAGAGGCCAATGGCTCAGCAATCTTTTCATATTTTACGAGTCAGTTGAAAAGAGCTTAAAGGAGACTCGTCTTTTGAGGAATGAGTGATAAAACGGGTAGCAGCTGATTCCAAGTAAGGTTTGGAATTTTCCAATCACGGCAGTGTCACAAGGATGGCTAGTGAAATCACTCTTCGTAGCTGTTCCTCAAAATGGATAAACAATCAAATGGAGGTGAATGATCGGCCAATGAAAAAGTGGAGGTGACGGTGCAAACACGACCAAGGCTTTAATGGCTGAAGTGCTACATTCACGATGGTTATTTACCGAGGAATAGTTCTTTTTTTAATGAGCTTAAATGCAGTTGGAAACATTTGCTCATGTCTTATGTTTATTTTTTAACGAGCTTGAACTATGTGCTAAAACTGCTCGATTAATCTAGTCATGTGATAAGAATGTCTCATATAAAACGGCAATTTTTAGAGATTTGCCCCACATCCTTTCTTTATGCAAGTTAGGAAACGACTAATCCTACGAGTTTAAAGGGTTAGAGGACCTACAAATTTAAAAAAATAAATAGTCGTTCTTCGCTTGCACTCCAAAAGGTTTGCATGCCCCCAGGTATAAAACAGAGTTTCAAGGTCACCCTCTATTCGAGCTGACAAAACATTTGTTCTATCAGGAAGGGTATACCTCTTTCAGGCTACCCAAAGATTGCTCTATTCACAGTGCAAACAAAACACTTCTTCGGCGATGTCTATCGAAATAAACAAAGGTGAGTGGCGATGCCCGCCAACCCACATAACTTTGACAAGAGGATCTTGTTCTAGAATAACCCCCTCTTCCAATCACGGACGGGGGTACAGACTAGTCATATTCTCTCGCAGAAACCTACCCTATACCCAAAGTTTTCCTGCCGAAGCAGACTAGGGTGCATGCCCCCTCGGATTCAGTCATTTCCCCCCGAATCACTCGCGCTCATCGGGTGGACAGACTGGAGATTGAGACATTTCTTGCATGAAAAGACCATTTAGGGATGGTATATGACTATTTGTTATGTGTGATCCGGGAAATAAAAGCTGGTCCACGAGCTTGACCACTCTTCCTTCATGCGGAAAACACATCACTCTAAAGAGTGATGAGACAATGGCTCTCATGCAATAAATATAGTCTCGTCCAAGGAGTAGATTGTAATCTAGGGGTCCTTGAACTACCATCACGTTCATGTGAACGATTTTCCCTCTCAATGTTATGGGCACATTGGGAAGGATCCCTAACGGTCGACTGGTTCCTTTATCAAAGCCTGTCAGATTTCTCATCTCAGGCAAAAGCGATGGCGAACCAAGCGCTTTCCAAGCAGTTGAGGAAAGGATACTCACAGAAGCCCCCTCATCTATGATGGTACCAGCCATAACCATTCTATATATTTGAACAATAATTCGGAATGGTATACTAGCTGGTAAACGGGGTCTGCCTAGTTGATTCCAGTCGAAGGAGACAACTAGGTTGCTTGGAGGTGGGACCGAATAGACGGCCGGGTACGACTCTGACGAACTTTCTTCCTGTGGTAAAGGAACGAGTAAATTGCCCCCATGTTCGTTGGAGTCTGTGCTTATGAAGAGAATTTGGACGGTGTCATCCTTGTTCTCTTCAGTGAGTGTATCATCTAAAGATGGAACCTCTGAAGGCAAGACCAGGTCAACTGCCGCATCGACCTTTTGACTTTCGTTTGGTATGGATTCATATGGTTTATCTTCGATGATAGATGCTTCATCCGACCACCTGAGCAGGCCAGCCGGATTTTCAACTGGTGACGGACTCGGCAAGAGTTTTTTATATCCAGGAGGAAGTCTTAACGGTGAAACCGGACGATCATCCAAAACTCTTTTAGCTTCGTCTAAGAAGGGACAATGGTGGATGGCATGATCGCCTTCGCACAGTTTACAAGGAAATCTATATTTTCCTTTTTGTCCTAGGGCTTCACTTTCACTAGTTGACGGTGCGTTTTAAACATGATCATCAGAGGTTGACGACACCGGGTTGTGCAAATGGGGAGACTAGTCCCTTAAGATCTGAGGGATGTAAGGACAATCTCTGTGATAGTGGTCTCCCTTGCAAATGACACATGGCGATTTAGGCCTGGTCGGTGCAATGTGTGGATTTTCATTAGACGACACTCATTTGCCCCCATTCGCTTTTGGCTCCTTCTTCTTCTTCTCTTTCTTCTTCTTCTCCTTCTTCTCCTTAGGTACTTGACTTTTGGCTTTACCAGCCCCATCAAGCGAAGAGGAAGGGGGAGAGGAAGAATTAGAGGAAGTAGAAGGTTGGTGGGTAACTCTGGACTCATCTATTTGCTGATTTGATTGTTCAGGAATAGTGGTGTTCTGAACGACAGAGGTTGAGAAGAGCCATATAGGCAAACCAATTGTCAGTCTTGGAAGCGACAATGTGGCCATATGGGGTACACCAACATCTCCCCAAGAGGAGAAGGGACTAGGATTTCCTCCAAGGGGAATTCCTTGGTTGGTGGACTCCATTTTCTCAACCCAAGATCAACGTAGGAAAGGGGTAATGAATATTCCATTTAAAATAAATTTTAGACGCTTTGACACAACTTGTTTTTTCAGTTTTTAAGAGTCGAGAAAAAACAAAAGATGACTCTAGTCTCCTTCGATTTTTAATGAGCCTGAAGTGACAAGTGCTCAGATGGACCTTTTCCGTTAAGGAGTCTGAAAAGGAACGAAAGGGAATGCTCTGGAAGTCTAGGTAGAGGGAGTACCAAACCAATCGCAAAACTACAGAATACGTTTTACGGTACGACAGTCAATCTTCCCAAATGTTGTGTTTAGTGCATTGCAATCGATAGGGTGGCAGACACGACTTCCTATGGATAAAGGATTTAAGCCTATAGGGGTCTCCCAAAATATACTCGACGGTACGTGGGAGCACAAGTCCATACTAGCACTTATCGTCTCAAAGTGGAGGAATCACCCAACCATCAGTGAGAACAATAGTTACCAGGCTTTACGACGCCGGAATATGTCTCTAGCCTAGACCTCTAAATGTTGTGTGTTAAGTTCCAAAGCGTTGTTAGATTCATTGAATTTATTTTAAGTTGATCTTGCTTATGAAGTTTGCCTTTCGTGTTCACCAAGAGATGTAGATGTAATTCCTAAAATGCAATCTAAATATGATAAACAAACATTTTATCTCTTTTATGCAATGAAAATCCTAGCTACTAGGGAAAAGAAAGATAGAATCTTTTCACAAAGAGCAAAGAGCACACTGTAAATGCACTTTCCTAAATCAAGCCAAACAGACTGTCTATATGCAAATGCACATGCATGTATTTTTTTTCGACTTTCTTAGTATATGGATGCTAAAAAGAAAGTTGATGTACAAATCTGAAATTCTTTTCAAGCGACAAATATAAACAAGTTTCTTTTCGAAATCAAAAATAGAGATGATTACGACACCTTACGATTTTGAAATGAATACTTGTTTTTGACACTAGAAAATTACAAATTCAGACCAAAGGCAATAGTAACAGGATAATCGACCATCAACAGTAATAAAACTCTTTCCTATGATTGAAATCGACACTTGCGACATATTCAAATCAAAGGACGGCAGTACGACTATGCTACTTTTGCAAAGGAGAACTGTAAATGACTCAACAAACACACAAAAACATCTACAGTTCTTTTGTACAAAGGAGGCGGAATAACAGCAAGGAAAAGGAGTTTCAAATAGACATACACTGATCACAGGCAGCAAAATACAGGAATAGAACTGGAAAGAATGAAGCACAGAAGCCACAGCTGCACAGAGCTAGTCTGATCAGCGCACCTGTAACACAGAGAATCTGAAATGCAGCGCAGGTTGTCCACTCGGGAAGTGTGCTGAAATTCAGAATCTCTGAACAGTACCTGCGCTAGGCTAGAAACGAGACTCTGTTCGGGTTCCGGGTCACAGTTTGCAGTTCAGTTCTTGGTTTTTGGCCAAGTAAAAAGAAATCAGTAATGCAACAATCAGGGGTAGATCTAAGGAGGATCTAAGAGCTATCACAAGGGCAATCAGATAGTTTATGAATCAGTTGTTTAAATCATAAATAGATCCAATAGATGGATTGAAGTAGCAGTTATCTACTTTGCATTTGTTATGGCAAATGCAGTTCGAATGCTACTTGTAAGTTTATGAAACAAACAACAAAGAATGATAAACAAACAAACTAATTAGCTCCCCAGCGGAGTCGCCATTTTGTTACAGGGAAAAGTGTCTATATAGAACTGCTCTATCCCACTAAGGTGTGACAGCTGCCTTAGAAACAAACAGAGAAGAACTACTTTTGTTTTTCCCTTTATGAATTATAGATAGAGAGGAACAGAAAGACCAACCTCTGTCTTGCGCTAATCCTTCGATTCGATCCCTCTCTTCTTTGATAGTCCACAGCTACATGCTCCCTTGCACGCCCAACTTCAAAAAGTACCTGTAAGATCACAGAAGCATATCACTATACAAAGACATGGATCTATATTCATAAACAACTTAGGATCAGATTTAAATTGACCATACAAATGTAACAAGCATCAATGATACAAAAGCATGGAGGAAAACTCAAATAGCTTTTATTGATAAACAAGAAAAGATCCAGGAGGAGTTACAACCAGTTGTTCTGACCCAGCATCAACCTCCCAGCAAAGAAGCCCCTCTTCATCTGAAACAAAGCATAGATCACCCAACAATTTGATGCTTGTCTCTAGAAACCAACAACAATTCCTTACAATATGCAAAATTCCAGCCTCTGGATCTCTGGGATGAGGGATCCATATATAGATATCTATAAGGGGGATGAGCCAGCTTGTGATTTGATTAGTGTCTTCTCTCTGTCAGTTCTTGCTTCCACTTGGAGACTGAGGGCCTCTTACTCATCCTTGGTCGAATTTAGTGAGGCAAGTGTCACAGGAGAAGATTCTGGAAGCTTCCATTGCCTCTCCACCTCGCGGAATGACACCGCCATTTGTCATTTCTTGCCCATCGCACCCTACAGAAGGGACTTTTGAAATGCAACGCACCCTCACAGTGTATTTAGGTGAGATGCAACGCACTTAGCCAATGGAGCAGCTACAATGATCCTGTTTTGACCAATTCTAAGCAGTTTCTGGTGGAGAACTTCTGGGAGAAGCTGTAATCTGTTGACCTTGTTCCTTTAGGGGTTAGAACAACAATTTTAGGGACTTAGGAGCCCTTGGTTTATGGACATCTCATGCTTGGAGTTGTAGGGCACAAAAATGTCTATAACACGCACATAGCTGCAAGGGCCCACACACTCAGTTATGGACTTACCAAGGTCTCTGTGCACACAGCTGCAGGAGCCTTCCCCTTTTCCCAAGTATAGAATAGATAAATTTAGATTCAATTCATGTACTTCTCTACTTCCTTGGTTACCTATGACTCTTCTATCACTTCCTTTTATACTCTTCCTTCATTACAATATCATGGTCCGCAAACGATGGGCAGGTCTCAAAACAACTTGACCTTAACAAACTAAGGGTATTTTTACCTTCCTAAAGCCCCTTTCACTCCTATTGACCTACGCTACTCGTGCTGCACTCCTCACAATGTGGAGACTTTACAATAATTTCAACAAAACTTTAACAAAATCTGACCCAGGGGAACCTGTCCCAAAATAAGGCTTCCTATTCGAAATCAGATTCTTACCATGCAGGTAAGAAGAAAGAAATGATGAAATTTAAGAGCATTCATTTTCACAAGGTGTTCCATTTTTCTACAAATTTTCAGGACTCTCAAGAAATCCAAGAAGAAGTCCTCAAAAGGAGCGGCGGGTGAGGCCTTGGCCTCTTAATTCAAATTGGACTTTACTCCCATTGCATGCATGGTGTCATCAATGATGGGTAGTGTATGGTACTTTGACATTGGAGCTTCATTCCACATGACTGATGACAAGGAGTTGTTCAGTGACATGGAGGAAGAAGATCTTCAGATGCATATTGAGATGGATGACAATGGGAGGTATAGTGTTACTAGATTGGCACGATTACTTTTAAGAGGGAGTATGGTGCTCCTCTCACCTTGAGAGATGTTATGTATGTTCTTGGGTTGAAGAAACAATTATTATCAGTCACCATGCTTGAGGATAGAGGCTATGATGTGATTTTTCTGAGAAACAAGGTGTTCCTTTGACATATAGCCACGGGTCAAGTAAAGAAGATAGGGATTCGAGTTAAGAATCTCTATAAGTTGGAGGTAGAGGATTGTGCTGCTTTGAGCACAAAAGTAGAGAAGGTTCAGAGTCGATACATTGGTGAGTTGTGGCACATGTGATTTGGTCACTTGCATCATGGGGCTTTGAAAATCATGCACCAGATCTCTGTTGGTCTTCCCAAAGGTACCCTAGAGCAAGTTGATACATTCAAGGGGTGTACTTTGGAAAAATACACCAAGGCTTCCTTTCATGATAAAAAGAGTTGAGCAGACACAATTCTAGAGTGAGTCCATTCAGATGTGTGTGGATCATTCTCAATAACATCCATGACCAAACATAGGTGTTATGTTATATTTGTCGACGACTTGTCTCGTAAATGTTGGATATTTTTCATGTAGAAGAAGGATCAAGCTTTCACAAAGTTTTGTGAATTTAAATCATTGGTTGAGAAAGAGTTTGGCAAGAAGGTTAAATCTTAGAGGAGCGATAATGGTGGTGAGTATGCCTCAAATAAGTTTAAGAAACTATGTGCAGCAAAAGGGATTAAAAGGGAGTTGGCAACACCCCATAACGCACAGCAGAATGGCATGGCCAAGAGGAAGAATAGAAACATCGTAGGGGAAGCACGGGTGATGTTTCATGATCAGGGCCTACCACTACACTTGTGGGATGAGACGTGCAACACAGTGGTTTAATTGCAAAACCATATCCCACATCAGATTCTTGGCATGAAGACACCAAAGGAGGCATATTCCAATAAGAGACTAGATGTTGGTCACTTCAAATTTTTGGGTCATCAGTATATTTCCATGTGACCAAAGATGCACAGAAGAAGCTTGAGCTGACAACAAAGTTGGGGATATTTGTGGGATACACTGCTACACCTCAAAACTATCAGGTTTAATTTCCGACCAACAAGAGGACAGTGGTTCGCAGGGATGTCATATTCGATGAGGAGTAGGCCATGTGAGTTTCCCTTGAGAGGGAGCTTTAGCTACAGGCCGTTGAGGATATTTTATCTCCTAAGGTTGAGGAGCCTCATATTGATGTGGAGTAGCCACATGCAGAGGATCTAGGAGTGGAGACATCCACTCAAGAAAAATCTTCCAAAGATGGGAGAAAACGTACCAGAGAGGCTGACAGGTTATTGCATGATGCACGAGAGAATGTGGGAGCACCAACATATGAGCGCAGGCAAAGGAGGTCACTTGAAAGGTCCACTTGATACATGGATCTTATGAGTGGATGCATTGAGACAGAGCCATCTTCCTTAGTGTAGCAACTGGTTTTGGTTGATGTCATGGTGGAGGAGTATGACTCCATAGTTCGTAACAATTTTTGGGATGTGGTCCTGAGACTGGAGGACAAGTCAGTGGTGAGCTCCCAATGGCTTTACAAGGTAAAACAAGCTATAGATGGTAGTGTGGAGAAGCATAAGGTCAGGTTTGCGACCCGTGGATTTTCACAGGTAGAGGGGATTGACTATGATGAGACCTTTCCACCTGTTGCAAGTAACTCATCAATTCGATCCATATTGGCACTATTAGCACAGATGGGTTGGAAGATATATCAAATGGATGTAAAGAAAACCTTCGTTAATTGCATGATTGAGAAAGAAGTGTACATAGAGCAGCCTAAATTTTTTGAAACCTTTAACTATGAGTCACATGTGTATCAACTGAAGAGAGCGTTGTATGGAATGAAGCAATCACACCATGCTTGGTACACCATGATCAATAACTACTTAACCGGCTTGGGCTTCAACAAGAGTGAAGCAGATGTGAACCTGTACTACATAGTGGTGTAAGGTAAATTGTTGATCATTGTGTTATATGTCGATGATTTGATTTTGATAAGTGATGATCAGTCGATCAAGTCTTGCAAGGAGGATGTTGCAAGAGAGTTTGAGATGAAGGACATGGGGCTAACGGATTTGTTTCTAGGCATGTAAGTATGGGAGGGTGATGGGGAACTGTTTGTGTCTAAGGGAAAGTACACCAATGAGATACTCAAGAGGTTTTGTATGGAGAGCAGCAAACCCATGGAGACTCCTCTAGGAAGTAACTGGAGGAAGGAGGATGCTACTTCAGTGGAAGTAGTGGATGCTATTGTTTATGGGAAGCTTGTGGGTTCACTCATGTATTTGGTGAACACATAACCGGATATGTGTTATGTAGTTGACCATATTAGTCAAGTGATGGTTAGGCCTATCAAAATGTATTGGAAGGTGACAAATCCTATGTTGAGATACCTCAAGGGCACTACTCAGTATGGATTGTAGTACATATGTATAGAGGGAGTGAAGCTTCAAGGCTTCATCAATGCATATTGGGTAGGGAGTTCATCCAACAAGAATAGCACATCAGGAGGGATCATAAATATTGGATCAAAAAAAGTTTCTTGGTATAGTAGGAAAGAGAGATCGGTTTCCCTCTATTCATCAAAGGCAGAGTACATGGCTACAAGTCAGGAAGCATATGCTATCATCTGGATGAGGAAGATTCTGGTTGGTTTGTTTGGTTAGTAAATGGATCCAACTATGATTTATTGCAATAATCAGAGTTGTATCAAACTCTTTGAAAATCCAGTTTTTTTTATGATCGGTCTAAGCATATTGATATCCGATACCATCATCTTCGAGATTGTCTATTGTAGCAGATTATGTTGTTGGAGTACATTCCCATGGAGGAGCAAGATGCTAACATTTTGAAAAAGGCATTGTCAAGATGTAAATTTGAGTTTCACAAAGACAGGATCAGGGTAACTGATAATCCCTTTCTTGTTGAGAGGGAGTGTTGAGAAATGGTAACAAGAAATTCAAGTTTAATTTTTCCTTGAATTAAACTTTGAATTAAAATCGAATTCCATTCTCATAGCAACTTGTAAATAGTTAATTAAGCTTAATTAACTTAATTAGCTTAGGAATTTTGAGTTGGAAGTAGTTTTGTAGTCATGTATATGTTCTCCCTATATTTTAGGGGTATACGATGAGTTTATTTGATTTATAATTTGATAACTTAGTTAGACTGAGTTATGGTCACTTAAACTAGTTCTAACTCTTGGAGGAACTAGTAGAGGTCTAGTAGTGAGTTAGTGCACTGGTGCATCCTCAGTGCTACTCCAGCTAACTAAAGATTCACTCATGAGAAACTCATGCATGTCAGTTTAGAGAAAGACGCAGTTGATACTAGAGTGCAGGGACAGTGTACTATCAGTTGTATGCTGATTTGAGTTATACAGGTCATGCATGCAATCAGAGAAGGGCCTAGTTTTTTATTACATAGTTATGGAGGAAGAATTTACCAATTAAATATGGGTTGATCATCACAAGAATTTCACAAGGAAATAGGGGCTTGGAAGGTAGAAAATTGGCTAAGTGTTGGCTATAGTGGGCTTGTGAGGCAAAGAGTTGATCATACCTGTGAAGGAATTGTTCTTGTGAGAACAAGCTTTGTATTATCACTGAGTTTTCTAATTAATGCGATAGATAGTCTAGGTTTTGAGTAGTGGATTTCCCTAGATAAAAAGTTGTGTTATGTTTCTTTGATTATCTTCCTCTTGTCAATTATTTTTTTCATCGATCGTTAGTTTTTGCTTTTTAAAGAGTAGATTAGATTCATTTCTTGTGTTTTAGTACATTACATGAGTTGTGAATCTACAAGAAAATTGACATGGTATTGGAGCTGACTATAGTATACTAGAGGAGATTCCAAAGTTTTGAGCTTTAGTTTATGTGAAATTTGAATTTGCAATACATACTTCAGGATCAACAAATGGATTTCTATGGTTTGAGGATCATGTATCCCTTGGAAGGAAACTTGAATTATATAACCTGGAAGGATAGGATGAAGGTTGTGCTGGAGGATAATGGCCTCAAGGAATTCATTGAGCAATACATTCCTAAGCTAGTGGCATCAGATGCATAGAATTTGGCCAAATGGAATAAGTTTGTGGCAAACTCGAGGAAGATAATCCTTGAGGGAGTTCGAGACCATATTGTCTCGAGTCTCCATGGGAAGGAAACTTCATATGCTACATGGAAAACATTGATGGAATTATTCCAAAATAGAAGTGACCATAGGAAGTTGGCACTGAAAAATAAACTTCAAAAAATCAAAATGGAGAAAGGCGAGACCATCCAAAATACTTAACAAGTTCACTCACTATCGTGATGGATCCAAGTTCGAGTGTGACAAAGGACCCTTCCAAGACTTTTTAATTTCGTGACGTGTTAATTTTCATTTTTAAAAGAACATAAGTGAATACATTTGCATGCTGTAAAGAAGAGGAACAAGACAATCATCAACACATGAAAACATAAGCCATTGATAACGGAGTTCGTCCAGGAGGGACTACGTCTTCGGGCCCTGGTGTCAAGATGGTCTAGGCCATGACATTAAGTTCTTTCAATATTGATAATGTACATAAGAGATGATGTTGCTATCATACAAGGAAAATGCCCTCATGCAAGAGTGGCACCAAGAGATGTCCCACTACAGGAACTCTTAGGCAAAAGACTCATATCAATATGACATAAAACTCATGCATGATGAGCATCCTACCAACATGGAATAAAAGGGATCTCAATGCAAAACATACATGATGACAACATGAGTATCCCAACAACATACAACAAAGGGATCTCAAAACATAACATGATGAATCATGACAGCAAGTACATCACATAGATGATTCTGTGTCACATCAAGCAAGAATCATGAAATCAAGTAATAAACAAGATCCCTCATCAACATCAAACAAAGCTCTGTGTAGCACAATGCATGGAAAAATAAGTACATGAACACACTGCATATACCTCACAACCAAGGACCATCTGAAGAAGCAGACGTCAAACTGTTGAAGTTGTTTGTGCCATCGATCTCACGGCATTGAATCGCACGAAAATGGCTACTCACACATGAATGCTGACACCTGCATTCCACTTAGAAAAGTGGCTGCAAAATAAAATGAGAAAATGAAGAACATGAATGAACCATCAGATTTGTGGCGCCGAATAGTACAAAATCGACTGTCAAATTTCTGAATTCTAAGAAATTGAGAATCTAGGGCTCATGGAATCTTTTAGATTCCCCCTAGATCCCTCAAAGATTCTACTCCATGGGTGGACTAGGAATCTGCAACTCAAAAGGTGAATCCATCCTTACCATTGTGATCCTTGCGAGAAATCGTGAAAAATGACTATAAACTTGACTATATTCCGACATGGAGAAAAATTACCTCCTCGGGAAAATTTCAAGGATCATGGTTTCGCTCCCTATTTCTACAGTAGTCATGGTTCCACCTCCATACTGAAAAATGGCCAAAAATTGTAGAACTCTTATGGATAAATGGATAGCACCATTACGTTCGTGGCATCGAGAAGTATTGAAACCATATAAAATTTGTCAAAATCTAATAAAGTGAAAATTCAGCCCTCCTGCAAAATGCTACCTCGAATTGCGTGCACTGCCTTCCTCCCTCTGTGCACTGACAAATTGTGTTTAAGTATAAACTGGGTGGCATATTCTTCAAGGAAATCATTGTAGGACAGTTGGTGGAAGGTCCGTTAATATGGAGGAGGTTGGGTGGTCAAACGCCGCCTCCTTTTTTTATACATCACAACAGATTTAAAAAAAAAATTAAATTAATGGTTGGGTCGGGCCCACCTTGCATGGCCTGCCCATTGTACATGCCTCCTTCTCAACAGCTCCTGTAATAAATAGTGGTGATTGAGGTGGGGTCCGTGCCCCAATGTCTAGCCCACCTTAATATACTTTTGTTTTATGTACCCTGTTTAATGGTGGTTCCGTGGGATGAGGGTTGTGGGGTGGCGGGGTCATGCCCACCCACCTCATTATGGTTGTTGGTTCCATGGGAGGGGCCAAGGTTCATGGCATGCCCCTCCACTAATATTATTATGTGGTTACGAGTTGGGGTCGCGGGGTTGGTGTCCCGCCACCCCGTTTTTGTTTTATATGTTTTTGTTTAATAAAAACAAAATGTGCATTTTTGGAAATTCAGTTTTTGATCAAAGGGGTAATTTTAACTAGGCCACGATTTTGACTAGAATTTGGCCAGAGTTGGCTGGATTCCATCCGCCAGAAAAGGCAAAATTGTGTCTTTGTTAAGCGTGCCCAGTCATCAAAAGTCAGCCCAACTTTTACTGCCTCTATCTCCTTCATCTGGACTCGGATTGATGAACCATTCGCACTGCCGAAATCAGGATGACGAGATCTATGCTCTGGTCCTGGTTCAAGCATAATCCAAACATTTTGATTATTGATCTTTCCTAAGTCCTCTTTGTCTTGTGTGTGTCTCTGGAGCCATCTAGATCAATCCTCCCCACTGAGGAGCTTTTGGTCCTCCAAAAGCATGAAAAATAATATGCACTTCTTTGTACCTTGTCCACATCACAAGTGTCCTGAAAGGCCTCGCTTCCATCTCCATCACCTTTGCTCTTCAGAGCCTTAAGTGATGAGCTGACACTTGCAAACTCTACAACCTATAGTAGACTATTTTTCAAATTACGTGCTTGACTTTCATGACCAACTAATGACCCAAGCGTCCCATACTTGCCACAAGTTCATAACACATACTCAGTGGTCAAGTTTACATCAAGATGGACACAATATCCCAACTATGACAACAAGGCCAAAATATCATTGTTGCTTCAAAAAGTGATGGAAAACACATCATCACTGCAACACATGATTTACGATGACAAGGCCAAACACTATTGTCTTGACAAGTGAGGCAAACATGACATCTCTTTCACAGTTTATCATGCAACACAAAATAAGACTAGACATCATTGTCGCTGAACAAGTGATGGAAAACACATCATCACTTTTACATTTTAAAATGCAAAAAATGATTTACAAAAGCATGACCATGACATTCTAACATATCTATAAACCATTTTTCACTTATCGTTGTGAATGGGTCGCCTCCTGGTGGTGGTTTCGTTTTACGAATAATTGTTTCATCTAGTTCATGCACCGACACTTTGTCTTTAAGGCACTACTCTGTATGGAGCCTCCAACAAATGGCTCTTTGATGGCCACTCCTGTCGCAATGACTACAATAGGTTTTCTTCCTCCAGAATTTCTTAACATGTTTCTTTACGTTCTATCAAGAGGGTCTTTCATACCTCATCCTTTTGTGTGCTGCCATTCTTTTCCAACCCTTAGAAAATGTATGGTTATGTAATCCACAAAAGGTACATGTTTTTTGATGTCATGGTTTACACTCATCATTAACAACATGATTATAATCGAAATGAACATTCGAATGTTGAAACTGATTGTACCTCGCCTTGTCGTCTATGGTGTAAGTATGGCAATGAGAGCTTGCCTCAGTTCTCTCCCTGCAATGGAAATAGCCATGGGATGATGGGGATGTGTTCCCATCATTCTCTTTTCTCAAAGATTTCAATGATCTCTCAGAAGAATATGACACCTTTGAGCATTCTCCCTCAATGTATCTCAAACCTGAAAATTGAGGTCTCTGCACAACCTCCAATGGTTGAGTTATTCCTTGGTTATTAACACCAAGTTCTTTTTCCTCCTCATACTTCGCCCTGGTAAGGAGCCTCATGTTTGTCCCTGTAATTTCGATTTCCAAATCTCCAACAGAAATCATACTATGTGAAGATGAAACTGAAAGGAAATCAACATATTTTACCTCCTCTGTCAATTTGGAAAGAACTGACGAGGGTTGCTCATCATCCGTTGTTGGTGGTTTGCTAACTGTCACAGTGCATTTACCAACTTCCTTTATGACATAAACAAATCCTATTCGACACAGTAATTCCTCTACTTTGATGGGGTTGACAATGCCTTTGCCATTAACGCCCAAGCCTTTTCCTTCATACCCCATTTTCTTCAACAATTTGGAGCCAATTCCTGTGGTATCATTTTCGAAAACAATGAAATCATCATCAGGAAACATAAATGAATTCAAGGAATTACATTTTACCTCACATGGGTCATGCTGCAAGTTTTCCAAGGCCTCGTCCTTGGCTTGCAGCTGTCACAGGAAACTTTGTTACTCCTTTTTCTCTTCATATAGAAACATCTTCAATTCAGTGTTCTCTGTTTGAATATTTTGTCTATTGTGCTTCAGTTCTTTCAGGGTCTCTTTTGTGGCTTGCAATTGAAGCTGTAATCGCTCCTTTTCCTCTCTCTTTCTGTAGAGTTTCATACATTATTTCCATCCTTTTGGAAATTTTTATCATGGTCTCATACATCTCTTTTTCATCTTCTGTCACTGCACGTTCCATTGTTCACACTGCAATTCACATCAACACAAAGATTGCTATGATACCACTTGATCCAGGTCCAGGTGTGACAAAGGATGCTTCCAAGACCTTTTACTTTTGTGATGTGTTAAATTGCACTTTTAAAAGAACATAAGTGAATATATCTTCATGCTATAAAGAAGAGGAACAAGACAATCATTAACACATGAAAACATAAGCCGTTGATAATGGAGTTCATCCAAGAGGGACTACGTCTCTGAGCCGCAGTGTCAAGATGGTGTAGGTCGCTGCATTAAGTGTTGTCAATAGTGATGATATACATAAGAGATGATATCACTATCAAACAAGGAAAATGCCCTCATGCAGGAGTGGCACCAAAAGATGTTCCACTACAGAAACTCTCAGGAGAAAGACTCCTATCAGTATGACATAAAACTCATGCATGATGAGCATCTTGCCAACATGGCATAAAATGGATCTCAATGGAAAACATACATGACAACAACATGAGTATGCCAACAACATACAACAAAGGGATCTCAAAATATAACATGATGAATCATGACAACAAGTACATCACATAGACGATTCCGCGTCACATCAAGCAGGAATCATGAAATCAAGTAATAAACAAGATCCCTCATCAACATCAAACAGGAAGCTATGCAGCACAATGCATGGAAAAATATGTACATGAACACATTGCATATACCTCACAACCAAGGGCCATCTGAAGAAGTGGATTTCAAACTGCTGAAGTTGTTTGTGCCATCGATCTCATGGCATCAAATTGCATGAAAATGGTTGCTCGCACATGAACACTGACACCTGCATTCCACTTATAAAAGTGGCTGGAAAATAAAATGAGAAAATGAAGAATCTGAATGCACCATCAAATTTTTGGTGTCAAATAGTGAAAAATTGACTGTCAAATTTCTGAATTATGAGAAATTGAGAATCTAGGGCTCAAAGAATCTTTTAGATTCCCCCTAGATTCCTCAAAGATTTTGCTCCATGGGTGGACTGGGAATCTACAACTCAAAAAGAAAATCCGTCCTCTCCATTGAGATTCTTGTGGAAAATCGTGAAAAATGACTATAAAGTTGACTATATTTCAACATGGAGAAAAATTACCTCCTCAGGAAAATTTTAAGGATCATGGTTCCGCTCCCTATTTCTACAGCAGTCATGGTTCCACCTCCATACTAAAAAATCGCTGAAAAATGCAGAACTTTGATGGAAAAAGTGCAGAACTTTGATGGAGAAATAGACATCTCCATTGTGTTCGTGGCATCAAGAAGTGTTGAAACCATATAAAATTTGTCAAAATTTGACAAAGTGAAAATTCGGCCCTCCTGCAAAATGCTACCTCGAACTCCGTGCACTGCCTTGCTCCCTCAGTGCATTGAAAAATTGTGTTTAAGTATAAAATGGGTGGCAGATTCTTCATGTTATCACTTAAGAAAAAATTCCAATATTTTGAACATTAGTTTGATTCCAAAGGACTGGTGTTAGTCTTGGTCTACTCTTTCCATGGTTTGTTTTAGAGTCTAGGACCTAGAAGGGAGTCTTGTTGGCATTGTCAAATAGGTTCAACACTGTGGTTTTACCTATCACTGATCCCACATCACACCTAAATTTCCATGTGTCAAACTTGTGTTAAGGTTTTCATGCGCTACAAAACTGCATAGGAGTTTTCATAGCGCAAAACCCAAAATTTTCATTGGCTACGCTACGAAATATAGGATTCGTGCCAAATCTCACCTAGCTATCCAATCCATCAGAATCCATTAATCTTACATCATCAACTGTCAGTCCATGCACCATGCCTATCACATGCAACCACTCATTTTCATCATTAGATTCGTTAGGTGTCTTGGTACGCATGATTTTCAAATTTCAAAAAAGGGTCCAAGTGTTTTCAGTTATGATCATGTTTTTTTCATGCATAGGAGGCAAATTGATAGGCATTTGATTAGAATTCTTTAAAGTTCAAGTGAGGCAGTGATCAAGATTAAGACAGTGCAAGCTCTTTCAATTTTCATTTTGCAGGAATTCCATGGAGATGTTTGCAGAGAAGAAGGATCATAGGTCAGGAAGGTGTCTAAGGAATGAGCCTAAAGGTTTAGATGTTCTCTTGAGGAACAGTGAAGTTGAACAAGCTTTCAAACAGGTTGGTTTTTGGATATTTTGTGAAAAACTTCAAGGAGGCCACATGTGAGTCACCAAAGAGTTTGCTTTCAATTTTACAGGATTAAATTCGAAGGTTGGAGTGCTTGAATTACCAATTTCTCCAGAGGTTATATCCATAGTCACTGAAATTCCAAGGGGACAAGAGATTTGGTTTAAAAACTTCAAGTTTGATATGACTCCTTGCAAGAAATTCTTGAAGCCAGAGTTCATTAATTCAAACTTAAACAAGTCAGTGTCCAGGAGCTTTGTGAAGGATTCATATGCTAATTTTCTTACCTGCATATAAAGATACTTTACCTGTGAGGGGAGATATCATAAGGTGTATTCCTATCACTTCAAAATTCTGCTTCATTTCACCGGAAATATATCTTTGGAATTGCCTTTCTATCTATTTCGTAGCCTAGGCAAAATGTGTGACAAGGTTCAATTGAAGAAGGAAGCTTGTGAGACCTAGTTGTTCCATCATGGCTTAGTCAAATTGATTTTTTTACATGAGCTCCAAAAAATAGATAGGGAGTGGTCCATTTTCTTGTTTATGTCTAGCTTCAGAATTGAAACTGGTCTCAACCCTAAGGCTACAGGGATTTCTTCACCAGCAATAAGTCATTGGGAGGAAACAAGATCGAGAAGATTTGTGAAATTGAAAGCCAGAAAGAAGAAAAAGGAACTCTTTTTGAAGATGGGCTACTACAAAGGATTACTTACAGGGTTTGAACATCAAGCAAGGGAAAAACAAGGAAAGGAAAGACATTTATGAACTCCAAACTTTATGTTATGAAAATGGTCATTATTTCGTAACTAGAACTGTTCATGATGCTTTAGGAAACATTAAAGAAGTTTTTGTCTTACAACGTGTATAGGAGCAAGGTCTACAGCTCATGGAAAACAAGCTAATCCAATGCATTTTATGTAATTAAGAAAAACAATAGGGATAACAAACTTCGAAGATACTTTTTGGAGACCAAATCATAAAAACAGGAGAAACTTCCTAATATCCAGGGATAGTCAAAGAATAAGACATCAAGGGTTAGCAAGGAGTTTATGCCACCACTAAAGCCAAAATGAAGAAATCCACTTGTTAGGGAATGCGTTTGTTTTGTAATCAGTGCCACTACCAACATAATGAGGGGTTATACTCCTAATTGTTTTAGGTCTTTAGAACTACTAGTTAACAGTCTATTATATTAAATAGTTGGTTTTAAGTGTCAATAGGTGTCAAATTAGGAAGAATTTGAATTCCCCTCATGCTGGAGGAAGGAATCTAAGTCATGTAATGAACTCTATATATGGGAGAAAATGTAATGCACCAAGGGTTGGAATTTTTGTAAAGAATTCTCATATTGTGCTTTTGTGTAAGACTCTGTTTAAAGTAATACAGTATTTGGCTTTGCTTCTCAGGATTCAGAAGGAATTCAATGTTCAAAATGTCTTATGGTTGTCCTCTTTTCATTACTTACAGTGGTATGAATGTATGATTACTTAGAATTCATTGGCTATGCTCTAACTTCCTTCATACATTTGTGGACTGTGTTTTCCTTTATGCTTCTGATGTACTCTCCATATGTTGAATTCTAGATGCCCTGACTTCCATGTAAAGCTAACATTATTGTCATACTGAAACATTTTTGACTCCATAAGCCCAATGAATGTTTACTAATTGTGTTTCAACCATTCACACTTCTTCACTTATTTCATAGAGTTAGCCATCTAATCCTTATCAAAAATCTTTAATCTAGTGAGAGAGCCCTCTCAAGTTGAGGAGGCTAAGCCTCAACCAAAAGTTGGTTTGAAAAAGTTACAAAATTTCTTCTTGATCAACAGCTTGTCAGGGTTAGGTTTTGTGATAACACATCACAACAGATTAAAAAATTAAATTAATGGTTGGGTCGGGCCCACCTTGGGTAGCCCGCCACTATACCTGCCTCCTTTTCAACTGCTCTTGTAATAAATGGTGGTGGCTGAGGCTGGGTCAACGCACCAAGGGCCAGCCCACCTTAATATATGTTTGTTTCATGTGCCTTGTTTAATGGTGGTTCCGTGGGATGAGGGTTGTGGGGTGGCGGGGTCATGCCCGTCCACCTTGTTATTACTATTGGTTCTGTGGGAGGGGCCAGGGGTCATGGCCCGCCCCTCCACCAATATTATTATGTGGTTACGAATTGGGGTGTGAGGTTGGTGGCCTGCCACCCTGTTTTTTTTATATATTTTTTTTGTTTAATAAAAACAAAATGTGCATTTTTGGAAATTCAATTTTTGACCGAAGGGGTCATTTTAACCAAGCCACAAATTTTTCCAAAATCTGGACAGAGTTGGTCAGATTCCATCCACCGGAAAAGGCCAAATTGTGTCTTTGTTGAGTGTGCCCAGTCATCAAAAGTCAACCTAACTTTGACTGCCTCTATCTCCTTCATCCAGACTCGGATTGAAAAACCGTTTGCACCGCCGTGATCAGGATGATGCGATCTATGCTTTGTTCCTAGTCTGAGCATAATCCAAACAATTTATTTTTTGAGATTCCTAAGTCCTCTTTGTCCTATGTGTGTCTCTAGAGCCACCTAGATCAATGATGATCTTGGAAGTGTTGGAATAACTATTGCCGAGGATGATATGGTGAACCTAGCTCTTCTAGGACTCCCCAAGGGTTGGCATAGTTATTAGGGGTCTATCAATGGGAGGGAGAAGCTTCCACATTGGGAATGACTCTAGTCAGATTCGATGCAGGAGGACATCATAAGGAACACCAGAGATGGTTCCTCATCAAATACTAATGATGAGTAAATTGTTCCTTAACAGGTAAGGCAAGGAAGGGGAAAGGGAAGGCTTCCTATTCCAAATCAAATTCTTGCCATGGAGATAAGAAGAAAGGCATGATGAAAGTTAAGTGCCTTCATTGTCACGAGTTGGGCCATTTTGCTACAAATTTTCTACTCAAGAAGTCCGAGAAGAAGTCCTTAGCAGGAGTGGCATGTGAGGCCTTGGCCTCTCAATTCGAATTAGACTTTACTCTCATTGCATGCATGGTGTCATCAATGATGGGGAGTGTATGGTACCTTGAGAGTGGAGCTTCATTCCACATGACTAGTGATAAGGAGTTGTTTAGTGACATGGAGGAGAAAGATCTCTAAATGCATATAAATATGGGTGATGATGAGACGTATAGTTAAACTAGATTGGGCACAGTTACTTTTAAGAGGCAGAAGGGTACTCCTGTGACATTGAGAGATGTTATGTAGGTACCCAGGTTGAAGATGTTAGCACCTGGATTGAACCTCAGGCTGAACGAAGGCAGTGCTAGGGTAACCACAAACCATGCTTGTTATAGCTTTGATACAAAAATATAAGATAATGCAAATAAACCCAGAAATAATATGAAATGATTCTTTATTGATCAAACCCTTAAGGTAGGGCAACACCATACATTCACTCCTTAAGGAAGGATAACACTCCACAAGCCATATGCTTGTTCATACAATAATCCTTCACAATATTCCTTGACATAATTCCTTGACGTGGAGTCTCTAGCCTCTATATAGGCCTCATACATACAATACCATGGATTATTACCATGGTTCTCTCATACCATCGAACTAATACCATGGGCCCCTTACATTATTACTAACTACTTGTGGTCCCTTACATGATATGGGTTAACCACCTTATTTATTACTATGGCCCCTCCCATTATTACATTATTACCTTGGCTACCTCCCTTTGTACCCCATATTATCCCCCCCTAGGTATATAACATTCCACCCCCCTTAGCATGTTTCATCCCTGAAACACGGGAATAACACAAATAATAAGATCTACTCAAAAGAGTAGTCCACTGGTACCATGCATGTGCATCTAGCCATCCAAGAGAAAGGTGAACCCTCAGTCTCGCTAGTGCCTTGCTCGCTTGAGATGGAAGTTGACCGTGGTAGCTCTTCTGTGTTGATGTGTAGTAGGTGGATCTTCGCTCCTCTCTATCTGTCCTACGAGGGTTGTTGTCCGTGTGGCTAATTGGTTTCCATCTTGATGGTTGTCTTGCGGGGTGATGTGGGTGATGATATGTTGAAGTTTTAACCCATGGTGTCTTTTTCTTTAATTCACCCTACTGTGGTGCCTGTTGTGGTGTCTTCTTTTCCAATATGACTTCAACCACTAAGCCATCATTTGATGTACCTGTAACCTTTTTTGCTTCAGCCTTTGTTTGTGTTTGATTGTCGATCATCAAAGGCTCATCATCTGATATGTCAGTCCCTGGAACATCTTCTGCTTCAGCCTCCATGTAATGTACCTGTTTATTGATGGAAATATCGTGTAATGTAATTTTCTTCTTTTTATACCAGAGCTTCAGGAATTTCTTCTGCACATTAATATTGATAGTACCCGTATATTCCATCCAAGGATATCCCAAAACAACATCCATATTATCCATCTCTAAAGTATAAAAATCACCATGCAACACATACTTATCCATAGAAATCTTCAAATCCTTATACACTAGATTATCCACTTGTGTGTTTTCAATGTGTTTTGCTGGAATTTGCAATTTTTTTGCCAAATTAACATTGATGAAATAATGCTTGCAACTAGGATTTATAGAAACAATGATCTTCTCTTTCTGAATCAATCCATGAACCTGCAATAAGGAGATACCAGCAGAAAATAACCATTTAGGTTCATTGATTTCCTTCTTTAAAATAACATCTTTGCTAGGTTGTGTGTCTGTCTGTGTGTGCTTATCCACAAGATAGCTTTACAGTCAAAGTGGTCCATAAGATCTTTTGTGAATGTGTCCCAAGTCAAGGGCCTTCGATAGCAACGTTGATGCCATTGCCACCATTGCTGTCTTTCATTGTCCAAGTACAGTTTTCTCACACTCAACTGAGTCTCATCATCCATGATGTAATTCAATCTAAAATATTTCTCCCTTTGTGCTAGCCATTTGGCTAGATGAGAGCCATCAAATTTATACAGGTCCCTGAAATTCTGACCTAGGGCCGCCATCACAAAAAAATTGGCGAAAAAATGAAATGGTCACAATTCCATCAATATTGCTCAGAATTCGTATTATGACCTGTTTTCAGAAATGGAACAACCATTCTGCATCTACCCATGTGATATAAATCCCGATCCAGGCACTAGAATTTCATATCTGCGCTGCTACTCTCCCGCTGTCACCACAATTTTTGCAAAAAAGAGCTGATTTTAAATCAATGATATCTCTCTCATCCGAACTCCTATTCGACTGATTTGTTTTTTGAAATTGGGTATTTTTTCACAAGGAATCCAGATATACAATTAGGTTTTGTAGATCTTGTGCCAGGACATCCAGATCTGCACCACAAATTCGCTGCTCTAAAAAATTGTCTGCAACACCACTGATTTTTAGATCAGTGATATCTCCTTCATCCGGACTCCGATTTAGCCGAATTTTTTTTGAAATCGGGTATTTTTTCACATAGAATCTAGATCTGTAATTAGATTTTGTGGATCTTGTACCAAAACATACAAATATGATCTGTAAACTCACCGCCCTCGAAATCCTGCAATAATAATAATAATAATAATAATAATAATAATAATAACTCTCCACTTTTTTTGCCCAATTTATAGCTCTGATACCACTTGTTGTAGATCTAACCTGAAAATACTATAAATCTGATTTGAAAATATAAGATAATGCAAATAAACCCAGAAATAATATGAAATGATTCTTTATTGATCAAACCCTTAAGGTAGGGCAACACCATACATTCACTCCTCAAGGAAGGAGAACACTCCACAAGCCATATGCTTGTTCATACAATAATCCTTCACAATATTCCTTGACATAATTCCTTGACATGGAGTCTCTAGCCTCTATATAGGCCTCATACATACAATACCATGGATTATTACCATGGTTCTCTCATACCATCGAACTAATACCATGGGCCCCTTACATTATTACTAACTACTTGTGGTCCCTTACATGATATGGGTTAACCACCTTATTTATTACTATGGCCCCTCCCATTATTACATTACTACCTTGGGTACCTCCCTTTGTACCCCATATTATCCCCGCTAGGTATATAACAATGCTTAGCTAAGTAGCTAGCCCTACTAGGCTAGTAGAGGGCTCTCTTCGTAAGTATCTCAGCCAAGATGACTGGATCAAGAAAATGATATTAGGCTACGTATAATAGCATAAGGTTTGATTTGATTTTGAAGGGTTTTGTTGGATCAAGAGGAGCCAGACAATTAGGGCAAGTAAATTAGGTCAAAATTGCAGGGTTTTGATGGGGCGAGGTAGGCACAAGGCTCAACACTCTAGGGTTTTGTTGTGGCCACAACCACCACCCTATTAAAACATGCTAAGGCAGCCAATTTGAATGGGTCCCCTAGAAGTTTGATCTTTCATTTCTTCGATGATAGCTCTCCGAATTATCTGTTTTTATCCCATGGATTTCAACTCTGTGCCAAGTCAAATATTCAATTCTTAATGGTAATACCCCATGAATAAATATATGTGGCATGATTCATTTATAACCCATTCTAGCCCTCCATTAGTGTTCTATCATTGTAACTTCTCTCAATCCTCATAAAAATTCATGGTACTCTATGCCCGCACATATAACCAACCCCCACTCTTTACCATGGTCGTATGTGGACTCAACCCACAAAACCTTCTATCGCACCTCTATTTCTATTACAATACTTTTGTAACAAAAATACTTTGCAAACGTATGTAACTTACCTTTTGAGTGCTCTTTCGGTCTTTATACATTTCTCAATGCCTACCTCTATCGCTATCACAATCTCTCCATTTCCGCGGTTATACTGCGCCTTCCTCTTTTGCATCCGCTAAGCGAGGACCTTCTGGACTTCAAATGAAATTAACAGCAACACATATGATGTCGGGTCCATTCCCCAATCGTAAATTGCAATCGATGGAACCCAAGGCTCATACACAAGGCATTCCGTGATATGGCGGACCCGTCACAATTATTAAACATAACACATACATTCATTGGATTTGATTCCCCAATCGCAAACCACAATCGGTAGAGTTCAGGGCTTATATATAAGGTGATATACGATATGGCGGACCCGCCGAGGCTATTAACCGCAACATATATATTTATGGGTCCGGCCTATCGCATATCACAATCAGTGGAACCCAAGGCCCATACATAATGCGCTCCGTAATCTGGCTGACCCACCAAGATTATTAAGTGCAACATAATATGGTTTCCAGTCCACTTTTGCCATTGCAATATCGGAGTTCGGCAGCTCAATAATCCTGGTTCCTCTCCACTAAAACGATGTAATGCGATAGTGTTTTGCAGACCCAATAGGGTATTAGTTCCCATCTATAATATTTCAAGTCCAGATTTCGGATCCAATTTTGTGTTATGTGATGATTTTCAATGTCAATCGGATTTACGCTTGCAAGACTTAATCAATGCATGAATTAAAAATCCAAGGGCTGATTCTTTCACACTTGTTCCTTTTGATGTTATAAACATTTTAATGAAGGAAAGATTGTGTTTTTAAGCATTTCTATCATATTTTCATAAGCATAGCTGATGTTGGTTATCTCTGCAAGTGAGGACCAAGAGAAGGCAAGCGAGGTCCAAGAACAGATGCATAAGCATCAAGTATGGCTCCAAGTAAAAGATGCATGAGCGGACCCGAAGAGTTTATATAGGTGGGTGTGTTCTATTTAAAGATCTAGTTTTAGGCATTGGCAATCATGTTTCCATGTGTTACCTGTGTGTTCTGAAGGTTATGCGGTCTCAAGCCTTATCATGAAGAAATGACACACATACCTCCTCCTTTAAATCGACATCTATTCATTTCCCTAGGAAATGAAACGCTCCAGTAGATGTGGCCTTTACATGTCAGCAATTTCACAGATCGATTCTATGCTTGTATGTTTTAATCTGTATATTTAAAAGAGGAGGGAGGTGAAAAGTTAGGGGAAGACCAAGGGTCAGTTCCTTCTGCATAAGTATTACCTCCGAAGATTATACCTGTACTTTTTTTTGGCAGAACAACTTTTGATTTATTGTGAATAAAGAATATTATTTAGTCGAGAAAGAGCCTTTTTCAGATTCATTTTCCTCTCCTTTCATGTGTTTAGAATCAGGATATCATTGCTGGCATAAATATAAATGTGATTTGTTTTGTGCATATTTATAAAAGACAGTTCGTGACTAGTCTTGGTTATTCAAATATGATTTGTTACCATGGTTAATTCATGAGCGATTGCTGATTCAAGACCTTGTTAAACATTAGTTGCAAGTTTTATTTGTATGGAAATGAATGTGTATTCCTATATAAGTAATTATATTTCAATTAAGATTTAATACAACCTTGTTCATCTGTGAACCAGTAATTGATTCATTAGGACTTGGAATGTATATATGATGTTTACCTTCCTTTTGTTATGCTCCTGCAGGATAGATTAGAATAGTTAGGACTAGCATAAGTAGTTAGAATTAGCATAGATAGGATTTGATACATATAGGTTAGCTATTTCTTTTGTTGATTTAATTGAAGTCTTCCTCCAAGAAACAATCTTTCAACACATATAACAATTTACGGGATCCTTAAAAACTTGTCGGAAATAGCCATTCCAAAATGAAAGTAGATCTAATTGGGGTCTGCAATCAGGTTAGTTCCCCTTGCTGGCATAGCGAAAATTTGCCCTGTCAACAAATTTGTGCTAGAAGGAGGGCCTGAACCACCATCCACAGTTTTTTATGATTTCATCTGTAAATGTCGTGCATGGATTCGAAAAGATCCTTCCTCCCATTTGGAAAAGCCTCATTTCGAAGAAACAAATATCCCTCTAAGTCCCGTGCTTGGGTCACCCGAGGAAGAGACACTGTGGGAGTATCTTGTCACTTAGGAACAACGAGTCAGAGTACTTACTGAGGCTTACACTCGTTCCCTCTCTCAGCTCCCCATCTTTCACTCCTTACCTTCGAAAACTAAAAGAAAGCCAAGGATCTATTCCATAAATGAAGAGACATCTACAGCCCTGTCTCTTGAAGATATTGTGTTAGAGTCCTTGCAAAGTATCGACACTCCTTGGGAAGAAATTCCTGAGGATCCACTCTCTGAAGGTAATCCTTGACTCGATTTGGGAAATCCTAATAAAGAACACCTCGAAGAGACCTTCAACCCAAACCTCCCTATCCATAATATGGCTAACGTTCCTCTTCCAGGTGGGAATTAGCTTCAACCAGGTGGGAACCAACTCCCACCTCCTCCAGGAGCACTACCTCCCTGGCTCGCTCAGGATGTCGTAGCGGTACTTTGGCAGCAGCATCCCTTACCCAAGAATTTTGAAAGAGTACTGCCTGGATTTGACCCTGAGCGGGGAGACACTGCTGATAACCATATTCACTCTTTCTTCTTGGCTGTGCACATGTTGGGGGTAGCTAATGAAGATGTAGTATGTCTCTTCTTCCCTTTTACTCTGATTGGTGTGGCCTCCTCATGGTACTTTAGCTTGAGAATAGGATCGATGACCTCATGGGTCGCCTTTTAAGAGGCCTTAGTTTTAGAACTATCCCAGTTGAAAATGGAAACCAAAGAAAAGGTCAAGGATTTTAACATCCGGTTCAACACTTTGTTCAACAGAATCCCAGCTAACGCTAGACCTACTGAGGAGGTTCTCATGGAATTCTACATCAATGCTCTCCCTGTCCCTACTGCGATGTGGATCAAAAGGAGTAATGCACAAACCTTACAAGGTTCTATCGATGAAGCAATAAAAGTTGAGAATGAAATGATAAGTCTCACAGCATGTCATCATACAACTGAAGAAAAGAAATCCTCTCAATAATCCACGAAGAATAATAGGAGTGATAAGAAAGGGCTGAAATCAAAGAAAAGGTTACCATAGATGTGGAAGGTTTGCATTGGATCATTAAGAAATTGACAAACACAGTCATTGATATGAAAAGGAATTCTGAAGAGAGTACAAGTGGGAATGGAGGAGATCATAACAAAAATAAAATCTTTCAAACCTTTGTATCATAAGAAGATAGAAAGTGGTCATGGTTAACTTGCACTGCCTGCTCCATCCAATGAAGGGAATTTAAATATGGAAGAGTTGGCTCTTATCATATTGCTCCTTAACAATGAAGAACCTGTAGTGGAGTTGGAGCTAGAACAAGAAAATGAGGAAGAATACCAAGTAGAAGTGCCCTTGGATGAAGAATCTCAAATCAATGTACTATGGGATTTCTATACAAATGAGAACGACGATGACGAAGGAGTTAGTACAACAGAAATCCACACTAATGAAATCAACACATGAAGTAAAGGGCCACTTGCAAGCATGATGAAGCCTGTAGACCAGGCAAATAAATATGTTCACTCTGAAGGCATCCACCCCTAAAGTTCCTATTGAGAAGGGTAGACCTATTGGTGATTCCAAGAGTACTCTAGTTGTGAATTATCCACAGAAAGATAATACATCTATGACTGCAAGGAAGGCGACTCAAAATGGTAAACCCCCATCTAAGAATGGAAAAATAGGTATGTTTACTCTGCCCTACCGTGTTTATAACATTGATTACAATATTGTTGATGATCTTAAGAAATCTCGAGCTAATATTACATACTTCGATTTGTTAAAGTTAACACAGCAAAGAGACTTTCTTTTGAAAGCTATGAATGAACAGAATTGCAAAACTCGCACCATCTCGAGTAGCCAAACCAAGAAGTTAGCATCCATACCTGTTAGTACCCCCAGTACAACCCAAACCCCATCAGCTATTGAAGCCACTCTGTCCAAAATGAATCAAACCTCCCAAGATGTCAGTGCAGCCATGATAGGAAGGAAATCAAAATTCATGACTCCCCCTTTCCTTATCACATTTGAAATATTCAACATGAATGTTCACAATTTCTTGGTAGACTCAGGTGCCTCGTCTACTGTGATGCCTTACGTTGTTGCTAAAAGACTTCATGCAATACCCAAGAAAAATGGAACTCTAATTATGCAATTGGACAAGACAAATGTAAAAGTAATTGGGGAATTGAAAGATGTGTTGATTCAGATGGCTACTAAACCACAATACACACAAGTCATTAATATAGTTGTAGTCGACATACCCAAGGCTTATGGCATGTTGCTTAGTAGGAACTAGTGAACAAAACTGAATGGATATTTCTCAACTGATTGGTCCCATCTCTTGCTGCCTCAAAAGGGAAAAGGTGATATGCTGAGGGTTGATTGAGAAAGATACATGAAGTATGTGGTGATAGAACTAAATGGTCCCAATGAACCTGTAATGTTTACCAACTCTATCCTTGGGAATTATAGTTTCAACGTTTGTGCCATCAAAACCTGTTTTGGAGAATTCCATGTAGAGACAGTTGAAGAAACTATGACAAACACACAATTGGAAGCTCTCCCCTGCAATCCAACTGATGAATTATCATGTACTATAGTAGATGATAGGACTAATTTCATAGAAAGAAATTCAATTGATGTAACATTAGATTCTATATTTTGGACACTCTATTTTGATGCCTCTAGCTGCCTTGAAGGTGCAGGTGCTGGGAGCATTCTCATTGACCCGTAAGGGAACCAACATCTGATGGCTAGCTAGTTGGAGTTCGCGTGCACCAACGACATGGTATAATATGAAGGCTTGTTGTTGGGCCTAAAGAAAGCCATTAATATGAACGTGAAAAATCTTAAAGTTTTTTGTGACTCACAGATAATTGTCGATTAGGTGAGGAAAAGGATACATTGCAATTCACCACACTTAATTGAGGAATGGAGCTTAATTGACAATTTTGATTCTTTTAATATCATATACATACCTCGAGGGAAAAACAGAAATGCCGATCTGATGGCTAGTATGGCTTCAAAACTTTTGCCTGATCTTAGATTAAATAACAATAAATATTATGTTGAATTGATTTTCAGACCATCTGTGCCTGATAACATCTCAAATTGGCAGGTGTTTGAAGATGACGAGCAAATCCTTGAGTTCCTGCACTGCGAGAAGACATTCAAAAATGTAGTCATTGATGAAAAAGAGCATGACAGGCTTATGAATGGGAGGGAAGATGGGGAAAAAGATTAGTCCAATATAATTCCCAAGTTAGCTGTCAAGATGGAGCACTTGTATGACCTGCATGATAAATTCAAGAAGCTGACTAATTTCAAAATGCATAGCTCATCCATGAAGTATGAATCAGTCAACCTTGGAACCAAAGAAGACCCAAAAATTGTTAATTTGGGCTTAGGATGCTCTCCACAAGAAAGGGTTGTGTTTGTTAAGTTGTTTAAAGAGTACAAGGATGTCTTTGCATGGACATATGGTGACTTAAAAACCTTTGATACCAGCGTTATGCAGCATGTGATTCCATTGGAGAAGGATGTTAGGCCATACCAAAAAAGGCTTCACAAGATACATCCAAGCCTGGAACTGTTGGTGAAGAAAGAATTAAACAAAATGGTGGACACCAAAATCATTTTTCCTGTCAGGTACACATGCTAGGTATCCAATCTCGTGCCAGTAAGAAAGAAAAATGGACACATCAGGTTATGTATCGATTTCAAAAACCTGAACAAAGCATCGCAGAAAGATAACTATCATTTCCCTTCTATGGAACACATTCTTCAGTGCATTTCTGGGTCTGAAATGTTGTCTCTATTGGATGGCTTTTCTGGTGTAATGAAGTGTTGGTGGCGAATGGAGATCATCTCAAGACAACCTTCAACACTAAATGGGGCACTTACGCATATCGTAAAATGCCTTTTGGACATATTAATGCAGGTGCCACATTCCAGAGAGCTATGGACATAGCTTTCCAAGGATTTATTGACAGATCAGTAGTAGTGTACATGGATGACATTACTATGTATTCATATCACAAAAGGGACCATATCTATCACCTGAAACAAATTTTCGAAAGATGTCGAAGGTATGGAATATCATTGAATCCAAAGAAGAGCGTTTTCGCAGTTATAGAAGGGAAACTACTGGGTCACATCCTATCTAAAGAAGGGATTGTTATTGATCCCGAAAGAATAGAGACCATCATGAGAATACAAACCCCTGCAAATAAAAAGGAAATTTAATATTTCTTCGGGAAAATAAATTTCGTTAGGAAATTCGTTTCAGGTTTCACAAAAATAGTTTGTACCATGTAGCTAATGATGAAGAAAGACATCGTGTATAGGTGTGAAGCTAAGAAATTGTTTCAACAAATTAAGGAGGCCATCGCAAGAAGCCCCAATTTCGAAAAGGAATTCTGATTGTACACTTTCACTTCCGATGTTTCATATGCCGCAATCCTCACCCAAAAAAATGATGATGGTGATGAGGTCCCTATTTCTTATATGAGCTCTAATCTTTAGGGAGCATAACTGAACTACCCAGACATGGAGAAACAAGGTTTTTGTGGTTTTTAAGGCTGTAAAACATTTATGCCCTTATTTATTAAAGGCCAGGACTCAAGTAATCATGCCCCACCCTACTGTAAGAGCCCTCTTCGTGCAGAAAGAAATGGGTGAACGAAGAGGCAATTGGATAACCGCCCTTCAAGAATATGACCTCAAGATTAAGCCTACGAAGAGAGTTTGTTGGTAGGGATTGTATAAGCTCGTGGCAGAAGCCTTGGCAGATAAACAAGTGGCGTCCGAAGAAACAAAACTGCAAAGCATACAAAATGCACGAGTGGAATTCAAGGAAGAGCCCCTATGGATTAATGAGACGTTGATGTGTGAGAGAAAAACATCAAAAGCCCTTTTGGATCCTGAGTCATGGTATTACGACATATGCTTTTATCTCACATGGGGATCATGTCCTGAACACATGGATGCATCCCAAAGGAGAGTGCTCAAATTGAAATCTAATCAGTATCACTTGGCCAATGGCACATTATACATAAAAAACTATGATGGAATCTAGATGAGGTGTTTGGAAAAGGATGATGCCAATCATGTCTTTAAAGAAATGCACAATGGCCCAACAGGTGGTCACTATGGAGGAGAGACCACTACACATAAAATATTCAGAGCTGGATATTATTGGCCCATAGTGTTCAGAGACTCGCATGCCTACATTTGAAAATGCAAGGTATGTCAAACTGCCATCGGACGAGAAAGAAATCCAGTCGTTCCCCTTAGGCCCATTATGATCTATCGCCCATTCCAGTAATGGGCCCTAGATGTCATAGGTAAGATCACTCTGAACTCTTCACAGCAACATAAATATATAATCACAGCGACTGACTACTTCACCATATGGACCGAGGCCATCCCGCTTCAAAAGGTAAACGAAGACAAGGTAATATCATTTATTGATAAATTTATTATCAGCAGGTTTGGCATTCTTGACGCTCTCATATTTGACAATTCTTCTTACTTTTCATCATTGAAATTGGATGAATTCTATTGATAAATCAATTTGCATAAGGTATGCATCAAACTATTACCCCCAGGGGAATGGAGTTGCAGAGTCCTCAAATAAAAACCTCATTTGTATAATCCATAAATCTATTGCCAATATCCATAGGAATTGGCACAATGCTCTAACAAACGCCCTTTGGGCCGATAGGGTCACCCCAAAAGTAGCATTAGGAAGCTCCCCATACTTCCTCATCTATGAATAGGAAGCCATCTTTCCTCCTAATGTTACCCTTCCCTCTTTACAACTCTACCAAGCTTCGAGAGGGACCCCTTCATCCTTACTTCAAAAAATGATCAACCAACTGATGAGGTTGGAGGAATTGAGAGATAAAGCTAGAAATAAATTTAGAAATCACCAAATGATTGTAAGGAGATGGTTTGACCGTCATTTGGTAGGAGATAAAGATTACCAAGTAGGAGAGCTAGTCTTGAAATGGGACAAGTTGACTGAGCCAAAAGGTAAGCACATGAAATTCAAACACTTATGGTTGGGCCCCATTCCAAGTTGAAGAAAAAATCGGTCAGGGAACTTACAGACTGAAAACTTTACAAGGGGAAACTGAAAAACTCCCTATTAATGTCTAGTATCTTAAGAGATACTTCCAGTAGCCACTACATGGTGGTTACCTCCTGAGTAGGTTAGGATTCATTTTATTTTTGTTGTTAGCTTAGTTACATTTTCATCCTGTCCTTTCTTGTTTTACACAAAGTTTATTTTCCTTTTGAATTTCAATTCTTTTCAACCAATTGATTTCGGTCCTTAAATATCATCTTCACCTTTACAATTCTCCTCATATTTCCCTCATTCATCACCTTTAGCTTTTTGCCTCCCTCTTTAACCTGCTGATGAGTCATCCAATCCTAAATTCATCGTTACCTTGCAAATAAAGCAAAATTTCAATGAACCTATGAGAACTGGAAAATCAGTGGTGGAACTTAATTCGAAACCATTCATTAACATTTGTTGGTAACTAGGTAGGATCTGTTGATAACCTGGATACCTCGAGCATGTACAGGAATCTTTATAAAATGAAAAAAAGTGTAACCCCAGTTGGACTGGCATGGCAGAACGCTGCATTTTTAAAATCCCACTCAGAACTAGCCTATACTTGGCTGTAAGGTTTGCAGTTATTCTCCATTGGTCCAGTCCACCACACTAAGTTTTCCAATACCAATCATCTATAAGTAAACCTCATTTCATGGGCTAAGCTCAGTTTCATATATCCTGTGGAAAATCTAATTGTGCTCTAGTCCTTGTGCCTGAAACTGGAAGGACTTATGTACAAAAAAAAAATGAAATGTTAAGTCCTTGTGCCAATCTGGAAGGACAGGTTGTTCGGGAAGATGGTTAAAGTAGGGACTGTTGCTAGACTCAGAGTACCAGTTGACACTGCAAGCCCAACCTTACTTAAGCATTTTAAAAATATGGCATGATCCATGACTGTGCCTAATTCAATCACAGGAAAGTATAGAACTAAAATTCTTACATAAAGTGCAGATAAACAGATCTACATCAAGTTTGATGAGCGATAAGGAGCTAAGGTACACATCTAAATAGGTATTGACAGATGAGTGATGGCCTCAAAAGGATTTTTGAAAGTAGAAAACATGTAAAAGAGGTTCAATAAATCCCATAATGCTACCTTTGGAGAATTCCTGTCAAAATCCTATCAATAATTATAAGCTATTTTCCTTTATCCTGCCTAAGCAATTAATGTTGAAGTGGAACCCTTGCCTATCCATATATACAGTTTTCATTTCAATTTTATCTTAACACCATGTTGTTCTATTGATCCAAGGTTTATTTTGAAATAGAGATAACTAGTTCGCCCAGAGGTTTGCCATCTATTGTGGCCACAACCACCACCCTATTAAAACACGCTTTCGCAGCCAATTTGAATGGGTCCCCTAGAAGTTTGATCTTTCATTTCTCCAATGATAGCTCTTCGAATGATCTATTTTTATCCCAGGGATTCCAACTTTGTGCCAATTCAAATCTTCAATTCTTAATGGTAAGACCCCCCTAATAAATCTTTGCGGTATGATCCATTTATAACCCAGTCTAGCCCTCCATTCATGTTCTATCATCGGGACTTTTCTCAATCCTCATAAACATTCATGGTACTCTATGCCCACACATATAACCAACCCCCACTCTTTACCATGGTCGTATGTGGACTCAACCCACAAAACCTTCTATCGCGCCTCTATTTCTATTACAATACTTTTGTAACAGAAATACTTTGCAAACATATGTAACTTACCTTTTCAGTGCTCTTTCGGTCTTTATACATTTCTCAATGCCTGCCTCTATCGCTATCACAATCTCTCCATTTCCGCGGTTATACTGTGCCTTCCTCTTTCGCATCCGCTAAGTGAGGACCTTCCGGACTTCAAATGCAATTAACAACAACACATATGATGTCGGGTGATGAGCCCCAATTTTTGGTATAATTTGGGCTCATTTGGCCTACTTGCTTTGCTCAAACCATTCACTTTTTATTGCTTATGCATGCATTTCTTAGTTTATTCGTGTTGTTTGTAGGAAGAAGGGTAGACATTTTATCTACGTGACTAATGCATGATGCTTTCAGGTTTTTGGCATTAAAAGGGAGAAAAGACCACGTGAAAAGGAGACAAGGAGACAGTGAGGTGGCACTGCTGGTTTTTAGGAGAGGATGTCCACAGTCTTGGGACCTTCCTTGTGATTCCCACCATAGCTCCGAGCTCCAATCCATCTCCCCACCGAGCTTAGAGGCAGCCAGCTGTTCTACATGAACAGCAGTTATAACTGTTCTACAGGAACAACAGTTATGACTGTCCTACAGGATCAGCAGTTTAGACTTCAGTTGAACAGCCGAGCTCCTCAAATCAAGGACACCTGTTGGATGATCATTTTGCATAAATACTGAGGTCGTAGCCTTGGATAGAAGCTTTTTGAACTTTTGTATTGCTTATGTAATTTGGAAGTACGAGCTAGAGCTCGGTTTTTGTTCCTTTTTGTAAGCCAATTTGGCATGACATCAGATTATGAATAAAGAAGGCAGATTTTGATTTAGTTCTGAGTTTTCTCAAGGAGCTATAGCTCTCAGGTTCGGGCCCAACTTGAGAGCAATAGATCTCCTCAGTGTTGTAATGTTGTTGCATTTCGTTCCAGCACTTTGAGTTTTACTTTACCATGCAATTCGAATTTACAGTTTGTTAATTTAGACTTTCTTATGAGCTTAGATAGGATTAGTTTATGGTGAATTTGTTTCCAGCTGCTTAGGTTAGAAGAGGATAGATATAATCTATTGGAGCTCCAGAAAAAGGTTGTAAAGGCTCACTGCCATCTCTGTTAGGGATTGGGGTGAAGTCTACATCAGCCACCAAAAAGAAACGCAGTTCTTCTCACTTCCATGCAAGCTGCAACATAGACATTTACGTTGAAGATCCATCCATGCACTTTTGACACAGATCCATACTTCTACATTTCACTTCCATGCACGAGTTTCATTTCTTGGTTTTCCATTGCTGTTCATAGGTTTCATGGCACAGGTATCATAGGTTAATGAATCCTCGTTTTGGTGTATAATTCATTTGTTTCATTTACGCTGCTCCATATCATTCCATTTTCTTCTTCTTCTTCTTGATCTCTCCTCAAGTCACTCATTCGGCCTCTGTCCAGCTCTTTTACCCTCCAACTCATCCATTATTCACTTAGCTCCATTTACTTACACTTTCGTTGATCCCATCCTTCCAACCATCAAACCACCGCATGCACTCTTCCTCCATCTGATTTTTCTGCTCCTGAGCCATCACCAGCTCCATCTCCATCTCACCTATCCTCCCACACCACTCCAACACTTCGCCATCTCCCAAAACTCCCACGGCCAATCATCCTGTAGAATTGCACAGCCTTCCTGTAGAAACCCCTGAGTTTCCTGTAGGATCCCCTGCAGACTTCCTGTAGAAGTCTGCAAACTCAGTTGCTGAGCATCCGAACGTGGTAGACTTCTGGGGATCGATGCTAGAGACCCTCTGGGACCTCCCTTAGCCATATTGACCTTGCCCATGCTTTCCTTCCATTCCAACCGCTCCTGCACAACCAAACCCTAATCAAAAGCACCATCACAATAAACCCAACTACTTAATGACAAAATAAAAAAACATGTCTTTTCAAGTACAAGTAGCTTAGATTCATGTATTTCAACTCACTGCATGTAATAGCATCATTGGTAGAAGTTTCATTCACGTTTTTGCATTGTAAGGGTCAAGCTAGTTAAATTAGGGTTTATTAGGGTTTCTATGCTTTGTTGGCTTTCCATTTCCTTTTTGCAAAGTAGGTTAGCTTCCTTCAAGATAGCTTTCATCCATCACTCATAAAGCTTCTTCTGTGAGCCTATAGAAGTTGGCTTGAGCCCTAGCGGACTTGTGCCAGCTGACCAAGTGACAGCTGCGACAAGAGCTAGTACTTGTGCATACAGCACCGTCGCTTCCAAGTTTGTACGAACTACCGGGTTGATAAAATTAGAGATAGGGAGCTCCAGGAGTTGTAGCATTATTGCTACAATACTGGAGCCCACCATCTTTTTGGCGCCGTTGTCGGGGAAGCGTCAGAGTATTAGTAATTGTTGCTTTTCTTCTACTTTCTTACTCTTACCTTCTGCTAAGTAGTTTATTTCATTTCCATTATGCAAAAGTAGCATAGATATTTCCTGCTTTCATAGATTAGCATTTCCTGCTTTCATAGATTAGCATTTCCTGCTTTCATAGATTAGCATTTCCTTTCTGCAAGCGTAGACTAGCCTTTCCATTCTTGCAATTTCAGTTGAGCAAAGTAGATTAGTTTTTTCCTGCTTTCAGTCTAATTCTGCATCTTTCATAGTTAGTTGTATATCAGTCTGTTTCAGTTTTGCAGGTACCAAAGAAAAGCAAAAGCAATCAAAAGAAAAAGAAGTTCTTTTCCATTTCATGCCTCGTAGGAACCGAGATAGATCAGGCAAATTCCTACCAAACACCCCCACCACATCACTGAGTCACCCTTCTCTCTTCTTTGGTGACAGTGACCCAGAAGAACCTATAGGTGAACATCCTGAGATATCCAAAGACCCTATAGTAGAAGAAGAGTTAGAGACCACTCCATTTGAAGCTATGGCTGATAATAGAAGAGAATATGAGAGAATAGAAGGTGCCTTCCCCATCCGAGAGACCAATGGAGAGATGAAAATGAAGAACATTAGCCCCTCCGCCTTACCTCACTTCCATGGGCTGACCACTGAAGATCCAAATACCTTCCTGTTTGAGTTTGCTGTCCTTTGTAGAACCTATGACTACACTGAAGATGAGCAAAAGTTGAAACTTTTCCCTTCCACTCTTAAGGATGCAGCACTACGCTGGTTCATGGGCTTACCTGGGAATAGTATCACCACTTGGGCTCAGATGCAGCAAGCTTTCAACACCAAGTACCGGGATTACTATAGGTCCAAGGAAACAAAGGGGGAAATCTTTCGGATGTCCATGGGAAATGATGAGTCCTTAGAGGATTATGAGGAGAGGTTCCAACTAAGCTATAAGCGGGCCAGGTGCACACTTGACCCTGAATCCCTCAAGTTGGTCCTACTCCGAGGGGTCCCTGAAGACCTCTTAGATACCCTTCACATGTTAGCTGGGGGGGACATTTACCAACTGCCTTATGAGGACATCAAGACTGTGTTTAGAAACCACTCCAGGGCAGCTAGGAAACGAGGTAGAGGAAACCACCTCTCAACTAGTGTCCCTTTCTCCAAACATGAGCTTGCAAATCAACTAGAAGATCTTAAGAGTGAGGTGAGACAAACCATTGCCATGCAGCTTGACACATTCAGGATTCAGCAAAAGAAAGAAGAGGCTGAGAGAGCCTTGGCCGTCTTCTGCCCTAGGTGCACAAGAAGGCACCCTAAGAACGAATGTCCATTGCATTCGGTTGAAGTGTGTTTCGTTTGTGAGGAGGACCATCCCACAAATCAGTGTCCAACCTTACTTGGGTTTAAAGCCCTGTACCAAGGGATAGAAGCTCCCACCGAACCTCTCTACTACCTTAACCAAAGGAGGCCACAAGGATCTAGGCCTTACCAGCAGGGGATGCAAGGGGCATCTCAAGCTTATTACAACCCCAACCAGTCGACTCCCATGCCTTCCTGGGGTCCCCCTGCTCATCCTTCATGGTCCATGCCTCCTCCATGGTCTTACCCACCTCAGTACCCCGCTCAACCTACTTCTCATTCATATCACTCACATGCCCAGCCGCAGCCTCAATGGAATGCACATCAGTCGGGGTGGAGGCCCCAATACAACACTCCTCCTGCCATTTTGCCTCCACCACTAGTTCAACCTCAACCATTACCTCCTGCTCCTCCAAGGCAACCTCAAATGCCTGCTCAACTGAACCCGAACCCCAACAATAAACAGGCCCAGTAGGTATACACTGGGGAAACCTCATGCCCTACCTATGCTGTGGAGATCCAGGAGATCAATCTTCGATCTGGAAAGACTCTACCAGATCGCCAACCTCCTCCCCCGGAGGATGGGGAAGATAAACAGGAAAGTGAACCAAAGGCTATTCCACCCTTTCCTGAGAGACTAACAGCCACCACACAACCTAACCCAGAAGAAGATGAGCTTCTGGGTGAGCTCAAGCAGTTGTGTGTAAAAATACCACTTCTCCAAGCCATCAAGGATGTGCCAATATACAACAAACTGGTTAAGGAGAAGTGTTTCAAACATCCAGGCAGACGGAAGAAAGATGCTTCAACTATCAATGTCATAGGACAACTGTCTGACCTTATGCTAGGACAAGTCATGTGCCCAAAGTACCTAGATCCTGGAAGTCCTGTAGTAGATGTCCACATCAATGGCACCATTATCCCTCACACCTTGATTGATCTGGGGGCTTCCATTAATGTGATGACCAGGGATACCATGCTTAAACTCAATCTTCAGGGCTCCTTGAGGAAGACCTCGACAGTACTGCAATTAGCAGATCGCTCCACCGTGACTCCCGAAGGGATTGTGGAGGATGTCATGGTCTCTATTGATTCTTGGGAATATCCTGCAGACTTCCTGGTTCTGCAACCAAAGGCAAAGCTTACTGGATATCCTCTCATTTTGGGAAGGCCTTGGTTAGCTACTGCAGATGCTTACATAAGTTGTCGTGCAGGAAACATGACCATCAAAAATGGTCCCATGTCCAAGCAACTAGTCCTATATCCTCCTGCCCAACCCTCCTTAGAGCATGATCTACCACTCTGGTTGGAAGAAGGAGAAGAAGACGAGGTGTACTCAGCACCTCTGTGCACCTTAGATACCACTAGAAGAGACCCCCCAACCGAGGATGACTTGATCGAGACCTTGATCCAGAATCCACCTTCCAGTGCACTACCCTTAGAGAAATTGGTGGAGGATGCCCAAGCTAGCACCCTAGTGGATCTTTGTACAACCAACCCTGTTACTCCCAGAGTCAAGAATGTGGAGTTCGGCCCTGAGAAAGCATTGAAGATCAGCTCCTCCCTATCTCCTTCCCAGGAAAAGGAGCTGTGTAGTCTGTTGGCCAACCACCTAGATGCTTTTGCTTGGAGCTATAAGGAAATGAAAGGAGTCCATCCTTCGGTCTGTACCCATCATATATACATCAAAGAGGATTGTAAACCGGTTAGGCAACCTCAGAGGAGAATGAATCCAGCCCTTAAGGACATTGTCAAGGAAGAATTGCAGAAACTGCTGGATGCCGGATTCATCTACCCCATCTCCGATAGTGAATGGGTGTCCCCTCTAGTGTTGGTTCCCAAGAAAAATGGGAAATGGAGAATCTGTGTGGACTACCGAGAACTGAACAAAGCTACCAAGAAGGACCATTTCCCTCTACCTTTCATAGATCAAGTGTTGGATGGACTGGCAGGAAAGAAGTTCTTCTCTTTCCTGGATGGGTTTAGCGGGTACAACCAAATACAAATCAGCCCGGAAGACCAAGATAAGACCACCTTCACTTGTCCTTGGGGTACCTTTGCCTATCAAGTCCTTCCCTTTGGGCTATGCAATGCTCCTGCTACCTTTCAGAGAGCTGTCCTGAGCATCTTCTCGGAGCTGGTCCATGATACAGTAGAAATCTATATGGATGACTTTACTCCTTATGGGGCCAACTTCCAGGAAGCATTGTCCAACTTGGGAAAAGTCCTAACCAAATGCACCGAGATGAACTTATCCCTTAGTCCTGAAAAATGTGAATTCCTAATGACTGAAGGGACCGTGCTAGGCCATACCATTTCTTGCCAAGGATTGCAGGTGGATCCTAACAAAATTGCTCTCATCAAGAGGGTTCCACCTCCTCAAAAGGTAAGGGATGTCCGGAGTTTCTTGGGATTAGCAGGATACTACCGGAGATTCATTAAAGATTTCAGCAAGCTAGCCTCGCCATTGTTTGGTCTGTTGGCAAAAGATGTGGAGTTTAAATGGACTGACGATTGTCAGAGGGCTTTAAATGAATTGAAGGACAAGTTGGTGACAGCCCCAATCCTGAGAGGTCCAAACTGGGCCCTACCTTTCCACATCCACACTGATGCCTCAAACAAAGCCATAGGTGCAGCTTTAGGACAAGTTGAGCAGAAACTTCCATATGCCATTTACTTTGTTAGCAAAAACTTGTCCAAGGCTGAGCTGAATTACACTGTAACCGAGAAAGAATTCTTGGCTGTGGTCCATCCACTGAACAAGTTCCGACATTATATTACTGGTTACCAAACCTTTGTACATACTGACCATGCTGCTATTAGATATTTAATGAATAAACCAGATGTGAATGCTCGTATTATTAGATGGTTACTTTTATTGCAGCAGTTTGATTTGACCATTGTTGACAAACCAGGTAGAGAAAATGTAGTTACTGACTTTTTATCTAGATTGGATTTGTCTGCAGATGAGGAGGGAACAGTGGACGACCAGATGCCTGATGAACATCTGTTTGCTATTTCAGTACTCTCTCCATGGTTTGCTGATATAGCAAACTATCTTGTTTCAGCACAGTTCCCTCCACACCTATCTTCCAGAGAGAAGAGCAGAATCATTAGAAAGAGTGCCTCATTCACTTGGATCGGGGGAAATCTGTTCAAGCTTGGCCCCGATCAGATCTTAAGGCATTGTGTAAGGGAGGAGGAAGTCTTTGATATCCTCCTCACTTTTCATGATGGGCCTTGTGGAGGACATTTTGCAGCAAAGAGAACTGCCTTCAAGATCCTGCAGGCAGGCTACTATTGGCCCACACTTCATCAAGATGTCAGAAGATATGTCAGTCAGTGTGACCAATGCCAAAGAATGGGGAAACCGACCCAAAGGGATGAGATGCCTCTCCAACCTCAAGTGACTCTTGAGCCATTTGAGAAGTGGGGCATGGACTTTGTGGGCCCAATCAACCCCTCTTCGAGGCAAAGGTCTTACATCATTGTGTGTACTGACTATTTGACAAAGTGGGCAGAGACCAAAGCAATCAAAGCAGCAACAGAAGAAAAGGTGGCCGAGTTCCTAAGGGAAAACATCTTCTATAAGTTTGGCTATCCAAGAGAGCTGGTCACCGATCAAGGGAGCCAGTTCACCTCCAACCTGGTTGAAGATCTACTAGTTCATCACAAGATCAAGCATAGGACTTCCACCCCTTATCACCCTCAAGCAAATGGGCAGGTGGAAGTCACCAATAGAGCATTAGAAGGGATCTTGACTAAGGTGGTGAGCAGCAGCAGAAAAGACTGGGCAGACCGCCTGGTTGAAGCCACATGGGCCTACAACACCACTTGGAAGACCACCACCGGTTTCACACCATATGAGATGGTCTATGGGAAGAAAGTTTTGCTGTCCATTGAGTTTGAATACAATGCCTTGAGGATGGTAGCTCAGCTGGACCTAGATCTCAGCCATGCACAACAAGAAAGGCTATTGCAGTTGAATGGCCTGGATGAGCACCGAATGCAGGCCCTCCTTCACTCAGAAGTGGTTCAACTTCAGAGAAAGGTGTGGCATGACCAACATCTCCATGACAAGCAATTTCAGCCGGGAGATTGGGCTTTGTTGTATGATTCCAGATACAAAGATTTCAAGGGGAAGCTGAGAACCAGATGGCTAGGACCATATGTAGTGGAGAAATGCCATGACAATGGATCTGTCCTCATTCGAACCATTGATGAGGAATCCATTCCCATGCTTGTCAATGGGCATCGGTTGAAGATCTACAGGAGACCTCTCTCAAGACAAGAGTTCATCAAGACTATGGAGAAATCTGTATTGGTCATAGAGAAGGGTTCTGCCTCTGCTTTTGGCATACCCTGAAGGACATAAAAAAAAAAAAATAATAATAATAATAATAAAGATCCTTGGGTGAAAACCTCTCTGAGGCGCCCAAGGCAGGTAGTAGGGGTGAAAACCTCATTGAGGCGCCCCTATTGTCTTTCAAAAAAAAGAAGAAAAAAGAAAAAGGTTTGAAAAAGATCCTTGAGTGAAAACCTTTCTGAGGCGCTCAGGGCAGATGGCATGGGTGAAAACCTCTTTGAGGCGCCCCTGTTATCTTTCAAAAAAAAAAAAAAAGAAAAAAAGAAAAAACAATAAGCAAAATGTGGTAAAATTGCATGCAGGTTGCAGATGTTCTATGGAGGAGAGGAAGCCCTTCAACTCAGAGCCAAAGGTCCTTATCATGCTGTCAAGGAACCTCACCAGCACCTCCTCCAAAGGGTACCCATGTTTTTCAAGGTATGCGCAATTTTATCATGGTTTGAATCTTCTACAGGAAGATGCAGTCCTTCTACAGGAAGGCGCGGATTTTCTACAGGAAAGTACAGACTTTCTACAGGAAGGCCGAACTTTCTACAGGAAACTTCCTGTAGGAGTTTTGGACGGCCATAATTCATCTTAAAAGGAGATTTAGCGACTATGGATTGGGTTGGATGCATGCAAGCCTCTGTTAGCACCCCTGCACAATGCTGTCACCTTGCTCCACCATCCTTGTCGACATGCGACCAAGTTCCCTGCACCAACAAAGAAGATCAATGAGTTCTCACGGGAAAAGCCATTTTCAAAGTTAAATAAATGCTGGGATCTCATACCGCAGGCATCGAGAGCTCCGGGAACGTGATTGAAAGGCCAGAACCTCCGTCGTGCAGCATGCACCCAAGGAGAAAGGACTGTTACGAGACACCTCACGGGGATCCTGTAACAGTTCAACCTGCTCGAGTGGATACCATTCACAGCACCGCCATCTGAAATGCAATGTGGGCGCATGCAAGCAAAACATCCACTCCATCGTTGGCAGCCGTAACCACGAGCCTCTGGGTCTGTGTAAGTCGCATGCAGCAGGTAGATCCACTCACCATCGTCCAAGAACTGGAAAAATCGTGTGCAGCCATGCAGGTAAGTGTCTCAACCCTTCCTTCCATCAAATCGCATGAATCTTACTTGGAAATTGTTTGCAAAGCGTAAAATTGAATGGTTGAGCAGCCGTATGGCTAGTCGACTGGCCACGTCGGCTAGTTAAAGTGTAATTGGATGTGTGGGTGGCGGCCACGACAAAGAAAATGAACGGCATGCACGTGAGAACACTCTCGTCAGAAGCATGAGTTTAACAGGAAAAGGCGGTGGCAAATCTATGGGAATGAATGCGGCAGCAAGCGAATACGCAGGCGGATGATGGATGACGTTGCCCAACGGTCCGGCGGGGATAGCTCATCCCCCGCGCCACGGATTGCGCCGATTTAAAATCCAATCGGCTAGATCATGCACATGCATTTATCATCCAACACTTCGAACTCGGGTGGCTGTTCTGATCTCCTCTGCACTTTGATACGTCGAGCTGTTGGCTACCAGAACGCTGGTCAAGCACACCTCAAGCTCGGGCCAACTACAGTCTTCCCCGAGGATTGCGCACTGCTTCTACAGGAACGCAGTTCTACAGGAGCGCAGCTCTACAGGAACGCGGTCTACAGGAACGCAGTTTACAGGAACACAGTCATCTACAGGGAAGCGGGTGCCTCACGCAAAAAGGTGGCCAATTAAAGAGGTAACCCTGAACTTTGCATGCAACTGGTTAGTAAAAGTGGCAAGACCATCGTCCACAGTCGGGTCATAAAGATATTGGTGGAATTGTTGTTTGCTGTGCCTATGCTATCGTTCTACAGGATGTCGATATAAGTAGACTGTGTTGAATTTTGTGGATTATGTGCATGCTCTGTCTTAATAGACCAAATCTCTGTTGCATTTGCCACCTTTAATTAAAACGACCGTGTTCATCGTGCCGGTTGGTTTTATAAGACGGGAACCCACTGAGTCCACTAAATTAAGGGAAAACCCGGCAGTGGTAGAGCTCTTCACCAAAGCACAATGGATGCCTTTTTGTGATAAGCTGCAGGGCTACGATGATGAAGTAGCCGAAGAATTCTTGCAGGCTCTGAAGCCTAAATCCCAGACACTGGCCACAGTGAACTTCAGAGGTCTGAGCCTCAAGCTCACCCCAGAACATATCAGTCGGATCACAGAACTCCCTATGGGTCTGCCATGGGACAAGGACGAGAGAAAGCTGAGCCAGCAAGCAAAGAAGGAATTCTTTCCACCTGAGGAAGAATTCTCGGAGGATAAAAATGGGGTGAGAAGAACGAGTCTATTGCCACCTTGGAATGAAGTCAGTTTGCAAATCATGAAATATATTACTTGTGAAGGGCGTTTCAGCATCGTGTATGCATATCACTTTCGGCTACTCACTGAGTTGAGGCACCGAATTGACCTTCCTGTAGAGCAAAAACTGAGCATCCCTTATTACCTCCTGCAGTCTCTAATGGAGTGTGCTACAAAGCTAAGAGAGGGCATACCTGATCAGATAGCCCACCATGGGTTAATAAAGCTTCTTGCGGAGGATGCATTGCATTCATATAAGGTTCCCCTCTCGTGGGAATCCTTCCGCAATTTAACCAAAGATGGGGACATTAAGATGTTGATCGAAGAAACGGGTTCCTCCAGTAGTGAGGAACACGAAGCAGTGGCTGAAGAACAAAGGAAGAAGCATGAGGAAAAGGAGGACCAATAAAAAGGTGGCACACCTCTCCTGTCAGCAAGGGAAAAGAGGATGAAGAGCAGAATGGACAAAGCTGAGGTAGCCCACGTCAGCCCAAGTACCTCAACAGCACCTGCAACCAAAACAAAAAGCAAAACTCAAGCAGGCAAGCAAGCAGAGGTGGAGACCCCTGTGTCTACAGGAAAGCAAAAACAGGCTTCTACAGGAAGCCCGAAGATCATTGAGGAGCAGGCTTCTACAGGAAGCCCAAAAGCAAAGACCAAGGCTTCTACAAGAAGCCCGAAAATCGTTGAGAAACAGGCTTCTATAGGAAGCCCAAAAACGGAGACAAAGGCTTCTACAGGAAGCCCGAAATTGGAAAAAGGGGCTTCTACAAGAAGCCTGAAAGTCATTGAGAAACAGCCTCCTACAGGAAGCCTGAAGACAGAGAGAGGGCCTTCTATTGGAAGCCCGGGAGTGGCTAAAGTTGGGTCTTCTACAGGAAGCCCAAAAGCGGGAAAGAAAGAACATTCTACGGGAGGCCCGGAAGGGGGCAAAGCAGGGTCTTCTACAGGAAGCCCGAAATCTGAAAAGGAGGGGCCCTCCACAAGGAGCTCTGAGAGAGCAAAACGCAAGAAAGAGAAGGCTGGTCTTCTAGAAAAGGAGGCAGCAGCGGCGCTGGCCGCCCTCAGTACACCTCCGAAGCCGAAGGAAAAGAGAGAGAGGGAGACCCCTCTACCATCTGAGGCCAGGAGAAGCAAGCGGATTACCACGGGCAAGCCACAGCCTCCACCCAGCAGCCAAACCACTTTAGGGGATGTCCCTACTTCACCCAGTCCAAGAACCCCCTCTAAAACATCATCCACCCCCGAGAAGGGGAGCCCAAAAATAACTTCCTGGACACGAAAAATAGGCCAATCGCCTTCCGAAGCCCAGCTCAAGGAAATAGGGAAGGGGGCAGAAGCACCACCTTCGTCACCACCAGCGGCAGCGAAGGCAAGGCCGCCAAAAATAGGAAAGGAAGCAGCGCCACCCTCGGCAGAAAAGGCAGGACCACCAAAAACAGGGAAGGAAAAGCATGCTCCGGGCTCTAGTTCTCGGCCAAAGACGAGGAGCCAGGGCAAAGTTGCTCAAGGATGAGCAAATAGTTTAGCTGGGGGGTGATGATGAGCCCCAATTTTTGGTATAATTTGGGCTCATTTGGCCTACTTGCTTTTCTCAAACCATTCACTTTTTATTGCTTATGCATGCATTTCTTAGTTTATTCGTGTTGTTTGTAGGAAGAAGGGTAGACATTTTATCTACGTGACTAATGCATGATGCTTTCAGGTTTTTGGCATTAAAAGGGAGAAAAGACCATGTGAAAAGGAGACAAGGAGACAGTGAGGTGGCACAGCTGGTTTTTAGGAGAGGATGTCCACAGTCTTGGGACCTTCCTCATGATTCCCACCATAGCTCCGAGCTCCAATCCATCTCCCCACCGAGCTTAGAGGCAGCCAGCTGTTCTACAGGAACAACAGTTATAACTGTTCTACAGGAACAGCAGTTATGACTGTCCTACAGGATCAGCAGTTTAGACTTCAGTTGGACAGCCGAGCTCCTCAAATCAAGGACACCTGTTGGATGATCATTTTGCATAAATACTGAGGCCGTAGCCTTGGATAGAAGCTTTTTGAACTTTTGTATTGCTTTTGTAATTTGGAAGTATGAGCTAGAGCTCGGTTTTTGTTCCTTTTTGTAAGCCAATTTGGCATGACATCAGATTATGAATAAAGAAGGCAGATTTTGATTTAGTTCTGAGTTTTCTCAAGGAACTATAGCTCTCAGGTTAGGGCCCAACCTGAGAGCAATAGATCTCCTCAGTGTTGTAATGTTGTTGCATTTCGTTCCAGCACTTTGAGTTTTACTTTACCATGCAATTCGAATTTACAGTTTGTTAATTTAGACTTTCTTATGAGCTTAGATAGGATTAGTTTATGGTGAATTTGTTTCCAGCTGCTTAGGTTAGAAGAGGATAGATATAATCTATTGCAGCTCCAGAAAAAGGTTGTAAAGGCTCACTGCCATCTCTGTTAGGGATTGGGGTGAAGTCTACATCAGCCACCAAAAAGAAACGCAGTTCTTCTCACTTCCATGCAAGCTGCAACATAGACATTTACGTTGAAGATCCATCCATGCACTTTTGACACAGATCCATACTTCTACATTTCACTTCCATGCACGAGTTTCATTTCTTGGTTTTCCATTGCTGTTCATAGGTTTCATGGCACAGGTATCATAGGTTAATGAATCCTCGTTTTGGTGTATAAGTCATTTGCTTCATTTACGCTGCTCCATATCATTCCATTTTCTTCTTCTTCTTCTTGATCTCTCCTCAAGTCACTCATTTGGCCTCTGTCCAGCTCTTTTACCCTCCAACTCATCCATTATTCATTTAGCTCCATTTACTTACACTTTCATTGATCCCATCCTTCCAACCATCAAACCACTGCATGCACTCTTCCTCCATCTGATTTTTCCGCTCCTGAGCCATCACCAGCTCCATCTCCATCTCACCTATCCTCCCACACCACTCCAACACTTCGCCATCTCCCAAAACTCCCACGACCAATCATCCTGTAGAATTGCACAACCTTCCTGTAGAAACCCCTGAGTTCCCGTAGGATCCCCTGCAGACTTCCTGTAGAAGTCTGCAAACTTGGTTGCTGAGCATCCGAACATGGTAGACCTCTGGGGATCGATGCTAGAGACCCTCTGGGACCTCCCTTAGCCATCCTGACCTTGTCCATGCTTTTCTTCCATTCCAACCGCTCCTGCACAACCAAACCCTAATCAAAAGCACCATCACAATAAACCCAACCACTTAATGACAAAATACAAAAACATGTCTTTTCAAGTACAAGTAGCTTAGATTCATGTATTTCAACTCACTGCATGTAATAGCATCATTGGTAGAAGTTTCATTCACGTTTTTGCATTGTAAGGGTCAAGCTAGTTAAATTAGGGTTTATTAGGGTTTCTATGCTTTGTTGGCTTTCCATTTCCTTTTTGCAAAGTAGGTTAGCTTCCTTCAAGATAGCTTTCATCCATCACTCATAAAGCTTCTTCTGTGAGCCTATAGAAGTTGGCTTGAGCCCTAGCGGACTTGTGCTAGCTAACCAAGTGACAGCTGCGACAAGAGCTAGTACTTGTGCATACAGCACCGTCGCTTCCAAGTTTGTACGAACTACCGGGTTGATAAAATTAGAGATAGGGAGCTCCAGGAGTTGTAGCATTATTGCTACAATACTGGAGCCCACCATCGGGTTCATTCCACAATTGCAAATCACAATTGGCGGAACCCAAGGCCCATACATATGGCAGACTGGCCACAATTATTAAACATAACACATACATTTATCGGGTCTGCTTCCCCAATCGAAAACTGAAATTGGCAAAGTTCAGGGCTTATACATAAGGCGATATTCAATATGGCGGACCCGCCAAGGCTATTAACCGCAACATATATATTTTTGGGTCCGGCCTATTGCATATCACAATCGACAAAACCTAAGGCCCATACATAAGGCACTTTGTAATCTGATAGACTGACCGAGATTATTAGGTGCAACATAATATGGTTTCGGGTCTACTTCCGTCATCACAATATCGGAGTTCGGCAGTTCAATAAGGCCGGTTCCTATCCACTGAAACGATGTGATGCGATAGTGTTTCGCAGACCCAATAGGGTATGGATTCCCATCTATAATATTTCAAGTCCAGATTTTAGGTTCGATTCTGTGTTATGTGATTATTTTCAATGTAAACTAGATTTACGCTTGTGGGACTTAATCAATGCATGAATTAAAAAACGAGGGGTTGACTCTTTCACACTTGTTCCTTTTGATGTTATAAACATTTTAATGAAGGAAAGATTGTTTTTTTAAGCATTTCTATCATATTTTCATAACCATTGCTGATGTTGGTTATCTCTACAGATGAGGATCGGGAGAAGTCAAGTGAGGTCGAAGAATGGATGCATAAGCATCAAGTATGGCTCCAAGTAAAAGATGCATGAGCGGATCCGAAGAGTTTATATATGCGGGTGTGTTCTATTTAAAGATCTGGATTTAGGCATTGGTAGTCATGTTTCCATGTGTTACCTATGTGTTCCGAAGGTTATGTAGTCTCGGGCCTTATCATGAAGAAATGACATGCATACCTCCTCCTTTCAATTGGCATCTATTCATTTCCCTAGGAAATGAAACGCTCCAGCAGATGCGGTCTTTACGTGTCAGCCATTTTGTTAATGAATTCTATGCCTGTATGTTTTAATCTATATATTGAAAAGAGGAGGGAGGTGAAAATTTAGGGGAAGACTGAGGGTCAATTCCTTCTGCAAAAGTATTACCTTCGAAGATGAGACCAAGACTTTTTTTGGGCAGAACAACTTTTGATTTACTATGAATAAAGAAGATTGTTTGGTCGAGAAAGAGCCTTTTTCAAATTCATTTGCCTCTCCTTTCATGTGTTTAGAATCAGGATGTCATTGCTGGCATAAATATAAATGTGATTTGTTTTGTGCATATTTATAAAAGACAGTTCGTGACTAGTCTTGGTTATTCAAATATGATTTGTTACCATGGTTAATTCATGAGCAATTGTTGATTCGAGACCTTGTTAAAAATCAGTTCCAAGTTTTATCTGTATGGAAAGGAATGTGTATTCTTGTATAATTAATTAGATTGCAATCAAGATTTAATACAACCTTGTTCATCTGTGAACCAGTAATCGATTCACTAGGACTTGGAATTTATATATGATGTTTAACTTCCTTTTGTTATGCTCCTGTAGGATAGACTAGAATAGTTAGGAGTAACATAAGTAGTTAGAATTAGCATAGATAGGATTTGATACATATAGGTTAGTTGTTTCATTTGTTGATTTAGTTGAAGTCTTCCTCCAAGAAGCAATCTTTCAACACATATAACAGTTTGCGAGATCCTTTAAAACCTATTGGAAATAGTCATTCCAAACAAAAGTATATGTAATTGGGGTCTGCAATTAGGTTAGTTCCCCTTGCTGGCATAGCAAAGATTCACCCTATCAATAGGTTTGATGGCTAAAGTGATTCAAAGATAGGTGAGGAGCTAGAAAGAGCATGTAAGCAACATGGATTCTTCCTACACTGAAGAAAACATAGAATGTGAATATTTTCCCAAAACAGAGCATAAATATTATGGGTTCCGCCTATCAACTTGAAAACATCCACTTAAAGAGCATGAAATGATGAAATGGAGTCGAAAATACATTTTAACACATGAAAACATAAGAAAAACTAAACTGAAATTTATACCACATGGACCGCAAAGACATAGCCGCAAGTTTTCATTAATCTCCTGCTAAAACTGATACAAAATGATGTCTACTCAAACCATAAGCATACAACTAAGTCCAACCCTTTACAATGAGAAATAAGAAGAAGATATAGACATTGATTCAACCTACTCCCATCCTCAGGGGTCGAATCCTAAGGATGAGGAATTAATCCCTCAAAAACTGAACAAGAAACTGGAATCTAGGCAGCCTAACAACTTACCTCTAAAAGGGAGGAAACTAATTCATTTGTCCTCAAGATAACTTTTGATCTAATGAATATACCTTCTAGTAACTATTATCCATCTTATTTACATGCCTAGTTACCATTTACATCAATAAAAACATCATCCATGAGAGAAAACTCAAAATTACAGTCATGGCACAGTGAAGTGAAAATTCAAGATAAAATTTCCCTATGCGCAGCGCCCAAGCTCTATGTGCAGCGCTTTTTGCAGGACCATTTTGGAGGTCTTCCCGATGCCCAAATTGAGCTCATGATAGCTCATTGGAAATCCTATCCTGTCTAATTTCCAAATATGCCTTTAGTTTCCCATTTGGAGTTGATTTGACCCCTAAAAAACTGATTCTCCCAAGACTGCTTTTGTGGCTCAAAAAGAAGGCAGAAAGGTCATTTTTTGAGTGTTTTTTGACCTTTTGGTTGACCAATTCTACTCCAAAAGCTTAGAAAATGCACAGGGTGCATGTACTCATCATTGTGAATCCAAAAATTCTGACCATTTCCTCATTGGATGCCCCTAGGAAAAGCGCAATTCCTGTGGCACTGCGCATAGAGCTAAAATTTCTGTGTCAAAAATTGCTAAATTCTCCAAAAGGAAAAAATTCTTCAAAACTTACTCAAAATTTGTGGAGAATGTTGTACCCTAAGAAACCAATTTCTTGGTTGTGTAGAAATTTTTCTTAAGACATTAATGTTTATAGTTACTGTCACTTGTTTGTCACTTAATTGTATGTTATGTTCTTAAATGAAAGCCCTAGAAGTTGGTTTTTAACCCTCAATACTTAAGTGACTAGAAAATATCAGAATGCCATTTGATTGTTGAATATAAATGATGAATGAAGAAAAATTGAATTATTCATAGACAATATGTTGTTTTACACAGGATCTACTATCTGTGACACTTGGAGAAGTTATAAATAATATGTTGTCTTACACAGAAACTACTATCTATAACTTAGAAGAATTGCAAAGGTGTGAACTTCAAGTATAGGAGCGCTCTTTTAAGGGATTTTAACTTCATTTACATAAGCAAATAAAGACTTGCAGCTTCATTACCATACTTAAAGGAAGAAAACATAAGATGACACATAACAGAGAAGTCACAAAATCATACCCAACAATGTATGAAAAACTTCTAATTCTTTCATTAATCAATCAGTTGTAATAGGAATTCAGTGGCCTAGTATCCATGTTTTCCAAAATTCAAACCCTTTCTTTGTAAATTTTCCTCTTTTTATACATTATGAAATAGTTGGTGGTCTCTAAAACTGTCAAACTACTTAAATATTTCCCTAACTGTATAAGTAAAAACTATTACAGAATATTACACAGAGGGTAAACGACACTTCAAAGAACATAAAATAATGGGAAATAATGGAATTTAGAAGATTATGGTCATTCTTTGTTCGAAAATTCTTGAGCCTTAATGGAACAGTAAATGAAGGGCAGAAAGATTTGGGAGCACTATGGGGGGTAAAGAGTATGTGAGAGCATCAACGAGGATGAACCCCCATGGTGATTCCTGGCTGCACATTTTGGTCAATCGTGCTAATGTCACAGTCAACTATGGGGGTTGAGCTCTGATTAACCCTCATGCTCATTGCTACCCTGCAGCACACCTCAAAGTTCTTATCAAACTATCACTTGATCGCGCTTGTTGAACTTATATGACATTTAAACGATGATGAGCCCATAAAACTTAAAAAGAATCAACACTGGTTCATATAACCTGTTGCGTCCGCCTTTTCCATCTTTTCAACACACCTTGACTCCCTTCTGGACTTGATATAACATAAAACTGCATTTATAATTCATCGGGTTTGATATTAAAGAATGAACCCAACAATTTTCCGACCCAATCTCCAAACCCGATAGGAAATAAAACTAAATTTAACATTTCGCCAAGTTCGATATTAAAGACTGCACCCAATGACTTTGCTAACCCAATCTCCAGACCCGATAGGAAATAAAACAGGATTTGATAATTTATCAAGTCTAATCAAAACATGAAAATTGATCACTTTTTGACCCGATATTGCGACCCGATATCTGACAGATTCCGCCTCTTCCAATGGGCGATTGAGATTAACCCAGATTTCAGAAAATTTAAACTGTGTTTGATACACTGTCGGGTCCAATCTCCGAAATGAACCCATTATAGTTAATGATGTGATTGTTGTTGGATCTGTGGCCTATTGATTGGACAGCTTAGATCTTCTCGTGGGTTTAACGCTTTTAAAACCATTGAAAATATGAAATCAACCATTCCTTTCATATTTTTTTATTTTTTTTCTTCCATTTTGTAGTAAGACTGAAAATAAAACTTAAATAACAATGGACAATGGATGCTACAACAGAGAACAACATCATCAAGTGTCTTGGTTAGCCAAGGAATATTCAGCATGCAACCTAAGCCTATCACCCTCATTTTTGCCTTTGAGTGCTTGTTTTAGCCTTGTCTTCATTTGCTTGAACCTTATGTTGCAAATCTTGTTCCGGGTCTTGTAATGGCGAGCCATGTGCCTGATGATTTGATTGTCCCTGTTGGGCCTTTTTAGCAGCTTCTCCAAATGCAAACTGACCCTGTCAAGACAATTTTCTCTATCCTCCTCAATTTCCTTCACAAGCCTTTGTTTTGTAGTCAAGGTGGTTGGGATTTCTTCTTCTTGCATTACTGACTTGCCTTTGTCACCTTTCATCTTTGCTTTGACAAGTTCCAGCTCCATGAGGACTTGTTTGTCACTTAGCTTCTTGTTCTCTTGCTCAAGGTATGAAATGACATACTTAGCTCTTGCCAAGTTGTCCATCAGTGCTTGGATATGTGCATCTTTTTCCCTTATGGTTATATTTTTGTTTGTTACCTCATCTTGAGCCTCCAAGTCAACTATCTCAATGCCATGATGGATGTGTGGTTGTTCTAGTTCATCATCTTCCATCAAATCAAATTCCCTTTCCTCTTTATCATTGAGGCTTTCCTCCAGCATCTTTTCCTTCCCTTTATGCGCCTGTTGCACCTGTTGTACCTACTATGTTAATGAAGAAGGCAAAGTCCCTTCCACAGTTTGTGGAGAAAGCATTAGCCTATGAGCTGATGAATAAGGCAAGTCCCCTTCCACATCAAGTGGAGTAAACGCTTACCTATCTACTGCAAACAACTTTCTAGACCCTCTCTAATATGTTTTGTAGGCTTCTGGCTTCTCAACAACTCTAGTCTCTTTAGCCTTCTCACTTTTCTTTACTTTGGCACTGCTGGAAGGCCTTTATACTTCTTGGGGCACCGTGGAGGAATCTGAGGACCATTGAAGATGTCATTGGCAATGAATGTATCCAAGGAGATGTTGAGGAGGTTGAGATGATTTAGTACAATCATCCTAATCAAGGAATAGTGATAAATACTACTCATCTGCTGGGGGTATGGCTCTTTTTGTATAATGTGGGCCATCTTCTCAACGTTCCTAATTAAGAAATATGGGATGTTCAACATTTTAACTCTTGTCAAGTGCATAAGAAGCCTAATATGATAGGTGTACAATCTAGAAAACTGCCCTCACATGTAAAATACTTCATAATGATCCTCATCATAGGGGCATACTTGTCTTCAAGTAACCTGAAAGGAAAGTTTCTCTTCTTTTCATTCCTGTACCTGGATTTGAGGTATGGCTTATAGTAGTGCTCATCCAAATCTTTTGCTTTATACCATTTTTCCTCCACATTTGGAATCCTTGTAGCATCAGCAATGATGGAGGATGAAACTGTAAATGTCACCCTAGTAAGAGTTACCTTGTTATCATGGAGATCGGCTACAAAAATCTTGGTAGCTCAAGATGATTTTGAACTCTTCCTACCTGCTCACAAAACTCATAACACCCTAGATGCCTGAAACAAGAGACAATCATATGAGAAGCCTGTAACTCTCTGATGTTTGATGGTTCCTCTCTGATGATTCTACCTCCCTTATGTGGTTTTCTCTGATGTTGAGGTTCATCTCCCAAGCTTTCACTGCCACTTTTTTCCTCCTCCTCATAATCTCTATCCTCTTTTTCCATGTTTGTTGAATTTTGAAGCTTTGAAACCCTAGAGAAGGTAATCAGGAAGTGAGTTATGGTGAATAGGGATAGGGGAAGGGGAGAGGAGCTTATGCGATGTAGGATGAGATATATATGATATGAGAGTGAGAAGGAGGGTATTTTTGGTAGGGACTGTTTAGTAAATAGGGCTTTAAGGATTTTGTTTTAGGGATTAGGGTATAACGGATTTGAGGGAATTAGGGTATAGGGATAGGTGGAGGGGTTTGTTTGAGGGAATTAGGGTATAAGGGACAGGTGGAGGGATTTGTTTGAGGGAATTAGGGTATAAGGGATAGGTGGAGGGGTTTGTAGGCAACCTAGGGTTTGAAATTTTAAATAGCAAACCAACTTCAAAATCATGAACTGAATGTCGAGAGGACAGTTCAAGGAGTGCACTTGTTTAGAAGTTTTAGGTGGAAAAAAGGAAATTTGGATGGTTGATAGGGTGGTTTTGGTGCTTGCTGGCCCTATGCGCAGTTCCTTGTACAAGTGCGCAGCACTCCAGCTCTATGTGCAGTGCCGTGTAAAATTGCACTGGAAAACCAGCCCTATGCGTAGCACTCTGGATCTATGTGCAACACTCTCTCCTCTATGTGCAACACCTCCTCAATTTGCTTTGTGCGCAACGCCTCCTCTTTGTTCAACCACCAATTGGCTTTAATTCCCTTCTCTCCTTCAACTCTCTTCTTTCTCTTTGTCAAATGAATATGATGAATTTGGAAAAGGAATTTGAAATCTTATATAGAGGGTGATTTTGATTTTTCTTTAGAAAAAACCCACTTTCTAATGTTTTTTGGAACTTTTTCTTTGTCTTCAAATCTCTATTTAATACCTTTCTCTCTTTATCTCTTTTCAAGTGGATGATGCTTGGATTGAACTAATTTCTTCAATGGCTTCATTTTCTTACAGCAAGGAGAAATTCTTGGGCAGCTTATGGGAACACTTATTACATGAAATGACTTGGATTACATAAAAAATATAAATCAACTAAAATACTCTATTTTCATCTCAAAAACATGTTTTTGAGATGAAATTACATTAGTGAAATAAGATCTGTGTATAATAACCATGACTTACTAGAAATCACCCTTTGTTTATTGGTCATCCTCATATCTTTGTTGCCCTTTATTTACACTTGAAACTATGCTTTTGACCTCAGAAATGAATCCTAAGACCTAATGGAAACATAATTGCCTCGACTCTAAAATAAAAACATAACTGAAACCATAACTGAATACAACATGGAGATGGGTCAGCAAATGTACCTCATGAGGGAAAATTTGATTTTCTAAGAAGAAGACAGTCATCAGTGGACCATTTTGAAATGACCTAGTGGAATGATCCAAAAATTCAGTGTGAGACATCTAAAATAAAAATGCAAAGAGCAAATTTGATCCCTGATGGAAGTATGCATATACTGACACTAACAGAAGAAAAACTTAGTATCGGTCGCCATGCTTGAGGATAGAGTCTATGATGTGATTTTGTCGAAACGAAAGGCATTCCTTCGACACATAGCCACATTTCAAGTAAAGAAGATAGGGGTTCAAGTTAATAATCTCTATAAGTTGGAGGTAGAAAGTTATGTTGCTTTGAGCACAAAAGTAGAGAAGGTGCAGAGCGGAGATGTTGGTGAGTTGTGGTACAAGTGATTGGGTCACTTTCATCATGGGGATTTTACAATCATGGTAAAAATCTCTACTGGTCTTCCCAAAGTTACGCTTGAGCAAGTCCATACATGAAAGGGGTGTACTTTGGGAAAATACACCAACGCTTCCTTTCACTATAGAGATAGTCGAGTAGAGGCGATTCTAGAGCGATTCCATTCAGATGTGTGTAGACCATTCTTGACAACATCCATGGCCAAACATGTGTATTATGTTATATTTGTTGACTACTTTTCTTGTAAATGCTAGATAGTTTTCATGTAGAAGAAGGATCAAACTTTCACAAAGTTTTGTGAGTTTAAAGCATTGGTTGAGAAAGAGTCTGGCAAGAAGGCTAAAGCTCTGATGAGTGATAACGGTGGTTAGTATGTCTCAAATGAGTTTAAGAATGTTTTTGCAGTAGGAGGGATTAAAAGGGAGTTGATGACACCCCATAACCCACAACAAAATGGGGTGGCCAAGATGAATAAATGAATCATTGTAGGGGAAAAACGAGCGATGTTACATAATCAGGGCCTACCACTACACTTTTGGGATGTGGCATGCAACACAATGGATTACTTCATAGCCGTAGCGCACATTAGATTCTTGGGATGAAGACACCATAGGAGGATTATTCGGGTAAGAGACAAGATGTTGGTCACTTTAGGATTTTCTGGTCATCGGTATATTTCCATGTGACCAAATATGCATGGAAGAATCTTGAGCAGAAAACAGAGATGGGGATATTTTTGGGGTACATTGATACACCTCACAACTATTGGGGGTACTTTCCGACCAGCAAGATGACAATGGTTCGCAGGGATGTCAGATTCAATGAGGAGAAGGCCATGTGAGTTTCCCTTGAGAGGGAGCTTGAGCTACATGCAGTTGAGGATATTTTATATCCTAAGGTTGAGGAGCCTCAGATTGATGTGGAGAAGCCACATGCAGAGGTTCTGAGAGTGGAGACATGCACTTAGGTAGAGTCTTATAGATATGGGAGAAAACACACCAGAGAGGCTTATAGGTTATGGCATGGTGCACGAGAGAATGTGGGAGCACCCACATCTCAACCCAAGAAAAGGAGGTCACTTGAGAGGTACATTGGATACATGGCTCTTATGAGCAGATGTGTTGAGACAGAGCCATCTTCCTTTGATGAGGCAGTGTAGCAACCGGTTTGGGTTGATTCCATGGTGGAGGAGTATGACTCCATAGTTCGTAACAGTTTTTGGGATGTGGTCCTGAGACTGGAGGACATGTCAATGATGAGATCTCAATGGCTTTACAAGGTAAAACAAGCTACAAATGGTAGTGTGGAAAGGCATAAGTTCAGGTTTGTGGTCCGTGGATTTTTACAGGTAGAGGGGATTGACTATGATGAGACCTTTTCTCCTATTGCAAGGTACTCATCGATCAGATCCATATTGACACTATTAGCACAGATGTGTTGGAAGATACATCATATGGATGTAAAGACAACCTTCATTAATGGCATGATTAAGGAAGAAGTGTACTAAAGTAGCCTGAAGGTTTTGAGACCTTTAACCATGAGAGATGTGTGTGTTGGCTTGAGAGAATGTTGTATGGGATGAAGCAAGCACACTATGCTTGGTAAACTAGGGTCAATAGCTACTTCATCGGGTTGCGATTCACCAAGAGTGAAGAAGATGTGAACCTATACTGCATAGTGGTGGAAGGTAATTTTTTTTTATCATTGTGTTATATTTCGATGGTTTGATTTTAATAGGTGATGATCAGATAATCAAGTATTGCAAGGAGGATGTTGCAAGAGAGTTTGAGATGAAGGACATGGGGCTCATGCATTAGTTTTTGGGCATGGAAGTATGGAAGGGTGATGGGGAATTGTTTGTGTCTCAGGGAAAGTATGTCAATGAGATACTCAGGAGGTTCCCTATGGAGAACAACAAACCCATGGAGACTCCTCTAGGAGGTAACTGGAGGAAGGAGGATGCTACTTCAGGGGAAGTAGTGGAAGCTACTATTTATGGGTAGCTTGTGGGTTCACTCATGTATTTTGTGAAAACATGACCAGATATGTGCTATGTAGTTAACCATCTTAGTCAAGCGATGGTTAGGCCTACAAAGTTGTATTGGAAGGCAACATAGAATTTTTGGAGATACCTCAAGGGCACTACTTAATATGGATTGTGTTACAGATGGACAGAGGGAGTGAAGCTTCAAGGCTTGACCAATGCAGATTGGGCAGGGAGTTCATCTAATAGGAAAAGCACATCAGGAGGGATCTTCAGTATTGGGTCAACAAAAATTTCTTGGTATAGCATGAAATAGAGATTGGTTTCACTCAGTTCAAGACAGCCAGAGTACATGGCTGCAAGTCAAGCAACATGTGAGACCATCTGGATGAAGAAGATTCTAGTTGGTTTCTTTGGTCAGCAGATGGATCCAACTGCAATTTACTGCAATAATCAGAGTTGTACAAAATCTTTGAAAATCCATTTTTACATGATCAGTCCAAGCATATTGATATCTGATATCATCATCTTCGAGATTGTGTATTGTAGTGGATTATGTTGTTGGAGTACATTCTCATGGAGGAGAAAGATGCTAACATTTTGACAAAGGCTTTCTCAAGATGTAAATTTGAGTTTCACAGTGACAGGATCAGGGTAACTGATAATCCCTTTCTTGTTGAGATAGAATGTTGAGAAATGGCAACAAGAAATTCTAGTTTAATTTGTCCTTGAATTAAACTGTGAATTAAAATCAAATTCTGTTCTCATAGAAACTTGTAAATAGTTAATTAAGTTTGATTAACTTAATTAGCTTAGGAATTTCAAGTTGGAAGTCTTTATCTAGTCATGCATATGGTCTCCCTAAATTTTAGGAGTCTAGGATGAGTTTATTTGAGTTGTAATTAGATAACTAAGCTTGACTGAGTTATGGTTAGTTAAACTAGTTCTAACTGTTGGAGGAACTAGTAGAGGTCTAGTAGTGAGTTAGTGCACTAGTGCATCCTCAGTGCTACTCCGGATAACTAAATATTCACTCATGATAAACTCATGCATGTTAGTTCAGAGAAAGACCCAATTGAGACTAGAGGGCAAGGTCAATATACTATCAGTTGTATGATGATCCGAGTTGTGCAAGTCATGCATGCAATTAGAGAGGGACCTAGTTTTGGATTGTATAGTTGAGAAAGGATTTCCCAATTAAATGTGGGATGATCCTCATAGGAATTAGGCAAGAAAATAGGGGCTTGACAAGTAGCAGAAATGGCTAAGTGTTGGCTATAGCAGGCTTGTGAGGCAGAGATTTGATCATACTTGTGCAAAAATTAGTCTTGTGAGAACAAGCTTTGTATTATCACTCAGGTTTATGATTAATGTAATAGATAGTCAGGTTTTTGAGTAGTGGATTTTCCCAGAGAAACAATTATGTTATGTGTATTTGACTATCTTCCTCTCATTGGTTTACGTTCTTTAAGGAGTAGAGTAGATTCTTGTCTTTTGTTTTAGTACATTACATGAGCTGTGAATCTACAGGAAAATCTACAGACTATAGAGATCCAAATTTGGCTTGTCCAAAGGTTAATTAACCAACCCCTTTCATTAATAATATTCTTCATTCTTGTGTTGGGAGTGTTATATTTTCCTTTGCCATTCTGAGTTTAGTGTTTGTGATTATGTGTTGTTTCACTAAGGCTAGTATATGTGATTGTGTGTTGTGTTCCATAACTTAGTTCAATGGAGTTGTGAAACTTAGGTGCTTGTTGAGTTAAAATATTGTGAGGGCTTACTCATTGAAAAGCCACCTAAATAGTGGCTTGCCTAAATGGTTATAAACCACTAGGAAATTGTTGGTTTGAGAAACTACTAGCTAGGTTGAGGCACTCGGGTAGTAATTGGGGCTAACAAACACCAAGTGTAGCCTTGGGGCTGAATGCACTGGGATTAGCTCCCACTAATAAGATACATAGATGAGTTTGATGTTGACTCCTATAGTATCTAATCCATCTATTAAAAATCCCATTATGCATATGTAATCCATATTTAGAGCTGAACTGGAACTCTTTATGCCTTGCTTGAAACTTGGATTTTGTGGTGTGATTGGTTGAGGTCCCTGTGGTGTTGTAGTGGGGAGATATAGAGAGAGATATCACCCAAGAGATGGACCCTTGCCAAGTGTGACTGATTGAGAACTTTTGAGCAATTTACTTGCTCATACATTGAATCTAGCTCAAGGGTGGTCGACTGCAAGAAATATTGAATTGAAATCATCCTATGGTTGGGTAGAGAGTTGAGGTTCCACTCTTAGTTTTTAGTCATTTATAGATAATAAGATAAGTTGCTTACTTATGTACTTGGTGGATTGAAAAGTTGAGTATTGTTGATATGTGATGTTTATATATATCAATATTGCTAATAGAGGAATATGTTATTCATGTCTTCCTATGATGAGATGCTTATGTATATGTATAACTCTTATGGTTAAGAGGCACTAAGAGACCTCCGTGATAGTTAATGTACTCATGAAGTACAAATCTATTCATATAGTCATGCGTGATTCTAGGATGTGAATTCCATTGCTCGGTCTGGCATGGATATTTCGACTCTCAGCATGTTTGAGAATATGAATTTCTTGTCCGAGTAGGGAATGAGAATAATGAATCATATGGTATATTAGTTAGATCTCATTAATATGGATCTATACGATGAGAAATGCAGGTCAATGTTTGGTCAAAATGGTTGGCAGTTACACTTCCACACATTAATGGAATGAGGCTAAGGCATAATTTAGCGATGGGGAAAGCCAACGAAGCTTCACTTTGAGTAAAAAAATAGGGCTCTTCAATTTTACACTTGGTTGAGACTCAAGATAATTTTACAAGTAGAGGCTTTTTCATAGTTAGAAGGTGCCAAATTCCCATTATGAGTGCACAATAACCAACATGGGACCCACTATTGAAAATCCTGAATTATTGGGGCACCCATTTCATCCAGGCTTATGTTGTGGCTTGTTTGTTACTTATGTGTATAAAGTTGTGGCCATATGGCATGGGTCCCTAACGAGCGTGGGACATATTCATTGTTGTTTCCTTAAATTGAAGTTATGGTTTCACTGTTCAATTACATATATTTATCCTACTGATTGTTGGCATAGACAAAGGTTTCGACTAGAAATCAGCATTGATTTTCTATTGGTCTAGATTATGGTCTCCACCAGTTGTGTTGATTCAATTTATTGTGTTAGATCAACTAGTCATTCTAAGTCAACTAGTTGGGTCATTTTGACTAATCTTTCCTAGTCATGCCTGTTTGTGGTAAGTCTACTGATGGTGCTAAGTATATTGTTTATTGTAAGTGGCCTAGTCATGTTTGGTCAAATAGTTGGGTTATGTTGAAAAACAATTTACCAAATGAGTCTGGTGTTGTATTCCAAAATTTAATTCTCCAAGCTTTGGGGAAGTAGGAATTTAATAACCCAATTTAAATAATGAGACCATGGAGGTCAGGTTAGGACAAAGTAACACCTTCTATTCAGCCTAGAACGATATAGGAGGTGGGAAGGGGGGGTTATAGAGTGGTGTCACAACAAAATGTTAAACAATAGACCTTTGGGAATCAAAATTTAGAGCTCTGGTACAAAGTGGTATCAAATCTAAAGGTTCAACTCTGGACCTTTTGGGATAAAAGCTAGATGCTCCATTATAGCGTGTGGTAATAAATTTGATTTATTATTGTATGTTATTGCATAATTGATTATATATTTAAAAATGAATGCATGTATAGACCTTGATATGATCATTATTTTCTAACAGGCATGCTAACTTGAGGTGTGATGTTTCAGATGGATATACACCAACATGATTATTGCAATTAAACCAAGGTGATGGTAAATATGATTTCTTATATTTTGGTTGGCTAATAGTTGTATGTGTATGACAACACATAAGAAAACACTAGGAAACAAGATATGAACAGTAGAATGGTGTAGTATAGCATTAATAGATCTAAACATGGACATGAAGAGGAGTTAGTGGAGAAACAAGGAGAGGAAGGTTCCTGTAATTGGATGGATACTCTTAGAATTCTAAGAGTTGAGCTAAAAAGTTACAAGGCTAAAAACAATAATATTGTTAGGGCCCAAGAGAAGAAAGTAGAAGTAAATCTAGTCATACTACAAAGATTTTCAAATCTACAAAGACAAAAACAACATGATTTGGGAGCTAGTTACAAGTTTAAGTAGAGTTCATAACGACCTGGAAGACAAGAAAGAAAGACTAATGGAGCTAAAGGAAGTAGGATGAAGAATATACAGAGGCAGGGAAGTGAACACATAATGAGGGTTGGAACTTCTTTGCATACCCCAGAAAGGAGGACAAGAAGTCCTCAGTAGCTGCCTAGTGCTACAACCAAAAGATGCCATCAACAAAGAAGGAAGGGAAAGGATTCTTGCCAAAGGAATTTAAGAAGGAAACCCCTTCTACCTTTGATGGAGAGGTAAATAAGGTCAAATATGGAGAGGCATGGATTCTTGGAATAATCAATTATTTTAGGGTCCATAATTACTCTGACAATATGAAGGCAATGGTTGCCATCTTTAGTCTAAAAGGCAAGGTCAATATTTCTTTGGAAGATTTAACAAATATTAAGGATATGAAAGAGAAAAAGTTGTCTTGGAGAATATTTGAGAGGTATTGTTGGGTCCCTATAATACTAGTGATTACCCCATTACTATTGTAGTTATACCCCTTATTTATATTGTTGTGCCCCTATTACCCCCATATTTTTATTTCTGTGCCCCATAGAATCCCTCTATTGTTATTTTTGTAGCTTTATATTATTATTGTTAGGTCGGCTGGATTATATTGTGACTCCTTAGACTCCTATATATAGAAAGGAGGTTTTGTCATTTGTAGGATCCAAGAATTGTTCATTTATGTAATGCAAAGGAGGTTGCCCCCTCGAAGAGGCTGAATTATAAGGCGTTGATCTTTCTTTTATATCTTTTCTTGAGCTGGTTTCATAACATTTGGTATCAGAGCTTTGGATTCTAGGGTTTCGCTGCTCCAAACAGGTCATCGTGGAATTTTCGCTATAACTTTTTTTCTGTGATGTTTCAGAAGTCGCAAAAAAAACCCATTTGAGAAGAAATCGCGCTGAACCTTGAGTCTGAATTGCAGATCTTTTCGTACGATATTTAGGGAGATATGCTCTGAGGAAATTGGTCTTTTTGCAGACTCCTGAATTACATTCAAAACAGGTGACCTAGGGAAAATCGTCATAACTTTCTCTCTAGGGATCGGATTGAAATTTTGTAAGAAGGTATAGAAAGAGGACGGACTATAGCTTCTTTTATATCTGTTTTAGAACCAAAGGTCGAAAATTGTACACGTGGAACTTCATACAAGTTTACTCTTTTGGAAAGGTCTATAATCAGGTCATCTTGGGAGATTGTGCATAACTCTTTCTTGGAGAATCCAATTTGGATCAGACTGGTGGTATTGGAAAGAGGACACAGAGAGTTACTACAGGTCACAATTTCAGAACTAGATGATTGGAAAGTACAGAGATACATCAGAGACAATATCAAGCTCCTACAAAGTGAAAAAAGGTGTGTAGATTTTTTTAAATTTTTGCTTAAGTTTGGTTTGAAAATTTATTTTGAAGGAAGTCAAAGGGCATAGTGTTGGAAATAATACTGAGAGGGGGGGGTGAATCAGTATTATTACATTTATAAAACTTTTCATTTCCAAACTCTGATTCATATATGCTACTTCCACAACTTCTTATGATTATGTTAATTGATCTTCAATGAGTGCATTAGAACATTATCAACCATATTATCAGTTAACAAATGCAGTAACATAGAATAGATCATCACACATAAGGCACACACATGAACACCATGATATAAGGTGGAAACCCAATGCGGGAGAAAACCACCTGCTGCAAGTCATCTCAATCTTCTTTAATAAGAAAATCCTTTTACAATATTTTGTACTGGTGCAGTCTTATACCAGCACGGGAGCTACAACCCCCTTTGTTCTTGTACTAGCCGATCCATTTACTAGTACGCAGGCTGCTACCTGTTACCATGCTCCAATGATTTCCTTTAGCTCTTGTACTAGCTTAGATACTAGTACGTAGGTGCTGACCTACAATCTTCTCTCCTCCAGGTACCACGTTTCATCAATTTTCAGACTGGATACACTGAAGCACAACACATAATCTGAAAGGCCACATTTCATCCAATTGTCATACTGGACCCAACAACAACATAAACAAGCTTCTGAATCACCCAAGCACTAGATCCATACATATACAAGTGAGTCATCAACCAGATCTAGTCCATCAGATCACATGAAGATAAGTCATTATGAACCCGATCCATTCATCTATCAAAAGCTGAAACAAACTCTATCACTTCTCAGAATACTGTCATAATATCAGAAACCAGTCATCACTTCAAAACCCAGAACACAACAATGATAAACATGGACAGCTAAATATATTTCAAGAGAAGTACGCAGCTTCACCCATGTAATGCCTGCGTACAGTACGCATTGTTCCCAACTGAGCACCTGCGTACCCACGCACTATGTCTCAAAGACTTCCTGCGTACATACGCTCTGTGTCCAATGAACTGCCTGCGCACCTCCGCAGCTACAGCGCTTCTGGTCCTGCGTATCTGCGCACCTGTGACGCTTCTGTGCCTGCATATCACTGCTCTTTTCTTTCACTGTACTTGTGTACCTTCGGGTATAGATAATTTCAAGACTTCAAGAATAACCCAGACAGTCAGATCTACAGATCTGATTATGCACCGAAGAGATCTCAATCCATCAGTAGATTCGCCTTATTTAGATCTAGACATTACTCCCAAGAGATCGTAATATTTCAGATCTAGCTTTCATAAGATGTTCAACCTCAAAAGCATACCTAAGCCAAATGATCTCCTTTGCTTTATATAGGCAGGCTCTTCCTCAAATCATGGATCAATACCACGGGCTAAAACCATAATAACACAATACCGTCGGCCAAATACCAAGTGTTAAACATAAGAAACCCCACGTGTGTTTTTCTCTACCTTGAAGTGAGTGCACTGGGGGTACTCACCTCCTGAACGGGATAACTGCGGGTATGTACGCACTTTATGTAACACCGGCCTGCGTGTACGCACCTTCTGTAAGGTGTACCTGCGTACCCTTATGTAGATTCATCTGAATGTATACAAGTGAGATGATCTTCTATGAGAGGGTTGCCATCAAGTACAACACATGCATCATAATCCCAACAATCTCCCCCTTTGGACTTTATGGCAACAACACCAAATCACTCTCCCCCTTTGACATCAAGGGCAAAGGGTTATGCTCCCCCTAAGAACATGCTCTCCTTGACTATAAACCAGATCTGCTGAAGTCTCTGAATGAACTCCCCCTTTGTATATGCCATGGTGCTCCAATCTGATAATTCTCTTTCCGAGAACAAGCTGAGATGTCTGCTCTGCTATATAGTGCTATTCATGCTCAAGCTCCCCTTGACTGCAAAAAGATGTTCTACAAGAAGAACATGACTCTATATATCATAAATGACCTTCCTATCACCAAAAGACTCAATACATACATTCATAACAATGGTGATATATCAAAAGTTTACATATGATAACATCATTCATCCCAGGCATAGTGGGGAAACATAGGCCGTTACATGACCTGAAGAGATAAAAGAGACACACTATTACATAAGGACCAATCACCTAAGATAAATATCAGCAACAACACTGTATGATCTGCTTCATAGCAAGGTATGTCTGCATCAACTCATTCATAACCATCCAGATCTACATGAACCAAGAATCATCAAATGGAAGCATCTGTTCGAAAAAACCTATCATCATATAGGTAAGATCTCATCATCATCATGTCTCCAAAAATGCAACTTTGAATAGTCATCCATGTATCCAGCCAACAATCCTCATCCATATGTGTGCCAAGAACAATAAAGACTCCATGCAAGCATCATTAGAGAATCAACCACAAATCTGATCCAAGAACCATGTGATCAACTCATAACCATAGCAAGATGAAACATAAGCATTGTCACCAAGGACCATAATGCCAACAATGCATTAAGAACATATGCTCCCCCTAAACTGGTGCCATCTATCAGATCTGATCATGCATATCAATAAGAAGAGTCAGCTAATAAATGCCTTAAGACAGGTACGCAGTTTTTCTTTATCTGCCCTGCGTAGCCACGCACTTCACCTTCTGCTACCCTGCGTACATACGCAGACAGTCTTCAACTACACTGCATACCCACGCATCTGTTCCATCAGTTGCGCCGTGTGCTCCACGCACCTTTTCTTCTATCGCGTCGCGTACTTCTCTGAACCTACGCAGGTTATCCTTCTATCGCACCGCGTACCTCCGCACAGGGACTGTGCCTTAACTTGCGTACATCCACACTCGGTCTTATGCTCTGCTGTGTATGCCCGCAGTTTCAAAGTGAATGATCTGCGTACCTTAGATTAGGACCCAATTCAGATTTCCAGATCTAATCTTGTGCTCGAGAGATGATACTTCATAGACCAATTTCACTTTTCTTACTGCCTTTCTTCAATCATATACGCGATTGTGCAGTATCCAACTCGCGTATATATGCGGCTTCCCTTTATGGAGTTTGCATATGAGATTCAGGACACTGAAGTTTTGTACTTTCAGCTCCCTCTGATTCTGGTATGTCTGTACATTGTGCTGTACCACCTTTTTCTGACTGTACTTCCTTTTTCCTCCATATCTTCAAGCGTGATGATGACATTTTCTCCTTTTGATATGGTGCCCACACTTTGTTCCTGCATTCCTTAGCTACATGTCCAAGCTTGTTACATGCATAACATCTTACATGTTTCATATTCCTCCTGTAACAATCAGCAGCTTTGTGACCAAACATATTGCAAGCAAAGCAATATCCATAAAAGTACCTTGATTAAGATGACTTGTCTGCATAATGGTCTTGAACTCTTCTTCTTCTACATCTAGCTGCAACATGTCCAAGATTATGACATACATAACATTCAACATTATTCATAGGAGGAGTAAAGGATTTTCTTTGAGGAATCTCTTTCCTTGGTTGATGATGAGATTGATCTTTCATTTCTTCATTGATCACTTTAGATTTCTCTTTAGAATTCCTTGCCTCGCCTTGTGAACTAGATTCACCTTCAACAGATTCATGGAAACCAAGACCAGTCTTTATAGCAAGAGACCTTTGACTACTAAGAATATCATCCAAGACTTTAGAGCTATCTTGAAATCGTAAAAGCTTATCCTTTTCTTCTACTTTACCTTTCAAGATATTTACCTCAACCTGAAGCTGTTCTTCCTTTTCAAGAGATTGCTTTCTCAAATCTTCTTCAACTTTTCTTCTTTCTTCCATTTGTTCCCTTAGTTTGAGAATCTCCTTTTCTTGTTCTTCATTCAGATCCTGCTACATTTGACGAACTCGGAAGGCACATTCCAGCTGGGATTTTAAGCTGATGACTTCGTTGTCTTGTTTTTCAATTGCTTGATGTAGATCTTCATTCTGCTTCTTTGATTCTTCAAGATCTCCTTTTAGTGAGAGGATTGTAGCTTCAAGATTTTCATAGTAGCTGGATCTATCTTTGAGTTTCTTGATGGTTGTGCTTCTTTCGTTGACTTCTTTTCTTAATGATGTCACTTCATGCTGCAATTTTTGACATTGGTCTTCCTTGTCCTTGAGTAGTTTTCTTACCTTGTTTCCTTCTTCAAGTTGGGCCTTTAGTTTGGTAGCTTCTTCTTTGAAGTCACATTCCCTTTTGTTCAATAGATCTTGTTGATCTCTAATTTTGTATGTCAGCCTTTTAAATTCTGCCTCTATTTGATATCTTTCTTGTTCACCCATAAGAGCAAGTTCAGTAGTTTCACTATCACTTCCATCTCTTTCACAAGGAAATATAGCTAGAACATCAGAAGATAATACATTCATACCTGATAATGATTCTGAATCTGATTCTGAATCTGAAGAGCTTCTTATGCCTAATCCCTAATCGATTCTCCCACTGTCATAATTCTTCTGAGATGCCTTCCTTTTCTTAGGTGCTTTCTTCTTAAGCTTCTTTCCCATTGTTCCATGGATCTCCTTCAAGCGATCAAGCTTCTATCAAAGGACCTGCTCTGATACCAATTGTTGGAAACGATACTGAGAGGGGGGGGTGAATCAGTATTATTACATTTATAAAACTTTTCATTTCCAAACTCTGATTCATATATGCTACTTCCACAACTTCTTATGATTATGTTAATTGATCTTCAATGAGTGCATTAGAAAATTATCAACCATATTATCAGTTAACAAATGCAGTAACATAGAATAGATCATCACACATAAGGCACACACATGAACACCATGATATAAGGTGGAAACCCAATGCGGGAGAAAACCACCTGCTGCAAGTCATCTCAATCTTCTTTAATAAGAAAATCCTTTTACAATATTTTGTACTGGTGCAGTCTTCTACCAGCACGGGAGCTACAACCCCCTTTGTTCTTGTACTAGCCGATCCATTTACTAGTACGCAGGCTGCTACCTGTTACCATGCTCCAAAGATTTCCTTTAGCTCTTGTACTAGCTTAGATACTAGTACGTAGGTGCTGACCTACAATCTTCTCTCCTCCAGGTACCACGTTTCATCAATTTTCAGACTGGATACACTGAAGCACAACACATAATTTGAAAGGCCACATTTCATCCAATTTTCATACTGGACCCAACAACAACATAAACAAGCTTCTGAATCACCCAAGCACTAGATCCATACATATACAAGTGAGTCATCAACCAGATCTAGTCCATCAGATCACATGAAGATAAGTCATTATGAACCCGATCCATTCATCTATCAAAAACTGAAACAAACTCTATCACTTCTCAGAATACTGTCATACTATCAGAAACCAGTCATCACTTCAAAACCCAGAACACAGCAATGATAAACATGGACAGCTAAATATATTTCAAGAGAAGTACGCAGCTTCACCCATGTAATGCCTGCGTACAGTACGCACTGTTCCCAACTGAGCACCTGCGTACCCACGCATTGTGTCTCAAATACTTCTTGCGTACGTGCACTCTGTGTCCAATGAACTGCCTGCGCACCTCCGCAGCTGCAGCGCTTCTGGTCCTGCGTATCTGCGCACCTGCGACGCTTCTGTGCCTGCGTATCACCGCTCTTTTCTTTCACTGTACCTGCGTACCTTCGGGTATAGATAATTTCAAGACTTCAAGAATAACCTAGACAGTCAAATCTATAGATCTGATTATGCACCGAAGAGATCTCAATCCATCAGTAGATTCTCCTTATTTAGATCTAGACATTACTCCCAAGAGATCATAATATTTCAGATCTAGCTCTCATAAGATGTTCAACCTCAAAAGCATACCTAAGCCAAATGATCTCCTTTGCTTTATATAGGCAGGCTCTTCCTCAAATCATGGATCAATACCACGGGCTAAAACCATAATAACACAATACCTTCAGCTAAATACCAAGGGTTAAACATAAGAAACCCCACGTGTGCTTTTCTCTGCCTTGAAGTGAGTGCACTGGGGGTACGCACCTCCTGAACGGGATAACTGCGGGTATGTACGCACTTTATGTAACACCGGCCTACGTGTACGCACCTTCTGTAAGGTGTACCTGCGTACCCCTTATTTTCTTAAATATTTGATAGCTGATCATCAATCTCTGCTGCTGACTTGAAGTACTGTGATCTATCACCTGAATGGGTTGCCATCAAGGACAACACTTTAGCCATAATGCCAACACATAGTAGAGCATTATTATCGATAACTGATGCCCCGAGGAAAGAAAATGCAAACACCTAGTAAGGAACTTGAAAGCTCTAACATGACTCATGAAGAAGAGGAAGAAATGCAACATGATATATCAAAATTACAAGACCAAGTGCAACAACTGTCCCTTGCACAAAAAGGAACAGAATCTAAGATGGATGGTTTAAAGAAAGATGTAGAAGCTAAGATGGATGGTTTAAAGAAAGGTGTAGAAGCTAAGATGGACTGTTTAAAGAAAGGCGTAGAAGCTAAGATGGATGGCATGGAAGCTAAGGTGAATGGCATGGACGCTAAAATTGATGGCATGGATGATAAGATGGAAGAATTGAAGATAAATATGAATAAGTTGCTACAAGAAATGGTCACTAAGGGTGAAAGAGTACTAAAGGAAACTCATGATGAGAACAAAAGAAATGTTAATCATGATTCCATAGACTCTAATGTTGGATCGAAGACTCACCATGTTCCAAAAATCGATATGAGGAAGTTTGATGGCAAGGATCCCGCCACATGGATATTACAGATGGAGCAATTCTTCGATCTCAATAATGTGCAAAACACACAAAAGGTACGTATGGCAACTTTATATTTGGAACCAAATCAGTTTGTATGGTATCAATGGCTTTGTTCTCGTAAACAATTTATCACTTGGGCAATTTTTACGGAAGAATTGATAGCACATTATGAGGATACAAAAAGCAACACTTTTTTTAGCCAATTAATAAGTCTCAAACAAAAGGGTTCAATAATGGAGCACATTGAGGAGTTCCAAAAATTGAACATAAGGGTAAAAGATATTCCAGAGGAGCATAGGATTGATGTGTTCATAGGGTCTTTAAAGGATAATATCCAACATGATGTGCGCCTTTGGGAACCTGATTCATTAGAGAAGGCATTCAGGTTAGCAAGAAAAATGGAAAGCAAAATTATGGCAACTAGGAAGCATACCATTCACAACTATAAAGATGGAAGTGTTGTTGCCCATAGTCTTCCACAACCTACAAGGTTGACACCACAACAATTGGAAGAGAAAAGAGCAAAAGGACTTTGTTACAATTGTGATAGCAAATACATAAAAGGTCATAAGTGTGCCGAGAAGAAATTTTTCTACATAGATTGTGAAGAGGAAGAAGAAAAGGAGCAAGAAAGGTCAAAAGAAGAGGATATATTCTAGGAACAAAGCCTAGATGAAGAACAAATAAATCCGACCATATCTTGTAATGCATTGGCGGGAATTACCACTCCTCAAACCATCAAGATAGAAGGACAAATCAAGAAGAAAAAGGTAATAGTGTTGATTGATTCAGGAAGCACCCACAATTTTATTCATTGTAGGGTAGCAAAAGAATTGAATTGCTTCCTATATCCAGCACCAGAGTGTCAAGTGATGATTGCAAATGGAGGAACAATAAATTGTTCTTGAAAGTGCCATAATATCAAGCTATCCATGGGAGAATATGTATTGACTAGCCCAATGCTTTCCATTCCAATGGGAGGTGCTGATGTTATACTAGGAGTCCAATGGCTACAATCCTTGGGTACAATAGCTTTTAATTTTCAAGAACTTTTCATGAAATTTTCTGTGGAAGGAAAGGAAGTTGAATTAAGGGGTATTGCAGGGAAACCAAGAAAGATAATCAGCTCTAATGGCATGACAAAGCTTCTAAAAAAGGAGCAAAGAGGTGTAATTGCACAATTATGTTCACTAGATGTTTCCACATTGGAATCATCTATTTCTACAGATCTCCAAAATGTCCTGGACAATCATTCCAAGGTATTTGAGACTCCCAAAGGTCTCCCACCTATGCGTGATCATGATCATGCTATTCATCTGATTCCAGGAAGTGTTCCTCCAAACATCAGGCCGTACAGATATCCCTATGTCCAAAAAAGTGAAATTGAACGTATGGTTGCAGAAATGCTAGAGGCTGGTATAATTCAACTGAGTCAAAGTTCTTTCTCAGCTCCAGTAGTATTGGTGCACAAGAAGGATGGATCATGGTGCATGTGTCCAGATTATAGGGAGCTCAACAAGCTCACTATTAGAGATAAGTTCCCCATTCCTGTCATTGATGAATTACTAGATGAATTGCATGGATCAATTTACTTCACCAAGTTGGATCTTCGTTCGGGATATCATCAAATCAGAATGAAGATTGAAGACATTCCGAAAACAGCATTTAGAACTCATGAGGGTCATTATGAATTTTTGGTCATGCCTTTTGGCCTTACCAATGCACCTTCAACATTTCAAGGTTTGATGAATTCAATTTTCAAACCATTCCTTAGAAAATTTGTGTTAGTATTTTTTGATGATATACTAATCTACAGCAAGTCTTGGAAGGATCATGTTGAACATGTTGACAGGGTGCTACAACTATTCGAGGAGAAACAATTATATGCAAAAAGATCCAAATGTTTCTTTGGAGTCCAGGAGGTGGAATATTTGGGTCATATTGTATCTCATGAAGGAGTTAAGGTAGACCCTAACAAAATTAAAGCCATTAAGGAATGGAAAATCCCCACATCCATAAAGCATCTGCGAGGATTTCTTGGGTTGACAGGGTATTATCGCAAGTTTGTTAAGAATTATGGGAGAATAGCAGCACCTCTAACAACATTATTGAAGAAAGATTCATTTTCATGGACTCCGGAAGCAACAAAGGCCTTTAAACATCTTAAAGAGGCAATGTGCCAAGCACCGGTCTTAGCTACATCAGACTTCACAAAAACCTTTATTGTGGAATGTGATGCTTCAGGAAATGGAATTGGTGCTGTTCTAATGCAAGATGAAAGACCCATTGCTTTTGAAAGTCGTCCAATCAAGGGAAAGTTTTTAAGCAAAGCTATTTATGAGAAGGAAATGTTGGCAATACTCCATGCACTTAAGAAATGGCGACCCTACCTAATGGGAAGACACTTCAAGGTAAAAACAGATCATGATAGCCTTAAATACTTTTTAGAACAAAGATTATCCTCTGAAGAGCAACAAAAGTGGGTCACAAAGATGTTGGGTTATGACTTTGAAATCATCTACAAAAAAGGGAAGCAAAATGTGGTGGCAGATGCACTCTCAAGAAAGGATGAGGATATGGAAGCATTGTTGTGTGCCATTTCTATTATCCAACCAGATTGGATAAACGAAGCAAAGGAGGAATGGAAGAATGACGAAGAAGTGTGGGCACTTATTCGAAAGCTACAACAAGATTCCAATACTTCTGATACATTTAGCTGGCAAAATGATTTGTTATGGTACAAAGATCGTTTATACCTCTGTAAGAATTCCCAGCTAAAACAAAAGATTCTTATGGAATTGCACACTTCTCCCTTAGGAGGGCACTCAGGATTTTTAAAAACTTACCACAGGGTTAAGAAGGAATTTTTTTGGGATGGCCTTAAATCAGATATTCAAAAGTTTGTGGCGGAATGTTTGGTTTGCCAACAAAATAAAGTTGAAACAATTAAGACACCGGGTCTATTACAACCTTTATCCATTCCAAGCCAACGTTGGGAGGAGGTTTCAATGGATTTTATCACAGGTTTACCCAAGTCTGAGGGAAAGAGTGTCATCATGGTGGTAGTTGACAGACTTACCAAGTATGCACACTTTTGTGCATTATCACATCCATTTAAAGCCAGTACAGTTTCTACTGCATTTATGGAAACAGTTCAAAAGCTACATGGAAACCCAAAGATTATTGTAAGTGACAGAGATCCCATTTTCACTGGAAATTTTTGGACAAAATTATTTTCTTGTCTTGGTACTCAGTTAGCTCATAGCTCATCTTATCATCCTCAATCTGATGGGCAAACTGAGATAGTAAACAAATGTTTGGAAGGATATCTTCGTTGCTTTGTATCTGATAAACAGACACAATGGGTCAAATGGTTGCCTCTGGCTGAATGGTGGTATAACACTTCCTTCCATACAACAACAAAAATGACCCCATTTATGGCACTTTATGGGTACCAACCACCATCCATCACATCATATTTAAGAGAAAATTCTAAGGTTCAGGCAGTGGAACATCACATCGAACATCAACAACAAGTCCTCCAACTCTTAAAGGATAACCTCGTGTTGGCACAAAATAGAATGAACCAACAGGCAGATCAACATCGCAGTGAAAGAAGTTTTGATGTAGGTGATTGGGTATTCCTACGGCTACAACCATATAAGCAAATGTCCCTAAAGCAAGCTAAGAAGGATAATAAATTATCACCAAAGTATTATGGTACGTACAAGGTGTTGCAAAAGATTGGTACTATGGAATACAAATTGGAGCTTCTTGCAGCTTCTCGATTGCACCCAGTTTTCCATGTTTCATGTTTAAAGAAGGTTATAGGCGACAAGCTCCCAGTTTAAACAATATTGCCAGAACTTGACGAGGAAGGAAAAATTATATTGGAACCGGAAGCAGTCGCAGAAACAAGAACTCGACAGCTACTAAATCGATCAATTTTAGAGTATCTTATCAAGTGGAAGAACTTATCTGCTGAAGATTCCACATGGGAGGATGAAAATTTTATGCAGAAGTATCCAGAACTAATCAAGCGTTGAGGACACCATTTTTTTGAAGGAGAGGGGCATGTTGGGTCCCTATAATACTAGTGATTACCCCATTACTATTGTAGTTATACCCCTTATTTATATTGTTGTGCCCCTATTACCCCCATATTGTTATTTCTGTGCCCCATAGAATCCCTCTATTGTGATTTTTGTGGCTTTATATTATTATTGTTAGGTCGGCTGGATTATATTGTGACTCCTTAGACTCCTATATATAGAAAGGAGGTTTTGTCATTTGCAGGATCCAAGAATTGTTCATTTATGTAATGTAAAGGAGGTTGCCCCCTCGAAGAGGCTGAATTCTAAGGCGTTGATCTTTATTTTCTATCTTTTCTTGAGCTGGTTTCATAACAGGTATTTTAGGGAAAAGTACTTGTTTGAAAGGTATTATGAAAATAAGAAAAAAAAAAAATATGAATGTAGGCTAGGGAAACTACCAACTGATGAGTATGTAGTGATATTTTTGGAGCTGTAGAGGTACACGCCCTAACGCTCAAGAATGTAAAAGAAAAGAAACAATGGTTCCTTCGTGGATTTCCACTGGAATTTAGGGATGTTGGGAATGGGATCCCCCAAGGATAGTTTTGGGGATAAAAGCCCATGTTTTGGGTCGAATTTTGTAATAAAATAGTAAAATCTCCGCATTTTGTGGCCACGGAGAGCGAAGGTGTCATGAGTCATAAAGGGTTGTCTGCCCTTATTTTTATAAAGTAAAGTCGGTTGTAAAAGATCTACCCATGGTCTGTGGACCATGGGATTGTATAAAAGAGCTAAGCTTTAAGTAGTTTGAGAGTCATGGTTATGAGTAAGATAGTGATAGCTTTGAAGTAAGAAGTCTAAGTTTCAGGTTGTAGTGTAGGTAGAGGCTCTGCAGCTGAGTGCGCAGAGGCATAGGGTGGAAGTCCGTAGCTGAGTGCGTGGACCCCTGCAACTGTGCGCAAGGTGGATAGAGTCTGTAATCACTTGAAAGGTATCAATAAAGAGAAGTATTCTGTAAATTCTACGTCTCTATTCCTGTTAATGCATCTTGACATGTTATGTATAAATTTAATTTATAATGATTATATGATGCACGAATGTATGTAATTGCATTGGTTAAGTGAACGCAAGTAAGAACATCTGTTTACGTGATGCTAACTATGATTGTTCAATAAGATAAGTAGGACACTTAGACTTGTTTGGGAATCTGCACGGTACGCTGCCATAGCAGCGCAAAAGTACCTAAGTGAAGGACAAGGCTGCGCGAAGATCAATCGTACCTTTTCGTGGAGGTACTGAAGGGCAGAATAGAGGGCTATTTTGGAAATACCTAGAACTAAGTGACCTGCGCAAAGGCAGGAATAGAAGGAATAAATCGACATCACAACCATCTCAGGGTGCAGAATCTTGGTTCCATCATCCCCCCATACTGCTTCGGGGGAGACTTCAGTCTGTGCTCCATGGGGTAATGCTGAAAGGGCCGATAGTGTAGGGATTGGTTTGTCTAACTAATAGTGAACCTAGGTCAGCCCCCCACAAGCCAACAAATGGTTCTATTGCTGGGACCAAAATCTGCATAAGAGATGTGTGATGTCATATCATTGGAATCCAACTAAGAAAGAGATCAGAGATTGGTTGGATAGGAAGATCCACGAATTTGTGGTGTAGGAGAATAGAAACCCATGACTGACAAAGGAACAGTGGCTCAATAGGTACCTATATACAGAGATCCATGAGACCTTCTTCTGTTCCTTTCCGGTTGAACTATATGAATGGATCACGGAGCTAGCAGATAACAAAGGAAGGTGGAAACTTGACAGTCCTATTGTTTGGACCCTGGAGCTGGTACAGAAATTGGAAGCATATGAGGATAAGATAAACCGCGTTGTCAATCAGTGGCTCGATCACGTCATAGGAGGATTTGTAACTAAATTCGCGGTCGATACCTCAGTCAACTACAACAAGGCAGAGCAACATTTTTTCAAAGGACCGTGAGGTAAGTACTTGAAATCTTTAAATACCTGGATTAGAATGTTATTGTGTGAAAAGAGGGTTATATAGCTACCTTGATGTTCGGAGCTACTCGAAGCAAAAAAACTTATAGGAACGAAGGGAAAAAGGCTCCTGAATATAGTCCATTGATTTCACCTCCACGAGGTGATGAAGAAGGAGAAGCATAGGCTTCTCCTCGAAGTGATATTCAGTTGATAAGACAAGGATTCCCACAACTACCACCTCCACCCACACCACCTCCAACTTCACTACCATCACGTACGACTTCACTGATACGACCTCCGCCTCCACCACAGTTCAATATGGAAAATTCAGTGAAGCTGCCTTTATTCAAAGGCTTGGGGAATGAGGACCCGGAGCAATTTTGGTTTGTCGAGAAAGCTGTATGGGAAGCTCGGGGTGTTACAGATGATCACATAAAGAAGGCAACGCTGGTTAGTGATCTCTAGGATCATGCGCTAACCTGGTACATGTAGTACTCTAATGATAACCCGAATGCTGTAGTGGCAGACATCTACACCACACTGAACAAAGAATTCAGTAGGCCTAAATCTGAGGCACAATCAATTGTGGGGTTCAGGAAATTGCGATGCAACCAGGTGAGACACCTGGGGAATTAGATTAGAGGTTGAAGTGTAATATCTGCGAAGCTAACATGAACTTAACAGACGAACAACATCGGGAATGGTTTGTGGCTTCACTCCTGGCACACCTAAGGGTTGTGTTGTCATAGCAGGAGATAACAACTCAGGTAGAAGCCTTTGAAATTTCCATGAGATTACATGAAACACCGATGAAAGATCCAAAAATGGGGGTTCAACAGATCCATGCGCAGTTGAAAAATATTTTCCTTGAGATACAAAGTTTGAAGGAGGACAGAACAATTCGACCAGAGGTGTGCGAAGAGGTATGATGTCTGAAATGCAAGGGTCAAGGGCATGACAAAGACCATTCCCTGGTCTTTGTGAACTACCTAGCAAGAGGAGGGCCAATGCCTTTGATTCCAGAAGCTCAGGCAAGACCAAGCGTGAGGCCTGCATTATGGTGCACTATATGTCAGGTAGCAAGAAAACATGCCACAGATAACTATCATTTGCTACAAAAGTTTGTACAAACACTGCAACAACTTTTCTGCAACTTTTGTAGGTCGGTAGGACATGATAAGCACAACTGCAGGAGATATGAATTGATGATGGATAGAACTCCCACCTATAGGGTTCAGGCATAAATGTGCCCCGTGACCAAAGTGTGGGGATGGCTCGGATAGCCTTTCAGGGGTGTAGATGACGTTGAGGCAGAGGAGGACCTGACAAAGGTTGGGGACAGCTAATCTGCTACAATTGGGAAGGACCAGGACATTATGCTTGTGATTGCACTAACCCAACATGTCCGTGGTGCAAGTATTGCACGCTGTTTGATCATGAAATGGAAGACTGTCCTATGCTAATAGTGAGGATACATGACAAAGGGGCGCTACCACCTCAACCGATTCAGAATATGTAGATGATGAGATCTGAGCCACGCGAAGATGATCTAAATGTGAATATAGTGCTCTGAATTGTAATCACAACAAGAGATGACAAGGGGAAACAACCCAAGGACAGTACATGGGTTCCCAAAGCTCCGGCGAAGGAGGCGGAGTTCGATTTGGAGCGCGCACGTGAAACATTCATGGAAGGAAAGAAGAGCTTCGTTGAGGCCTCCACCTCTGGAAGCAAGGATAAGCCTAATCAGGAGATGGACCCTTCTCTGCTTACAACCTTCCTAGAGACCTCTATGAAGTTACTGCGCAATAAAAAGGCTATGAAGGGGCTACATGAGCTTATAAATAGATGCGCCAAAAATACCCTGGGTGAGCCATGCATAGTACGAAAGATTGATAAGCATAAAACAAGGATGGGATGGGAGATGAGACTAACCATGCAGATAGAAGAGTATGAAATGGATTAGGTTATTTTGGACCTAGGGTCAGACGTGAATGTCCTACTATAGTAGACTTGGGAACAGATGGGGAGACCCATGCTACAATGGTCTCCGATTCAGCTAAGGATGGCGAACCAGCAGAAAGTCATCCCCATGGGGTGGCTACAATGGGTGACTATAGATATTGAAGGTGTGAGCGTGCTGGTTGACTTCGAGGTAATAGAAATTATGGATGACAACAACCCCTATCCTACGCTCCTAGGAATTGACTGGACTACCGATATGAATGGGGTAATAAATCTAAAGAATCAAAAGCTAATATTTGAGAAGAAATCACTCCACTTCATAATACCCCTAGATCTTGCTGAAGGATTGCACTATACTGAACCAGTCCATGATTATGAGAGAATTGACGATTTGGACTATATCTATAAGATAACAACATGAGACCAAGATTGGGTGAATCCAACAATGGATGGATGAATTACATGGGATCTTGAAAGTTCCTGCACCTTGGACTCTGATGAAGAATTAGAGCGTTGGCAAAATCAGTTACATGAAGTAACTATGCTAAGTTGTAACATGATGACCCGATCACTACACTATGTGTCGTCAGAGGTAAGAAATCTTCCCACTTATGATGGCCTGAATGATGTAGATATCTTTTTGGATGCATTTGAGAGGAAGGTACCAGAAAAGTAGCGCTTCCAGGCATTGGACTTGGTACTGCATGCTACGCCCACAAGATGGTGGGGTACGCATAAGGGAAACTTTGATGATTGGCGCGAATGTAGAAGGATGATGAGAACATGATTTGGGAAGCTAAAGGTGCAAATGAAAGACAAAGATGATGGTCAGGATGATCCGTGTGTGCACTTGGCCAAATGGGCTTAGGCTTATGGAGAGAAGCCCCAACCTGAATGGGTGCACTTGTTCTGTCACACCTTAGATGTTGTCTCGATGAATTGGTATGTAGAAATGGAGCTCCGCCATGGTACAGGTGAATGGGATATTCTGTGTGAAGGATTTATAATGACATTCAATTTTGAATACGGGTTTGATTATATTAATGAGGCACTACAAGAGGTGAAAGAAACAATATTTACGATACCGCAGGATCCTTTGGACCTGGCTCAGCCTGAGTGGGCTACTCAGCTGAGTCACATGCTGGAATGCTATAATGTGACCACTGAAGAAGAAGATGAGGATCCGCGAAATATTAAAATGCCTGAAACAAAAGGTCATCACTTGAGAATCCTGATATAACTGCGCTACTCAAAAAAAAACAAGTAAACATTGGTACAGGGGCAGAGCCCAATTCACGAAGAAAAGAGATTACTAGGATGACACAATGATGGATAAAGTCACTGAATTACTCCGTTTATACCAAGATATATTCCCTACCAAGTTTACGAATATAAAATGGATAATCGGAGACCTAGGCGTTATGAAGATCACATTGAAACCTGACGTAAAACTGGTCAAGCAAATACCTTACCATCTCAATCTGAAGTATAAGGAGAAGCTCCACTTAGAGCTAGATAAGATTCTCGTGGTAAGCATCATTGAGCCTCTGGAATAGTCTGACTGGGTAAGCCCAATGGTGGTACATGAGAAGAAGTAGAAGGATGAAATAAGGATATGCGTGGATCTCCAAAAGTTGAATGACGCCTCCCTACATGATCCTTTCCCGACTCTATTCATGGATGAAGTGTTGGACAATGTAGGTAGCCAAGAAGCATATTCCTTCACTGATGGGTTTTCTAGGTACCATCATATCAAAATCGCATTGGAGGATAGGAGCAAGACAACCTTCGTCACTGAGTGGGGTTGTTTTTAGTACATTGTCATGCCTTTCAGATTGAAGAATGCGCCTGGAATTTTCTCACGTGTAGTCATTGCAGCATTCAAGGAATTTATTCTTAAGTTCCTAGAAGTATACTTTGATGATTGGACTGTGTTTGGGCTGGTGAAATGCCATGTCTCCAGTTTATGCTTGATGCTAGATACTTGTCGAAGATACTAGATCGCACTCAATCTGAAGAAGTTCCTGTTTTTTGTTCCTTTGAGGACCCTGTTGGGTCAGGTGGTTTGTAGGAAGGGGCTGATGGTAGATCCCGCGAAGATCATGGTCATACTAAAACTGGAAGTGCCGAGGAGTGTGAAACAGTTGTGTACTACCCTAGGACACACAAGATATTACAGAAAGTTCATCAAAGGCTATGCCCAGATCACCACCCTTATGGAAAAGTTTTTGAAAAAGGATGTCACATTATGCTAGAACAAGGACTATAAGAAGAGCTTGGATGTATTGAAAGAAAAGATGGTCACTGTGCCAATTCTAGTCTTCCTGAATTTTAAGAAGGAGTTTCATATACATGTCAACACATCATGTAGAGCACTAGGAGCAGTACTGACATAGGCTGGTGGAGGAAACTTGGACCATCCTATCGCATTCACAAGCAGAAGGTTATCCAAGGTAGATAAGAACTATTCCACCACCGAACCTGAAGGGTTAGCCATGGTATATGCACTCTAGAAATTTAGGCACTATGTGTTGGATGGCCATTTTAAGATGTATACAGATCACTCGTGTTGAAGTACCTAGTCAATAAGCCTGTGTTGGGGAGGAGAATCTGCAGGTGGTTGTTATTGTTCCAGGAATATGATTTTGAAGTTATTGTGAAGCCTGGATGACTAAACAAGGGACCACACCATCTGTCACACATCGAAACAGGGGAAGAGAACAGTAATTTGAAAGAAGGATTGCCTGATGCATAGCTATTTGTAGTGCATGTCATAGATGGTCCTTTTGAGGATATAATACATTTCCTAACAACAGGAACTACCTCGGACGGATACATCATCCAGTAGAAGAAGGAGTTAGTGGTGTGCAAGGAAGATTTTTCTGTCATTGTTGGGCATCTATACAAAATGGGGTCTGATGAGATATTGCGATGATATGTACCGGAGTTTGAAAGAATCAGCATCCTCATGGACACTCATGGGGACACTGTGAGAGGACATTATGTAGGGAGAGTGACCACGTAGAAGATTCTACATGCAGGGTTGTGGTGGCTAATCCTCCATCAAGACTCAAAAGCGTATTGCAAGATGTGTGACATGTGTTCAAGGACTAGCAAGACATCACGGAGGCATGAGATGCCTTTGAATCCACAGATGACGTTGCACCCCTTTTAGAAATGAGCAATATATTTTGTGGGACCCATTCAATGATCTGAATTGGATCCTAAAGAACTCTCTAAGTTGTCATAACTCTGTAAAATTCATGTCAAGTTTCAAAGTCTTATAGAGGCTGAGCTTATCAGAAATATCCTCGAATAGTTGTAATTTTTTAGTAGCGCTGAGCAACGAGGACCCTCAGTGAAGCGTGCAAACCATTGGCCCATGGTAACGCACGCTGTCACGAAACAGCAAAATGGGAACCATTTTTGAGAAACGGGGGAGGTTTCTAATATGCGATTAGCGACAAGTCACTTATCACATATCGCCAAGCAAACCCCTCAGAGAAGAAAAAGCCCTGAGCGACCCAAACCCGAAAAGTCAAAAACCGTACGGGATTCACCGATTCTGTCAAAGGCAGGTCCCACACAAAAACCGGCAGGATATCAGAAGTGCTTTGAATGGTAAGCAGTTTCAACCATGTCCTGCCCGATGCCACACACTGGGTGCCATGCATCCGGTGGAAGAGATGGAAAATCGCTCACATCGGATGGGTAAACATCATGAAACTTACCTACCCAATATGGACGGAGACCATAGGATTTGGAGGCTCTAGATCGACAGCGGACATGCAATCCGATGGATGACCAGATTCAACGAGGTAAACAGGCCAAGTTGTATATAGTTTGAAGTCTGGTATGAACAATGAGTTGGCAGAGGAATCATGTTCGCGGGCAATCTAGGAAGTTAAATGGAAATAATGGCAGTTCAAACATTTTCAAGAGAACTGACACTCAGTTCATTATGAAATAGGTGGCGACCTCCCTATGAAGTGTTACATAGTGATGATGATGTAGAATAGGGGAATTCAAATGGACAAAGGCAGAAGAACCAAAATACCAGGAAGCAGAAACAAACAGTCAGGAAACAGATTGGCTTTAAAGCCACAAACTAATGGAGAAGCAGGGAGAGAGTTAGTCAAGGTAGAAAGCCAAGAGCAGAGAACAGAGAGAAGTTGAGCTGACTTGAGGGTAGCATCGGGCCAAAGAGAGCCAGAGAAGGCTTGAGAGGTTCAAGCAAACTCCTTTGTATATAGCCTATCATGTATGAGTCTCAGATTGGACTCATACTACTGTGACCAATAGAGGTCGAGTTTCAGTGAGGAGAATCTGTGTACTCCAGAGACTTGGGGGATCCAAGTCCAGTCCTACTGATTTATATCTATTGAGTGAGACTCAAATTGAGCTCAATGTTGTAAAACTCTACTTTGAAAACATAATAGAGAGGCCACCACTCAAGGCTGGACCAGGACACATAGCCCAAGAGCATTGGGTGAACTCCTTATTAAACTTGTTGTGTTTACATGTTTTCCTATTATGTCTTCTCTAACTGCTTCAGTGTCTATGTATTTTGAAATATTATTGATTCATTGCATAAATTAACATAGGCACATCCATGCACATGAGTCTGTAATACCTTTAATTATTTGTCCTGGATAAATTCTAGATCAAGTGGTATCAAAGCTCTAGTTTACTAAGGTTAGAGAAGCTTGTGTTGGATTTTATTGTTGAATGCTACCTAGATCAAAGCTTAAATTAGGAGAAGGAGAGTTGGCTGAAACTAACCCTGAAATTGGAAGAGTCTATCCTAAGAGGAAAATGTCAGAAGAAAGTCCCTTGGAATCAGACCCTCAGTTCATGGATAGTTTCATGACCATGAGAGCCATGGTGGAGGAAATGTATAAAGAATTTAAGAAATGTAGAGAGGAAGATTCATCAAACTCCAAAAAAGATAAAGGAGTGGAAGAATCTCTACTCCATAACCACTCTAAAGGAAAAGGGAAAGAAGAAAAACTTCCCACACCTCCTAGTATCCCTGAAAACAAAAAGAAGACATCTTTGATAAAATTAGATGTTAAATTTTATTTACCAATATATGATGGAGAGTTGAATGTAGAGAAGCTGGATAATTGCATTAGAGAAATTGATGATTATTGGAGAGTGTAGAGCATTGATTCAGATAGTAGTAAGATTCAGTTGGCTAGCCTATGCCTTGGAGGCACTGCCTTGGTATGGTGGGAAGACAGGACACAAGCTGACATGAAGAAGCATCGTAAAATTCTTTCTGTCTGGAGTGAATTTTTTTATGCAATTAAAAAACAGTTCTATCCACTAGCTTATATGTAGCAAGCCATGATGAGTTGGAAAACTCTTCAACTATTAAAAGGGCAAAGTGTACAAAGTTACACTCAAGAATTTAGGAAAAGAGCTTTGATTCTAGGAATTTCTTCAGACTCACCTGAAATTCTGCTGAAGTATATAGGTGGTCTACACAGCTACTTAACGCACACTATTCTCATGTTTAATCCCACTAGCATAGATGAGGTATCTGTTCAAGCTACACATCTAGAGGCTAGAGGCAAGAATGTGAACCCAGAAGTTGGGGGATCATCAAAATCCACTGCAAGCAAGAATAAGGAGAAAAGAAAAAAGAAATCGAAAGAGAGGAATACAAATATTGTACAAAAGACCAAATATTCATGCACTCACTGTAAGAAGGATGGGCATGATAATGAACACTGCTGGATTTTTGCATCCGAAGCTGAAACCCAAGAAGTATGATGGCAAGAAGAAGAAGACTGTTGCAGCTATTCAAAAGGATCTTGGGTCAGATTCAGGAGATGAAACAACAATGGAAGCCACAGGTATAAAAGGTTGTCCGCTTTAGAGAATGTAGAAATCAAGAAGCAGGTACATGAGCTGCTCAAGAAAGGGTTCATAAGACCTATCACATCACCTTGTGGGTCTCCAATTGTCTTAGTGAGAAAGAAAGATGGATCATGGAGAATGTGCATTGATTACCGAAAACTAAATAAGATAACAATAAAAAATCATTATCCCCTTCCTCGCATAGATTATCTACTAGATCAGTTGAAATAAGCTGTTTATTTTTCCAAGTTGGACTTGCATAGTGGCTATCATCAGGTCAGAGTTACAGAGCAAGATGCATGGAAGACTACTTTCAAAACAAAACAGGGATTGTATGAGTGGTTGGTTATGCATTTTGGCTTAACTAATGCTCCTGTTACTTTCGTGAGAATAATGTGTTGGCATTATGACACAGGTTTGGCACTATGGCACAGGTGTTGTCCTTGATGGCAACTCACTCAAAGGGCAGATCATAGTCCAGGCTCTCAGAATGAAAGAAAATGAGGTATATGCAGGTTACTCTTAAAAAAATCGTGTATACACACGGGTGTACCGATCAAAAGGCACGTATACGTATGCACGCACTTTCATGCAAAGAAAAGCGCGTACATGTGGGAAAACTTATGGTTGGTCCATGGTATTTAGTCCAACATATTTGAACCTATGGTTTTGGTCCTTGGTATTGCATCCAAAGTGTTGAACCCAGGTATTGAGTCCCTAGTATTGGATCTCTATGGTTTTGGACCATGGTTTGAGTAAGGCCTAAGACTATAAAAAGGGAAGGAACTGAAGCATTGAATATCTTATGAAGAGCAAGATCTAGAATACTGTCATTGGGTTATGGTGCATAACTAGATTTGAATCAAGGAAGAGCTTGAGCACAAGGAGAAGGATAAGTTCTATTGATGGGTCAAGATCTTAAGTCAGCTTGAAGAGAAGTATCTTTGTGTAATTTTTGATCTGTTATATTTGGCGCATGACGTGATCTATAAAAATGATAATCTGAGTATAACTGATGTCTGAATAAGTGAAAAGGGTAAATTATCTTTTATAGATCTGTATGCAGGTTCAGCACAGCAGAGGCGCATATACACACTGGTTCACTAACTTAAAACAGCATATACGCTGGTTGGCCTTAATACAGAAGCGTATGCACATAGGATCCACATATTGAAGTAGTGTACATCTCATGATATATGTTTTAGCTGCTTCTGTTTATTGCTGCAGTGTCCTGCGTTCAAAATTGGTGTTTGGTTACTGGTACTGTTTTCTGGTTAGAGCATTCTGAAAAGTTATTGGTTGATTCAGTATTTGTTTGTACAAAGGAGTTTGGTTAATGCAGATATACTTGATGTTTGATTGATATTCATGGATCTATTCTGAAAATTTATGAAACATGGTCCCTGGAAGAAAAGAGAAGGTTGTAGCCTTCTGAAGGTAGCAGCCTGTGTACTGGTATAAGGCTGCACCAGTACATAATCATTGTAAAAGGAAGTTTCTAATTTAAAAGAAGATAGAGACAAATTGCAGCAGGTGGTTTTCACCCACATTGGGTTTCCACCTTATATCTTTGTGTCCATGTTTGTGATGATCTGTTCTATTTTACTACTCCTGCTTACTGTTCTTATGATTAATGAAGTACTGATGCACTGATTAAAGATCAAACAATTAATGAATCTTAAGCTTTCTGATATACGCTGGTTTCTTTAGACATAGTAGCGTATATATGCAGTTTCACATAGCTGAAGTAGCATATACAAATCTGATTTTGAAAAGGAAAAGAATTCATAATATTGATTCACCCCCCTAGTATTATTTCCAACATAATGAATGATGTACTCAAACCTTTTATTGATGATTTTGTCATTGTATATTTGGATGACATTCTTATATTTAGTAAAACATGGGAAGAACATTTAAAGCATGTCAAGCAAACTCCAAATGTTTTGAAAAAAGAGAATCTTTATGTTAAGCTATCAAAATGTGAATTTGGCAAAACATCTTTGAATTATTTGGGTCATATTGTAGGGGGTGGTTAATTGAAGATTGATCCCTCTAAGGTTGCAGTCATTATAAACTGGCCTAAACCATAATCTGCTACTGAAGTTAGAAGCTTCCTAGGGGAAGAACAATATTGGAGAAAGTTTACTTCTAACTTTTCCTTGATCGCAACTCCCTTACATGATTTTATAGGATTGAACAAGGTGTTTTAGTGGGGAGGCAAACAGTAGAAAGCCTTCGACACCTTAAAAGAAAAGATTAGTACAGCACCAGTACTAGCACTTTCCGATCTTCAAAGACCATTTGAGATTGAAATGGATGCTAGTGACTATGCCATGGGAGCAGTGTTGATGCAGCACGATAAACCCATATGTTATCATTCTGAAGCATTTAATTCTACAGTAGTTAACTATCCCACATATGATGAAGAATTGTATGCATTAGTACAGAGTGTGAAAAAGTGGAAACATTATTTACTAGGCAAAGAGACAGTTATACACAGTGATCATCAACCACTTCAATATTTGCACTCACAAACTAAGTTGCAGCAATCAAGACACTATAGGTGGATGGGTTTTCTACAACAATTTCATCTTTTCATCATATATAAAAAGGGCATACATAATAAAGTTGCAGATATGTTGTCCAAACCAATAATAAATGCATCTACTATACTTAAGCATAATTCAGTATTGCATGAAAGCTACATTGAATAGTATGCTCAAGATATAGATTTTAAAGATGTATATGCAACTTTAAGTCATGGCAAACAAGTAGAAGAATTGGATTATCATGTTAAGGACCAAATCTTGTATCATTTGGGAAAGTTATGCATTCCACAAACAGAAAGAGTAAAGATAATTTGAGAAGCACACACTTCTCTAATATCAGGTCACTTTGGTCCAAGTAAAATAGTTTCACAGCTGCAAAGATTTTGTTATTGGCCAAAAAGGCATGAGACAATTTTTAGATATGTAAGAGGGTGTACCACGTGTGCTAAAAGCAAGCCCAACAATAGAAAACTAGGTTTGTACACTCCACTACCAGTCCCTTCGCATCCTTGGGAAAGTGTTTCTATGGACTTTGTTGGTGGATTGCCTAAATATAGAAAAGGTCATGACTATTTATATGTTGTTGTGGATAGGTTCGGAAAAATGTGTATTTTAATACCTTGTAACAAACAGATTACAACTGAACAAACTGCAAAGTTGTTCTTTCAGCATGTATGGGTTCATTTTGGATTACCCACTTCCATTATATTTGATCGAGATACCCGATTTGTTGGAAAATTTTGGTCAAGTTTGTGGGAATTGATGGACACCAGATTGAAGAAGAGCACAACTTTTCATCCGCAAACAGATGGCCAAACAGAAGTTGTCAATAGGATAGTGATCCAGTTGTGCAGAGGCTATTGCAGCAAGCATCCCAATCTTTGGGATGAACATATATGGTATGTGCATCATGCTTACCGAGCTAAACATTATTATACACAGAGATATCCTTTTAAGACCTATTTTGGTTTCACACCAATGTCTCCCTTGGATTTTGTCTTTGGTAAAGACATAGTGGTTGATGGACACAGTGATGTGGACAAGGCAACCAAGTTCATTGAACAAATCCAAGAGATTCACCAGGTAGTACAAGAACAGCTAGAAAAGAGCCAAGCCAAGTACAAGGCAAGGCATGATAAGCATCGGATTGAGAATAGTTTCCAAGTTGGTGTTCAAGTATGGTTGTATATCAGCAAAGACAAAATGCAAGGTGAAGGTAAGAAGCTGAAGCCAATAAGGTATGGACCTTTCAAGATACCTGAGAAAATTGGTGAGAATGCTTTTCACCTTGATTTACCAGCTTACATGCACATCTACTCAGTTGTTAATGCAGACAGCTTGAGACTATTTGAACCTTCATTGATTGAGGATCCCGAAGGGCAAAATCAATTGCCTTCTATTGATGATCTGTTACTTGAATATCTCAATGAGTTGTAGGAAGATGTAGTTTTGGACAGGAAGATTAGAACTACGCGCAGGGGGGATGTTGAGTACTTGAGGATTGGACTCAAAGGTTCAATACCAAGCAGTGTGAAATGGATAGAAATTGGGCAAGCAAGGAATCTGTACCCTCACTTGATTGATACTTAAAAACAAACTTTTGGTGGTCCAAAATAGTTTTTCATTGGGAAGTCCATGATCCAAATTGGATCCTAAAGAACTCTCTAAGTTTTCATAACTTTGTAAAATTCATGCCAAAGTTTCAAAGTCTTACAAAGGACGAGCTTATCAGAAATATCCTCGAACAGTTGTAATTTGTGAGTAGCGCCGAGCAATGAGTATCCCAGGTCAAGAGCACAGACTATTGGCCCATGGTAACGTGCGCTGTCACAAAATAGAAAAACAAGAATCCTTTCTGAGAAACGAGGGAGTTTTTTGATATGTGATTAGTGACAATTTCATATCGCTGGGCAAACCCCTCAGAGAAGAAAAATCCCCAAGCGACCCGGACCCGAAAAGTCAAAAACTGTATGGAATTCGTCGATTCTGTCAGAGGCGGGTGCCACATGAAAACGACAGGATATCGGAAGGGATTCGAGTGATAAGCAGTTTCAACCGAGTCTCGCCCGATGCCACGCGTCTGGTGGAAGAGGGAGAAAACTGCTCACATCGGACGGGTAAACGTCATGCAACTTACCCACCTAATATGGATGGAGACCGTAGGATCTGGAGGCTCCAGATCAATGGCGGACATGCAATCTGACGGATAACAGGATTCAACAGGGTAAATAGGCTGAGTTGTATAAAGTTTGAGGTTTGGCATGAATGATGAGTTGGCAGAGGAATCATGTTTGTGGGCAATCTGGGAAGTTAAACGGAAACAATGGCAGTTCAAACATTTTCAAGAGAACTGGCACTCATTTTGTTATGAAATAGGTGGCCACCTACCTATGAAGTGTTACACAGTGATGATGATGCAAAATAGGGGAATTCAAACGGACAGAGGCAAAAGAACCAAAACGCCAAGAAGCAGAAATGAATAGTCAAGAAATAGACTAGCTTTAAAGCCACAAACTGACGGAGAAGTAGGGAGAGAGTTAGTCAAGGCGGAAAGCCAAGAGCAGAGAACAGAGAGAAGAAGTCGAGCTAACCTAAGGGTAGCGTAGAGCCAGATAGAGCCAAAGAGAGTCAGAGAGTCTGTGTACTCCAGAGAAGGCTTGAGAGGTTCAAGAAAACTCCTCTATATATAGCGTGTCATGTATGACTCTCAAATTGGGCTCATACTACTGTGACCAATAGAGGTCGAGTTTCAGTAAGGAGAGTTTGTGTACTCCAGAGACTTGGGGGATCTAAGTCCAGTTCTACTGATTTATATTTGTTGAGTGAGACTCAAATTGAGCTCACTGTTGAAAAACTCTGCTTTGAAAACATAATAGAGAGGCTACCACTGAAGGCTGGACCAGGAGACGTAGCCCAAGAGCATTGGATGAACTCCTTACTAAACTTCTTGTGTTTACATGTTTGCCTATTATGTTTTCTCTAACTGCTTCAGTGTCTATGTATTTTACAATCTTATCGATCTGTTGCATAAAGTAACATAGGCACATCCATGCTCATGAGTCTGTAATACCTTTAATTCTTTGTCCTAGATAAATTTCAAATCATTCAGCCCGAAGGAAAAATGGGAGAAAGGTACATTATCACCATGACCGAGTATTTGACGCGATTTGGTTGTCCAAAGATCTTGATGAGTGATCGTGGTATGCACTTTCTGAATGAGACGATCAACATGCTAATGGAGGAATTTCAGGTATATCACCAGAAGAGCATGTCTTATGACCCGAAGGCTAACAGGACGGTGGAAGCATTCAATAAAGTGCCTGTAAACGCACTGAACAAGGTTTGAAATGCTCAGCGAAGTTATTTGGACCTGCGCATGCTTGTAGTACTATGGGCTTATTGAATGACATGCAAGTAGTTGATTGGACAAACACCCTTTTGGCTTGTCTATGGTGTTGAAGCAGTAATGCCCATGGAATACATCGTGCCTAATATGCGCATAGTAGTACTCATGGGTATGACAGATTGCAGAGCCCTAGAGGAAAGGCTCGTGCAACTAGATGAGCTTGACGAAGAGGGATTTCTAGCTAGATTTCACCAATAGGTCCAAAAGAGATGCAAAAAAGCATGGCATGATCGACAGATTAATTTGCACACCTTTAAGGTAAATGACCTAGTTTTGTTATCCGACAACAAGTTTGTTAGGTCCCTATAATACTAGTGATTACCCCATTACTATTGTATTTGTATCCCTTATTAATATTGTTGTGCCCCTATTGTCCCCATATTGTTATTACTATGCCCCATAGAATCCCTCTATTGTTATTTTTGTGCCTTTATATTAGTATTGTTAGGTTGGCTGGGATATATTGTGACTCCTTAGATTCCTATATATAGAAAGGAGGTTTTGTCATTTGAATCATCAAAGAATCATTCATTTGTGTAATGTAAAGGAGGTTGCCCCCTCGAAGAGGCTGAATTCTAAGGCATTGATCTATCTTTTCTATCTTTTTGTGAGCTGGTTTCATAACATTTGGTATCAGAGCTTTGAATTCTAGGGTTTCGCTGCTCCAAAGAGGTCATCGTAGCATTTGCGCTATAAATTTTTTCTGCGACGTTTCAGACGCTAAAAAAACCCATTTGGGCCGAAATCATTTTGAACTGCAGGTCTGAATTTCATAGCTTTTCACACTATATTTGTGGAGATATGATCTGAGGAAGTTGGCATTTTTGTAGACTCCCGAATTACATTCCAAACAAGTGGCCTGGGGAAAATAGTCATAGCTTTTGTTTTGAGCATCAGATTGAAATTTCGTAAGAAGTTACAGAAAGAGGATGGACTGTAGTTTCCTTTGTATATTTTTCAGATCCTAAGGTCGAAATAGTGACACGTGGCACTTCCTACAAGTTTTCTCTTCTGAAAAGGTCTATAATCAGGTTATCTTGGGAGATTGTGCATAACTCTGCCTTGGAGAATCTAAATTCAATCAGAATGGTGGCATTGGAAAGAGGACACAAAGGGCTAATACAGGTCGCAATTTTAGAACTAGATGATTTGAAATTACAAAGATAGATCAGAGGCAATATCGAGCTCCTACAAAGTGAAAAAGGGTGTGTAGATTTTTTTAAAATTTTGCTTAAGCTTGGTTTGAAAAATTATTTTAAAGGAATTCAAAGGGCATAGTAGAGCATTATTATCGGTAACTGATTCCCGGAGGAAAGAAAATGCAAACACCTAGTAAGCAACCTGAAAGCTCTAGCATGACTTATGAAGAAGAGGAAAAAATGCAACATGATATATCAAAATTACAAGATCAAGTGCAACAAATGTCACTCGCACAAAAAGTAAAAGAATCTAAGATGGATGGTTTAAAGAAAGATGTAGAAGATAATATGAATGATGTGGAAGATAAGATGGACGATTTGAAGATAGATTTGAAGACAGACATGGCAGATTTGAAGACAGATTTGACAAATTTTCTATAAGAAATACTTACTAATGGTGAAAGGGTAGTAAAGGAAACTCATGATGTGAACAAAAGAAATGTTAATCATGATTTCATAGACTCTAATGTTGGATTGAAGACTAACCATATTCCAAAAATTGATATGAGGAAGTTTGATGGCAAGGATCCCGCAACATGGATGTTACAGATGGAGCAATTTTTCGATCTCAATAATGTGCAAAACACACAAAAGGATGTATTGCAACTTTGTATTTAGAACCAACTCAGTTTGTATGGTATCAATGGCTTTGCTCTCGTAAACAAATTATCACTAAGGAAATTTTTACGGAAGAATTGATAGCACATTATGAGGATACAAAAAGAAACACTTTTTTTAGCCAATTGATAAGTCTCAAACAAAAGGGTTCAATAATGGAGCACATTGAGGAGTTCCAAAAATTGAACATAAGGGTAAAGAATATTCTAGAGGAGCATAGGATTGATGTGTTCATAGGGACTTTAAAGGATAATATCGAACATGATGTTCACCTTTGGGAACCTGATTCATTAGAGAAGGCATTCGGGTTAGTAAGAAAAATGGAAACCAAAATTATGGCAAGTAGGAAGCATACCACTCACAACTATAATGATGGAAGTGTTGTTGCCCCTAGCCTTCCACAATCTATAAGGTTGACACCACAACAATTGGAAGAAAAAAGAGAAAAAGGGCATTGTTACAGTTGTGATAGAAAATACGCTAAAGGTCACAAGTGTGCTAAGAGGAAATTATTCTACATAGATTGTGAAGAGGAAGAAGAAAAGGAGCAAGAAAAGTCAAAAGAAGAGGATATACTCCAGGAACAAAGCCTAGATAAAGAAGAAATGAATCCGACCATGTCTTGTAGTGCATTGACTGGAATTACCATTCCTCAAACCATCAAGATAGAAGGACAAATCAAGAAGAAAAAGGTAATAGTGTTGATTGATTCAGGAAGTACCCACAATTTTATTCATTGTAAGATAGCAAAAGAATTGAATTGCTTCCTATATCCAGCACCAGAGTGTCAAGTGATGGTTACAAATGGAGGAATGATAAATTGCTCTGGAAAATGCCATAATATCAAGCTATCCATGGGAGAATATGTATTGACTATCCCAATGATTTCCATTCTAGGAGTCCAATGGCTACAATCCTTGGGTATACTAGCTTTTAATTTTCAAGAAATTTTCATGAAATTTTCTTTGGAAGGAAAGGAAGTTGAATTAAGAGGTATTGCAAGGAAATCACAAAAGATAATCAGATCTAACGGTATGACAAAGCTTCTAAAAAAGGAACAAAGAGGTGTAATTGCAAAATTATGTTTGCTAGATGTTTCCACATCGAAATCATCTATTTCTTGAAATCTCCAAAAAGTCTTGGACAATCATTCCAAGGTATTTGAGACTCCCAAAGGTATCCCACCTATTTGTGATCATTATCATGCTATTCATATGATTCCAGGAAGTGTTCCTCCAAACATCAAGCCGTACAGATATCCCTATGCCCAAAAGAGTGAAATTGAATGTATGGCTGTAGAAATGCTATAGGCGGGTATAATTCAACCTAGTCAAAGTTCTTTCTCTGATCCAGTAGTATTGGTGCAAAAGAAGGATGGATCATGGCACATGTGTCTAGATTATAAGGAGCTCAACAAGCTCACTATTAAAGATAAGTTTCCCATTCTTGTCATTGATAAATTACTAGATGAATTGCATGGATCAATTTACTTCACCAAGTTGGATCTTCGTTCAGGATATCATCAAATCAAAATGAAGACTGAAGACATTCCAAAAATAGCATTTAGACCTCATGAGGGTCATTATGAATTTTTGGTCATGCCTTTTGGCCTTACCAATGCACCTTCTACATTTCAAGGTTTGATGAATTCCATTTTCAAACCCTTCCTTAGAAAATTTGTGTTAGTATTTTTTATGATATACTAATCTACAACAAGTCTTGGAAGGATCATGTTGAACATGTTGACAGGGTACTACAACTATTGGAGGAGAAACAATTATATGAAAAAAGATCCAAATGTTTCTTTGGAGTATAAGAGGTGGAATATCTGGGTCATATTGTATCTCATGAAGGGCTTAAGGTAGACCCTAGCAAAATTAAAGCCATTAAGGAATGGAAAATCCCCACATCCATAAAGCATCTACGAGGATTTCTCAAGTTGACAGGGTATTATTGCAAGTTTGTTAAGAATTATGGGAGAATAGCAGCACCTCTGACAACATTATTGAAGAAAGATGCATTGTCATGGACTCCAGAAGAAACAAAGGCCTTCAAACATCTTAAAGAGGCAATGTGCCAAGCACCGGCCTTAGCTACATCGGACTTCACAAAAACCTTTATTGTGGAATATGATGCTTTAGGAAATGGAATTGGTGCTATTTTAATGCAAGATGAAAGACCCATTGGTTTTGAAAGTCATCCAATCAAGGGAAAGCTTTTACACAAAGCTATTTATGAGAAGGAAATGTTGGAAATACTAAATGCACTTAAGAAATGCCGACCCTACCTAATGGGAAGACACTTCAAGGTAAAAACGGATCATGATAGCCTTAAATACTTTTTAGAACAAAGATTATCCTTTGAAGAGCAACAAAAGTGGGTCACAAAGATGTTGGGTTATGACTTTGAAATCATCTACAAAAAAGGGAAGCAAAATGTGGTGGCACATGCACTCTCAAGAAAGGATGAGGATGTGGAAGCATTGTTGTGTGCCATTTCTATTATCCAACCAGATTGGATAAACGAAGCAAGGGAGGAATGGAAGAATGATGAAGAAGTGTGGGAACTTATTCGAAAGTTACAACAAGATTCCAGTACATCTGATACATTTAACTGGCAAAATGATTCGTTATGGTACAAAGATCGCTTACACTTCTGTAAGAATTCCCAACTCAAACAAAAGATTCTTATGGAATTGCACACTTCTCCCTTAGGAGGGCACTCAATATTTTTAAAATCTTACCATAGGGTTAAGAAGGAATTTTTTTGGGATGGCCTTAAATCGGATATTCAAAAGTTTGTGGGGGAATGTTTGGTTTGCCAGCAAAATAAAGTTGAAACAATTAAGACCCCAGGGTTATTACAACCTTTATCCATTCCAAGCCAATCATCATGGTGGTAGTTGACATACTTACCAAGTATGCACACTTTTGTGCATTATCACATCCATTTAAAGCCAATATAGTTTCTACTGCATTTATGGAAACAATTCAAAAGCTACATGGAAACCCAAAGATTATTGTAAGTGATAGAGATCCCATTTTCATTGGAAATTTTTGGACAGAATTATTTTCTTGTCTTGGTACTCAGTTAGCTCATAGCTCATCTTATCATCCTCAATCCGATGGGCAAACTGAGATAGTAAACAAATGTTTGGAAGGATATCTTCATTGCTTTGTATATGATAAATAGACATAATAGGTCAAATGGTTGCCTTTGGCTAAATGGTGGTATAACACTTCCTTCCAGACAACAACAAAAATGACCCCATTTATGGCACTTTATGGATATCAGCCACCATCCATCACATCATATTTAAGAGAAAATTATAAGGTTCAAGCAATGGAACATCACATCGAGCATTAGCAACAAGTCCTCCAACTCTTAAAGGATAACCTCGTGTTGGCGCAGAATAGAATGAAACAACAGGCAGATCAACATAGCAATGAAAGAAGTTTTGATGTAGGTGATTGGGTATTTCTACAACTACAACCATATAAACAAATGTTCCTCAAGCAAGCTAAGAAGGATAAAAAATTATCACCAAAGTATTGTGGTCTGTACAAGGTGTTGCAAAATATTGGTACTATGGCATACCAATTGGAGCTTCCTGTAGCTTCTCGAGTGCACCTAGTTTTCCATGTTTCATGTTTAAAGAAGGTTATAGGTGACAAGCTCCCAGTTCAAATAATATTGCCAGAACTTGATGAGGAACGAAAAATTATATTGGAACCGGAAGTAGTCACAGAAGCAAGAACTCGATAGCTATGAAATCAATCAATTTCGGAGTATCTCATCAAGTGGAAGAACTTATCCGCTGAAGATTCCACATGGGAGGATGATAATTTTATACAGAAGCATCCAGAACTACTGAAGCATTGAGGACAACACTTTTTTGAAGGAGAGGGGCATGTTAGGTCCCTATAATACTAGTGATTACCCCATTACTATTGTAGTTGTATCCCTTATTAATATTGTTGTGCCCCTATTGTCCCCATATTGTTATTACTATGCCCCATAGTATCCCTCTATTGTTATTTTTGTGCCTTTATATTATTATTCTTAGGTCGCATGGGTTATATTGTGACTCCTTAGACTCCTATATATAGAAAGGAGGTTTTTTCATTTGAATCATAGGAGGTTTCCCCCTCAAAGAGGCTGAATTCTAAGGCGTTGATCTATCTTTTCTATCTTTTTGTGAGCTGGTTTCATAACAAAGTTTGACAAATTTCCAGGGAAATTCAGAATCCACTGGTTATGGCCCTATGTCATTAAGGAGATTACTGAAGGAGGAGCAGTACAACTAGTCAAATTGAATGGATAACCCTTCCCAAGGAAGGTGAATGGTTGTCACCTGAAGCCATACACCGGCGGTTCGGCCATGTGACTAAATGAAGGTAGCATAGTCTTAGCACTCGAGGCAGCTGAAAGGAGGCGCAAGACTATAAAATACATTGCCTGGGTTGGGGAGCTGCCTGATTTGAGGACTATGTGAAGCAAGGAAGTGTCACAGTGTTCATGGCAACACAAAGGGAGCTGCACTACCCAGGGAGAAATCATGCAGGTCAGCCGAAAAGTGATTGTTAAAGTCACTGTTCATGATTTGATGGTAGAAATGTGGCCAAATGGAGTGGGCAACTGACATTTAAAATGAAATTTATGGCTCAGATACTTGGAAATCTACTACCAATGGGGCATTAATGAACCAAATTTGGCAAAGTTGTTGAGCTCTCAGGCACACATGAACTGAGAATTCTTCGAGGCTTTGAAAGAGACTCCAGCATTTTCAAACTTACCAAAGACATCATGAGAACTATTGGAAAGTGTTATGTCGACACCCATAGAAGCTATAGATACTGAAGTTGAGAAGTCGGTGCCGAAAGTTGAGCTGGAGGCAGAAGTAGCTGCTCTAGAGGTTGCTGAGGTACTAGCCGAAGTCCCTAAATCACCGAGAACACCGAGACCAAAGCCGAACCCAACCAAAGAGACTGCCAAGGATAAAAATGGCAAGCAACCTACCATACCAGTGTGTGCATTTCCGAGTCAAAACCCACCGCACAGGAGAAATCCAAGGCCATCAATTTGGAGCTGGAGGAGGAAGACATTGAAGACATCTCAATGGATGATGAGGATGTGGGAATTGGAGTGGAGGAGGTTGAAGCCCAGGGTGCTGACCCTATTACTCGATTGCCTGAGTATGTCCCTCCACGCAAGGCCAAGATCAATGTACAAAAAGAGATTGATGAAAGCAAGACCCCCTTTCAAACCCCTCTACTATCGGATGAGATCGTTTTCAAAGGACCGCACTTGGGATGGGTTCCTCTATTCAAACTTGAGGACTGGGAAGTTTCCACACTTGGCGACTTAGCAGTTGATGTGCCACATCATCGATACAAACATTGGAATGACCGCATTAGAGCCACGGACATGGCTCTGAGGAGTAGACAAGGCAGGGTTGCTCAACTTGCTTTGGGTGTCACACTACAGCCACACCTTGGTGACAGTATTGGTCATCAAGCAACTGTTGTGCTTGATGCATGATGGGTGTCTGTGCCTGGAGGAGCCAATACCCATCACGGATAGATTGATTCATAGGATAACGTGATTTTCGTATACAGGAGAGAATCCGACCATGATATTTGGCGAAAATGGTGGTGAGAAAGCCCTCGCAGAGTCTATGAAAGAAAAGTTTAAACTAGTGAAGAAGTAGTGCATATATACTATATCTAGCATCTACGACCATGCTATAAAGGTAGCTACGCAGATCTTAGTACGGAAGGTGACGAGAAAGTGTCACACTAATGAGTTGTCAACGCTTGTCATCGCGCTAGCAGCCCAGTGCGCCGAAGGAGTCCAGTTCAACTAGTCGGACTACCTTCACAGTGAATTCTGGGTGAATTGTCGTGAAGCATAGGAGCTTAGCAAGATGTTCCACTACGCGTGGCTCTTGTTGTCAATTGTGCTGGTAGCGGGGAGCTGCCAGAGGATAGCTAGTTCCCTTTGGTTGCCCTAGACCTCCTAGAAGTAGTGAAGTATGCTTCGCTATGGATGACCAAGGACACACAACAAGTCAAGGACAGCAAGATCTTTTAGATCTTGATGGAGATGAACATCCGCATGGACATCAATCGCAAACCATGATTGTCACCTTGATCTAGATTTAAATAGGAATGCAAAAAATTACAGATATAACCATACATATAGAGATGGAACATAAATAATACTTCATTTCATTACTGTAAAATACTAAAATATGCTTACAAACAAAAATGGAAATAAACTAGCTAGGGCAATGATAGCTTATCTCTGACAAGAGATGTGGCGGCAACATGTTAGGTCCCTATACTACTAGCGTAACCCCTTATTGTTATTAGTAAAACCCACTTATTATATTGTTGTGCCCATGTAGTTCCCATATTGTTATTATTGTGCCCCATAGAAGCCCATTATTGTTATTATTGTGCCCTTACATTATTATTGTTATGTCGGCTTTGATTATATTATGACCCCTTAGACTCCTATATATAGAGAGGAGGTCTTGTCATTTGTATCATCCAATAATTGTTCATTTTTGTAATTTAAAGGAGGTATCCCCCTCGAAGAGGCTTATTTATAAGGTGTTTATCTATCTTTTCTATCTTTTTGTGAGCTGGTTTCATAACATTTGGTATTAGAGCTTTGGATTCTAGGGTTTCGCTGCTCCAAACAGACCATCATGGAATTTTAGCTATAACGTTTTTTCTGGGACGTTTCAGAAGCTAAAATAAAAACACATTTGAGATGAAATCGTGCTAAACCTCCGATCTGAATTTTAGATTTTGTCTCACTTTATTTTAGGAGATATGATCTGAGGAATGTATGGCTTTTCCAAGCTCCCGAACTTCATCTAAAACAAGTCTTCGTGGAATTTTCACTATAAATATTTTGCTACAAAGTTTCAGAAGCTAAAAAAAACCGTTTGAGAAGAAAGCGTTCTAAATCTTGGCTCCAAATTTCAGATCTTGTATCACTATATTTGCGGAGATATAATCTGAGGAAGTTAGGGTTTTTTGCAGACCCTCGAATTACATTCCAAACAGGTCACCTTGGAAAAATCGCCATAACTTTCGTTTTGAGTTACAGAAAGAGGAGGGGCTATAGTTTCCTGTGTAGATTTTGCAAATCCAAAGGTAAAAAAAGTGACACGTGGCACTTCATACAAGTTCTCTCTTCTGAAAAGGTATATAACTAGGTCATCCTGGGAGATTGTCCATAACTCTTTCTTGGAGAATCCAATTTCGATCAGACTAGTGGCATTAGAAGGAGGATGCAAAGGGCTATGGCAGACCGAAATTTTAGAACTTAAATATTTGAAAGTACAGAGTTATAGTTGTTTCAAGAGCGGGCTCCTAAAATCAACAAAAAATGAAATGAAGAAGTCTGATGGCAAGGATCCAGTAAATTGGATACTACAGATGGAGAAATATTTTGATCTACATGGTGTATCACTATTACAAAAGGTATGTATTGCATCTAATTATTTAGGATCGAATCAATTTTTATGGTATAAATGGCTTTGTTCTCGTAAACCACTTGTCACGTGGTCAATTTTCACAAAGGAAATGATAGCATGTTATGAGGATACAAAGAGAAACACCTTCTTTATCTAATTGATAAATCTCAAATGAAAGGGTTCAATGGCAGAGCACATTGAGGAATTCCAAAAATTGAATATAAGGGTAAATGATATTCCAAAGAAGAAAATGGTTGATGTATTCATAGGGACTTTAAAGGATAACATTCAACATGAGGTTCGTCTTTGGGAACCTGATTCATTAGAGAAGGCATTCAGGTAGGCAAGAAAAATTGAAAGTGAAATTATGGAAACAAGGAATCCCACCACTCACGACTATAATTATGAAAGTGTTTTTTGTCCTAGCCTTCCACAACCTACGAGGTTTACACCACAACAATTGGAAGAAAAAAGAGAAAAATTACTTTGTTACAATTTTGATAACAAATACACTGAAGGTCATAAGTGTGCTGAGAAGAAATTATTTTACATAGATTATGAAGAGGAGGAAGAAAAGCATTAAGAAACATCAAAAGAAGAGGATATACACCAGGAACCAACCCAAAGAAAGAAGAAATGAATTTGACCATATCTGGTATTGCAATGGAAGTAATTACCACTCCTCAAACTCTCAAGATAGAAGGAAATATCAAGAAGAAGAAGGTTCAAGCAGTGAAATATCAGGAAGAAAAGTATCAAGAAACATCAAAAGAGAAGGATACTCACCAAGAATCAACTGCAGAGAAAGAAGAAATGAATTCAACCATATCTTGTAATGCATTAGTCAGAATTACCACTCATCAAACTATAAATATAGAAGGACATTTCAAGAAGAAAAAGGTAACCGTGTTGATTGATTCGAGTAGTATTATTCATTGTAAGATAGCCAAGGAATTTAATTGCTTCCTATATCTAGCACCAGAGTGTCAAGTGACAATTGTAAGTGGAGGAACCATAAATCACTGTGGAAAGTTCCATAATATCAAGCTATCCATGGGAGAATATGTAGTGAATATCCCAATTCTTTCCATTCCAATGGGTGGTACTGATGTTGTACTAGGAGTCCAATGGCTACAATCCTTGGATACAATAGCTTTTAATTTTCAAGAACTTTTCATGAAATTTTCTTCGGAAGGAAAGGAAGTTGAATTAAGGGGTATCATAGGGAAACCATGAAAGATAATCAACTCTAACAAAATGACAAAGCTTCTAAAGAAACAACAATGAGGCGTAATTTCATAATTATGTTCGCTAATGGATCCCACATCGAAATCATCTATTTCTCCATATATCCAAAAAGCCTTGGACAATCATTCTACAGTATTTGAGACTCCCAAATGTCTCCCACATATTCGTGATCATGGTCATGCTATTCATTTTATTCCAAGAAGTGTTCCTCCAAACATCAGGCCTTATAGATATCCTTATGCCCAAAGGAGTGAAATTGAACATATGGTTGCAGAAATGGTAGAGGTTGGTATAATTATCCAACCAAATTTGATAAACGAAGCAATGGATGAATGGAAGAATAGCGAAGCAGGGTGGGAACTCATTCAAAAGTTGTCCAAGATACCAGTTCCAACAGTATTGCTACAACTTGACAAGGAAGGAAAAATCATATTGGAACGTGAAGCATTCACAAAACTGAGAAGTCGACTGCTACGAAATCGATCCAATTCAGAGTATCTCATCAAGTGGAAGAACTTGCCAGCTGAAGATTCCACATGGAAGGCTGAGAATTTTATATAGAAGCATCAAGAACTACTCAAGCGTTGAGGACAACACTTTTTGAAGGAGAGGGGTATGTTAGGTCCCTATACTACTAGTGTAACCCCTTATTATTACAACCCCCTTATTATATTGTTGTGCCCATGTAGTTCGTATATTGTTATTATTGTGCCCCATAGAAGCCCACTATTTTTATTATTGTGCCCTTACATTATTATTCTTATGTTGGCTCTGATTATATTATGACCCCTTAGAATCCTATATATAGAAAGGTCTTGTCATTTGTATCATCCAAGAATTTTTCATTTGTGTAATGTAAAGGAGGTTTCCCCCTCGAAGAGGCTTATTTATAAGGTGTTTATCTATCTTTTATATCTTTTTGTGAGCTAGTTTCATAACACTACATGCCTCTGAACTATCTTACAATGAGGCTTGAAGGCCAATTTATTGTTTAGAAAGAATGGAAAACCCTAAAAATTCAAAAACCTAGCCCTAGAAGATGAAACACTAAACTGTGGGCCCCATTTGGGTAAATTGGTACATCAACTTCCCGGGGTCATAACTTTGGCATACGATCTCCATTTGACCTGCACAATATCTCGTTAGATAGATCTATTTGAGAACTAAAACTTTTGGAAGAGAAACATCGGATCATGGACCCATGTTTCTCCTAGTTTTCCCAAAAAACCTCATTTAAGGCCTCAAAACGGCTCCGGAAGTTCAGGACCTGAAAAACTACTAAAAATAGTAATCTGTGTTACAATTAAGGAAACTGAAAAGTTGAAAGAAACAATGGTGGGGGTCCGAGTGGACTTGGTAGGTGGCCACCAATATCCACCTAGATCATTCCTCCTCCCTTAAGAAGCAGTGGTCCCCATTGCGTTGAGTTCCTCTTGCCCTGGTGAAGGAGTTGGCCTACTTTGACAACTCGATACAGTTGGATATTTTGCTTGCAAGTGTGCTTGATCTGTGTTTCCATGATCTAATCAGTTGCAACTTGTTCCATGCAATTTGGATTTAACTCTGTGGGTGTGGCCTGTTCTACAATGTCAGATGTGTCTACTAATGGTGGAAAGTATGGCCAAACGAGGTCCACATTGAACACTGGGTGCAGGGCAACGAATGGGGGAATGCTGAGCTCAAACGCATTGTCTCCCACTGCCTTGGTAATGGTGTAAGGACCATATCGGAGTGGTCTGAGTTTCTGATAGGCTCCAGTAAGGTGTTCCTTTTGCAAATGCAACCATACTTTGCCACCCACCTGAAACTTGTGTGGTACCTCATGTTGATCATGTCACTGCTTGTACTTAGCATTTGATTTCTCTAGAATGTCGTGGACCTACTGGCGAATATGTTAGATGTGCTCAATGAAATTGTTTTCCTTATCTATTTCAGACTAGACATGAGCCGAATCCGCATGAGTAGCTACAAATGGCATGGCCACATCAATGGGACATAATGGCTGGAATCCCAAGCCCACCTGGAAAAAGCTGTGGCCAGTCAAGCTATGGAGAGCTCCATTGTAGTTGCGCTAAGCATAGGGTAGGCTCTCATTCCATGTGTGTGGATCCTTTGAGTTGTACATGCACAAAATGTGTACAATCATCCTGTTGACAACCTCTGTTTGGCCATCAGTTTTAGGATGGAAGGTTGTGGACTTAGTGAGTTTAGTGTCCAGCATTGACTAGAGACTCGACCAAAATGTACTAAGGAACCTATTATCCTGATCAGAGATGATAGACTGTGGGATCCCAAAGTGTACCCATACTCGTTCAAATAAGAGTTTAGCAGTGGCTTCTACTGTGATATTCTTCTTGCAAGCCGCAATAATGGCCATCTTCGAGAACCTGTTGACGACCACAAAAACGCAGTCATTTCCATGCTTAGTAGAAGGAAGGCCTAACATGTAATCCATGGAGATGGATTCCCAAGGTCGACTAGGGGTAGGTAGCGGGGTATAGTGGCCTTACTTCTTGATGGTCAGTTTGGCAATGGCACAAGCAGTGCATGATCTGATGTACTTCCCAACATCCTGTCAAAGATTCAGTGAATAGAAATACTTCTGTGGTACTACCACAATTTTCTCGATCCTGAAACGCCCAACAGCCCGACTGTAGTGTGCTTCCCAAATCATCTTGGCACACTCGCTTGAAGGAACACAAAGGTGACCCAGGTGGCATAACGGGGCATCCTTAAGGTGAAAATATGGAACATGCTAACCCTCCAAGAGTGTCTGGTATGTGTGGCCAAATTCTAAGTCACTTTTGTGGAGAAGTGGCCAATCAAAAGTATCGTGCCCATAAGAGTTGATCACGGTGGTTAACACCATGATCAGTGGTCGATTGAGGCAATCTGCAACATTATTCGTGCTACCCTTATTATACTTGATATTCAAATGGAACTGTTGCAGGTATGTGGACCACTTCTGATGGTGATAATTCTGCAATTTCCCTTGGGTTTGTATGAACTGCAGGGGTTGGTGGTCTGTGTGGATGATTGTTTCCTTCCCAAAAATGTAATGCTTCCATTGTCGGCAGGCCTGCACAATAGAATACATCTCTTTGTCATAAGTGGTATACTTCCGTACTGTGTCTGAAAGTGTGTCACTATGATATGCCACTGGATGCCCATGTTGAGTAAGGACTACCCAATAGCATAGTCAAAGGCATCTGTCTCGACCTCAAATGGTTGTTGCAAGTCTAGTAATGTGATCACTAGTGACAAGAAAAGGCGATCTTTCAACTCTATGAATGCCTTCTGTTGAGATTAAGACCAAAAGAATTTTGCTTTCACTCCTCCCTTGGTGACTTGACTCAAGGACCAAGTGATATGAGAAAAACCCAACACGAACCTATGGTAGAAGTTGGCAAGACCTAGAAAGTTGTGGAGCTCTGTCAGAGTGGTTTGAGATGGCCAATCCTGAATGACTTGGATGTTGGTGGGATCCACATGAACCCCCCGTTCATCAATAATGTATCCTATATATTGAACCTGGGTCATGCCAAAAGTGGATTTCTCCAAATTGGCACATAACTTGTGTTGCCACAGTGTTTGGAGAACTTGTCGGATGTCGTGGAGGTGCTCTTCCCAACTCTGGCCGAAGATCAGGATGTCATCCAAGTATACCACTACAAATGAGTTGGTGAATGGCTGCGAGATGTCATCCATTAGCCTCATGAAGGTTGCAAGAGAATTCGTCAATCCAAAAGGCATAACCAACTATTCAAAAGGCCCTCCTTGGCTTTGAAGGAAGTCTTCCACACATCAGAGGGTTCGATTTGTGCCTGGTGATATCTTAACTTCAAATCGATCTTGCTGAAATAATTTCCCCCCTTTAGTTGGTCTAGGAGATCATTAATCTGTGGGATCAGGTACCTATTACAGACAGTGATCTTGTTTAATGCCTGATAGTCAATACAGAGTCTCCAAGTCCCATCCTTCTTCGGTACCAACATGATCAAACTCCCACAAGGTTTTGACTCAGAGTTGGAAGATTCATTTGATTCTAAAACCTTTAGCTCGGCCACCAGTGACTGCTTGGCCCGACACTCACTTGTGTTGTGAGTGGAGTTGTTATGGAACTCACGTCACTTTATCGTGTCCTTTTCTGGCTTCCCAATGCTATTCTTTGCTGGCTGCTTTGGCGGGTTGTCTTGGGCACCCTCGCCTTGGCTTTATCCTTTGTTCTCCAGTTTGGGGGCACCTTTCCCTTGCTTCGGATTCATAGTTCCAAAGTCTCGCTTCTTTTGTTTAAACTTTTGCTCGATCTTGACGGCATATCGATATGTCGTGCCAAGCGAGGAGATTTTCAAAAATTCTATTTCTTCCTAGATGTACCTGTGCAGGAAGCCATAGTATTTGAGTATCAAATGCTGCTCTGAATCCTTGATACCCAAATCTTTGCGAAGGGTATGGAAAATATTGGTAAACTGTGGCATGTTTTGGTCCCTTCCCTACTGCAGCGGGGTCCACTTTATGTATTGATCCTCATAGCTTCCAACAGGGTAGTATTGCTCCTTGATGGTAGTCTGGAATGAATTCCAAGTCGGTGTGGCTAAAAATAGTGAGGTCGTACTTTCATCCTTCTGCTCGTATTAGGTTTTCCACGATTCCTTTACATGGGGGGTGGCTGTGGGAAGAGTGAAAGTAATCTTTTCCCGGTCAGAAAAATCATGAACAGAAAAATACCCTTCTAGAAGATTTAACCATTTATCTATGATGTTTGCATCTATCTAACCCTAAAATATGGGAATGTTAAAGTTAACTTGTACCTTAAAGGGTGTGATGCTTCCATAGTAACTGATGGAAGTAGATGTGTTGCCCCTGCGTAGCCACTGAAGGATCTGGGAAAAGTTGTCCATCATCGCATTCTTTTGTTGCTCAAGGGCCTCTTCGAGCAAGATTTTTATAGGATATACTGCCCCCTCATCTTTCTTTTCATCTGCCATGGGAGGCTGTCGAGATTTGTGAGGCTGGCCTTGCAAAGGTTCGACTAGTTCATGCACTAAATCCTTATATCCCGACCTCGTTGGGGACATGCAAAGAAAGACAGAGAAAGAGCAGGCCGCTTTGATACCACTGATCTAGATTTAAACAGGAACATAACAAATTATAGATATAACTATACATATAGAGATGCAACAAAAATAATACTTCATTTCATTACTGTAAAATACTAAAATATGCTTACAAATAGAAATGGAAATAAACTAGCTAGGGCAATGATATCTTATCTCTAAGAAGAGATGTGGTGGCTACATGCCTCTGAACTGTCTTACAATGAGGTTTGAAGGCCTATTTATTATTGAGAAACAATGGAAAACCCTAAACATACAAAAACCTAACCCTAGAAGATTAAACACCAAACTGTGGGCCCCGTTTGGGTAAATTGGTACATCAACTTCCTGGGGTCGTAACTTTGGCATACGATGTCCGTTTGACATGCACAATATCTCACTACAAAGATCTATCTGAGAACTACAACTTTGGGAAAAGCAACATCACTTGAGAAACTTTGGTCCATGGACCGATGTTTCTCCTAGTTTTTCCAAAAAACATCGTTTAGGGCCCCAAAATGACTCTGGAAGTTCAAGACCTGAAAAATTGCTGAAAATAGTAAATTGTGCTACAATTAAGGAAACTAAAAAGCTAAAAGAAACAATGGTCGGGGTCCAAGTGGAATTGGTAGGTGGCCACAAATATCCACCTGGATCATGCCTACGGTGTACGCCAACCTACAGTGCTACGCAGAATTTAAAGCAGACTTCCATCATGTATCCATCAATGCGTGGAAGGACCCTCTGTAGAAATGGTATGACTTGCCTTGTCTAGCAATGGATGATGCCACTGATGCACTACTTGATTGATGGATGGTACAATGGTGCACCACAGGAGACTTGGCAGTGGGAGGAAGCAAGTCTGACATGCAGAGGAAGGGGGATGATGCTAAGCTAAAGATGACACTAAAGATGAAAAGGAGAAAGATGGAGGAGGATAAGCTAAAGATGACCAATCAAAGAAAGAGCATTATGCAAGTCGTCGAGGAGGTATGCCAGATGGTATCAAAGTTGGCCATTCCTAAGGAGGAGCCAGTCGAGGTGTGCATTTGCAAGCTGGCTATGGGGGTGTACAACACTCATACTGAGATGGTGAGGGTTCAGTTGGAGTTGCACCTATAAACCACGGAGTTACAATTGAAGGCCTAGCCTTCAACTCCACCAGAAGTGAAGGAGCACTAGGCGATCGCTATCACATAAGCAATAGTGGCAGTGGATAGTGCAGTAGCATACTACACACAACTTTTTGAGCAGTCGTTTGAGGTCCTAACAAGCTTGTAGGAGGACCCCAATGTACAATGAATAGAGATGGAAGCGCACAAGCTACAACAGTGCTATGATGAGGTTAAGGGCATAGTGCAAACCCTCGCACTGACACAAAGACTAGCAAAGCTACAAGAGGCCAAATAGCTGAAGGAACAGGTGGATGCAGTGTTGCACAAGGAAGCATTGTTGAACGAAAGACTAAAGCCCGACTGGATGAGGCTTACATGGTGACATGATCTATTGAAGGAAAGCTTGCGACTCTACAAGTGACATAACAAAAGCTTCAAGCTGACAGTTTAGGAGCAGTGATCGAGCAGATGGTTGAAGATGCGAAGGAGGTGGCCGGACAGTGCACAACTGAGATTACAGTCATACGAGTCGAACTGGAAGGTCTTCACACCAAGATCTCCATGCCTACTGAGTGACTCAAGGGAGGGTCACAATGTTTGTGTTCGGGGCCTGTTGGGAACAGGATCCCCCAAGGAGAGTTTTGGGGCTAAAATCCATTGTTTTGGGTCGAATTTTGTAATAAAATAGAAAAGTCTCCACATTTTGTGGTCACAGAGCACGAAGGTGTCATGATTCATAAAGGGTTATCTACCCTCATTTTTGTAAAGTCAATTGTAAAAGATCTACCCATGGTCCGCAAACAAGGGGATTGTATAAAAAGAGCTAAGCTCTAAGTAGTTTGAGAGTCAAGGTTATGAGTAAGATAGTGATAGCTCTGAACTAAGAAGTCTAAGTTTTGAGTCATAGCATAGGTAGAGGCTTTGCAACTGAGTGCGCAGAGGCATAGGGTGCAAGTACATAGATGAGTGCATGGACCCCTACAGTTGTGTGTGCAAGGTGGATATAGTCTGTAATCACTTGAAAGATATCAATAAAGAGAAGTATTCTGTAAATTTTGTGTCTCTATTCCTATTAATGCATCTTGACATGTTATGTATAAACTTCATTTATAATGATTATATGATGTGAAAATGTACGTAATTACGTTGGTTAAGTGAATGCAAGTAAGAACATCTGTTTACACAGTGCTAACTATTATTGTTTAATAAGATAAGTAAGACACTTAGACTAGTTTGGAAATCTACACGGTATGCTGCCATAATAGTCCAAAAGTACCTAAGCCGCAGGATAGGGCTACACGAAGGTCATTCATACCTTTTGATCTAGGTGGATATTGGTGGCCACCCACCTATCCCATTTGGACCCCCACAATAGTCTCTTTTAGTTCTTTTAGTTTCCTAAATTGTAGCACAGTTTACTATTTTTAGCAATTTTTTGGGTCCTGAACTTCTGGAGCCGTTTTGAGGCCCTGAACGACATTTTTTGGCAAATCTGGGGGTAACATGGGTCCACGGACCGATGTTTCCCTTCCCAAAGTGGTAGTGTTCAGATAGATCTTTCAAACGAGCTATTGTACGCGTCAAACAGAGATCGTATGCCAAAGTTACAACCCCAAGAAATTGATGTACCAATTTACCCAAACGGGGCCCACAATTTGGCATTTCATCTTCTAGGGTTAGGTTTTGGGATGTGAAGGGTTTTCCATTATTTCTCAACAATAAATAGGCCTTCGAGCCTCATTGTAACATAGTTTAGAACGGTTCAGAGGTATGTAGCTACCACATCTCTTCTCAGAGCTAAGATACCATCGCCCTAGCTAGTTTATTTCCATTACTGTTTATAAGCATATTCCAGTATTTTACATTAATGAAATGGAGTATTATTTTCACTACATTTCTGTGTTTATGGTTATTTCTATAATTTTTTGCATTCATGTTTAAGTTTGGATCAGTGGTATCAGAGCGGTCTGCTTTTTCTCTGTTTTTCTTTGCATGTCCCCAACAAGGTCGGGATATAAGGAGTTAGGGCTTGAACTGGTCGAACCTGTGCAAGACTAGCCTCGCAAATCTCGATAGCCTCCCATGGTGGATGAGAAGAAAGATGAGGGGCCAGGAGATCCTATCAAAATCCTACTCGAAGAAGCCCTCGAGTGACAACCGAACGCGATGATGGACAACTTTGCCCAGATCCTTTAGTGGCTACCCAAAATTGATGCATCGGCTTCCAGCAGCTACTCTAGAAATGCCATGCCCTTCAAGGTACAAGTTAATTTTGAAATCCCCATATTCGAGTGTTAGATAGACGTAGATGCCGTAGATAAATGGCTAAATCTGCTAGAAGGATATTTTTCTGTTCATGAATTTTCGAGTCAGGAAAAGATTGTTTTCACTCTTCTCAAAGTAGCCTCCCACGTCAAGGACTGGTGGGAAACCTACTTCGAGCAGAAGAATGAAAGCACAGGCTCACTATTTTCAGCCACACCCACTTGGTATTCATTCCGAGATGCCATCAAGGAGCAGTACTACCCTGTCAAAAGCTATGAGGACAAATACATCAAATGGACCACGCTGTAGCAGGGACGGGACCAAGATGTGCCAGAGTTCACAAAGACTTTTCATACCCTTCACACATAGTTCGGCATCAAAGATTCTGAGCTGCATCTGGTACTCAAATACCACGATTGCCTGCACAGATACATCTAGGAAGAGATAGATTTCTTAAACATATCCTCACTTGGCACAACATACTGATACGCTGTCAAAATCGAGCAAAAGTTCAAACAAAAGAAGCAAGACTTTGGATCTGCAAATCCGGATCCCAAAGGACAAAGCCAAGGCGGGTGACGCAAGACAACCCCTTGAAGCTGCAAGAAAATAACAACACCACAAAGCTAAAGAAGGACATGGGAAAGTGGTGTGAGTTCCACAAGAGTCCCACTCATAACACAAGTGAGTGTCAGACCAAACAATCGCTAGTGGCCGAATTGAAGGCTTCCAAATCAGATGCATGTTTTGACCCTCAGCTAGAACCTAACAAGGGGAATGGAAAAGGGAAGCAGATCATTGATGTGGAGCCCAGCGCCACTATTGCCACCACCAAGATCCAGAAAAATGAGCGCAAAGATCCAGAGGAGGGGGAACGTCTTTTCCACTCACAGATGTGGGTGAAGGGTTCGCCACTGCAATTGATTGTCGACAGTGGCAGCCAAAACAACCTCATTTTTGCAGAGGCCGTGAAGTGGTTGGGTCTATCGACTACACCACACCCACAGTTGTAGAGTATCAGGTGGCTTCATGAAAGACGAGATCTCAAAGTTCGCCAGCAGTGCCTCCTTCCCTACAGCATCAAGCCCTTCATAGACGAGGTATTGTGTGATGTTATACCTCTAGATGTTTGTGATGTACTATTAGGCCAGCCATAGTTGTGGAGGCGACATGTTGTGTATGAGTCAAGGCCTCGCGCTGTCATTATTTCTTTGGATAATTCATTATACAGGATATCGGAGGTAGCCCCACCTACCGCCACCTCTTTGATCACTGCCAAGAAAGGCAGCAAGCTCATCTCACAAACTAGGAGATTTATTTTCTGTCTGGTTCGCTGCCAAAGTAAGGGGAAGATCATTGCTACATCCATGACCCCTGCAAAGGGTTCCTCCACGTAGCAGCATCAGCGAAGGGATACGGTCATGATAGAACACAAGAACAACTTCTCCTCACCCATAGGGGTACCACACAAGTTTCAGGTGGGTGACAAAGTTTGGTTACATCTGCAGAGAGAATGCCTTACCAGAACCCATCAAAAACTCACACCACTCTGACATGGTCCTTACACTGGTACCAAGGCTATGGGCAACAATGCTTTGAAGCACAACATTCCTCCATTCCTTCGCTTGCACCGAGTGTTCAATATGGACCATTTTCGACCATGCTTCCCACCATTTCTGGACACATCAGAGATTGCAGAATAGCTCACCGAAGACCCAGCTTAGCAATAGCTTGCTCATCTCAGGGAGGAACTCAATGCAATGGGGACCATTGCTTCCTAAGGGGGGAGGAATGATTCAGGTGGATGTTGGTGGCCACCCACCTATCGCATTTGGACCCCCACAACTATCTCTTTTAGTTCTTTTAGTTTCCTAAATTGTAGCACAATTTACTATTTTTAGCAGTTTTTCAGGTCCTAAACTTTCAGACCCGTTTTGAGACCCTAAACGACGTTTTTTGGGAAATCTGGGGGCAACATGGCTCCATGGACCAATTTTTCGCTTCCCAAAGTGGTAGTGCTCGGATAGATCTTTCGAACGAGCTATTGTACACGTCAAATGGAGATCGTATGCCAAAGTTACAACCCCGAGAAATTGATGTACCAATTTACTCAAACGAGGCCCACAATTTGAAGTTTCATCTTCTAGGGTTAGGTTTTGGGATGTGAAGGGTTTTCCATTGTTTCTCAACAATAAATATGCCTTCGAGCCTCATTGTAACACAGTTCAGAATGGTTCAGTGGCATGTAGCTGCCACATCTCTTCTCAGAGATAAGCTACCATCGCCCTAGTTGGTTTATTTCCATTACTGTTTATAAGCATATTCTAGTATTTGACATTAATGAAATGGAGTATTATTTCCACTGAATTTCTGTGTTTATGGTTATTTCTATAATTTGTTGCGTTCCTGTTTAATTCTGGATCAGTGGTATGAGAGCGGTCTGCTTTTTCTCTGTTTTTCTTTGAATGTCCCCAACGAGGTCGGGATATAAGGAGTTAGGGCTTGAACTGGTCGAACCTTTGCAAGACCAGCCTTGCAAATCCTAACGGCCTCCCATGGCGGATGAGAAGAAAGACTGAGGGGTAGGAGATCCTATCAAAATCTTGCTCGAAGAAGTGCTCGAGCAACAACGGAACGCGATGATGGACAGCTTTGCCCAAATCCTTCAGCGGCTACCCAGAAGTGATGCATCGGCTTCCAGCAGCTACTCTGGAAATGCCACACCCTTCAAGGTACAAGTTAATTCCGAAATCCCCATATTCGAGGGTCAAATAGACGCAGATGTCGTAGATAAATGGTTAAATCTGCTAGAAGGATATTTTTTTGTTCATGAATTTTCAAGTCAGGAAAAGATTGTTTTCACTCTTCTCAAAGCAGCCTCCCACGTCAAGGACTGGTGGGAAACCTACTATGAGCAGAAGAATGAAAGCATAGGCTCACTATTTTCAGCCGCACCCACTTGGGATTCATTCCTGGATGCCATCAAGGAGCAGTACTACCCTGTCAAAAGCTATGAGGACAAATACATGAAATGGACAACGCTGCGGCAAGGACGGGACCAAGATGTGCCAAAGTTCACAAACACTTTTCATACCCTTCGCACACAGTTGGGTATCAAAGATTCTAAGCTGCAGTTGGTACTCAAATGCCGTGGTTGCCTACACAGATACATCCAGGAAGAGATGGATTTCTTGAACATCTCCTCACTCGGCACAGCATACCGATACGTTGTCAAAATCGAGCAAAAGTTCAAATAGAAGAAGTGAGACATTGGATCTGCAAATCCGAAGCCCAAAGGACAAAGCCAAGGCTGGATGACCCAAGATAACCCCTCAAAGCCACAAGAAAAGACCAACACCACGAAGCTAAAGAAGGACACAGGAAAGTGGTGTGAGTTTCACAAGAGTCCCACTCATAACACAAGTGAGTGTCGGACCAAGCAGTCACTGGTGGCCGAATTGAAGGCTTCTGAATCAGATGCATGTTCTGACCCTAAGCCAGAACCTAACAAGGGGAATGGAAAAGTGTTGTTGGGAAAAGTATCCATTCGGAATGCCCCTATCCCACTCTAAGGTGTGATAGTGCCTTAGCAACAAACAAGGAAAACTAATTGAGTATTTCTTCTTTATGAAATGTAAATGAGGAGAAAGGATGTAACTAACCTGTGTCTTCCGCTAGTTTGTTGATCCAATCACTCCTCTCTTCAGTGGCTTTCAGCTCCTTGCTCCTTCACCGGCCCAGCTTCACCGAATTCCTGCAAGATCACAAGAGAGAGAAACTACACGAAGATATAGATATACATTCATAAAAAGCTCAAGATCAGATTAAGCTAAACATGTAAGAATAACAAAACATCATTGGTACACAGCATGTAGGAGAAACTCAAATAGTTTATTGATAGAATAAGAAAGTCCAAGAGGAGATACAACCAAGTGAGTTCCGATCTAGCATCTACCTCCCAGCAAAGGAATCCCTTCCTCTCCTCCAACAAAGCATAAATCACCCAATGTACTAATCTCAATCTCAAACCAACAACAATTATCTGCAAAGTACAAAATTCCAGCCTGCTGGACCTCTGGGTGAGAGATCCATATATAGATGTAAGCAGAGAGGATGAGTCAGCTTATGTTTTGACTTGTGGCTTCTCTCTGTCAGTTCTTGCTTCCACTTGGAGGTTGAGAGCCTCTTACTCATCACTAGTCGAATTCATTGAGGCAAGTGTCATTGGAGAAGATTCTGGAAGCTTCCATGGTCTTTCCACCTCGTTGAATGAGCTTGCCATTTGTCATTTCCCGCTCACCGCACCCTGGTAGTGCTTCCACTTGCGTTGCAACGCATCTAGCCAGTGTAGCCTTTGCATTTCAACGCAGGCAGCTAGTGGAGCCTCTGAATTGATCCTGAATTGACTGTTTTTGAGTTGTTTTTGGTGGAGAACTTCTGGGAGAAGCTGTCATTGGTTGACCTTGTTCCTTTAGGGGCAGGAACATCTCTTTTAGGGACTTTGGATCCGTTGGATTATGAACATTTCATGCTCAATGCTGTAAGGCACAAAAATGTCTATAACAGTTGCCCCCTAAAGTATGAGGCCGTTTATCGAGTGAAATGCTTTATTAGGAGGATCCGAAGTTCTTCCAATGCTGGGAGGAGACCTGTAATAAGATACAATACAATACATTATTTTCCATACTGCTTTCATGATCTAGCTGAGGCGGGCATTCCCATGCTCAGCTTTATAAATTCATTTTTCTGTACATAGGACAGACAATCGTCTGATGGTAGACTGATGATTTTGATGAAATCATCATCCTTTGGGTAGGATGATTATCTGTACTACAATGCTGTACATGTCAATGTCTTTATTTTTTCCTGAATATATATCGCAACCCGGATGGATGAAACTAGATCCGGGGTCTTCAATCTCGTCCGATCTTCAATCTAAGTACAAGTCGATCCATGTGAGAAATGTTTTTGAAGTCGAACATGGAAAGACATCGCTTGATTACCAGTCAATGATGTAAACTGTTAACAAGCACGAGAGGAATCACCGATAATGATAATGACCCTCAAGGTACTGCAGTACAATTTACGTGGTGTGAATAAAGGACTTGGCATCGAACACCACGCAAAATCTTTCGGTCGAAGGTCATTGATGTATACCTGTCGCCGGAAGTGAGAAACTTGCCATTGAGGCATGCAAGCTTCAAAGTACTGAAGGGGGTGTTCCTAGATCAACTTCTTGGATAATGAGCTGACGTCGACAAGAAGCGATCCGTCAAAGGAGGGCCTTAATGTATCCCACATCAGTGACATGGAACGGAGCAAATGATTTTGATGGAGGTGAAAACGATCTGATGATATATGGTTTAGGGTGGCGGTCATGAAAGAATGAAGGATAATGTATGGTAGTGGACGGGACACGGTTGACTTCTCTGGATGACTTCTCTTGAACATATCGGCGACACTTATGTGATGGATTGGTAGCATCTACCCCAAAGATGGATGGTATGGTGAGACCATGGTGATGTGACCGGTGAATGAAACAACCCAACCCGACTCAGGCACGGAGTGGAAGTGTCATGTTCAAGAGCGACTTGCTACCAATAAAAGTTCTTTGAGTTTCTTCCCAATTTTTCCCCAGTCATTTCTGACCAGTACCTCTTTATTTTTGTCAAGCTTGAGGAGGATAACATATGCTTGTTCTAGAATTTGCCCTTCGGGCAAACCCATCGCTACGTTTTAACGAGCCTAGCGATAGTGAAACTCGTTCTCGTCTAAAGACAAGTTTGTCGCTATTGATCCTTTTAACGAGTCTAACGACAAAGATAACTCGGTCCTTTTCAATTTTAGAGAGTCTGAAAAGGTACGTAAAGTTAACTCCGAAAGTCCTTTTTCGTCATCTAATCCCCTAGGTCCGAAAAAGTATAAAACAATACAGAAGGGATGAATTTTCGATAGTTTTAACGAGCCGAACAAAACAAGCGCCCGATATTTTTGTGCAATAATCCCTCAGGTCCAAAAAGATTAAAATCTAGAGGAGGGATAGCACTTCCTGTCACTTTAACGAGCCGGAAGGCCAAAAATCGGCAATCTTTTCATATTTTACGAGTCAAATGAAAAGAGCTTAAAGAAGACTCGTCTTTTGAGGAACGAGTGATAAAATGGGTAGCAGCTGATTCCAGGTAAGGGTTGGAATTTTCCAAGCACGGCAGTGTCACAAGGATGGCTAGTGAAATCACTCTTCGCAGCTGTTCCTCAAAATGGGTAAACAATCATATGGAGGTGAATGATCGGCCAATGGAAAAGTGGAGGTGACGGTGCAAACACGACCAAGGCTTTAATGGCTGATAATGCTACATTCACGGTGGTTATTTACCGGAGGATAGTTCATTTTTTAATGAGCTTAAACGCGGGTTGAAACACTTGCTCGGTCTTATGTTTATTTTTTAACGAGCATGAACTATGTGCTAAAACTGCTCGATTAATCCAGTCATATGATAAGAATGTCTCATATAAAAACGGCAACTTTTAGATTTTTGCCCCACATCCTTTCTTTATGCAAGTTCGGAAACGACTAATCCTACGAGTTTAAAGGGTTAGACCTACAGGTTTAAAGGGAGGACCTAAAAATTTAAAAAATAAATAGCCGCCCCTTGCTTGCAATCCAAAAGGTTTGCATGCCCCCAGGTATAAAGTACGATTTCAAGGTTACCCCTACTTCACTTCCGCCAAAACATTTGTTTTACCGAGAGAGGCCTACCTCTTTCAGGTTACCCAAAGATTGTCTTATTCACACAGCAAACAAAACACTTCTTTGGCGATGTCCATCGAGATGAACAAAGGTGAGTGACTCTGTTCTGTCAAACACATAACTTTGACAAAAGAATCTTATTCTAGAACAACCCCTCTTCCAATCACGGACGGGGTATGGACTAGTCATATTCTCCCGCGGAAACCTACCCTATACCCAAAGTTTTTCTGCTGAAGCAGACCAGGACGCATGCCCCCTGGGTTCCAGTCATATCCTTCCGAATCACTCGCGCTCATCGGGAGGACGGACCATGGGTTGAGACATTTCTTGCATGAAGAGACCATTTAGGGATGGTATATGACTATTTGCGATGCGTGATCCGGGAAATGAAAGCTAGTCCACGAGCTTGACCACTCTTCCTTTGTGCGGAAAACACATTACTCTAAAGAGTGAGGAGACGATGGCTCCCATGCAATATATATAGTCTCGTCCAAGGAGTAGGTTATAATCCAAGGGTCCTTGAACGACCATCACGTTCATTTGAACGGTCTTCCCTTTCAATGTTATGGGCACATTGGGGAGGATCCCTAAAGGTCGACTAGTTCCTTTGTCGAAGCCTGTCAGATTTCTCATCTCAGGCAAAAGCGATGGCGAACCAAGCACTTTCCAAGCAATAGAGGAAAGGATACTCACAGATGCCCCCTCATCAATGATGGTGCCAGCCATGACCATTCTGTATATTTGAACGATAACCAGGAATGGTATGCTCGCTGGTAACCGGGGTCTGCCTAGTTGGTTACAGTCGAAGGATACAACTAGGTTGCTTGGTGGTGGGACCGAGTAGACGACCGGATATTGCTCTGACGAACTTCCTTCCTGCGATAAAGGAATGGGCGCATTGCCCCCGTGTTCGTCGGAGTCTATGCTGATGAAGAGAATTTGGATGGTGTCATCCTTATCCTCTTCAGTGACTATATCATTCGAAGATAAAACCTCTGAAGGCAAGACCGGGTCAACTGCCGCCTCGACCTTTTGACTTTTGTCGGGTATGGATTCAGTAGGTTCATCTTCAATGACCTGCGCTTCAGCTGACCACTTGAGCGGGCCAGCTGGATTTTCAACTAACGAAGGACTCGGCAAGATTTTTTTATATCCAGGAGGGAGTCGTAACGATGAAACCGGACGATCATCCAAAACTCTTTTTGCTTCATCTAAGAAGGGACAACGGTGGATGGCGTGGTTGCCTTCGCACAGTCTACAGGGAGATCTAGCTCTCCCTTTTTTTCCAAGGACTTCACTTTCGCTAGTTGACGGTGTGCATTCAACATGGCTATCAGAGGTTGATGCCACCGGATTGTGCAAACGGGGAGACCAGTCCCTTAGTATCCGAGGGATGCAGGGACAATCTCTGTGAAAGTGGTCTCCCTTGCATATGACACATGGCGATTTAGGCCTAGTCAGTGATGTGTGTGGATTTTCGTTAGACGACACTCGTTTGCCCCCAGTTGCTTTTGGCTCCTTCTTCTTCTTCTCTTTCTTCTTCTTTTCCTTCTTCTCCTTAGGAACTTGGTTTTTAGCTTTACCAGTCCCGTCACGCGAAGAGGAAGGAAGAGAAGAAGAATTAGAGGAAGTAGAAGGTTGGTGGGAAATTCTGGACTCGTCTAACTGCTGATTCGACTATTCAGGAATAGTGGTGTTCTGAACGACATTGGTTGAGAAGAGCCAGACCAGCAGGCCAATTGTCAGTCCTGGAAGTGACAATGTGGCCATATGGGGTGCACCAACATCTCCCCAAGAGGAGAAGGGACTAGGATTTCCACCAAGGGGAACTCCTTGGTTGGTAGGCTCCATTTTCTCAACCTAAAGATCAATGCAGGAAAACGGGTATGAATATTCCGTTTAAAATAAATTTTAACGACGCTTAGACACAACTTTCTTTTTCAATTTTAAAGAGTCGAGAAAAGCAAAAGATGACTCTAGTCTCCTTCGATGTTTTAACGAGCCCGAAGTGACAAATGCTCGGATGTACTTTTTCTGTCATAGAGTCTGAAAAAGGCCAAAAGGAACTGCTCTGGAGTTCTAGGTAGAGGGTGTGCCAAACTTTTCACAAAACCGCAGAATACTTTTTAAGGTACGGGCGGTCAATCTTCCTGAATGCTGTGTTCAGTGCATTGCGATCAGTAGGGCAGTTGACACGGCTTCCTAAGGATAAAGGTTTTATGCCTATAGGGGTCTCCCAATATATACTCGACGGTACGTGGGAGAACAATCCGTACTGGCGCTTATCGTCTCTCAGGAGGAATCACCCAACCATCAGCGAGATCGACAGTCACCACGTTTTACGACGCTGGAACACGTCTCTAGCCTAGACCTCTATGTTGTGCGTTAAGTTACAAAGCGTTGTTAAGTTCATTCAATTTATTTTAGGTTGATCTTTCTTAGAATTTTGCCTTTTTGGATCACCACGAGATGTATGATACAATTCCTAAATGCAGTCTAAAGATGATAAGCAAGCTTTTATATCTTTTCAACAATGAAAATCCTAGCTACAAGGGGAAAAGAAAGACACAATCTTTTCTCAAAGAGCATAGAGCACACTGTAATGCACTTTTCCTAAATCAAAGCATGCAAACTATCAAAATGAAAATGCACATATGCATGTATTTGTTTTCACTTTCTTAATATTGATGCCTAAAAAGAAAGTTGTTGTACAAATTTGAATTCGATTTCAAGTGAAAAACATAAACAAGCTCCTTTTTCGAAATCAAAAAGACAATTACGACACTCTATGATTTACTTGTTTCGACACTAGAAATGCATAAATTCAAACCAAACGACAAAAGGAAAAGCTTAATCAACTGTGTACAGCAAACAAACTCACTCCTAAGACCAAAAAGACACTTACGACAGGTCTAGATCTAAGGGCGACAGTATGACTAGTTTACTTTTGTAATGGGAAACTGCAAATGATGTAACAAATACACAAAGAACAAATACAGTTTCTTTATACAACTGAGGCGGAATTGAGGCAAAGAAAAGGGGTTTCAGATAGGTACACACACTGATAACAGGCTGCAAAAACAGAGACAAAACTGAGCAAAAGGAAGCAGGGAACCACAGCTGCACAAGGCAAGGGCTGATCAGCGCACCCTCAGCACAAAGAAACTGAACTTCAGCGTAGGTAGCCTTCATGGGACCTACGTTGAAATGCAGAACCTCTTCACAGAGTCTGCGCTGAAGCAGAAACGAGAGTTATTTTTGGGTTCTGGGTCACGGTTTGCAGTTTAATCTACAGTTTTTGGCCGGATAAAAGCTATCAATTAGGTACAATTAGGAGGATGATTTAAAGGAGGACTAAGATCTATCACAAAGGGCTGTCAGAGTACTTGTGGATCAGCTGTTCAGATCATAAAAACAGGCCCAGTGAGTGGACTAGAGTGGCAGATCTCTACTTTGCATTTGTAAATGGCAAATGCAGTTCGATTCAGCACTCCTGAGTTTATGAGAAGAACAACAATAGAAACACAAATAAACTAACAAGATACGTTCCCCAGTGGAGTCGCCAATTTGTTGTTGGGAAAAGTATCCATTCGGAATGCCCCTATCCCACTCTAAGGTGTGATAGTGCCTTAGCAACAAACAAGGAAAACTAATTGAGTATTTCTTCTTTATGAAATGTAAATGAGGAGAAAGGATGTAACTAACCTGTGTCTTCCGCTAGTTTGTTGATCCAATCACTCCTCTCTTCAGTGGCTTTCAGCTCCTTGCTCCTTCACCGGCCCAACTTCACCGAATTCCTGCAAGATCACAAGAGAGAGAAACTACACGAAGATATAGATATACATTCATAAAAAGCTCAAGATCAAATTAAGCTAAACATGTAAGCATAACAAAACATCATTGGTACACAGCATGTAGGAGAAACTCAAATAGTTTATTGATAGAATAAGAAATTCCAAGAGGAGATACAACCAAGTGAGTTCCGATCCAGCATCTACCTCCCAGCAAAGGAATCCCTTCCTCTCCTCCAACAAAGCATAAATCACCCAATGTACTAATCTCAATCTCAAACCAACAACAATTCTCTGCAAAGTACAAAATTCTAGCCTGCTGGACCTCTGGGTGAGAGATCCATATATAGATGTAAGCAGAGAGGATGAGTCAGCTTATGTTTTGACTTGTGGCTTCTCTCTGTCAGTTCTTGCTTCCACTTGGAGGTTGAGAGCCTCTTACTCATCACTAGTCGAATTCATTGAGGCAAGTGTCATTGGAGAAGATTCTGGAAGCTTCCATGGTCTTTCCACCTCGTTGAATGAGCTTGCCATTTGTCATTTCCCGCTCAGCGCACCCTGGTAGTGCTTCCACCTGCGTTGCAACACATCTAGCCAGTGTAGCCTCTGCATTTCAACGCAGGCAGCTAGTGGAGCCTCTGAATTGATCCTGAATTGACTGTTTTTGAGTTGTTTTTGGTGGAGAACTTCTGGGAGAAGCTGTCATTGGTTGACCTTGTTCCTTTAGGGGCAGGAACAACTCTTTTAGGGACTTTGGATCCCTTGGATTATGGACATTTCATGCTCAATGTTGTAAGGCACAAAAATGTCTATAACACAAAGGGAAGCAGATCATTGATGCGAAGCCCAGCACCACTGTTGCCATTGCCAAGATCCAGAAAAATGAGCCCAAAGATCCAAAGGAGGGGGAACATCTTTTCCACTCACAGATGTGGATGAAGGGTTTTCCACTGCAATTCATTGTCGACAATGGCAGCGAAAAGAACCTCATTTTAGCAGAGGTCGTGAAGCAGTTGGGTCTACTGACTACACCACACCCGCAACCGTATAGTATCGGGTGGCTTCATGAAGGACGAGATCTCAAAGTTCGCCAATTGTGTTGCCTTCCCTACAGCATCAAGCCCTTCACAGACGAGGTATTGTGTGATGTTACACCTCTGGATGTTTGTGATTTACTATTAGGCCAACCATAGTTGTGGAGGCGACATGTTGTGTATGAGTCAAGGCCTCGCGCTGTCATTATTTCTTTGGAAAATTCATTATACAAGATACCAGATGTAGCCCCACCTACCACCACCTCTTTGATCACTACCAAGAAAGGCAGCAAGCTCATCTCATAAACTAGGAAATTTATTTTCTGTCTACTTCGCTCCCAAAGTAAGGGGAAGATCGTTGCTACATCCATGACCCCCGCAAAGGGTTCCTCCATGCAACAGCAGCAGCAAAGGGATACAGTCATGATAGAACACAGGAACAACTTCTCCTCACCCACAGGGGTACCACACAAGTTTCATGTTGGTGACAAAGTTTGGTTACATCTGCAGAGAGAACGCCTTACCAGAACCCATCAGAAACACAGACCACTCCGACATGGTCCTTACACTGGTACCAAGGCTACGGGCAACAATGCTTTGAAGCACAACATTCCTCCATTCCTTCGCTTGCACCGAGTGTTCAATATGGACCATTTTCGACCATGCTTCCCACCATTTCTAGACACATCTGAGATTGTAGAACAGCTCACTGGAGACCCAGCTCAGCAAAAGCTTCCTCATCTCAGGGAGGAACTCAATGCAATGGGGACCATTGCTTCCTAAGGTGCGAGGAATGATCCAAGTGGATTTTGGTTGCCACCCACCTATCCCATTTGGACCCCCACAACTGTCTCTTTTAGTTCTTTTAGTTTCCTAAATTGTAGCACAGTTTACTATTTTTAGTAGTTTTTCGAGTCGTGAACCTCCGGAGCCATTTTGAGGCCCTAAACGACATTTTTTGGGAAATCTGGGGGAAACATGGGTCCATGGACCGATGCTTCCCTTCCCAAATTGGTAGTGCTCAGTTAGATCTTTCGAACGAGCTATTGTACGTGTCAAACATAGATCATATGCCAAAGTTACGACCCCGGGAAATTGATGTACCAATTTACCCAAACGGGGCCCATAATTTGGTGTTTCATCTTCTAGGGTTAGGTTTTGGGATGTGAAGGGTTTTCCATTGTTTCTCAACAATAAATAGGCCTTCGAGCCTCATTGTAACATAGTTCAGAATGGTTTAGAGGCATGTAGTTGCCACATCTCTTCTCAGAGATAAGCTACCGTCGCCCTAGCTGGTTTATTTCCATTACTGTTTATAAGCATATTCCAGTATTTTACATTAATTAAATGGAGTATTATTTCCTCTGCATTTCTTTGTTTATGGTTATTTCTATAATTTGTTGCATTCCTGTTTAAGTCTGGATCACCTTTTCGTAGTGGCATTGAAGGGTGGAATAAAGGGTTAGTCTAGCAAGCCCTAGAACTAAGTGACCTGCGTGAAGGCAGGAATAGAAGGAATAAACTGACATCGCAACCATCTTAGGATGTAGAAACTTGTTTCCAACATCCCCCCATACTACTTCGGGTGAGATTTCAATCTACACTCCACGGGTGGACGCCGAAAGGGTCGGTAGTGTAGGGATATGTTTGGCTAACTAACGCTGAACCTGGGTCAGGTCCTCAGTAGCCAACAAGGGATAAGATAGATTTTGATGAGCCATGCACTAAAAAGGATGCTATTTTGAAGATGAAGTACTTATATGAGAAATCAAATCATATTTATGAATTCAAGACTGAAAGGAAAGAAAATGGAAAGCCCAAATTCAAGGGAAAGGGGAAAGGAGTTGAAAGACAACAAAATGGAGGAAATAATATGAATTATACCACTATCAACAAGTCTGAATTTCAGCAAAGATCTGTTATTACTAGTAAAGACTAATTTTCTAAGTCTACAAGAGAAAAAACAAATGAGTCTAGAAGGAAACCCTTAGAGTGCCATAGATGTGGGAAGGACCAAATACGAAGAAATTGTCCTCAATTATAGGGAAATAATCCAACATTGTACATTGTATAGGAAGTCAACATAGTAAATGATGTGGCTTGGAGCATACCACACATCTATGCGCCATTGGAAAATAAATAGGCTAATCACCAAGCCTGAGTGATTTAAATTGAAGGTATAGTCAATAACCAATCTATTTCTATTCCAATTGACCCTAGATAAAACTTTCATTATGTGAGTCTGTCAGTTGTAGAGAAGTGTGCATTGAAGTTCACAACACACTAAAATTCATGGTTGGTTCAACTAGCCATTAGAAACACGAGGAGGGTTGAACATGTGGTAAATTTGTGTCTAGTGGTGATGGACAACATGCTTGTGAAACATGAATTAAAAGTACTACCCTTGGGTTAATATGACATATTAACTAGCATGGGTAGCTAGCTTTGCATAGGACAAAGGTTGATTTCTTTAGCAATATGATCAGGTGCCTTAATGAATCTGGGGAGAGAATCACACTCCAAGGAAAACGAAAGCTTGTAACTATTAGAAAAATCACTTCAAAATAGATGAACTGGTGTAGTAGGAAGTGATGAAAGCTATTTGTGGTGTGAGTGACTAGTGAACCATGGGTCGAGGAGGGAAGGGTGGAAGAGAAACCATTCATTAAAAAATTCAATGATGCCTTTCTTGAAGAGATTCGAGGATTTCTACGAATAAGGGAAACTGATTTTTCAGTTGAGCTGCTACAAAAACTAGCTTTAATGTCCAAAGACCCATATTGAATTAGTAGTATGGAATTAGTGGAGATAAAATTAGAGTTAAAATAAATGTTGGACATATGGTATATCGGAACCAGTGTATCACCCTGGGGAGCACTCATTCTTTTTGTAAATAATAAGGATGAAACCCTAAGGTTGTGTAATTATAGATAATTGAAGAAATCCACAATGAAAAATAAATATCTCCAGCGAATGATCAATGATATGTTTGATCAATTGAGGGGAGAAGCAGTCTCTTTAAAGATTGATATGAGATATAGGTACCATCAGGTACATATAAAGGGTGAAGAAATTTATAAAACAACATTCAGAACCATCAAGTACATATAATGTGTCTAATGAATGATGTGCTTAATCCTTATCTGGATAAATTTGTATTAGTTTTTTCTAATGACATATTGGTATATTCCAAGAACAATGAGGAACACGAGAAGCGTTTAGCAGTAGTACTACAAGTTCCAAGAGAGAATAAACTCCACACGGAACTCAACAAGTGTGAATTATTCCAGTAATAGGTTCAATATCATGGAATGCCCCACTCCCCAAAATGTGATAAAATTTATATCTTTTATGGGTTTGGATAGATGTTGGAGGTTCAGTCATAGCTTATATAAGATTGAAAATCCAATCAAAAAACTACAGAAGAAGTTGAAAATTCCAATGAACATTGGAATTCCATCCAAGCTTTGAGAAATTGAAATATCTACTCACATATGTACCAATTCTAAGGATAGTATATTTAGATAAATATTTTGTGGTGTCCACAGATTCCTAAAAGGAAAGGATCCGTAGAGTCGTCAAGCAAGAAGAATAGGTTGTGCATTATGAGTCTAGAAAGATGAATGAGTATGAGCAGCATGATGTGACTCATTATATAGAATTGGTAGTGATAACATTAGAGGAAATTTCATCCTAAAAGTTCCCATCAAATTTTCATGTAATTTCCATGTCATAATATTTAAACCAATCAAACTCCTTTAAATTTAAAAAGGTGTACATGTAAATATTTTGGAGGGAAAACAATTAAAACTACTTTTTCAATTTATTTTTTTTGGCTTATCTCCTTATAGGTTTACTCAAATTTCAAGTGTAGACACTCATTGGATGCATAATTAAATTCCACATCCAAAGAGTACCCATTATGCATACTTTTAAGAAGACCCACATTAATAAAAATTGAATATACATTAAAAAAACATTTTCAACACATTTTTTAATGTATCTTCATTTTTTAATATTAATGTGGGTCTTCTCAAAAGTATGCATAATGGGTACTCGTTGGATGCAAACTTTAGTTCTACATCCAAAGGGTGTCTAAACATGAAATTTGAGTAAATCTATAAGTGTTGGCTTGTGTTATAGCCTTTCCACAACTAGCTCCCCTAGTTAACTAGGGGGTGGAGGTCCCTTATTGTTGCACCGACTGTGTAGCGAGGGGGTCACAGGGGGTTTGAGGGGGGTTGTTAGCCCCCCTGTACAGGGTCCGAGGCAGTGCCTTGTGGAATTTTTTTTTTTGGACCCTATATTAGGTGGGGTAAACCTACCTATGGTTTTGTGCATGGTTTTCGCACATGGTTTTGGGTGCGATGGTTTTCAGTCCATGGTATTGGATGCTTCAGCATATATATATATATATATATATATATATATATATATATATATATATATATATATATATATATATATATATATATTGTAACATTGAAAGGAACATAATAAAAAGTCAAGCCGGTAGTCCCGGCTTTGGGATCTAGGGGAAAATCTCTGTGTGTATGTGTTTTATGTGTTATGCTCTCGCATTTTTATTTTCTGTGTTTCCAAATATATATGCAGGTAATTTATGTACAGGGTTAAAACCTACATTTGGTATCAGAGTTGTTTTGGCTTCAAGGGGATGCCTTTGTTGCTGATGGGTTTCGCTCAAGCATGTGGTAGACCCTGTTCAGTGGGATATTTGCGAGATCGATTTTGGTGGTGAAAGAAGATGGTGAGTAGTAGAAAGATAGAGTTCGAGAAATTTAATGGTCATATTTTTGAGTTATGGAAACTTAAGACAAAGGATATGTTGGTAGATAAAGATCAGTGGATCACGGTATATCTAGGTACTAAAGCAATGGGAGTGTCCGATGAAGAATGGAAAAAATTGCATCAGAAGGCAAAGAGCACAATACGATTGTGTGTCTAAGATTCAATATTGTTGAATGTATCAAGGGAAGCTATGGCTAAGGCTTTGTGGGATAAGTTAGGGACTTCGTACCAATCTACGTCTCTGGTGAATAAAATGTTCCTATGGAAAAAGCTGTATAACCTGAGGATGAAAGCTAGAGACTCGGTGACAGAGAATTTAAATGCATTTAATACTTGGTAAGTCAATTATTATCTGTTGATATTAAAGTTCTATATGAGGATAAGTGCATCAGTTTGTTGTGTTCTCTACCATATTCATGGGATAGTTTGGTTATTGCAATAGGTAGCAATGCAACTGCCTTGTACTTTGATGAAATAGTCTCATCCTTTCTGAGGGAGGAGATGAGACAGAAAAATATGGAGAGCCAGAATGGTGATGCCTTGTCTGTACAAGGACGGTCCCAGAACAGAAAAAGAAAAAAAAATTCATCGAGTGGGAGATCTTAATCTAGAAGGAGATTTAAATATCCAAGAAAACCTGTAAAGGTGTGCTGGAAACACAGAAGGGGAGGACACTACAAAATGGAATGTAAATCTAAAGCTCTTGACAAAGGAAAGGGATCTGATGATACTCCTTCTATAGAGGTGAAAACCACCTCAGATGAAGGTGGGGATGTGTACTTGGCTTCTTCAAGTACACCTGTAGATCATGATGCATGGTTGATTGACTCATGTACATCCTTTCACTTCACTCTCCATAGAGAGTGGTTCTGCGAGTATGCAAAATATGATGGTGGTGATGTCTTCTTGGGGGATGACAGGAAGACTAAAATCATTGGTTGTGGAAAAAGTTAAGTTGAATTTGCAAGGTGGAAGGATCAGAACACTTCCAGGTGTTCTGCATATTCCTGCATTAGCCATAAATCTAATTTCTGTAAGCAAGTTGGATGATGCAGGTGTAAAAACAGTGTTTGAAAAACATACCTACAAGATGGTTTGGGAAGCACTGGTATTGATACAGGGAGTTTATATTGGAACTTTGTACAAGCTACAAGGTAGCACTATAATTGATGGGTGCAACAGTTCTGTGGTTCCTAAAAGTGGAGTAGAAAATCTAGTGGTCTCTGGAGAAAGTACCATGTTATGGCATCAAAGGCTTGGACATATTGGAGAGAAAGGCCTTCAAATACTTGATGGTAAAGGTATGGTAGAAGGTATGACTAATAGTTCTCTAGATTTTGTTTTCTATCAACATTCTGTATATGGGAAGCAAAATTGGGTGAGTTTCCCCTCTGGTGGTAAGAGGGCAAAATAGATATTAGAGCTTGTGCACAGTGATGTGTTTGGACCTGTGAAGGTTCCATCACTGGGTAAGTCTGTGTACTATGTATCATTTATAGATGGCTTCTCAAGGAATACATGGATATATTTCATTAAGAAGAAATCTGAAGTCTTTGACAGGTTTAAATAATTTAAGGCTCTAGTGGAAAACCAGATAAAGAAGAAGATAAAGGTGTTGAGGACCGATAACGGTGGAGAGTTTTGTAAGAAGGAATTTGAAGAATTTTGTAAGAAGTGTGGTATACCATGGTAGAAGACTACTCCATACACACATGAGCAAAATGGAGTTGCAGAAATAATGAACAAAACAATGATGGAAAGGGCAAGAAGCATGCTCAGTGGTGTCGGGTTAGGACAGGAATTCTAGGTATAGGCGGTGGAGACAACATGTTACCTGGTCAACAGATCACCTTGATCAACGTTGGAGGATAAGACTCCACAAGAGATATGGACTAGTAGGAAACCCTATCTTTCACATCTGAGGGTATTTGGATGTGATACATATGTACATGTTCCAAAGGAGAAAAGAACAAACTTGGATAGTAAATCTGAAAAGTGCATCTTTATTGGATATAAGGATCGTTTAAAAGGCTATAAGATTTGGAACTGTTATAGAAATATTTGGGCACTTCAACCCCAATCTTATATGTCGATAAACTAGAGCTCTTCAACCCTAAAAGTGTTGTTTCATACCCTAAAAGATCATGGTCAATTGATTACATCATTCCCCAAAAGTTCCACCTGAAAAACCATCCAGAATTGGCCTAAACTAGACCATACTAACTGCTCCACTGTCAGGGTGCAATGCATACTAACTTCTACACTAGCCAGGTGCAATGCATACTAATGAGGCCTTTTGTAGGGTGTGATGAGCGAGGATGGAAAAATGTCCGAGACAGTTTGCTAAGTGGATGCTCATGGAATCTTCTAGAAACTTCTCCTATGACACTTGCCTCTCTAAATTCGAATAGGGATGAGTAAGAGATCCAATAAATCTCCAAGTGGAACCAAATGTAACAAGTGGAATGACACTAATCAAAACCCAGAGATGACTCACTCCCTTGCACACATCTATAAATGGATCCATCATCTAAGAGATCCAGGGGCTGGAATATTGTGAATTGTAAGGAAGTGTTGATAGTTTGTATTTAAGAAAGAGTATTGTATTGTTGGGTGATATTGCTATTTCATGAGGTGAAGAGGGCGTTGATGCTAGGAGGATGATTCTGGATCAGACAATTGGGTTGTAATTCTCCCTTTTATTTTAATAAAGTTCTTCGAGCTTTCTTCCATATAACTGTGCAATTGTGAAATGTTATTATTTGTGAATGTCATTATATGTTCATTATATTCCTGATTCCGTAATGATTATGATATAATTGATAAACATGCTTTGATGGTTCTTTGTTACTGTGTTTCTACAAGTACTCTCCAAGCGGGATAAGTACGGAGAGGAGTTGCAAGCTCTGTCAAGGGGGAGAGAGATCAAGAAAGGAGTTAAGAGGAAGATCCAGGTTGGTTCCTTTGTCTTTCTCTTGTCTATTATACATAGAAGAAATCATGAATTGCTTTGAATAGTTGTTTCTATGGTAGCTGCGAAACCTAGAGGGCTAATCGCTCGAAAAGACACTAGTTTTCCCAAAAACAAATTGGTGACTCCACTGGGGAGTGAATAGATGTTTGTTTGTTGTTATTGTTTGTTTTATAACATATAGACAAAGCCTGAAGTTAGCCAAGTGTTGGCTAGTTGAGTTGTTTATTGATTAACAATCAAGTACCACATTAAATTGTCAACCTGGGAAAGTCTTTTATTTCAAAGGCTACCGCGTACTATATGTACTTAACTCTAAAAGCATTAAAAAGCTGTAGTATACATAATTCTCACGTTATGTTATAACAGTGTACTGTAAAGATAAAATGAAAGCAGTTAAATTAAGATTACAAATCTGAAAAGAAAAGTGATGGATGCTCTGTTAGCAGAGGATCAGGACCCTATCCTCCAGGTAAGGACATTCAGCACCTGCCCCTGTAACCAGATTGCTAATACACACTGCAATTCTAATTCACCGGTGAAATATTCTCTTACAGCTTCAAGCAATTAACAAAACAGAGTACTAGCAAAAAGGAAATCATCAGAGGTAATGCTACAGAATCCAAAACAGAGTACCAGCAAAAAGAGATTATCAAACACACTTACACACTTGACAGAAAAGTAAATGGGTGAATCTTGTGAGGAAGGTGGGCCCGGTCCCTCTCACAAGATTCCCCAGAACACAAATGCTAGATTAGATGCTTAGAACAATCTTCTATTCATCTGCCAAAAGATCCAGTTACAATGAAAGTTCAGACTTTTCTGTTGTCTTTCAAAATTTTCCTTACAAAACTATTTTTCTCCCCCCCTCTCTAATGTAGATGTCTCCTCTTTATAGAGGAGACATCTATTACAATAGACTATCACAGTTCATTCAGTTAACCCTTTCTGTCCAAAAATAAGAGTTACAGGATGCTGTTACAACAATGTGACAGTGCATTCTTTCTTGGGTTTCTTACTGTTACACAGCTGGTAACCGAACCTTGACCGTCTTCTTGGGATCCTCGCACTATCCTTTGCCGTTTCCCCATGGTTGCTGATTTAGTAAACCCATGTTGTTCCTGATATTTTGGCAACTGTAACTGTGTTTTACCCTTTTTGGACAGTTGCTGATCATGCTGCATCAGCGTGGAATTCTGGCGATCTTCAGATAGTTGCCGTTTGTTATTTCCAGTTGTTGCAAAATAGCATTCCCCTGCTTTAGATAGTTGCCATTGCTGGCTGTAGCAACTGCGTAGTTGCTGCTTCTGGTGTTGCAGCAACTGCGTAGTTGCTATTTCTGGTGTTATAGAAACTATGAATTATAATTCCTGCAGACTTTAGACAGTTCAGCGGTTACTTGGCAACTTAGTTAGCTTTTCCAAAGATAAATATAAAGATAACATGAATATGTAATGAACAATTAAACATATAGATATGCGGAGAGTTACTTCATACCTTGGGGTGATTAAGTCATTATGTAATCAAAGCTTTCAACTTATGAACTGAAAAAGGATAATATTATGGCAAAAATATAAGGTCAAAAATGGTCAATTCTGAGTCCTAACATCCCCCCCAACTGACGAGATTGCATGTCCTCATGCAATGCTTACTCTGAGTCTGAGTCGGAGTACTGAGATGAACAGTGTAAATTACTGAGACAATAGTTATAGGAAGTGGCATCAAACTTATCTCTGAACCCACAGACAGTCTGTATTTGCCTCCATGCTGTTGCCTCTTCCTTTTTGGATAATCCAAATTGGCCCTTGTATTGTTCACCAGATAACCATAGAAGTGGAAATTTAAATCTGTAGCCAATCCAGTTTTTAGCACAATGTTGCATGCATCTAACATAGTAAGGTACCCTTGAGATTGCTGCCTGTAAATTAGGTGGATTATAAGAGTGATATTCCTGCCTCTCCTTGGGGCAGTTTTCCTAGAATAAGTTATTTGCCTTGACAGCCAAGGGTGCCTTGGTTCTCACATAGTGTTGACAGTCTCTCAAGACCACTGCTTGTAGTTGCCTGACGTGGTCCTTCATTTCAGGATCACTTATCATTCTTTGATGTTGTGCAATGAAGGTGGCTGCGTTTTGAGGTTCAGCCCTAATCCACAGAAGGCAATTCTGTTCATTATGTTGAGCTGAGGTAAAAGCGTTTTGCCATGTAAGTTGGTTGGCTAAAAAGGAGATGAAAGCTCTCAGCTGTATGTCGCCAACAACAGGTAGCATATTCATGTTTCTCTCTTCGGACATGGCTTCATTATGGAGATAAAGCTCGCATAACAAATTTTGATCATTTTTAGGTGCCTCTGCAAAGGTTTGCATAAATTGTTCTGATGTAACCACCTGATGAGGTCTACCTTCTCTAACTGCCTTTATCTGTAAGAATGTCAGTCTTTCCCTCAAAAATGTTGCATAATTGAAAGAGGGTTTCCTTGTGGCAAGTGTTCTTTGGAATAACTCAAACATCTGGGAAAATCTAGCTTTTAGTTCCTTAATTTCTTTGTACTGAGCTCTACACTGCTCAAGTGCTTCCCAATTCTTATATGCATAATTGAACCAGGTCCCCTTTTGCTGTTGGAATGCTTTGCCTTGTGACAGCTCATATTCTCTCCACCATTTTCCTTTTAATTCTTGAAAACTATCTATTTCTATGCATGCATCACTAACAGAGGGAAGTTCTGTTTGTGTAAAGGCATCAACAAGGATAATCTGCTCTGTGATAATTGGAGTAGGCCGGGATGATCCAATGTCTTCCTTTCCATTTCCAGCTACTGTTTCTTCTTCATGTTCTATATTCTGTACTGATTCCTGTGTATCTGCTTCCTCTTCTTGTTCCATGGCGATTTGGGTAGGCCGGGGTGAGTCTATGCCTTTTTCCTCATTTCCTCCTATTTCCTGTGTAACTGCTTCCTTCTCTTGCTTCATAGAAATTTGGGTAGGCCGGGGTGAGTCTATGTCTTCTTCTTCATTTCCTTCTTTTTCTTCTCGTTCCATGGCAATTTGAATAGGCCTGGGTGAGTCTATGTTTCTTTATTTCCTCCTATAACTATTTCTTCCTCTCGTTCCATGGCAATTTGAGTAGGCCTGGGTGAGTTTATGTTTTCTTCATTTCCTTCTGTAACTATTTCTTCCTCTCGTTCCATGGCAATTTGAGTAGGCCTGGGTGAGTTTATGTTTTCTTCATTTCCTTCTGTAACTATTTCTTCCTCTCGTTCCATGGCAATTTGAGTAGGCCTGGGTGAGTTTATGTTTTCTTCATTTCCTTCTGTAACTATTTCTTCCTCTCGTTCCATGGCAATTTGAGTAGGCCGGGGTGAGTCTATGTTTTCTTCTTCATTTCCTGATTCTTGTGTAACTGCTTCCTTCTCTTGCTTCATAGCAATTTGGGTAGGCCGGGGTGACTTTATATCTTCCTCTTCTTTATTCCCTGTTACTTCCTGTGTAGTTTTTGGAGAACTTGCTGGTTCTTGTGTTTCAGCAAGTTCTTCTGTTTGCTCCTGTGCAGTTTCTGGAGAACTTACTGGTTCTTGTTTTTCAGCAAGTTCTTCTGTTTGCTCCTGTGTAGTTTCTGGAGAACTTACTGGTTCTTGTGTTTCAGCAAGTTCTTCTGTTTGCTCCTGTGCAGTTTCTGGAGAACTTACTGGTTCTTGTGTGTCAGCAAGTTCTTCTGTTTGCTCCTGTGTAGTTTCTGGAGAACTTACTGGTTCTTGTGTGTCAGCAAGTTCTTCTGTCTGCTCCTGCACCGTTTCTGGAGAGCCTGCTGGTTCTTGTGTGACAGCAGGTTCTTCTGTTTGCTCCTGCACCTTTTCTGGAGAGCCTGCTGGTTCTTGTGTGACAGCAGGTTCTTCTGTTTGCTCCTGTACCTTTTCTGGAGAGCCTGCTGGTTCTTGTGTGACAGCAGGTTCTTCTGTCTCAGCAAAGGGTTGTGGTGTTTCCGACTGTGTAACAACAAGTTCTTTTGTTTCAACCACAACAATAGGAACTTCAGTCATTGGTTCTTCCACTACTTTGTATCCTGCTTGAGTATATATCTCGCCACAATTGGCACACATATATTCATTCTCCTTACTCTTCTCTGCCGCAGATGCTACTCGTGCTAAAATGTGCAGGCTAAATTCATTTTGGTAGGCTTCCTTGATCCTTATTATTTCCTCCTGGTAATCCTGGATTTGGGACTTCAGAAATTCAATTTCTTCCTGCAGAGCAGATATGGTAGGCTGAGCTTGTGGAGCAGCAGGTTCCAGTGGAGGCAGAGGTTGTGCTTCAACATTGATTTGATCCCTTATACCCTCGACAGGTGGTTCTTGTGTGTCACCTGGGGTAGTGGCTGTTTCTTGTGTTGCAGCTTCTTGGCCAATATTACCTTGGGTGTCGGCAGCTGGTTCTTGTGTGTCAGCTGCCTTAAAATATGATGTCATGAAACTGTGAACACTCTGCATCTCAGCCTCCGAGGGTGAGGGAGAGGAGTTTCCAGGGCTGGTGGGAATGCGGGTTTTTAACGTGATGGGTGGTGAGCTGGGAGGGGTGTGGCTAGGAGATTCAGCTATTACAGACGACCGAGTCTTTTGCTTGGGTAGAGAAGCAGGGAATTCGGACATTTTTCTTTTCAGGCTGGCTTTCTTTAACATAGGGACAGTGGCAGAAATAGCAGCTGCTTTAGTTGAAGCCCTAGTTCTTCTTCTTTTTGGTGGGGTTTCATTTTTCTGCTGCATTTTTCGTTTGAGCAGGGTAATGGGGATGTTGTCATCAGAGTCATTGGTAGAAATACCAAGTATGGGAATGGAAGGATTGGTTCTATTGGGGGATGGGGTTGTTTCCGCGAGTATTTCTACTGCTGATTGTTCATTTTCAGCAACTTGTGGGGGTGTTTGCTGGAGGACTTCTTTGGGCATTTGTTCTGGAATGTCGTCTTCTTGCTAAGGGATTTCTTCAGGTATTTTCTCAGGAATATCCTCTGTTTGCTGAGGGATTTCTTCATCTTGCTGAGGTATGTCTTCAGCTTGGTGAAGAATTTCCTCTTCTTGATGAGGAATTTCATGTTCTGGCTAGGGAATTTCTGCCTCTTGATGGGGATTAATGGGGGGTGGAGGGTTATTTAAGGCGAGGCCTCCATTTATCAGCAATTCAGCTAGACGGTGGTGTTTCAAGGAAAGAAGCGGACGCTTTGCGTTAACAGTGTAACGTGACATATTTTTAAGACATCCCAATAAATAATATGGCATATTTATCAACTGACCATTCCTCAAATGATTCAACAAGACAAAATCATGCTGGTAAATTACCTGGTACCGGCCTTCGCACGTCAGGTATTGCTTCATAAATTCAGCAACTTTCGGCCACGGTTGAGGCAATGACTGAAGTGCTACGCCTCTACCCTTGGGTTCTACCTGCTCGCCTGGTTGAAGAAAATCCTGCTGCGCATTAAGGATCAAGTGCTTCCTACTGAACCACCGTATGCCATTAGCTGGTAGCCTGGTAACTTGGGCTATGACTTCCTCCGTGACTGGGATTTGAACTCCTTGAACGACAGAAAATCCTTCTGTTAAATTGCATGCAAACTCGAGGACTTGTTGCATGTCGAAGTCTGGAAGTCTCCTGAAATAATCTAGCCATCCCGCTTGCAGAAAGATTTGATAAACCTCGGGATAGAGCTCAAGAAGTGCTGTTGTGCCAGGTTCATATGTGATGAGATTTCCTCCCATAGCTGTTGTTTCAGTGAAATTCTCAGTTCAGAGCCGAGCTTCCGAGTTCAGTTCAGAGTAAACGTTGCAAATGGTAACATGCCGTGATGGAATGACTTTTACATATTACCGGGAGAGTTAAGGGCGGCGGCAGTTGGCATAGTATGCAATTATGAGAGCGCTTTGGTAATCCCCCCCTATGCGTAAGTGATATGATTGGAAGTACAATTATTTGGTAGTCCTATCAACATCTCCGCATTAACTATTATTTAAAGTCCATACATAATGATGCGTACCTTTATGTTTTACCTTTTTGGTTGATGCGTCGAAAAGTCTTGTCTTATCTTTTGCTGGATCATAATGATTACAGCGGGTCTAAGAGCATGAGAATACCGGCGATTTTTAATAATAATGACGGGAAGTGATAGTGGAGTATTGTAATCATCACAAGAAGTGGTGTATTTTATAAAAATTCGTTTCTTGGGGGCTGAAGTGGAGAGACTGGTGTTTTTATAAATGAGAGAATTGCTAAAAAGGTATTACGAGATCAGGAAGTGGTGTTGCAGCAACGGGATTGGTGTTACTGCCACTGGAAGTGATGTTACATCATCGGGAAAAGATGTTGTAGTAACGTGAAAAGGTGTTGCAGCAATGGGAAAGTGGTGTTGCAGCAACTGGGATTGGTGTTGCAGCAACAGGAATGTGGTGTTGCAGCAACTGGGATTGGTGTTGCAGCAAAAGGAATGGTGTTGCAGCAACGGGAATTGGTGTTGCAGCAACGGGGCTTCCAAGTCCGCAAAGTGATTCCTTTGAAGCTTTCATTCTCAGCTATTTTCCACAGCTCAAATCTGCAAAATACTGAAATATAATATGGTAACCCTTGGCAGGGATTATTAGTAGTTAAAAAAAAGAATATCTAATCTAAAAAAAATGCATAAATAAATAGAAATTTAAGTGCTTTGAGGGACAGCAAGTTCCCCTGGAAAAGAATACTGTTTAATTGCCATGCAAGTGGCTTTAAAATCTTCTTTAGAAACAGGCCTCTGATATAAACGGAGTTGATAGCCATTCACTAGTAGTGGTGTTCTGCTTCCATCAATTGTTAAAAGTCTAACTGTCCCATTTGGAAAAACAGCATCCACTTCATAAGGCCCTAACCACCTTGTTCTTAACTTACCTTGGAAATTCTCGAAACGGGAATCATAAAGTAGAGCCCAGTTAACTTTCTGGAACTGCTTCTGCTTGATGGTTCTGTCATGCCACCTGCTTCTTTGTTGTTGTATCATGGTTGTTTGATGGATGGCATCCAGTCTTTTCTCGTCCAATTCTTGAAGTTGCTGCAACCTGGCTGTCTGTGCATCAGTCAAATCAAGGTTAACAGCTAAAGCAGTTCTTAAAGTTTTGATCTCAAACTCTACAGGGAAAATAGGGTTCTTTCCAAAAACTAATTCATAGGGTGAAAAGCATGTAGTATTCCTCCAAGTAGTTCTATAGGCCCATAATGCCTCGGGCAACCTTTGAAACCAGTCCCTTCTATTCTCCTTTATTGTTTTTGTTAGGATGGCTTCTATGACTTTATTGGTGCTTTCTACCTGCCCATTTGCTTGGGGGTGATAAGGTGTAGTCATTTTGTGCTTAATATGATATTTCTGGAGCGTATTTTTGAAGCCATGAGAGTTGAAAAGAGGTCCTCCATCTGTGACTAATTCTCTAGGCAATCCAAATCTAACAAAGATTTCTTCAAATAAAAATGTTAGTACTGCTTCTTCATTAGCTTTAAGGAGTGCCTTAGCTTCTACCCATTTAGTCATGTAATTTGTGCATACTAATATGTACACTCTTTGATTGGATGGAGGATTAATGGGACCTATAAAATCTAATGCCCATTTCTCAAAAGGTTCAAGAATTACCAGGGGATTGAGTGGCATTTCATCCTTGTGATTAGGATGGCCCATTCTTTGACAGCTATCACAGGCCTTCACATATTTTCTGGCATCTTTGAAAAGTGATGGCCAATAATAACCCATTCTGAGTACCTTGTGTGCTGTTCTCTTATCTGCAAAATGCCCTCCACAAGGGCCATCATGACAAGCTTTTAGTACATCATAAATTTCATCTTCACCAATGAACCTTCGGATTTCCTAATCAATTCCTGTATGGAAAAGACACCCGCTTATCCAGCTGTACCTAGCACTTTGCTGAATGATCTTTCTTCTTTCCCTGTGTGATAGGTGTGATGGTAATTTTCCCGCAACTAGATAATTGGCAATGTCTGCATACCAAGGTGAGTGAGCAGATACTGCAAATAAATATTCATCAGGAAAATAATCATCTACTGGAGCATTTTCATCAGTTTTTAATCAAGAAAGGAAATCAGCAACTACATTTTCTTTTCCTGGCCTATCTACAATTGTGATGTCAAATTCTTGCAATAATAACAACCATTTGGTGACTCGGGCATTTGTAACTGATTTATTCATCAAGTATTTAATGGTTGAGTGATCAGTATGCACAAAAGTAGTGTAGCCAGTAATATAATGTCGAAATTTATTGATAGCATAAATAACTGCTAGGAATTCCTTCTCAGTGACTGTATAATTCAATTCAGCTGGTGTCATATTCTTACTAATAAAATAAATGGCATAGGGAAGACTATTTTCTTCCTGACCCAAGATAGCTCCAATTGCAGTGTTTGAGGCATCAGAGGATATATGAAAGGGTAGTGCCCAATCAGGTCCTCTCAAAATGGGAGCTGCAGACAACTGATGTTTAAGTTCATTAAATGCTTTTTCACAATCATCGGTCCACTTAAATTCAGCATTCTTTGTTAATAACACAAATAGAGGAGAAGCTATTTTGGAAAAATTCTTAATAAATCTTCTATAGTATCCAGCATGTCCTAAAAAGATTCTTACATCAGTTTGTGTTTTGGGGATAGGGAGGGTCTGAATTACCTGTATTTTTGCTGGATCAACTTGAATTCCTAGGAATGAGATGAAGTGACCCAATACAATACCTTGATTCATCATCATATGACACTTTTCAGTGCTTAAAGCAAGGTGTGCTTCTATACATCACTTGAGTATTTTTTCAAGATTCTGCAGTGCATCCTCAAAAGTCACTCCATAAGGAGTAAAGTCATCCATAAATATTTCTAATGAATCATTTAGCATATCAGAAAAAATCCCTATCACTGCTCTTTGAAATGTTGCTGGAGCATTACATAGCCCAAATGGAAGTACCCTGTAAGCAAAGGTCCCCCATGGGCTAGTAAACGTGGTCTTGTCCTGGTCTTGGGGTGCAATCTTAATCTGATTATATCCACTAAACCCATCCAAGAATGAAAAGAATTTCTTACCTGCCAAATTATCCAATACCTGATCAATGAATGGTAAAGGGAAATGGTCTTTCTGGGTGGCTTTATTCAGTGCTCTGTAATCCACACATACTCTCCATTTGCCATTTTTCTTGGGTACAATTACAAGTGGGGAAACCCACTCACTATCAGATATAGGATATATAAATCCTGCATTCAAGAGTTTTTGAAGTTCCTCCTTCACAATTTCCCTTAGGTTGGGATTCATTCACCGCTGGGGTTGACAGACTGGCCGGGATCCCTCTTTAATATAAATACGGTGAGTGCATAGCTCAGAGGAGATCCCTTTCATGTCTGTATAGTCCCATGCAAATGCTTCTTTATTTTCCTGGAGTAATTTTATTAATTGCTGTTTTTCGTTATCAGTTAAATTAGGATTTATATTTAATGTTTTGCCAGGCTCAATTTCTATTGTTGTACTTTTGGAGGGGCTGCCTACTGTTGTCTGAAATAAACTTTTATCTTTCAGGTTCTGTTGAGATTCAGATTCTAAGATTGCATTGAAGTGATTATACATTTCTGGGTTGACCGAAGAAGTTTCAGAAATGAAGCTGCTGATTAATTCATCTTCGGTAGAGTCTTTGAAGGTTAAGGCTTGTCCAATAGTCAATATAGGTTGGGTTTCTTCATCCTCATAATCTACCCATAAAGAATTATCATTATTAATCATGGGTGTAGCATGAGGATAAAGGGTAAGCTGTTTGGTCTCCTGCCCATTAGAGATGGTCATTGATCCTGATCTACAGCTGATGAAAGCATCTGCTGTAGCCAGCCAAGGTCTTCCTAGAATCAACAGATGACCCCCAAACTTTGTTTTAGTTTGTAACACCACAAAGTCAGCTGGGTAATTCCAGGATTCTACAGAAATTATTAAATCTTCAATGACCCCTTCCGGTTTAATTGTAGAGCGATCAGCCAATTCTAGGATGGTTGGAGTTTCCCTAATAAAGTTTTTTAACTGAAGCAATTGTGTCGTTTCAAGTGTCATAATATTTATTGCAACACCTAAATCTACTAGAACTTTAGAGACAAAAGTTTTCCCAACCTGGACTGTTACTGTAGGGTGACCAGGGTCACCATATTCCACAGGATGATCTTTTTCTGTCATTAAAGCAGTCAGTTCTCCCATCACATGAACTGTGAGGGGGTCCCTAGCTTTTCTTCTAGGTTTTTTTATGCAAATATCTCTAACAGTCCTAGTATAAATGGGAACATCTCTTAATGCTTGCAATAATGGGATTTTAACGTATAAATTCTGTAGCTCGCCTAAAAGGTTAAAGGCAGGTTGCTCAAGTGTTTTAGTGAGAGCTAGCCGTTCAGGAAATGGTGGATCTGTTGTTTGATCATTGTTGTTAGATGCTGCTTCCACTGTTTCAACATTATTGTTAGCTGGTTTTTCTTTTGTAACTTCCTCTTTATCAGAGTCAATAATGTCATCAATGATTGGTTCAACAATTCTTCCTGAGCGAAGGTGGATATCGTTACATTGCATGGGGGAGACAGACTGATTTTGAATATCAATTGCTTGCAAGGCTTTATTATTATTTGGGTTGGGATTGGGTTGCACAGGCAGCTGCGGTCTAATTGCCTGGTTATTTGGAGGAGTGTTGGATGGTAAGGAAAGAGACTGTTGATGTTGAGGAAATGGCATCTGTTGGGCTACCTAGCTTGGATTCCATTGATTGAAATACGGTTGCTGGGGAGCCCAAGGATTCCATATGGTAGGATCAGGAAAAGGAAGATTTGGTTGCTGCATAGGTGGAAAATTCATTGTGTTAAAGGGTGGGTACTGCATTTGGTTCATGGGTGGGTAATTTGTTTGAAAAGGAGAGTGATTATTCCAACGACTAAATGTTGTGTTAGAATTCATACCTTGTCTTTGTGGCCATTGCCTCCTCTGTGTCATCAGGTACATTGCTTCAGCTTCTTCTTCAGTTGTCTGCAATGCTGCTTTAATTCCAGGCAGAGAGGGGCATTGCTGGGTCTCATGGTCCTTTTCGCAGATTGTGCAGATTGGTACCTTATCTAATGGGCATTCCCTGAGTGGGTGTTTTTCTCTGTATTTGGAACAAAAAATAGCTAGGGCAGCTTTTGCTTCTACCTGTTTCTTCTTTACCTGCAGGGCATTAATTTGTGAAGCAAAGGAGCTTAACATCTCAGTTTTAAATTCTTCTAACAAATTACCTATTTCAACCCTTGTTGCTCCTCCACTTGCTTACTTCTGAACTATTGAATATACATTGTCCCTGCTTTTTGATCTGCTCACTGCTCCTCTTGAACATCTCATGCAGAGGTTAACAATTTCATCAAATGGCTCTTTAGAAATGTCTCCTTTTCCTAACATATTCAACATGTCCAAGCAGTCATCTCGTACCCCTTTCAGCAATATTGTTTTCAGAATATCCTTACTCATGTTAGGGTGGTCAGACCGCTGTAGATTATACTGCAGTCTTTCCACAAAGTCTTCCAGATTCTCGTCCTCCTTCTGAACCATTTTAAACAATTCTTCTTTCCTTTCTCTTGTCCGGCAGTAATCCTGATATTTGGCCAGAAAGCTTTCTTTCATCTGATCCTAGGTAGTGATTGCCTGAGCTCCTAAGCTCATAAACCACCTTAACGCATTCCCTTTCAGTGTTGCTGGGAACAGTTTTAGTTTCTGATTAGGGCTCACATAATCATAACTTCTACATAGTATATCGAATTCAAAAAGGAATTCATCCGGGTCTTCAGAGGATAACCCATGAAAGTTGGGTAATGCTGAGAGTGGAATGTTCTTCATGGGGGTTGCTCCTCTTGGGAGCTCCCCAATAGGGAACTCCAGGGTAGAGAGTGAATTTTCCCCTCTTCCTTCTGTTCTGTTATCCTCCATTGGTCTTTTTCCTGAATCACTTGCTTTATCTTCTGTATCTTCTGTTTCTTCAGGTTCTTCTACCGGTTCCTCAGTATATTCTGGTACTTCCAGCTTTCTTTCAGGTCCTAGTACTTCCTCTGTCTGTCGATCTGTTTGTGAGGAATGCTGGATCTGAGGCCTTCGGGAACTCGTCCTCTGTGATGTCTCGGCTTTGGAGATAATTTCGTCAATAAAGGTTTTTCTTCCTCCTCCGCCCTTGCCGCCTGTGAAATTAGGTTTCCTGCGTCCTCTCATGCACCTGTTATTCTCAAAAAGAAATCATCAATGCTTTTAGAAATCTCTAGTCGCCTTCCCCGGCAACGGCGCCAAAATGTTGGCTAGTTGAATTGTTTATTGATTAACAATCAAGTACCACATTAAATTGTCAACCTGGGAAAGTCTTTTATTTCAAAGGCTACCGCGTACTGTATGTACTTAACTCTAAAAGCATTAAAAAGTTGTAGTATACATAATTCTCACGTTATGTTATAACAGTGTACTGTAAAGATAAAATGAAAGCAGTTAATTTAAGATTACAAATCTGAAAAGAAAAGTGATGGATGCTCTGTTAGCAGAGGATCAGGACCCTATCCTCCAGGTAAGGACGTTCAGCACCTGCCCCTGTAACCAGATTGCTAATACACACTGCAATTCTAATTCACCGGTGAAATATTCTCTTACAGCTTCAAGCAATTAACAAAACAGAGTACTAGCAAAAAGGAAATCATCAGAGGTAATGCTACAGAATCCAAAACAGAGTACCAGCAAAAAGAGATTATCAAACACACTTACACACTTGACAGAAAAGTAAATGGGTGAATCTTGTGAGGAAGGTGGGCCCGGTCCCTTTCACAAGATTCCCCAGAACACAAATGCTAGATTAGATGCTCAGAACAATCTTCTATTCATCTGCCAAAAGATCCAGTTACAATGAAAGTTCAGACTTTGTTGTTGTCTTTCAATTTTTTCCTTACAAAACTATTTTTCTCCCCCCCCCCCCTCTCTAATGTAGATGTCTCCTCTTTATAGAGGAGACATCTATTACAATAGACTATCACAGTTCATTCAGTTAACCCTTTCTGTCCAAAAATAAGAGTTACAGGATGCTGTTACAACAGTGTGACAGTGCATTCTTTCTTGGGTTTCTTACTATTACACAGCTGGTAACCGAACCTTGACCGTCTTCATGGGATCCTCGCACTATCCTTTGCCGTTTCCCCATGGTTGCTGATTTAGTAAACCCATGTTGTTCCTGATATTTTAGCAACTGTAACTGTGTTTTACCCTTTTTGGATAGTTGTTGATCATGTTGCGTCAGCGTGGAATTCTGGCGATCTTCAGATAGTTGCCGTTTGTTATTTCCAGTTGTTGCAAAATAGCATTCCCCTGATTTAGATAGTTGCCATTGCTGGCTGTAGCAACTGCGTAGTTGCTGCTTCTGGTGTTGCAGCAACTGCGTAGTTGCTGTTTCTGGTGTTACAACAACTATGAATTATAATTCCTGTAGACTTTAGATAGTTCAACAGTTACTTGGCAACTTAGTTAGCTTTTCCAAAGATAAATATAAAGATAACATGAATATGTAATGAACAATTAAACATATAGATATGCGGAGAGTTACTTAATACCTTGGGGTGATTAAGTCATTATGTAATCAAAGCTTTCAACTTATGAACTGAAAAAGGATAATATTATGGCAAAACTATAAGGTCAAAAATGGTCAATTCTGAGTCCTAACACCAAGTAGCCTTCGAACTGCTCTTTCTCTGCAATTGCATAGTAGATGAATGTTGCTTTAGTCAATCTCGGGTTTAGTTTATGAATTAAACATTTGACTTACAAGAATTCTAGATGCCCTTTTGGAAGGTCAATAACCTCTCAAGATCATTCCTCTATACTTTTCTCTTCACTGTCCATCATAGCTCAGCTTAACTCACTGAAATCAGCTACAAATTTGAGCCAAAAACCACTTCAGTTGCGCTCCCTGGCCCATTGCACTATCTGTCACTGTCTACTAGTATGCATCGCACCTCTCGAGTCTGAAAAGTGCAATGCATCCCTATTTCTGTGAAGCCTAGGTGTGATGACTAACTGAACCTATTTCCGTTCTTGAAATTTGGGGGTTTTGTCCTTGTTTTCAGCTCTGTTTACTTGTTTTACTGGTTATGAACAATACCTCATTATTGAAGCCTACTTGCATCACATAGATAAGCCTCCATTGATTAGGATTAGTAAATGTTTTTATGTATTTGTCCATCATTTACAATCCTTTGTCGAAAAGTTTCTTAAATCGATCTGTCGTTTTGGTACAAAAAGTGTCGTAACTATCATTTTGTGTCAAAAAGAGAAGTGTTGTTGAGTCTTCTTTCCCTAGATAGTCGATTGAACTTTTTGTCATGTATTTGATTTGATTTGTTGATATTTGAAGTGTCAAAAGCATTTTCTATTCGAAATTGAAAAGTGTTGTTTAGTCTTCCTTTCTATTTTGAAAAAGAAATTGTCGAAAATGTCGCTTTGAGTAAAATATTTCAAATCTTTGCTATACTTAGTTTTCTTTTTTGGCATTTATCACATTAAGGGGAATGAAAAACAAATACATGCATTTGCATTTGCATTTAGTTTGTGTGCGAAAAATGATTTAGGAAAATAAACTAGCGTGTGCTCTTTGTTCTTTGTTTGAAAGAAATCATAATCTTCTTTCCCTAGTAGCTAATATTTTGATTGCTCAAAATAAACAATGATTGTTTATCATTGTAGATTGCATTTTTAGGAATTTAAAATCAACATCACACGGTGAACCATTGAAAGGAAAAATTTAAACAAGAATCAACTATAAAATAAATTTCAATGAAATTAACAACGCTTTGGAACTTAACACAACACATCTAGAGGTCTAGGCTAGAGACGTGTTCCAGCGTCGTAAAATCTAGTAACTATCATTTTCATTGAAGGTTGGGTGATTCCTCCTCCTTGATACAATAAGTGTTAGCATGGACTTGTGCTCCATGTACCGTCACGTATATATTGGGAGACCACAATAGGCTTATATTCTTTATCCATAGGAAGTTGAGTCTGCCGCCCTATCGATCGCAATGTATTGAACACAACATTCAGGAGGATTGACTGTCATACATAAGTCCTTGGTAATTTCTCTTTAATTTATCACCAAGGTGTATTTTGCAGTTTTGTGATTGGTTTGGTAATCCCTCTGTCTAGATTTCTAGAGTAGTCACTTTCGTTCCTTTTCGACTCTTTAAAAGGAAAGATCCATCTGAGCACTTGTCACATCAAGCTCAGTAAAAATCGAAGGAGATTAGAGTCATCTTTAGCTTTTTCTTGACTCTTAAAAATTGAAAAAGCAAAGTTGTGTCAAAGCGTCCTTAAAATTTATTAATTCGAAATAACATCCCTATTCCTTTATTGATCTTAGGCTGAGATAATGGAGTCCACCAATCAAGGAATCCCTTTTGATGGGAATCCTAGTTCTTTTACTTCTTAGGGAAATATTGGTGCTCCTCATATGGCCACTTTTTCCCTTCCGGGACTTACTATTGGCCTGCCAGGATGGTTGTTCTCAACCTCTGTGGTTCAAAAGAACATGATTCCTTAGCAATCGAATCAGCATCCAGTTGATACTAAATTTGACCCTTTGTCATCTTCTTCATTTGTTTCTCCCTCCCCCTCTTGCTCTTTGCTTGGTGAAAGTAGTGATGCTAATAACTAGGTGGCTAAGAAGAAGAAGAAAGGTAAGGAGAAGAAGAAGAAGCTAATTCAGTAAGGGGGCAACCAAGCAACCATAGATTTGGATGCATCAGTTGGTGAAAATCCGCACATTAAATCTCCTAAACCCAGATTTCCGTGCATAATTTGTAGAGGAGACCATTTTCATAGAGATTGTATGTGCCTCACTCGGATCTTGAGAGAATGGTCCCCCCATTCCAACAACCCAGTGTCATCAACCTCCGCTGATCATGTTGATAATACACCATCAACTAGTGATAATGAAGTTCATGGATAGAAAGGAAAGGTTAAAGTTCCATGTAGGTTATGTGAATGGGACCATACCCTTCCCCGTTGTCCTTTTTTGGATGAAGCCAAAAGATTCTTGCATAACCGTCCTACTTCAATGCAACGACTTCCACCTGGATACAGGAAAATCTCCCCAAGTCCTTTACTAGTTGAAAATATGACTGACATAACTCAACCGTCAGTCGAAAATCCTATCACTGAAATTGAATCTTCTGAGTCTATCCCTGATGAAAGTCAACAAGTCAAGGTGGCAGTCGACCCAGTTTTAGCTTCAAAGGATCATACACTTCTCGAAGAGAGTGAGAATGATACTATTCAAATTCTTTTTGTTACTTAAAAGTCTGATGAACTGGGGGCAATCCACCCATTCCTTCACAACAGGAAGAGAATCCCCCAGTTCCCGCTATTCAAGGGGTTAATTCAACCGTTTATTCAGTACCCCCTCCAAGTAGTCTAGTCACTTCCTTTGATTAGAATCGACTAGCAAGATCTCACCTTCCTTCTTATGTACCTTTCCGGATCATAGTACAAGTTTACAAAATGATCGTGTTAGGCACTATCATAGATGACGGTGCGTCAGTGAGTATCATTTCCTCAACTACTTGGAAAGCGCTTGGTTTGCCATCGCTTATGGCTATTACACAAAATTTATTAGGCTTTAACAAAGGAACCAGTCGACCGTTAGGGATCCTTCCTAAGTTACCGATAACTTTGGGACGGAAAACTATTCACCTGAATGTGATGGTAGTCCGAGGATTGTTAGATTACAATCTACTCCTTGGACATGATTATGTTTACAACATGGAGGCTATTGGTTGAACACTCTTTTGAGTGTTGTGTTTCCCGCATGAAGGAAAAATTGTCACCATTGACCAGCTTTCATTTCCCGGTTCAAGCATAGCTCCAATTCGATCATCATCCCTAAATGGTCCTTGTAGGTCAGCAGTGTCTCTTCAACCTTCATTCTATCCACCTAATCACCGCAAGTAGTCTGGTGAATGTAACGAAGCTTAGGGGGCATGCACCCTTGTCTATTTGGAAGATGAACCCAACTGAAAAGATAGGTTTCCCTGTAGGTTATGTGATTGGTCTGAGACACCATTCACCTTTGTCTGTGTTGCGGACGAAGCCAAGGAAATTTTTTTTCTACTCTATGGATAGAACCTTCCTACCATATGAATTTCCCTATAAATTAAGTGATTGGTCCGACACACTATTCACCTTTGTCTATTTGGCAGACAAAGCTAAGGAAATGTTTTGTTTGCTCTACGGATGAAACAATCCTGCTTAACCACAGTAATTTCCATATGGTTATTGGAGACTCTCCTTTTCATCATGCTAGGGTCATGCAACCCTTTTTCAATTTCATTTTCTAGATTTTTAAGTTTTTTAGCTTTTTAGTTTTTTAACTTTCAGTTTTGTAAAACCCTAAAGGTTATACGTGTCCTTTGAAAAAAGGACTACCCTTCCACTGCGATCAGGTTGCGCAAGCTTCCTTTGATGCTTTAAAAGGTTCCCTAACAAAAGAATCATTAATGTATGCTCTTGACTATCAAAAAGACTTTAAGACTTTTAGTTTTGTCTTTTCTAGCTTTTAGTTGTTGTCATTTTTAGCTTGCATAGTTAGAAAACTAAAAAACCGGGCACAGTTTCCGCAAGGTTCAAGCTCGCTAAAAAATGAACCCACCTCTGAGCATATGTTATCGCAAGGTTCAAGCTCGTTCAAAAATGAACCCGCCTCCACACTAAGCATATGTTATCACATGGTTCAAGCTTGTTAAAAAATAAACCTACCACTAACCATGGTTCCCCACGGTTCAAGATTGTTAAAAAATGAACCCGCCTTCGATAAATAACCTTTGTGATTGCCATGCCATCACCCTTTTGAGCCTTGGTTGTGTTCCTTCCATCACCTCCATCCTTTTGGCTGATCATACGCTTCCACTTGATTGTTTACCTTTTTCGAGGAATAGCTATGACAAGTGGTCCTGTTAACCAACCTCTTCACATCACCATGTTTTGAGAAGTTCCAAGCTCACCAGGAACCAGTTTTCTACCCTAAACACCACTCATTCCTCAAAGACGAGTCTCCTTTAAACCCTTTTCATACTTGTTAAATATGAAAATATTGTCAAGCTATTGGCCTTTCCAACTCGTTAAAGTAATGGGAAGTGCCATTGCTCCTGTATATTTTAATATTTTTTGGGCCTGAGGGATTATCTCATGAAAAATTTTGAGTGCTTATCTTTTTTGGCTCACTAAAGTGATCGAAAATTCATCCCTTTTTTATTATTTTAATATTTTTCGGACCTAAGGGATTATGCTACAAAAAAGAACTGTCAAAGTTTCCTTTTCGTCCCTTTTCAAACTCTCTAAACATGGAAAGGACCAAGTTATCCTTGTCGTTAAACTCGTTAAAACAATAGCGACAAACTCGTCCATCCCTGGACGAGACAGAGTTTCCTTTTCCTCCTTTTTCAAACTCTAAACATGAAAAATACCGAGTTATCATTATCGTTAAACTCGTTAAAACAATAGCGACAAACTTGTCCACCCAGACAAAAACAAGTTTCACTATCGCTAGACTCGCTAAAACATAGCGAGAGGTTTGCCCGAAGGGAAAATTATAGAACAAGCATATGTTATCCTCCTCAAACTTGAAAAAAATAAAGAGGTACTGGTCAGCAATGACTGGAGAAAAAGGGAAGAAAACTTGAAAACTTTATGGTAGCAAGTCGGTCTTGAACATGACACTTTCACTCCATCACCGTGATTGAGTCAGGTTGGGTTATTCTGTTCACCGGTCATTTAACTATTGGTCTTTCACACCATCCATTTTTGGGGCTAACGCTACCAATCCATCTCAGTGTCGCTGATATGTTCACGAGAAGTCATTCAGTTGAGAATTCACCATCCAGTTAATGCCTCACCCACTGCAATACCTTCAACCTCAATTTTTCATGACTGCCATTCCTGAACCTTGTGTTGCCAATCATTTCACCTCTAGAAAATCATTTGTTTCCTTTCGTGTCGTACATGTGGGATACATCAAGGCCCTCCTATGACAAGTCACTTCTTGTAGACATTAGCTCAATATCCAAGAAGTCAACTTAGAAACAACCCTTTCAGTACTTTGAAGCTTGCATGTCTCAATGGCAAGTTTCTCACTTCCGGTGACAGGTTGACATCAATGGCCTTTGACCGAAAGATTTTGCATGGTGTTTGACATCGGATCATATATTCGCACCATGTGAATTGTACTATAGTGCCTTGAGGGTCATTATCATTATCGGTGATTCCTCTCACGTCTGTTAACCGCTTACATTATTGTCTGGTAATTAGGCGATGTCTTTCCATGTTCAACTTCAGAAAATATTTTCACATGGATCGACTTGTACATCGGGTGAAGATTGAATGAGTTTGAAGACCCCAGATCTAGTTTCATCCATCTAGGTTGTGATATATTCAGGAATATAAAGACATCAAATGTATACAGAAGCTGCACAGATGGTCATCCAAACCAGGGACGATGACTCTACATATGAAGAATCACCAGTCTGCAACTGCAGACGATTATATGTTCTATGTACATGAAATGAATTTATAAAAGCTAAGCATGGGAATGCTTGCCTCAGCTAGATCATGAAAATTATATTATGATGATGTATTGTATTGTATATTATACAGGTCACCTTCCAGTTTCGAAACCTCGGATCCTCATGTTAAAAATTTTCACCCAACATCAAGATTTATGACTTCATGCTTTAGGGCGCAACAGTTATAGACATATTTGGGCACTTCAAACCCAATCTTATATGTCGATAAACTAGGGCTCTTCAACCCCTAAAAGTGTTGTTTCATACCCTAAAATATCATGGTAAACTGATTACATCATTCCCCAAAAGTTCCACTTGAAAAACCATCCAGAATTAGCCTAAACTGGACCATACTGACTGCTACACTATCAGGGTGTGATGCATACTAACTTCTAAACTATCCAAGTGTGATGCATACTGATGAGGCCTTTTGTAGGGTGTGATGAGCAATGATGGACAAATGCTCGAGATAGTTTGCTAAGTGGATGCTGATGGAATCTTCTAGAAACTTCTCCTATAACACTTTCCTCTCTGAATTCGCCCAGGGATGAGTAAGAGATCCAAGAAATCTCCAAGTGGAACCAAATGTAACAAGTGGAATGACACTAATAAAAACCTAGAGATGACTCACTCCCTTGCGCACATCTATAAATGGATCCATCATCTAAGAGATCCATGGGCTGGAATATTGTGAATTTTAAGGAAGTGTTGATAGTTTGTATTTGAGAAAGTGCATTGTATTGTGGGGTGATCTTGCTATTTCATGAGGTGAAGAGGGCTTTGATGCTGGGAGGATGATGCTAGATCAGACAACTGGGTTGTAATTCTCCCTTCTATTTTAATAAAGTTCTTCAAGTTTTATTCCATATAATTGTGCAATTCTGAATGTTATTATTTGTGAATGCCATTATATGTTCATTACATTTATGATTCCATAATGATTATGATATAATAGATCAACATGCTTTGATGGTTCTTTGTTACTGTGTTTCTACAGGTACTCTCCAAGCGAGATAAGTATGGAGAGGAGTTGCAAGCTCTGTCAAGGGGGAGAGAGATCAAGCAAGGAGTTAAGCAGAAGATCCAGGTTGGTTCCTTTGTCTTTCTCTTATCTATTATACATAGAAGAAATCACGAATTGCTTTGAACTGTTGTTTCTAGGGTAGCTGCCAAACCTAGAGGGCTAGTCGCTCAAAAAGACACTTGTTTTCCCAGAAACAAGAACCCAATAACAAGGAAGGTTGTGTATAGCCGAGATGTGGTGTTTAGAGAGGTCAAATATGTTATTAAACATGAATCTCCATCAAAGGAACTTAAGAAGATAGATTTTGAGCTAAAGGAGAAAGAATGAGACTCTACAGCAAAAAGGGAATCAGAAGATGAACATCCACAAACTCCGGTTATGAGAAGATTAGTTCGAGAAAGAAGGTAGCTGGAAAGGTATAGTCCATTTGCTTTTTTTTTTTTTTTCTTTATCTATTATTGATGATGATCATGGAACTGTGAAGGAAGGAGTAGATTCAGAGGATGGAAAACTCTGGAAAGAGGCCATGGTTGATGAAATGACATCTTTGCACAAAAATGAGGTTTGGGATCTGGTAGGGTTGTCGATTGGAAGGAAACCCATTGGCAGCAAATGGGTGTTCAAGAAGAAGACAAATGCAGAAGGAAAGCTGGAGAAATACAAAGCTTGGTTGGTAGAAAATGGTTATTCCCAGGTGCCAGGAATTTATTTTGGTGATATTTTTTCTCCTGTTGCCAAGGTAGCTTATATTAGATTACTTTTATTTGTTGTTATTGCTTTCTATTTTGAGGTAGAACAGATGGATGTGAAGACAACATTTCTTCACGGGGATCTAGAAGAAGAGATCTACATGAAGCAACCTGAAGGATTTACGATGAAGGGTAAGAAAGAACTGGTATGCAAGTTAAAGAAGTCTATGTATAACAGTCACCAAGGATGTGGTATTTGAAATTTGATACATTTATATGGGGACTTGGCTTCAGTAGAAACAAAGAAGATCAATGTGTGTATTTTAAATTAACTGGTGACTATGTTATTTATCTGGTCTTGTATGTGGATGATATGTTACTGGCTGGAAATGACAAAGAAATTATCCAGGATTTGAAGACCCAATTGTCCTCCAAATTCATCATGAAAGATATTGGTGTTGCAAACTATATTATTTGCATGGAAATTAAAAGATATCAGGCAAAGAGGAAGCTCTGGTTAAACTAGAGGAAGTATGTCGAGACAATATTGTAGAGGTTTAATATTTAGGATAGTAACCCAGTGAAGGTTCCTATTCCTGTAGGTGAGAAGTTATCTGTGAATAGTGTCCCAAGACACAAGAAGAGGAAGACGACATGTCCCATGTTCCATATGCAAGTGCAGTCAGTAGCCTGATGCATGCGATGGTTTATACTAGACCAAAAATTTCACATGTAGTGGGAGTATTGAGCAAGTTTATGACGAAACCAGGGAAGGATCATTGGACAATAGTAAAGTGGGTTTTCAGGTATCTGCGTGGCACTAGTCATTATGGTTTGTGCTACCAAGGAAGACTAGGATTGGACAGAGTTTTGGATATCCATGACTTTGTTGATGTAGAATGGGCTAGAGATCTAGATAAGAGAAGATATACAACTGGGTATGTGTTTAACCTATTTGGAGGTGTAGTTAGTTGGATGAGTAAGAAAAAATTTGTAGTGGCACTATCAACTACAGAGGCAGAATACATGGCAGCCACTCATGCAAGCAAGGAAGCAGTTTGGTTGCAGATATTGTGCTCATGTATGGGGTTAGTACAGGGAGCTATAACAATAGACTATAATAGCCAAAGTGAAATTTTCTTGGCAAAGAACCCTGCTTACCATTCAAATGTTGGAAATAATATTGAGAGGAGGGGTGAATCGATATTAGCAAGTCAACTATTTTTCATTTCCAAAATCAGATTTATATACGCTACTTCATTTAATGGAACTTGCGTGTATACTCAATTGTGCTTAAGGAACCTAGCGTATATCCTGCAAACATATGATTTAGCTAATTCATCAAATGTTGATCTTTAATCAATGCATCAGAGCCATATAAATAGTAACCAAGCGTAGTAAAAAGAGAACAAACAATCATACATATGAACACAAGATATAAGGTGGAAACCCAATGTGGGTGAAAACCAGCTGATGTAATCGTCTCTATCTTTTTAATAATAAGAAACTTCTTTTTAAAAATTTTGTATTGGTCTAGACTTATACCAGTGTGCAGGCTTCTACCTATAGAAGGCTACAACCTTCTCTCGTTCTCCAGCTTCTCCTGGAAGGGAGATACAACCCCCTAGCTCTTGTACTAGCTTATATGTTTACTAGTACGTAGGTGTTATAGACATATTTGGGCACTGCAACCCCAAATTCATATGTCCATAAACCAAGGGCGTTTTATTCCCTAAAAGTTTTTTTTCATACCCTAAAGTATCATGGTCAACTGATTACATCATCTCCTAGTAGTTCCACTTGAAAAACTACTCAGAACTGGCCAAAACTGGACCATATTCACTGCTCCATGGTTAGGGTGCAATGTATCTCACCTTGTACATAGGGGGGGTGTGATACATACTGAAAAGGCCTTCTGTAGGGTGTGATGAGCGAGAATAGACAAATGGTAGAGACAGTTTGCTAAGTGGATGATCATGGAATCTTCCAGAAACTTCTCATTTGACACTTTCCGCTCTGAAGTCACTCAGGGAGTAGTAAGAGATCAATGAAATCTCCAAGTGGAACCAAGAACTATCAGTGGGATGACACTAATCAAAAACCTAGAGTTGACTCACACCCTTGCAAGACATCTATAAATGGATCCCTCATTCAAGAGACCTAGAGGCTGAATTTTGTATTTTGTAAGGAAGTGTTGTTGGTTTGTTGGTGAGAAGAGACATTGCATTGTTGGGTGATTTGCTTGTTCATGAGGTGAAGAGGGCTTCTACAACTGGGAGGATGATGTTGGATTAGATAGCTGGGTTGTAATCCTCTCTTACATTACTATTAATAAAGTTCTTTGAGTTTTCCACCATATGATCTTGTATTTATGAATCTTATTATTTATGAATGCAATTGTATGGTTAATGTGTTTCTGATTCCGTGCTGTTTATCATGTTTTAGATAGAGATGCTTTGATAGTTTGCTATTACTTTGGACTCTACAGGTACTCTTTGAAGCGGGACAAGTAGGAGAGGAGTGGCAAATTCTATCAAGGAAAGGAGAAATCAAGCTAGGATCAAAGCGAAAGATCTAGATTGGGCCTCTATTCTTCTCTTCCATCTATCACACTTAAAGGAACTCTCGAAAAGCTTTCATTGTTTGTTTCTAAGATAGCTACCCATCTTAGTGGGATTAACAGTTCGAATCGACACTAGTTTTCTCTGAAACAAAATGGCGACTCTGCTGGGGAACGAATAGTTTGTTTTATTTGTTTATTGTTTGCTTTATAAACTACAGACGGAGCCTGAAATTAGCCAGCTATCCTTCGAAATGCCTTTTCTATGGAATTGCGAAGTAGATAAACACTACTTTAGTCAATCTAACTTACAAATCATCCTAAGTGCCCTTGTGGTAGCTCAGAACCTCATCAGATCCTACCCTTATGCTTTGTGTTTACTGTCCATCATTACTTAGCCTAAATTAGTGAACTTAGCTGCACGTTTTCAGCAAAAACCAAGCTCATTTTCACTCCCTGGCCCATCGCAGTGTCTGTAACTGTGCAACTTCAATGCATCGCACCTCCCATGTGTTGCAAGTGAGATGCATCCCTGTTTCCTTGTGTTGCAAGTGCGATGATTGAGTGAACTGTGTTTTATTCTCTGAAATTTGGTTTATTCTCCTTGTTTTCAGCTTTAAACAATAGTTTTGCAATTCATGATTAGTACCTTCTTGCTGTAACCATCTTCCTTCATATTATTTCAGCCTCCATCGGTTAGGAATTGTAAATGTTTTTGTGTATTTTTCAACCATTTGCAATCCTCCTTTGTCGAAAGTAGCCTAATCAAACTGTCATTTTTTATGCAAGTGTTGTAATTGTCATTCTGAATCAAAAGAAGAGTGTCGTAAAGTATTCCTCTTCTAGATAGTTGATTATACCTTTGTCATTGTACTTGATTTTGAAATTGTTAGTATTTCAAGTGTCGAAAACAGTTTTAAATTCAAAATGGAAAAGTGTCGTCTTAGTCTTCCTTTCAATTTGAAAAGAGAAAATTGTTAGTACTGTCGGTTTGAAAGAAAATAGTTCAGATCTGTACTTAGCTTTCTTTTTATCATTCACACATTAAGAAAGTGGAAAACAAATACATGCATGTGCATCTGCATTTTGACTGCGTGCGAAATTTGATTTAGGAAAGTGCATTTAGTGTGTGCTCTATGCTCTCTGTTGAAAGAAAAAATCGTTATCTTCTTTCCTTTGTAGCTAGGATTTTCATTGCTAAAAGAACATAAACAACTGTTTATCATTTTAGATTGCATATTTAGGAATTTCACATCTACATCATGTGGTGAGCCTTGAAAGGCAAACTTCTAAGCAAGATCAACTCTAAAATAAACCTCAATGAACATAAAAACGCTTTGTAATCTAATGCAACACATCTAGAAGTATAGGCTAGAGACATGTTGTAGCGTCGTAAAACCTAGTAACTATCATTTTCATCGAAGGGTGGGTAATTCCTCCTCTTTGATATGAAAAGTGCCAGTATGGACTTGTGCTCCCCGTACCGTCGAGTATATATTGGGAGAACACAATAGGCTGATATCCTTTATCCTTAGGAAGTTGTGTCTGCTTCCCTATCGATTGTAATGCACTAAACACAACATTAGGGAATATTGACTGTCGCACATAAGTCCTTGGTAATTTCTTTATCATTTATCACCAAGGTGTATTTTGCAGTTTTACGATTAGTTTGGTAAACCCTCTGCCTAGACTTCCAGGGCATTCACTTTCATTCCTTTTTGACTCCTTAAAAGAAAAGGTTAATCTGAGCACTTGTCACTTTAGGCTCATTAAAAATCGAAGGCGACTAGAGTCACCTTTAGCTTTTCCTCGACTCTTAAAAATTGAAAAAGCAAGTTGTGTCCAAGTGTCTTTAAAATTCATTTAAATCGGAATAACATTTTTCCCTTTTAATTTTTGAGTTGATTAAGTAATCCACAATCATGGAAGAAAGTCAATCAAAACCCCATCATTCGCGAAGACTAGTGATTCAACCGTCTTTGACCCCGGAAACAAAACCATCACGGGAAAAGCGTTCTCATTTAACTGAGTCCAATTCACCTAATTTATTTGAAACTTGTGTTTCAACATCGTCAAAGACTACAGTTACTCCAATTATTTTTGGTACATCTACCTTTACAAAAGAAGTTCCGCAGTTACAAGAGGACATTAGGATTGATCCTAGTGTAACGGTAGACACCTCTATTCCTAAAGTAGGCCCACCTAGGAATGATCAAGAAACTGAAGTTCACTTACCTGAACATCTAGAAGTTGAATTGCAGAATTCAGAAGGTGTCACCCCTCCAGTATCTATTACTGCAGAAGCTACACTTTCTTTGGCTCTAGAAATATTTTATAGACCTGACAGTCTACCTCTTTCACCTAGATTGATTGTTATAGAAGAGATAGTAGAGGATCTTCCACCCAGTACTCCAGTGCATTTTGGAATTGGTATCCACTTACATCCTTCTACTACAGAATTTAGTTCATTTTCATCACAAGTTCCTGTTGAATCGCTAGGAAATCTTTTGGATAGACTAAACGTGTCTAAACAACCATCAACATCTAGGACTGTGTCAATTGACACAGCTACGGTGGAGCTTCCTACTGTTGTTCCTACAATGATTGCTGGTATACCATCTATCCCGGCAAGTTATCAATAACAAGCCGGAGTCCAATCAAGGATTGTTTCGATGACATGGTCAGTTCCCATTTCTTCATCTGGATTCTCATCTGGTATTTCTTATGTTGAAACTCAACAAGTTGATCCAATGTGTCTTCAAAGGCCAATCTACCCTTTAAGCACTGGATTACCACCATATGGTGGTTAGTATGCCTTTTCATTGTTCCCTCCTAGAGAACAACCATATGAGAGTTTACAACAAAGTTCAGGTCAAATTGGAATTACATCTAGCAGTTGGGCACCAATACTACCTCAACAACCAAGGGTTGTATATTCAATGCAACCAGTCCATCCTGTGTCGAATATTCCCACTACACCTACTATTGTGACTATATCGCAAGTACAAATGCTACCTATTGTATGTCAACCTCAAGTTTCTCATGTTGCAATACAATAGCCTCTCATCTCAACGATTCAATCACAGCCTCAAGTTAGTGCCTCCTTATCTGGAGCGACTCAGGCTCAAACAGGTACTATGACTCTACATCTTGGTCAATCATCTAGTATTGGACAATAGAAAATGGTCCAACAACCATGGCTGGTTCAATATCAACAACCGCAATTCCAGCAATCATACCAAGGACCTGAGCAACAAGTCTTTGTAAGTAATGGGCAACCACATTTCCAAAGTGGTTATCAACAACCATACTATAATGGTTATGTCCATCAACCTTATCAAAGTTACCAACATCAAATACATTATGTTGGTATGTGTTAACACCCAGGTTGTTCCCTATGACTCCCAAGGGAATACGGCCGGGGTAACCACTAACCAATCTTTGGATCATTGTTTCTAGCCAAACTGTGATCAGAGAGGGCTCTCTCTTTATGATTTGTAACTGTTTATGATAGGGTTTTAGGCTAGCTATTATGCACTGGTTTTGTTTATGTTTTGGTTGATGAAACTCCTTTTAGATTCTAGTGATGTAGTTTTCAGAGAGGTTGAGTACCATTGGGCAATGGAGTCTGTGGCTATATGTGTTTGAAATTTTGAGATGAAAGATGGAACTTACAGGGCCATTTGAGTGTTTAATAGAACAGATTTTTGATTAAATGACTGGAAACAGGTAACACAAACAGTGAAAGCATTTAAGAATTTTCACTTATTGTCTATATATTTCCAACAGACAACTTTAAGAGGAGAAAGACGGAGGTCTCAGGGGCAAAAATTGAATCCCTGAGAATGCCTGTCACAGTAAAAGACACAGTTTTGAAATGCAGCAATTAAGAATTACAATTCTGTCACTGTATCTGAGGAAAACATGTATAATAGCTCAGTTTGAGTCCAGGGTAAACATGGTTAAATCCTGGAACTATCCTTTCACCTTGCTATCAAGTGTAAAACATTTGAACAACAAAAGAGAACAAAAGACTCGAAAACATATAACAAAGAGATTTGAGAATACTTATTGTTTTATGCAACACCCTGGAATCCTGTAACATTCATCTTTCACCACAATACATCAAAGAACACCAAGCCTTGGAAATTCCATTATTCCTTTGTATTACTTCTCTGAAAATATTACAACGAGCGAGAGCTCTTCAAAAGAAAATTGCAACAACCCCTTCAACCGCTGTGAAGGGTGAATATATACTTGCGGTGATTTACAAAATATCTGAGTTCTGAGTTATCTCAGATTTTACATTCTTACCAACTACTTAAGATATTATGATCAAAATTTAATGCAGCATTGATTACAGAGTACAGGCATTTTAATGCTCTGTCAGAAGATATTTTAGCCTTTGGAGACAGCTAAGTCGGTCGAGATATTCTGAATAAATGCTGGAAGATCTGTCTTTAAGGCTTTGTACGCTGTATCCTGGACTTGTCACCTGTGATTGTGACTGTTGCTTGTGGTGAGTCAATGGTCCTGCTGAGTTGGCTCAGCCTCTGCCTCTTCTCTGTAGATATCTTTCTTCAAAATTGTGCCTGCGCATGTATGCTCATTTGCCTGGAGAATTGGCGCTACTGATTCTGGCCTGACAAAACTGTCTGTGTCAAATTTCTCCAGACATCCTGTGTGGGCAGTTGGTGTGCTAAGATTGCCCCTAGAGTTTCATCTGCTTCTGTGAATTTGAAGAAGTTAGGTGGTGTATCAAACAGATGGTCAACTTCATTCATGAGGAAAAACAGGTTCTCCACTCTGTCATACATACTCTGCCCGGTGGCTGGCCCTGGTTCTGCTGATGTGCTGGGCGGTTGTGCAATCTCTGCTACTGCCTGGGCATCAATTCTCTTATTGTAATTGTCCAGGGTGAGCAGTCTTCCTACACTACTTAAAATGCTCGGGAGGCCTCTGTTTTGTAGTGCCACGAACTTTTCCAGGAATCTGTTGATTTCAGTTTGCATATCCTGTGTCCTCCTCTCCAGTGTTCCAACCAGGTTCCTCAATGTTATGACTCTCTTGGCTACAGCAATTGTTTCTGTCCTGTTGGTGATTCCCATGACAGCTAATTGAGAGCTAGTCTTATAGTTCAGAGTATTGATTATCCTAGTAGCAGCTTCTGGCATGTGTCCAAGGCTTGCCCTGGCCCTCTGTATTTCTCTGTTTGCTTTAGTGATGAGCACCATTTTCTCATCCATGGTCTCAATATATTGCCACTGGTTGGCGATGGACCGCCCAATGTTGCTCCATAGCACTGCTTTCATTTCAGCTGTCACCTTTTCTAGTGCAAGCTCTTTCTCTAGTTCAGCAATTCTCCTCTTAAGAGCTTTTACCTCTCTCTCCTTGGCTGCTTCATTCTGTTTGCTCTTGTCAAACTTTTCATTTACCTTGGTCAAGGTTTTCTTAAGTTCATCCAGCTCTTTCATTTGAGATTCCATAGCTTGGATCTCAGCTTGCAGCTTTTGCATGTCTAAACTAGTAGCCTGTTCTGATGTTGTAGATGTTGTTGCTGTGGATGGCGCTGTAGTTGGTGCTGTAGCTTCTGTTTGCTGAGGAGGAGGAGTGGTCTTTGGAGGGATTTCCTCAAGATTTATTATCACAGGAGGAGGCTGGGAGGGTTGGCCCCCTTCTCTTTGCTTCAGTGTTTCTTGTAGTGCTGCCTTTGCAGCTTCAGTTTGTCCTAGCTGGTCTTGAGTCCTAACCAGCTCTTTGTATAGGGATACCAGCAGATCTGTAGCATCCTTCTCTTGCCTTTGCTGGGCAACTTCATCTGTTTGTGGATGGATGGTGGCCGGGAGTTTGATTTTCTTTCTTAGGGCTGCCATGTCTGCATCCCTTATCTTCAAAAGTTCTTGGATGCCTTTGACATCTTTAGGATCATGCCCTATCTCTATAATTACCTCTTCCAAGGACTTGATCCTATTGTCCTTGGCTTGTGATGATGCTCTTTCTAACTCCAGCTGAGAAGCTGTGTTATCCAGGCTGCTCTTTAGTTTATAATTCTCCAATGTCTCATCTGCCAGGGAGGCATACACCATTTCACCAGTTTGTTTATGTAATTCAATCTTGTCCATAGGGTGTATGTCTTTGGCAAGAACCTCCATGTTGGTTCTTAGATAGTCCGAGGTGGACTGAGGCTGCAAAGTTGTGGGCATGAAGTGGCTCATTACCATTTTGCCTTCGCTCACATCGAAAGCAGACATGAGTCTCTGCTGGTTGCTAGGAGCTAGGTTTAACAAGTGATCATACAGCTGCACTTTTATGGGATCACTCCTCCTTTTGATGTCAATGAATTGCTGCTTTATACTTGACTGCCCCTTTCTATGTTGACCGGAGGAGCTGACCTCTCCACCCATAGTCATGTCATGTCCACGCTGAGATGAGCTGGCCGAAAGTTCTCCACTGGGTGGGCCCATGCCCATGGCTTGCCTTACTGCTATGTCCTCCTCTTGGGAGTCATTCAGTCTTTGTATCTCTTCTCTCCTCTGATGAAGGATGAGGTGTGGGGGGTCTCTCTCTCCCTTTTCCTAGTCACATCCTCCTTCTGTGGTGTTTGGAGGACTGAGGTGTCTACATTGGTGTCTGTGCTGGGAGGCACCTTTGTTTGGGGCTGCTGCTCAGTGTTACTAGGTTGATCTGTCCCCTTTTCCTGCTGCAAGGGCTGCTGTTCACTGGACTGTGCTTTTTCTTGTTGCTGCCCCAGTTCTTGCTGTTCCATTTCTTCTTGCTGCTGTAGCAAGGTGTCAACTTGTTCCTCTGTCAATACAGGTGGCTGTTCCACCTGTTTACCTTTGTCTTTGCCTGCTGCCTGGGATGTCTTCTCAGTGGTTTGCTGCTGTGCTGCTGAAGATCTAGCAGCTGTTCCAATTTGCTTTCTGTAGGAGGAGGGCACCTGTCCACAAGTTTCCAAGTCAGCTTCTTTTTGCACATTCCTAGCTTCTTTCTCAAGTAATTCTACCTCAGTGACTTGTTCTACTAGTGTACCCTCTTCCCAATCTAGTGCATTGGCATACTGTTCAATTTCAGGTTGTCTTTTATGTGCATAGTTGCCCAATTTGTATCTAATTCTCCTGAGGGAGATAGAATGATTGGGGTCATAGGGAATCCATTCAAAACTGGTCTGCAATCTGAGGCCTTCCAGGATGCTGTGTGCCTCTTTCCACCCTTCCTCTTTCTTGTTATACAGGAAGGAACCTAGCTGACTTCTTACCTTCAATTGTGACTTCTTGTTTCTACTCTGAAAGTGAAGGTAATCTGAGTTCCCAAACTGCCTGAAATACTCTAAGGCAAAAAGCCTCATGGGGACATACCTTGGCAATCTAAATGGGTTCAATTCACAGCCATATATCCTAATGACTGTGTGGTTCTGGTAGAAGTACCAGTTGCCAATATTGTAAGATTTGTTCAAATGTAGAATCCTCTTCATTTCATCGGTTAATCTAGGAGGAGGAGTACCTTGCAGAGCTGTTAGGGCCGGATGAACAAATAAATCAATAAACTCACAGTATGTATAGGGTGATACTGAGGTAAAATGAAAAACAGAGGTCCAGAAAACAACTGATCTTGGGCTTCCTTGGGCATTGAGTGGCCTCAAAGGAACAGAGAAGGTAGCTGGCTGATAGAAAAGGAATAAATGATATATATAGGAGGAGTACCTGAACAGTCTCTCCCTTTTCAAATTCATGAACTGATCATGGATTTTCTCTGCTATGTAAGTTGCATAATCATACTGCACAGCTGGAGGCTTACCAGGGGCAAATATGGACAGCATTGCCATTATGCTTTCATCTACATCTTCCAGCCCCCTGAATCCTAGGACATAGCCAATTAGATCCACCAACATTCTGCCCAACTCATTCAGACAATGGTACCCAATAGGAGGGGTTCTGACTGTTTCAGAGCCTGGTGTGACAAACAGTTGGTTGATTTTGACAATCTGGTCACTGGACAGCTTGATCCCTGTGTTAATCAGATTCTGCATGGACAGAGGGGTCAATTTCTTGGCTGTATTGAAGCACAGCATCTGGTTTATGCTCTCTGGGGTGATCTGGAACAGGACTAGGCCTGTGGGGCTCATGACTGCTCTTTGGCTGGGGTCATAGCATTCCTGGCAGCTATAAATGAGCTCTGGCATAGGATTGACTTGGGGAAGGTTGTATATGGGCAAATTTGACTCCCAAATCCCCAAGATATCTGCCCCACTGAGGTGCTGGGCTCTTAATTCATTCAACATTAGCACATTGTACTTGGTTCCCATGGGGAACCAATCCAGCATTTGGTAGTCCATGTCCCCCAGGGCTTTCCATGCTAATTCCTGGTGAGGGGCATTGATGGGCTTAATATTCAGTGCAATAGGGGTCTCCATAGCTCTTCAAGTTGCAATAATTGTAGGTAGACAGGTGGAATGGTAAAACACAGTCTGGAGGCAGTTTTCTGTGGAAACAGTTGAGGTTTTGAGTATTCAAGGGGAATTCTCTCAATAGCAATTGAAATACTACTGGAGTCTAGTGACAGAACTTCTCTGTGGCCTAACTGAACTCTCCAATCGGGTGAATTATGTCTATTAGGAGCTCTGCCGGGAAAACGCAGAATTACAGAGGTTTTATGAGGATTGCAGGTTTCTAAAGCTCTGCAGGTACTTCTTGGCCCTCACAATGACAATGGTGGATGAACAAATGGAAATGAACGGTGCAAATATCGTTTTTATGGTTCTATTATCCCTCTGAGCAATTTTAAGCTTAATGAAGGTCGTATGGAGGGCGAGACGGTCTAAATACCTGTAATTCGATGAGCAGAGGTTGAAACACAGGTGCACAGTTGCTGTTTGAGGAGGTCGCCCGGGCTAATTGACTGGTTGGCGAAAATTTGAGTTCAAACGGTCATGCAGAGCATTCAGCAGAAATCACAGTGAAAATGGTAAAAACACGGGAAAATTGGTAAATATGGGTTATTTTACCAATTTGGCGCTTTTTTCTGCTGACGTCAGCATGACGTCATTGGTGGGTCATGGTGAGGTGACGTCAGTTGACGTCATCGGGCGACGTGGCAGTGGGTGACTGGTCAAGGGGCGGCGAGGTGGCAGTCCAGTCAGCAGTGAGGTGGACCCATACGAGAGGCAGGTACGAGCAGGCAATGACGTGGCGGCGAGTCAGCGGCGGGTAGGTGGCGGTCAAACTGCAGCGGTCACGGTTAAGGCCTTAACCGCTGCGGTTTCTCGGGGCGGTTTAGGTACGGCGCAGAGGCTGTCAGAGCGGGCTCCGAGATGGTCCATCGGTTGACGCGTGGAGGAGGCGTGACAAGGCGCAACGTCACTTTCCCGGAGGTTAACGTGCCGCCACAGGAAGCGCTCCGATATTGATGTGGGCCGTCGGATCTGATGGGCTTGATCCGACGGCTGGCGGAGGAGAAAAAGGCGCGTTTGATAGTGCGGGCGGAAAAATCAAACTTTGTGGGTTTTATGGGTTTTTTCAAATGTTTTGATTAACCAACCATGCGGTAGGATTGGGAAACGTGCCAGAGGCGGGTATTAGCCTTTGCAAAGGTTTTATATGCCAAAGGGGTTTGGAGAGGGGTTTTATCAGTGCAGAGGTGATTTGAGGGCAAATTGACTTGCAGCAAAGGGGAAATAGGGTGGAATAGGTTCACCAAAGTGGCCAGATGCCATTTGGTCCCTTTTGAAAAAAAATACACGGCTATTATGCCTAGGGGAGGGAATATACATAAGATTTGGGGTTTTATACACCTTAGTGTTAATAATATTAGGGGGGGGTAAGATAGGGGAGGTTATATAGTAGAATTAGGAGTTAATATGAATGAAGGAGGGGAATTAGAAAGGGGGTGTTAGTGATGGAGTAGAGAGGGAAAGAACAGAAGTTAGTGATGCTCTTTGCTGTAATTTCATGGAATTCACCACTTTGTTTGCTGATAGATTTGTTGCCTTGGCAAGAGACCTATTGATGCCTGAGTAATGGTGATCATATTGTTTCTTTCTGCACCACAACTGCCTACCCAACTATTTTGCCTAGCATTTTTTGTTTCTTCTTGGAGGGGCACTTGGACTTGCAACCCTCAATTGCCTTTTCTTTTCTTTGGCTTTTTCCTTTTCTCTCTATCTACTTCTACCCTTATGTCTTCCAAGGTCCCAGATTAAACTTTTGGGAACCTTTGCTTCTCTACCTGAACTACTTGTCTGCCAAGATTAAGCTGTTTGGACAGACCTCTTTCTCTATTCTACAACTCAAAATTGAAACATGGCATGATCCAGATTAGACTGTTGAATCATCCACAAAATTTGAAATAAGGTCCTCAATACTTGAAACACTTTACCCAGCTCTTGCTTTCTAGGAAATATGGGATCTTTGGGATACCAGAGCAGAGCATATTTGGCTTTTCTCTTGCCAATCATGAAATATGAAACCTATTACTATAGGTATCCAACAGTGGCTCCACATGGGGATGGTTTTTCTTTTGAAAGACCAAGAACAGCAGGTCAGATTGCCTTATTCCTTGACTGCCCATTTTTGTCTTTGAAATCTGCTGCATATAATCTGTCAAAATTGTGTGCCTTTTCTTGGAGAACCTCTGATTCTATCTGCCTGTTGCTGCTAGGTGTAGCATTTGGGAAAACCTCTTTATACAATTTAAATCGAAAAGGAATATGTACAACTGCATATATACAATGAACCTCTGAATTTCTATCATAGTGAACAGTCAAAATAGTGCTTCAGCATCCTGCCATTGACAGGACCTTCATCCATTTCAGTCACAGTCAAACTTTTTAGGAAGTAGGTGTTATTACCTTGTACTGCTTGGACAGAAAAATGGTCCTTTCCATAAAGAATCAAACTTCCCATGTTTTCCTTTCTCTTCTCTTCTTGCATCCCACTTTAAAACTTTGTCCCCTACATTGAAATCTTCTGCTTTAGTTCGTCTATCAAAGGCCTTTTTCAGTTTCTCTTGTAGTATCTGCACTCTGCTGAAAACTTGTTCTCTGGTCTGCTGTAGACAAATTATCTGGTTAATCCTTCTTTGCATGTCATTTGGCTCTGCTTGGCTTTCTTGTAGGAGTTTCATAACCGGCACTCCTAGTGATGAAGGAAATCTGGCCTCTAATCCATAGACTAACTCATATGGACTGGTCCCAATTGATCTTTTAGTGGTTAATCTGTCTGCCCATAAAGCATTTACTAGTTTCTTATGCCAGTTCTTTTTGTTCTCTTCCAGCACTTTCTTTATGATGTTTATCAGGCTTTTGTTTGATGATTCAGCAAGGCCATTTCCTTGAGGATAGTAAGCTGTAGAATGGCCCAAAGTAATGTGAAATTTATGGCAGAAGTTCACCATCTTCTTGGATCTGAAGGCAGCAGCATTGTCTGTTATTATCTTGTCTGGGCAGCCAAATCTAGCCAGTATATTGTTTTCCAAAAATTGAATGATTACTGAATCATTTGCTTGTCTGCATGGGACAGCTTCAATCCACTTGGTGAAGTAGTCTGTTGCTGTCAAGATCCATCTGTGTTGTCCTGAAGATGAGGGATGAATTTCTCCAATGAAATCCAAGCCCCATTGTTGAAAAGGTCTCTCTGTTGCAATGGGCCTCAAAGGAAGTGGCAGCAACTGTCTTTTGCCTTCAAACAGTTGGCACTTGTGGCATGATGTTGTGAATTTCTTCACATCAGAGAACATAGTGGGCCAGTAATAACCAGCCCTTAATATCTTGTCTACAGTGGACTTCCAGTACAAATGTCCACCACAGTCTCCATCATGGAATTCTTGCATGATATTGTCAGTTTCACTCTCAAGAAGACAGTGCAACAAAATACCTTCATGGTTTTTCCAGAGTAGATTCTCATCTATCACACAAAATTTAGATGTTTTCATTTTTAGGAACCTAGACTTAGTTCTGGACAGTCCTGGGGGAGCACACAGGTTTTGTAACACATAACAGACATCAGAATACCAAGGAGATTGTTCAAAGGCTACATTGATCTTTGGAGTCGCCAGCTCTGTTTCACTGTCCAGTTGGTTAATGTCTAAGGCTTGGAAATTTGCTTCTGTCATTAACTTGGCCAAACCTTGCCCTTTTATCAGCTTTGTAGGCTTTATTTCAATGTCAAATTCAAGTATGTTTGCAATCCATTTTCCTCTTCTACCCTCTAAGTTTTCTTGTGTGAGAATGTCTTTGACAATAGGACTTGGTACATAAGCCACAACATGGGAGTAAAGGATGTAAATCCTAAAGTCTTTGATAGCTTTGATTAAGGCATAGGCTTGTTTCTCCATTATTTGGTACTTTAGAGGAGCATCTCTAAGAGCTCTGCTGAAAAAAGCAATGGGATTTTCATTCCCTTGGTCATCTTTCTGTAATAAAACAGCAGCAATAGTATGTTGGGAGGCAAAGGAGAAAATGATAAAGTCTCTGTCAAACTGAGGATTAGTTAACACTGGGGTTTGAGTCAAAGCCAATTTTATACTTTCAAAAGCTTGTTTTTCTTCAACAGTCCATTTGACCTTTGAATCTTTCTTTAGCATATTGTTTAGTAATCTGATTAACTCTGCTAAATTTGGGATAAACCTTCTCAAAAAGTTGATTTTTCCTAAGAATCCTTGCAGCTCCTTGATATTCCTTGGGTGAGGCATTTGTAGGATAGCTTGTATCCTATCTGGATCAATTCTTATGCCATCTTTCGAAATGATGTGTCCTAAAAGTTTCCCTTCTTCCAAACCAAATAATGACTTCTTGGGGTTTAAGGAAATACCATATTTTCTGCATGTTATGAAGATTTGTCTTAAATGTTTCAAGTGTTCTTGGTCAGATTTTGAAAAGGGTGTAAGATCATCTAAGTAAATGACCAAGAAATCATGAATTTGCTTTGCAAAAGCAATGTCCATTGCTCTCTGAAATGTTGCCCCTGCATTTTTCAATCCAAAGGGCATCTTCACATACTTGAAAGTGCCCCATGGGGTAGTAAATGCAGTCTTGTCTTGATCATCAGGGTGCACCAAGATTTGATTGAAACCTGAGAAACCATCCAACAATGATATCCTTGAGGCTCCTACTACTCTTTGAAGGATGTGGTCCATTTTGGGCAAGGGGTAGTTGTCTTTGAGTGACACTAGGTTCAAATTCCTTAAGTCTACACAAAGTCTAATCTCACCAGTTTTCTTTCTTGTAGGGACCAAATTTGAAATCCATTCAGAAAACCTGATTGGTGCTATGATACCAGCTTTGAACATTTTTTGTAATTCCTTTTCAATGGAAGGAAGAAGCACAGGATTGATTCTTCTCAATTTCTGTTTGAATGGTTTTTGATTAGGCTTGAGGGGAATGGTGTGCTGGATAACAGAGGTATCATAAGACTCTAAGTCATAACCCCAGGCAAAGACATCTTGGAACTCTTTAAAGAGATCAATATATTTGGGTTTTTGATCAGGGGGCAAAGCAGCAGATAGCTTTATTATTTTAGGCTTGTCAATGGTACCAATGTTACATTCTTCAATTGTTGCATCTAATGGCTGCATCTTTGGTTTCCTGGGAACATCATTGGGTCAAAAATATCCTCTAGTGGGGTAAGGCCTGCTGGAAGAAGATTGTCTTTGAGTTGTATGATTTCATCTCCAGCGTTGCTCAGCTCTTCACAGTCAATTTGGTGAATTTGCTGAATGTTTTCTTTGTTGAAAATGGTTGGACTGAGTAGTTGTTTGGCTGTTCTAGGTGACATTGGGTGGGCAGACTGTTGAAACTGTAATTGTGATTGACTTGCTCCATCAACTATTTGAGATTGACTTGCTGTCTCAAGGTCAATATTTAATCCTGTAAACTCTTGTTGCAAGGTTAAAAAGTTGTTTATTTGCCTGTCATTCTCAAATACTTGCCACTCTTTGACATTGTTTGGAATAGAAGGCCTATATTTGACCTCTGCTGTGAAACAATTGTTGGGTTGTAGTGGGAATTTGAAGGTGCTGGCAAATGTTGCCAAGCTGTGAGCATGGAGATTGTGGCCCCTTGGAATCTTTGTGAGAACAAACTCGGAGAAAGTTTCTAGTATTTCAATTACAGCAGACCTATAGGACCTTAATCTTTTGTCATTGGTGACAAAATCCCCTTTTACTTGTTGAATTACTAGATCAGAGTCCCCCATGATTGAGAGGCTATGTGCTTGTAATGATTTTGCAATCTTGAGACCTAGTAGCAGAGCTTCATATTCTGCCATGTTGTTAGTGCATTTAAAGTTCAATCTATAAGCCCGGCCTTCTGCACAGCCTTTCTCTTTGTTATGTATCCATACTCCAGCTCCTGCCCCTAACTTGTTAACTGAGCCATCAAACTCTAGGATCCACCAGATGCCTTGCTGGTCAGGAGATTTCAAATTCTGTTCATGGGATGGCAATGTGAGCATGAGTTGAGGTTTCCTTTCCCATTTGTCTCCTAAGATAATTTCATCATTTGTTTGACAATCTTTGACAACTAGAGGAGGTTTAATGGGTATTGTTGGCCTAATTGAAATTTGGCAGGTGCTACTTGTTTGATCACTGTTTTGTTCTTGTATGAGTGTTTCGGTCTTAATGTCATTGTTTGAGAAGCTTGCGCTGTCATTGAAGAGGATGAAGGAGTCTATGTCTGAATGGACAGCATATATTGGGAAATTTTGGGGTTTCTCTTCACTGCTGACCATATATTTCATGAGTGTTTCCCTATAAAGTCTTTTTGGTTGCCCAAATACAGAAATGGTTGCATATGACATGTCCAATTGCAGGGAGCCTTGGAGTTTGGCTCCCCATGATCTTGATAAGAGCATCCCATATTTGGGTGGGATATCAGCAACAACAACATCCATTAAAATGGTTTTGTTGGGAAATTGAACCAAGGACACACATAAATCCTTAATTAGGCCCAAGCATTTGACTTGACTAGAATCAAAAGAAAACAGGTCTTTGTATGGTCTTGTGATGTCTAAGTTTAACCTTTCCATGACTGCTTTTGGCATCAGGTTATGAGAGGCACCTGAGTCAAACATTGCATTATGCAGTATTTTATCATGAATATGCAAGCTGACATAAAAAGGTAAAACCCCTGTGACTACTGTTTTTCCATCTACCTCTGGGCCAAACAGTAATTCTGGAGTGTCATCTAACACATTTACATCATCTTTGCTATTGGTGAGCTGAAGGGATTTTTTGATCTGTTGTTTGTATATGTCATGCTTGGCTAGCTCTGAAAGGGGAATTGCTACCTTTAACTTGCCAATCTCTGTTCCTAGGTCAAAGGGTTTATCCACCTGAATTTTAGAGTCACGGATAGCAGTCCTTTCTTTGTTCATTGAATCTTCTTGTTGGATTTCATCTTGATTTTGGAACCTGCCCCTTATGTTGATGTCTTGAGGGGTAATGTTCGGGTTTGGGTGGGAGGATGAGGTTGCCGTGGGCTGTTGTGGTGGGGACAGTAGTTCAGTGACTTCCTCAACCACTACTTCTTTTGTAGGCAAGTTTGTTTTGTCATTAGGTTCAGTGACTAAGGTTTCTTTAGATTGCTCTTTCTCCTTTACCTTCTCGGGCTGATTTGCATTTACAGTCCGACTTCTTAGTTTGTATTGTTTATGGACTTCATAGACAGCAGTATCATACCCTTGTTTAAAGTCAAAGGATTCTCCTGATTGTGTTTGGAATGTTTTGCTTTCATCCTCCTCATGGTCTTCTTGTGTTAAGAAAACCTGGCTTTTACCATCCAGACCTATTAAGTTGATCTCAGGATCTTCATTGAGCTGATTAGCTGAGGAAGTTTCTGCATAATTTTCTTGAAAAGGGGGTCTGATATCTTGGTCTGCACTTGTTTTTCCTATATTGGGGTTCTGGACTCTCCTAAAATTTGGGTTTCTAGGAGGATTGTTTTGTGGTGCCTCCCATGATGACTTTCTTTCAACTGATTCCACTCTTTCACCTAGTCTTTTCATGCTGTTTAGTATTGCATCCAACTTTTGATCAAAGCCTGAGGGCTCTTCTTTGAAACCAACCTTCTTTTCAAGCTTTGCCCTGTTTCTTTTGGCAATTAGGTTGGCCTCTACAGTGACTGCAACTCTTTGGGCTTCTGCGAGGGTTGGAGGGTCTCTTTCTCTCAACTGATAGGCCATATCAGAATCAAAACCATCAGGGAAGTTATAAAGGGCCAAATCAGGAGGGGGCCTTAAGTTTTGGGGGATAGCATTGTATATGTTGTTAAACCTAGCACAATACTCCAAAACCGTTTCTTGGGGACCTCTTTTAATAGTGTTATATTCACCAAGTATATGGTGCGGATCTCTCTTTTTCTCCCATCTGTTGGTAAATTCCTGGTATAGAACTTCAGGGTTGCAATGGAATTTGCATTTAAGGATCTAAACCAAGTTCTGACATCCCCAGTTAAGCTTTGAACAAAAATTCTCATCCTAACACTTCATCATCTATTTCATAGGTCTCAAAGTGGTCTTGCATCTTTTTAGCATGCTGGATGGCTGTCAAAGGGCCATGGGAGTCAAAAAATGAGAGTCTAGTTTGGTAGTCTTGGGGTAGAGCTGGAGCATTGGCTGGTATCTGCAGAGGTGCATATCTGTTAGCCATGTTTATGGGATTTATAGGGTTAATAGGAACAAATGGGACAGCTGGGATCACAGGTATAACAGGGTAACAAGGGGAAACTGGTTGAAAGAGTATGTGCAGATGGTGAAGATGGGAGAGGAGGGCTTTGAGGTGTTGATGATGAACTAGGGGAATTAGGTGTGGAACGGAAAAGGACTTTACAAGGAGTTGGAATGAGGATAGGTTGGTCTAAACTTATATCTAAATCAGCAGGCTTCTCCTGCTTTTGCTGTCTCCTTATGTTCTTTGGTATGATATTTGGATTATCAACAATGATGGGTTGATCAGGGTCAGGGTTTGCCCTAGTGTGCCTTGGGTTTCTTTTGGGAGCCAGCTTCTAAGTATTCTTTTAGAACTTTATACAGAGGGTTTTGTATGTACAAGGACTAGGTAAGAATTCTGGAATGACTATATATTTTTCAAAGCTAAGATGAAGATTCCCTAGTTAGCTCTTCCCTAAAGCTGTCCCTGTGTTTACAGAAATAGTCCTAAGGCCTCTTGGCTAGTTTCAGGCTTGATGGTAGCTTTTGAAAATAGATAGTAATTGAAAAAATCTTAAGTCCCCAGTGGAGTCGCCAATTATGTTAACACCCAGGTTGTTCCCTATGACTCCCAAGGGAATACGGCCGGGGTAACCACTAACCAATCTTTGGATCACTGTTTCTAGCCAAACTGTGATCAGAGAGGGCTCTCTCTTTATGATTTGTAACTGTTTATGATAGGGTTTTAGGCTAGCTATTATGCACTGGTTTTGTTTATGTTTTGGTTGATGAAACTCCTTTTAGATTCTAGTGATGTAGTTTTCAGAGAGGTTGAGTACCATTGGGCAATGGAGTCTGTGGCTATATGTGTTTGAAATTTTGAGATGAAAGATGGAACTTACAGGGCCATTTGAGTGTTTAATAGAACAGATTTTTGATTAAATGACTGGAAACAGGTAACACAAACAGTGAAAGCATTTAAGAATTTTCACTTATTGTCTATATATTTCCAACAGACAACTTTAAGAGGAGAAAGACGGAGGTCTCAGGGGCAAAAATTGAATCCCTGAGAATGCCTGTCACAGTAAAAGACACAGTTTTGAAATGCAGCAATTAAGAATTACAATTCTGTCACTGTATCTGAGGAAAACATGTATAATAGCTCAGTTTGAGTCCAGGGTAAACATGGTTAAATCCTGGAACTATCCTTTCACCTTGCTATCAAGTGTAAAACATTTGAACAACAAAAGAGAACAAAAGACTCGAAAACATATAACAAAGAGATTTGAGAATACTTATTGTTTTATGCAACACCCTGGAATCCTGTAACATTCATCTTTCACCACAATACATCAAAGAACACCAAGCCTTGGAAATTCCATTATTCCTTTGTATTACTTCTCTGAAAATATTACAACGAGCGAGAGCTCTTCAAAAGAAAATTGCAACAACCCCTTCAACTGCTGTGAAGGGTGAATATATACTTGCGGTGATTTACAAAATATCTGAGTTCTGAGTTATCTCAGATTTTACATTCTTACCAACTACTTAAGATATTATGATCAAAATTTAATGCAGCATTGATTACAGAGTACAGGCATTTTAATGCTCTGTCAGAAGATATTTTAGCCTTTGGAGACAGCTAAGTCGGTCGAGATATTCTGAATAAATGCTGGAAGATCTGTCTTTAAGGCTTTGTACGCTGTATCCTGGACTTGTCACCTGTGATTGTGACTGTTGCTTGTGGTGAGTCAATGGTCCTGCTGAGTTGGCTCAGCCTCTGCCTCTTCTCTGTAGATATCTTTCTTCAAAATTGTGCCTGCGCATGTATGCTCATTTGCCTGGAGAATTGGCGCTACTGATTCTGGCCTGACAAAACTGTCTGTGTCAAATTTCTCCAGACATCCTGTGTGGGCAGTTGGTGTGCTAAGATTGCCCCTAGAGTTTCATCTGCTTCTGTGAATTTGAAGAAGTTAGGTGGTGTATCAAACAGATGGTCAACTTCATTCATGAGGAAAAACAGGTTCTCCACTCTGTCATACATACTCTGCCCGGTGGCTGGCCCTGGTTCTGCTGAAGTGCTGGGCGGTTGTGCAATCTCTGCTACTGCCTGGGCATCAATTCTCTTATTGTAATTGTCCAGGGTGAGCAGTCTTCCTACACTGCTTAAAATGCTGGGGAGGCCTCTGTTTTGTAGTGCCACGAACTTTTCCAGGAATCTGTTGATTTCAGTTTGCATATCCTGTGTCCTCCTCTCCAGTGTTCCAACCAGGTTCCTCAATGTTATGACTCTCTTGGCTACAGCAATTGTTTCTGTCCTGTTGGTGATTCCCATGACAGCTAATTGAGAGCTAGTCTTATAGTTCAGAGTATTGATTATCCTAGTAGCAGCTTCTGGCATGTGTCCAAGGCTTGCCCTGGCCCTCTGTATTTCTCTGTTTGCTTTAGTGATGAGCACCATTTGCTCATCCATGGTCTCAATATATTGCCACTGGTTGGCGATGGACCGCCCAATGTTGCTCCATAGCACTGCTTTCATTTCAGCTGTCACCTTTTCTAGTGCAAGCTCTTTCTCTAGTTCAGCAATTCTCCTCTTAAGAGCTTTTACCTCTCTCTCCTTGGCTGCTTCATTCTGTTTGCTCTTGTCAAACTTTTCATTTACCTTGGTCAAGGTTTTCTTAAGTTCATCCAGCTCTTTCATTTGAGATTCCATAGCTTGGATCTCAGCTTGCAGCTTTTGCATGTCTAAACTAGTAGCCTGTTCTGATGTTGTAGATGTTGTTGCTGTGGATGGCGCTGTAGTTGGTGCTGTAGCTTCTGTTTGCTGAGGAGGAGGAGTGGTCTTTGGAGGGATTTCCTCAAGATTTATTATCACAGGAGGAGGCTGGGAGGGTTGGCCCCCTTCTCTTTGCTTCAGTGTTTCTTGTAGTGCTGCCTTTGCAGCTTCAGTTTGTCCTAGCTGGTCTTGAGTCCTAACCAGCTCTTTGTATAGGGATACCAGCAGATCTGTAGCATCCTTCTCTTGCCTTTGCTGGGCAACTTCATCTGTTTGTGGATGGATGGTGGCCGGGAGTTTGATTTTCTTTCTTAGGGCTGCCATGTCTGCATCCCTTATCTTCAGAAGTTCTTGGATGCCTTTGACATCTTTAGGATCATGCCCTATCTCTATAATTACCTCTTCCAAGGACTTGATCCTATTGTCCTTGGCTTGTGATGATGCTCTTTCTAACTCCAGCTGAGAAGCTGTGTTATCCAGGCTGCTCTTTAGTTTATAATTCTCCAATGTCTCATCTGCCAGGGAGGCATACACCATTTCACCAGTTTGTTTATGTAATTCAATCTTGTCCATAGGGTGTATGTCTTTGGCAAGAACCTCCATGTTGGTTCTTAGATAGTCTGAGGTGGACTGAGGCTGCAAAGTTGTGGGCATGAAGTGGCTCATTACCATTTTGCCTTCGCTCACATCGAAAGCAGACATGAGTCTCTGCTGGTTGCTAGGAGCTAGGTTTAACAAGTGATCATACAACTGCACTTTTATGGGATCACTCCTCCTTTTGATGTCAATGAATTGCTGCTTTATACTTGACTGCCCCTTTCTATGTTGACCGGAGGAGCTGACCTCTCCACCCATAGTCATGTCATGTCCACGCTGAGATGAGCTGGCCGAAAGTTCTCCACTGGGTGGGCCCATGCCCATGGCTTGCCTTACTGCTATGTCCTCCTCTTGGGAGTCATTCAGTCTTTGTCTCTTCTCTCCTCTGATGAAGGATGAGGTGTGGGGGGTCTCTCTCTCCCTTTTCCTAGTCACATCCTCCTTCTGTGGTGTTTGGAGGACTGAGGTGTCTACATTGGTGTCTGTGCTGGGAGGCACCTTTGTTTGGGGCTGCTGCTCAGTGTTACTAGGTTGATCTGTCCCCTTTTCCTGCTGCAAGGGCTGCTGTTCACTGGACTGTGCTTTTTCTTGTTGCTGCCCCAGTTCTTGCTGTTCCATTTCTTCTTGCTGCTGTAGCAAGGTGTCAACTTGTTCCTCTGTCAATACAGGTGGCTGTTCCACCTGTTTACCTTTGTCTTTGCCTGCTGCCTGGGATGTCTTCTCAGTGGTTTGCTGCTGTGCTGCTGAAGATCTAGCAGCTGTTCCAATTTGCTTTCTGTAGGAGGAGGGCACCTGTCCACAAGTTTCCAAGTCAGCTTCTTTTTGCACATTCCTAGCTTCTTTCTCAAGTAATTCTACCTCAGTGACTTGTTCTACTAGTGTACCCTCTTCCCAATCTAGTGCATTGGCATACTGTTCAATTTCAGGTTGTCTTTTATGTGCATAGTTGCCCAATTTGTATCTAATTCTCCTGAGGGAGATAGAATGATTGGGGTCATAGGGAATCCATTCAAAACTGGTCTGCAGTCTGAGGCCTTCCAGGATGCTGTGTGCCTCTTTCCACCCTTCCTCTTTCTTGTTATACAGGAAGGAACCTAGCTGACTTCTTACCTTCAATTGTGACTTCTTATTTCTACTCTGAAAGTGAAGGTAATCTGAGTTCCCAAACTGCCTGAAATACTCTAAGGCAAAAAGCCTCATGGGGACATACCTTGGCAATCTAAATGGGTTCAATTCACAGCCATATATCCTAATGACTGTGTGGTTCTGGTAGAAGTACCAGTTGCCAATATTGTAAGATTTGTTCAAATGTAGAATCCTCTTCATTTCATCGGTTAATCTAGGAGGAGGAGTACCTTGCAGAGCTGTTAGGGCCGGATGAACAAATAAATCAATAAACTCACAGTATGTATAGGGTGATACTGAGGTAAAATGAAAAACAGAGGTCCAGAAAACAACTGATCTTGGGCTTCCTTGGGCATTGAGTGGCCTCAAAGGAACAGAGAAGGTAGCTGGCTGATAGAAAAGGAATAAATGATATATATAGGAGGAGTACCTGAACAGTCTCTCCCTTTTCAAATTCATGAACTGATCATGGATTTTCTCTGCTATGTAAGTTGCATAATCATACTGCACAGCTGGAGGCTTACCAGGGGCAAATATGGACAGCATTGCCATTATGCTTTCATCTACATCTTCCAGCCCCCTGAATCCTAGGACATAGCCAATTAGATCCACCAACATTCTGCCCAACTCATTCAGACAATGGTACCCAATAGGAGGGGTTCTGACTGTTTCAGAGCCTGGTGTGACAAACAGTTGGTTGATTTTGACAATCTGGTCACTGGACAGCTTGATCCCTATGTTAATCAGATTCTGCATGGACAGAGGGGTCAATTTCTTGGCTGTATTGAAGCACAACATCTGGTTTATGCTCTCTGGGGTGATCTGGAACAGGACTAGGCCTGTGGGGCTCATGACTGCTCTTTGGCTGGGGTCATAGCATTCCTGGCAGCTATAAATGAGCTCTGGCATAGGATTGACTTGGGGAAGGTTGTATATGGGCAAATTTGACTCCCAAATCCCCAAGATATCTGCCCCACTGAGGTGCTGGGCTCTTAATTCTTTCAACATTAGCACATTGTACTTGGTTCCCATGGGGAACCAATCCAGCATTTGGTAGTCCATGTCCCCCAGGGCTTTCCATGCTAATTCCTGGTGAGGGGCATTGATGGGCTTAATATTCAGTGCAATAGGGGTCTCCATAGCTCTTCAAGTTGCAATAATTGTAGGTAGACAGGTGGAATGGTAAAACACAGTCTGGAGGCAGTTTTCTGTGGAAACAGTTGAGGTTTTGAGTATTCAAGGGGAACTCTCTCAATAGCAATTGAAATACTACTGGAGTCTAGTGACAGAACTTCTCTGTGGCCTAACTGAACTCTCCAATCGAGTGAATTATGTCTATTAGGAGCTCTGTCGGGAAAACGCAGAATTACAGAGGTTTTATGAGGATTGCAGGTTTCTAAAGCTCTGCAGGTACTTCTTGGCCCTCACAATGACAATGGTGGATGAACAAATGGAAATGAACGGTGCAAATATCGTTTTTATGGTTCTATTATTCCTCTGAGCAATTTTAAGCTTAATGAAGGTCGTATGGAGGGCGAGACGGTCTAAATACCTGTAATTCGATGAGCAGAGGTTGAAACACAGGTGCACAGTTGCTGTTTGAGGAGGTCGCCTGGGCTAATTGACTGGTTGGTGAAAATTTGAGTTCAAACGGTCATGCAGAGCATTCAGCAGAAATCACAGTGAAAATGGTAAAAACACGGGAAAATTGGTAAATATGGGTTATTTTACCAATTTGGCGCTTTTTTCTGCTGACGTCAGCATGACATCATTGGTGGGTCATGGTGAGGTGACGTCAGTTGACGTCATCGGGCGACGTGGCAGTGGGTGACTGGTCAAGGGGCGGCGAGGTGGCAGTCCAGTCAGCAGTGAGGTGGACCCATACGAGAGGCAGGTACGAGCAGGCAATGACGTGGCGGCGAGTCAGCGGCGGGTAGGTGGCGGTCAAACTGCAGCGGTCACGGTTAAGGCCTTAACCGCCGCGGTTTCTCGGGGCGGTTTAGGTACGGCGCAGAGGCTGTCAGAGCGGGCTCCGAGATGGTCCATCGGTTGACGCGTGGAGGAGGCATGACAAGGCGCAACGTCACTTTCCCGGAGGTTAACGTGCCGCCACAGGAAGCGCTCCGATATTGATGTGGGCCGTCGGATCTGATGGGCTTGATCCGACGGCTAGCGGAGGAGAAAAAGGCGCGTTTGATAGTGCGGGCGGAAAAATCAAACTTTGTGGGTTTTATGGGTTTTTTCAAATGTTTTGATTAACCAACCATGCGGTAGGATTGGGAAACGTGCCAGAGGCGGGTATTAGCCTTTGCAAAGGTTTTATATGCCAAAGGGGTTTGGAGAGGGGTTTTATCAGTGCAGAGGTGATTTGAGGGCAAATTGACTTGCAGCAAAGGGGAAATAGGGTGGGATAGGTTCACCAAAGTGGCCAGATGCCATTTGGTCCCTTTTGAAAAAAAATACACGGCTATTATGCCTAGGGGAGGGAAGATACATAAGATTTGGGGTTTTATACACCTTAGTGTTAATAATATTAGGGGTGGGGGTAAGATAGGGGAGGTTATATAGTAGAATTAGGAGTTAATATGAATGAAGGAGGGGAATTAGAAAGGGGGTGTTAGTGATGGAGTAGAGAGGGAAAGAACAGAAGTTAGTGATGCTCTTTGCTGTAATTTCATGGAATTCACCACTTTGTTTGCTGATAGATTTGTTGCCTTGGCAAGAGACCTATTGATGCCTGAGTAATGGTGATCATATTGTTTCTGCGACCACAACTGCCTACCCAACTATTTTGCCTAGCATTTTTTGTTTCTTCTTGGAGGGGCACTTGGACTTGCAACCCTCAATTGCCTTTTCTTTTCTTTGGCTTTTTCCTTTTCTCTCTATCTACTTCTACCCTTATGTCTTCCAAGGTCCCAGATTAAACTTTTGGGAACCTTTGCTTCTCTACCTGAACTACTTGTCTGCCAAGATTAAGCTGTTTGGACAGACCTCTTTCTCTATTCTACAACTCAAAATTGAAACATGGCATGATCCAGATTAGACTGTTGAATCATCCACAAAATTTGAAATAAGGTCCTCAATACTTGAAACACTTTACCCAGCTCTTGCTTTCTAGGAAATATGGGATCTTTGGGATACCAGAGCAGAGCATATTTGGCTTTTCTCTTGCCAATCATGAAATATGAAACCTATTACTATAGGTATCCAACAGTATGAAAAGACCTACTGCTCAGGTGATTCCATCTTATCCTGGGTATGCTTCACCTAATCTGAATCAACAGTTGCCCTTTGTAGCAACTCTAGAATTACCAGATCTAAAATATTTGACGAATGATCCAATTGTTTAAGCCCCTTGGTGGCTTGCGATTCCTCATAAACTTCCCTTTGATATTCCTAAATTCAATGGAAATCCATGTGAAGATTCGTCGAATCGTGTGATGACTTTCCATTTGTGGTGTTCATCCAACACCCTGAATGATGATTCGATTAGGTGTCACCTTTTTTAGCGAACGTTAATTGGTCTGGCAACTAAATGGTATATAGAATCTCCTAGAGCTTCATTTGATAAATTCAACACCCTTGCCACTACCTTTTTAACCCATTTTTAGTTACCCATAAGTTATGAAATAGGGACAAAACTCCTTACCAACTTTAAACAGATGATAGTCAGTCACATATCTGATCATATTCATGAGTGGCGACATTGTTGAAGAATGGTGAAGATGTACATTCCTAATCAGCTTTTAGCTGAATGGTTTATAAAGTCATTGTTACCCTCTATTACAGAGGATGTGGCTAAAGGAGGAGTTGTTACAGAAGAGCAAGTAATTTCTCGTGTGCAATATTTAGACTTGATCTATACTCAATCTGGCATGCTCTACGACAAAATTCCTGACGCTCCTAGGCCAGAATTTTCCATTCCTCCTCCTCCTAAATCAAATAATGACTCTCATACCAGCAATGGAGTGATAGGTATGACAAGCACGAAAACCGAAAAGGCTACATCTTAGAAAGCCCGTACAGTTTCTAGTAAAAAAGAAGATGAGGAACCTCTTGCCTCAGAGGTCAATGCCGTGTCAACCGACAAAGGAAAAAATTCTAAGCAACCAAGAGGCAAGAAGAAAGGGACAAACAAAAAGAAGAAACAGGAGGATTCGACTCCTGAGAAACCTTCTGGAAACCCTACTAGAAACAAGAAACCTAATCGGCCATGCTTCATATGCGATGAGGATCATTACACAAAAGATTGTCCACATCAAGCTGAAGTTAAGAAGTTTTTCAAAAAGACTTCAAATACCTTAGCAGTATTAACTGATCCGTTTCCAAATCCAAAAACTAACCTGGTTGCTAGTGATTGTGCTTCCCCATCGTACGTGCTTATGCTACCCATCTGAAAACAGAAAAATGATGCTTTGATATCTACAAGGAATAAGGATTATGGAAATGCACAATTGCTGAACGAAAAGGCTACAGATCAACCAAGCAGTTTGACAAAAACTTCCTCAGAAGTTGTCCCACCAATCATTCCTGAATTAACAATAAAACCACCTAAGGGAGTAGTACATAAATTGACATTTAATCCTCGTGCTCGAGCAGCACAGAATTATAATATAGTGGAGGATCTGGCCCAATCGCCATCTGCCATGTCGACACTTGAAGTACTACAAAATTTTCCATCCCAAAACCAGGCTTTGTTATCAGCGATAGGTGGGATTGATCCAGTGGATTCCAATCTAGTGGCATTTAATCATAAAGGATACAAACCTTAGTTACCAGCATAGCTCGCTTTCCTCATACAGGTAAAATCCCTCAACAAAACTGTTCATTGAACAATAATTGATGAGGGAGCATCTACCTGTATTATGTCAATGAGTTACTAGAAAACATTAGGCTCTCCACCCTTGTCACAATGATCAATGACTTTATAAACATTCAATGGAAGAACATACACGCCATATGGGATATTAAGTAACTTGCAAATTGAACTGGGGGGCAAGACAGTAGAAATTGAAGTCGAGGTCATCGATGGAAACCTTGACTACAACATCCTATTGGATAGGCCCTGGATTTATGCTATGGCTGCTGTTGTGTCAACATATTTTAGAAAGATTGTGTTCCCCTTTCAAGGCAGAATCACAATCATTGACCAACTCACCTTCCTCCCCAACAGTTCTCAAGTTATCGGAAGAATCCCTTTGATCCATGGAAACTCTCAATCACTTCAAAATATCAGAGTAGGTCTCCTAAAAGACCCTTCCTTAATGGGTACCTTTTCCCTTCTGCCTCCGAGTAATCTGGTGGAAGTAGCCACAGTGGAAACCTGTCATATGATATCTTCTACATCATCAAAGATCAAGAAGAACTCTGACCATTTTGATAGTGTGGATCATCGCGAGGTATTGCCTCCAAGCCCTACCATACCTACATCATTTGATGATCAATTCAATGATGTTGTACATTATGTACTGGGGGCATTGGAACCAGATCTTTCCTTCATGACCCCTTATGAGTTGTGATCAAAGGTCGCCAGAGGATAGTCCGTTGACTAGTGTCAACCTCGTTAAAAAATTAAACCAAGGATCTGAGTAGAATTCCTTGTCTTGTGTCAAGCTTGTTAAAAAATGAAACAAGGCTGAGCAAAGTTCCAAGTCGAGTCTTTTGCTTGATCTCATAAAGGAACCTTCATTCCATCCACCTAATTACCACAAGTAGTCTAGTGAATGTAATGAAGCTTAGGGGACCTTTCACCTTTGTCTATTTCGTGGACAAAGTGCGAGAAGTGTTTTGTCTAAGTATTGACAGAAAATCATCCTGCTTAACCATAGTAAGTTTCCATATGGTTACTGAAGACTTTTTTTTATGCTGGGGGCATGCAAACCTTTTTATACAAGAAAAAACGACCAATTTCATTTTTTAGCTTTTTAGCTTTATAGTTTGGTCATTCATAGCTTACATAAAAAGGAAAAAAAGAAATGTTCCCTCAAGGTTCAAGCTCGTTAGAAAATCAACCTGCATTGAGCACAAGTTGGCACAAGGTTCAAGCTCATTAAAAAATGAACCCGCCTTTGGTAAATAACCTTTGTGATCGCTTTGCTATCAGCCCTTTTTGAACCTTGGTTATGTTCCTTCCATCACCTCCATTTCATTCGGCCAACCATACACTTCCACTTGGTTGTTTACCATTTTTAGGAACATTTGTGATGAGTGATTCTGATTGCCACCCTCTTCACACTGCCATGTTTTGAGAAGTTCCAAGCTTACCTAGAACTAGCTGCTACCCAGAAATACCACTTGTTCCTAAAAAGCGAGTCTCTTTTAAACTATTTTTAGACTCGTTAAATATAAAAGTATTATCGATCTATTGGCCTTCCCAACTCGTCAAAGTAAGGGGAATGCCATCCCTCTCATATATTTTAATGTTTTCTGGACTTGAGGAATTATTAAACAAAAATATCGAGCACTTGTCTTTGTCGGCTCGTTAAAACTATTGAAAAGTCATCCCTTCCATATTATTTTACACTTTTTCAGACTTAATGGATTATGCCACAAAAAAGGATTGTTGGAGTATCCTTTTTGTCCATTTTCAAACTCTCTAAACATGAAAAGGACCGAGTTATCTTTGTCATTAAACTCATTAAAACAACAGTGACAAACTTGTCCACCCAAACAAGAACGAGTCTCACTGACGCTAGGCTCGCTAAACACAAAGTGACAGGTTTGCCCGAAGGGAAAATTATAGACAAAGCATATGTTATCCTCCTAAATCTTGTCAAAAATAAAGAGGTATTGGTCAGTAATGAATGGGAAAAAATGGGAAGAAAACTTGAAGAACTCTATTGGTAGCAGGTCGCTCCTGAACATGACAGTTTCACTCCATCACCGTGATTGAGTTGGGTTGGGTTTTTACATTCATCGTCACCATTGGTCTGCCATGCCCTCCATGAGGTTAATGCTACCATTCCATATCATTGTTGCCAATATGTTCAAGACAAGACATTCATAGAATTCACCATCCAACAAATGCCCCATCCACTGCATTACGTCCACACATAATTTTAATGACCACCATTCCTGAACCTTATATCATCAAATTGTTTTCACCTCCAAAAAAATCATTTGCTCCATTTCGCGTCGTAGATGTGGGATACATCAAGGCCCTCCTACAACAGGTCACTTCTTGTGGACATCAACTTATTATCCAAGAAGTTGACTTAGAAACAACCCTTTCAGTACTTTGAAGCTTGCATGCCTCAATGGAAAGTTTCTCACTTCCGGCAACAGGTTTACATCAATGACCTTCGACCGAAAAACTTTGCGTGGTGTTCAACATCGACTCATATATTAACACCACATGTATAATAATGTAGTACCTTGAGGGTCATCATCATTATCGATGATTCCTCTCGCGTCTGTTAACAGCTCACATTAATGGCTGGTAATCAGACGATATCTTTCCATGTTCAAATTCAGAACATCTTTTCACATGGATCAAATTGTACATCAGGTGAAGATTGGATGCGTTTTGAAGACCCCGAATCTAGTTTCATCCATCTGGGCTATGATATATTCAAGAAAATAAAGACATCAATTGTACAAAGAAGCTGCATAGATAGTCATTTAAGCTAGGGAAGATGACTCTTCATATGAAGAATCAGCAGTATGCAACAGCAGATGATTTTCTGTCCTATGTACATGAAATGAATTTATAAAGCTGAGCATGGGAATCCCCGCATCATCTAGATCATGAAAATAATATGATAATGATGTATTTTATTGTATCTTAGATAGGTCACCTTCCAGTTTGAATACCTTGGATCCTCATGATAAAGCATTTCACCCGACATCAAAAGATTTACAGCCTCATGCTTTAGGGGGCAGCTATTATTGACATATTTGGGCACTGCAACCCCAACTCATATGTCCATAAACCAAGGGCTCTTTAGTCCCTAAAAGTGTTGTTTCATACCTTAAAGGATCATTTTCAATTAATTACATCATCTCCCAGAAGTTCCACTTGAAAAGCTACTCAGAACTAGCCAAAACTAGACCATACTGATTGCTCCATGGTCAGGGTGCGATGTATCTCACCTTGTACACATGGGGGGTACAATGCATACTGAAAATGCCTTTTGTAGGGTGTGATGAGCGAGAATACACAAATGGTAGAGACAATTTTCTAAGTGGATGATCATGGAATCTTCCAAAAACTTCTCATTTGACACTTGCCTCTCTGAATTGGCCTAGGGATGAGTAAGAGATCAATGAAATCTCCAAGTGGAACCAAGAACTATCAGTGGGATGACACTAATAAAAAACCCAAAGCTGACTCACACCCTTGCAAGACATCTATAAATGGATCCATCATCCGAGAGATCTAGAGGCTGGAATTTTGTATTTTGTAAGGAAGTGTTGTTGGCTTATTGGTGAGAAGAGACATTGCATTGCTGGGTGATTTTCTTGTTCATAAGGTGAAGAGGGCTTCTACAATTGGGAGGATGATGCTGGATCAGAGAGCTGGGTTGTAATCCTCTCTTACATTACTATTAATAAAGTTCTATGAGTTTTCCTCCATACGATCTTGTATTTATGAATCTTATTATCTATGAATGCAATTGAATGGTCAATGCGTTTCTAATTCCATATTTTTTATGATGTTTTAGATAGATATTCTTTGATATTTTGTTGTTACGCTGACTCTACAGGTACTCTTTGAAGCGGGACAAGTAGGAGAGGAGTGGCAAATTCTATCAAGGAAAGGAGAAATCAAGCTAGGATCAAAGTGAAAGATCCAGGTTGGTCCTCTATTCTTCTCTTCCATCTATCACACTTAAAGGAACTCTTGAAAAGCTTTCGTTGTTTGTTTCTAAGATAGCTACCCATCTTAGTGGTATTAGCAGTTAGAATCGACACTAGTTTTCCCTAAAACAGTAGGTGCTGGCCTATAGAAGGCTACAACCTTCTCTCTTCTTCCAGGGACCACATTGCATAAATTTTTAGACTGGATCAATCAATAACATCATTCAATCAAAATATATCTGCATCAAACAATCTCCTTTTCACAACTAAACCAATCAACCACTTTGACAACCCTTCAATTAGATCTTTTCGAATACTGTAACCAAAACACAGTAACCAGAGCCCACGCCAGAACCCAGAACACTTCAACAGCAAACAGAAGCAGCTAAAACATATTTTTCAAGTTATACTCTACTTCACTGTGTCTAACCTATGTGCATACACACCTTTCTCAAGGCGAACCTGTGTACAGATCTGCAAATCAAACTTAAGATGTATACGGTGTTTTGATATGCAGAACCATCATGTATATGTGCCTTTTCTAAAGTGAACCTATGTAGAGATATGTAAATGATGATTTATACATTAAAACAATTCCAAACTTCAATTATACCCAGATCATCATATTTACAGACTACAACATGCACTAGTTATTAGATAAATGATCAAACCACATAAAGATACTTCACTTCAAGCCTTAAGGTCTTGACCCCTCATTAGATCTTATCCTTCATCAAGTGCTAAGGTTCATCCTTGGTTCAGATCTAGCTATGCACCATAACCCAATAACTCGTGCACTAGATCTTGCTCATCATCAGATATTCAATGCTTGAGTGCCTTGGCCTAATGATCTTCTTCTCCTTATATAGTGTTAGGCCTTTCTCAATACCATGGTCCAAAACCACTTAGGACCAATACCTTGGACCAAATACCTGGGATCAATACTTCGGACCAGATACTTTGGACCAATACCATGGATCAAAATACCATGGGCCAAATACCACAGACCAAAACTTGGATTTCCAACATGTACGCACCTTTCCTTCTGTGAAACTGTGTGTGTACGTTATACGCACTTTTTGATCTGTTAACCCACGTGTATACGCTACTTTGTCAAGGTGAACCTAGGTATACTTCTCTTTCCTCACTCTATGAATTCTGATCTATAACCCTGAGCTTTAACCTGCTGAATTGTACTCTGACATTTGAATGAGTTGCCATTAAGGACAACACCTGTGTCAAATCTAAGTCATAATGCCAAAAATCTCCCCCTTTGGACTTGATGGCTACTCCAAGTCACTCTCCTCCTTTGTAATCAAGGGCAAAGGATCATGCTCCCCTGAGTACATGCTGAATTCTCAGATATGATGGAGTGTGCTGAATGAGCTCCATGCTCCCCCTAAATATAAGCAAGGTCTGCAAAAATATTTTCTAAAAGAAGAACATGACTCTATACGTACATCATAAATGGCCCTCCTGTTGCCAATGACTCATACATACTTCCATCTCCCAACCAAGTGGGGATATACCAGGTTTGACTCATCCACCCAATCAAGTGGGGATATACCAATTGTTTATACATGTCAAAACAAGAACATTACATCATCCATCCCATGCATAGTGGGGTAACAAAATAGGTCGTTTCATGACCTTTACATTAAAAGATATACATGACATATATAATAGAGACCAAAAATATGAAACAAGACCATGATAGTCATCAACAACTATCATCAGCAACATCTGTCAATCAGCATCGAGACCAACAACCATGTTCTCCCCCTAAACCTGTTCCACTTGAATAAAAAACAACTATGAATTTGTACCAAGATCTTCTAAGATAATGCCAACAATGCATTATTAGAAGTATATGCTCCCCCTGAACCTATGCCAGATGATCACTGTCAAACCCATATCAGACTCCTTTCAACTTGAGTCTGGCCCATTTCTTCAAACCAACAGATACACGACTGTCTCCACATAAAAACCTGTATGTACGCGACTACGCTTCATGAAACTTGCGTATAACCACTTTTATCTGAAATAGATAAGTTTTAACAGTAGGATGATGCATCAACTACTCCCAGCTTCTGTCTGAGATATTCAAATGTCTCTCTAGGCAGTGATTTGGTGAATATATCAGCAACCTGTTCTTTGGAGGGAACATACTCCAATTTTACCTTTTGTTCAAGCACTTGTTCACGTCGAAAATTATATTTGATGGGTATGTGCTTGGTCTTGGAATGCATGACTGGATTCTTTGAAATATTGATGGCACTTGTATTATCACATAGAATGGGAATGGGTGGAGTACATGTGATCTGTATGTCTTGCAATGTTTGCATCATCCAAAGGAGTTGTGTGTAGCAAGATGCAGCAGCCACATATTCTACTTCAACTGTAGATAATGAAATTGAGCTATGTCTCTTGCTGAACCAAGACACTAATCTGGAACCCATATAGAATGCACCGCCACTAGTGCTTTTTCTGTCATCAACGCTTCCTGCCCTATCTGCATATGTATATGCATGAAGTGTAAGATTTGTATCTCTAGGATACCATAAGCCAAAATTCTATGTTCCTTGAAGATATTTGAATATCCTTTTGACTGCCTGAAGATGTGATTCCTTTGGATTTTCTTGGAATCTTCCAACTATTCCCACTGCATGCATGATGTCCGGTCGGGTACCTGTTAGATAAAGCAATATGCCAATCATGGATCTATAAGTTGGTTGATGCACCGCTACTGATTCATCATTTGAGCTGAGACTGCATCCTCTTACCATTGGAGTACATACTATTTTAGAATCCTCCATGCCGTACTTTTTCAGGATCTATTTGAGATATTTGGTTTGTGATAGAAAAATACCATCTTTGTTTTGTTGAACTTGTAGACCAAGAAAATATGTAAGCTCACCAAGTAGGGACATTTCAAATTCTTGCTGCATTATTGAAGCAAAATTTCGACTCATGGCTTATTCATTGCTACAAAAAATGATATCATCAACATACAAAACAAGTATTGGCAATATATTATTCTCAATCTTTGTGTATAAATTGTTATCAGTTGATCCCTTTGAAAACCCTTCTTGATGGAGATATTTGTCAAGACAGTAATACTAGGCCCTTGGAGCTTGTTTTAGACCATAGAGAGCCTTTCTGAGTCTGCATACAAGTTTTGCATCATTTCTAAGAATGAATCCATCTAGTTGCTCAATATAGACTTCTTCTTCTATGTCTCCATTAACAAAGGCAGATTTTACATCCATTTGGTATACTTTGAATTTCTAAAAACTAGAAAGAGCAAGGAACATTCTAATAGCTTCAAGTCTAGCAACAGGTGCAAAAGTTTCTTCAAAGTCTATACCTTCTTGTTGAGCATATCCTTTACAAACAAGTCAGGCCTTGTTTCTAATAACTTCTCCATTTTCGTTCAGCTTGTTTTTGAATATCCATTTAGTTCCTATGATATTCTTATCATGAGGTCTAGGAACTAATTCCCAATTATTATTCTTTTCAATTTTCTCAAGTTCTTCATTCATTGCCTTGACCGAACATTCATCTTTGCATGCTTCATTTACATTTTGAGGTTCAGTGGAAGATAGTAGTGCTAGGTAGCTTGAAGCTTCGTCAATGGTTCTTCTAGTTTGCACACCTACCCCTTTTTCTCCTAATATTTGAGCTTCTGGATATTTTTTCTGAACATACCTGGATGAAGTCTTTTCTTCTACCATTATCTCTTCTTCTGGTGCTTCATTGGTTCCTTCTTCAGAATTAGTCTAGTTTGATGTGGGAGGATAATTCTCATCTTCTTCATAATCTTCGGTTTTTATTTGTTTTGGATTTTCGCATGCTTCAACAACCACAACATCAATACTTTCAATGATTTTCCCAAGCCTTTTATTATAACATTTATATCCTTTACTTTAGGAAGAGTAACCAAGGAGAATGCCTTCATCTGCTATGGGCTCAAACTTACCAAGTTTTTCATTAGTCCTTTTGATGTAACATTTGCTTCCAAAAACTTTGAAGTATTTTACAGTAGGAGTCTTACCATACCAAAGTTCATTTGGAGTTTGAGTTTTGTTTACTCGAACATTTGCTTTGTTGAGAATAGTGATGGCAACAAATGCAGCTTCACCCCAGAATGTTGCAGGAGTTCCAGACTCATCTAACATAGCACAAGCCATTTGTTGAACAGTTCTGTTCATCCTTTCTACCAATCCATTTTGCTGAGGAGTCCTTGCAGTGGAGAATTCCCTTTTTATTCATGTTCTTCACAAAATTCGAAGAATTCATCCAAGGTAAATTCCCCTCCTCAATCAGATTTGAGGCATTTGATTTTGCGATCTAGTTCATTTTCAACCAAAGCTTTGAAGCCTCTAAACTTTTCAAATGCTTCATCTTTATGCTTTAGAAGTCCTCTCCAACACATTCTGGAAAAATCGTCAATGAACAATATAAAGTATTCTTCTCCACGACGTGATTTTTTCCTTGATGGTCCACATAAATCAGTATGAACAAGTTCAAGAGGCTTACTAGCTGATCCTTCCTTTTAAGGGAAATGTGCTCTAGTTTGCTTACCAAATTGACATGATTTGCATATTTTATTTTCTGGAATGCTGATATCAAGAAGATACGAACAACTTGGAATCTGCATGCTTTTCTTATTTGAGGGAAGCTTAGATGCTCCAATCTTCTGTGTGATAGCCAATGTTCATCATTTTTTCTTAGATAGCATTGTTTTTGTCCTCCCTTGAGTATGTATAGTTGTTTGGAGTTCTTATACCTTTGATCATTGTTTCTTCTGTATCAAGCTCATGAACAACACATCCATTTGATCGAAATACTACTTCATTTCCTTGATCACACATTTGACTGACACTCAACAGATTATGACTTAGGCCATCAACATACATAAAAATCCCAGCTTTAACTTTTTCTTTTAAGAGAACAGAGCCTTTACCTTTTATGACAGCAGGAGTGTCATTTACAAATGAGACCTTCTTTTCCTTTTCGAAGGAATTATATGAATGAAGTTTTTCTTTGTCACATGTCATGTGTTTTGAGCATCCACTGTCAATGTACCACTAATTTTCTTGTCCTTCTGCATATAGTGCTATACCACATCCTTCTGTTTTTGGTTCTTTCTTTCTCCATATTTTGGGACTTAATGAAGTCTGCTCCTTTTGAGATGTTTGCTGAAATTTACTCCTGCATTCAGATTCTTCATGACCGAAGTTGTTACAGATAGAGCATTCTATTTCATTTTCAAGAAGAGAAAAGTTATTGTAGGTCCTTTTCATGATCCTTGTCACATTCCTTTGATTTCGTGCTTCTCTAGTCATAACGGTTTTGTAAGCAACACATTGAGCAGCTTTTTGTCCAATGTTATGACATGAAAAACATTGGCCATTAAAGAAGTTCCTGTGATTATCGATTCTACTGACCTAGTGATTGTAGTTTCTATTGATATTCATTCTTGAAGTAGATTGAGTATGATTTACCTAAGGTTGGTTGTAGCTTTTGTTCATCCTTGAAGTAGATTGAACTCGATTTACCTGGTGATCTGCTTTATGCCTTTGCTTGTGAAATTGTTCACTACTCTTTGCTGCATCAAGATAGCTTTTAGTGGAGGTTGACGGCTTCTATGCTTGAGATGCTTCTTCAGTATATCCAAGACCTGTCTTTATTAGAGGAGAATGCTGCACTTTGATGATTTCATTTAAGGTTTCTGATCCTTTAGTAAATCTAATATTGAGAGCTTTTGTTTTCTCAATATCCTTTCTTTGACCCACAATTTCACATTCTAGTTTTCATTGTTTTTTTCTCTTTCAGCAAGTTGGACTGTCAAAGTGTCTATAATCATATTCTTTTCTTATAAACAAATTTTGAGTTTATAAATTTCTTCATAAAGGTCATCTTCATCTAAAGCATCCAAGAAATCATCATCTTCAAAAGCCATCAGAATTCTATAGTCCTTACTATTTTCATCTTCATCACTATTTGATAAACCATCGTTATCTTCATGTGTATAGTAGCTCTTCTTACTTACACTTTGTTTTCTATTCCATTTTTTAGATTCCTTACCTTTATCAACCTTATCTTTATGAGGACATTTGGCAACATAATTACTGACTCTTCCACAAGAAAAACATTTGAAAGGTAGTTTACCTCTAAATCTTCTGGAACCCTATTGAAGGTTCTTGACAAAGTTTGCTTCTTCTTCTCCTTCTGATTTATTGAGTTCTTCTTTTCTTGGAGCTTTGAATGTGGCTACTCTCATATCTGATGGACCTCCTTTTCTCATCTCGAAAGAAGTTAAGATTCCGTGCAGCTGTGTCATAGTAATAGTCTGAAGATCCTGCTTTTCTTCTATGGCAGATACTTTTGATTCAAACTTAGCAAACAAGGATCTTAAAACATTTTCAACTAAAGTAACTTCCTTTTATCTCTTCACCAAAATTCTTCATGTAATTAACAATCTCATCTATACGTAAGAAGTAACTAGCTATACTTTCATCATTGTGCATTTTGAGAGTTTCATATTGAATTCTGAGAGTTTGCAGTTTTGCACATTTTACTTGAGAGTCTCCTTCATAGCTTAGAACGATTTTGTCCCATATTTCTTTGGCGGATTTGAGCTGCATAACTTTGACAAATTCTGATTGTGACAGACTTCCCAATAATGTAGTAACAGCTTTGGCATTGGTTTCATATTGCTTTTTACCTGCCGCATCTATAGGAATTGCTTATGGAAATGTATATCCTCCTTCCACGATTTCCCAGACATCTGTTCCAAGAGACTGAAGATAGGTTGTGGTTCTTACCTTCCAATAAACGAAGTTTCTTCTGTCAAACATTGGTGGTATGATGGATCCCTCTCTTTCCTGATTACTCATGATGATGGATCTTCCTTCAAGCGATCAAGCTCCTTCTGAAGGACCTTCTCTGATACCAATTGTTGGAAATAATACTGAGAGGGGGGTGAATCAGTATTAACAAGTCAATTATTTTTCATTTCCAAAATCAGATTTATATAGGCTACTTCAGTTAATGGATTTTACATTTATACGCAACTATGTTTAAGGCAACTAGCGTATATCCTGCAAACTTATGATTCAGTTAATTCATCAAATGTTGATCTTTAATCAATGCATCAGAGCCATATAAACAATAACCAGGTGCAGTAAAAATAGAACATACAATCACACATATGAACACAAGATATAAAGTGGAAACCCAATGTGGGTGAAAACCACCTGCTACAATTGTCTCTATCTCTTTAATAATAAGAAACTTCTTTTTACAATTTTTGTACTGCTACAAACTTATACCAGTATGCAGGGTTCTACCTGCAAAAGGCTACAAACTTCTCTCATTCTCCAGCTTCTCCCGGAAGGGATCTACAACCCCTTAGCTCTTGTACTAGCTGATATGTTTACTAGTACATAGATGCCTGCCTACAGAAGGCTACAACCTTCTCTTTTCTTCCAAGGATCACGTTTCATAAATTTTCAGATTGGATCCATCAATAAAATCATTCAATGAAAATATATCTACATCAACCAATCTCCTTTTCACAACTGAACCAATCAACCACTTTGACAACCCTTCAATCAGATGTTTCAGAATACTGTAACCAGAACACACGCCAGAACCTAGAACACTGTAACAGCAAACAGAAGTAGCTAAAACATATTTTTCAAGTTATACACTACTTCGTTGTGTTGAACTTGCGTGCATATGCACCTTTCTCAAGACAAACCTACGTATAGATCTGTAAATAAAACTTAAGATGTATAAGTTGTTTTGATATGTAGAACCAGCGTGTATAGGCACCTTTTCTAAAGTGAACCTACGTATAGATCTGTAAATAATGATTTATACATTACAATAATTCCAGACTTCAGTCATACCAAGATCATCATATTTACAGACTACAACGTGCACCAGTTATTAGATAAATGATCAAACCACTTAAAGATACTTCACTTGAAGCCTTAAGGTCTTGACCCCTCATTAGATATTATCCTTCATCAAGCGCTAAGGTTCATCCTTGGTTCAGATCCAGCTATGCACCATAACCCAATAACCTGTGTACTAGATCTTGCTCATCATCAAAGATTCAATGCTTGAGTGCCTTGACCTAATGATCTTCCTCTCCTTAGATAATTTTAGGCCTTTCTCAATACCATTGTCCAAAACCACTTAGGACCAATACCTTGGACCAAATACCTAGGATTAATGCTTTGGACCAGATACTTTGGACCAATACCATGGATCAAAATACCATGGGCCAAATACCACAGACCAAAACTTGGATTTCCAACATGTACGTGCCTTTCCTTCTGTGAAACTTCATGTGTACGTTATACACACTTTTTGATCTGTTAACCTGCATGTATACACTACTTTGTCAAGGTCAACCTACGTATACTTCTCTTTCCTCATTCTGTGAAGTCTGATCTATAACTCTAAGCTGTTAACCTGCTAAACTGTACTATGACATCTGAGTGAGTTGCCATCAAGAACAACACCTGTGTCAAATCTGAGTCATAATGCCAACATCAAAGATAAAGCACACTGATGTTCAGTATCACTTTGTGAGGGATATGATAGAAGACAAAAAGGTGTTGCTGGTAAAGGTTGACACTTTGAAGAATACTGCAGATGCATTGACAAAATCTATGAGCTTTGAGAAGTTCTCTTGGTGTAGAGAAATAATAGGCATTGCATGGTTGGATAAATGACTAAGCTCTCCTATGGCCCCTGTGGAAAGAAAACAACAAGTGGCAAATTGTTGGGTAGTGTTATAGTATTTCGACGCCTAGCTCCCCTAGTTAATCGGGGGGTTAGAGGGGGGGCAGAGCCCCCCAATCGTTGCGTTGATTGCGCAATGGGGGGTTTGAGGGGGACAGTTAACCCCCCTCTATGGGGTCCATGGTAGTGCCCCGGGGAATTTGTTTTTTTTGGACCCTATATTAGGTGGGGTGAACCTATCTATGGTTTTGTGCATGGTTTTCGCACATGGTTTTCGGAGCGATGGTTTTAGATCCATGGAATTGTGTGTGTGTGTGTGTGTGTGTGTGTGTGTATTGTAACATTGAAAGGAATGTAATGAAAAATCAAGCTGGTAGTCCTGGTTTTGGGATACAGGGGAAAGTCTCTGTGTATATGTGGTTTATGTGTTATGCTCTTGCATTATTTATTTTCTATGTTTTAGAATTCCTATGCAGGTAATTTCTGTATGGGGTTAAAATCTACAACAAGGAGATAAGCCAAAAATAAATTTGAAGAAAAAATAGTTTTCTTCCTTTTTCTCCAAAATTCATAACTCTTATTTTATTATTTTAACTATTATTTTTCCTTAGGAGGCCATTTTTAGGCTGAAACTCCCTATAATGTCCATGTGCTAAAGATGTGGAGACATTATGTCCTTAGAATCAAGTTTGTATTAATGACAGATCATGGAGGGTTCACATATCTATTTGACCAACCTACACTTAATTTTAGGTAGGAATATGATTTTCCTTAATTAGCGAGTTTGATTTTGAAATAAAATACATCAAGGGAAAGGAAAAAAAGATAGCATATGCACTAAATAGAATGCTACATGTATCCCATGTAGCTACTATAATTTCTTTTGAAACCAACATGCAATAAAATATTAAAGAGGTCAGGTACCAATATTAAAAATATTATTGACACATAAAGGAATGCTTACAACAAGAGCCTAGAGAAACATTAAGAAATAAATTATCTCTTACTGACAATGGACTACTAAAGTTCAGAGAAAGGTGGTATGTACCATGTGGAGGTGACTTAAAGAAGCTCATCTTAGATGAGTATAATAAAAGACCATAATCTATTCAACTTACCTATTAGAAGATGATAAAAACCATGAAGGAGTCATACTATTGGCCAGGAATGAAGAATGACGTGTATGAGTATATTGTGAGATACTTATACTATCAACAGGTAAAGGTGGAATGTAAACATCTATCACGATTTCTACAATAATCGTCATTCCAAAATAGAAATAGGAGGTCATTTCCATGGTTTTTATCATAGGTTTTCCAAATAAAAATAAGCAACATGATGCCATTATGGTCATGGTGGAAAATTTGAGTAAGATAACTCACTTTTTTGTTGTAAATTCTACCCATACAATAAGTGATATTTCCCAAGTCTTCATAAAAGAGATAGTGAGGTTACATGGAGTACCCAATAAAACTACCTCAGATATGGATGCAAAGTTTACTTCTAAATTTTTGAAAGACTTATTTGCTAGTTTGGTGACAAAGTTGGCTTTTAGCACAACCTAACATTGAAACGGGAATATTGAGAGAACAAACAGAGTGTTGGAGGACATGCTCAAGATGTATGACATGCACCGAGCAAGGAAGTGGGGAAATTTTCTTCCACTGGTGGAGTTTGCTTACAAAAATGGGTACCAAGAGTCACTAAATATGAGTCCATTCAAGGAAAATTATGGTAAAAAGTGCCATACTCCTATCAGCTAGATTGATCTAGTGAATAGGGTCCATATCAAGCATGCTATTTTTAAAGATATGGAACAAGATATAACAACCATCAGGAAGAATTTAAAGATAGCTCCAGATAGGGACAGATATGAAAAACAAGATAAAGTGCACAAGGAATTTAAAGTGTGAGATCATGTGTATCTTTGTATTAGACCAAAGAAAATCTCACCGAGGATTGGGTCTTGTGCCAAGTCTGTACCATATTTTTATGGGTCATTCCAAATTCTGGAAAGATTGGAGCTAGTGGACTATCGATTAACATTGCCACCCACAATTAAGGAAAATGATGTCTTCCATATTTTTTTTTCTTAAAAATAATGTACATGATGATAATCATGTTGTTGATTGGTCTATGATATAGGTGGAATCCAGGGGATAATTCCATCTAGAGCCACTATGCATTCTAGATTGGAGGCAGAATGTGATCTGCAATTAAGCAATAGAGTAGGTTAAGGTGTCGTGGAGATACTTTGGACCAAAGGAGGCCACATTGAAGATGGCTGAGTAAATGAGAGTGTTATACCCATTTTTTTTATTGATTAAACAAATTTTAATATGACTGCAAATGTAAATATATATGTAATTGAATGGGAAGATTTGTGTATATAAAACTCTTGTAAATAGCATGTGTTCAAATGTAGAAAATTGAGGAGGATGTTCCTCTAAGGGGGTGGGATTTGTGATAGCCCTTGTAGATAACCCTATTGTAAATATCATTATGAATTGTAATCACATAAATTATATGGAATTATAACACATTGACTATCTGAGAAGTGGACACAAATGCAAAGGACAATGGAGGAAGAGATTTCTTGTAAACCCAAGCATTGCATTTATTCCAGGGCCTAAATCCTTGTTGGGCTAATCACTCTATTATACATTCCTTGAATGGATGATATGGGTCTCCTAAGTAGAGGATGTGTGAGGAAACTTTCCCTTGTAGATAGTGATAACAACATTCACACTGAAGGTAAAGTTAGGGAAGAAAATATTGGCGGAGAGAGAAGAGGGGCATTAGTTGTTGAGCATCATGATTTTTTGATCATCATCATCACCAATTGATGAATGGAGGATTTTAGCATTCAAGGGTTGGCTAATTCCATGATCCATGCTCATGTCTTGAGAGAGATTTCCTAATAACAAGAGTGTTATATGGGATTTACGATTACAGATAAAAGTATCTGCCCAAGGTCAGTGGCTAACCTAGAATAATAAAGCGACAAGGAACATAATGATTTTACTTAAAGTAAATAGATGGAGTGAGGACTACCTAAAATCCTTCACACACTTCATTGCTTCTTTAGCTTGGAAGCTTCAATTGTAGTTGTGATGGCCAAAATTAGAACCTTCATAATCATATAACACAAGGAAAGAAACCACAAGATCTATGTAGTATCATCTAAGTACTTCATTCAATAGATCAACATGGTATTGAAATAAATGAAATAACAACATCACATATAGGAAAACAATGAATTACTTTCACTATTATAAATGGAAGGAGATTACAAACATAAGTAGCAGTTGATCTTGTAGAAGAGCTCCTCCATTTTGTTGACTATTCCTTTCCTTGTCACAATATGCACCTCCAATCACCCTAAATGCATGAGATGATGACCACTCACTATAGCAGCATAATCGAAGAATCACTCTCCAAAAGCCAACTCCCAACCACATAGAAGGCTGGGAATATATGGAGGAGGAAGATAAGTTGGGATTTCTTATCCAAATACCAATCTAGGGTAATGGATCCACCTTTGATGGAGGGATCAAATCAAAGGATAAGTGGTGAAAACTCCAATGTAGGGATGGATAGGATCTGAATGTTTTATCCAAGGTAAGTAGTTGAAACAACTTTTGGAAACTCCTAGAAGGGGAAGCTTCCAGAATCCCGATCATTCTCCCATATTTCTAGAACTAATACATGTGCAAAGGGGAGAAACCTACTGGTGATCAACGCAGGCCATAATGGAGCAACTTGCTGGTGAACGCATCCCACTAAGATTACAAGGAGCGTTGGTCCTTAAAATGGCTCAGATGATGCAGTTTAGGGCTAAAATTCTGGGAAATGAAAGGTACATGCTTAGGGCTTTGTGCACTATGGTGACAAGGGGGGATAGGATGTTGATTGATCCCATTAGGAGGCACACTAATTAGATGTGACAAAATGGCCCATGTAACAACCTTGGTGAAAATTTCATCTAATAAAAGTTAAAGGAAAAATAAGGCCATAAGTAAGGGACATGTATTCCAAGTTAAATGTTGGGAAAATATATCCTAGTGGGCATCACTGGATGTGTTTATGGCTATAGGAAATTGGAAAAGGCAAAGGCATTAAAAACAAAAAAAGAAATTTTTGGCACATTTATTTATGAAAATAAAGGAAATTAGGAGAAAAGGGATGTGAAAGGTCACAAGTTGCATGTGAGGAAGAAAATGAAAGGAAATAATGGAAATTGAATAAAATAGAGGCCTCATTGATAAAAATTCTTCTGATGATTAGTTGGTAGCCTTTTGTCAGTTCAAGTTTTGGAGCTCTCTCATTATTCTGTCTCTCTCTTTTTTGGTCACTTAGAGTTTTCTTAGAGCACTCTAGCTTTGGATCAAGGAAGGAAAATCAAGCAAGGGGAAAGGAAGGAAATCAAGGACCAAGGAAGGAAGAGCAGGATCAGGCAACTTCAGCTGGAATACTTACAGGTAACACATTGCATGTGTGATTTCCTCATTAATTTCGACATGCATGGCTTTGCATGTTGGTGTATAGCTCTCTTGCTATTAGAGGCATGGTTTTGTTGGGTTATGACAATGGTTTTCAACCTAGACTTGCCTTTTTCTAGATTCCATTGTATGTTGGGATGTTTATCTCAGTTTTTAGCTTTGGTTTTTAGGATGGATTTTGGAATCCGAGGCAAAGGTGGTCTCAAGGTTCATTCCCAAAGGGCTAGGAATCCCTTGACCAGTTTTGGCGGGATACATGGTAAAGCCTGAAGGATAAGTCTCAGTTTAGGGCCTAGTGATATGGGTTTGGATTGTCATAAATCTTGAGAGACTGGTCTCAGTTTAGGGGCTAGTGATCTGGGATTAGATTGTGGTAGATCTTCAGAGACAAGGAGACAAAAAATTCCTCAAGGATAGCGAAAAATTCAAGATGTCATTCCAAGTTCAGTTCAGTTGTGATTAGAGAATTGGTTTTGGTGGGATCACGATTTGGTGAGGGTGGAGGTGGTTTAACCTATTGATTCCATTGGTTGTTTTTCGACTGGTTTACCCATGAGATCCCACATTCATTCTTGGAATATGGCATAAGGGTGACTGGGTGAAAGAAATATTTGGTTCAGTGATGGCTTCGGTCGGGTGGTATGTGGAAGTCCCGAACCTGATCGAATTTTCCTATGATTAATGAAAGTTGAGTTCTTTTTCTTTTGCATTTGTTTATATGTGGATTTAATGGTTGTTATATCTCTTTTATTTACATGGTTTTATGTTGGTTATAAGCTTGTTTAATTGATGTGTTCATGACTAGGTTATCTCATGTATTTACTTATAATTGTTAAATTGATAGATGCAAGACCTAACTGATGTTATAACAGTTCAATGGAGAAGGTGGCGATTCTTCTTGTCATGTTTCATAAGTGTTTTATGTCATTCATGCTGTGCCTTGTATCTTAGACCAGTAGATTGCATTGATGCAAAAGTGTTTGACGAAATGTCAACCCCGATTGGGGATGGTCAGGCCTAGTACTTAGGTTGATTTTTGGTTTAGTAATCTTGTCATCATGTCTTTAATGGATTCTGAATGTTATAACAAGTTCAGGGAAGTGGCCGAAATTCTTGGCTAGAAAAGTGCCTTGAATTTTGCAGACGCTGGCACAGGTCTACTAGGAAAGGCCCCTAGACATTCGCTTGCAAGCCTATAGGAGTGTTTAGAGGTCTCTGGACACTGGCATGACTATAGCATGAGACCATCCAGAGGTAAAGAGGCATAAAGATCAGTGGGAACTCGGGGCAAGATGTCTGAGTGGCTGACAATTCCACTGGGGTTGTTATTAATGATGTGTAATGTTAGGTTGATGTTCTCCATCGATTCCATTTCCTTAATGTCACCAAGGAGATTGAATCCCTTATAGTGGCCTCTCTTGTCGCATGTTTATCCCAGTTGGTTGGTTACTTGGGTAGATGTGGGAGGAGGGCTCTTACAGATTGGTATCAGAGAGTGGTTGCTCTCTCCTTGGTTGAATTTGTTTGTCATACATTCATGTCAGTTGCATATGTGTTCCTTATGCTTGTTTTCCATGTGGTTGTTGCATTTGCATGGTGTTACTCATGGTTGTAGTGATGTCGTTGTGTAAAGGTTGATGGTGTTGTTGTGGAATGTGTTGTCATGAGTGTATGTTTGTATATGAATTTTTTATGCATGTATTGTCATGGTGAAGGCTATTTTGAATGAGGTCATGCTATCCATTAGGTCATCAAGATGATATTTGTATGTTATGATTCTAATGTATTGGCTAAGATAGTGCATGAGATGCATATCATTAAAGTGAAGTTGTAACAATGGACTTCGGGATAAGAGCAGATCATCATACAAGTATTGTATCTTTTGCATGTAGGTATGTTAGTTAATGTATTGTTATATGCATTAGGGTTATATACATTAGGTTTATCCTCATGTTTATTGATGTTATGGTTACATACATGATATATGCTAGCTGACTAGTATAGTCATATTCACATGTGTTGGATAAGCATGAACTTGTGGTTGTATGCATTTATATTGTTGTTATAAGATAGTCAGCTTGGTGGTTATGTTATATGTTGTCATTGAGTATGTTATAGTTTAACTTGTTGTTTTTTAATGATAGTAACTTGATGATTATGATTATTATATTAAGACCTTGTTGTTATATGTATCCTACTAAGCTGGATTGGTCTATGCAGATGGTTACAGATATGCCATTCAGTTATGAGTCTACTTAAATGTGACATTGTGTTGTACTAATCTATATTGATCATACATATGTGATTGTTATGCATGAAAGATAAATGTTTATGAGCTTATTATTTGAACATGTTAGTTATTTACTCTTATGAATATCATAGTCCTATTTGTGCTTGAGTTGATGTGTTGTGAAGTTAAACTGTGCTAATCGCGATTGATTGTGCAAACAAGATAGCCTCCCCTGAAATACATTAAGGTATGATTTTGATTATGTCGTATATCTTCTACTTGATTGTTTGATTATGTCATCTAGTTGATTTATTTAACATGGTATGTTTGCAAGTTGGTTGAATGTGTGATGAATTGCATAATATGACTATGTGTCTGTAAGATTGAATGAAGGAATGATTTTGTTTTAAGATGATTGTACTAATACATGTGTTGATATAGTCGATATGTACTTTAGTGTAGTAGGTGATAGTTGTAGTATTATGTCTAATGACTATGAGTTGACTATGGATTATGACACAATTGCTAGTCTTGGTAAAGGTTGATTTCAAATTGATAGATATGATTGTCTTGATATTTGGAACATGTGTTTGACATTTGTAAACAATGTACTAAACATGATTAGTATTAGCATGGCAAGGTAATAGTTGATGTATTGATATAATTAACAGTTGGGCGATGTGACAGTACATAGTAAGCCTCTATTGCAACAAGGTAAAAAGGGTAAAAGAAAGGAATTTGACAAGAATTCCTTTGGCTATGTTTGGAAACCCTAATTCCAAACGAATGAGTGCTTTGCATATAGGAATCATTCTTATCCTTATTCTTGTCTGAAATTATGTGGATATGTGCTATAGTCTTGAACATGTATTTGACAATTATATAAGCTAGTTTCTAGTTATGGATGGATTCGTCAAAGGATTGGAGTCCCTTGAGAGATGGTGTGGATGTGTTCAGTAGTAAGAAACATGCTTGGCACATCAAGGTAAGGTAACTGGTATGTTGTTATGTTTATTTACACACTGACAATTATACGTTCATGGAAATATGATGCAAGGAGTTGCATGGAAAGAGAGGTCGCCATGGAATCTTGAGGAAGGCTCAGGATGAGATTTCCTTGGAAGCACTGGGAACCATGGGGACTGAGTCATTGTGTTTGTTTCTAGTATTGTTCTTTTGGTATATTTTTGATTTGGTTGCACTTGCTTCCATAATTTTTATGTATGGTGCAAGGCCTTGCCACTTTGTTTGTGGTGTCATACTGTTATTGGTTTTCATGGTTTTCTTCTTTTTTGTTCCTTGTGCTTGCATTTTAAGTTTTGAGTATTAGGAATTGGTTTTGAAAGAGGAAAGTTAGTGGAGCTTGAAGAGAGGTGAATGAAATATAGTTGGAAATGTAAGCCTTGGACGAAGCCAATGTATGTATAAAGGAAGGTGAAGGCAAGAGTATGACAACCAGTTGGACTAGTTGGGTCCATCGGTGTAAATAAACGATGATGAGACAAGCATGGGAAATGTAATAAAGAAAGATAAGGTGAATGGATTTGAGGTGTCATATGCCTTGGCTATGTTGCTAACTATTGTTCTCAATGTTGCGCATGTGTTGCACACATAAACGAAGTTTTAATTACCTTAATCTTATGATATCTAGTAATTATGTTATGATCACATTAATGTTTATATATGTATACATGTATGTATGTCATGTCTAACAGGGTCATCATGGATCATGATTATTTTATGCTAACGTTATATGTACATATGTATGTATGTATGTTTTTGAATGACTAGATCATTATTATTTTATGTTGATGTTTATATTGTATGATTGTGTATGTATGCATATCGTTGTCTGACAAGATCGTGATTGTTTATTCTAATGTTTATGTATATGTATGTGTGTATCCATGTATCTATGTCACTATCCGACAGGGTCATCAGGGATCATTCTTTTGGAAGAATGATTGCTTATGTAGGTGAATGACACGAAGAGGTTCCTGGTTTATGAGGAACCAATTGGAAGAGTAGTCATGATAAATATATGAGATCAGTATCATGTGGTTATGAGTTGATTTTATGTGATTATATTATGTCTATGTTATGGAAAGGCTATACCATGGGACACATCAGCAAAATGCAAGAAGTGAGATCCACGACATGCTAGGATAAGCATGGATGGCAGAGAGACACTAGAAGCAAGGTTGTCTAGTAGAGACAGTGTGGTTTGTATGTGTGGTACTACTCTTGTGCATATGTTTTATATGCTGTACATGTTGCATCTATGATGTTGTGTGCATACGGTGTTGTGTATATATAGTGTGTGTACATGTTGTTTATGCAATGTTCTGTCCACGATGGTACAAATAGTGTTGTGTGAATATTCCAAATACAGTGTTGGGCATAGATGGTGCTATGTAGATGTCAGAAATGCGACATTGTATTCATATAGTGATGTCCACATGTTGGATATGTAGTGTTGTGTATAGTTGATGATATGTACATGTTGGATATGTAGTTCTATGTACATGTGGTCTTGCGTGCATGTAATACATGTGGTGCTATGTAAATATGGTGTTGTGTGCATGATTGTACAAGTGGTACTCTGAGCATGTGGCATTGTGTACATGTTGTACATATGGTGTTGTGTGTAGGTGGTGTTGTGTACATGTCGTGCATGTGGTGCTATGTAGAAGTGGTTTCAAGTACATGTTGTGCATCTAGTACTGTGTACATGTGGTATTGTGTACATGTTGGACAGGTGGTGCAATGTACATGTGGCGTTGTGTACAAATTGTGTAGGTCGTGTAGGTACATGTATTGTGTGGCTTTGTACATTAGGTATAGATTGAGTATTATGTTGTTCCCTTGGTGTAGGCATATGTATTGCATTGTGTTGTACATTGGGTGAAAGTGTATGTGTCATATGTCAGGTGTAGGTGCATGTATTGCATGATGTTGTATGTCATGTGTGGTTGTTTGCGTGTGATACACACTATGTGTATGTGCACATGGTTGAGGAGATGACACTAGGTGTTGTCAGGTATGGAAATCGATCCAGAGTCCAAACGGAATAAAGAAAAAGGTAGATGCTAATGATTGATTAAATGATAAGTATCAACATTTTATTTCAATTTTATTTTGAATGTGATTTATCATTCTAGTCTATGTTGATTACATGTGATCTATGATTCTAGTTTAGGATGATTGCATGTGATTCATGATTTTGATCTATGATGGTTTTGTTTTGAGCTAACCTGATGTGATGTGTTTATGTGTGATGATTTGGTCAAAGATGCTAGATCTACTTGTTATGAAAGGAGGTGAATAGCATTACTAGTATACCTTGTTGATGAACCACCAATAAGCTGTGATTTGAAGTTATTTCAATTTATTTTAAATATATTATAAATCATGTGCTTGGTACATGAAGCATGGGAATTCCTTTTTGGATGGTCGAAACTAACATCAAGAATTAGTAGTGTCAATGGAAGCAATTGGAAAATGCAGCAGTATGCTCGTAAAGTATTCTATAGTAGGGCCATTGTCGGACACTGGTACCCAATAGTGTCCATTGATTTCCATGAGCATGTTATGAATGATATGATGGTTTGAGGCAGGTATATGCCTTGGTTGTTTGAATTTCTGATACAAGGAAGCCTTGCTAAGGGATGGATAGCCCGGGATAGGGGATGCTGCGGAACATCGAAGGTGAGTGACTCCACGGAAGTGGGTGACCGGATTGCCAGAGGGACTATGTACCAGAGAACATAAGGCCAAGGGTATATTTATTTTGTTCATGATCATTTCCAGATGTAATCAAATGCATATTTGGAGTGTGCACTAGAAAAATGAGTCGGTAACTGTTCACAGAGAGGACAAGTGGTGCAGGATTATAGTGCTCGATACTGGATGCAACTTTGATTGTGACATTGGATTCTAAAATTCCTGGGAAGGAGGTGAATCCTTGTATTACTTTGAGGGTGGAAGTGTGAGCCTATGGATTCCCTTGTTGATTGATATAATCATTGTATTTATTTATTTGTTGGTTTATCAAATGTGCATATGTGTATATGTGGTTTTTCTAAATACCGTAATGAGTTTTGTTATAAAGCTCCAATATACGATATGTTGTCATGTTGTCATGATGTTTTTATTTTGAGAAAGTATTTCATTGTAAATACTGCAACAAGCGAAGTTATAAAGCTCCATGAGCACTATGTTTGATTTTCAGCAATTTTGCCGAGGTCTTGATGTGGTTTAACACTGAGGACAGTGTTCCCCAAGGAGGAGGAATCTGTAACAACCCTGGTGAAAATTCCATGTAATAAAAGTTAATAAAGGAAAAATAAGACCACGGGTAAGGCACATATATTCCAAGTTGAATCTTGGTCAAAGATATCCTAGTGGGAATCACTAGATGTGTTTATGGCTAAAGGAAATTGGCAAAGGCAAAGGCATTAAAAAGGAAGAAAGGAATTTTTGGCACATATATTTATGAAAATAAAGGAAATTAGGAGAAAAGGGAGGTGAAAGGTCATAGGTTGCATGTGAGGAAAATGAAGGAAAATAATGGAAATTGAATAAAATAGAAGCCTCATTGATAAAAAGACTTCTAAGGATTAGTTGTTAGCCTTGTCAATTCAAGTTTCAGACCTCTCTCATTATTCTCTCTCTCTCTCACTCTTGGTCGCTTACAATTTTCTTGGAGCACTCTATCTTTGGATCAAGGAAGGAAATGCAAGCAAAGGGAAAGGAAGGAAAGCAAGGATCAAGGAAGGAAATTCAAACAAAGGGAAAGGAAAGAAAGCAAGGATCAAGGAAGGAAGAGCAGGATCAGGAAACTTTAGCTAGAATACTCGCAGGTAACACATTGTATGTGTGATTTCCTCACTAGTTTTGACATGCATGGCTTTGCATGTTTGTGTATGGTTCTCTTGTTGTTAGTGGCATGGTTTTGCCAAGTTATGACAATGGTTTTCAACCTAGACTTGCCATTTTGGGGATGCCATGGTATGTTGGGATGTTTATCTTGGTTTTGAGCTTTGGTTTTTCGGATGGATTTTAGAATCCAGGGTGGAGGTGGTCTCAAGGTTCATTCCAAAGGCCTAGGAAACCCTTGACAAGTTTTGGCGGGATACACGGTAAATATTAAGGGAGAAGTCTTGGTTTAGGGCCTAGTGATCCGGGTTTGAATTGTGATAAATCCTAAGAGACTAGTCTCAGTTTAGGGCCTACTGATCTCGGATTGGATTACAGTAAATCTTGAGAGACAAGGAGATGGAAAACTCCTCAAGGATAGTGACAGATTTTGGATAGCATTCCAAGTTCGGTTCGGTTATGATCAGAGCACCAGTTTTGGTGGGATCACGGTTTGGCGAGGGTGGAGGTGGTTTAACCTCTGGATTCCCTTGGTTATTTTTGGATTTGTTTACCCATGAGATCCCACATTCATGCTTGTAATATGGCATGGGGGTGATTTACCGAAAGACATATTTGGTTGATCCATGTCTACGTTCGGGTGGTACGTGGAAGTCCCAAACCTGAACAGATTTTCCTATCATTAATGAGAGCTAAGTTCTCTTACCTTTTCACTTGTTTATATGTGGATTTAATGGTTTTTATATCTCTTTTATTTACGTGGTTTTATGCTAGTTATAATGTTGGTTAATTGACTGGTTCATGTCATGGTTATCTCACGTATTTACTTATAATTGTTGAATTGATGTATGCAAGACCTAATTGATGTTATAATAGTTCAATGGAGAAGTTGTTGATCCTTCTTGTCATGTTTCATAAGTGTTTTCATTCATTTATCCTCTATCTTGCATCCTAGACTTGTAGATTGCATTAATGCTAAGTGTTTGAAGAAATGTTAGTCTAGGTTGGGAATGGTGAATCCTAGTCCTAAGGTTGATTTTTGGTTTAGTAGTCTTGTCATCATGTCTTTGATGCATTCTAAAAGTTATAACAAGTTATGGGTAGTGACCAGAATTCTGGGCTAGAAAAGTGCCTTGAATTTTGCAGATGTTCGCACAAGTCTCCTTGGAAAAGTCCCTAGATGCTAGCTTGCATGCGTTTGAGAGCATCCATAGGTCCCTAGACATTGGCATGCCTATATCATGAGAATGTCTAGAGTTCAAGAGGCATAAAATATCGATGGGACCTAGGGGTAAGATGTTTGAGTGGCTAAGGTGTCCCCGGGGTTGTTGTTGTTGATGTGTAAGGTCAGGTTGGTGTGTTTCGTCGATTCTATTTCCTTAAGGTCACCATGGAGTTCAAATCCATTATAGTGGCCTCTCTCATTGCATGTTTACCTATTTTGGCCCGTTACTTGGGTAGATGTGGGAGGAGGGTGGTTACAGATTGGTATAAGAGTGTGGTTGCACTCTCCTTGGGTGAATGTGTTTGTCAAGCATTTACATCAGTTGTATATGTGTTCCTTATGCTTGTAGTCCATGTTCTTGTTGAATTTGCATGGTGTTGATCATGGTTGTAGTGATGTCGCCATGTGAAGGACGATGGTGTTGTTGTGGAATGTGTCGTCATGAGTGTATGGTTGTATATGCATTTGTTATGCATTTCGGTGTCTATATGTTGTTATGCACGCATTTTCATGGTGAGGGTTGTTGTGCATGAGGCCATTGTATGCAATGGGTCATCATGATGATATTGGTATGTTATGATGCTAATGTGTTGGCTGAAATAGAGCAGGAGATGCAGATCCTTAAAGCGAAGTTGTAACAATGGACTTTGGGATAAGAGCATATCATCATACAGGTATTATATGTTTGGCATGCATGTATGTTAGTTAATGGATTGTTATATGAATTAGGGTTATATACATTAGGTTTATGTGCATGTCTATTGATGGTATGGTTACATACATGATAGATTCTAGTCGATTAGTATAGTCATATGCACATGTGTTGGATAGGCGTGAATGATAGTAACTCGTGGTTATATGCATTGCTATTTTTGTTATACAATAGTTAGCCTAATGATTAGGTTATATGTTGTCATTGAGTATGTTATAGGTTAACTTGTTGTTATTATTGCTAGTAACTTGATGATTAGGATTATTACATTAAGACCTTGATGTTATATGTATCCTAAAGAGTTGGATTGGTCTATGCAGATGGTTAGGGTCATGACATTCGGGTACATCGACTTAATTGTGACATTGTGTTGTACTAATCTAGACTAATTTTACATACGTGATTCTTATGCATGAAAGGTAAATGTTTATGAGCTTATGATGTGAATATGTTAGTTATTTACTGTTATGGATATCATAATTTTATTTGTGCTTGAGTTGATATGTTGTGAAGTTATATCATGCTAGTCTCGATTGATGTTACAAACAAGATAGCTTCCCATGAAATACATTAAGGTATGATTTTTATTATGACATATATTTGGTGCTTGACTATTTGATTACGTCATCTAGTTGATTTATTTAACATGGTATGTTTGCAAGTTGGTTGAATGTTTGATGAATTGAATAATATGACTATGTGTATGTAATATTGCATGAAGGAATGATTTTGTTTTAAGATGATTGTACTATACATATGTGTTGAGATAGTTTTTATGTACTTGAGTGTAGTAAGCGATAGTTGTAGTAATATGTCTAATGACCATGAGTTGACTATGGATTATGACATGATTGCTAGTCTTGGTAAAGGTTGATTTCAAATTGATAGATATGATTGTCTTGATATTTGGAACATGTGTTTGACATGTGTAAACAGTGCAGGAAACATGCTTGGTATTAGAATGGAAAGGTAATAGTTGATGCATTTATATAACTAACAAGGTAAAATGGGTAAAAGAAAGGAATTGGAAAATAATTCCTTTGGCTATGTTTGGAAACACTAATTCCAAACGCATGAGTTATTTGCATACAAGAAGTATTCTTAACCTTAATCTTCTCTGAAATTATGTGGATATGTGCTATATAGTCTTGAACATGTATTTGACAAGTATATCCACTAGTTTATAGTTATGGATGGATTCGTCAAAGCATTGGAGTACCTTGAGAGATGGCATGGATGTGTTCAGTTGCAAGAAAAGTGCTTCTCACATCAAGGTAAGCTAATGGGTATGTTGTTATGTTTATTTATGCACTGACAGTTATGTGTTCATGGAAATATTATGCAGGGAGATGCATGGCAAGAGAGGTTCCCATGAAATCTTGAAGAAGGCTCAAGTTGAGCTTTCCTTGGAACCACTAGGAACCATGGGGATTGATTCATGGTGTTTGTTGCTAGTCTTGTGCTTTTGGTATATTTGTGATTTAGTTGCGCTTGATGGCATATTTTTCATGTCTGGTGAAAGGCCTTGCCGCTTTTGTTTGTGATGTTGTATTATTGTTAGTTTTCATGGTTTTCTTCTTGTTTGTTTCTTGTGCTTGCCTTTTAATTTTTGAGTCTTGGTAATTTTTTGGGAAAGAGGAAAGTTAGTGGAGCTCAGAGATAGATGAATGAAATCTAGTAGGAAATGTAAGACTCAGATGAAGCCGATGTATGTATAATGGAAGTTGAAGGCAAGAGTATGACATCCAGTTGGACTGGTTGGGTTCATTGGTGTAAATAGATAATGACATGACAGTCATGGGAAAGGTAATCAAGAAAGGTAAGGTTAACGGATTTGAGGCATCATATGCCTTGGCTATGTTGGAGTATGTTGTTCTCAATGTTGTGCCTATGTTGTGGGCATAAATGAAGTTATCTTAAACTTGATCTTATGATATCTGGTAATTATGTTATGATCATGTTGATATTTATATATGTATACATGTATGTATGTATGTATGTATGTATGCCATTGACTGACTAGACCATTACTATTTTATATTGATGTTTATATATATGTATGTGTATGTATGCATATCGTTGTCTGATAGGATCATGATTGTTTATGCTAATGTTGATGTATATGTATGTATGTATCCATGTATATTTGTCACTATCCGACAAGGTCATCAGGGATCATTCTTGTGGAAGAATGATTGCTTATGTAGGGCAATGGAATGAAGATGTTCATGGTTTATGAGGAATCAAGTGGAATAGTAGTCATGACAAATATATGAGGTTAGTATCATGTGGTTATGAGTTGATAATATGTGATTATCTTATGTCTACATTATGGACATGCTATACCGAAGGATACGTCAATGGAATGAAAGAAATGAGATCCACGACATGCTAGGATAAGCATGGATGGCAGGGAGACACTAGAAGCAAGGTTGTCTAGTAGATACAATGTTGTGTATATATATTGTGTGTACATGTTGTTTATGCAATGTTATGTACAGGGTGGTACAAATAGTGTTGTCTGAATAATGCATATGTAGTGTTTAGCATAGATGCTTCTATGTACATGTTGGATATGCAGTGTTGTGTGCATATGGTGATGTTCACATGTTGGATATAATGTGCTATGTATATATGATTCTATGTACATGTTGGATATGAAGTGCTATGTACATGTGGTCTTGCGTGCATGTAATACATGTGGTGTTGTTTGCATGATTGTACAAGTGGTGCTCTGAGCATGTGGCATTGTGTACATGTTGTACATATCATGTTGTGTGTAGGTAGTGTTGTGTACATGTGGTGTTGAGTACATGTCGTGCATGTGGTATTGTGTACATGTGGTATTGTATACATGTTGTACATGTGGTGTGGTGTATATGTGGCATTGTGTACACATTGTGCATGTGGTGTAGGTCCATGTATTGTGTGGCATTGTACATTGGGTATATATGGATGTATTGTGTTGTACACTTGGTGTATACATATGTATTGTGTTGTGTTGTACATTAGGTGTAGGTGTATGCTTCGTATGTCAGGTGTAGGTGCATGTATTGCATGGTGTTGTATGTCATGTGTGGTTATGTGTGTGTGTGTGTGATGCACAGTATATGTATGTTCACATGGTTGAGGAGAAGGAACTAGGTGTTGTCGCTTGTGGAAACTAGTCCAAATTTTTTATGGAACAAAGAAAAAGGTAGAAGCTAAGAATTGATTAAAGGATAAGTATCAACATTTTATTTCAGTTTTATTATGCATGTGATTTATGATTTTTGTCTATGTTGATCACATGTGATCTATGATTCTGGTTTTTGATGATTGCATGTGATTCATGATTTTGATCTATGATGGTTTTGTTTTTAGCTAACCTAATGTGATATGTTTATGCATGATGATTTAGTCAAAGATGCTAGATTGACTTGTTGTGACAGGAAGAGAACATAATTGCAAGTATGCCTTGTTGACGGGCCACCAATGAGGTATGTTTTGAAGTTATTTCAATTTATTTTAAATCTGATGGAAATTATGTGCTTGGTACAAGCAGCATGGAAATTCCCATTTGGATGGTTGAAACTGATGTCAAGAATTAGCAGTGTCAGTGAAATAAATTGGAAAATGTAGTCATATGCTGGTAAAGTATTTAGGAGCAAGGCCATTGTGGGACACTAGTACCCAATAGTGTCCATTGATTTCCATGAGAATTATATGATCGGTATGATGGTTTGAGGCAGGTGTATTCCATGGTTGTTTGACCTTCCAATGTGAGGAAGCCGTGCTAAGGGATGGATCGCCTGGGATAGGGGGTGTTGGGGAACGTGGAAGGTGAATGACATCACGAAAGGGGGTGACCAGATTTCCCGAGGGACTGTGAAGTAGAGAAGGGAAGGTCAGGGATATATTTATTTTGGTCATGAGCATTTCTAGATGGAATCAAATACACATTGGCAGTGTGCACTGGGACGATGAGCCGAGAACTATTAACTGAGAGGACAATTGGTGCAGGATTATAGCACTAGACATTGGATGAAACTTTGAATGTGACAGTGGATTCTGGACATCCTTGGAAGGAGGTGAATCCCGGTATTACTTTGAGGGTAGAGGTGTGAGCCTATGGATTCCCTTGTTGATTTATACAGGCATCGTATCAATTATTTTGCTCGTTTAACAAATGTGCATATGTGTATATGTGGTTATCGTAAATATTGTAATGAGTTGTTTACAAATATCCAATATGTGGTATGTTGTCATGTTCTCATGCTATTTTTATTTTGAGCAGGTCTTTCATTATAAATATTACAATGAGTTAAGTTATAAAGCTCTATCGGTAGTATGTTTTCTTTTAAGTGGTTTTTCTGAGGTCTTGGCATGGTTTAACACTGAGGATGGTGTTCCCTGGGGGGAGGGTTATGTAAAAACCCTGGTGAAAAATTACATGTAATAAAAGTTAATAAAGGAAAAATCAAACCATGGGTAAGGGACACGTATTACAAGGTAAATGTTAGGTAAATATATCCTAGTGGGCATCACTAGATGTGTTTATGGCTAAATAAAATTGGCAAAGACAAAGGCATTAGAAAGGAAAAAAGGAATTTTTGGCACATTTATTTATGAAAATAAAGGAAACTAGGAGAAAAGGGAGGTGAAAGGTCACAAGTTGCATGTGCGAAAAAAATGAAGGAATCTAATGGAAATTGAATAAAATAGAGGCCTCATTGATAGAAAGGCTTATGAGGATCCGTTGGTAAACTTTTGTCAGTTCATGTTTTGGAGCTCTCTCATTATTCTCTCTCTCTCACTCTTGGTCACTTAGAGTTTTCTCGGAGCACTCTAGCTTTGGATCAAGGATGGAAAATCAAGCAAAGTTAAAGGAAGGAAAGAAAGGATCAAGGAAGGAAGAGTAGGATCATGCAACTTCAGTTGGAATACATTCAGGTAACACATTGCATGTGTGATTTCCTCACTAGTTTTGACATGCATGGCTTCGAATGTTGGTGTATGGTTCTCTTACTATTGGTGGCATGGTTTTTCCAAGTTATGAAATGGTTTTCAACCTAGCCTTTTCATTTTCTGGATGCCATGGTATGTTGGGATGTTTATCTCAGTTTTGAGATTTTATTTTCCAGATGGATTTGAAAATCTGGGGCGGAGGTGGTCTCAAGGTTCATTCCCAAAGGCTTATCAATCCCTTGACAAGTTTTGGCAGGATTCATGTTAAAGCCTGAGGGAGAAGTCTCATTATATGGTGTAGTGATCCAGGGATTGTGGTAAATCTTGAGAGACTGGTTTCAGTTTAGGGCCTAGTGATTCAGGATTGGATTGCGGTAAAGCCTGAGAAACAAGGAGATGGAAAATTCATCAGGGACAGTGATGGATTTCGAATGGCATTCCAAGCTCGATTCGGTTATGATTGGAGCACTAGTTTTGGTGTGATCATAGTTTGGTGAGGGTGGAGGTGGGTTAACCTCTAGACTCCCTTGGTTGTTTTTGGATTGGTTTACTCATGAGATACCACATTCATGCTTGGAATATGGCATGGGGTTGAGTAACTAAAAGAAATATTTGGTTCAACCATGTCTATAGTTAGGTGGTACGTGGAAGTCCCAAACCTGGTCAAATTTGCCTATGATTAATGAAAGCTAAGTTCTCTTGCTTTTGAACTTGTTTATATGTGGATTTAATAGTTGTTATATCTTTGTTATTTATATGGCTTTATGTTGGTAATAAGCTTGGTTATTTGATTGGTTCATGTCATGGTTATCTCATGTATTTACTTGTACTTATTAAATTAATGGATGCAATACCTAATTGATGTTATAACAGTTCAATGGAGAAGGTGTTGATCCTTCTTGTGATCTTTCATAAGTGTTTTTCGTCATTCATGCTTTGTCTTGTATCCTAGACCTGTAGATTGCATTGATGCCAAGTGTTTGATGAAATTTCAACCTTGGTTGGGGATAGTTAGGCCTAGTCCTAAGGTTGATTTTTGGTCTAATAGTCTTTTCATCATGCCTTTTATGGATTCTGAAAGTAATAACAAGTTCTAGGAAGTGGACAAAATTCTCGGCTACAAAAGTTCCTTGAATTCCATGGATGCTGGCACAGGTTTGCTGGGAAAAGTCCCTAGATGCTAGCTTGTAGGCCTGTGAGAGAATGTAGAGGTCCCTGGACATTGGAATGGCTATAGCATGAGAGAATACAAAGGTCAAGAGGCATAAAGTATCAGTGGGACCCAGGGGCGGGATGTCTGAGTGGATGAGATGTCTCTTGGGGTTGTTGTTGTTGATGTGTAAGGTGAGATTGATGTGTTCCTTCAATTCCATTTCCTTAAGGTAACCATGGAGGTTGAATCCCTTATAGTGGCCTCTCTCATCATATGTTTCCCCTGGTGGGTCAGTTACTTGGGTAGATGTGGGAGGAGGGTAGTTACAACCTATAACAGAATGCCCCCTAAAGCGCAAAGTCATAGATCATGAATGATGACTAAAGTGCTTTACCCTATGAAAACTAGGGATGAAGGGAAACCAGTGAGCTTCATATGTTACAATACATTTACAATATGACATATTTGTTTTCTGAGGGAGGCATACCCATACTCAGCTCATAAGCTAACATAACATGTATAATGATTAAAAGGTGCATCCATAGATGCAACTGGTGGACCCACGATTAGATGACTGTCTATATGATCATGACCATCATACATTGTGATATTTGTATAATCCTAAAATCACATCTTGGATGGATGAAACTAGATCTAGTGTTTTCTATCTCATTCACATGACCAATCAATGTATGAGTCTATTCATGTGAATCAATCTTGGATTGTTGGGTCTTGACCTAGGTTTAGAGGTGATTTAGCCAACCAAATCCTGGTACTACTAGCCCTTTCGGCAATAGTCCACTGAGTGCAGACTGAGGTCACCCTGAACCCATCCGTGAACGAGTATGCTTCTTGTCCACCAAAATTTTCCAATACTTCATCTGTGAACGATGTCACGAATGGGTTATGTACATAGGTGTCATTCAACTTCCTGAGGTCCACGCATATTCTTATTTCACCCTTCTACTTTTTCTCCTGCACCACCATAGGGCTCACCCAATTGGATTCTTCCACCAACTCAATAATTCTGGATGCAAGCATTTTATCTAGTTCTACATGAACCTTTTCCTTATACTTCAGTTTCAAGCGGTAAGGCCTCTGCTTAATCGGATTGGTGTCAGCTTTTAGGGTGAGCTTCGTCATCCCTAAGTCACCAACGATCCCTTTTAAGTTCATAATCTTGGTTAGGAATAAGTCTTGGTACTTGTAGAGTAACTCAGTGACCTTATCCACCATGCCATCATCCCAATAGTCATCGAGCATTGCATACTTTGGTTCAGCCTTTGTCCCAATGTTTACCTGCTTCGTTTTTAGTGGTGTGGTGATGTCAAGGTCTTCAATGAATGGTCCTCGAACATCGCGACAACCTTCAGTTTTTGGGATGTTAATTTTCCATGGATCTTCATCATCCTCCTCAAATTTACATTGTGACACTCCAACACGCAGCTCAGCTATGTCACCCATTCTGGCTGAAGCACTTCCGTTGGCTCCTGGGGTATTTTGAAGATGGTTTCTTTTACTGCCTGTAGCGCATCATCAACAGTATCCCACCAATGATCTTCAAATGTGAAGGTTAATAGGAATCCTTCACGCAAGATATCCCATTTTTGTGTGCCATGGTGGAGCTCCGTCCAGTATACCAATTCATAGATATGACATTCAGGGTATGACAGAACAAATGCACCCATTCATGTTGTGGCTTTTCACAGTAGACCTTTGTCCATTTTGTGAGGTGTGCACGTGGATCATCCCATCTGTCATACTTCTCTATTAGCCGCATTAGCGGTTTCCCAAATCATAGGTGCATCATCCTTCTACATCCGTGATATTCTTTAAAACTTATTTGATATGCACCCCACCATCTTGCAGGCGTAGCGTGCAGTGCCCATTTTAGAGAATCAAAACGCCACAGTTTTGTAACTTCTCTTTCAAGATTCTTCAAGAAATCATCCACTTCACTCAACTCATCATACATAGGTAGGTCCCTTACCTCTGTTGTCACGCAGCACAATGATCTTACTGTCATGTTGCAATTGAGTGTGGTTACCTCGTGTAACCAGTTCTGCCATTGTTCTATTTCCTCATCTGAATCTGAGGTGTAGTTGCTTTCGCGCTCCCATGAAATCCTACCATCTGCTGTTGGATTCACCCAGTTCTATTCTTGAGTGGTTATCTTGTACATATAGTCCAGATCATGGTCACACACTGGCTCTATGTAGCGTGATCCTTCCGCGAGGTCTAAAGGTACCACTACACGTAGTGATTTTTTCTCAAAAATCATTCTGTGCTTCTTTAAAATTACCACTCTGTTCATATCTGTGGCCCAATCTATTCCAAGTAGCGTGGGATAGGGATTGCTATCATTGACAATCTCTATCACTTTGAAATCTACAAGCACGCTCGCACCTTCGATATCTACCGTTATTCCATGCAATCTTCCCATCGGTAGGATATTTTGCTGGTTCACCATTCTCAATTGAATAGGAGACCACCACAACGTGGGCTTTCCCATTCGATCCCATGTTTGCTTTGGCAGAACGCTCGCCTCCGATCCTAAATCTAGAATCACTTGATCCATTTCATATTCCCCGATTTGTGCAGTTAATCTCATCTCCCTTCCTATTCGCATTGTGTGCTTCTCGAGCTTCTGGACTACGCGCGGTTCTCCTGATCCAGCACATCTAGTGATGAGTTCTTGCAGTCCCTTCATAGCCTTGCTGTCACAAAGCAGCTTCATGCATGTCTCCAGAAAGGTAGTAAGCATGGATGGGTCCATCTCCAACTCTAGTTTTTCTTTACTACCTGAAGTGGAGGCCTCCGTGAAGCTCTTCTTAGCTTCCATGAATGTCTCCTTCGCGCACTCCAAATCGAACTCCAGTTCTTTTGTTGGAGCCTTGCGAACCCAGGCACTCTCTTCAGGCTACTTACCCTTGTCATCTCCTATCGTGATACCGCTTCAGAGCATGATTTTTACATTTGGGTCCTCTTAGTGCGGCTCAGACCTCATCATTTGCAGGTTCTGAGTCGGTGGAAGTTGGAGTGTTCCTTTATCGCACAACCTCACTGTTAGTGTGGAGCAGTCGTCCTTCTAATGTTCAAACTAGGTAAAATATAAGCATGATGCTCTCATTGGATTTGTACAATCGTAGGCATAATGCCTTGGCCCTCAGTAATTATAACAAATCAGCTATCTGCGACCCCTTCCTGGTGCCATTCCACCTCGACCTCATCCACGCCCCTGAAATACAGTGTGCGCCATTCCTACATTTTGATCGAGGGCTCGTGTTTCGTTCTAAACTCTGTAGGTATGGGTTCGATTCATCATTAGTTCATAACTTCTATAGGTGCGCTCATCATGGCCTACTTATCTGTAGAAATTACAGAACAACTGTTGGGATGTCTACGTATGCTTCTATAATATATGGCAGTTATTTATAACATGCTTCCCTCCTACCTGACAAGTTGCGCATGATAGTGTAGGAGCCACACTCGATCCTTCTTGTGCCTCTATTCTCAATAGCATTGGCATTCCTCCCGCCAAGTAATTCGTTAAGACTAGACAATGGTACTTGTCATGTCCCTATCCCTTGTACTTTATGCACCATACCTCCTTGCACGCCTCTGGGCGAGTTGTCTTGTCTTGTTTCAAACTTTTCATCTCCAAACACAAGTTTTTCAGTTACGCGTGGATTTGTTGAACTCCTAGACTAGGATCTTGTATTGGGGTCTCGTGCAGTCTCATTACAATATCCAAAGCTTTGGCTTGGGTGGATAACTTCTGTTGTGATAGCACGATCCTTAGATGTGGCGTTAGTGACACTACAAACCATGCACGGTGCTGCCCATTCATCAAGGTCATGTTGGCTTCACGAATCATACCCTTCAGTCTCTGATCTAGCTCCCAAGGGGTCTTGCCAAGAAGCATCACGATTTCCTTAAACTCGATAATCGACTATGTCTCTGATTTTGGCCTATTAAATTCCCTATTTAGTGCATCTTGGATATCCATGATCCCCGCATTTGGGTTGTCATTAGAATGCTTAATGTACCACGTTAGTGCGTGATCCTACAATGTGCTTACTAGCGTTCCCTTCTTTATGTTGTCATTCATGACTCCTTGCGCTTCCCATACAGCCTTTACCATGAACCAAAATTGGTTTGGATCTTCGTTCCCTACTCCTTTGAACATCGACAACTTTATTGCGCTCACCATATTGAACTATGGTGGTGGTGGAGGTGGTGTGGGCAGAGATGGAGGTGAAGATGGTGAAACTGGTGGTGGTGTAGGTGGAGGTGGTATGCGCGAATTCGTTGCCTTATCAGACTGATCACACTTCTTGCTGAAACTTTTGCGAGCTCTTCCTCGCTTTCCTACTGAGGATAAATCAAGGGGCTAGTTTTTATTTTTTCGCTACCTTCGCTTCTATAGATCCTCCCACTTCACATAGCCCCAAACATCAATTTATTCGCATAACCGCTTTCACATAGTAGCATTTTAATCCAAGTATTCAAAGATTTAATGTACTTTCCTCGCGATCCTTTGAGGAAGCGTTGTTCCACTTTGTTGTAGTTGACTGAAGTATCTACCATGAACTTGATGATAAACCCTCCTATAATTCAATCGAGCCAATGGTCTGCAACGTGCGCGATCTTATCTTCCAATGCTTCTAGTTTGTGCACCAACTCTGGAGTCCACACAATTGGTTTGTCAAGCCTACACCTTTCCTGACTATCTTCTAGCTTCGCGATCCAGTCATACAACTCAGAGGGAAAAGATGCAAAGAAAATTTCATGGATTTCCATATATAAGTAGCGCTCTAACCAATGTTCCTTTAATACTCGTGGATTACTATTTTCCTGTGCCGCAAACTCGTGAATATTTCTGTCCAACCACCCGTCAATTTATTTCTTTCTTGGATTCCATTGACACGACATGAGACATCTCTTATGCAGATCTTGGTCCCGAAAATGAAACCATTTCTTGGCTTGTTAGGGCCTGACCCAAGTTAAGAGGTGATTTAGCCAAACAAATCCCCTTACTGCTGGCCCTTCTGGCAAGATTCCGTGGAGCGTGGACTAAGTTCTAACGCGAAGTCATATGGGAGGGTGCTAGAACCAGGTTTCCGCACCTTGGAGATGTCTGACGAGTTCAAGTGGTCCGCGGTTCGACCTTGCGCTCACGTCGCTACATGCACTTACCCATACCTCGCAGCCTGAGATGCTGCCTTTGTGCAACCCTACTCAAGGTGCCAAATGCTATTATTACCCAAGTCTTTACTAGTATTCCACTGTTAATTGATTAACATAGCCTACTTGTATGCATTAAGTATACTTGGCAATGTAAATCATTCATAAAGGTGCTCGGAGTAAATAAACAATACATTTGCAATTTATATAAAAACATGTAATAAACCAAGAACAGATACACATAATTAAGATAAAACTTCTCTTTATTATTCTCTTCCTTGGTTACAAACTCGACTTCACCCTGCGCACTCAATTGCAGGGGTTCGCGCACTCAGTTACAGACTACTAGGCCTCTGTGCACTCAGCTGCAGAGCTTTCTCCTACTCTACGACGCAAGACACACTTTACACTTGCAACTCAATCACTTAGACTTGTTATCCTTTTACACTTAGAGGCTTGCTATATTTATAAAACCCCATGGTCCGCAGTCCATGGGTAGGCTGACATTACATTACAAAACTAGGGTGAACAACCCTATGACACTATCATACATTTCACGCTCCGCACCCACAATTTGCAGAGACTTTACAACACTATTGGGTCAAAACTTGGGCTTTGAGCCCCAAAACATGCCTTGGGGGGATTCCATGACCAACAATAAATAAGATGGATTCAAACATTGCAGACACCATCTGATTGCCGGCCAATGATCTAAGTCATTAACGAATGCGAGAGAAACCACTGATGATGTTAATGTCTCTCAAGGTTCTATGGTACAATATATATGGTGTGAGTAAATGAGTTGATATCAAACACCACACAAAACCTTTTAGTCAAAGGCCATTGATGTAAACATGTCTTCGAGAGTGACAAAACTTGTCATTGATGTATGCAAGCACTAATGTACCAAGGGGTGTTTCTAGGTCAACTTCCTAAATGATATGTTGATGTTGATAAAAAGTGACCCATCACAGGATGGACTTGATGTATCCTCCATCAACGACACAGAACAGGTATGTTGATTGAAATAGAATGATCAGAATGATGTTGAGATGGAAGTGGTTCAAGAAAGGCAGACATGAAATGAAGGCTTAAGAGTATTGTAGCAGAGATCAACTGAATGACTTCTCTTGAACACACCGATGACACTGAGTGAAGTTGGCAACATTGACCCAAAACCAAAATGGAGGCTCTAAAAACAATGTGATAACCAAAATACCAACAAATTACCCAACCCAACAACCATGGAGATGAAGTGGAAGAGTGTCATGTTCAAGAGCGACTTGTTGCCATTAGAAAAATGGAATCCCTTGTTTTCCAAATTTCGCCAACCATACTGATCAGTACCTCTTTATTTTTTAACAAGCTTGAGGAGGATAATGTATGCTTGATCTGTAAGTCCATCCTTCAGATGAATCCCTCGAGTATATTTAATGAAACCTAAGAAGGAGTGGCTCGGCCTTATCATGTTTGAAAATTCCATCATTGTTTGATGTTTTAATGAGTACAACGAAGGTAAAACTCGACATATTTTTCATGTTTAGAGAGTTTGAAAAAGAGGTGAAAAATAAAACTCTAGATGCCCCTTTCGTAGGTAGTCCCTTAGGTTTGAAAAGGTAAAAAACAATACCCAAGAAAACCTCTTATCCATGTTTGACTAAGGTATTCCTTTTTCATAGATATTCTATCTCGGTACAAAAAAGGGTTAAACTTATACTGAGTAAATGTCTTTTAATTTACTTTTATGAGTTCGAAAAGACAAGGTCTCGACAATATTTTCATATTTTTGGAGTCTAAAAAGAGCTGAAACAAGACTCCAGAGGGTTTCCTTTTTCATAGGTTTAAAGAGTGTGAAGAAGAGATACAATTGTACTGTGTGGTCAAAGTAACATATTCAAAACACAATGAAAACCTGCTAACAGTTGTTGACATGATTAGAACACCAAAGGAAGGGTTAAACATCCCTGTTTCATTGTAAAAATGAAGCATGTCTAGGTTAAAATACTAAAAATGAATAAAATAATGAGAAAATGACCATAAATATTCAAAATGACTTGTCATTTTTAACATTTCACATTTTATCTTCAACAATGAGTATTTTGAGCCCTTTTTCCCTCATTCTTATTCAACTGATTGTAGCCAATCTAGGGAACCATTTCAAGTGTCATCACTTCCAGGTAGGAACTAAAACCTTTCTCTATCTTTCTACGGTCCATTTTTGTGTTTTCATGCAAAAGTTTTAGGGTTTTTAGGCCCCTGGGGTTCATAAAAAATTCCCTAGGACCAACACACCCCCCTAAGTCAAAAATTGTATTGCACCTAGGTAGAGAAACACTTCAAGTAGAGGTGCAACACTTTGGTAGACATTGCTTGGGTGCGTTGGGTGCATTTTCCTAAGTTGTTTTACAATTTTGCCTCAACTTTTGTCAAGTTTCTTACATGGGAAAAATCCTAATGGATCACTTGTTGATGTTTCGGGTACCCATTAGCACAAAATGGCATTCATATAGAGATAAAGAGAACATGAGGAACAAGACTTGAATGTGGTAAATGACCTTTCTAGAATCCATGCGCTCAAAACTTGTGGGTTATTGAAATTCTTCTGGCTTCCTAGTATGAGGCAACAAATGGAGTTGTTGAAGTACCTCGTCCATTTATGGGATATTCAAGTACATGCATTCAGGTTTGTGTAGAATCTTCTTGAGATATAGGTAGAGGATATTTCCTTTCTAACGATATTTTCAAAGTGAGGTGCCCCTATCTTTCTTCTAGGTAGAAGCAGTGGATGAGACAGTGAAAGACTATATTGCTACCTATTGAAGACCTTGATCCCTTCCTACCAGGGATGGAAAGATAATCATAAAGGATGTAACCTAATTACCATTGAGAATGATCTTGTTCATTATCACAAGATTGGTAGGCAACTCAACACTACATGTAGTAAGAAAATCATACACCTAGTATGGGATAGAGTGTCTACAGATGATAGTATTCAACTAGAGTGAGGGTGTCATGGTCATTTGTAGGAACAAATTACTAAAGAAAAGGAGGGGAAGTTGAATAATTTTGGCTATGGAGCGATCTTAGTCTCTTTCGCTCTAGAGTGGGTGCCATTATTGTAGCCTCATCAGATTGTACATGAGCCCATCGATCCAAGGACCCCATGGATGAGAAGGTGGATAGACCATATGAGTCGATATGCAAGCCCATTAGCGATCAAATCTTCACCATCCTTCTTTCGGTGGCTACACAGGAATTTCATCATCATTGATGATTGTCCTTACGCAGGGATGGATTTCCATGATGATCTTGAGCTCAAATTTCCTAAGGGTGAGCAATGGGATGCTTTAGATAATATACTTCAACCATTAAGTTTTTGAAAGTTTTTTTCTGTGTTTTTTGATGTTCCCGAGTAAAATATTTGGTTTTTCAATACATACATTCGACTTGCTCAACCAACAGGAACTACATATCTCCGTCGCTCAGAGAGACAACCATAAGAGGAGGCAGATAGATTAGTATAGGTCATTGTGGTAGGATGCAATGTGCTATGAGATCGTGATGTAGCATAGATCCTATCAGAGGTGGAGCGCAACATGGAAGGAATGACATATGGGATTGATGAGACCGTGGTCGACATACTTCTATTGCAACCTCAACGACAAACAATTAGAGTGCCTAGTGTATTGGTCGATTACTGCACAAGATAGATCATACAATGTTGTTTTATCATGAACACTATTGATTTGTCTACATAGATGTTTTTCATGTAGTTTTTATATGGACAATGTAGCCATATGTGTCTATATATATATATATATATATATATGTATATATATATATATATATATATATATATATGTATATATATATATATATATATATAGATATATATATATATATATATTCAGTGATTCCTAGTTCCTATTTTGCTTTCAATATGATGTGATGTGAAATGAAAATTATTTACATTCTTTGTGGAGGTCGATCTAAAACAAAATTATCTAGGGAATCTGTTTATGTGTCTAGATTTCTAGAAATATGTTCATATCACATGAAATCAAAATGTATTTCTAGAAGACGCACTCTCAAAACCATGCGAAGGATAGGAGAATTTCTCACTAAATAGATATTCGTGAGTTGTAGTACTATGAGTTGTGATTCAAGCCCGATGACTATATGAAGGATACCATGTGAAATAGCATCATAAAGTAGCTCAGCCAATGCACTATACTCAACGATGTTCTTAGTCAGGCAATGTTATGAAACCAACTCACAGAATCATAGAAAAGATAGATCAATGACTTCAAAATCATCCTCTTCGAGGGGGAAACCTCCTTTACATTACATAAATGAACAATTCTTCAATGATACAAATGAAAAGACCTACTTTCTATATATAGGAGTCTAAGGGGTCCCAATACAATCAGAGCCTACATAGCAATAATATTGTAGGGGCACAAGAGAAATAGTAATGGGATTCTATGGGCCATAATAACAACAACATGGGCACTATATGGGCACAATAATACAATAAGGGGGTTGCAATAATAACAATAAGGAATGACACTAGTAGTATAGGGACCTAACATGCCCCTTTCCTTCAAAAAGTGTTGTCCTTAACGCTTGAGTAGTTCTGGATTCTTCTCTATAAAATTATCATCCTCCCATGTGGAATCTTCAACAAGTAAGTTCTTCCACTTGATGAGATACTCTGAAATTGATTGGTTCCATAGCTGTTGATTTCTTTTTTTTGTGACTGCTTCCGGTTCCAATATGATTTTTCCTTCCTCGTTAAGTTCTGGAAATATTGTTCAACCTAGGATCTTCTCACCTATAACCTTCTTTAAGCATGAAACATGGAAAAATAGGTGCACTCGGGAAGATGCAGGAAGCTCCAATTTGTATGCCATAGTACAAATCTTTTGTAACACCTTGTACGGACCATAATACTTTGGTGATAATTTACTATCCTACTTAGCTTGCTTGAGGTACATTTGTTTTTATGGTTGTAGTTGTAGAAATACCCAATAACCTACATAAAAAAAAAAAAAAAAAAAAAAAATGTGATGTTGATCTGCCTATTGTTTCATTCTATTATACGCCAAAGTGATGTTATCCTTTAAGAGTTTGAGAACTTATTGTTATTCTCAATGTGATATTCCATTTCTTGAACCTTAGAATTTTCGTTTAAAGATGATGTGATCGACAGTTGATGATATCCATAAAGCACCATAAATGGGGTCATTTTTACTGCAGTATGGAAGGAAGTGTTATACCACCATTCAGCTAGAGGAAACCACTAGACCCATTGTGTCTCTTTATCAAATACAAAGCAATGAAGATATCCTTCCAAACATTTTTTCACTATCTCAGTTTGCCCATCAGATTGAGGATGATAAAATTAGCTATGAGATAATTGAGTACCCAAATATTCTACTATTATACTCCAAAGAAACATTTGGAGCTTTTTGCATATAATTGTTTCTCCTCTAATATTTTGAGCACCCTATCAACATGTTGAACATGATCCTTCCAAGACTTGTTGTAGATTAATATATCATCAAAAAATACTAACACAAATTTTCTAAGGAAGGGTTTGAAAATCGAATTCATCAAACCTTGAAATGTAGAGGGTGCATTGGTAAGGCCAAAAGGAATGAGCAAAAATTCATAATGACCCTCATGAGCTCTAAATGTTGTTTTTGGATTGTCTTCAGTCTTCATTCTAATTTGATGATATCCCAAATGAAGATCCAACTTGCTGAAGTAAATTGCTCCATATAATTTATCCAATAATTCATCAATGACAGGAATGGGAAATTTTCTTTAATAGTAGGCTTCTAGAGATCCCTATAATTTGGACATATGCACAATTATCCATGCTTTTTATGTACCAATACCACTTGAGCAGATAAAGAACTTTGACTAAGTTGAATTATACCAACCTATAGAATTTCTGCAACCATACGTTCAATTTCACTCTTTTGGACATATGGATATCTGTAAGGCCTGATGTTTGGGGGAACACTTTCTAGAATCAAATGTATAGCATGATCACGATCATGAATAGGTGGGAGGAATTTGGGAGTCTCAAATACCTTGGAATTATTTTCCAAAACGTTTTGGAGATTTGGAGAAATAAATGATTTTGATGTGGTAACCTCTAGTGAACATAATTATGAAATTACTCCCCATTGTTCTTTCTTTAGAAGCTTTGTCATGCTGTCAGAGATGATTCTCTTTCCCATTTTCCCTTTGATACCTCTTAGTTCAACTTCCTTTCCTTCCCCAAAAAATTTCAAGAAAAGTTCTTGAAAATTAAAAGCTATCGTACCCAAAGATTGTAGCCATTGGACTCCTAGTACAACATTTGCACCACCCATGGGAATGGAAAGAATTTGACTATTCAAGACATATTCTCCCATGGATAGCTTGAAATTATGCTACTTTCTACAACAATTTATGGTTCCTCCATTTCCAACCATTACTTCACACTCTAATGTTGGATATAGGAAGCAATTCAATTCCTTGGCTATCTTACAATTAATACAATTATGGGTACTTCCTGAATCAGTCAACATTATTGCCTTTTTCTTCTTGATATGCCCTTCTATCCCAAGGGTTTGAGGAGTGGTAATTTGTGTCAATGCATTACAAGATATGGTCATATTCATTTCTTCTTTCTCTCAGATTGGTTCCTGGTGTATACCTCTTCTTTTGACATTTCTTGTTCCTTTTCTTCCTCCTCTTCCCCATCTATGTAAATTGATTTATTCTTAGCACACTTATGACCTTTAGTGTATTTTCTATCATAGTTGTAACAAATCCCTTTTGCTCTTTTTGCTTCCAATTGTTGTGGTGTCAACCTTGTAGGTGGTGAAAGGTTAGGAGAAACAACACTTCCATCTTTATAGTTGTGAGTGGTAGGCTTCCTTGTTGCCATAATTTTGCTTTCCATTTTTCTTGCCAACATGAATGCCTTCTCCAATCAATCAGGTTCCCAAAGCCAAACCTCATGTTGGATGTTATCCTTTGAAGTCCCTATGAACACATCAATCATATTCTCCTCTGGAATCTATTTTACCCTTATATTCAATTTTTGGAATTCCTCAATGTGCTCCATCATTGAACCCTTTTGTTTGAGATTTATCAATTGGCTAAAAAAGGTGTTTGTTTTTGTATCCTCATAATGTGCTATCATTTCTTCCATTAAAAATTCCCAAGTGAAAAATTGTTTACGAGATCAAAGTCATCAATACCATACAAATTGATTTGGTTCCAAATAAAAGTTGCAATGCATACCTTTTATGTGTTTTGCACATTATGAAGATCAAAGTATTGCTCCATCTGTAGTATCCATGTTATAGGATCATTGCCATTAAACTTACTCATATCGATCTTTGGAACATGGTGGGTCTTCAATCCAATGCTAGAGTCTATGAAATCATGATTAACATTTCTTTTGTTCTCATCATGAGTTTCCTTTACTATCCTTCTCCATTAGTAAGCATTTATTGTAGCAAATTTGTTAAATATGTCTTCAAATCTTTTTCTTTAATTTATTCTTCTATACCATCCATCTTAGCTTCCACGCCTTTTGAATTCCTTCAAACTAATTTTCCAACCAAACTTATGCAAAACTTAAAAAAAAGATACACACCTTTTTTGACTTTGTAGGAGCTTGATATTGAATGTGTTGTATCTCTATAATTTAAGATCTTCAAGGTTTGTAATTACATCCTGTGGTAGCCCTCTGAGTCCTCTTTCCAACCCCATAAGTCTAATTAAGATTGTATTACCCAAGGAATATTTATGCTAAATCTCCCACGATGACCTGATTATAGACTCGTTTAGTAGAGAGAACTTGTACGAAGTGCCACGCGTCACTTTTTCGATCTTAGGACCTAAAATCTAAACAAAGAAAACTACAAGCCATCCTATTTCTCTAACTTGTTACGAAATTTCAATCTGATAATCAGAGATAAAGGTATGACGATTTTCCCTAGGCCATCTATTTGGGATGTAATTGAGGAGCCTGCAAAAACCCTAAATGTCTTGCACCATATCTTGGAACATATAGCGAAACAATCTCTGAAATTCGGGTACGAGCTTCAAAAATATTGCAGATCCAATGGGTTTTACTTTTAGAGTCTGAACCTTCATAGAAAAAGTTTTATAGCGAACATGCCACGATGACCTGTTTGCAATGGAATTCTGGAGCTTATAAAAACCCTAACTTCCTCAGATTATACCTCCGAAAATATAGTGAGACATGATCTAAAATTTGGACCTAAGGTTCAAAATGATTTCATCTAAAATGGGTTTTTATTTTAGCTTCTGAAACTTCCTATAGAAAATTTTATATTGAAAATTCCACGATGACCTATTTGGAGCAGCAAAACCCTAGAATCCAAACCTTTGATACAAAATGTTATGAAACCAGCTCACAAAAAGATAGAAAAGATAGATCAACGACTTCAAAATCAGCCTCTTCGACGGGGAAACCTCCTTTACATTACACAAAGTAATTCTTCGATGATACAAATGAAAAGACCCCCTTTCTATATATAGGAGTCTAAGGGGTCCCAATACAGTCAGAGCCTACATGACAATAATATTGTAGGGGCACAACAATAACATTAGTGGGCTTCTATGGGGCATAATAATAACAACATGTGGACTATATGGGCACAATAATATAATAATGGAGTTGCACTAATAACGCTAAGGGTTACAACAGTAGTATAGGGACCTAACAATTGACCAATGAAAATCCATTACATACTCACTAGCTCGCCATTTGGAGCAAAGATAGCCCATGTTGCAGAGGATAGGTTTTGAGTACTACAGCTAGCACCATTGGCATAACCCATATACAGTTCGTGAGACATTGACATTTGCAATCCAAAAGTAAAAAGAATTAATAGAAACCATGGGAAACTCTAAAACACACTCTACACACTTATACGCAGTATGTACATAGTGTACCATGCATGGGATCAAGCAGAGTATTTTTTGAGGTACAACCCATTTCTAGGCTAGTGGAACTCTATCAAGATATACTAACTTATACGCCCATTTTGCAAGGACTTGCTTGACAATGTATGGGTCCATCCACATAGGCTGGAATTTTCCTCAATCTAACTTGTTGGCCTCCTCACCAGATAAGAGAACTAGATCTCCTTCTAGGGAGATTCTAGGCTTGAAAAATTTTTCATATTGCACTTTGATGCATCTTTTATGGGCTTCATTAGCTAACACGACATCGCACTAGGTTTCATCCAAATGAGTCAGATGTAAAAGACACTCCTCCTCTGTGGAAGTAGCAAGATGATGTTTGATAGCTAGTTTCAATGATGGAATTTCGCATTCAATAAGGAGGATCGCTTCCAGAACATAAACCAACCGAATGGGTGTGAATCTCATAGCAGTCCTAACTGAGGTTCGATATGCCCACAAGGAAGCAAAGAGAAGAAAGTGTTAGTTTGATTTTTGGACTTCTATCATATGTTGAAGCATAATCTTAAAAACATTGTTAAACATCTCAACTTGTCTGTTAACCTGAGGATAATAGTGAGTGGAATTTTCATGTGAAAGTCCCAATTTTGCAGCTAATTCGATCATCATATGATTCTGAAAGTACTTCCAGTGATCTATTACTATTGATTGTGGAACACCAAACCTAGCAATCGCATGGTTGAAGGAAAAGTATGTAGCCATTTCACTGGTATTATTGAATGTAGGCATTGCTTCGACCCACTTAGTAAAGTAGTCAACAACGATAATGATATATCCATGTCCCCCATCCAAGTGAGAGTTACATGTCATAAAATCAATGCCCCATTTCATAAAGGGACCAATGGCAACAACAAGATGTAATGGAGCAGGTGGAACACGGAATTTTTTATCATAGATTTGGCACACATGACATTTCTATACTATGAGGATACAATCGTGGAAAATAGTGGGCCAAAAGTAACTGACGCTTAAGATATTTTGCACGGTAGCGTAACCAAATAAATGTCGACCGCATGCCCTTGAGTGGTATTCATTCAAGACTTTCTCGACCTCCACAAGATTGAGGCACCTCTGTAAAATTGTATCGATACCATGATGGTAAAGGGTGTCGTCGATAATAACATAGTCTCGGGATTGGTACCAGATACGTCGCTGCTATGAGCGAGAGGTATTAGGATGAAAAGTATAAGTTTGGAGATAGGTGATAAAATCTCTATACCATGGGTTCGATGACGAGATTAGGGACAATCAATCGTTTAGGATGGAATCTTCAGATATAGATTGAACATCAAGGGAAGAGAGATCGTACATTAGCTCGACAAAAACTAAGGATTTCTTCGACTTGGATTTGATGAATTCCAGGTTAAACTCTTTCGAGAATAAAAATCCACTTATAGTATTTCCCCCCTAGAAATTGGAGTGACAATATGCATGTCATAGGGTTGCAATCCAAAATTACTGTAGTTTTGGGAAGAAAGATGTAACAGTGAAATTTGTGGATGGCTTGAATGACTGCCAAAGATAACTTTTCCACATGAGTATACTAGATATTAGTATCGTTGAGGTTTTTAATTGGAAAATAAATGGGATTTTCAGTCCCCATATCATCTTCTTGGACCAACACCATAGCTATCGTAGAGATGGTGGCAACAAGGTACATGAAATAATCACATTCATAGTTGGTAGGATATAAAAGAGATGCCCAAACTGGTACATCTTTCAAGGAATCAAACACTTTATGTGAAGCATAATCCCAATGGAAGGGAATCCCTTTATTCAATAAGTGAGTAAATCCTTTCATCAGTTCAACGTATTTAGGGATGAACCTCCTCAGGAAATTAGCTTTCCCTTGAAGTCTTTGTAACTGAAAAAGAGTGGAAGGTGCAGGCAAGTCAATGATTGCATGGAATTTTAAAGGGTCAATATGAATTCCTTATTTTGAAATGACGAAACCAATAAGACAACTAGAACCAACACAAAACACACATTTGTGTGAGTTGACTCGAATGTTATAATGTCTACAATGAAGGAAAATGGCTCGTAAATGCATGGGGTGATCATCTTAACACTTGGAGTGAGCAGGGAGATCATCCAAATAGGGTTGCATGATGTGCTTGATATCATGGAAAGTATATTCCATCCCACGTCAAAGCGTGGCTCTTGCGTTATTTAAACCAAAAGGAAGCTTTCTATAACCAAAAAGTAGCCCAGGGAAAAATAAATGTTGTTTTAGGTTGGTCTCTCGGGAGAATGTTGATTTGATTATAGCTTGAGAATCCATCCATAAATGAATAAATCTTGCAGCCAGCATAATCATAAAAAATTTAGTCAATCAATGGGGTTGGGTACTTGTCCTTTGGACAAGCTCGATTTATGTCCTAATAATCGACACATACTTAGATCATGCCCTATTTATTCATGACAGGGACAACATTTGAGACCCAATAAGTTAAAGGAATGAGGTATATGAAACCAACCCAAAGAAGCTTTTTGATTTCAATTTTATCCCAACAACCTTCTCAGGATGGACCAAACAGAGGTGCTGGCAGATGGGTTTCGCATCAGGATATGTCTTGATTTCATGCACCATGATGATTGGGTCAATCCCTGATATTTTTTCGTATTTCCAAGAAAAGATATCTCTAAACACACAAAAAATGGCTCGATAAATATCGATTTTAGATGAAGTACAAGATGCTCCTATGTATAAATTTTTGACTATTTCTTGTTTAATCAAAATATTGTGAGGAATGGTTTTTTCAATATTCAAAAGGTTCTTTTCAACGTCGATATCATGAATGGAAACATAATTTGTAAAGGGTTCGATAAAATTCAGTAGGTATACACCACTGGGATTATCGTCAATGGTATCTGGGAAGGAGGAATGACGATGATGTTCTACCCATGGCGCGTTGTCTAACATCATGATCTCCATGATGCTTTCGTCGGTAGAAATGGTACGCAAGAAAGGATCAAAGGGCACACCATAATCCAATGATTGACCTACCCAATTAATCAAAGAGAACTTATGGTTCGTACAAGTCGAGAATATGGATTTGTAATCTTGCTCCATGGGGCTTAGCAACATTCGGTCACCAAAACGTTTTATGTTAGTTTCATGAGGGATAATCCATGGATTGGCTACAATCATAGATGATGATATCATGTTGATATAAGCAACTGAAGTGGAGAATATGGGAAGGGGAGACAGAGGGAGTGAAAAAGTTCCCATAAGCAATGAATCCTTCAATAAACCAACTCCAACATGTTGATAAGAATGTAGGGCCTCCCCTACAAGAGGCACACTTCCCGTAACATTGGAATCAAAGGTGAAAAGGTGAGTTTATCTATGGCCATGATCCCACCTTTATGAGGAAAGGTGATCATTCGGAAGTAAGTCAAAACGACTGGAGCCATAGCGTGAACACTTGTATGTGCAAGTCGAATACTAGAATCCAAAGGTCCGTCAATAACTTCTACTTCAACATAGAAAATATTTCCTCCTAATTCCACTTGGAGGGGGCTTATAATCCCACAAGGTTTGTATGTCCTTCCATCAAAGGATTTTAATGTGGTGGTCGATTGACTCAGTTGGGGTGAACCAATTTCCTTCCTGCAAGAGAAGAACATGATTCAGGTTGAGGCTCCCTCGTCTAAAATAGAATGATGAATGTTCTTACCATGGACAATGACCTAGATCATAAAAGCTAACTGAGCCAAAAGTCGAGGGGTATAGCTTTCATGAGAGAAAACCACTAGGTTGGAATCCGATGGATCCACACATTTAATAGCTGGCAATAAGGCCTTATTTTGGGTGGAGAATTTTTACAACACCTCAAGAGTCAACAAAGCCGAAGGGGACTGAGCCAAGTCTTCAAATATGTTGTAATTTTGAGTGGCTTTCGAATGAGGGTTGAAAGCAGACTTGTGGATAACACCCTTTGGAGGCTTGATAGTCAATTCTGTACGAGACAGAGGTGGAAAAAGATCAGATGAAGGTGGTGCTAAACTGGCAGGTTGATCAGTAGCCTAACCATTCAGTGGATTCACATTACCATAGTCCTTGTTCCAAGTGGCCACTGTGATGTCAGATTTCAGCTTTGAGGAGGAAAGAATCAAAACTATGTTAGAGGCAGAGGCATCCCAAGCAACCATATGAGTCTCCTGATTAGGAAATGGGTCAGTCTGCATAGCGGGAGAAGTGGATGATTTAAGGAATTGATTCACCTCACCATGGTGTAGACAATCACATGTAAGGTGATACTCATTACAAATCAAACATGGGTATCGAGGCCTTTGTTTTTCATCGGGATACGAATTTGTTTGTCTATACTTCGGTGAGGAATATTTCTTTTTCTTACCTTTACCTTTCTTCTTGCTTCCGGGTTGCAATTGAGACTTGCCTTTATAAGACAAGATGAAATTTATCTTGGAAGCAGAACCCATAAGAGGGTGAGATGGAAGGTTTTGTGCAGGAGCTGTAAGAGAAATACCGAATGATTTACTTGTGGACTACGAACTGGAAGAACCTATAATGCCATCGGTAGCATGAGATTATTTACCAGGTGGAGGAGGAACAATATTCGAGGGTATCAGATCATTTCGTATCTTATCATAGAGGGTGCTTGATTGGGTATAAACCAAATCTAAATATTGAACATGAGAAATAACCTGCTCTTCTGTCATGACTCCACATTTGGCCACATCTTATGTTATGGGAGATAACAGAGACTTGACAAACCATTCTTCTAAAAACTAACCGGGAACATTAGTCTTGACCATCTGACAATGATGTCTCCACTCATGAATGTGATCCAAAAGGTGCGTAGAGTCTAATTGTTTGAAGTTAGTCAATAGTTCCATTCCAGTTTCGTATCTGATGGGTAACTAGAAATTCATGAAGAAAGTAGTGGATAAATTGCTAAAGTCATGAAACAATTCTCTAGGTAATTCAATATAACATTTAGTTGTGGTACCCATAAGTGTTCGTTGGAAAAGATAGAGTCGAATGGAATCATCATTAAGTGAACTGGATGAAAACCATAGATGATACATCATAACATGCGTTGAAGAGTATTCTCCTGGATTCCCATTGAACTTTTGGATATCAAAAGGAAACTTAGTGGGAATAATCGGCCACCATTGCGAATGAGTGATGGGATCATTAGTAAGTCAAGTTAAATTTGACAATTCAAGAGTAGCCACAAAATGAAACTGTCAATTAAAGTCTAGAGGTAGATGACCTGGATATCAAGGGATAGCCTAGGAAATAGGCACCTAAATTCATGGGTAAAGAGGGTTCTAATAATAAGGAACTTGGTTACCAGAATATGGAGGGTTCTGATAACCAACATACAAGTGGGCTTGTTTCCTAGCCCCTGGATGGTGATAAAGTTGCTGGAATGGTTTGGTTTAGATTTGTTGGCCTTGAAAAGGCACTTGATGTGATCCATACTGTTGCCTGATCGTGATTTAAATTACCCCCTGGTACTGGTTTGATTGAGACTGCCTCAAATTTTGAAGTATTTGAACTACCGAAACTTAAGGAGTACCTTATGCAAGTAATTGAGAAGGTGAGGAAACTTGTAAAGGTTGACGAATTGGGATCTGGGGGGAACCAAACAATTTTGGAATGGGTTGAGAAGGTTGGCTCACATGTATTGGAGGTTATTGAGAGTTGATGGATAGGTAGGAATTTGTGATCAAGATGGTACAGCTTGAGGATTCAACATCAATCCCAATATGAACCAAGTTGTATGGGTAAAGTAGGCTGCCAAACACTGGAAGTCATTCCAGGATGAGGAGGACTATAACTAGGTGGACTACCATATTGAGGTATACCAACAACAGGTTTTCCCCCTACCATGGGAGGATGGATGATGGAGGCAACTTTGATCAAGATGGAGGGTACCCAACATAAGGAGGGTTGGGCTGTTGAGGGTAGCTTTGCGCACTGATATAAGGGCTAGCTTGCCACTCTATGGTAGGTGTAGATGGAGGAAGAGGAGAAAATTGTGTGGAATTCATAAGAGAAGTACCAGACATTATTCCTGAATTGGATGTCATGGGAGAGGTCCAAGGACTAGGAGCCACACTAGAAAAGGTACCAGATAACGACTAATAGCAAGGCGAGATGGACGACCCACCATAAAAATGAGCTTTTTGTGATGTTACAAACATAGATGAGGATGCGACGCTTGATGTATCAACCAAAGAAGTTGACACAAGTTGGGAGTTGAATCAGTTATAGTCATGGTTAACAATCCCAATGAAGATTAGTGCGTGAAATTTGCAGGTAAGCCCAACGAATTAGGTAAAGGAGATTGTGTCTAAGGTTAACGAGATAGAAGAGGATTAGTTTGATAAAAATTAAATCCTTCCCAATGAATGGGAGTAGAAGGATGGGGATCTTCTTGAGGGATCTCTTCAATACCTATAAGTCTATATGGAAGAGGCTCACCATCAAGCCCAAGATATATTGTTTCTGTCTAAGACAAAGGAAGAGAGGAGGAAGGTCCCAAAGACTCAGATGAAGATGGTTGAGGCTCCTTGAGTTCAATAGCCCTAGGAAACAAAGTTTCTAACTTAGGGAGATCGGATTCAATGACCTCAAGTAGACAAAGTTTTAGGGACTTTTGTTTCAATTGTGTTTGTCTCACCAATAGGAATATATGTAATCTCAGGTTCAAAACTCAAAGGGATGGATGATTTTGGATTATCAATATTAGGTGGAGGGCTAAAAGTAGTTCCCAATGTTCCTGATTCAGTAATTTTCATTTTCTTATGTCTAGGACGACGGTTAGGAGTAGCCTCTACAAGAATTAGAGGCTTAGTTTTCATTCTACGCAAACGATGGGGAAGGGGATTTTTTTCTTCCACATTGGTAAATAAATATTATTAACAAAAAAAGAAATAAATCCAAAAGAGGGTAATCTAGGCATAAACAATTACAAAGAAATCATGAACTGCAATATACACCTTGGTGAACCAAGGACTTAACGTACGGCAACCAATCTCCTAGAATGTTCTGTTCAATTTATCATGGTATACAAGGTGACAAACTCGGTTACCTATGGAAGGATAGCCACCTATTAGGGACTCCCAAAATATACATGATGGTATGTGGGAGTACAGTCTATAGTAGTGTGGTATATTGCGTAATCGTTCGATGAGAGTGTTCCCATATACTTACGTGTGTGGAGCACCACAAATATACCCGAAGATATGTGGAGTACGGTTCTATACACTCACATACATGGATTGAGATTTCACCCTCGGGATACAACTCTGGCAAACAACGACAACTCCTACTTTTAATGACATTGGAGCAAGTCTCTAGCCTAGACCTCTAAATGTTTATGTTAATGTTACACATTCTCCTTAGGTTGATTCAATAAATTTTACTATTTATCTTTGATTATGTTATAGTTTTAGGGCTCATTTTGAATGTCACCTGATTATCCTAAAGAGAAAATCTAGCATGAGAAAATACAAATCCTTTCTCTTTCAATGAAAATCTAGCTAAAGAAGGGAAGAAACAATCAAGATGTAGCACACAATATGCAACAAACAATATGCAAGATGCAATTTCCTTTCTGATGCAACTATTCCTATGCTAATGCACATGAAAATCCCTAAATGCCAATGCAAAATTTTTCTTTTCACCACACTTAATTTTGAAATGGAGAAAACTAAGATGCAAATGTTCAATTACTCATTCAATTGCACTTTTCAGAATGAGGACTAGAACAACAATTCATCCAACTGACCAACAACCAAACAAAAACAATTTTCAAGTGACCAAGTGATAAGAACAAGTAAAAATCAAAACCAATTCTTACCAAAGGCAAACAACACAAATGAAAACCAACTGGAGGCTTTAGAGAGACCACATGACACTAAAGACTTAGGGAAGTTCAGCTGGAAGTGGGATGACCAGAGATAGGCTCAATAAGCAAGGAAACATTAATGCAAAAATAGGGGCCAAAGTTGGTGTAGAAGAGGCACTAGTGTGTTGCAGCACTGGTGCAAAGTGGTCTAGGGTGAGGTGCAACACTCTGTCAAAGGCACAAAAGGTGCATTGTACCTGGGAAAGAGGATTCTAACACAAAAATTGCAAAAAGGGCTCAATTAAATCACTTCCTAGGTCTGTTCTTGGTTGGATGATACAAAAAAGGTTTTTCAAGGAGGTAATCAAACACAATGGACAAGGATACCACCAAGGGAATGGTTCATTCCCCAATGGAGTCGCTAATTTGTTATACAGGATTTACAATTGTGGACAAAAGTATCTCCCCTAGGTACATAGAATAAGAGAGAGACAAGGAACACAAAGTTTTTCCCTAAATTAAATAGATGATGGAGAGAGGCTACCCAGAATATTTCATACACTTCTCTCCTTCTTTACCTTGGAAGCTCCAATTCCATCTTCGATGGCCAAAATTAGAACCTGCATAGTCAGATAACACAATCCAAGAAGCTACGAGATCTATGTAGCATAATCTAGGTACTTCATTCAATATATCAACATGGTATTGAAATAAGTGAAATAACAACATCACAAATAGGAAAACATTGAATTATTTTCATTAATATAAATGGAAGGATATTAAAACCATAAGTAGTAGCTAATCTTATAGAGCTCCTCCAAGTTGTTCACTTTTCCTTTCCTTGTCACAATATCCACCTCTAATCCCCCTAAATGCATGAGGTGATGACAACTCACTACACCAACATAAGTGCATAATCACTCTCCAAAATCAAACCCTGAACCACATAGAAGGCTGGGAATATATAGAGAAGGAAGATAATTTGGGAGTTATTATCTAGCTACCAATATAGGGTAAGAAATCCACCTTTGATGGAGGGATAGGATCAAAGGATAAGTGGTGAAAACTTGAATGTAGGGATGGATAGGATCTGAATTTTTTATCCAAGGTAAGTAGTTGAAATAAATTCTAGAAACTCCTAGAAGGGGAAGCTTCTGGAATTCCGATCATTCTCCTAGATCTTTGGAACCAACATAGGCACAAAGGAGAGAAACCTATTGATGATAAACCAACCATAGTGGAGCAACCTACTAGTGAATGCACCCTAATAGGCTTACATGGAGCTCTAGTCCTTAAACCAGCTCAGATGATGTAGCTTAGGGTTGTAATTCTGGAAAGTGAAAGTTACATGCTTAGGCCTTTGTGCAAGAAGATTACAAGGGGGAATAGGATGTTGATTGATCCCATTAGGAGGCTCACTAATCGGATGTGACAAAATGTCCTATAACAAGGAGGGAGAATGCAGAATGATTGTGGTAGCTCGTGTGGCTACTTGCAAGACTCAGACTCCATGAGAACCTCTTTTTTGTGCTTGAGTGAAAAAATCCTTGAGTTTATAGAGTACTGTGTTATGATTCTAAGGTCTGTGTTATGCCCGTATGTTGTCATTTTGAGGCTTGTGTATGTATTATCTTGTTGTTTCACTAAGGCCATTGTATGTGCTTGTTTTTTATGTGCAAGAGAGAGTCTAGTGGAGTGGTGACGTTTAGGTTCTTGCTAAGTTGACAAACCCGTGAGGGCTTACTCAATGATAATCCACTTGTGCAGTGTTTTTCCTTGGGGTTGATAAACCATTGGGTACTTGTTGGGTTGGGAAAATACTGGCTAGGTTGAGTCGCTCGGGTGTTACATGTGGATGATAAACACCAAGTGTAGCCTTAGATATGAAAGCATTAGGGTTAGCACCCACTAATAAACTACTTGGATGGTTGTGCTCTTTACTCCTAAAGTAGCTAATACAATTGATAAACCTCCCATTTTTCATATGTAATCCATCTTTAGAACTAAATTGAGACTCTTTATGCCTTGCTTCAAACCTAGTGGTTGTGGTGTGATTTGTTGAGGTCCCTATGGTGTTGCACTGAGGACCTATAGAGAGAGATTACCTGAGAAATGGATCCTTGCCAAGTGTGACTAGCTGAGAACTCCTAAGTAATTAACCTCTTTAGACTCTAAATATAGCTTAGGTGTGGTTGACTATAATAAATATTGTAGTGTATTTGGACTATAGTTGGGTGGAAAGTTAAAGTCCCACTCACAACTTCCAGTCATTCGAAGATAATAAGATAGGTTGATTACTTGTGTACTTGGTGCATTGAAACAATGAGTATTATTGTTATGTGATATTTATATGTATCAGTAGTTTTAACAGAGGAAGATTTTACTCATATATGTCTGTAATGAGATGATTTATGTATATGTATAACTATCATGGTTAAGATGGGCTAGGAGGCCTTCATGATAGTTGATGTGTTCATCAACTGAAAAGTTATTTGTATAGTCTTTTGTAATTGCGAGGTGTGGTTGAATACACTATTACGATATGTGAATTCCAATGGTTGGTAAACCATGAATATTTCGACTCTCAACATGTTTGTAACTATGAATGTCTTCTTTGTGTAGGGTTTAATATGATGCACCATATGTTGTATTAGTAGGATCTCATCAACAAGAATTTAGTGTTGGGTGTGGAGCTTAATTATCTTCTTTATTCAGAGGTATTGCCGCATTAGACCCCAATTCATGATGTGGTGGAAACACCACCCGTAAAATGTACACTGCTAGGGGGCTCCAGGGGCGGCAATGACAATTATTTGGAACCCCCTCAGCGGGGATTAGGGGCAGTGCCCCCGAAGCTAAAAATAGATGTAAAATTACATTGTAAAATGTTGTAATTTCATAGTCAATCTGAGATGTTCATTAGGCGGAGATATGATGGTAGAAGTTATGTTTAATTTAGGGTTTCTTCCCTAGAAGGCAACCCCTCACTATATATGAGGGAATTGTATTGTGTCTATGTAGATTAGTATTTTGAGTGAGAAAGAGAGAGGAGATTGTGTGAGAGCGAAGAGGGAATCATAGTGGACTCATTGCAGGTTGTATCTCTTCAGTTTGCTGGATAATATAAAAGGAAGGACTGGTTGTTTCTCCGTGGACATAGCCCAAATTGGGTGAACCATGTATATCTGTGTCTCTCTTGTTTTATGCGTTTTTTGTGTTTATATTTCTGCAATATATTTTATGTGTTCCATTGCTCTGTAATATATAATTTTCTAACAACTAGTATTAGAGTCGAAGGTCTATTTGGTTGATAAACTCGTAGGAAAGAAGGGTTCCTGGTTTGAGTGGGAGAAATGGTGAAAGATGGTAGGGTTAGAATCGAAAAAAATTAACAGCCAAAACTACCAGCCATGGAAGATGTAGATGGAAGATTATCTGTATCAGAAAGATCCATACCTACCATTGAGTAGAAAGACAAAGAAGCCAGTAGGTATGACAGGCACAAAATGGGATATTCTAAATAGAAAGGCACTTGGAACAATACAACCTTGTCTAGCAGCATCGGTAGCCTTTAATATTTCAAAGGAAATGACAACAGAGGGTTTAATGTCAGCATTGGCCAAACTATATGAAAAACCCTCGGCCTCAAATTAGGTATTTCTTATGAAGTGCTTACTTAATATGAAGATGTCAGAAGGTGGATCTATTTTTGATCATTTAAATGAATTTAATACAGTTACCAGTGAGTTAAGTTCTATAGGGGTAGCTTTTGATGACGAAGTTAGGGCTCTGTCATTTCTGTGCTCATTGCCAGAAAGTTGGAATGGTTTAGTTATGGGAATTAGTAACTCTATCTCTAAATCTAGTACTTTAAAGCTTGATGCTATTGTCGGTGCAATCCTTAGTGAGGAAATGCAACGGAAGAGATCTGGTGAGACATCAAGTAATGCTTTGATTGTAGAGACTAGGGGAAGAAAAATGGAAAGAGGAAAGAGCCCATGATATCACAATAACTCAGGAAAAGGAAAATCCAAGTCTAGATTGAGGATTGTGTGCTGGAAATGCAGGAAGAAAGGACACCTAAAGAAAGACTGCAAGTCTCGGAAGGGAAAAGAAGGAGATGCGCAACAAGAAAATAATCATGGAGCAAATGTGACAGGTGATGTTTTGCAAGATGCTTTGATGTTTTCATTAGAAAATATTATTGATGCCTAGGTGGTAGATTCAGGGGACTCATTCCATGCCACACCTGATAGTAAACATTTTCATGATTATGTTCAAAGAGATTTTGGATAGGTTCGATTGGGTGATGATAAACCATGTAAAATCATTGGAATGGGTGCAATTTTCATAAAACAATAGAATGGAAATCAATGGTTGTTGAAGGAGGTAAGGCATGTTCTAGATTTGAAAAAAAATCTTATTTCAACAGGGAAGTTGGGACGTGAAGGTTGTGTAACAACTTTTACAAATAAAACCTAGAAGGTCAGTAAAGGATCCCTAGTAATAGAAAAAGGAGAAAAGGTTGGTACATTGTATTTATGCAATGGTATTTCTATTTTTTTTATTACTTTAACCTCTACAGGGGAAGATAGAGCATTGTGGCATCATAGGCTCAGGCACATGAGTGAGAAGGGGATGCATATTCTTCACTCAAGAAATTTGTTGCCAGGTTTGAAGCATGTTGATTTAAAATTTTGTGAGAATTGTGTTTATGGAAAACAGAAGAGAGTCAGATTCCTCAAAGTTAGGAAATAAAAGAAGAGCAGAAAATTATAGCTTGTGCATACAGATGTATGGGGACCTACTCAGGTATCATCTCTCAGAGGCCCTTGTTATTATGTTACTTTTATTGATGATTCAACCAGAAAACCCTGGATTTATTGTATTCAAAATAAATATGATGTATTTGATACTTTCAAGAAATGGAAAGCTTTGGTTGAAAATGAGACAGGAAAAAGGTTGAAGTGTCTCAGATCATACAATGGAGGTGAATATTGTAGAAAAGAGATTGATAGGTAATTTTCAGAGAATGGAATTCGTAGAGAAAATAAAGTTCCAGGAAAGCCACAAGAAAATTGTGTGAAAGAAAGGATGAATAGGACAATCATGGAGCATGCAAGGTGCATGATATTACATGTAGGATTGCCTTTGCAATTTTGGGCAGATGCTGTAGATACTAATGTTAATCTAATAAACAGAGGGCCTTCAAATTCCTTGGATTGTGGTATTCCAGACAAGGCATGGATAGGAAAAAAGGTAAACTACTCATTTTTAAAGACTCTTGGTTGTGAAGCCTGTGTCCACATTAATAAAGAAAATAGAACAAATCTTGAGGCAAAATCAAAGAAATGTACCTTTATTGGATATGGTGTTAATGATTTTGGTTATCGCTTTATGATTATGAAAAACACAAAATCATTAGGAGTGGAGATGTCATATTCAATGAAAAGGTCTTGTATAAGGATCAGATGCAAGAAAAGAAAGAGGAAAAAGAAAATAGGGAATACATAGTGCTTGATGATATCACAAGAAAAGTGAAGGTGCTTGAAAATCATAATGATCAACAAACACAACAACAAAAACAACCACAACAACAAGAAGCACCTCAAACACCTGAAAGTGGTGTTAGAAGATCTACCAGGATAAGTAGACCCCCTGAACAATACTCTCCTTCGTTATATTATGTATTTTTGACTGATTATGGTGAACCAAAATGTTATGAAGAAGCAGTGCAGGTAGAAGCTAAGAAGAAGTGGGAGTAAGCAATGAAAGAAGAGATGGACTCCTTAGCACATAACCAAACTTGGGACTTAGTGAGGTTGCCTACAGGTAAAACAATATTGCAGAATAAATGGTTTTATAGGTTGAAGGAAGAAGATGGAGGTAGAAAAAGGTATAAGGCTAGACTTGTGGTGAAGGGGTTTGCACAGAAAAAGGGTATATACTTTAATGAGATATTTTCTCCTATTGTTAGAATGACTTCAATAAAAACTATTTTAACTCTAGTAGCAGCTGAAGATTTGCATCTTGAGCAGTTAGATGTAAAGACAACCTTTCTCCATGGGGATTTGGAGGAAGAGATATATATGCAACATCCATAAGGATATGAGGTAAAAAGGAAGGAGAAACTAGTGTGTAGGTTGAAGAAGATCTTATATGGCTTAAGACGGGCCCCAAGGCAGTGGTGTCTAAACTTTGACAGGTTTATGTTTGAACAAGGTTATACTAGATGTCACTCTGATCATTGTGTTTATCTCAAAAGGCAAAATGATGGCAGCTATATTATATTTTTATTGCATGTAGATGACATGCTTGTTGTAGGTTCTAACACGTACGAAATAAATGTGCTCAAAAGAAAATTGGCAAATTCATTTGCAATGAAGGATTTGGGTGATGCAAAACAAATCCTTGGTATGAGAATAACTAGAGATATGAAGAATTGAAAATTAACATTGTCTCATAGTGAGTACATAGAAAAGTTGTTGAAAAGATTTAATATGCAGAATGTAAAACCAGTTAGTATACCTTTAGCTATCCATTTCAAACTAAGTAAGGAGGTGTACCCCAGACTCGGGAAGAAATGGATTATATGTCTAAAGTTCCATATGCATCAACAGTTAGAAGATTAATGTATGCAATGATCTGCACAAGGCCTGATATTGCACATGCAGCGGGAGTTGTAAGTAGGTACATGAATAATCAAGGAAAACAGCATTGGGTGGTGGTGAAGTGGATTCTCAGGCGTTTGAGAGGTACCACAAATCAAGCATTACGCTTTGGTGGTTCAAACATTCTCTATAGGGATATGTTGATGCAGATATGGCGGGTGATAGAGATAACAGGAGGAGCACCACAGGGTATGTGTTTACTGTAGGTGGAACAACTGTCATTTGGGTCTCAAAACTACAAATTGTTGTTGCACTCTCAACAACGGAAGCAGAGTATGTAGCTACTACAAAGGCTAGTAAAGAAATGATTTGGTTACAAATGTTTCTGAATGAATTGGGTAAGAAGCAGGACTTGGATAGATTATACAGTGACAACCGAAGTGCCATACATCTTGCAAAGAACTCTACATTTCATTCCAATACTAAACATATACAACTTAAGTACCATTTCATACGGTCAACATTCGAAGATGGATAATTGAAGCTAGAAAAGATACACACTAGCGAGAATCCTGCAAATATGTTAACAAAATTTGTAACTAGGGAGAAACTGAGATTCTACTCAGTTTGAATTGGTCTTCAAGTATAATGAAGAAGAAGAGAAACAACCATATCCAAAGTGGAGTCATCGTCCAACAAATGAAGCAGCGGTGGAGTTTCTATAATCAGTCTCCAAGTGGGAGATTGTTGGGTGTGGAGCCTGATTATCTTCTTTATTCAGAGGTATCACCACATTAGACCCTAGTTCAGAATGTGGCGGCAATGCTACCCGTAAAATGTACACCGCCAAGGGGGTCCAAGGGGGGTGATGTAAAATTTCCTTGTAAAATGTTGTAAATTCATAGTCAATCTGAGTTGTTCATTAGGCGGAGATGTGATGGTATAATTTATGTTTAATTTAGGGTTTTTTCCCCTAGAAGGAAACCCCTCACTATATATGAGGGAATTGTATTGTGTCTATGTAGATCGGTATTCTGAGTGAGAAAGAGAGGAGATTGTGTGAGAGCGAAGAGGGAATTACAACAGATTTGTTGTAGGTTGTATCTCTTTGGTTTGTTGGATAATATAAAAGGAAGGGTTGGGTGTTTCTTCATGGACGTAGCCCAAATTGGTTGAGCCACGTATATCTAGGTCTCTCTTGTTTTATGTGCTTTCTATGTTTATATTTCTATAATATATTTTATGTGTTCCATTTCTCTGTAATATATAATTTTCTAACATCTAGTCTGTTATCACTCAGGTTGTCCCTAAAGGTTAAGAAAGGGATACGGCCGAGGTAACCACAAACCAACTTTGGACTGCAGGTTCTAGCCAACCTGCAATCAGAGAGGGCTCTCTCTTTTAGATTTAGCTTTGTTTGAAAGGATTTTAGGCTAGGTCTTCGGTCCAGAGGGTTTTTGTTTTGTTTTGGTGGGAAAATTGACACTTTCAGGTAGAGAGGCAGAGTATAGTCCGAATGTTTCAAACCATTGGGCGTGGAGTCGAGGAGGGGAACTGCTGGTGCGTTTCCTTAATAACAGTGAGGGAACATGGAGCAAGATAGCTGAGCTTGAAGCAATTTTCAGGTTTGAAGGATGAAATGAATGCTAAAGAAAGAGAGGCAGTTAAGAATCTCTCCAACAGATTAGCAGAGGAAGTAACAGGGTGCTACCTAGGCGCAGTTAAGAATCCCTAGATAATTGGCCAACACAGGTGAATTGGGGTAAACGTGAGCCAGAAGGAATTCAATATTCATAACCAATTCATTCAGAGGAAAACATCAAGAACAACAGAAATTGAGCATAGAGAGTATTTAAACTAATTCTAGGCTATTCTTTTTTTCTACTATTTAGATAATGGCAAACACATGAACAAAGATAAGAGGCACTTATTGCTTCAGGTCGCAGCACAAGAATTCCATCTTCAGTCTCCAAAGCATTTATCAACAACAGACAGTTCGCTCTCCAAGCTTTCGGAAAAAGGCTACAACATAATTCAATGGTGGGGAAAGACAACATAGCTTGACTTTGAATCGACGAAAGGGCACTCAAAATATATGATGGGTCGAGACTTGAGATGAGTCAATTATTTGTGCCTTGTGCATAGTTAGAAAGGTGTCGAATTTCCTTGATAAGTTTATAGTAGCCAACAGAGGGCTTGTTACATATAGACCCTAATTGTTGCGCAACGAATTCATCCAAGGTTATTGATTGACATTGTTGTGGCTTATTCGTTACATGTATATAGATATCACTCTAGGGCAAGGGTCCCTGAAGAACGCAAGACATATTCATTATCGATGCCCCAAACCAAAGTTATGAAGACATTGTTGAATTGTATGCATTAATCTCATTGATTTTCAGCATAGATAAAGGTTTCAAGTAGCTATCAACATTGAGTTTCCATCAACCCAATTTAGGGTCTTGATTAGTCATGTTCAATAGTTTTCTTTTGTTGGCTTGTCTAGTTGTCATAGTTGAGTGTTTGAATCATTTTGATTGATCATATCTAGTCATTTTAAAATGGGCATTTGTGGTAAGTCAAATGATGGTGCTAGGTCAAAGGTTTGTGGTAAGTTGGTTGGTCTTGTTTGGTCGACTAGTTGGGACATGTCAAAAAGCACTCGACCAATTGAGTACATCGTTGTATTCCAAATTTAATTATGTAAGCTTAGGGGAAATAGGAATTTTATAACCCCATTTCTATAATGAGACCATGGAGGTTGGGTCGGGATAAAGTAACACCTCCCATTTAGCCTAGAACGATCTACGAGTGGGAAGGTGAGGTTGCAGTAAAATTGATTGCATTGGGATTCTTGCTCCCTATATCTTCTACAACTTTAGGCTTATTTATCTTGTATTTCCATGTTTCTGGCCTGAACAACATAACAATGCAAGAACTCTATAATATGAACAAACAAGAAACACTAGTGAAATTTAATCAATTTTCATTGGCCTTAAGTCATAAATACATCATCATTCACTACTACTCTGGCACACACGCTTATGATATCAGTAGTAATTTCCATTAAGGTCTGAAAATTTGGATGACACATGAATCTTCGTTGAACAGATTTGGCAGTTAATTTCACTTAAATGTGGAATGGCCCCTAATATATGCCTTAAACACATTAAATTTTATTACTCTTAATTACCTGTGCTAATGATTAAAGTACACGGATTAATTCTTTAAGTGTATGCATCAACACTAATTTACACCAACACCATCTTTATGACTATGTATGTGAGGTTCATTTGGAATGATGTAACATGATGGGAAGATGCTGTGATTATATAACATGGACTTATGATATGGATAATATATTGACATGTAACCCCTGCGATAGTGACACTTGCTAAAGTTGTTGATTCGAGTGAAACATCATTATGGTTGACAATGTATATCGAGTATGAAATAGGGAAGCGATTAACTATGTCAAGCGACCCAATGGGTCGTCTACTCCCCACCACAATTATTGGTGTGACCTAGCCAAATTTTATCATAGGCTCAACATATACATTTTTTAAACACAATACCATTCATCAGATCTAATGATTATAGTCTGACACGGTATCCTAGTATATGGTATCTGTGTCGGACTATACTTCTATGTAGTTATCCCAGATGACTTTTTCTTTTTGTTTTCAACATACCTCTGGTTTTTTTTTTCAACATACCTCAAGCAACAATACGAAAATATAAATTTCCTTTCTAAATAAACAGTTCTCAAATTGTAAAACAATGCATACAAAACAATATTTTCCACTGTGTAGACTGGGAATTTTTAATAATGATCTTATATAAAGTCAGCTTCCCCAACAGACATGTCCGGTGGATCAAGGCATGCTTCTCTTCAGCTGCTATGGTAGTTCTTATCAATGGTGAACTCACCCATTTCTTCAAAATATATAAGGGGCTTCACTAAGGCTATGTGTTTTCTCCATTTCCCTTTATACTGGTTAAGGACGCTCTCAGTAGAGGTATAAAGGATAAAATGGAGGAAGGTGCCATAATCGGATGTAAGCATGACTAGAAATAGTACTCTGTCCCACATTTTATTTGTGGATGATGTCCTATGGGTAGGGGAGTCAACATATGACAAATGGGTGTCTTTCCATATTGTTCTTGACAATTTTTGAAAAGCTTTCGGTCTACTAATTAACAAAAACACCACTGAGATTTTCTCGGATGATGTAGATTCAGATCAGATTCGACAGATTGCTTCTTTATTTGGGGCGAAAATCCACCCTATGTCCATGGGTGTCAAGTACTTGGGGTGTTATCTAAAACCTGAAAAATATCTTAACACAGATTGGACATGGTTGTTCAAAAAAGTCGAAAAGTAGATGACCTGTTGGGATCACAAGTGGCTCTCGATTGGAGGTAAGGTCATCATGATTAAATTTGTTTTTCAAAGTATCTCATTCTATTGGTTGCATCTATTCTACATCCTTCAATCAATCATTCACAAGATTGATACCCTTATCTCCAAATTCCTTTGGTCCAGAACTGGACCCAACTGCAAGATCCATTGCATCTCCCTAAATGTGTTTTCTAGGCCCATTTTGTTTGGTGGATGGGGTATGATGGATTCTAGGAGGTTTAATCTTTCTCTCCTAACTACAAATTTGTAGAGGGATTTCAAAGAAATAAGTCTCTGACAAAACATAATTTCCAGCGAATACCTCCATCATCATGGGCTGGAGGAGTGGGTGGTTGTAGGGGAACCATCAAATCCCAATCATCTATCATTTGGAGAAGCTTCAAACATGAGATCTTGTGGTTTTGTAGTAATATTCGTTGCCTGGTGGGTAATGGGCAGAGTATCCAAGTTGGGATGGACACTATTAAGGGTCTTCTCGGTTCCCATCATATCTCTGTCCACACAATTCACTTTGTAAATCAATAAGGGATTTTCACACTTGCCAATCTATCAAGGCAGATCCCTATCCTTTTTCTTCTATTTTCTACCCTCATGCTTAGCATTAGGGCATCCCCAACATCTGGAAGGGGAGTGAGAGACTTATAGTAATCTTCTATGTAAGTTGGGATCACCTTATCATAGAAACGGGACCTTTTGGTATGGAGCATACATACATTGAATCGTCATATCACTATTAAGGATGTGTATTCTTACATTTCCTCCTCCATTCACCCATTACCATACTCTGATTGGTTTGCAAGAATGTGGGGTTGGGACACTCCATTGAAGATCAAATGATTTGCTTGGCTTACAATCCATAACCGTATTCTCACATGAGATACCTTAATGAGGAAGGCGTTTATTGGGCCTGACATATGTATTCTATGCAAATCGGCCTCAAAGGGTTGCTCTCACTTATTTTTACACTACTCCTTTGCTTTTGTTTTTTGGATGGAGGCATCACAATTGTTGGGAGTATTTGTTACTCGAGATGAATCTTCCATTGTAGCCTACCTCATGTCCTAGGGTCAATGTGTTATTTCTTACATGATTGTTGCAATATATGTTCTGTGGGGGATATGGAGGGCTCATAAGGATCTCTTCTTAGAAGGCAAATTTTCGAATACAAACCAGGTTGCCTTGAAAATTGTTGCCTTCTTCATGGAAATTGGACCCTGGATCCCTAAGGCTCCCTCCCGCTCCGTTTCCCTGTTTGATATATCTAGTATCTTTCCCATCTGTTATTTTGATGGGGCTTCTTTGGGTGGCATACGTGGTTGTGGAGTGTTCCAGGGAATCGATCCCTCATCTCATTATAGATTTTGTAGGTCTAGAGGAAGGGAGACAACATTAAGGCATACAAGATCTCTTTATGGGGTGCTTTGCAATGTACTTTATGGTTGGGCATGTAGAAAATTTCAATCTTTTTGGATTGTCTTACACTAATCCAATGGATTTTGTGCAAACACAACCTAGGGGTCCCCTCCCTCTGCAACTGGATGTTTCGTATCAGGGATTTAAAGGTTGCTTTTATCAATGTCTCATTCTAGCATGTATACCGTGAACAAAATCTTGAAGCAAACGCCCTCTCCAAATAGGGTCTCTCTTTCCCCTGGGTTTATGTCTTTCGAATACATTATTGATGGTTTGATATGTGGACATGGCTATTTTTAGATTTCTTAGTGGTTCTCTTACAGTTTTTTGCCCCCCCCCCCCCCCCCCCCCCTCGGAGTTCCCTCCTTGGTCTGTTTGGTTATTTTTTGTTGTGCTCTGGTGTCTAATTTTCTCTGTTTTTTGTTCTAGTGTCTAATTTTGTCTACTTTTATTTTGTGCTAATGTTCTACCAGGTTGGAAGCTGCTCTACTCCCTTCTCTTGACAAGTTTCTCTATCTTGATTTTTGAAGAGGATTTTGGTCTTCTTGAAACACAGACTTGATGAATATTAATAATCCAAACATATGTAAACTTTCCTCATTTATAATAAAAATTAATTATGTTTTTTCCAAATTGAAAAAAAAAAAACAATATTTTCACCCATAATTAAGATACCTGAAAGACAATGCTTTCATAGCCATAGTGATATTCAAGAAAGAACATGGAAACGAATATCCTAACTATAGTGATATGTTATGATTTTTAGATTTTTTTATATACTGACATGGTCTATATATAATGCAAGCTTGTAAGGGTTTGCTTGATACCTTACAAATTGAGTTCGACGCAATGACCTTCCAACTATAAAGTAACTTAATCACATTGTTGAGAAAAACAGCTCTAGAATACAGTGTTGTGATTTTTTTAAGTATCTTAATCACTTACGATCATCATGTACATGACAGTTGTGACTTTATCTATATATATATATATATATATATATATATATATATATATAGATATATATAGATATATATATATATATATATATATAATGCAACCACTACCAGTAATTTATTAGAAAAATCATATTTGATTAGATTATGCATAGCTACATACACCTGTGCAAGAAATAGATTCTACAATAGATACGTATCATATTTGTTTAGATCAAAAGTCTCACAAATAAATCCGAAGCCTTCAACAAATGACAATTAAAAATATTGTCAAATATAATATGGAGCTACGAAACCTAATAATAGTATTCACAATTGCAAAGGTCCAGTGCGTACTGTCACTGGTAGGCCATAGTATTTCTCGGAAGCCATCGTTAAGCTTTATAGATATTCTAAAAATGGTTAAAAGCTTTTACGTAAATGAACAGAAAGCATTCAGCTACCCAATTTCTCGACATAAGACATGATCACCTCATGGTCTTCTGCTACACTGATATTGTATTATGGAAATATTGGTAAGTAAATTTTAAAATATTTATATATATATGAATTATAGTTTGGGCTTAATGGTTAAAAATATAGATTTTTTTTTAAAGTCACATTGTATTATAGAAATATTGGTAGGTAATTTTTCAAATATTTATACATATAAATTATAGTTTGGGCTTAATGGTGAAGAACATATATTTTTTTAAATGTCACAGATTGAGAATATGTGTACTTTGAGGGCAGATCATCTCATCTACATAATCAAGTCACTTATCTAAACAATTCCTAAAACATGTATGCTTTTATAGATCAAGTCACTTGTCCAAACAATTCCTAAAACATGTATGCTTTTATAGATTTAAAAAGCATGTCATTTGACGATAATCAAGCCACTTGCCTAAACAATTCCAATTATCTATGAAATACATAATGAAGATTACACAATTAACCCCACAAAATGAAAAAACCAATACATCAAGCAACTTGTCTACACAATTCCAATGGTGTGAAATACATTATGACAATTACAAAATTAACCCTACAAAATGAAAAAACCAATGCATCGTTATCTTTATATAAAATAACGTGAATACTAAGTGGAACAACAGCCTCCGTATAGCGAGACCATAATAGGCTCCATTGAAACCCATGAACGAAGAGATCTATGAAAATCCACCACCTCAAATGCTCAGAAAAATAACCAATACAGACACGTTAGGCTTTTGATCTCTGATCCCTTTGCCTGAAGCCTCTCTAATGCTTATATGATCTATATAGACAAAAGTATGAGAGTCTGAGGCTTGAATGTAAACGATTTTCCGAGAAGAGTCTAGGAACTTAATAAAATCCAGTTTTATGTGAATCGAGACTTGAATGGGGACAAGAAAGCATGGGTAGATCCAGCCCAGGAGCCCAGAGCCACCGAATGGGCAAGCTCAACTGATATCCGTCGCAGATTACAATGCAACACATACAACGCTATTGGAGGGTTGACAAACATGGAGGAGCAGTATTTATGGACGAAAAAGGGGTTTTCGAGGCGGGAACCACATAGCCTGATGGGCAGGAAATACTTTCAATGAATTTGTATAAAAGCCTTTCGGTGTCCTCACGTAGTTCCACTGTCCTCTCCTTTAAGGTGCCACTTTACAATCTAAAATACATTCAAATGCTAGGTGTCAGATAATGCATGGTAATCACAGCATATTGAGTTTCTCCTTTGTTTAATGAAGGGAACTTATAGAAGATGTGTGGCCCAGATACTAAAGCTGTAGATTAATTTGAAGGTAGACGTTAATAATTTTAAAAAATAGTGACTTGATTGGTTGTTTGGGTCACGTTTGAGTACTAGGGGTTTGATACCTTTCCTTAATATATTCCGCCTTAAATCCAGCCACTCAGATGCAGAAGTTGGCGTGCAAGGAGGAAATTTAATCCATTTAAGCGTGCCGAGTATGCTGATTGGTGTTTTGTAGAGTTTTAGTGTTTGGTGTTAGGATAGCGTAGGTATATTAACTTAATTATTGAATTATTATATATATATATATATATATATATATTAAATGACAATAATTATATGATAGGATTTTATTTGAAAAAAGATATTATTAATATTAATTTAATTATTGATAATTATTAAGTGGATGTTTGAGATTTATTTTATGATATATTTTAGAATATTTATAATAATATAGATAAACTAGCATGATCACATTTACCAATATGGTTGATATACACAGATAAGCTTATATCAACCACAATAATAATTATTATTGGTATTTAGGATTATTAATAACTATATAAATATTAACAACTAGATTATTTATATATATTATTATATAAATATCATCTTAGTATCCAAATATATACTAATTAATAATAAGAATAGCTCATAATAATATATTATCATTATATTATTAAAATAATAATAATAATAATATCTGATTATAATATTATAATAATATTATATTATTTTTATATTATTATAAAAATATAAAAATATAATTATTATTATAATAATAACAATAAAGACCAATTATTTATTATTTATGATAATTAATAACTATACAAATAATAGCAACTATATCCTATTTATTTATATATTTATGATTATTATATTAATATTATTATAAAAACATAAACTCATAATATTATTATTATTATTATTATTATTATTATTTATGATATTTGAGATTTATTTTATGATATATTTTAGAATATTTATAATAATATAGATAAATTAAAGGTTGAGATTTATTTTCAAAGTATATATATATTTTTTGTTTTTTTAATTAAATTGGTTAATAAAAAAGAATGTCATATGAATAATAAGTGTCATTTGAAATGAGTTATATTATTTTTGGCATGTGGTATTGATAAGCCTTGGTATTACTATAGCATTGTAATAAATCTTATTTACAAATTAAAAATCTCTATGATAAAGTGGGGGTAAATCTCCATAGTTAAGCAGCTTATTTCAGGTTATATATATATATATATATATATATATATATATATATATATATATATATATATATATATATATATATATATATATATATATAGCTTATATAATAATTCTTTAATAATAATAATAAGTTAAGTTAAAGTTATAATTTAGTTTTTTTTTCTTTGAGCAATGTCATATGTATCATGAGGAAGTGGTTTAATATTTATTATGGATCGATGTCCATAAGATATATTTAATGAATAAAATAAAAATGTGACAATCATATATTTAATGAATAGAATAAAAATGTTACAATGACTGGTTTACTCTATTATATGGTTCATTAATTAAAAATAATATAATATTTAGTAGACAAAATGCAAAAATGCTAAATTAATAGTTGGTTTATTATATATCACTTGATATTTTCCATTTCCAATGAGAGGCCAATCATGCCTTTCTCATAATAGGTTTGTCCCTAGAAGGTGGGCTATATTTTAAAGAGGGTTTAATAGATTAAATGTCATGTTTATTATAAGCACTTCCGTAGAAGTAACTGTTAAGAAATGGAAGAAACCAAAATATATTCAGAAACTTAGCATCTCTTAGGAGCAAACTGCACCTAGAGGTTGCCTCACGGAGAACGCTCTACATTGATCCTTAACAAACAAGAATATATAAGTTTACATGCAAATAGGAGAGTTAGAACAACCACCTAAAGTATAGGAATTGATGCCTAAACTAAGACTCACACACAACTCATGAATGAACTTTCTCCAATAATACATTCTTCATTAATTTAAACACTCCCCCTTAATGAAGAAAAGGTTCATTAGTACTCCTAACATCTCCCTAAATAGTTCAAATTTAATTATTCCAAGGGGCTTGGTAAAAATATTTGTAGCATTATCACAAGTATTACAATATTCAATATAGATTTCTTTTGACTGAACCTTCTCTCTAACAAAGTGAAATTGTGTATCAATATGATTTGTATTTTTGTGAAACACTAGATTGTTTACAATTTTGATTGAGCTCTAGTTGTCACATCTGATAACTGTTGCATCATTTTTTTCTTCTACGACATCATGGAGAAGTCTCCTCACCCAAACTTCTTCACACGTTGTTGCACACATTGCTTAATACTTGGCTTCTACTGAAGACAAGGATACAGTGTTATGCTTCTTGCTGCTCCATGCAATGACTACGAACCCAATCCTGAATGCATAACTTGTTATGGATAATCTGTCATTCATATTTCTAGCCCAATCCGAATCTGAAAAACCTATCAATCTAACATCAAACGAATCAGTATATTTAATACCAAAGTCCAGGGTTCCTTGAGGATACCTTAAGACACCTTTCGCTGCCACCCAATGACTCTGAAGGGGCTTTGACATAAACTGGCTCAAAGCACTGACTGTAAAAGAAAAATTAGATCATGTTGTAGTTAGATAAATAAAACTTCCAACTAGTTGTTTGTATAATGTTGCATCCACCTCCTAAGAACCATCATCATTATGAAGTTTGAGATCCTGTTGTAAAGGCACTAAGGCAGCTTGAACTTTTTCAATAAGCTCTTGACATACTTACCTTGAGATAGAAAAGTTTGGCCATAATCCCTCTAGACTTCAAGACCCAGGCAATAGTGTAACTCTCCAAGGTCTTCAATTTAAAAAAGCTATGACATTTGCACTTTGATTTCTTTAATGAGCTCATCAGCATTTCGTGTAATAATAAGATCATCTACATATAAAGAAATCAAAACAATTTTCCCATTTTCATCAAACACAGTATACAGATTTGGGTCGTTCTTGCTCCTCTTATAGCTATGTTGTAAGAAAAATGAATCAATTTTTTCATACCATGACCTCGGTGCCTGTTTTAAACCATATAAGGCCTTCTTTAATTTGCAAACTAAATCCTCCTGCCCCTATTTGATAAACCCTTTAGGTTGTTTTAAGTAAACGTCTTCTTTCAATTCTCCATTTCAAAATGTAGACTTCACATCTAGCTAAAGCTATCATCACTCTAATAGTGTTTAGCTTAGCTACTGGGGAAAATGTTTCCTCATAATCAATTCCTTCTCTTTGAGAGTAACCTTTAGCTACCGACCTAGCTTTTTATTTGTCTACACTTCCATCAGATTTAAATTTAGGTTTATATAACCAATTGCAACCTATAGGTTATTTCCCTTCTGGCAATTCAACTAAATCCCAGGTTTTTTTTAAGTATTAACTCATATTCCTCTTCCATGGCTACCCTCCATTCATTATATTAACTTTCTTCTTTATAATTTGAGGGATCGACAATATTTAAAGAACAAGTTATAAGAGAATGATCCCTATATCTTGTTGGAAATTGAGTTTGCCTACCTCATCTCCTTAGTGGTGGACTTGCCTCAAATCTATCTTACTCATTCCTTGGTGGGCTTAGCTTGCTAACTGTACATGCATTGCTTGATTCTCCCTTTTGCTATTGTTGTTGCTCATGGCTTTCCCTTGTTTCATCACTTCTATCTTCCACCAGCAAAGGCATATGCCATTCTACATTGCCTCTATCATGGTTTCCATCATCAACCTGGTCATGGAATACTACATCTCTACTTACAAACACTTTATGAGTAGAGAGATTAAACAATTTATAAGCTTTAAACTTTGGGCAAGTCCCAACAAAAATTCATTTAATAGCCTTTGAATCTAGTTTATTCCTACCCTCATTTGGAACATGAGCAAAAGCTTTTGAGCCCAAAACTCTTAAATGATTAACTTTGGGCTTAAATACTAATAAAGCTTCCAATGGAGTTTTAAGATAAAGACTTTTTGTTGGATTCCTATTCTTTAAATACAATGCAGTATTTATTGCTTCTACCCAAAAGTCGTTAGACATGTTCTTACCTTTTAACATGTTGCGTGCGCACTCCACAAGGGTTATGTTCTTCCTCTCTGCAATGGCGTTCTGTTAAGAAGTGTGGGGTAGTGTGAAGTGTTGAACTATCCCATGGTCCTTGCAATATTTTATGAATCCACTATGCTTGTATTCTCCCCCTTGATCCAAGTGGAGAATTTTGATAAACTTCCCTATTTGTTTTTCAACCATGCTTTTGGACTGTTTAAAATATTCAAAGGTATGACTCTTCTTTCTGAGAAAATATACCGAGGTAAATCTTGTGCAATCATCAACCAATAATAAAAAATAATATGCACCTCCTAATGACCTTGTCTGTCTCGGCCCACATATATTAATGTGAACAATCTCTAGCATATCTCTCTTCTTTGCATGTAAACTTAAGGGAAAATCATCCTTATGCATCTTCCTAAGGGCACATCCTTCACAATCAACATGAACATTTTTTAAAACAGGGAGACCATTGACCATACCTTGTTTTTGTAGGAGCACTAAATCAGGAAGATTGATGTGTCTAGATCTTTGCTGCCAAAGATTCTCTGTTGTCATTGTCGTTGGAGTCAAAGGCTGGTGTGGTACACTTGTGACATTCAACTTGTACAAGCCTCTAACTCAAATTCAAGATGGAACTAGTTTATGTTTATCCATCATCCTTAATGATACAATATGTTTTATAAAACTCTACCTTCAAGTTTTGATCTGCAATCATTGAAATAGAAATTAAATTATTTTTAACTCCCGGTACATACATCACATTCTAGATTTTCTTGACCTTTCCATCAGGAAAAATCATAGAAATGTCTCCATGTCCTTCGATCTGGTAGGCTTTGTCGTCACCTAGGTATATATTAGCACCACCGTTGGTTTCTTTGGAACTTTCGAACCAGTGCCTGTTACCAGTCATGTGAGTGGAAGCCCCTGAATCCACAAACCAGGTTTCTAATTCATTGTTCTCAGCAGAGAAGGCAGAATCAGATATAAACAATATGAATTTTTCATTCTGATCTTCATCAGCAAAGTGCCCTACATACTTCTTATTTCTATGTCGACCTTCATCAAGCTTCTTCTTATGGCAATTTCTGGCAATGTGACCAGATTTACCACAGTAAAAACATTTAATCCTTAAATCATTTATGGTCAAAATCATACCTTGAGGTGGCTTTGTTTGTGGTGTACCACCACCTTCCTGTCCTACTTTTTCTTGGAGGTCAAAATCTGTGTTGTGGAGATAAGATATCGAGTGTGTGGTTTTGTTTTATAGTTCTGCTTTCACTATTGGTGTCGGATGTTGTGGTGCAGTGAATGATCGAAAATCGTGCACAATGTGGAGTCCATAGCTTGTTGTCAAATCATTCAGGCATAGATAGCATACTACTATAGCTTAGTGCCATGTTTGGCACAAGGATGGATTCAAAACTTGTGGAATTGCAGAGGAACTTTCCTGCAGCACAAGAAGCAAAGTTTAGCGTGAGATTGTCAAAGATAAATGTTGGGAAGTTGTCAATTCTCTTCAGTAGTTGGAGCTGCTCGACTTTGATTTTCTCAATATTGTCTCTAGCAAAGAATATATCACTTGGGATCGTATGAGAACTGAAATGGAGGCAAAATAGGCAGATTGGGATGAGTTTATTTAATTGATCTTGTAGATATATTAGGAGTGGACTTATATCATGTGGAGAGACAGGCTGAATATGTTGTTGCAAAGAATGCAGAACTAATGCTAGTGCAGGGAGAGATATAGTAGTGAATACACTAGTGAGGAAGATGCTCGAGCTGCACAAAATTTAATTGGACAACTGGAAATTGTTGGTCAAATCATAAAGGTGCCAACAATGTCTAATCAAGTTGAATGGAGGATTTTGGGGCCAATGGTACTAATTTTCATAATATGTTGTGTCATGGTATTTTTGGTTATTATTGAAGTGACATTGGTCTTACCAACTACTGTTACAATTCTAAGTGTGTGTTGAAACTGATCATTCCAACAATACACAAATTTTCAGTATATGATGAAGACACAAGAATGGAGATGGCATTAGAAGAGTTGCATCAAAGATTAAAGGATGATGGACATCGAAGTGACTTTTTTTTAGATATTGTAGAATAGACTCATGATGATGATGTATTATGAGTCACACATTGTAATTATAGAAAATCTACATGTTAGTGTTTTGTAATGGTTAATTATGGTCCTTGAAATGTTTTATGTAATTGTTATAAGACCCATAGAGGCATGCATACCCTTTGTTATATTTTCCCTATGTTAGAGAGTTTTAACACCCTGGAAGAGTGTGTCATGCGGGATGGATACACTTGGGTGGGCTGTATTGGTTTTAGACTCCATGAGGAGAAATTTTATATCTAGGGGGAGTTCATCGAAAGGTTGGATGAACCATGTATGTGAAGGACTTCCTAGTAGACTGCGGTTCCAGCAGTTGGGAACCCATGCATTCCGGTAGATGGTTGTTCCTTTATATGGACATCAATAATTGCATGAACGAGGTACATGGTGTAATTACCAAATTGGACAAGAAGTAGATCTTGCAAATTGATATCGAGACAAGTAGTCATTAAAGGGGTGTGTTGGAAAATGTAATTCCTACTTGTCTCAATTGTGACTTTCTATGTAAAGGAGTATGTTCCTATTCTATGTAAATGAATTTGTTCCTTTGACATTCAACAATGCTCTAAGAGCTCTGATCGCTCCTCAACAGGCACAAGTTTGTCCTGGCATTACACCGTTACCTCCCTATGCTGGTTTCAGATTGTGGCTTCTCTACCACACAATCGAATTTCAATCTGAGCACCGAGTTGTACTAATTCCATTTCTTCCTGTCGAACTTTAGAGTGTCACCATAATTTAACTTGAACCCACTTCAGATAAAAGTCAGAATGTGGCAAGAGTATCCTGAAACAATAGCGCTTGCAAATTCTTCGGCACCCTACTATATGCCCCTCTCAATATTATGGGCAATTCTCTGGCTAATTCTCCGATTTCCACTGGAGGAACCTTCTATTCTCCATGTCGGGTCATTGATCAAACTTCAAAATGCCAGCAGATCCATGATCTCCACGTCAAGCAGCTTCCTGATCGAGCTAAGTCTCAGCCTCCACGCTCACCACCTTGCTTGTGCCTCCGACTGATGCACTTCAAATTCACAACCGCTATAGGAGCATAAGCTACCAGAGAGTAGATTCGACTCAATCATGGAATCCACAGTTCACCACCATGGTGGAAGTGATCCACCAGATCCACCACATGGAGATCACACAGATCCACCAATCGATCTGCTCACGTCACGTTGCAGGAAGCCCTTAATCCTGTCAAAACTTTGCATCCAAGCAAACAAATCTCAATCTCCTAGAAAAGGATCTCAGGATCCCTAACTACCTGCAAAATAATAAAAGAAAAGGAGGAAAAGACACACATACATAGTCTCCAGTCGGCAGTCTCCCAACGCAGACCCATGTCCTTCAGAACCAACTTGTAGGTGGTGGCTCTAACGGGCTTCACACAATGAATTATGGGATACCTAGGCTACATTCAATTTACTAGACTAGGCCTGTCCTTCAACGCATTTTCATAGTATACAACACAAAATGTGATTTTCAGGTATCAGATCATCCTTTCCTTCCCACCGCTCAGTCGTCCTTTCCTTGCTAACGGTCAGCTCAAGCGATCAACAGATTATTGTTTTCCATGCTGATTTCAAGTCTCCAGAAAACAAGTCTGATAGACAAACCAAACGAAAAATCAATGAAAAAATAACATTCACCAAACTCTTTATTTCCCTTGACCCAGGAGGGGCCAAGGTCTAGGCTCTCATGGGCTTTGATACTATGTTAAGAAATGGAAGAAACCAAAATATATTCAGAAACTTAGCATCTCTCAAGAGCAAGCTGCATCTGGAGACTGCCTCATGGAGAACACTCTACATTGATAATTATGAAACAAGAATATATAAGTTTACATGCAAATAAGAGAGTTAGAACAACCAACTAAATTATAAGAAGTAATTCCTAAACTAAGACTCACATACAACTGATGAACGCACTTTCTCCAATAATACATTCTCCATTAATTTCAACAGTAACAATTATGTGATGAACATGCTTTATGATATATGATGTTTCAACAAAAAAATATTACCTAACTTTAAAACTAATTTTGAGATATGTTGTAAGAATAAAACCTTTAGAAAAGGCAAGAAAATGAGTAAGAATGTTTTTTTATTTGGGTGAAATTAATGGATCTTATTGAGATAATCTCCAAAATGAAAATGATGATTATTAGAGTATTTATTTTTAGAATAATTCAAAGTATTAAGAAATACATTTTCATTTTCAATACAAAAATATTATCTAACTTTAAAACTAATTTTGAGGTATGTGGTAAGAAATAAACTTTAGAAAAAGTAAGAACGTGAGTAAGAATATTTTTTTTTACGTGAAATTAATGTATCTTATACAAATAATCTCCAAAATGAAAATAATGGTTATTAGAGTATTTATTTTTTAGATTTATCTTAATTCCCGATCTCTCAAGAATTGAGAGAGATCAAATCTCTCAAGATGCAAATCCCATTTACAGTACTAAACTTGAGAAAATGTTTGAAAGATATTTCCTCTCAACAATATATATATATATATATATATATAACATCTAAAAGTATAGAAATATTCTTATTTTTTAATTTCATTACAATACTAATAATACATATAGTTGCATGTCTTATTATTCTTTTAGTATATAGAGAGGGAGGGGTAAAATATTATACATCGATATCCCAATATTTTAGATACTATTAACATTATGTTTTACTATTTTTTTAATATATATAATTCACAAGTACAATGTTATATTATTCCATATGAGGAAGATATTTGATTCCTCATCAGAAGTTAAGATGGATTTAAGCTGATTCTTAATAATATTTTTGATCTTTATATAAATTTCACATCTCCTTGTATAGAAATATTCTTATTTTTTATTTTATTAAAAACCTAATAATACATGTAGTTACACGCTCTCTCTCTCTCTATATATATATATGAGGAATATGTGTATACAATAGATATTTTCAACATTTGTCATGTCACTTGTGGCAATTGAACATAGATGAAGAGAATTCCATTCCATCCTCCTAACAACCCAAGATAACCCTAATTGACAACATATATATATATAATATCATAAATTATATATATATTTATTAATTAAATTTGAAATGAAAATTTTGAAATATAATAATTATAAATATAAATCATTATTTTAATCTATATAATTAAATGAAACACATATATATATTGGAAATGGTCATAAATGAATGACTTACTTAATGCAATTGAATCCCAAAAATGATATTTAATATAATACCTTTATTAACTAAATTTAAATATATAATTTTTGAAAATTTAACATTATAAGTATGAATCATTAATTTATTTTATATCATAATAAGAATATTAATTTATAATTATTATATATAATTTTACTTTTAATTATTTATGTTTTTTATTTTCTTTACTAAAAACGTTTATAATTTTATTAATAAAAAAAAAATTTATAACATAAAATTAAATTGAAATGACTTATTAATTTTTTTATTATCTTTTCAATTAAGTTAACATTATATTTTATTATTTTTTATCCAATACTTTATTGTATAGAAACAAGAAAATCCTCCTCTAATAAACAATATAACATCACTAAACAATATAATATCACTAAGCTAGATAATAATAATAATAAATCTTTGAGGAATGTACAAATAGCAATAAACGTAAAATTATCAAAACGAAAAAGAAAGTGGCCACGATTAATATATGTATACAATAGGTGTTTCTTATCTAAAGTGAAAGTGAAGGCTATGTTAGTGTTGTGAAATATTGAAATTGCTTTGGATAATTAATGCCTTGATTTTAGAAAGCTTTATAAAATTTGGGTGATTGAGAACATGATTTTTCTCTATTATTACTCAACTTAGTTTTTATGGTGTTTTTTTAAGATTTCTTAGAGTTATTTTATAATTCTTTATATATATACAATAAATTATCAGTTTTTAAGTTGATCATTTTATTAGTTGAGTCATAGCTCATCCTCACATTTGTTGACATGTTTCTCCATGTGTTTTTTCCATGTCGTAATATAGTTGTAATTGCCTTCTCCCTCTATCAAATTGGTATCAATGGGAGGTTGAAGTATCCAAGTAGATTGAGTATGTACATATGATGTCTTGCTTATGAAATAATTGGGTTGTTTTGTAAATGAAAGATCCAAGTTAAGGGACATTGGTCCATAGTTAGGATCGTTTCAAATTTGGGTCTCAAAGCTAAAATGATATGTGATTTCTATGTTCAAATTCCATAGAAGTTTTGTTGGTGTGTTTGAATCGATGACAGAGGTCCAAAATTAAATATGGGTTTGTCCAATATGTGGTTGCATGCTAAAATCCATTACTTATATAAATAATTATCCCATATACTCATGAATTGAAATTAGAGAAGACTAAACCATAGATGAATGAAACTTGCAACGCTCAAGTGAGAGTCCCTTAGGCTACCACAACACTTACTTTCATTAATGAAACAATCAAACATACACAAATATAAATGATTACATTCTATATAGGAGATCACAACAATCTCCTATAAAATAGGATCTAAGTCTAATCTAGGACATAATTAAAATAGTAAAACAACCATTCTCCATTATTCTTAAGTCCCCCTCTTAATGGAGGAAGGATTTATTTCCACACCTAGAATCTCCCTAAACAATTCAAATTTCATCTTGCCAAGGGGCTTAGTGAAAATATCAGTAGAATGTTCACAAATATTACAATATCCAAGTTAAGGGACTTTGGTCCATAGTGAGGACAATTTCAAATTTGGGCCTCAAAGCTAGTATGCTATGTGATTTCTATGTTCAAATTCGATAGGTGTGTTGTGGGTGTGTTTGAATCAATGGCAAAGGTCCAAAATTAAATATGGGTTTGTCCAATATATGGTTGCATGCTAAAATCCATTACTTATATAAATAAACAGACCATCTACTCATGAATTGAAATTAGAGAAGGCTAAACCATAGATGAATGAAACCTGCAGCACTCAGGTGAGAGCCCCTTAGGCTGCCACAACCCTTCCTTTCATTAATGAAACAATCAAACATACACAAATAAAAATGATTACATTCTAGTTAGGAGATCAAAACAGTCTCCTAGAAAATAGGATCTAAGTCTAATCTAGGACATAATCATAACAATAAAAAAATCATTCTCCATTATTGTTAAGTCTCCCTCTTAATTGAGGAAGGATATATTTCCACACCTAGAATCTCCCTAAACCATTCAAATGTAATCTTTCCAAGGGGCTTACTGAAAATATAAGTAGAATTTTCACAAATATTACAATATCCAAGTTAAGGTACATTGGTCCATATTTAGGACAATTTCGAATTCAGGCCTCAAATATAGTATGCTATGTGATTTCTATGTTCAAATTCCACAGGAGTGTTGTTGGTGTGTCTGAATTGATGAAAGAGGTCCAAAATTAAATATGGGTTTTTCTAATATGTGGTTGCATTCTAAAATCCATTACTTATAAAAATAAGGTGCCCATCTACTCATGAATTGAAATTAGAGTACTAAACCATAGATGAATGAAACTTGCAGCACTCATGTGAGAGCCCCTTAAGATGCCACAACTCTTACTTTCATTAATGAAATAATCAAACATACACAAACATAAATGATTACATTCATTTAGGAGATCACAACAATCTCCTAGAAAATAGGATCTAAGTCTAATCTAGGACATAATCAAAACAATAAAACAACCATTCTCCATTATTATTATGTCTCCCTCTTAATGGAGGAAGGATTTATTTCCACACCTATAATCTCCTTAAACAATTCAAATTTAATCTTCTCAAGGGGCTTAGTGAAAATATCAGTAGAATTTTGACAATTTTCACAATAATCAAGACAAAATTCTTTGGACGATGTCTTCTCTCTAATAAAATGAAACTGAGCATCAACATGCTTTGTTCTTGCATGATACAATGGATTCTTTCCCAAATTTATCAAGCTTTGGTTGTCACATTTGATCATTGTGACATTCTTTTGTTCTTCTCCAACATCTTGAAGACCTCTCCTCAAACAAACAACTTCACAAGTTGGTGAATACATAGATTTATATTCTACCTCAGTAGATAGAAATGATACAGTTGGTTGTTGGTTGTTGCTCTATGAAACAATCCTTGATCTAATGCTAAAATAATAACCTGTAGTAGATCTCATATCATGTGGATTACCAACCCTTTCTAAATCTAAGTAACCTGTCAGCTCAACATCAAATGAATTAGTATACTTAAGAACAAAATCAATTGTTTCTTTAAGATGCCTGAGCACATCTTCTGTTGTTTTCCACTGGCTTTCTAGAGGTCTTACCAAAAACTGACTTAACACACTAACAAAGCATTTTATGTCAGGTTTGGTTATAGTAAGATAATTCAAGCTTCCAACTCATAGTCTATACATTGTACCATAAACCTCCTTTGAGCCATCATCAAAGTGGAGTTTCATATTTTATTGCATTGGAATAAAAAAACCTTTGCACTGATCCATATTAAACATTTTAAGAAATTCTCCGAGATACTTACTGTTGGGTAGCGGAGGTCCTGCGTAACAGTTTTGGGTCTGATATCCTAGAAAGTAGGATAAAAATATTGTAAACCTCCGAAATATGTGGAGCGTGAAATGTAAAAGGTCGAGTCAAAGGGTTGTCCATCCAAGAAATAATATAAAATAATAGGAAATAAGTCAGTCCACAGACCATAGGAAGGTATAAATAGAGCGCAGCTCTATGAGGGAAAGACAATTCTTTTTGGGTATGTTTTTGGATCGGAAATGTAATGGGTTTTTGAGAGAAGCTCTTTGAAAGTGTCTGTAAGTCCAATTCGGGGGTTTGGGTAGTGGATAGAGGCTCTGCAACTATGTGCATAAAGGCCTAGAGAGTCTGCAGCTGTGTGCGCAGACCCTTGCAGCTGAGTGTGCAGGACGGATCTAGATGTATTGGCGAAAAATGAAAATAAAGATAGTTTCTTCTGCAAATTCTGTGTTAGAATTTGAGATATCGCGAATCTGACTGTATGAATGGTTGATATAACTATTTAATCTATGCGCATATGCTTATGTTATAGATATATGTGGATATAAGTTTATTCTAAGTGCGTGAACTGGTTAAATCTGTTAAATGTTTGCTTAAAGACCCTTCTAAGTAGATCTGAGTTAAAATACTTCATCAAATAGATTAGATCTCTAAATAGCACGATCATAGAAAGTTAAACTCATTCTTGGTCTGGATTTACGTGACTATAGAGTAGTGCGAGGCTGCAGAGCGGAGCGCGATACCTCCAAACCACATCCAAACATCCCAAGGGTGCAGAAAACTGGTTCCAGCACCCTCCACTGCTACCTCGGGTGAGACCTTAGTCCGTGCTTCGTGGCCTATTGCCGAAAGGGTCGGTAGTTGTTGGATTTTCTTGGCTAAATAATTCTTCCAAACCTGGGTCAAGCCCATATAAGCCAACAAATGGTTCCATTGTTGGGACAGAGATTTGCCTAAGGGGTGTCTAGTGTGAAACGTGGGGACTCTATAGAGAATAAAATTGAAGGATCGAAGGGACCAGGAACAATAGTAGTTCAAGGGTAATAATGACAAGCGTGATCCAGTTACCGGTATTCAAAGGAGCAGGAGGCAAAGACCTGAAACAATTCTGGTTCGTGTTAACATCAGTATGGAACATGCAGTGAATTGCGAATGATAATATTAGAAAGGCTACCTTAGCCAGTGTGCTATAGGATCCATCACTGACATGGTACATAAAGTACTCAAGTAATCACCCAACGGCGGGCACAGTAGAAATCTAGACCGAATTGAAGGAGTTTAGCTAACCAAATTCATAAACACAGTCGATTATAGGGTTCAAAGATATCATGATGATGCCTGGTGAAATCCCGTGGGATTTGGACCAAAGATTGAAAAGTACTATTTACGAGGCTAACATGACATTGATGGATGCGTAGCACTGCACTTGGTTTATGGAATCCTTAACACCAAATCTGAGGACGGCTTTATCACAATAGAAGATCTCAACCGAGGCCGAAGCGCTAGAGACAGCGATGAAGTTACACGAAACTTCGTTACAAGACCTAGGGTTGGGAGTTCATCAAATCCAAGTGCAAATCCAAAATTTGTGTTTGGAAATGAAGAAGTTAAAAAAAGAACAGGTACCACGACTGGAAGTCCGGGAGGAAATATGGTGTATAAAGTGTAGGATCCAGGGACACGATAAAGATCACTGCCCGGTCTCAATGAATTTTGTGGCAACGGGAGAACCAACAATATTGTGACAAGAGGCATAGGCAGGACCGAGCACCACAACCCCACTCTGCTACGCAATTTGTCAGGTGGGAGGAAAGCACAACACTGATAACTGCCATCTATTACCAAAATACAACCAGACCCCCCAGCAACTATTTTGTAACTTTTGCAAGTCAGTGGCCACGAGGAAGGAGGCTGTCACAGCTACCAATTGTTAATGGACCAATCACCTGCTTATAGAATGCAGACCGAGGTGCGAGGTCAGGATCTGACCGCGGTGATCGTGCGCAGTGGGTTTCAGGGCTGAGAATGAGTACGGGGTGGAATGGGGCCAGGAAGGGGTCACGAACAGCTAATCTGCTACAACTATGGGGGACCAGGACATTATGCACAAGATTGTACCAACCCAACTAGAATTTTGTGCAGTTATTATGAGTAATTGGATCATGAGCTGATAGATTGCCCTACGCTAATAGCACAGATTCGCGAAAAAAAGGCATCACAACCAACATTGACCCAAAATGTGTAGATGATGAGGTGTGAATGCTGCGATGAATATCCCAAAGTCAACATCGTACTGAGAAGTTGCATGGCCACTGGAGTGGATGGAAGGAACTTAGGGACTGATAAGGAGACATATCTGGAAGCTCAGGGGAGCTTTGCGGAGGTCTCTACCCCATGTAGTAGGGATCAGCTGGAGGCAGACAAGGATCCCTCGATGATAACTATATTTTTAGAGACATGTATAAAATTGCTTTGTGACAACAAGGCAGTTAAAGGCTTGCAGGAGTTGATAAACAGATGCACAGGATGGAGTGAACCTCGCATCATTCGAAAGTTGGGAAGACATGCATCATGGACTGGGAGGGAAATGCAGTTAACAGCACAGATCGATGACTATGAGATGGATCAGGTAATTTTGGATCTAAGCTCAGATGCCAACGTACTGCCGACATAGACTTGGGAGCGCATGGGTAAGCCTACGCTACAATGGTCCCATATCTAATTGTAGATGGCAAACCAGCAGAAGGTGTTGCCCATGGGAAGGTTGCAAGGAGTTATGGTAGACCTTGACGGCGCAAGTACCTGAACGGACTTTGAAGTTATTGAGCTCATGGATGAAAGTACACCCTATCTTGCATTGTTAGGAATAGATTGGGCCACCAACATGAATGGGGTTATTAATTTAAAGAAGTGGACCATGATATTTGAAACAAAGTCGCTCTGCGTAGTCATTTCGCTAGATTCGACGGAAGGACCACGCTACATTGAACCTGTGCATGACAGAGAATGAAAAGGCAACGTAGATTGTAGCTACAGAATGTCTACCCAAAGGCAAGGATGGGTAAAGACAACAGAGGATAGAAGAATATCACAGGGTGATGGAGAATCCTGCACTTCTGATTCAAAGGAGGAAGACGAGAAGTGGCGCAACAGGTTGAAGTAACCACACTACACTGCAACATGGTGTCTAAATCTTTGTACTGCGTAGGGGCCCAGGATCGCAAATTTCCGAAGTATGATGGGTTGACAATAATAGATGAATTCCTAACCAAATTTGCAATCGCAGTACCAGAGCACCAATGGTTTGATGCATTGAGGTGGGTGCTACATGTGACGCCTACGCGATGGTGGGGCACACATGAAGGGACATTTGAAGATTGGCACGCTTGCAGGCGCATGATGAAGATCAGATTTGGGAAACTGGAACTACTCATAATAGAGAAATACGATGGACGTGATGACCCGTGCATGCACCTTACCAGATGGATCAAAGCCTACAGAGAGGAATCTTAGCCAGAATGGATGCACTTATTTTATCACACCTTGGACATCATTCCCAGAAAATGGTATACTAAAGCAGACCTCCGACATGACACAGGTGAGTGGGATATCTTGCGCGCAGGGTTTTTGTCGACATTCCACTTTGAAGACCAATGGATGGATCCCATGGATGGAGCATTGTAGCTAGTAAAGGCCACCATTTTCAAGGCACCACTAGAACCAGAGGAAACTGTGCAGCCCGACTGGTTGCGACAACTAAGCCAGGCCCTCGAATGCTATAATGTCCAGGTAGATGATGAGGAGGATGATCTGCGAAACATCAATATTCCTAAATCAAAGGGGAGCCATGAGGTGCACAGACCCGAAATCGAAGATCCAGATATCACGATGCCATTGAAAATGAAACAAGTCAATATCGGGACAAGAGAAGAGCCGAGGTATGCAGCGTTGGGGGACTATTGAGACGATGCCACCGTGGAGAAGGTCGTCGAATTGCTTTGAGAATATCGATATTTATTCCCAAAAAATATCACAGAGCTAAAAGGGATCCTAGGAGACTTGGGAATGATGAAGATAATGTTGAAGCCAGACGCAAAACCGGTAAAGTAGCAACCCTACTGATTATATCCAAAATATAAAGCAAAGGTCCGCGAAGAATTTGACAAGAGGCTGGCAGCAGGAACCATTGAACCAATCAAGGAGTCCAACTGGGTAAGTCCGATGGTTGTGCAAGAGAAGAAATAGAAGGGTGAGATTCACATCTGCATGGATCTTAGGAAGCTCAATGATCCCTAAGTTAACAATCCATTTCCAACAACGCTTACAGATGAGGTACTGTAAAATGTGGGGGGGCAGGAAGCCCACTCCTTCACAGATGGGTTCTCAAGATACCACTGAATGGGGTTACTTTCAGTACATAGTGATGCCCTTTGGACTGAAGAATGCACCGGTGATATTCTCATGAATAGTAGTAGAGGCATTTAAAGAATTTATCCACAAGTTCTTAGAGGTCTATCTTGATGACTGGACCGTGTTTGGACTAGTTAAGAAGCACGTAGCGACTTACAGTTGATGTTGTATACTTGCCGCCAACACCAGATTGCGCTAAACTTAAAGAAGTGTACTTTCCTTGTCCCATTTGAGAACCTATTGGGCCATGTGGTCTGTAAGCAAGGCCAGATGGTGGATCCGGCAAAGATCATCATCATACTCAATATGCAAGCATCACGAAGTGTCAAACAATTACGCGCCACACTGGGACACATAGGCTACTATCGGAAGTTCATCAAAAGCTACGCTCAGATCACAGCTCTAATGGAAGAGTTTTTGAATAAGGATACTACTTATTGCTAGAATAAGGAATGCAACAAAATTCTGGAGACGCTTAAGGAAAAGATGGCATCAACCCCTATATTAGTATTTCCGAAATGGGACGTCGAATTTCATGTGCATTTCGATGCGTCATGTATCGCATTGGGGGCGGTACTTACTAAACCAGGAGCGGAGGCAATTGAGCACCCGATTGCGTTCGCAAGTCATCGGTTGTCAAAAGCTTAGAAGAATTACTCCACTACTGAATGCAAGGGATTATCGATGGTATATGCGCTTCAAAAATTCCGCCACTATCTGCTTGGAGGTCACTTTAAGATGTATACCGATCACTCAGCATTAAAATACATAGTGAACAAGCCTGTGTTGGGGGGCACATTTGTAGATGGTTGTTGTTATTCTAGGAGTATGATTTTGAGGTCATCGTAAAGAGGTCATTGTAAAGCCGGGACGTCTAAATGCAAGCCCCGATAACCTGTCCCAAATTGAGACCGGCGAAGCACCCACAAATCTAGAGGATGGACTCCTTGATGCACAACTATATGCAATGCGTGTAGCAGATGGTCACATTGAGGATATAATCCATTTCTTAACTACAGGAACTACGTCGAAGGGCTATTCTATTCAATAAAATAAGGAATTGGTGATACGCACAGCAGATTTCACCGTGACTGCAGGACACCTCTACAAAATGGGCAACAATGAAATATTGCATAGATATGTCCCGAAGTTCCAGCGAGGATAGATCCTAGCTGAAGCGTATTGGGGGGTTGCCGATGGACATTATGCAGGTCGTGCCACAACCCAGAAGATTCTTTGCGCAGGATTATGGTGGCCCACTTTGCATCAGAATTCGAAAGCATATTGTTGAGCCCGCGATGTATGTCAACGGACGGGGAAACCATTGCAGAGAGATGAAATGCCACTCCAGTGAAAGATGATGCTACAGCCATTCGAGAAGTGAGAAATTGATTTCGTATGACCTATCGAGCCATGACGGAAGACAGGTGCGTGCTATATCATCCCTGCGATAGATTATTTGACTCGATGGGCAGAGGCACAACCAGTTAAGCATTGCACGGCTACAACAACTGTGCAGTTTTTGTTCGAGAATGTACTAACAAGGTTTGGTAGTCCCAAAGTTCTCATGAGTGATTGGGGAATGTGTTTCCTGGATGAAACAATCAGTTCACCCACTGAGGAATTCCAAATATATTACCAGCAGAGTACGCCATACCACCCGCAAGAGAATGGGACCATTGAGGCATTCAAAAAAATCTTGGAGACAACGTTGGCCATGGTCTGTAATGTGCAACGAAATGACTGGGACTTGCACATCCCTGCTGTGCTATGGGCATACCAAACCACGTGCAAGAAGTTGATGGGCCAGACACCTTTTCAGTTAGTCTATGGCAAGGAGGCCGTTATGCCTATGGAATATATTGTGCCTAGTATGTGGATCAAAGCAATCACAGGTATGGCAGACCACAAGGCTTTGGAGGAAAGGCTTGTGTAGCTAGAGGAATTGGAGGAGGAAAAACTTTTGGCCGGATTCCATCAGCAAGTACAGAAACAGCGCGAGAAAGCGTGGCATAATCGCCATATCAAGGTTCGCACCTTCAAGGAGAATGATCTAGCATTGCTATATGACAGTAAGTTTGAGGAATTCCCTTGCAAATGTCGAATGCATTGGTTGGGACCCTATGTCGTCAAAGAAGATACCGATGGGGGTGTGGTTCAGCTTGCCAAACTCAATGGAGACCCCTTCCCAGGCCAAGTGAATGGTAGTCGCCTGAAGCTCTATACGAGTGGGCCGGCAGCCTGACTAACTGTTCGTAGCATAGTCTCATCGCTCCAGCTAGTTGAAAGAGAGTGCGGGATGATAAAGAAGTCTAGGGGAAAGCGGCATGAATGCTAAGATATGCGTCGATCTGGCCCATCACCAAGATCATGGTTGCGCAGTCTGAAGTACGTTACTGCATTGCTACGAGCAAAGGTGACCATTCATGTCACTATTCATGACAAGATGTCTGCATTATGGCAAAAGGGAGTGGGCAGCGGGAAATTAAGAGAAGGAGTACGAGCCAGATATGGAACGAGCTACCACAGATTTTACATGGGGACATTAGAACAGGCAGGAATGAGTGAAATTGAAATTCAAATCACTTATAAATCACTGAGAGGCATCCATCGGGTGAACTACACTTTGGGAAAACATATGCTGAGTATCAATATGGAGATTTTCATTATCTTTGTACAAGGAATAAGCCCGACGGTGGTGATATGGCCATTGAAGCAACAAGACTCTCTAAGGAGCATGGTGTTGACAGCTGCGGGCGTCCAGCAGACTGCAACATCAACCATAGGGGATGTACCAGAAAAGAGGAGACACGAAGAAAAATTGGTTCGGATGTCGTCGCCCACCTAGGGGCAGGCTGACGAGCTACAAAAATACAGAGAAAGGATGGAAAGACGGAGACCACAGGTAGAAACAAAGTTAGTAAGTCGTCTTTGATGGACCTTGAGGATTGGGATCTCGCGCACAGTAGCACAGGTCTTTCAAAATTGCAATACAAGCTACCACAGACAATGCGAAGAGTAGATACGAAGGCGAGAAATGGTTGCGGTGGTACAAGGTCCCGTATGCGACTTCCCCGCTAGAGCTAAAATCCTAGGAGGGGGTATTCTGTGTTAACCAAACATACCAAAATGAGCATTATTGGTCACAAGAATTGGTAGAAACAATAAAGCAGGAGTCGGACAAAGCGTTGTAGGAGACAATGAAGAAGCAGGTGAAACGCGAACCCACAGCAGCACGTCTCGCCACACCAACAAGTGACTCGGGACGAGTCACGATGATTGTGTTGGGGGACTATTGGGTAGTGGAGGTCCCACGTTACAGTTTTGGGTCTGATAGCCTAGAAAGTAGGATAACAATATTGTAAACCTACGAAATATGTGGATCTCAAAATGTTAAAGGTCAAGTCAAAGGGTTGTCCGCCCAAGAAATAATATAAAATAATAGGAAGTAAGTCAGTCTGCGGGCCATAGGAAGGTATAAATAGAGCGGCTCTATGAGGGAAAGGCAGTTACTTTTGGATATGTTTTTGGATCGGAAATGTAATGGGGTTTTTATGAAATCTCTCTGAAAGAGTCTGTAAGTCCGAGTCGAGGGTTTGGGTAGTGGATAGAGGCTCTGTAGCTATGTGCACAAAGGCCTGGAAGAGTCCACAGCTATGTGCGCAGACCCCTACAGCTAAGTGCACAGGGCGGAGGTGGATGTATTGGTTAAAAGTGAAAATAAAGATAGCTTCTTCTATAAATTTTGTGTTACAATCTGAGTTATCGCGAATCCGATTGTATGAATGTTGATATAACTATTCAATCTATGCACATCTGCTTATGTTATAGATATATGTAGATATAAGTTTATTCTAAGTGGGCGAATTGGTTAAATCTGTTAAATGTTTGCTTAAAGACCCTTCTAAGTAGATCTGAGTTACAATACTTCATCAAATAGATTAGATCTGTAAATAGTGTAATCATAGAAAGTTAAACTCATTCTGGGTCCATATCTGCATGAATATAGAGCAGCCTGAGGCTGCAGAGTGGTGTGAGATACCTCCAGACCACATCCAGACATCCCAAGGGTGCGGAAACCTGGTTCCAGCACCCTCCACTGCTACCTCGAGTGAGACCTCAATCTGCGCTCCGCGAACTGTTGTCGAAAGGGTCGGTAGTTGCAAGATTTGCTTGGCTAAATAATTCTTCCGAACCTGGGTTAGACCCATATAAGCCAACACTTACCCTAAGAGAAAAAAGTATGACCAATATTTCTCCAGGCTTGAAGACTTAGACAATAATGTAACTCACCAATATCTTTCATCTCAAATACTTGTGACATCTGCACCTTAATTCCATCAATTAGTTTGACTAAATTTCTTGTAATAATTAAATCATCAACATAGAAATAAATTTGTACTACATTACCATTTGCATCAAATTTCGTATACATATTTGGATCACTTTGACGTCTAATAAAACCCCATTGAATAAAGAAGGAATCTATCTTCTCTTACCATGACCTAGGTGCCTGCTTCATCCCATACAAGACTTTCTTTAATCTGTAAACTAAATTTTCTTGCCCCTTTTTCACAAATCCTTCTGGTTGTGTCAAATAAACCTCCTCCTTTAAATCACCATTAAGAAAATAAGATTTGACATATAATCGGTGCAAGTTCCAATGATACTTTGTAGATAATGCAATTAACAATATAATAGTATTTAGTTTAGCTATAGGTGAAAATGTTTCTACATAACCAATACCCTCTTTTTTGAGTACCCTTTTGCCACCAATCTACCTTTATATTTATCTATACTTCCATCTTCTATAAACTTGGGTTTATATAAACATTTTCATCCTCTGGGCTCTTTACCTTGAGGAAATTTGGTCAATTCCCACGTTTTCTTTTTAATTAAATATATTCATATTCTTCCTTCATTTATTTTATCCACTCTTCATGTTCATTAGCTTCATTAAAACTCATGCGTTCTATGACATTCAAAACAATAATCATTAGGGCATATTCCTTATACATTTGAGGTAGGCGCGTATGTCGTGTAGATCTCCTAGGCACTTCATTGTCTTCACCATTGTTCTCTGAAGATACTTCACCACCTCTAGCTGAACTTTGATTGCTAATGATGTCCATATCATTGGATTCTTCCTCAAGATTTTTTTGCTGATTATCTTCCGCTTCTTCTTTATTGTCTTCAACTTAAAGAAGTATATGCCACCTTTCATAGTTATTTTCCTTATTTCTTTCATCTTCTTGTTCATGGAAAATTGTATCTCTACTCACAAATAATTTGTGATTAGATGGATCAAACATTTTATATGCTTTAAATTCTTAACAATATCCTAAAAATTTACATTTGATACCTTTAGTATCAAAATTATTTATATTCTCCTTCCGAATATGTGAAAAATGATTTACAGCCAAACACCCTTAAATGATGAAATATTGGTTTAAAACCATATAAGGCTTCGAATGGGATCTTGAGATCAAGATATCTTGTTGAACTTTTGTTCTTTAAATAAACCGCAGTAATAATGGCCTCTTCCCAACAAGCATTTGAGAGATTCTTACCTTTAATCATACTTCAAGCACACTCCACAAATATTTCGTTTTTCCTTTCCACAACATTGTTTTCTTATGGAGTGTAGGGTATTGTGAATTGTTGCACTATTCCATGATCCTTGCAGTACTTGAAGCCATTTCCCAACCTATATTCTCCCCCTTGATCTGAACGGAGGACCTTTATTAAATTCCTTGTTTTCTTCTCTACCATGTTTTTGAATTATTTAAAATAATCAAAGACATCACTCTTTTTCCTAAGTAAGTACATGTAAGTGTACCTTGTGCAATCATTAATAAAAAACAGAAAATAATAAGCACCTCCTAGGGATCTAGTCTACATGGGTCCACAAACATTAGAATTCAAAAGTTCTAATACATCTCTTCTTCTCCTATCAGAATTAGAGGGAAATTAATCTCTATTAATTTTTCCTAATGCACAACCTTCAGGAGCAGCATACTCATTATTTAACATAAGAAGTTGATGTAGAGCTTGGTTCGAATTCTACAATCACTATGGCTATATTCATAGTGGTTTAAATCTCAATTTCTCTAGCTCAATAACCTATTCAATTCAATTTGTTATCTATTGGAATGTACAACAAACACAAAAACACCATACCTTCATAGTCTGATCAATATCTAACTTACAAGATTTCCCAACGCATTTCAGCTTCTCTGTTTCCCAACATAGCATTTCATTGGATAATGAAACCTACAAGCCTTTAGGAAACCTAATTCATTAGTCCATTTCTTCATCATAAAATGTTACAAAAGTCTCTGATCACAAAAATTCACTAGCCAATCAAAACCAAGACATTCGATTTGCTCTATAAAAGTGTGCCAACCTTTGTAGATGCATTGCCCATCCTTAGGCCATCTACATGCAACCACACTCCTGATTTGTACAACAGCTACAAATTCCTAAGAAAAAACACAACAGTCCAATCCAACAACACGCTCAACATTCGATTCTAATTATATAAAACTTCCACCACGATTTTCATTGTCTGATGAATCACATATCTGTGATCTACCCTCTGGCCTTCCAGGACAACCCTTAATGCACATCTGTGAGAACACCATCACAAACTCTTCACCAGTCCTAATCGAACAGTCTCCCCAGGACTAAATCCCTTGTTGAATCGACTATTCACATTAATAACTAGTGCAATATTCCTTTAACTTACCATAACTTCGCACACAGTGTAGCGATTCCATTTCAACTATTCCCCTTTAATGATTTCAACAGTCAAACCATGGCGCATTATCTTCTATACTCTATCTCTCTAAAAATTGGAGGGTAGATTCAAATTGCAGTACAACTTCCAATCCTCTAAGACTAATCCCACAGTATGACCTCTGTAAATAGTGTTTCAGTCCTTCTTCAAACAATTGATGGTACTAATCGATGCCTATGCAACTAAGATGAGAAAATCATGAGAAATTACACTCATGTTTCTTGTAAGGTGCTTTTGTCAATCACCAATCCATCTTCTCTCCAGGATTGATTCCCCTTTCATCACATTTAGCAGTGAACCCTGCACTTAAACCATCAATGCATTCATTGAATCCTCTTGAAAGCATAAAAAGAATAAAAAAAACAAATCCTCAGACAATCTATTTTGATTTGAGATAGGCATACAATCTAGAATTCAATAGTTAAATATCCATACAGACAATGGAAAAAAACTTCCTTTCATTAATCAATCTGTATATACAATACTTGGCCTAATTTTCTACATTAAATTGGCCTCCTATCTATATCATCACACTCTCACACACTTACTCTCTTCTACTCTCTATCTTACTTCGAGACTTATAATTCATATACAAATAAACTCCTAATCCACAATTTAGTTCAGATCCAAACATTACTCCTTCAGATCCAAAATATCTTCAATATATCCTAATATTTCTAAAGATCCTAATATGACTCAACAAGAACCCTAGAATCCCATTCTAAATCTACCACTATGGACCAAATTCGATTACATGTTATCTTTACTCATTTCTTTCTAAACTACTCTTAAAACATAGGAAAATAAATATTTACAATGACAAGTCCCATTTGGAAAAATGTCAAGACCCAGGCTTGATTTATTTGTTGGTTTTGGCCTAAGAGAAGAATGCTCCTGCATCAGACTCCCAAAGTAGAAAACGTTCATGATCTCCTGATCATGTAATTTCAGATGCTGATGAAAACATCTGGGGTCCCAAACTTTTGTTTGTAGCCTTTCATAAGCTATGTTGTACCTTACTGGTGCCATTATCCTTAATTATTCCTTCTTTGTTTTTGTTGTTGTCTTTTTCATTCCTCCAGGTTTACACACTTTATAATGTATCTTTCCTTTTTATTTTCCTACAAAATTCTTCTCAGTCAATAAGTCTAACAAACTGACTATTAGCTTTTGCTTGCTATGCGTTCCTTTGAAATGATTCACCATTAATTTCCATAGCCTGTCAATTTCTTTATCTAGTTCATCCTCCAGCTGAAAGTTACTATACATATGTAATTGAACTTCTTCTTTTATAAAAATTTTAGAGTTTTTATCTTCAAGTTTTTCCTTAAATTGTTGTTGGTTACCTTCACTTTGGAGTTGCTGGATTCTTACTACCACCATTACATCCTTAACCTCTTGTTGCTTCGAAACTTTTATCTCATCCCCAAACAATCTCTATTCAATATCTTCGATCACAACATCACACTCATTCATTCTATTCACTGTTCCTGCAAACAAACTATTGGTTTGTAAATTAAAACATTCTTCTGTCTCCATGACTATTAGGGACTCTCTTCTACTATCAGGTGCTGTTGTAACCATTTCTTTTCTATTGCCACATTCTCCTAGCAACTTCTCTAGCAATTCAATCTCCTCTTCACATTTACCAAACATTTTATCACAATGCTCTTCATTTCTAGCTTCATCCTTTATATGATCACTATTGTTCAATGATTGTTCTTCAATCTAATCGTCCTCCATAGACAATTTTGTTTTAATCATCTCCACATAAATAAGTTTATGCTCTCTCCTTACACTTTCAAAAACCAATAATTCATCAACTCCATACTCTGTAACAGTATTTGAGAACTGTCCTTCTTTAGAACTTATAATCCCACTGTTCATACAATAATTGTCAATTGGAAAAATATAAGGCTCAACAACCCTAACTCATGTTTCACATATTAGCTCTTCATGCTGAACTTCATCTCCTTTTTCCACAAGAAATTGTCCCTATTTTGTAACAAACCCAAATATCAATTCATCAGTAAGTCCTTTCTGTTACAACAAGTCAATGTGTTCCTGATTCAAGAGGCATCCTCCATCATACTTTGCTTCAAAATTTATATCTTCTCAGAGGTACTCTTCATCCTTCTTTTCTTCCAAACTTTCATCAATTTTTATGATAGCTTCAAAAGGCTTCCCATCAAACACATCAAAATTATTATATTAAAAAATATAAGGCTTTATAGCCTTTTCTGCTACCTTTTTCCACATTTCCTCATGTTGCCTTGAACTATCCCAATAGTTCATGAGATCTTTAACTGATCTCCATTCTTCATCTTCACCTAGAACTTCACCCTGTTCTGCTTCACAAATGGAAACTTCCATTTCCAACTCAACATCTCTGATTTTTTCCACCAGCCACTTCACTTGCCTCTGATGTAGCCTTCTCTGTAACTTAGGCCAATTCACTATCTTTTTCCTCAAGACCCAACCTTGTCTTTGGTTTTCCTTTAGTAGCATCCTTAATACATGAAGTTGTTCTTTTAACTCAACAATCTCCTTGTCAAGCTCCTCTTGACTCCATTTCTCCATCATGTCATTTGACTTGACATCCTTTCCTCTGTTTCTATTATGGCTTTCCTCTGAACCTATGTAGTGAATTTCCATAGTCCCTATCTTCACCTCTTTTCTTGTGAACTCCCCTTTTCCACTTAACTGCACTCAAGCCTTTCCTTTGTAAGTCTTCAAACCTACCTTTATACCAATGCAAGCTTCCCTCTAAGCCTAGTCTCTTGGTAGCTTATGGTTCTCTACCTCTGGAACCACTCTCTGAGCAACACCTTGCTCCTTCTGGCTTCTGCAGTATTTCACTCTCTTTTGAGAACATTCACGTATCCTCCTTATCCAACCTCTGTTGGAATTCTTCAAGGTTCTGCCACACTCCAAGAACTTCCAAAAGTTCTTCCTACAGTCTTATTGTTGTAGTCTTCTGCTAAACTTTTCACTCATTCAATTACTGCTAATCATAAAACAAACATTCACACATCTTTAATCAATATGCTTCTTAGATGGCTTGTCTTCTGTAAACTTCTCTTGTGTCATAGCTTACTGCCATGATCCACTGTCACATCAACAAATCTCTCAGGTTCTGAACTACCATGCTTCCACTGCATACTCTTTCAATATACAACTGTTGTTTCTCAATATTAACCATGACTGTAATCAAATGTTATTACAAAATATTTAATTGGGTGGATAATATACCGATAGAGACAAATAAACTAAGAATTACCGCAGAGAGAAATAAATTGAGCTCAGAGAGATATATTAACTACTTATGTTATAACACGCACAGATGTAATAGATCTAGACTCTTTAAAAAGAATCGTAGACTTCCATTGTGCTTTCACTGCTCCCCGCTACATGATCTAGGACAAGACCTCCACGGTCAAACTCCATTTGTAGCGTCCCTACAAGTCTTCCTGCATAAAACTCCATTCACAATTGATTTAATGTAGTATCAGCTGCAATACGAAAAATCACACAAGGATCTCAGGGTATGAATCTATATTCAAACACTAGTTACACTGCGTACTTGCAGGCACGCACTATTGCGAGTTTCGCACTAGCAACACACAATGTTTCAGAGTCTTTGCTTCTCCTCGAGCCTCCATTAATCTTCCCATGAGGTGAATTAGCGATGTGTGATATTTTATCTGTTGCAACCAATACAAGCGACAATCTCCAATGGAATAGCAACTCCAACACAGGCTCTGGTACGGGTTCACATGAATTCACTTTTTTTTCACCAGTCTACACTCACTTCCATCGATCTCAGAGGTTCTCAATGCTCCACAACAACCACAAACAAGAATTCCACTAACAGTTTCTAGCACATGCTTCAACGCCCCAACACTTGGCTCTGTGCTTCCTCTATCTCACAGTCCTCATAGTACCAATCTCACCCTCGCAATCTCAGCTCCACAAGCTCCCCTGCATAACACTTCAGGTGACACAGAGCTTGATTTAAATGACTTTGATAAGACTTGAGTCTGGTTGGCACTTTAAAATGGGTGGGAAGGCGTTTGCAGGACCTTCAAGTGTGGCCTATTATCAAATTCTCATGCGCTCCTCGAAATTTATTGAAGTGTGCACTCAACTTTTGACTGCAATAACTCGATCCAAATTCTTCCACAAGTGTGCGCTATAGGTAGCTATTCCCTTCTATGCAAGCCTTTACGCATGCATCTTTGCATACATCACTACTCAACAATTACTCCATGCAATGTTCTCACAAGTTTCACAAATGTCTAGCTATGATACCAATGATGCAGAGCTTGGTTCGAATTCTACAATCACTATGGTTGTCTTAACAGTGGTTTAAATCTCAATTTCTCTCACTCAACAACCAATTAAATTCAATTTATCATCTATTGCAATGTACAACAAACACCAAAATCCCATACCTTCATAGTTCGATCAATATTTAGCTTATAAGATTTCCCAACACATTTCAGCTTCTCTGTTTCCAACACAACATTTCATTGGACAATGCAACCTACAGGCCTTTGGGAAACTTAATTCATTAGTACATTTATTCATCATAAAATATTACAAAAGTCTATGAACGTAAAAATTCACTAGCCCATCAAAACCAAGACATTCGATTTGCTCCAAAAATGCATGCCAACCTCTGTAGATGCATTGGCCATCTACATGCAACCACACTCCTAATTTGTACAACAACTACTAATTCCTAAGAGAAAAAACACAACAATCCAATCCAACAACATTCTCAACATGTGATTCTAATTATATAAAAATTCCACCACAATTTTCATTGTCTGATGGATCACGGATCTGGGATCTTCCCTCTAGCCTTCCAGGGCAACCCTTAATGCCCATCTACTACAACACCATCGAAAACTCTTCACCAGTCCGGATCTAATGGTCTCCAGCACTGAATCCCTTGTTGAATTGACTATTCACATTAATAACTAGTGAAATATTCATTTAACTTACCAGAACTTTACTTAGAATGGAGCAATTCCATTTCAATTGTTCCCCTTTAATGATTTCAACAGTCAGACCATGGCACATTGCCGTCTATACTTTATCTCTCCACACATTCTGAGGGTAGATTCAAATCAAAGTATAGCTTCCAATCCTCTAAGACTTATCCAACCTTATGAATTCTATAAACAATTTTTCAATCCTTCTTCAAAGAATCGATGGCACTAGTCGACATCTCTGCAACTTGGATGGGAAAATCGTGAGAAATTACACTCAGGTTTCTTGTAAAGCACTTTTTCCAATCATCGATCCATCTTCTCTCCAGGCTCGATTCCCCTTTCATTGCAATCAACAGTGAACCCTGTGCTTAAACCATTAATGCATTCGTTAAATCCCCTTGAAAGTGTAAAAAGAATATAACAACAAATCCTCAGACAACCTATTGTGATTTGAGATAGGCATACAAACTAGAATTCAACAGTTAAATATCCATAGAGAGAATGGAAAAAAAACTTCCTTCGATTAATCAATCTGTATATACAATACTTTGCCTGATTTTCTACATTAAATTGGCCTCCTATCTATATCATCATGCTCTCACACACTTACCTCTCTTCTCCTCTCTATCTTCCTTCGAGACTTATAATTCATATACAAATAAATGCTTGAACATCAATTTAGTTCAGATCCAAACATTACTCCTAAAATCTTATCCTAGATCCAAATATCTTCAATATCTCCTAAGATTTCTACAGATCCTAAAATGACTCAACAAGACTCCTAGAATCCCATTCTAAATCTACCACTATGGACAAAATTTGATTACATATGATATTTACTCATTTATTTTTAAACTACCTCTTAAAACATCGGAAAATAAATATTTACAATGACAAGTCCCATTTGGACAAATGTCAAGACCCAGGCTTGAGTTATATGCTGGTTTCGGCCTGAGAGAAAAATGCTCCTACATCAGAAGTCATTCAACCATTATTTGTTTCTGCAACAACTACAACAAATCATGATAATTGATATGTCCATACCTCTGGTGCTAAAGTATTTCTATTGATATAACTGTAGAAATCAGTGCTTGATGAATCTTGTTGGTAACATCAAGCTTGTACATGCCCCCAACTCTGTCTACTAAAGCAACAAGTTTGTAGTGATTGAGTAGGTCTTTTACTATGTAGTGTGTTTAGAAAAATTCAACCTTCTGATTTTGATTTGTAATTGTGGACACAAAGATCATATTTTTTTATCCTAGACACATACATAATATTGTGAATGTGCCTGACACTTCCATTTGGTAAAGTCACTAGAATATCACCACATCCCTTGATATGATGTGCACGATCATCTCCAAGATATATGTTTTTGCCATTGCTTATTTCCTTGAATTTCTCATGCTAGTCCTTATTGCATGTCATGTGGATTGAAGCTCCAGAGTCCACACACCAAACATTAACATTATCCATTTCAGCGTACATTACAACATTAGACATACACAACTTAATATTTTTGAGATCAAAGTTCAGGGCTTCTCCTGTAAAATGTCATGAATGTCTTCTATGCTTATGCCTAACTTCATCACTTTTCTTCTTTTCATTCCATAGTCATTTCTAACAGATGACATACCTTGATTTGGTTTTGGAATTGGCCTTTTCTGAGATAGACTTCCACTTTTACTTCCTCCTCCTTTTTTCTCTTTGAATAACTTATTCTTCGACAAAAGTGCTAAATCTAGATTCTGAGGCTTTAAATTATTGCACCTCTCTTCTTCCCACATCAATATACCTATCAATTCCTTAAAGGTGGGAGCTTTCTCCCTTAATGAAAGACATGTAATAAACATCCGATAGTCATATGACATTCCATTTAAAGTAATTGTCATAATATCAGTACTGGGTACTGATTCTCCTATATCTCTCAGCTTATCTTTCAAGTATTTAATTATTGAAAAAAAAGCACTAACATATTCATTTTCTTCCATTTTAATATACAAGAGCTTACTTTTTAGAAATATGACTCAATTTCAAAAATGATAGCAGATTGCATAGGTAAATTTTTTAAGAGGATGATTTATATTACATTGTTTGATTAAAATGCCACTTTAATTATCTTTCGCTTTTATTATTTTACATTAAAAAAGAATAGTAGTTAGTGGAGTTTTATATATATAATGGTATTCACTTTCCACTTTAAAAATTTAAAAATGGGAAGAGTAAGAGACCAAGAGATTAAAAAACAAGTAAAAGCAAAAGAAAAAAATTATACATGAACGAGATAACTAGTTGTAAGACGGAGTGAAAAACTAGCATAGCCACAATCTCTATCTTTCAAAAGTAGAGGAAGAGAGTATAAAAGTTGAAAATTTTATTAATAACAAATTTAGAGGCAAGGGATTGACATTTTCTAGTGAATTTGAGAAAATTTGGAGCTATCAACATTCATTTGAGCAATATTTCTTGTCTTCGGCCACTACTAGGTTTAATTAGTAAAAAAATGATATTTGGGCCTTTGAAATGAAAATGAAACTTTCTGCATAATATTTATGAGATATTGCATTAAATGGGTTTGAAGAACTCCAAATTAAGCAACTTGTGAGGCCATGATTCAATATCAATAGGATTAAAACCTACTAAGCAAGAAGGATGATGTAGAAGTATATCCCTCATTAAACAAGGCTTTTATGAGAGAATTATTCTTAAAGTTGTAATGGCAACACTAACAAGCATCAAGTTTAGTTGCAAATCATTAAGGTTGTTGATGAAGTGACTATTTTAACAAAAGACTATATAAAATTTTGATATTATAGAAATGATTGGAGAAGATGTGAAGACTTTGCTAAAAAAATAATAAGATAAAGAATACATCGAGGCTATAGTTGTCTTCAACAGTACATAGAAGTTGTTAAAGAATTTGCAGAAGAAAAACATGATTATTTACAAGATGTACAACATCTACGTGGTGAATAAAGTGAATCCCACTGTGGAGATATAGACGTGGATGATGAATTAAAGTTGAAGATGAGTGAATCTAGTATTAGCAAAATGTAAGGTGAATCTAGCAATGGAAGTTGTTGAAGACATGAATGAGGTTGTAGTGAAAGCTAAATTTGATTACGCTGTTGAATTAGAATTCCTTGGGGTGTGGTTTGTAAATACAAAGTATGACAAACATAAAATTGGGTTGGTAAAAGATACCGTAAATACAATAGAATAATGAACAAGAAAAATAAAGGAAACCATTAGAGTCCTTGAAGTAGTTGTGAAATACAAGAGGAGATGAAAGAAAATGAAAATATTTTTTTTGATACTATAGAAGTCAGTAAAAAGTTTCAATTAACAATAGTTGAAGTACAAAAAAATACAAAGGAATACACAAATGAATAAAATGAATAAAATAAATAACATGGTGAAATACTGAAGAAGGAGACCAAAGATGAGAAAATATTGAAGAAGAAGACTAAAGTAAAGTTGAAGATGAAGAAGAGAAAAAGTATGGAGAATATAAAGTTTGGAGAAAAGGGAAGAAAAACCATGTAAAGCATAGAAATAAGGAAAAAATGCACTAACATGTAGAAACGAAGAAGGTAAAACATGATTTTAAGTTGATCTCAAGTTTTTAGTCTTAGATGATACTTAGACCAACAGGTAATTATATTATGACTTTTATAAGTATTTTGAGTTTGTAGAAGCATTGTCAACTAGTTAATATTAGAATTATGACTAGCCATAATTAAGAGGGAGTGTTTGAATATTGTAATTACTCCCAATACTTAGTATTTTAATTTTAGGAAACTATAGAAGGATTGGGTTGTCAAGATTGATGTTGTATATTATTAGTAAACACAATTCGGCATAATTCTTGTCCAGACATTTTTGTTACTTAACTTGGGTTACTCCAAAAGAAATTATGTTTGTGTATATCTATTTTTTGAATCAATAAATTGATATATTTTAGGTGTATTGTCTTATTACTTTAGCCATGGCTCATTATTTTGTTTGTTTCTATGTTTATTCATGTGTTAATACAATTGTAACTATTAGTGTTTGTATTCACTATGAACCACTTTTTAGCCAACTGCTTTGATAGTATGGAGCAACTATAAAATGATACCAATATTAATATAATTGCAACGATTATTGTAATATTATTTTGTTATTCACAATGCTAAAATTACATAGAAGAACATCATTATATAACAATGGAGGAAACCCAACGCCAGTTAAATATAATTGTGTATCTAGGAAGATACAAATCTCTACATGAACTTACAACTCACTAGACCTAGTTCATTAGGAAAGGAAGTTTTGGAAAAGATCGAATCTAATACCCCTCCTTTAAGCGAAACATAGGGATTAAACATAAATAAAATTGGGTTTCAACAAGGCGTAACAAATTACCTAAATAGAAATTCTCATAGGCAAAGAAAAAGAGAAAAACCTATAGGAAAGAAACTGCTTTCCAAAAGATATAAATATGTTAGGGCTCATATAACCATGGAGCTAAAATTATAGATCCCGCAATGATCCATTGAAGTAACAAAACTATGAATATGAGATCCAAGAAGCCTCAATTGGGTTGGTTGATCTATAAAGTAGAAAATGTTGCAAAGGAAGAAGAGTGAAAAAAAATTTCAAATTCCACCGAAATGTTTCGAAGCAAATAAGCACTATTAAAGAAATAGGACAAAGGATTCCAATAGAAGAAACACCATGAACCAAGAAATGAACAATGAGGTTATAAGTATGGAAAAGTTATCTCAAACATGGAAAATCAACAGTCATGAACTTGTTGGAAATATTTGGTGCGGTTGTAGTGAGATAATTCAAATTTCCCACCAACTATCAATACAAAGTGGTTCCATGATTTTCAATTAGAGGCGAAGCGATGGCTGAGCGATGCTCCTACTAGGGCTCCTGTGTAAACCCTGCTACCCTTCTCCGTTGTGCACACTGCATCCTTGAATTCGCCTCTCTGCTGACTCTTTCTCCATGAAACTGCCCTCCAGAGGGGTGGGCATGGCCCCCCCTCCCCCCATCGGTACCTCTCCTGACAACTCTGCAAGCGCAGATATGAATGCCAGTCCCGGCTCCACCCCACTGGCCGCCCATGCTATTGATCCTGCCATTGACAACGCTGGAAACTCTGCTACAGGCTCCATAGCTGCTAAAGACAAGGGCATAGACCAGACTGCCTCAACGTCATAGCCAAAGGCGTCCTCAGCTACATGCATCCCCAAAGCTTCAGAAAGAACCAAAATAGATCTCCCTAGTCAACGAATCAATGACCAAATCCAATATATGAGGGGTCATGCACTCATAGGCAAGCTCTTAGGACTCTGGCCTACTGAAAAGGCCTTGCAAGGATGGATCACTTCCAAATGGAAGCCCAAAGGACATGTCACCCTGCAGCTTGGTCCCAAGGGCTTCTTCACTGCTATTTTCAACTGTCTGGAGGATAGAACTCATATCTTTGAGGGAGGCCCGTACTTCTTCAACTCTGCAGGCCTGTACCTTTGTGACTGGATAGAGCGATTCAATCCAAACAAAGAAGATTTCAACTGGCCTCCAGTATGGAGCCGAATGTACTCTCTTCCCCTAGAATACTGGGACGAGGAGACCCTAAAGGACATAATAAATGGCCTGGGGGTTTTTATCAAGGTCGCTGAGGAAACTAAACATCGAAGATACACCTCCTATGCCAGGATCTATGTACAAATGCATCTGGCCAAAGCACTCACGGACTCGGTAAGTCTATTTCATGATGATTTTGAATGGGTTCAAACAATAGACTACAAGCATGTTCCTTTTCATTGCAGGAAATGCCATGAACATGGCCACCTTTTCAGGGATTGCCCACTGAATCTTCAGTCTAAAGCCCCTATCACTAAGACTAGCAAAGATGCTGAGGGATTCAAAAAGGTCACCAGTTGAAGAAAGCATGCCAAGAAATCTCCAATTGCCCCAGATAATCTCAAGAAACCTAAAACACGGAACAACTTCGAAATCCTGACCTCTCAAAATAACTTGGAGGATCACCTTTCTATCCCTCCTTCTTCAGATCCACCTCCTACTTCACCCCCTCCTCTTCCAAAATCTTTAGCTCCACTCTCAGCCTCCGATCTCACCATCATCCCCACCTCTACCTCCTCTAATAATAAAGGTCAAGATACAGCCCTTCAAACTTCCAACATGGAGATAGATGCAGCTCTAGTTCTTAGTATCCATCAAAATCCAAATGAGGAAGAACAGAACATACTGATACTCATGGATGAGGAACCAAAGAGTGTAGATCTGGGAGGTCTGGACATTCTCAGCCTGGAAACAGCGTGTCGACAAAAATAATTCAATGCTATACCCCACCGGCAAATCGAAATACTTGAATTAGTTTTAGCTAGAGCACAGCATAACAAATGTCTTGGTATTCAGGCAGGCAATCCTTGGGATGGAAAGAAAATACTGAAAAACACAAAGAAACACGAGCGTAAAATGGATCTGCAGAGGACCATTATTATTGGAGAAATGTTGGTGGAATCTGGTAGATTTCCCAAGCTGACCAAGTTTTTCAAATATATTCCCCACTGTTCCTCATGAAGCTCATCTCATGGAATGTGAGAGGGCTTAATAGCCCTGCAAAAGACAGAATGTTAAAAAATATGATCCAACAAGATAAGCCTTCATTAGTCTTTCTACAAGAAACAAAATGCAATAGCACTGCACTGGAAAAGATTCTAAATAAAGCCTGGTCTGGATGCCGTTCAGTCTCAGTGGATGCTTCAGGGGCTTCAGGAGGGCTAGCAATCATGTGGAACCCTCAAGTTCTCTCCCTTCATGATTTTCACGCCTCACACTACTTTATTCAGACAACTTTCCACCTAATCGGGACCAATATCCATGGTCATCTCTCTAATGTGTATTTCCCACAAGATTTACAAAAAAGTTGGATTTGCTGGACACTCTCATAGCTCTCAACTCTATCAGGAGCTTTCCCCTTTGGATTTGTGGTGGTGACTTCAACATCATCACAACTTTGGAGGAAAAATCAGGAGGAAGATCGAGGCTAGAAGGTGACAACATCGGCTTCAAAGACTTCATCCACAGAAATCAGTTAATGGACCTACAGACTTCTAATGGTATGTATACATGGACCAATAAAAGAAGGGGACCACAACATATAGCTTCCAGGCTGGATCGATTCCTTATGTCGGATAATGCCATTCACCTGGGTGGGGACTTTCATGCCTCCATCATGCCTCAAGTGGGCTCTGATCATTGGCCCATAATGCTACAGTGGTCGTGTCCGGGCTCTAAGTGCAATAGACCTTTTTGCTTCGAATCATTTTGGTTTTCTCATCCTAACTTCAAATAAGTAGTTAACGATGCCTAGAAATCCTTCACTCCCCCTGAAGGAGCCAAGATGTTCCAGTTTAAACAAAAGTTAAAACACCTCAAACAAGTTCTCAAATCATGGAATCGCACTCAGTTTGGTAACATTTTTGACCATTGGAAAGTGTTGGAGTAGCAAATGAACACACTGCAACAGTGTATTATCTCTGAGGGAAGAACGGAAGACTATGCGCAACAGGAGCAGGCCCTCTTGACCAAGATTGAAGCACGAAGGCAACAAGAAGAGACCCTGTGGCGTCAAAAATAAAGGATCAGATGGCTTAAGGATGGGGAGAAAAATACCAAATTCTTTCATAGGTATACCATTCAAAGGAGAATGCACAATAACATCACCTTCATTAATAATCAGCAAGGGGAGCGTCTGGAGGTGCATGAAGAAGTGGAACAGGAATTCAAAGAATACTTTCAAGACATTCTTCGGGAGCCCCCAGGCTACAGAAATCAAGCTATTCGATCTATTATGCATCACTTTCCTAAAATCATCACCATGGACCACAAAAATATGCTTCTCCAGCCTATCTCTCTGCAGGAAGTAGAGGATGCAATGGCCCAACTCAAGGATGGCAAAGCACCTGGCCCTGATGGCTTCACAGCCAACTTCTTTCATGCTTTCTGGGAGCATATCAAAACAGAGGTCTGGGAGATCGTGGAAGAATCACGATCGATGCATTGGATCCTTCCTTCCCTAAACACAACCTTCATAGCGCTCATTCCTAAAGTGGAAGAATCCAATACACCTGATAAATATAGGCCTATCGCACTCTACAATGTAATCTACAAACTCATATCTAAAGTATTTGTGAATAGGCTCAAACCTCTTCTCCCTCTCCTCATTTTTCCAGAGTAGACAGGCTATGTACAAGGGTGCCAGATTTTGGACGGTATCATTCTTTCACATGAAGTGATCCACTCACTCAAGATTCTAAAAAATCCAGGTATGATTCTCAAATTAGATCTTTCTAAAGCTTTCGATAAACTCAGCTGGACCTATATTAATCATATGTTACTTGCATTCGGCTTCAATGCTACTTGGACTCGTTGGATTATGAATCTTATTTCCTCCCCCTGTTTCTCCATCCTTCTTAATGGTTCTCCTTCCTCGCCCTTTCGTCCCTCCCGGGGTATTCGTCAAGGCGATCCTCTCTCCCCGTTCCTTTTTGTTCTCATGGCCAAAGGACTTAGTCGCCTTCTTCATTCTGCTATCAATTCACACTCCTTAAAGGGAATTTCTCTGCATGGTCAACCCCCCATCTCTCACCAATAGTTTGTCGATGATAATATGCTTTTCGTCCATCCATCAGTCCAAGAGGCCTCTGCCTTCAAGTCCTTGCTCAATCTCTTCTCAGAAGCTTCTGGCACCACTATCAATGCCTCCAAATCCCAGCTCTTCTTCTTCCATACTCCCATTCTCACTCAAAGAAATATAGCTAGGATTTTGGGCTTTCCGATAGCTATGCTTCCTTCGAAATACCTTGGAGCTCCCCTGTTTGATTCAGCCATCAAACATGCTTCCTGGAGAACCCTCCTTGACAATTTAGAAACCAGGCTCTCCTCTTGGACCTACCGCTCGCTCAACATTGCTAGCAGGCTTATCCTAATCAAATCCGTTCTCCAAGCCATGCCTCTGTACTTATTTTCTATATTAGCAGCCCCTAAATGGGTTCTTATAAAAATCCACCATCTTCAAAGAAACTTTCTTTGGGGTTCCTCTGGCCACAACAGAAAATGGGCTCTAGTCAAATGGACTGAGGTTTGTCTTCCGAAGTCAGCTAGTGGGCTTGGTCTAAGGGATCCCCTCCACAGCAATAACACCATGGGCACCCGCATCTGGTGGAACTGGATCTCCAAACCGCACACTCCCTAGGCACGTCTCTGGCAGGCCAAATATGCTCCAGGCAGTCCAATGGAGGATATCATCTACATCAGCACGACCACCCCTCACTCACTAATTTGGAATGCGCCCAAGCAACATAGTGCCTTTATTCAAGCGCACTGCTTTTGGGAAATCCACTCGGGTACCACAGCAAGATTTTGGGAGGACTCTTGGCAACAACTTCCCAAACTCACCTCTCTCTTCCACAAACCTAAGTGGCAAGCAACTATGCAGCACAATGATCAAATCCATGTCCATCAATTTTGGTAGCAGTAATCCCCTCAAGGTTTTCAACTTTGGAGAACAACTAACACCTGGCAGGCTAACTGGCAAAAGGAAACTTACGAAGAGATTGATCAAGAGCTCAACTCAGGAAACTTAAAATCTCTGATCAGAAGGACAAAGTGCAATGGGGATATACACCCAAAGGTATGTTCACTACCAAGGAAGCATACCAACTTCTCTATCAACCCATGCAGATCATAAAGGATCAACTATGGGGTCAGGTTTGGCAACCAAGTATCTGGCCTAAGGTCTCTACTTTCCTTTGGCTACTAAGCAAACAACGGATCCTCACTTGGGACAATATACAAAAGTGAGGATTTACTGGGCCTTCCAGATGTCCCAATTGCAATCTTCACACAGAGACCATCTTGCATCTCTTGGACACCTGCCCATTAGCAGCTCAACTTTGGGAGAGAACAACACAGTGCAATAGAAGAACAGGCAGACGTGTGGGAGATATTTTAAACACCATCAGGAACTGGCCTCGGCATCCTTTCCAAAGTCTACTACTCAATTCCCTCTGGAACCTCTTACCGGGCTTTGTCTATTGGATCATCTGGAAGGAAAGAAATAACAGGATCTTTAAAAATCACAGCACGCCCCTTGACACTCTTTGGCTACTTCTCAAACAAAACCTTCAAGAAACTCTAGCTCTAAGACACTGGCAAGACTCAGATTTTCCAGCTTCACCCCAGGAATGCCTCATTCTGGACAATTGGAACCTAGACCTCACTTTTTTAGCTCAAATCAAGCCCAGCTCCTCCATCCACACTGAGTCTCCCCAATTCTGGTCTCCTCCTGCCATCCACTCTTACAAACTGAACTTTGACGGAGCTGCTAAGGGCAATCCTGGGCTGGCTGGATATGGTGGTATCTTCAGAGATGCTGAAGGCTCTGTTCTGCACATATATCATGGTTCGCTTGGAAGAGACACCAACAATGCTTCCGAACTTGAAGGCTTATGGAAGGGCATTTGTATAGCAGAAATAGAAATTTTTTTCCCTCTAGAGGTAGAAGGGGATTCTCAAATCTTAATAGAGGCTACTATTCAGATTCACTCAGGAACTTCAGCAGCAAAGATCGCTTCGAGCTGGCGGCTCCTAAGCAGATTGGAACAAATTGAAGAATGGCTCAGGGCACCACGCAACATCACCTTCAAGCACATTCGGCGAACAGCTAATAAGGTAGCCGATAGACTGGCTAATCAAGGCACCGATCAGCAGCTCCCATTCTTCTCTGGTCCATTGAGCAGTTCTAATGACATACAACTCAAATGAGACTGCACTCTTCTGGTGCAACAAGATCTATCTCTCCTGGATCCGGGTGTTTAACAATGTGATCGGTACGTGGGCGGCTTGGTGGGTTGGCGCGTGGCTTATTACCACCGCCACTCGGCCTTGCGCAATGACAGTCATTAATTCCTCTGCTTTCAATTTCAATGCTGCGTTAATGCAGCTCGTCCCTCCACACCAGCCTGTTAATTCTTCGATCATGGCGCCCCTCCCTGGACTCATTCATGCTCCTCCCCTGCGCTCGCGTTATTCCCTTGCTGTCGCAGAGCCGCGCTCTCGGACCAGCCCAGGGAAACGTTGGGCTCTGGATCGCTGTGTGGATTTATCACCGGGCCTTCATGTTTCTCACAGCCCTTTCTGCAATTTCAATAGTAGTTCGTCCTCTGTCCTTCCCAGTGCCCCTCTGTGTGCTAAAGCTAAGCCCCTTTTTGTCCCCCTCTACCTCCACAGTATTGCAGCCCATTCAGAACCTCTTGTTCTTCTCACTATGCCCAGATTGCGCCAGAGAATGAGTTGCAGGAGGGGAAGCTCCCGAGGGCGAGTTATCCGCCAGCCCTCCTCCTCCACTACGGACTCCTCGTCATACTCCTCGGACTTCTGCTCTGACCGCTATCCTGTTACCAGAAGTGGTCGTGGACGGGGTCGTGGGCAGCTTAATTCAGCAGTGCGCTCTCTCAATTCTCCATCTCATACCGCTCGTTTTCAGTTCCCCTGTACTCTCAGTAATTTCTCCTTCTTAGCTTCAGTCACCATTGAGCTTCGAGAGGTTACTTCTGGTCAGGTTGTTGTGACCCCTGGGGTGACTCTGGAGACGAGGGCGGAAGATAGGCATGGTACTTCTCAGATTGACAACAAGCAGAGTAAGGATCCTGGTCCGAGTAAGGGCACTGCAACCCAGGTCATGAATAATCAAGCTGGTCCGAGCGTCCCTACTGGTGGCGGTTCTTCAGGCAAAGAGGGCCATCCCTCTGAGGACGAAGACCCCTACAATTATGGGTGTCGCATCATTGAAGAGCAACCTTCCACCTCTCATGAAGCTTAATCAGGTCTGCGTTCAATGGTTTTTGTTTCTCCGTTGCTCGAAGGTGCTCAATTCCCTCCTATTTTATCGCCATTATATGCTATACAGTTCTCACACTCAGTCCTTTGTTCCAAAGTCAAATTGTCGGTTTCCCCTGCGTGGGCGGCATTCTTCTGGCTGTGTATTTGGGTCTCGATTTCGGTTACAGTTGTTTTTGGGGTCTGATTTCAGTTTTGATTTGGGTAGCGCTTCTCTGTTTTCTTGCCTAGGCCCAGGTATCCTGTTTTGGTTGCTGAATTACCTCTGGTTAGTCTTCAATTTCGATATTGGAGTTTTTTGTTTCTATGAACTAGTCATGGTCATGATCCTAGAAGACCTTCTAGTCAGTCTTCAGCAGGTCTTTTTGGTCAGTGTTTAGCTATGTAATGTGAGCATCCCGCATCTCTGGGCTAGACTTCTCGAGGCCGAGGCCTCTTTGTAAAATTATTTTGTATCAATATAGGAGTAGACAAATTCAGAAGAAAAAAAAACAATCATGAACTTGTTTGAACACCATCACCATCACAAAGAAGAAAACACTAGAAATGTAGTGAATACAACAACAAATATATATGGCATCATCAAACTTCCCACCTAAAATTCAATTGAAGGACTATATGAAATAAACCATGTTCTTCATCATCAAAATTCCCCCACTGAAACATAATTGAGGGAGCACTAGCAATCAACAGAAAATAATAGGAATGATGTAAGAATGCATAAGAAATGAGACGAAAGTTTTAAAGTCCTAAAACTTATGTTCAAATGATTCCATGGCCATCCATCAATCCAACCACAATTCATCGAAATTGGTCCATGGTTCGTCCTCTCATGTCACTTCTGCAATGACATGATTGTAGCTTCTTCTTTTCCTTTTATGATTTATATATATATTCCCCTTATATCGATAGAGAAGGATATTGGGATTGAGTTGTTGGTAGAGACATTCTAGAACTTCCTCAATGATCATGGCAGGAGACTTTAATCTTACTTTGGAGATAAATGAGGTTTGGGGTACCTACTGCAGGCCTGATTCATTGGGTAAATATTTGAAGGATATTTTCAATAAGAAATATTTTAAGGATATGTTGCACAAAATATTGTCACCATGACATTCTGCAATCTGTGTGAGTCTATCACCACTCATACTTTCCTCCTTTACAAATCTTAAACCTCAGTTCTTCATGTCAAGCCTTGAAAAATAAGAGAAAGCCCTTAAAAGTCTCTAAAACTCTGGTTCCACACTTTCTCTTAGCATTACCTGCAGTCCCGCCCCTATTGGTCATGTCCCCTACATACCTGACCGCTCTCTTTTTGTGTAATGGGTGCGGACCCCTGTAAAAGTAAAAAAGGTGCAAGTACATTCTTAAAAACTCACTTTGGGTTATTTCTGGAAGCTTTTAGAGGGAATCTTGAGGTGGCAAGTTCGCTCCTTTAAGGTTCATGCATCCCATACCTAAAGGAGCTAACCCCTTGATGTGAGGAGCTTATCCCTTTGAAGTAGGACTCTATCCCTTCATAGGTGGACCTGTAACTTCCTTCCTCTGCACTATAAAATGGGGCATTGGACTGGTTACTGAGGAGGTTGAAAGATAAATATTTTTGAGGTGAAATGTTGTTGGAATTTAGTCTTCCTAATTGAACTTGAGAGGAGAGATTACATATCTTTTTGATCTCATTGGGAAGTGTGTGAGGCTTGTCAAAGTAGAGGAGATTCCTGCTTGGACCCTACGAAGAGCTTGTACAACATCAAGGCACCAAAGGTTGTAAAGTTCTTCTATTTTCAAAGTTAATACAATCAAGTTTATTTTTCTCACTAAGCTGTGTTTTATGGTTTATTTCATGGATTCCTTGATCACCATGATGAATATGATTTATTATATTAGCTATGCAGGTGATATTTGATGTGTGCTTGTTTGTGATTGCAGGTTCTCAAAAGGAAACTCGTTCAGATGGTCGAAGAGTGGCTGCCACAAACTAGCGTTGGACTTAAGGTAGGGTCTAAAACTCCTCTTAGCTTTTATTAATAAATCGAAATATATTTAGAGAAAGGTGGATTTGCTTGTCCTTCTTATTGCTAGATATCTGTTGATACTAGGGAGATCGGTCTTGTCCGCAAGAACGATTTATCCAGCTGACAAATTGGCGACTTCGCTGGGGACTGGAATTTGGTTTTTGCCTTTCCTTTTTTCTTTGACTAGAGAAACTTTTTCTTGTTTCTGGTTTTTTCTTGATGTGTGTGGGATTGGGTAGTTTTTAGGATCTAGACTATATTTTGTTTTTTCCAAAATTTTGAAGAGGACCGCACTTTCTTTTACAAGACAGTGCGGACGTCCCCGCACTATTCCTTTAGTGCATAGAGCGTACCGCATCTGGTTCTACTGGAAGCCTGCGGACCCTGTCAAAATTTTTGAAAAACCTAAATTGTTTTCATCCAATTAAGCTTAGGATTTATTTACGCTTTTTAGTCTCTGCCCAGATCTGCATGTGTCCTGTCAAAAATTTCTTGTAAGTGAGATCCATTGGCATTTTGGTTTTAGGTGATTTTCTAGAAGTTTTGCGTGTCTGGATTGATTTTCGCTTGGTCTTTGTAGTAACTCAGAGATTAGAAGCCTAAGAAACCTGAGATTACCCTGGTCTTTTTGGTCTTCTTGATGAGTCTGACTGATTTGTGAAATCTACCCTTGGTGAGAAATAGATCTTGTTTTCTCTTTGCAAAGCTTTGAACGAACTTGTTTGAAAATTTTGAATTTAATTTTTATAAAAGAAAACATAGTTGGGTGTTTTTTTATTAATTTGTTATTCTGAATGAATTAATCCTTAGTTTATTTAATAACTAAGTAAAACATCCTCAAAAAGAAATTTTTTAAGCTTTTACTTCAATTAGGTTTTTAGAAATTTTTAGATCTCAAACATAGTTTTTTATAATTTTGAGTGTTTTCTAAAAATTGTAGAATCTCTTTTGAAAGAAGTTGTTTTCTGTAGTTTTTGAGTGTTGAAAAAGAAAAGGATTTTTTCATGAGCATAATTAGTAGTCTCGTTTTGAGTTTATTGAAAAAGACAAAAAAGATTTTCTTTTCATTTATATGTTGAAGAAAAGATTTGTTTTTCAAAGAATTGCATTCTCAACTATTTCTTTAGCTAGAAATTCATTGAAGAAAAAGAATTGTTTATCATCTTAGGTGCATTTTTAGTGTTTTGGAGTTGAGTCTTCACACCATAAAATTTCATCTCCATTCCTATTGACTTAAGAAACAACCTATAGAAATAGCGCTTAAAGTAAAATTGATCTAGCAATATTTTTGTTTCTAGGGCTCTTATCACCAACATAGCTTAGGCTAGTATCTTGGAGTAGGGAGTAATTAACTCTCCAAGATAGTTAGAACAAACAAGTAGCTATATCGTGCGGCAGGAAATATATCCAATTGTTGCATGTATGCTCTGGGAAGCTCCTCTTAAAGGAGTCAAGCACGAGATCATATCTGAACCAGTGAGGTAATCAATCCTTCCTCGTTGGGAACGATAGCAGATATACACGTATTAAAAACGGTAAACCTCGAATTGACCATTGTCGAGGAGCCTGGGGTCACTTGTTGGTAAACCTTGGATTATGTCAAGGAGCCTTCAAGGGGATTGAGCTTTGTTACTCTATCCTTGCGTGTGTATCGGATCTTAGACTATTCCCCCAGGTATATTTTTTTCTGTTGGCAACCTTAGTGGCCATAATCTATAGGATTCTTTCCTAAGGTAACGATGGAGGGAAGATCCCACTGTACCTGGAGCAGACGTCGACTAGACTCACTTGGACTCTCTGGGGGGTTCTCTTCACTCAAGACGGTTTTGTGAAGAAACTTGTGCCAGTCTGTTTCATTAAGCAGGTTGTCGGGGTAACTGTTCCAACTGCCCTTTTTGTATTGAATTCTACAACGTTGGATTTCATCACCAACTAGTGTTTTTGGTACAGAAAGTTACTGTTTGTGTGTGGTTTGAACTCTTAGATTTTTTAGGCGTGTGATTCAATTGTTTGTTTCTTTAGAGACTTTAGGTGGTTTTATTGAGATTTTCTTTGTTTGCATGTGAAGTAATTAAAATATTTAATCGTGGCTGAATTACCGAGACAATCCCGTAGACTTCGGGGGCAACCTCCCGAGTATTCACCAAGCCAGCTTAAAGGGCTACGAGCTCTTGTAACTCCTAGTGACAGTAAAGTTGGGTCACCGGAAGATAGAGAATTTTCTTTAATTGTTCATCCTGATTATCAAGTTCAAGCAACAGAGTATATTTCTAAACCAATTTCATTTTCCGAAGTTACGGGTAGTATTTCCTCTATTAGTGAATTAGCTGAAGAACCTGAAATTTCTAAACTTGAAACTGAACCTGCTGCTACTTCATCCTCAGGATTTGCTTCTCCAACTTCTAGTGGTCCTAGTTCACCCAGGGTAGGAAGGATCATTACCCAAAATCTTCCTTTGGGACTTATTTCTATTGAAGAACTTGTTAGTCCAGAAGAAGATATAAGTCTCCCTGAAAGTCAACCAACTTTAGAACTTAGGGAGCGTGAATCAATTTTCTACAATCCACTTAGGAGGGACGCTTGGTACGTTTCATTGACCAACATTTTAGAAAATCTGAGTCTTAGTTTTTCACCACCTCAAATTCATTTTCATCCAACACCTAGAGGTTATTATCCTCCTTTGAATATGTCGAGACAGTCATCCAAGTTTTCCCAATCACCGGAAACATTTTTATATGGTGGTCCTTCTGTTCTTTCTGGGTATCAGTCACTCACTGGTACTTTTTTAGGAGCATCTCCTCAACCCATTGAACATGGGATATCAACGAGTAATAACGGAACTCAACCGTTGAGCGTAGAAGAAATTCTTATGATGTCTGGTACTATTCCAAATCCGCAACCTCAAGGTAGTCAGTTACCGCCTGGGGGTCAACCTCAAGGACAGTACATACCTTCACGATAGTACATACCTCAAGGTCAACCCCAGACTTAGTACATACCTCAAGGTCAACCCCAGTATCAATATATACCTCAAGGTCAACCCCAGTTTCAGTACATGTCTCAAGGTTATCAACCTCAAGGTCAGTACCCAACCCAAGGTTTCTAACCACCTTCTGGTCAATCATTTGTACAAGGAGCTGGAAATGTACCTTTGAATTATTAGCCCTACCCTCAACCCGGTTATGGTCCTCAATATTCTCAACCTTTTATGGGTCCATACCCTGGAATGAACATGGTGTGGGATCCATCTCAATCTCAACATATTTTGCAACCTAATGTGCAGTTGTCATCTCAATCTGGACAACCTTTGGTTTCTGGTTCAACCCAACAACCTGTCCAGCCTACTATTCAAACTTCTGCACCTGGTGTAGCTCATCAGTCTAGGCCTCGTTCGCCTCGAACTCCGCCTCAAACGACTGTTGCAACTTATTGCAGCTTCTATTCAATCTACCCCACCTCCTTCTGGAGTATCTATAGCTTTGGTTTCTACTATTCCTGCATCAACTCCTCAAGCCTCTTTACCCCAGTCGGGACCTACGATTCAGACTTTGGTTCAGATGCCTGTAGTACAACCTGGTCCAAGTACGGTTGTCACAAATCAACCACAATTCACTCATCAACCATACCAGGGACAATACCAATTCGGTCCTGTTATGCAAAACCCAGTTTACCAGTATCAACTGTACCCTGGATATACTTATCAGGAACCTCAACAACCCCAATTTGGTCTGGTTAATCCTGGTTTTCCGGGAGGATATAATATTCCAAATGCGATTCCAATTCCAAGTTATCCTGGATATCCTCCTCCTGGGGTTGGTCTTATGACCCTGGGTTTTTGTGACCCTAACCATCAGTTACCGTTTATTACAACTTTAGACTTGCCTGATTTGTCGCACCTTACGAATGATTTGATTAATTATCTTCCGTTTTGGCCACCAATGCCGAATAAGTTGCCCAGTGATACCCCAAAGTTTGAAGGTAAATCAGGAGAGGATCTGTCAAACCATGTGATGACTTATCACCTCTGGTGTGCGTCTAATTCCATTATAGATGATTCAATTCGCTTACGTCTTTTTCAACACACTTTGATTGGTCTTGTGGCCAAGTGGTACATTGAGTTACCATGAGCCTCTTTTTATAATTTTAGTCAGTTAGCCACTTCGTTCTTAACTCATTTTCAGTTGCCTGTCAAAGACGCAATTGAAATTGAGAAATCCTCTAATAACATGAATAGGGATGACGGTCTTAAATTAAGTAACACCTGGAAACCCTTATTAAATAAAATGAAAAAGCATTAAATTAATCCAATAATATAACAAATAAATCAATCTATTTAACTCCCTATTAATAAAATTTGATAAGTCATAAAAATAAAAAATAAAATTACTTCAATTCAAACTAATACATAACAAGTAACTTATTTATATAACATAGGATATAATTAACTATAAATAAAAGAAAAAGAATATTTCATAATAATAATAATATGGATAATAATAATATTAATAGATAACTAACTAATAATAAGAATAATAAATAAATGTATTAAATTAAGAAAATAATAATAATTAAAAATAATAATAGTAATAATAATAATAATAATAATAATAATAAATATTAATAATAAACATAAATAAATAAATGAAACAAATTAATAAATTAATAATAATAAATAAATTAAATAAATAAATAATAAATAATAAATAAAATAAGTAAATAAATAGATATATAAATAAATAAATATAAGAAAAAATAATATAAAAAAATAAACAAATAAATAAAAAAATAAAAAATTAAAAAAATAAAAAATAAAATAAAAATAAAAATTAATAAAATACAATAAAATAATATAAAACAAATAAATAAATAAACACATAAAATAAAATAATTAAATATATAACAAATAAACACATTCAGATATATTCAATTATTAAAACCTGTCACTCAAAATTTAAAATTATAATAACAATATTAATAATATTAAATAAATATTTAAATAAAATTACTTAAATAATTACTTACTTATATATATATATATATATATATATATATATATATAAAAAAATAAATTAATAATTATGAATCAATTAGGCCGACATTAAAATAAAAATAAAAAAGATATCAAATATTTTTCTAAACAACTATTAATAGCTCCATAATTTTCACGAATCTCTCTTCTCAAATACAAATCTCATTGCCCTGATGATGGACTCACCTAGCTAGTCCGAAACGCTGGTTTCATAAATTGTTCACAGGTTTTTCCATTAGCATAAAATTCATTAAAATAGTCAATGTCCACATATATTTCAGATCATATTCATGAATGGTGACATCGATGACGTTTGGTGAAAGTTTTTATTCCTGATCAAATTTTAGCAGAATGGTTTATTAAATCATTATTTCCTAAAATCACTGAGGATGTAGCTAAGGCAGGAGTTGTTACTGAAGAGCAAGTAATTGCTCAATCTCAGTACCTAGACCTTGTTTATACGCAATTGGGTACTTTACACGAAAAAATCCCCGACCTTCCGAAACAAAATCAAATAACTACAGCTCCTTCAGGGTTTGATGCCGCTGATGGTATGATTGGTTCAGTTAACACCAAAAGCAAGAAGAAATCTTCAAAGAATTCTTCTCCTATTATAAATTTACTAGATTCCTCGACAGGAGACTCTTTCCCTGAAATTCCTGTCGATATTCATGTCGTAGAATCATCTATGGCCAAATCAAAATCTGGCGGTAAAAAGAAAGAGAAGAAGAAAAATAAACAAAACTCAAAAGAGAAATCAAATAAAACCGAATCTACTGACGAGAAACATAAACCTCGCTATCCTTGTCTCATTTGTGACGAAGAGCATTTTACAAGAGACTGTCCACACCGCACTGAGGTTGCGAAAATCGTCAAAGGTTCTCAAATGCCTGGTATCTTGAAGGATCCTTTTCCTAGTCAAGATAGTAAGATGATTGGTTCTTCCTCAAATGCCTCGGAAGAACCCATAATGATGATGTATCATGTCAGGATTGTGACGTGATCGCAAGAATATGGTAGTAAAATTCATGTTGGTGGTAAGGAAGCAGAATCTTCTAATTCAAACCCATCAACTTCAACTCCTTCCGGTTCTGAACCACTACAGATTGAGAAACCTAACCCAGACTTAGTAATCAAACCACCTGCTAAAGGTATACTTCGGAAGTCAGCTTTCAATCCACATGCAAGAGCTGCTCAGAATTATAACATTGTTGAAGACTTAGCTATTTCCCCTTCAGCAATGTCAGCTTTGGAGGTGCTGCAATCATGCCCAGCACAGCGTAAATTACTATTGTCGGCTATAGGAGCTGTTGATATTCAGGATTCAAACCTTATAATCTTCGATTTAGAGAATAGTACACCTCACCTACCTCATCAAATGGCTTTCCAGATTCCAGTGTTAGTAAAAAACAGACCTTGCTTTAGGACTATAATTGATGAGGGAGCTTCTACGTGTATTATGTTGATCCAGTGTTGGAGATCGCTTGGTTCTCCTACACTCAATCAATCCCCGACAATTCTAAAGGCTTTTGATGGTTGTGGGTTCCATCCTTTTGGTATTCTATAGGATTTACCTATAGGGGTTGAAGGCAAAACTGTTATTCTAGATGTGGAAATGGTTGATGCCCCTCTAGATTACAACCTTTTTTTGGGTCGCAGTTGGTCTTACGTTATGACTGTTGTTGTTTCATCGGTCTTTCGGCTTATAAAGTTTCCTCATAATGGAAAGATTGTAACCATAGACCAGCTGATGTATTTTTCATCCAACCCAGCCTCTTCTGAAAGTATCCAACATGTCGGTAAAACAACTATCCCTTATAAGGATGTTGGGGTAGGTTTGGTTAAAGATTCTGGTTTACTAGGAACTTTTTCTTTTCCTCCTCCTAACTTATCGCCTTCTACTCTAACCATTCATATGATTTCATCAAACACTATTGTTTCGGATGATCCTTGGATCGTACCTTCCGAATCTGAGGTGGATTCATTTGGTGATGCGATGCCTTTGAGTCCCCATGAAATTGCATATCAGGCTTTACAGTCGTTTACTGACCCTCGTTCAACCGAAATTGATCTAATGAATGTGGTCCATGGAGAATCACTTTCAATATCAACCTCAGATTCAACAACGTTTTCTGAGCTTGTTCATACTGATGAGCAAATTCGTGAACTTTTGTCTGTTGATGATTTACCATGGGAAGATCTTCATCATCGATCTTCTTTCTTACCTGAGCTTGATCATTTTGAAAATTATTTTTCATCTATTTTTACTACTAATTATGTCAAAGAACCACAGAATCCATTGCAACATCCTAATTCTGAGTTAAATTTGGGAAATATTTCTCGAACGGTTCCTATTGACATTTTAGTTAAACCAGGAATTGTTGAAAACATTCATATAGGTGCTTCCTATACGGACAATGAACTCCAAACTCATAAAGCCATTTTTCAAGAATTCCATTACGTGTTTACTTGGTCATATGAAGAAATGCCAGGAATCGATCCATCAATTGTTGTTCATGAAATTAAAACTTACCCGGATGCTAAACCTATCCGGCAACATTTGCGTCAGATACATCCGCAAAACGTTGCTCCTATTAAAGCAGAAGTTGAGAAATTACTTCGAGCAGGTTTCATTTATCCAATTCCCTTAACGAATTGGGCATCAAATATTGTTCCTGTTAACAAAAAGCAAGGAACAATAAGAATATGCATCGATTATAGGGATATTAATCGAGCTTGTTCTAAAGACAATTACCCAACCCCCTATATCGATCAAATCATTGATGATTGTGCCAGCAATGAAATTTTCTCCTTTATGGATGGTTTTTCTAGATACAATCAAATCAACATAATCCCTGCTGATCAACCAAAAACGGCTTTCATTTGTCCATGGGGAACATTTGCTTGTTGCATATTACCTTTTCGATTAAAGAACACCGAAGCAACTTTTCAAAAAGCTATGTCTTACGCGTTTCATGACATCAAGCACATTGTGCAGCCCTATCTCGATGATTTACCTGCCCATTCATTACGTAGAGCCGATCATCTCACTCATTTACGAGCAATATTTATGATATGTAGGCATTATCGAATTAGGCTGAATCCACACAAATGTGTTTTCTGTATAGAAACGGGTCATTTATTGGGATTCATTGTTTCAAAAGCCGACATTCGTGTCGATCCCTAGAAGGTTGAAACTATTTTCGAATTGCCTCCTGCTTCGACTCTTCACCAACTCCAAAGTTTACAAGGGAAAGAAAACATTTTATGTCATTTCATTCCTAACTACGCCGAGATAACAAAGGGTTTTACCAGGTTGTTGAAATAGAATACTCCATTCTTTTGGGATGAGATAGCTGACAAATATTTTGATGCACTTAAACACGCGTTGACCCATGCACCGTTATTGCATCGTCCCAGCTACAACCAGGATTACTTCTTGTACCTCGCCGCTTCTCATTCCACCATTGGGATGGTTTTAGTTTAGGAAGATGAATTCAACAGTGAACATGTGATTTACTATCTTAGTCAAACTTTGAATCCGACTGAGCTTAAATATTCGCATGTGGAGAAATTGGCCTTGGCCGCTGTTCAAGTTGTCCAAATATTTCGTCATTACATCTTATTATGAAAAACTACCGTAATTTCTAACTGTAACCCTATGATCTATATTTTGACCAAACAATTGCTAGGGGGAAAGTATTCCAAATGGATTGTTATCCTGCAGGAATTTGACTTGGAATTTGAAAAATCCAAGGCAAAGAAATCTTTGGTATTTGCGGAACTGATGTGTGATTTCTCCGCATGCTAATACTGCAACTGTGGTGGAAGAGCCCATTGCGGATGAATCCTTGTTTCTTATCAGTACTCTTGATCCATGGTATGGAGATATCATTGTCTATCTCCAAACCCAATCTTTTCGGCCTGAAATTTCACGATCTCAGTGACGAAAAATACGTTTCCAATCCCAACAATACAAAATCATTGGAGATACGCTTTATCGTCGTGGGGAGGATTCTATTTTCTGACGTTGTTTAACTCATGAAGAAGCTGAAAAGGTTCTAAATGACTGTCACTCTGGATCATGTGGCGGTCATATGTCCGGGTATGCCATAGCCCAAAAGATATTGCGCGCTAGTTATTTTGGTTGTCTTTATTTAAAGATTGTATCTATGCGGTCCGAAAATGCCACAATTGTCAAATTTTTTATCGAAAGATGTGTGCTCCACCTGCTCCTCTCCACCCTATAATTGTCGTCGGTCCTTTTGCAAAGTGGGGTATCGACTTTATTACATGTAACCCTCACTCAGCCGGGGGGCATGTGTATATCATCCTTGCGGTATATTATTTTACTAAGTGGGCCGAGGCAATGCCTCCATTTTCGGTAGACGACAAAACTGTTGCAATTTTCATTTTCAATCATATAATTATTATATTCGGTGTTCTGCAAGCAATTATTACCGATCATAGGAGTCATTTTCGAAACATCATGATGACTGAACTAACAGATCAACTTGGCCTGTGTCACAATAGTTCTACTCCATATTACCCATGGGCTAATGGTCTGGTTGAAGCTATCAACAAAGTTCTAGTCATTATGATCTGACGAATCATTGGTATTCATAGGTTGAATTGGCATAACATGTTATTTTTAGTGCTTTAGGCATATCAAACTTCAGTAAAAACATCAACTGGTTTCACTCCTTTTCAACTAGTTTACGGTTTGGAAGTTGTGTTACCCATTGAACGCGAAATTCCGTCATTGCAAAGAGCCATAGAATTACTCCTAGCCACTTCTGAAGAGGAGAAACGTTTGTTGTACTTAGCTCAGCTAGATGAGAATCGATGTGATGTTGCATTAGCAATTGAAACTCATGCCAAACTAATTAAAGCTCAGTACGATTGAAATGTTACACCTCGTAATTTTTCGGAAGGAGACCTAGTCTTACTATACGATCAAGCAAACGATAAGCTAGGGGCTGGAAAATTTGTACCTATGTGGCATGGTCCTTATGTTGTTAAGCGAAAGCTGGCAAAAGGGGCCTATGAATTGGTAGATTTTGATGGTGTCTCTTTGGGTAAACCTAGAAATGGTCTTTATCTGAAGAGATATTATACTTAAATCTAGGTGTGGAGATTTTAGCTAGATTAGTTTCTTTCTAGCTGGTGTGTTTTAGATTAGAAAAGTGTGCTTAGTTTAGAGAGTGTTTTTATCATTATTCCTGCTTATCTTGATTTTACTCTTGATATTGCAGATGTCGACGTCTCTTCAAACATACATTGGTTTCGGTGAAGGTGCTTGTCATAATACACGAAACATTTCTTCCGCAACTTGGATTATCTATTCACCCTCTGATGAGTTGGAATCTATGCATGGGGTAAGCCTTGGTCAAACAAAGAACAACATTGCAGAGTATAGTGCAGTGATTGAGTTATTATCTGAATCCATCTCATTCGGGATTCAGAGTTTGATTGTTAGGTTAGATTCTGAACTCGTTGTATTGCAGCTTAATAGAGTTTATGCCATTAGAAATCAGGTGTTATTAAGATTATTTTTGAGAGTTCGTCTCTTGGAACGTGAATTTGTCTATATTGAATATCAACATATTCCAATATATTTAAATACATTAGTAGATGCAATTGCTTCTCGAATGTTAAGTAGACATTTGCAATAATCAAATAGTAAATTTAAAAACATTTCATAACATGTTATACAAGATAGCCAGTAATAGTGATATAGCATAGCATAGAAGTGTGTCAAATATACATCGTCTTCGACCATAGGTTGAAAAACACCTTATGATCAGCAAAAATGATAGTACAAAAAGCAAAAATGTCATATGAGTCTACAAAGGTGATCATCCTATCACTAGTGATGATCACGATAAGAAACCACTGCTCGGGCCACCCTACAAAGGAACCTCCTGAAAGGTCCTAGGACCCCAATCACATAGCATTGTAACCTAAGTGGAATATCATCTATGCTAGTCTCTTGAATATCTACTGTCAAATGCTCTAGATGATTTTCTAATTCGGTCAGGGTCTCTATAGATTCGTCCCGTGTGGCCGGCACTGCTACAGCTGGGTGTCTCCTCTCATAGGGCTGGAGAGTGACTGGTCACCGTGGGCCCACATCTGCATTTGAAACTTTTACTATCAGTTTTGGACGATTTAAAAACAAATAAAAAAATAAAACTTAGAAAATGTTGAGAATAATTTTACCTGAATCATCCCACTGCTCTCCTGGTGAAAGAGTCATGTCTAGTTCACTACGATAATCCATCCCAGCATATGGAAAATCCTGAGTCATGAAAAGTTTGTTCTCCAACCAATGAAAATACTTAGGTGGAAATCGAACAACCTCTGAACCCTCCTCAGGATGACGGGCCATAACTACAACCCAACGCATTAGCTTAGGTTCTCGAAGAAGTCCAACTCCAATGGAAAGATGCTGTGGGACCAAAATCGGGACCCTCTCTAGACCAAAGCTCATAATGAGGAAACCATATCCAAAGTTTTTTAGTTGTGCGTTCTTTGCTCTAGTTAGTTGGCCTTTTACATTCGCCAACACAGCTTTGCACCAGTTGAAGATGGTGCCTCGATAACAGTGTACTTCCATTCGCATTTGGGATCCGGTAGCTACATGCAGTATTGTGCTTCCGCAGAGTCTGGTGACGGTAAATGCAATCACTTTAAGTTCAAGACGAGAGATAGTTTTGATATCAATCCCTTTGTCCTTTGTTTGGTCATTACAAAACTCTAGTCAGAGACTATCGACAAACTGGCCACCTAGCCTAGTCCCGAATAGAGATAATCATTCACCTCTATTAGGCAAACCAGTCAGCAAATAAATCTCCTCTAGCTCAATTTTGAGCCGGTGGCCGCCAATAATGAAACACTGGTCCTGTATATTCCACCTGTCCATTAGCCATTGCAAAAAGTCTACTTGGGCCCTCATGCCAGGTATGGCCCAGAATTTAAATAGCCTGCATGCCGTCAATGCATCCAATGAGGGTTGAGGATTAATTGCGGCAAGGTCCACATCTTCGTGCTCCCGTTCCCGCCAAATGAGCATTTTGTATATCCTACATTGCAAAAACAGCAGATTAGAACATTTTAGTTCAAAAATTTTTGGGCAGAAATGAAAAAATTGGAGTTTTAAAACCTATTTTGTGGGGTCCACACCCACCTGTTAGGGACAGTGCGTAGGTCCACACTCTTCCCAAGCAGCAGGTGCGGGCCCCTGGCTCTTCCCTTTGTAGGATAAAGTCGGGGTCCACAGGTTTCGCATGTTGCGCCTGCGGACCCCCGCGAATGGTTTTCTAAACTAATTTTTCCTTAATAAATCAAAATGGAGGCCTAAAAACGAAATACAAATGATTGAAATGCAAGATTAAAGTGATGTGGATTACTTGGACTCACGTTTTTCGTTTCCAACAGACAGATTTTCCGCAATCTTCACAGGAATTTTCTTACGCAAAAGCTCTCTCTTCTCACTCTGAAGTCAAACAGTAAAAATGAATTTACAAAAGCCCTTTTTATAAGCTTTTTTGAATAAATGATTTTTTAATTTGTTTATTTTTCACTTTAGTGTTGTGGCCAGCAACACCCCCCCTAGTTCATTTAAGTGTCAATCAAGATACTTGAATGAATGGGGACCCTTAGTTAATTTTTAGGAAAAGCAAGTGTTTCTTCTTAAGGTTACAATCATATGCTTATGAAAAGCCTCTTGGATATTTTAAGCCTAAGTTTATGATGAGAAGAAAATCTTCAAAGTCGCGTTGCAAAAAGATAGGAAATATCTTCATTTCTCTTTAAAAAATCGATATGTGCACGATCCTCATGTTAACAATAAAATCGCATCGCAACAAAGTAGCGCCCATAAAGAAAAGCTTAAATATTCACCGATCTGCAATAACGCCGATCACTAGATCGCATATCGCAGAAGTGAACAACAGTTTTGACAAACATCAAAATTCTGCGATTTGCGATGATGCGATTAGCGATCGCGCGACATGCGATCTTACGTCAGCAAATCATAAATCACTCCAGTACGAATCCTTCGGGCACACAATTCAAAGAAAAGCCACTTACCATAATCTGACCCGAAATTATGCGCTTTTAATGATAGTAAATGAATTAGTTGTCAGTTATTAAATGGGTTAAAGATGTGTGCCTCGCTAGAGATTTACTTCACGTAAGGTGGCATGTTTGATTGATCTGTTGCATTTAAAACTCTCCCATCACCTTTTTGGATCAGTCATTTCCATTTCATTCGTAATCTGCAAGAACAAAGAGCTAAGACGACTCAGGCTGAAACGGAAAGAGAAATGGGGAAGAAAAATAAAGCTCAAAGCTCGAAGCAAGGGAGAAGAATAAGGAGATGGCGCCCCTGTACACAGACACAGCCTGTAATAGAGACGCAGGGATATCAACATGGGAAGGCATGTACAGGCTGTTAGAGAGGAAAAACCTAGAATAATGAAGGTTGCTGCTGTCGCAGGTGCACCACGCTCTTCTGAGGCGTCCTTAGAGGACCTAGCATGTTCATTCCTTCACAGAATAGCGGCAAGACCCAAAATTCTACCATATACAGACATGATCAAGTGGATACTGGATGATGCAGACTTGAACAACAGACAATTCAAAGTTCATGGACATGGGCTCGTCGGATCGTTTGCTGCGCAAGATTTGAAGCTTATGTATCATCTTCCAGAACCCCAAGCGACCTATAACGCACAATTTGTTAAGAAGTTCGTGGCAGAGAATCCAGATCTATCAGACACCACTAAAGAATGGTCTAGAAGAGACGAGCCGCTAAAAAGGATAAAAATGGTATGTACAGCACTGGTTCTCTCACTTCTCCATATTGTTTTGCTGCGGCCATGCTCTGTAGGTTATTTGGGATGCCGGATATCAATAAGTTTTCATCTGAATGGCTACCATTAATTGATGCTGCCACTAATGCCGACATCCTAGATTGGGCCAAAATCCTTTCTGATACTCTATACACGACTGTTCTCAATTACCGGTCTAAGAGATCCTTGTCTCAAAGGGTCTATCCTCCTTTTTATCTGTCTGCCTATATTATGGATTCTGTTTGTCTTGTATCTGAATTCCCTATTATGGGTTGGAAATGGACTACCCAAGACCCATTGCCCATCCATGTTTATCATAAGGTATTATGGGATTCCCAGTTTGCCCCTCACTTTTACCAGATTTGCCATGGGCTTATTTTTCCCCTATATAGAATGATGTATGATAAAGACCCCCCAAGGTGCTCTCTCGAGGCCCAAATTGACATCATCCCCGTCGCAAGATGGTTCGAGGAAGAATGGTTTACTTACATTAGAGTTTTTGGAAGCACTGTACCTCCACATGTCCTACCCTTACATGTCCCTGATAAGCTTTTGGCTCGGGAAATCGCTTATCAAACCTGTTCCGAAGGCGGCCTAACCAAAGAACTAAAGGATAAGAAGAAGGCCATATGGCCTCAATTTACAGTAACTTGTGGGGCCTTCTCTTTGTTCGATGTAGGACACGCTTTTGGCGAAGTGGAGAATGTGACGTGTCTTCAATTATTTAAATTCCCAGTGAGGCCATTCGACCCAAATGATGTGGCCCAAGAATTCACAACGAATGTCAAGATAACAGTGTTCTCTGGAAAGAAAGACTTGTTTGATGATCTGTTTCAGAATAAGAGTTCGCTCCAAGAAATTTTGCGGGAAGCTCAGTCGAGGTTGTCTCCAGGAGACCTCCAAAAATTCATGTTATACAAAGAAAGAAGGCTGGCCAGTATTCCGCTAGAGAAACTGCGACTGCCTGCTAGAGAACCAACTCCAAGCATCAGCCTTAGTGAAAACTCTAGCACTTCCAGATCTAAGTCCAACGCCATGCAAGAAGTATCTGAGCATCCTGAAGAGTCTGTTCACGACCAAGGAAAAAACGAAGAAACAACCAAAGATACAACTCAGTCAAGTGCAATGTCTCAACAGCAAGTTATCGCCTCCCCACCAAGGAATCTCCCCCCTCCTATCATCAAAGCACCACTTGTCACAACAGAGCTAGATAAAGAGTGGGAAACTTCAATGAATTGATCAATCTTGAAGGACAAGCCCCGAAAACACCTGTGAATAATACACAGGTGGTGCAAGAAGTGGTTCCGACCATAGTCAGTAGTGCCGCAGAAGCAGAACGCCTTCCTATCGCTCCACCTTCAGAGCTTCTACTTAACGTAGAAGAAATTCCCCCACTGGATGTATTTTATAGTCCCCAACACAAAGCAGTTGTAAGGAGACAGAGAAAGAAAAGAAAACTAGAGAATACACTGTCTCAAGATGCTGAACATTTGGACATCTTATGGAAAGACCCCAATAATAATCCGACTGAAAATCTCACGAAGTTGTCTCAGATTGCAGGAGCATATGCTTCTGCAACTATTGACAAGGCCTCGGAAGTTCAGCAACTATTGAAGGAACAAGAAAATCATATACAACTACTACAACAACAGTTGCAACAATCCAATGCTAACACTAAAGCTTCCAGACAGCTCGAGAAACTACAGGAAGACTTTCAACAAATGCAGATAGGCTATCAAAGGAGTCTCGAAGAAAAAGAAAAACTGTTGCAGACTTTACAAGAAATGCATAAAGATGAGCCCAAACTAGAAGAATTCATTTCAGAATCTATTGGCTTGAACGAGCAACTACTGAAGCAACAAGAAGAGTTGGGACGTAAAATATCACAGTGGAGGCACTATTGTGAGCTAAGCGACAAAATCACCAGTCAAGTGGTGGACTTGCGGAGTGACTATGATCAGAATGACAAGAGGGTGACAGAATATTTGACTTGGCAAGATGATGATGAAGGCAAAAGGGCAGGTGCACCCAGGATAAATGAAAATCATAAGGAGTTGCTCTTTAATAAATGGGACGATCAAATCAGGCAGGCGGAGCAAGCAGCAGAGACAGTGGCAACTCAGGCGAGTATTCTTATCGACTATGTAAATGAGAATTTACACAGGGCCAATTTAATTGCAGAGACCACCCCGGGGTACCTACCAAACAAGTCGCAACTGGAAACAGAATGGAGGCAGAAAGCGAAGGCAAAAGGGAGAGCAATCCACGCATTGTCCAGGTTGAATTGGGAATGTTACTGGACGTACTTGGTTAAACTGCACAGCCAGTGGATGACGGTGAAATGCATTACAAACGCAACCGAAAAGGTAGCGCCAGCTCTCGTAGATGTCGTTTTCGTAGCCCAGCTCAGCGCGGAAATCAGTTAGCCGACTCTTCTCAAGCCTATGCTGAACACTTGAACTTTAAGGACCAAGTTCATAAGTGACTTCATTTAGAATGCTGTTTTTTTTTCCTTCAACTAGATTAGAAAAAGGACGGTTGTTTGAAAACCGCATCCTAAAATTTTGTAATAATACTATTATTAGAATTAGGTAGTAGTATTTTAACCCTTATCATTGCATTGGAGAAGGGTCCAGAAATTTGTCAAAAACTTGTCCTCGGAACATGCACTTCTGCACCCTCAGAGGAGGTTTTGATAAATGGATGGATCGTGATTTATTTATGTTTGCATTTTAATGTCTGCTACTGATGTTGCACTTCTGTACTCTTAGTAGATGTTAGAAAAAGTAGAGATAAATCATTATTGCTTGAAGTTTGTGAGTGAAATCAGTCATAAATGGTACTTTTATCTCTTCACCAATTTCTTCTTATATTCTTAGAGTGATATGCAGTTTTAGTTGTTTATATGTTAATGTATGAACGTGTGGTTTACCATTTGGCACTTCTGTACGGTGGAGTCATTTATTTGTGCTTGACATATGAATAACTTATTATGCGATATGCTATTCACAACTGTCTTGCCTAACTTTTTATGCAGAATGGTTTATCTTAATTGATTTATATTCTTATGATAGCTGAATGATCTTTATTACCAGTTATTGTTCGAAATCTTTTTAGATCGCATAATAGAGGAAATCTACCCCGGGTTAGCGTAGATTAGATGTGTTGTTTTTGTTAGATTACAATAGCATAGATACAGTTTAGAAGTTAGAGTTAAATTAGCTCGAATTACTTCTAGATCAACATTGTCAAACCCTACGCACACACACACCCCTTACATTGGGAAACTGGTCCCATTATCCCTAGTCGGACCCGCTATACCAAACAGACAAGGAGCTGCCAACCAAGTTCCGAACCGGGTGGGTATCCCCCTTGTTGTTGACCTGATTTCCGGGCCCTCAACATATTTGGCGCTAGAAGGAGGGCCTGAACATAGTGTCTGTTGGAATGATTTCCAAATTGTAAAATTTGAATCAGGATGGCTACTCATAAAATTCCCATTTGGAGTTGCATCCATGTTCCTACCTCTTCCAACACTCCACAAGATGTGGTAAGACTCTTGTCTCAGGTAAAATTCAACGGTAAGAATAATTCTTCTGCCTTTAATCATGCCCTTCAGTTTATTCAAAAGGTTTCAGGTTCTGATATCCAGAGAATTGATGAAGGCGTTTTGTGCAGGATTTTTACTCTTACATTCACAGCGGAAGCTAGAAAATGGTGCAGAACCCTCCCAGTTGCATCGATTCACAGCTGGGACCAATTCGTCAAGATTTTCATTTTGGAATTTGATTGTTATGACTACGACCGGGTATATGATGAAATTGATTATCTACGGAAGCAAGATGAACCCGTAAGGGATTTTAATATGCGATTTCATCTTAAATGTCTAAAGTATGATCTTGAGAGTGAGCTCACAGATGAAGAATCTTCGGATTATGATGAGTATTCCCTACCTCCTATGTCTGATCAAGCAGAAATTAGTTCAACCTTTGTTTCATTTTCTTCTAATATGAATGAACATTCCAAATTGAATACACAAATCATCCATAATGAAGAAAATCTGCGAAGCCTAGGGGTCATGCATGCTCTAATACCTGAAGACAAAAACGAGAATGCTGAAGGAGAAACTACCTTGGAACCAGGAGATGACTCTGATACAAAGTCAGACAATATCATTCCAAATCGACAAATGCAGATGCCAAGGTTAGAACAACAAACTATGTCTCTTTCAAAAAGTGTCAGCACACAAAGGTATGATCTAAAACCCGATGTCTATGATGAATCTGATGAACAAAGTTTTTTCCATGATGTTTTCAAATGCATTGTTCCAGATTCGCATTTTTCTCTTTATCCCGATGTTTTTAGTGATGATAATTTCTCCCCTCTCAATATTAAAGATATCTCAAAAAACACAGAGGGTTATTCAAATGACTCATCGTTAGATTTTCAAGATAAAGAGACAGCTTTAGCACATCCTTTGACCAATGTCAAACAAGAGCCGCTTGACCTCCCTTGTCTGAAAATATATAATGAAAAAGAGAAGCCTAGGGAAATCTGTAAAATCAGTTGTGATAGTTACTTTGACAACGATGATGTTGTTGAGTTATCCCAAGTAACTCAACTAGGTTCAGATAATGAGAAACATCCTAAATCAGAAATCATATCAGTCGACCCTCATTTCAAAGTAAAAGATCATTTACATGATTTTACTATCCAAGACAATACCCCGATCTATGATTCATATCATGAGGAAAGCTCCACACATGTTCGTAATCATAACTCATCTCCCGATTCACAAGACCTGGCCAGTTCTTGTGAAGAGCAAGATGTTACAAGTAAATCCCAGTTGTGCTGTAACACTATCTGTACAAATAGTCATTCCTTTCTTTCTCACTTGCACTCATTTTGTACAAAATCGGATTTCGTTTTAAATTTTCAAACTTTTGATAGACTATGTTTTAGCGATTTATATATGGGAACTTTCATTTCAAAAGAAATCGCTAAAAGCTCAGCGTTAACAAACAGTAGGTTACAAGCCATTGAAACTAAAAAATCATCTCCACAACCTGGCTTGTTATCCTTCCTATTACGAGATCATCAATTCATAACAGAAATCCATCCAAATTTTGATGATCCAATAGGTATCCAGTTGGAAAGAAGTTCTCATAAGAAAGGAAAATCAGACATAATTCCAGCTGAGGTTATATATTCTTATTCCACAGCCAACATTTACGGTCCAAGGAAAATTTGGTTCTTTACACTGATGTTTGGAAGTTTCATATGGCTAGGAATAAAAATGAATAGATGGTTCCATTGGAAATATCATTTCACATAGTCCATTTTCTATATATAGCTAGAATAGGAGTAGGAGTAATTTAGCTAAGTTATTAGGTTTGCTTTTGATAATTGATAGGCAAAATTAGACCTATTCTGTATATAACCCTAGGAAATATCTACCTCTCATTGCGATAAATATCTTTCTCCATAATAACACTTGCTTTGGTTAACGGCATTTGACATTTACTAAAGGCACCTTTTTCTGTCAAAGATTTTGAACTTCTACTTCTATGAACAGCAAATATTTTAGAAACTTGATCTTTATTATCATTAGAACTTTAACCCGAATATGATGCTAGTTTCAACTCCAAGAAAGCTGAAGAAAGCTACCTCGGTAAAGAAATTGTTTTATGTCAGTACAATGAAAGGTATCAATAATTAAATAAAGGTTCTCTGTAGAAACAGCCATAACCAAACAACTCCATCATTGTCGTCCAGAGCTTTCTTAAGGAAAAACAATGACTTCCTCCCTGCTAAAGGAAATCGCAGCATTCAGAGGAACAATCCAAAAAAAAGACACTATATCTCAAAGAATAAGAGGTCTCATCACGAGCCGGCTTATCATGATCACAAATATTATAACTTGCTGACTTTGCCAAAACTGTCTATCAAAACAGGGCAATGACTCAAGATTGTTGCAATCAAAAGACAAGGGGTCTCATCACGAGCCAGCTTGTTCAGCAAAAGTGTAAGTCAGGTGAATGACTGTGTCATAATTTGGCCACCAAACCAAGACATTGTTCTTTAGAGAATAAAAAAAGGAAAAAGTGTCAAAAAGGATTTTTCTCCGAGAAGTTGTAAATAACCTTAAGCAGGATAAAGGATCATTGCTGGGTAATAGGTAACCCTGTCGAGGCTATGGACGCCTGCTGGCAGCAGAGGCTCTACCTGCGACAAAGGAGCATATTTAAAAGAGGTTGTTACATAGGGAAGACTTTATTTTATGTTTTACAAGACCAAGTAATGACTGATTTAAATGCAAGGACAAACTGAGGATGCAAGTAATTGAAATAGAAAGGGGTTGAAACAAAACGTCATTGACAGTTTGAAGTGCCATTTGCTTTATCTTTTTATAATAAAATTCAAGTTTTCTAAATAAAAAAAAATTTTCAGGAGTTTGAAAGCGTCAATAGAAAATCAGAGATAACTGGTTCTCCCAAGTGAATCGCCAATTGTTGTGGCCAGCAACACCCCCCCTAGTTCATTTAAGTGTCAATCAAGATACTTGAATGAATGGGGACCCTTAGTTAATTTTTAGGAAAAGCAAGTGTTTCTTCTTAAGGTTACAATCATATGCTTATGAAAAGCCTCTTGGATATTTTAAGCCTAAGTTTATGATGAGAAGAAAATCTTCAAAGTCGCGTTGCAAAAAGATAGGAAATATCTTCATTTCTCTTTAAAAAATCGATATGTGCACGATCCTTGTGTTAACAATAAAATCGCATCGCAACAAAGTAGCGCCCATAAAGAAAAGCTTAAAGATTCACCGATCTGCGATAACGCCGATCGCTAGATCGCATATCGCAGAAGTGAGCAACAGTTTTGACAAACATCAAAATTCTGCGATTTGCGATGATGCGATTAGCGATCGCGTGACATGCGAGGTTACGTCAACAAATCATAAATCACTCCAGTACGAATCCTTCAGGCACGCCATTCAAAGAAAAGCCACTTACCATAATCTGACCCGAAATTATGTGCTTTTAATGATAGTAAATGAATTAGTTGTCAGTTATTAAATGGGTTAAAGATGCGTGCCTCGCTAGAAATTTACTTCACGTAAGGTGGCATGTTTGATTGATTTGTTGCATTTAAAACTCTCCCATCACCTTTTTGGATCAGTCATTTCCATTTCACTCGTAATCTGCAGGAACAAAGAGCTAAGACGACTCAGGCTGAAACGGAAAGAGAAATGGGGAAGAAAAATAAAGCTCAAAGCTCCGAAGCAAGGGAGAAGACTAAGGAGATGGCGCCCCTATACACAGACACAGCTTGTAATAGAGACGCAGGGATATCAACATGGGAAGGCATGTACAGGCTGTTAGAAGAGGAAAAACCTAGAATAATGAAGGTTGTTGCTGTCGCAGGTGCACCACGCTCTTCTGAGGCGTCCTTAGAGGACCTAGCATGTTCATTCCTTCACAGAATAGCGGCAAGACCCAAAATTCTACCATATACAGACATGATCAAGTGGATACTGGATGATGCAGACTTGAACAACAGACAATTCAAAGTTCATGGACATGGGCTCGTCGGATCGTTTGCTGCACAAGATTTGAAGCTTATGTATCATCTTCCAGAACCCCAAGCGACCTATAACACACAATTTGTTAAGAAGTTCGCGGCGGAGAATCTAGATCTATCAGACACCACTAAAGAATGGTCTAGAAGAGACGATCCGCTAAAAAAGGATATAAATGGTATGTACAGCACTGGTTCTCTCACCTCTCCATATTGTTTTGCTGCGGCCATGCTCTGTAGGTTATTTGGGATGCCGGATATCAATAAGTTTTCATCTGAGTGGCTACCATTAATTGATGCTGCCACTAACGCCGACATCCTAGATTGGGCCAAAATCCTTTCTGATACTCTATACATGGCTGTTCTCAATTACCGGTCTAAGAGATCCTTGTCTCAAAGGGTCTATCCTCCTTTTTATCTGTCTGCCTATATTATGGATTCTGTTTGTCTTGTATCTGAATTCCCTATTATGGGTTGGAAATGGACTAACCAAGACCCATTGCCCATCCATGTTTATCATAAGGTATTATGGGATTCCTAGTTTGCCCCTCACTTTTACCAGATTTGCCATGGGCTTATTTTTCCCCTATATAGAATGATGTATGATAAAGACCCCCCAAGGTGCTCTCCCGAGGCCCAAATTGACATCATCCCCGTCGCAAGATGGTTCGGGGAAGAATGGTTTACTTACATTAGAGTTTTTGGAAGCACTGTACCTCCACATGTCCTACCCTTATATGTCCCTGATAAGCTTTTGGCTCGGGAAATCGCTTATCAAACCTGTTCCGAAGGCGGCCTAACCAAAGAACTAAAGGACAAGAAGAAGGCCATATGGCCTCAATTTCCCGTAACTTGTGGGGCCTTCTCTTTGTTCGATGTAGGACACGCTTTTGGCGAAGTGGAGAATGTGACGTGTCTTCAATTATTTAAATTCCCAGCGAGGCCATTCGACCCAAATGATGTGGCCCAAGAATTCACAACGAATGTCAAGATAAGAGTGTTCTCTGGAAAGAAAGACTTGTTTGATGATCTGTTTCAGAATAAGAGTTCGCTCCAAGAAATTTTGCGGGAAGCTCAGTCGAGGTTGTCTCCAGGAGACCTCCAAAAATTCATGTTATACAAAGAAAGAAGGCTGGCCAGTATTCCGCTAGAGAAACTGCGACTGCCTGCTAGAGAACCAACTCCAAGCATCAGCCTTAGTGAAAACTCTAGCACTTCCAGATCTAAGTCCAATGCCATGCAAGAAGTATCTGAGCATCCTGAAGAGTCTGTTCACGACCAAGGAAAAAACGAAGAAACAACCAAAGATACAACTCAGTCAAGTGCAATGTCTCAACAGCAAGTTATCGCCTCCCCACCAAGGAATCTCCCCCTCCTATCATCAAAGCACCACTTGTCACAACAGAGCTAGATAAAGAGTGGGAAACTTCAATGAATTGATCAATCTTGAAGGACAAGCCCCGAAAACACCTGTGAATAATACACAGGTGGTGCAAGAAGTGGTTCTGACCATAGTCAGTAGTGCCGCAGAAGCAGAACGCCTTCCTATCGCTCCACCTTCAGAGCTTCTACTTAACGTAGAAGAAATTCCCCCACTGGATGTATTTTATAGTCCCCAACACAAAGCAGTTGTAAGGAGACAGAGAAAGAAAAGAAAACTAGAGAATACACTGTCTCAAGATGTTGAACATTTGGACATCTTATGGAAAGACCCCAATAATAATCCGACTGAAAATCTCACGAAGTTGTCTCAGATTGCAGGAGCATATGCTTCTGCAACTATTGACAAGGCCTCGGAAGTTCAGCAACTATTGAAGGAACAAGAAAATCACATACAGCTACTACAACAACAGTTGCAACAATCCAATGCTAACACTAAAGCTTCCAGACAGCTCGAGAAACTACAGGAAGACTTTCAACAAATGCAGATAGGCTATCAAAGGAGTCTCGAAGAAAAAGAAAAATTGTTGCAGACTTTACAAGAAATGCATAAAGATGAGCCCAAACTAGAAGAATTCATTTCAGAATCTATTGGCTTGAACGAGCAACTACTGAAGCAACAGGAAGAGTTGGGACGTAAAATATCACAGTGGAGGCACTATTGTGAGCTAAGCGACAAAATCACCAGTCAAGTGGTGGACTTGCGGAGTGACTATGATCAGAATGACAAGAGGGTGACAGAATATTTGACTTGGCAAGATGATGATGAAGGCAAAAGGGCAGGTGCACCCAGGATAAATGAAAATCATAAGGAGTTGCTCTTTAATAAATGGGACGATCAAATCAGGCAGGCGAAGGAAGTAGCAGAGACAACGGCAACTCAGGCGAGTATTCTTATCGACTGTGTAAATGAGAATTTACACAGGGCCAATTTAATTGCAGAGACCACCCCGGGGTACCTACCAAACAAGTCGCAACTGGAAACAGAATGGAGGCAGAAAGCGCAGGCAAAAGGGAGAGCAATCCAGGCATTGTCCAGGTTGAATTGGGAATGTTACTGGACGTACTTGGTTAAACTGCACAGCCAGTGGATGACAGTGAAATGCATTACAAACGCAACCGAAAAGGTAGCGCCAGCTCTCGTAGATGTCATTTTCGCAGCCCAGCTCAGCACGGAAATCAGTCAGCCGACTCTTCTCAAGCCTATGCTGAACACTTGCAACTTTAAGGACCAAGTTCATAAGTGACTTCATTTAGAATGTTGTTTTTTTTTCCTTCAACTAGATTAGAAAAAGGACGGTCGTTTGAAAACCGCATCCTAAAATTTTGTAATAATACTATTATTAGAATTAGGTAGTAGTATTTTAACCCTTCTCATTGCATTGTAGAAGGGTCCAGAAATTTGTCAAAAACTTGTCCTCGAAACATGCACTTCTGCACCCTCAGAGGAGGTTTTGATAAATGGATGGATCGTGATTTATTTATGTTTGCATTTTAATATCTGTTACTGATGTTGCACTTCTGTACTCTTAGTAGATGTTAGAACAAGTAGAGATAAATCGTTATTGCTTGAAGTTTGTGAGTGAAATCAATCATAAATGGTACTTTTATCTCTTGACCAATTTCTGCTTATATACTTAGAGTGATATGCAGTTTTAGTTGTTTATATGTTAATGTATGAACGTGTGGTTTACCATTTGGCACTTCTGTATGGTGGAGTCATTTATTTGTGCTTGACATATGAATAACTTATTATGCGATATGCTGTTCACAACTGTCTTGCCTAACTTTTTATGCAGAACGGTTTATCTTAATTGATTTATATTCTTATGATAGCTGAATGATCTTTATTACCAGTTATTGTTCGAAATCTTTTTAGATCGCATAATAGAGGACATCTACCCCGGGTTAGCGTAGATTAGATGTGTTGTTTTTGTTAGATTACAATAGCATAGATACAGTTTAGAAGTTAGAGTTAAATTAGCTCGAATTACTTCTAGATCAGCATCGTCAAACCCTACACACACACACACCCCTTACATTGGGAAACTGGTCCCATTATCCCCAGTCGGACCCGCTATACCAAATGGACAAGGAGCTGCCAACCAAGTTCCGGACTGGGTGGGTATCCCCCTTGTTGTTGACCCGATTTCCGGGCCTTCAACATTTAGAAAGGTAACTTTTTGATGCATTTTTATTTATTTTAAACAAGTATGAGTAATGTTTGAGTTTTTGTGCAGAATATTGGATTTTTCAGGGAAAATTTATCATTTTCAACAAAAAGCATTGGAGTCCTCTTTAAGCTCTTTTTTGACTCGTAAAACATGAAAAGATTGCCGAGTTTTTCGTTTTAAGCTCGTTAAAACGGAATTAAAAGGACGGTCCACTTATAGCTCTTTTCTGACCATATAAACATGAAAATATTGTCGGGATTTTGTCATTTCAAGTTCGATATTGGTTATAAAACGACATGTCATTGATCACTTTTTTACTTTTTTCGGATCAGAAACACTAATTATGAAAAGTACTCCTTGATCGTAATGGTCAAGCGGTTCTCTCAAGTATTATTTTACACTTTTTCGGGCTTGGGAGACACAAATTTACGAAAAAGGACAACCATGGAGTTTTCTTAAGTTTTTCTTCTGACTCCCTAAAATTGAAAAACACTGAGCTTCTCCTATATTGGACTCATTAAAATTTAATAGTAAAGGACCTGTTCAATTTTAAACAAGAACGAACCACTCCTTCTTAGGGTTCGAATTTTAAACTAAGTTGGATTCATCCAAAGGATGAGCTTATAACCAAGCAAATGTTATCCTCCTCAAGCTTGTCAAAAATAAAGAGGTACTTGCCAGAAATGGTGGGGGAAAAGAGAGAAAAATGAACCTGTTTGTTATACTTTGTGTTTTAGAAAAGCATTTAACCACTCTTGAACACGACACTTTTTTTTCACCTGGGTTGGAAATCCTTTGCTAACAGTTAATCAAACCATATTGAAAGTCTTCAGCCAGTTTCTGGGTATTAGCTTTGGGTCAATTATCACCAAACCATTTGCAGTGTCGTTATGTGTTCAAGAGGTAAGTCCAAATAAACCATTCATCTGCAAAATATCTGTCATCCATCTTGACCATCCCTAAGTTAGTCCTTGCGAAATATATTTCTTTAAACTTGATCTATGCTTTCGTGTTGTGGGCTTGCCTATGACGGATCGCTTTCTATCGACTTCAGCTCATTATCTAGAAAGATGATCTAGAAATTGTCAGTACCTTGGAATCTTCATGCCTCAATGGCAAGTTTCTTGCCTTCGACGATAGGTTGCATCATTGACCTTCGATCAAAGGATTCTGTGACATGTTTGACCTCAGCTCATCTATTCACATTTCATGGATTGTACTGAGTACTTTGAGAGCCATTGACATTACTGGTGGTTTCTCTCACACTTGATAACAGTTCACATCATTTAATGGTAATCAAGTGGTTTCTACCATGTTCGACTTCGACACATTCATTCAAATGGATAGAATCATACTAGTTTGGGAAGCCGAAATCAAGACCCTGGATCTAGTTTCCACCATCCAGGCTACGAGGAATTTTGTTATTCATTATACAGTGGACTATTCATAAATAGATGGCTGTGCCCATACTGTGTCTACATATGTCTATACTTGTGATGTATTATAAAATCATTCCTATATCAGAGCAGTTTAGTTAGTTTTCCAGCCAGTTTTGATCTGATTATGGGAATGCCTACCTCAGCAATGATATGTTCACACATCTATATATATATATTGTATATGAATGTTTTTACAGGTCTTGACCAGGGTGTCCACAGGATGATCCTTGAAATGATAAAGTACTTCACTCTTCTTAGATGACAAATGGTATCCCCATTTATTACAAACTTCGCACTTTAGGGGGCAATCTGTTGCACAAAATATTGTCACCATGACATTCTGCAATCTGTGTGAGTCTATCACCACTCATACTTTCCTCCTTTACAAGTCTTAAACCTCAGTTCTTCATGTCAATCCTTGAAAAAGAAGAGAAAGCCCTTAAAAGTTTCTAAAACTCTAGTTCCGCACTTTCTCTTAGCATTACCTGCAGTCCCGCACCTATTGGTCATGTCCCCTGCTTCCCTGACCGCTCTGTTTCTATGTAATGGGTGTGGACCCCTGTAAAAGTAAAAAAGGCACAAGTACATTCTTAAAAACTCACTTTGGATTATTTCTGGAAGCTTCTAGAGGGAATCTTGAGGTGGCAAGTTCGCTCCTTTAAGGTTAATGCATTCCATACCTAAAGGAGCTAACCCCTTGATGTGAGGAGCTTATCCCTTTGAAGGAGGACTCTATCCCTTCATAGGTGGACTTGTAACTTCCTTCCTCTGCACTATAAAATGGGGCATTGGGCTGGTTATTGAGGAGGTTGAAAGCTGAATATTTTTGAGGTGAAATGTTGTTGGAATTTAGTCTTCCTAATTGAGCTTGAGAGGAGAGATTACATATCTTTTTGATCTCATTGGGAAGAGTGTGAGGCTTTTCAAAGTAGAGGAGATTTCTGCTTGGACCCTGGGAAGATCTTGTACAACATCAAGGCACCAAAGGTTGTAAAGTTATTCTATTTTCAAAGTTAATACAACCAAGTTTATTTTTCTCAATAATCTGCGTTTTATGGTTTATTCCATGGATTCGTTGATCACCATGATGAATATGATTTATCATATTAGCTATGCAAGTGATATTTGATGTGTGCTTGTTTGTGATTGCAGGTTCTCAAAAGGAAACTCGTTTGGACGGTCGAAGCGTGGTTTCCACAAACTAGCGTTCGACTTAAGGTAGGGTCTAAAACACCTCTTAGCTTTTATTAATAAATCGCAATATATTTAGAGAAAGGTGGATTTGCTTGTCCTGCTTGTCGCTAGATATCTGTTGATACTAGGGAGATCGGTCTTGTACGCAAGAATAATTTATCTGGCCGACAAGATATCTTGCTATATCCTATCAGCCCTACCTGGAAGAATGGTCGATGGGGATCATAGGGCATTTTTAAAATATTGGATAGATTCCTTGTCCAAGAGGATATAATTCTTCGCATGAAAGAGTTATGCCCATAGATCCTCCCTTCACACATTTATGATCATTTCCCTATATTTATGGAATGAGCGGGGGTACATAAGAGACATGCTTTCCCATTTAAATTTAATGACTTTTGGATGAAGGAGAAGGATTTTATTTCTCTATTTCGTGATAGTTGGAGTGAGACAAGAGTGAACCCTAGGGCTTCGAATATGGCTTCATTATGTCACAACATGAAAATTCTCAAAGACAAGGTTCTGAAATGGGCAAGGAAAAAGAAGAATGAGATGGTGAGGGAATTGATTTGGATCGACGATTAGATGAAGCTCCTTGAAGACCCTCGAGATCCACTATACTTTTTCTATTTTTCCAAAAATATGATTCTTTAACTAGAGCAATGAATTAACAAAATTATGAAGAGGCAAGTAGAGGAATGACAACAAAAAAGAATGTTTACGTGGGTGGAATAAGGTTACAAAAACAACCATTTTTCCATAGACAAACATCTTCTGGGAGAAATAAAAACTCAATTTGGAGTATTAAGGATGTATCATGGTGTCTTCTACAATCACAAGTGGAAATACAAAAGGAAACTCTTCAACACTTTAGTAACCATTACAGTGAAAGATATGTTCTTCCTTTCACTAATCAGATGGAGTTCTCCAACCTATTCCCTATCATGGTTTATGAGGAGGGAAAAGATCAAATGGAGAGACCAGTCATAAAGGACAAGGTTTTGATGATCCTGAAAGAAAGGGAAAGAGGTGAGTGTCTAGGACTAGATGGTTAGTCTATGGAACTATATATTCACTTCGAGCAAACAATGCTCGTTGATCTTATAGATTTGGTACAGTAGTCCGAGATACTATGTAGGGTAACAAGAAAGATGAATGAACCTTTGATTACATTAATACTAAGGTAATGAATCCCTCTTCCTTCTCGGATTATTGTCCAATTTCATTGTGTAATATGATCTATAAGATGATATCCAAGAACACTGGAAATCAGATCAAGCCATCATTGTCAAAGTTTGTCTCTACAATTTCTACAAAAATGGTATGTTCATGATGTAGTTTCCAATGCAAAAGAATTTATAAACTGCAAGAATACCCATTGAATTGAAGCTTTCCTAGTGAGGATAAATCTTATAAAAGCCTATGAGTGTGTTAACTAGGAATTCTTGAGAATGATGCTAATTAAGATCATTATTGGTGCACTTATGGTGGAGCGGATCGTGACTTTCATATCATCTATTAATTTTGTTGTCATCATCAATAACCTTAGAAAAAATATTTTCAAGGCATCTTGGGGTATTAGATGGGGATGTGCCCTATCTCTTCTCCTATTTTTGTTGGTGATTGACTGGTTAAGAAAAAGGATTTCAAATGCACATGAAAGGGGTGTCATTATAAGATGTCGGTTGAAAAATGAAATTTCCCTTACAAACTTCATGTTCGTGGATGATGTGATTGTGATTGGGAAGGAAGTAATCAGATAATTGAAGGATCTAATTGACAATATAAGATCTTTCAAATAGGTTTCAGGTCTATTAATGAACAAGATTAAGTCAATTTGATATCAATAAACCCTTAGGGGGAAACAATTAAGAAGATTGCATCTTTGTTCAGCATCCAAACGATCTCTTCGAATGGAGGGTTTAAGTACCTCGATTTCTTCTTGAAGTTGAATGATTATGAAAACAAAGACTAGGATTGATTATCTCTTAAATTTGAGAAGAAGCTACACTTATGGTCTCATAAGTGGTTATCACTAGGAGGCAAACTCATTATGATCAAATATGTTTCACAAAGTATCTCCATATATTCGATGCATAAATTCAAATTATCGAAGGGTATTGTAAATAAGATCAAGTCTATCATTATGCAATTTCTATGGGTCGGTAATGGTTCCAATAGGAAAATCCACCTTGTCTGAAGGGAGGTGCTTGCTATTCAAGTAGATGAAGGTGGATGGGGTTTCAAATATGCACAATGTTTTAATTTGGCCTTATTTCTCAAAATGTTTTGGGGGGTGTGTGGTGATGGATTATGACATCAAATCATTAAAGTTAAATATCTTAAAACCAAGGAATTAGATGACTGGATAATAGAGGGTGCTATGATCCTAGAGTGGTTTCCCAATCTTGGAGAAGCTTGTTGCAAACAAAACACTGGTTCCTTGGGAACCTAAGATGAGAGATCGACTCAAGATCTCTTCTGGAAATCAGATTGGACGCATTCAGTGGAATGACAAGTAATCTGACAGGTAATCATACTCTATCTTTATCCTTGATTTCCTTTTTACATGAATTGGGTATATATGTTCTTAAGGATATGTCTAGTATACTTGAGACAGTGTCACATTCAACCTCTTGGAAAGAAGCTAGGGATTTGGGTCTAATGGGAGACTTTGTTGAAGAATGGAAGGAATATATATTATAGTTGAAGTTTGCAGGGATAATGTTGACTCCAAAGGAGGATAGACTAACTTGGTGTGGTGGATTTCAGGAAGGCCACATTAAGGTAAGTGAACCATACTCCATCAATAAACATGGTTCATCTATGGATCTTTGCTACAATTGGTTCAACAGGTCATGGAGGTGGAATATGACACAAAAACTTAAATGTTTTGTATGGTTAGCGGTTCACAACAGATTCCTGATGTGGGATAATATCATCAAGAGGGGCTTCTAGGTCCCAGGTAGGTGTGGTTTATGTTTGGTTCAAGTAGTTGTTAACCATGTTTTCCTGCAGTGTCCCTTTTTGTTTTCGGTGTGGTTTGGGGTGCTCAACATTCAGAACATCAAAGTAAGTTTGGATAGGACAAACATTGGAACATGTCTAAGGCATTGGTTTGCTGAGTACAAGTCTCACAAGCATTTGTCATTTTTTTCCCTATGCATATTATGGAGGGAAAGGAACAATTGCATTTTTTAGCAAGCACAGTCAACTGTGAGAAGGAATTGCATTAAGATTTCAACATATTTTAAGGAATAAGGTCTCCATGGGGACAAGAAACCACAATCCAATTGGTGCCCAAGGAACCCATTAGAGAAATGTTGAGGTCTAAAATGGGCCTCAAAACAATAATGTAGAACCAAAATAAACCTTATAAGAACCAATAAGATTCAAGATGATGATGTAAACCATGATTGATGATTCACCATTTTTGGAGTTGAAAAGTAAAAAGTAAAAAAATTAAAAAATTAAAAAAAAAACTATTTTTTCAACTTGTATTTTTAACTCATCTCCCTATGATTTTACTCAAATTTCGAGCACAAGCACTCATTGTATGCAGAATCTAATTTATTATCCAAGAAGTGCCCATGTTGTATACTTTTGACGAACCTTGCTACACAAAAAATGAGCAATACATGAAAAGCATGATTGCAATCACATTTTTTCATGTATTTTTCATTTTTCGTGTAGCAGGTTCCATCAAAAGTACACAACATGGGTACTCCTTGGATGATGAATTAAATTATGCATCCAATGTGTGTTCCCGCTCGAAATTTGAGTAAAACCATAGGGAAATTAATTTAAAATACGAGTTGAAAAAGTAGTTTTTTCATTTTTCCCTCTAAAATTTGATGATGTAATCAAATCTTATTTTATTATTTCTATTATATATTTTTAATACTCTTTAGGAGGTCCAATTTAGACCTCAAAATTTCTCTAATGCTATGGGTGTACTATCTAGCTGTTTTTTTTATGGGGCCACATCTTTCGAGCCTTGTGGCAACGGGATGGTTATCCATTTGGGGCTCAAAGACTTTTACTGTTTTGTCTGGTTTAGCAGTAAATGATCGAACACCAGGGCATAACTTCTTGCATTGTGGGGAGTCTTATATTGTTCCAAATGGCTTGGAATTGAGGATATTATCATATTCAAAGACTTCGCGGTAGTTGTTGAATGGGCAAGCGAGAGATATAAATTGGAAACTCCTAAGCTTTCTAACTAGAAAAGGAGGATTAGGGTATTGATTAATGAATTCAAAAGGGTTTCTATTTCCCATATCTACAAAGAACAAAATAGTGAGACAGACTTATTGTCAAAAGAAGGATGCAATCCAGAGCCGAGGGAAATTAGCTTCGAGGCATTTGAAAATGGATGTCTTCAGTAGACCTGGGTATAGCATGATATGATGGGAAGTCATAGGACGAGAATCTCATGTGATATAAATTGCTATTTCTGGTATACAATCGTGACAAACATATATTGTTTTTTGTTTTTTGGACATCTACTTAGAGGTAGTTACCATTATGTGTAAAGGGAAAAATAGAAGTTGTCTTCACAGAGATAGTCTCAAGATACTATAGAGAAATAGATATTGTCAAAAAGCTATGTAAGAAACAAGAGGTTTATGTCACTGTTTTGGTACAACAAGTAGTAAGTTACCATTATTTGTAAAGAGAAAAATAAAAGTTGTTTTCATAGAGATAGACACGAGATAGTATAAATAAATAGATATTGTAAGCAAGAAACAAGAGGTTTATGTAACTGTTTTGATACAGCAGGTAGTAAGTGGAGAAAATCATATCTAAATGGACTTTCTTTGATAACTAAAAATAACGTTTTTCCTTCTCGAAAAAGAACACAATTATTACCATTGTGAATATATATATATTACCATTGTGAATATATATATATATTTTAATTAAAATCACATTTTATCATAGTATCTATAGCTACAAACACCTGTGCAACAAACAGATTCTGCAATTAATATGTATCCTATTGCTTAGATTAAAAGTCTGACAAATAAATCCGAAGCCATCCCGAAATGACAACTAAAAATATTCTCCAATATAATATGGTGCTGCGAAATCTGCGTTGTGTCACTGGTAGGCCATAATATTTCTAGTAAGCCATCGTTAAGCTTATTAGATATTCTAAAAATGGTTAAAAGCTTTTGCATAAACGAACAGAAAGCGATCGCCCACCTTATTCCCCCACAGAAGACATGACCGACTCAGGGTCTTCTGCTACCATCATATTCTATTATGGACAGATACAACATACACAATCGGTATTTACCATGAAAAATCTCTCTGTTGTGACGAAATCACTAAATCGTCACTGAAGATATAAGCGATCCGATCAACAACCCACGATTTACTAAATTGGTTATCAGGTATTCCCTCTGGCATAAGGAAAGATCTGCAGAGAGGGCACGTCGTCTGACGATGATCAAGCCACTTATCAAGACAAATCATATGAAATACATGATGGCAATTACACAATTCTCTGATATGCTCCTCTTCCTCGAAGGAGTTCAAGCACACAGCACACACGATATCATTCGCCATCGCCTCGCAGAATGTCTCGGCAAACTTCCCGAATGGAATGACAGGCAAGTTTTTTCTAATAGTATCAGCAGAGATTGAAGGAACAGAAGAAAAATTCATGTCAGGTAAATCTTGCCATGAAGAACTGTCTGTTGGATTTAGAGACGTCTAATTACAAATATTAAGTTGGACATACGTGCATTGTGATTATAATGTCAAATACTGTAAGCGAGATTACATTTATGTAATGATTAAAATATGCCAAATAATGTGATTAATTAAATCATGGCATTATACGTATTTAAATAAGGATTTGGATACAAATACATATAGAATAATATTAAACAATTATAATTGTTAATGGACCGATTATAATTGATTAAAATAATAGCAGTAATAAATTTGAGCTGAATAAGGAAATCAGAATCTATTCTGATTGATTGATTGATTGATTGATTGATTTCAAAATCTGAAATTTTAGATTTCTTGACAGACTTGTTTCAGCTAAATTTTAGCTGCCTTAGGATTGGGGTTTTGCACTGCTATAAAAGGGCTGAGTCTCCAAGGCTTGCAATCATCTCAGAAAAATTGTCTGCTCCATTGAAGACTAGATACTCTGTCATTTGGGATAGCCAGAGAAAAGGATTGCAAGTTCTTGGAAGGATTCAAGAGCCAATAACTCAAGTCAAGACCAGGAGCCTTTGAGGATGGAAAGTAAGTTCCGCTGTGCATTAATTTCAATTTCTTACAAAGGAGTAGATCTTGGTTGGGGTTTAAAGTAATTAGGAAAACTCACAAATTAAATCTAACAATTGGTATCGGAGCTCCCTTATGTAAGAATCCGTGCTTGATTTTTGGAGATTAGCTGATTTTGTTTCGTATGTGAAGTTGTGAACTCTCATAACAATTTTAATCCAAATGCTCACGCAGAAGAGGATCGAATATGCAGACATATAACTGGAGAAATTAGATGGTTTATGTTTCAGCTCTTATTTCTCCTTTCACTTATGGTTTTCGATTTCTTGCATCTCGTTTTATATATGGCCAGTGCGAAATCGAAGTTGGAATTCGAATCTTGCATAACACAATATTGTTCAGAGATTTATTTTTCGATTCCTTCTCTACCCTTGTTTTAATTGCAGGTTAATTTCAAATCTCCCTTCATTTAAAGAGAATTTGGTTCACCAGTTTGTGTTTCGGTTGAGATGTATTGTAAATTTACAGTGGTTGGGATTGACTATTTTGGTTTCTCCGAACTATATTTTTTGTTAATAATTTTACCAATACAAATATATTGTTGAAAATCAGTCTCCCAAACAATGAACCTACTTTAAGCAATCTGTTGTATAAAATGTTGCCTTCTGGTTGGTAGTCAGTTGGAAGAAATAGAAAAATAGTCACGGGATTGTTTTAAAGATGAGCTAGGGAATGGCATGAAAAACATGTTATTCCTAATTTGTTGAACAGTTAATAAGCAACTTTATGATTTTGATTCTAAGTTGGTGTGGTTCCGCATTCAAAGGAAACCCTCCAGAATTGCTGTAGATGCCTGTTGCTCTAACTTGGCTCGGGGCGTCTTTGCTAGCAGCCAAGGTTCTAATAACCTGTGGAGTCTTTAAATTGCTGTCAAGCACATTTATCTAATTTAGTACATGTATGTCTATCAGTGTTTACAAACAATAAAAACCCACCAGCGCCCTGTAAGGTTGGCTCTATCCATATGTGCATCAACTCTGGCCATTTTTATGTCTGAATTTTATTCAAATAGAATGTACATGTATATTTCTGTTTATTGGAATAAATTCTTATCATCGAGAAGAGTAATTGTAAGTAATTGTAAGTGATTGTAATTTAGGTTATAATAATTATAATTACTATAATTACTATAATTACTATATGCTATATTTAGGCTAATTATTAGGATTTAGATATTATTTAAAATTGGTATTAACACCAATTAAAGGGTATAATACTGAATTCTAAATTGATCACAATAATGCTAATTATGGCATAAAAATTTGTATTAACGTTAATTACTGATATAATACCAAATTCGGATTTTATCACAATAATGCTAATTATGGCATAAAATTTGTATTAACGTTAATTATTGATATAATACTAAATTCGGATTTGATCACAATGATGCTAATCATGGCAACCATAAAATTATTTAGTATTCTCTAAATAAATTATTTAGTATTCTCTAAATAAATTATTGAAGCATTTCTAAAAGGTAATCATTGTAGAAACTGCTAAAGTTTTACTAAAATCTAATAATTATTTTGATGAATATAGTTGACATATTAAATTTAAAAGTGTTATAAGATACTGTATTCTATATAGGACGAGTAGATTCTATAGGTACGTCCTAGATTAGGTTTTAGACATAATTTTGGAATCTAACTAAAGACGGTGTTTGGTATACATGTGTTGTTTTCGCATGAGTCAAGCATTGATGTTCGCAAACGAACCGCTCTCTGTAAGACAATTGCAAGGATGACTCATGACAAGTTGAAGTAACGTGCTAGCAATGGACGTGGGTGTTAGCTTTCCCAAAGGAGGGTTGGCGCCTGCTAAGTTGTTTGGTGCATAAGGGTTGCCTGAAGGTAATGATTGCACCCAAAGGTGTTTCATTACTGAATGGTGTTTTTGGCTAAAGTTTTAATGGAGCAAATAGTTTTACACATGCCTTTAGATAGATTTTAGAATTATGATTAAGGATCAAATCGTGACACATCGTATCTAAATTATTTCCTTGTTCTTGAATTTTTCAGATCCAAACATAATGTCAAGTCTGAGTCAGATTAAGCCCCTCATGGGGAACAATTTCAAACAGTGGGAGGAAAAGCTGAAATTAGTCTTAGGGATCATGCAATTGGACACAGCACTGAGATTTGATCGCCCCAAGCCTAATAAAGAGAGTGAGGTAACTCCTCAAGAGAAGGCTGATATTGCTAGATGGGAGCATTCAGATCGCATGTGCATAATGGTGATGAAGCAAACGATCCATGAGACCTTTCGAGGCATCATACCTGATACAGAGACAGGCGCTGTTGCATACCTTAAGGCCCTTGAAGAAAAATTCACAAAGAGTAAAAAGACTGATGTTAGTACACTCTTTGTGAAGTTGGCAACAATAAAATACAAGGGAAAAGAAGGGGTTAGAGAGCATGTTATTGAGATGACAAGACTTCAACGTGCCTTGAAAGGGCATAATTATGACATCTCTGATGAGGTTCTCATTGAATTCATTTTTCTGTCTCTCCCGTCTAACTTTAGTCAATTCAAGATGACTTATAATTGTGAAAAAGAGACGTGGACATTACCTGAGTTTGAGGCTCGGTTGGTGCAGGAGGAAGAGAGACAGAAAATGACTAAGGGAGAAAGTGCTCATGTAGTAACATCTAATCCTAAGGGTAAAGGCAAGAAGCGCAAGTTTACTGCCAAGGAAAAGGGACCTACCAAGGTAGCTGCAAACAATGCCACGCAGAAAAGCAAGAAGGAAGATACTTCTGCGAAAGCAGGAGAAAGGAACTGTTTTTTCTGCAAAGCGCCAGGACATACAAAGAAATTCTGCACCAACTATCATGCATGGTTGGCAAAGAAAGGTATGTCTCTTGCTTTGGTTTGTTCTGAAGTTAATTTAAGTTCTGTATCTAGATATACTTGGTGGATAGATTCAGGTGCAACGACTAACATCAGTATGTCGATGCAGGGTTGCCTAAGCCATCGCAAGCCAAGTGAGGCACAGCGCTACGTTTACGTAGGAAATGGCAATAAAGTAGAAGTGGAAAGCATAGGAAAATTTAGATTATTATGTAAGACAGGATTTTATTTAAGTTTTGATGCTTTAGTGGTTCCATCTTTCAGAAGGAACCTAATTTCTATATCTTATTTGGACAAAATTGGTTATGTATGTTCATTTGGTAATGGAAATTTCAGTTTGTGTCAAGATTCTAAGCTTCTTGCTTCTGGTATCCTGTCTTCTTATGATAATCTTTATTTTCTAGATATAGACACTTCACATTCAGAGGCACTGCATATAGATAATAGAAAACGTAAATTAACTTGTGAGAAATCTGCAACATTATGGCACAAGCGATTAGGACATATCTCTATGAAAAGGATAGAACGTCTTGTGTCTAATGATATTCTCCAACCTTTAGATTTTACAAACTTAAGTGATTGTGTAAATTGTATAAAGGGAAAACAAACTAATAAACGTAAGTATGATGCAAAAAGGTGTAATGATGTCTTAGAATTAATTCATACGGATATCTGTGGTCCTTTTCCAAAGGCTACAAGAAATGGTGACCGTTACTTTATCACATTCATAGATGATTATTCAAGATATGGTCATATTTACTTAATAAAAGAAAAGGCGGAAGCATTAGACGTGTTCATAAAGTTCAAAACGGAAGTTGAGTTACAATTTAACAAACGTATAAAGTCCATTCGTTCTGATCGTGGTGGTGAATACTACGGTCGTTATGATGGATCAGGAGAATAGCGTCAAGGTCCCTTTGCAAAATACTTAGAGGAATGTGGAATTGTGCCTCAGTATACGTTGCCAGGTTCGCCTGCAATGAATGGTGTTGCTGAGCGACGAAATCGCACCCTTAAAGACATGGTGAGAAGTATGATTGCTCGTACAACTCTACCTGAGAATTTGTGGGGAGAAGCCTTAAAGACTGCAGCATACATACTTAACAGAGTGCCTACTAAAGCAGCTAACAAGACCCCTTACGAGTTATGGGTTGGGCGCAAGCCTAGCTTGAATCATTTGAGAGTTTGGGGATGTCCATGTGAAGCTAGGCCTTACAAGCCAAGCAAAAAGAAACTGGACGAAGGAACCATTAGTTGTTACTTTATAGGCTATTCTGAACGATCTAGGGGGTTCAAATTCTATAATCCAATAGAACATACAGTTTTCGAGTCAGGAAGTGCAAAATTTTTTGAGGATAATGAGTTTGTGGGGGGAGATATGACAAAAGATAGTATTTTTGAAGAAGACGAGACGAATGCGAATGAGACTATGGACCAAAGTCCTAGTTTTGTTCAAATTCCGATTGCGTTTAGAAATACATCTTTTGACAATGTGCAAACTTCATCATCCCAAACAACTCAGTTAGAAACTCAACAGGGAATAGAGAACACAAATGGACCTGAACCCAACCCAAACCCTCACATTGACATGACAAATGTTGATGGCCTAGGGCCTATGGGAGATTCAGAAGTTGGTAATGATGTTCTTCCTCCTGTTGAAGATCAAGTTGTAAATGAACCTAAAGAAAATCTAGAGCCTGTGCCAATTAGGAGATCTACTAGAGAGAAAAGATCTACACAATCAAAGGATTCTGCATATCTTCAAGAACATGAGTTTGACATTGGCATGTTTGAAAATGATCCTGTTAATATCAAACAAGCTGTGGAAAGCTCTAACTCTCAAATGTGGATTAATGCCATGAATGAAGAGATGAAATCTATGTATGACAATGACGTTTGGGATATCGTTCCGTTGCCTAAAGACAAGAAACCCGTTGGTTGCAAATGGATATTTAAGACTAAGCGGGATTCTAAAGGCAATGTTGAAAAATACAAGGCACGTCTTGTTGCGAAAGGTTTCACACAGAAAGAAGGCATTGATTATAAAGAGACTTTCTCTCCAGTTTCATCGAAAGACTCTTTAAGGATTATATTGGCGCTTGTAGCACATTATGATTTAGAACTTCATTAGATGGATGTAAAGACGGCGTTTCTCAATGGTGACATTGATGAAACGATCTATATGAAGCAGCGAGAAAACTTTGTATCAGGTGATGCAGGGTCTATGGTTTGCAGACTTAAGAAATCTATCTATGGGCTAAAACAAGCATCTCGACAATGGTATTATAAGTTTCACCAAGTTATTAGCTCATTTGGTTTTGAGTCTAACATAGTAGATGAATGTATATACCTTAAGTTCTGTGGGAGTAAATTTATTTTCTTGGTTTTATATGTAGATGACATATTGCTTGCCAGTAACAATAAGGACATGTTGCATCAAACTAAGAATTTTTTATTTAAGAACTTTGAAATGAAAGATCTTGGTGATGCATCATTTGTTCTAGGGATTGAAATACTTAGAGATAGATCTCAAGGTATTCTGAGGTTATCCCAGAGGAACTATATCGATAAGATTCTAACAAGATTTGGCATGCAAAACAGCAAACCAGGAGATACCCCTATATCAAAAGGAGATAAGTTTAGTCTGAAACAATGTCCCCAAACTGACTTAGATAAAAACCTCATGAAAGATATTCCCTATGCCTCAGCCGTGGGTAGCATCATGTATGCACAAGTATGCACGCGTCTGGATATTGCGTTCATTACCGGAATGCTAGGGAGATATTTGAGTAACCCAGGTATGGAACACTGGAAGGCAGCCAAGCGAGTGTTGAGATACCTAAAGAGAACAAGGGACTATATGCTCACGTATCGGAGATCGGAACAGCTCGAGGTCATTGGATACACCGATTCTGATTTTGGAGGATGTGTCGACAGCATGAAGTCAACATCAGGATACATCTTTATGATGGCAGGTGGTGCTGTGTCATGGAAGAGCGCTAAACAGTCATTGGTAGCCTCCTCCACTATGGCAGCTGAATTTGTTGCATGTTTTGAAGCATCTAATCATGGCGTATGGCTGAAGAACTTCGTCACAAGTCTGAAAATTGTGAATTCTATTCAGAAACCACTCAAATTATTATGTGACAACAATTCAGCAGTGTTATACGCAACCAACAACCGAAGTTCGTCAAAGTCGAAGTACATTGACATTAAGTTTTTGGTTGTAAAAGAGAGAGTGCAGAATAATGAATTATGTATAAAACACATAGGTACAGACTCCATGATTGCGGATCCTCTTACTAAAGGATTACCACCCAAGAAGTTTCACCAACATGTTGCTTGTATGGGTGTAATATCTATTTAGGATAATTAGAAAAATGTGGGAGTCTGAATATGTTTTAAGTTCTTTTTTTGATGTTCTATGTAATGCAATTGTAAACAATTTTGATGATATATACAAGTTGCATTCAGTTTCAGTTTCATTATTTCTTTCTTTAAAGTTTAAATTTTTTGGCCTCATAAAGTAAAGTAAAGGTGACTCAATTAGAAATAGGCACGTCTAATCACACTTGCGTGAAATTTCTAAACTATATGTCCAAATCAGATTCATGTCATTCAGTTATGTTGGCAGCGTGATTTATGTCAGTTTAGTTGCGAATAAATGTGACAAATGCCGCTTAAGTCCTTTGTTAGCATAATTGATGGACGGAATTGTTTAAGAAATACGATAAGTAAAGACTGAAAAGTTGCATGCAATAAAGTTAAGGATATATAATCAAAAGGTTACACTTGTCCATGTGGGAGATTGTTGGATTTAGAGACGTCTAATTACAAATATTAAGTTGGACATACGTGCATTGTGATTATAATGTCAAATACTGTCAGCGAGATTACATTTATGTAATGATTAAAATATGCCAAATAATGTGATTAATTAAATCATGGCATTATACGTATTTAAATAAGGATTTGGATACAAATACATATAGAATAATATTAAACAATTATAATTGTTAATGGACCGATTATAATTGATTAAAATAATAGCAGTAATAAATTTGAGCTGAATAAGGAAATCATAATCTATTCTGATTGATTGATTGATTTCAAAATCTGAAATTTCAGATTTCTTGACAGACTTGTTTCAGCTAAATTTCAGCTGCCCTAGGATTGGGGTTTTGCACTGCTATAAAAGGGCTGAGTCTCCAAGGCTTGCAATCATCTCAGAAAAATTGTCTGCTCCATTGAAGACTAGATACTCTGTCATTTGGGATAGCCAGAAAAAAGGATTGCAAGTTCTTGGAAGGATTCAAGAGCCAATAACTCAAGTCAAGACCAGGAAACTTTGAGGACGGAAAGTAAGTTCCGCTGTGCATTAATTTCAATTTCTTACAAAGGAGTAGATCTTGGTTGGGGTTTAAAGTAATTAGGAAAACTCACAAATTAAATCTAACACTGTCGAGTTCTCCAGAATCATATAGCCCCACAAAATGAAAAACCCAACCCATCGTTATCTTTATATAAGAAAACGCCAATGCTAAGTGAAGCCGCAGCCTTGATAAAACGAGACCGTAATAGCTTGCAAGGAAACCCATGACCTATAAGACTCGAAGAAAATCCAGCACTTCAAATGGTCGGAAAAAAAACCAATACAGACACGCTAGGGTTTCGATCTTTGATCCCTTTGCCTGAAGCCTCTCTAATGCTTATATGATCTATATAAACAAAAGTATGAGACTCTGAGACTTGAATTTAAACTATTTTCCGATAAGAGTCTAGGAATTTAATAAAATCCAGTTCTCATGTGAATCGAGACTTGAATGGGGACAAGAAAGCATGTGCAGATCCATCCCGTAGGAGCCCATAACCACCGAACGGGCAAGCTCAACTGATATTCGTTACAATGCGACCCAAACATGTTAGGACAGCAATACTACTTTATGGAGGGAGGACAAACATAGAGGGGAAGTATTTATAGAGATGGGAAAAATAAAACTTATGGAGGAGAAAGGGAGTTTCGAGGTGGGAAACCACATAGCCAAATGGCAGGAAAGAGCTTCAATAAAGTGTTAAAAACCCTCCTTTCGGTGTCCTCAGGTAGTTGCAGTGTCCTGTCTTTTTAGGTGCCACTTAACAATCTAAAATGCGTTCAGATGCTAGGTGTCAGATCATCCATGGTAATCAGCACATATTGAGCTTCTCCTTTGTTTAATGAAGGCACTAAATAAGACTCTTTAAATTGTTGTCCCATACAGTGGAACGTGTCGAAGATGTGTGCCTCAAACACTGAAGTTGCCGAGCAGGAAGGAAATTAAAGCTGTATATTAATTCCAAGGTAGATGCCTAATACGTTTTAAAAACAGTGACTTGATTGGTTGTTTTGGATACTAGCGGTTTGATACCTTTCCTTTAATCTATTCCGCGTTAAATCCATCCACTCAGATGCAGAAATCGCCTAACAAGGCGGAAATTTTGTCTATTTAAATGCGCAGCTAATGCTGTGTTTTGTAGACTTTTAGTGTTTGGTGTTTGGATAGCGTGGGTATATTAATTATAGCATTGAATTATTATATTGATTTATTATAATTTTATTTTATTTATTAAATGAAAATAATTATATTTTAAGTATTTTAAAAATTTTAATGTAATTACTAATAATAATTATTAGGTGGATGATTGAGATTTATTTTATCACATATTTTAGAGTATTTATAATGGTATAGAGAATTAAACCTTAAGATTTATTTTCAAAGTATTTGTGTTTTTTTGTCTTTTAATTAAACTGATTAATTAAAAAAATTGTTGCATGAGTAAATGTCATTTGGAGTTATATTTTTTTTGGCATTGGTATTACTCAAGATATTGTAATAAAATCCATTTATAAATTAAAAATCTCCATAATAAAGCAGGGTAAATCTTAGTGAAGAAGCTTGTTTCATGTTGTTTTTAAATGTATATGTTTAAGTTATATTAATTTTGTAATAATAATAATAATTTAAAATAAAGTTATAATTTAGTTAGGTTTTTTTCTTTAATTAATGTGATATGTATTAGAAAAGAATTATTTTAATATTTCTTATAAATTTAGTAGTCATTTAATTTTAATTTCTATAGTTGAACTAATATAATATTTAATAAATAAAATAAAATAATAACAAATTTTACATTATATTGTTAATTAATTAAAAATAATATAATATTTAATAAACAAAACGAAAAATGATAAATTTACTTTTGTTTGTTTGAAAAAAAAGTTGTAGTTTTATTAGTAAATCTTCTTTCTTTGTAAGAGAAAATATTAATCTTAACTCCATTCCTTTAAAATTAAACATAATAAAAAGTTAAAACATAATTCCCAAACCAATGATTTTCCCAGTTAGAGGCAATCATCATAACTCCATTCGTTTAAAATTAAACCTAATAAAAAATTAAAACATAATTCCCAAACCAATGATTTTCCTAGTTAGAGGCCAATCATGCATTCTCATACTATATTTGTTTCTGCCTAGTAGGTGAGATACTTTTATAGAAACTTTAATACTTCAAAAAGAGTGGTAGGTTTAATTCTTATTAAATGTCACGTCTCTAATCATCCATTCTCATACTATATTTGTTTCTGCCTAGTAGGTGGGATACTTTTATAGAAACTTTGATACTTCAAAAAGAGTGGTAGGTTTAATTCTTATTAAATGTCACGTTTATTAAATAATTATGTTATTGAACATGCTTTATGATAGATGATGTTTCAATCAAAAATATTAACTAACTTTAAAACCAATTTTGAGATATGTTGTAACAATCTAAAATGCATTCAAATGCGAGGTGTCAGATAATGCATGGTAATCACCACATATTGAGTTTCTCCTTTGTTTAATGAAGCATTAAATAAGATTCTCTTTAAATTACAGAAGTTGCCAAGCAAGTTGGAAATTACGGAAGATACAATGGAAGTCCAATTACAGAAATTGCTAAGCAAGAAGGAAACTAAAGCTGTATATTATTTCTAAGGTAGATCTCTGGTATATTTAAAAAATATTGAGTGGATTAGTTCTTTGGATACTAGTGATTTGATACATTTCCTTTAATCTATTGCCCGTTAAATCCACCCAACTGGTGCGGAAGTTGCTGAGCAAGGAGGAAATTTAATCTATTTAAGCGTGCCGCTAATGCTGATTGGTGTTTTTGTAGATTTTGGATGTTTGGTGTTAGGAGAGTGTAGATATAATAATTTAATTATTAAATTACTATATTGATTATTATGTTTTTATTTTATTTACTAAATGAAAATTATTATTATGTTGATAGGCATTTTATTGTGGTGTTTTTGATTGTAATATTGTAAAGATTGTCGTCCTTTAACAACTGTTGTTGCCCATGTCATTTTGTATTTGACAACATCATCTAAATTAAGATGACTCTTCGTTTTCGCTTTCCCCCAGATGATCCTTTGTTCTCATTGTATTGAACGGGCCTAATGGTTAAGAGCATGTGTTTCCTCCTAAGAGGTCTCAGGTTCAAAACCAGAGGGGGGTAGAGTATGTATGCCTTCGTAGACTTAGAAGTCAAATCGTTAAGAGCAAAAATCTTTGTCATTACTTTCACCCTCTACCCCGACTTTCTTGCATTAGAAAAGCCACTTCATTTGTTCTCATTATTGCCTTGCAATACATCAAATGTAGGATTATACGTTACCTTGTAAAGTAAGATGCCAAGTATCAGTCTTAGAACGTTGCATATCAAAATAAACATTTCCAATTGCTAAACAAATTATCATCTTTAGTTGCCTAAATACCAACTAAACTACTTACTATTGATAAGAACCATAATCAACACAGTTGAGTTGGTATGCAACAATGACTGATTATGTGACAGGAGTAAATTGATGGTAGAAAAAACAGCCCATAACATTCTACTTTCATGAATCGAAGTAATTTAGAAACAAGTTGCCTTACAATTGAACCTGCAAACTAGTATTCTCTAGCGCCACTTGAATTTCATGCTATGCATCTACCATACTCAGTTTCCAAAAGGCAATGATTTATTATGTAAAAGAAGAAAGTTGATGGTAGAAAAACCAGCAAATAACATTTTACTTTCATGAATCGAAATAATTTAGGAACAAGTTGTGTTACAATCAAACCTCTAAACCAACAACTTGAAGCACCACTTGAATTGGTTTTTGTTTATTTAGCATACTCAAGTGTTATGATGCGACCATAGCTAGCACACGAGGATCATCTAGGTTGAACTATGACCCCCAGTTTCCATTGATTTCAGAAATCACTAAGGAATTAGAAGGGGAAATAGTCCAAAACCTTCAAAGATCCTGGTTTCCAAAGATTCCATGTGAAAATGTGGCATCAAAAGCATATATTTCATTCATTGTCAGTTCCTATGCTACCATGTTACTAACTGTTCTCTATGAGAAATTGGTTGCCATCTGTGGAAAATGGTGGCAGAAAGCAATGGGGGAACCATGGCTTTAAGGTCTCCAGAAAGCCACTCTCATCTAGAAAGGAATGTGGGTGAAAAATAGTGATCCACTGGTATAGTTTGACGCATATGATATAGGTGAGACATGTTAGAAAATTAATCCCAACCACCGCCTTAAACACACTAACAAACACCATGCATGCTTGTCCAGTCAACTACTGCAGGGTTATGATTTTGTTTGTAGGCAGAAGGACTAAAGTACGAGAAGGACTAAAGTCTAAGTAGAAGTACATCTCTGACCATTCTGCAACACAAGAAAGAGTTTAAGGCACTTAATAAATTTTGGTAAATAGGTATGGGAAAACATGTACTCCGTGACTGTTACCCACACTGCACAACACATACAAGTTAAGAAAACCATTTATTATGTAAAATTTCCCATGATGTGTTTTAATGTTTTGTTCTGTCATGAATTAATGAGTCAAAATGTATGTTCTGCATAAATATGCATGTAAAAGTCATTTGCAATGATGAGCAAGAGAGAGGTGAAAAGTATGAGAGGTGAAGAGAAAATCGTGGAGCAAATTTTTGTGGGCCTGAAAATAACAGTTACTGTGTTTTACTATGTGTTACTCTGCAACCCTGGTAAAGCATAAATTGCAGTAAGATCTTTCTTGGGAGCAACAACCTCCAATTTATCATGTTAATGTATTTTCCTATGTTATGAAATATAATCAAGAGTACGCTATGTTGTGATGTGGTCTTAAGCTTTCACAAGTAGGTTTACAGCAACCATTTTGCTTTTACTTTGTTTTGCTACCGTGAGTTTTGTGTTTTAATTAAGTCTCTGTGTAGTTGCGATTTCCTTGCGGCAACTGCAATTTTGACTTGCTACAACCGATTTCTGACCCAGACTCCTCTCCTCTGCCCCTGTGAAATTTCATAACATGGTATCAAAGCGGGTTAAACTTTGTTAGTGTAAAAACTAGTGTTTTTACTAGTAGTTCAAAAAAAAAAAAAATTGAGTAAAATTTATTTTTTTCTTCGAAGCATATTTACCAGCAGGTAGAAAATTATTTTTACACTCAGAAATGGAAACATCAAGGACAAGCTTGACTAATCCTTAGATACATCAATCTAATGGTAAAAAATATGACTATTGGGATATTACAATGAAGGCCATGTTTTCTTTTCAATACATTTGGGATTTGGTGGAGAATGGTTTTCAAGAATGAGCAGATGCAATAGCATACAATTCCTTGTCTCAAGCACAAAGGGATTTGTTAAGGGAAAATAGGAAGAGGGATGCAAAAGCCCTATTCTACATTTTTCAAGTAGTTCATGATAGCATTTTCCCAAGGATTGCAACAGCAACGAAGTCCAAGCAAGCATGAGACACCCTCTAGACAACTTACCAAGGCATGACAAAAGTAAAGACAACAAAACTACAAATGTTGAGAAGACAATTTGAGACAGTTTGTATGAACGGGTCTAAGAATGTAGACCCATTTTTTACACATGTAATTGGGTTGGTTACTCAAATCAAGTCTCATGGTGAGACACTTGAGGAAGGGAGAATAATTGAGAAAGTTTTGAGAAGTCTTCCAGCAAGGTTTGATGCCATTGTTGTGGCCATAGAAGAGACAAAGGATCTCTCACAATTCTCAGTTGATGAGCTTCATGCATCACTGGTTTCTCATGAACATAGATTGAATAGAGAAAAAAGCTCCTCTTTGGAGCATGCCTTCAAGACACAAGTTTCATTTGGTACAGGTAGAGGGAGAGGAATATCATATGCTAGACCAATAGGAAGAATCCCACACATAGGTGGAAGAAGTAGCCCTTCAAACTCAAGTGGAAGGGGCAGAAATCAAAATCCAAGTCAAGGTCTAAGCCAAAATCAAGGACAAGGTTAGAGGTATGATAAATCTCAAGTCCAATTTCATTACTGTAAGAAGTATGGTCATTATGAAAATGAATGTAGAAAGAAGCAATATGAAATTACTAACAAACCAAGTGTAAATTTCACGAAAGAAAATGAGAACCATGATAACATGTTTTTATCTTGTAATGTAGCACAAGAAAGAGAAAGTGATATATTGCATCTAGATTCAGGGTGTAGCAACTACATGTCAAGGAACATAGAAATGTTTTCCAAACTAGATGGAAGTTTGAATTTTGAAGTGACATTAGGGAGCGATAGAAAAGTCTTTGTCATGGGAAAATGAAGAGTTAATATCCTAACAAAGAAGGGGGAGAAGAAGTATATCCCAGATGTTTACTTTGTCCCTAGTTTGAGGCATAACCTCATAAGCATTGGACAACTCATGCAAAAGGGCTACAATGTCTTTTTCAAAAATGATGAGTGCACAATTCGAATAGACCTCCATGTAGATAGTTGATTACAAAGGTTTAGATGACAAACAATAGAATGAAAAATAGTAGAAGGTTCAAATTTGGAGAAGAATGTGCATAAGTACAACTATCAATGAACTCACAAGATGATGATAGAAAAGTAGAAACTGTTACACAAGTGAACTATCAAGCAAAGGTCAAAGATGAAAATTGGTTATGGAATTTGATATTTGGACATCTCAACTTTGGAGGTTTCAATTTGCTACATAGGAAAGGCATGGTGAAGGGGTTGCCACTTACAGAAAAACTAGACAACCTATGTGAAGGATGCATCTTGGGCAAGCAACATAGAGAGAAATTTCGAGGAGGAAAGTCAGTAAGGGAAAAAGCACCTTTGGATATTTTCCATTTAGAGTTATGTGGACCAATGTAGACACCATCAATTGGTGGAAGCCACTATTTATTGACATTCATAGATGATCACATAAGGAATACATCGATTTATCTCCTAAAACATAAAAGTGAAGTATTTGACCACTTTCACCAATAGAAGGCTCTTGTTGAAAAAAAATGTGGACACTACATCAAAGTCCTATGGACTGATAGAGGTTGCGAATACATCTCAAATAATTTCCTTCGTTTTTGTAGGGAGCATGGAATTCACAAGCAATTTACAACAAGGTATACACCTCAGCAAAATGGTGTTGTGGAAAGGAATAATATGACCTTCATGGAAATGGAAAGGAGTATGTTGAAGACAAATAATTTGCCAAATGATTATTGGTCGAAAGTTATCGCTTGTTCAACATATATCATTAATAGGTGTCCAACCAAAAGTTTCAGGGATGTGTTTCTTAAGAGGCATTGAATGCAAGAAATCATAGTGTCACTCACATGAGTGTCTTTGAATGTGTGGCATATGCACATGTCCCCGATGAGTTGAGGATGAAGTTCGACAGCAAGGGGGAGAAATGCATATTTTTTGGATATAGTGATGAATCCAAGGCATACAAACTATATAATCCATCAACTATATAATCCATCAACCAAGAAGGTCATAATCAACAGAGATGTGCAGTTCATAGAAGGGGAAGCATGGGATGTAAGTTTAGAGAAGACAATCAATACAAAAGCATGTATACCACATGAGGACAAAGAATAATTGACAGCAGCAGGCAATTCCTCAATAGTAACTCCTACTCCTATCTAAGCACAACAAAGTAGGCAACAGGTAACACCATCAAAGAATAATAGGAAAATGTCACGCAATCAAGCAAGTTCTTCTGCAAGCACCCCGAAAAGTGCAACACCAAGTGATATGTTTCAACAAGGCGTAAAAAAGTACCTAACTAGAAACTCTCATAAGAAAAGAAAAGGAGAAAAACCTATAGGAAAGAAACTCCTTTCCAAAAGATAGAAATATGTTAGGGCTCATATAACCATGGAGCTAAAATTATAGATCCCACAATGATCCATTGAAGCAAAAAAACTATGAATATGAGATCCATGAAACCTTAATTGGGTTGGTTGATCTATAAAGTAGAAAATGTTGCAAAGGAAGAAGAGTGAAAAACATTGTCAACTTCTGCAAAAATCTTCGAAGAAAATAAGCAGTAGTAAAGAACAAGGACAAAGGATTCCAATAGAAGAAACACCATGAACAAACAAATGAACAAGGAGGTTATAACTATGGAAAAATGATCTCAAACATGGAAAATCAACAGCTATGAATTTATTTGAACACCATCACCAACACAAAGAAGAAAATTCTAGCAATGTAGTGAATACAACAATACATATATATGACATCATCAAACTTCCCACCTAAAATTCGATAGAAGGACTATAAGAAGTAAACAATGTTCATCATCATCAAAATTTCCCCACTGAAACATAATTGAGGGAGCACTAAAAATCAACAACAAATAATAGGAATGATAGAGGAATGTACAAGAAATGAGACGAAAGTTTTAAAGTCCTTAAACTTGTGTTCAAATGATTCCATGACCATCCATTAATCCAACCACAATTGATCGAAATTGTTCGATGGTTTGTCATGTATCTTCTATAATGACATGAATGTAGCTTCTTCTTTTACTTTTATGATTTATATATATATTCCCCTTATATCTATAGAAAAGCATATTGGGACTGAGTTGTTGGTAGCGACATTCGAGAACTTAGCTCAGTGATCATGGCAGGAGACTTTAATATTATTTTGGAGATAAATGAGGTATGGGGTACCCAATGCAGGCCTAATTCATTGGGTAAATATTTTAAGGATATTTTCAATAAGAAATATTTTAAGTATATCTTGCCATATCCTATCAACCCTACCTAGAAGAATGGTCGATGGGGCTCAAAGGGTATTTTGAAAATATTGGATAGATTCCTTCTCAAGGAGGATATAACTAGTTGCATGAAACAGTTATTCCTATGGATCCTCTCTACATGCATTTATGATCATTTCCCTATATTCATGGAATCGATGGGGATACATAACCACTTTGGTTGAAGGAGAAGGGTTTTATTTCTCTAGTTTGTGACACCTAGAGTGAGACAAGAGTGAACCCTGGGGTCTCGAATATGGCTTCAGCATGTAACAAGATGAAAATTCTCAAAGACAAGGTTCAGAAATGGGCAAGGGAAAAGAAGAATGAGGTGGTGAGGGAATTGCTTTGGATTGATGATTAGATGAAGCTGCTTGAATACCCTCGAGATCTAGTATACTTTTTTTTATTTTGAATTAGAGAAATTAATTAACCAAATTCTGACGAGGAAAGTAGAGGAATGATAACAAAAACGTAGGTTGATGTGGGTGGAAGAAGGTTACAAAAGCAACCATTTTTTCATAGACAGACATCTTCTAGGAGAAATCAAAATTCAATTTAGAGTATTAGGGATGCATCATGGTGTCTTCTACAATCACAAGGGGAAATACAAAGGAAAGCTCTTCGTCACTTTAATAACCATTATAGTGAAAGACATGTTCTTCCCTTTAGTAATCAAATGGAGTTCTGCAACCTATTCCCTAACATGGTTGATGAGTAGGTCAAAGATAAAATGGAGAGACAAGTCACAAAGGACGAGGTTCTGACGGTCTTGAAAGAAATGACAAGAGGTAAGTGTTTAGGACTAAATGGTTAGTCTATGGAACTATATATTCACTTCTAGGACATAATGCTCATTGATCATATAGATTTGGTACAGTAGTCCCAAATACTATGTAGGGTAACAAGAGCAATGGATGCAACTTTCATTACAGGAATACTAAGGTAATGAATCCCTCTTCCTTCTTGGACTTTCGTCCAATTTCATTGTGCAATATGATCTATAAGATGATATCCAAGACCACTACAAATCAAATCAAGCCATCGTTGTCAAAGTTCGTCTCTGCTGAACAATTTGGCTTTCTTAAAAATTGGTATATTCATGATGCAGTTTCCAATGCAAAAGAATTTATAAACTCCAAAAATAGACATTGAATTGAAGCTTTCCTAATGAGGATAAATATTATAAAAGCCTATAATTATGTTAACTAGGAATTCTTGAGAATGATGCTAATTAAGATAATTATTGGTGCACTTATGGTGGTTTGGATCCTAATTTGCATATCATCTATTAATTTTGTTGTCATCACCAATGATCTCCCAACAAATATTTTCAAGGCATCTCGAGGTATTAGATGGGGATGTGTCCTATCTCTTCTCCTATTTTTGTTGGTGATTGACAGGTTAAGAAAAAGGATTCCAAATGCTTGTGAAAGGGGTATCATTACAAGATCCAGGTTGACAAATTAAATTTCCCTTGCAAACTTCATGTTCGTCGATAATGTGATTGTGATTGGGAAGGTAGTAATTAGAGAATGGATCTATTTGAGATTATAAGATCTTTATAGAGGTTTCAGGTCTATTAATGAACAAGATTAACTGGGTTTGATATGAATAGACCCTGAGGGGGAAACAATTAAGAAGATTTCATCTGTATTCGATGTCCAATCCATCTCTTTGCATGGAGGGTTTAAGTACCTTAGTTTCTTCTTGAAGCAGAATGATTATGAAAACAAAGACTCAGGCTGATTATCTCATAAATTTGAGAAGAGGCTACACTTATCGTCTCATAAGTGGTTATCACTAGGAGGCAAACTCATTATGATCAAATATGTTTTACAAAGTATCTCCATATATTGGATGCATAAATTCAAACTATCGAAGGGTATTGTAAATAGTATCAACTCTATCATTATGCAATTTCTATGGGTTGGTAATGGTTCCAATACGAAAATACACCTTGTCTAAAGGGAGGTGCTTGTTAGTGAGGTAGATGAATGTGGATGGGTTTTCAAAGATGCACAATGTTTTAATTTGGCCTTATTTCTCAAAATGTTTTGGAGGGGAGTGTGTGATGATGGATTATGACATCAAATCATTAAAGTTAAATATCTTAAAACTAATGAATTATACAATTGAATAAGAGAGTGTGCTTCCCATCCTAAGGTGGTTTCCCAATCTTGGACAAGCTTCTTGCAAGCAAAAGGCTGGTTCCTTTGGAACCTAAGATGGAAGATCGATTCAAGGTCTCTTCTAGAAATCATATTGGACGCATTCAGTGGAATGACAGGTAATCATACACTATCTTTATCCCTGATTTCATTTTTACATGAATTGGGTATCTATGTTCTTAAGGATATGTCTAGTACACTCGAGATAGTGTCACATTCAACCTCTTAGAAAGAAGACAGGGATTTGGGTCTAATGGGAGACTTTGTTGAAGAATGGAAAGAATATATATTATAGTTGAAGTTTGCAGGGATAATGTTGACTCCAAACGAGGATAGACTAACCTGGTGTGGTGGATTTCAAGAAGGTCACATTAAGGTAAATCAAGCACACTCCATCAATAAAGATGGTTCATATACAAATATTTTCTACAGTTGGTTCAATAGGTAATGGAGTGGAATATGCCACAAAAACTTAAATGTTTCATATGGCTAGCGATTCACAACAGATTTTTGATGTGGGATGACCTTATCAAGAGGGGCTTCCAGGTCCTAGGTAAGTGTGGTTTATGTTTAGTTCAAGTAGTTGTTAACCATCTTTTCCTATAGTGTCCCTTTTTTGTTTCAGTGTGGTTTTGGGTGCTCAACATTCAGAACATAAGAGTAAGTTGGGATAGGGAAAACAATGGAACATGTCTAAGGCATTGGTTTGCTGAGTACAAGTCTCACAGGCATTTGTCATTATTTTTCCTATGCATATTAGGGAGGGAAAGGAACAATTGCATTTTTTAGCAAGCACAATCAATTGTGAGAAGGAATTGCATTAAGATTTCGACATATTTTAAGGAATATGGTTTCCATGAGGACAAGAAACCATAATCCAATTGGTTCCCAAAGAACCCATTAGAGAAATGTTGAGGTCTAAAATGGGCCTCAAAACAAAAATGTAGAACCAAAATAAACCTTATAAGAACCCAAAAGATTCAAGATGGTGATGTAAACAATGATTGATGAATCACCGTTTTTGGAGTTAAAATGTAAAAATATTAAAAAACAAAAAAACTAATTTTTAAACTTGTATTTTAAACTTATCTCCCTGTGATTTTACTCTAATTTCGAGCATGAGCACTCATTGGATGTAAAATTTCATTCCTCATCCAAGGATTACCCATCTTGTATACTTTTAATGGACCTTGCTACACAAAAAATGAGAAATACATGAAAAACATGATTGCAATCACATTTTTTCATGTATTTTTCATTTTTCTTGTAACAGGTTCCATCAAAAGTATGAAACATGAGTACTCCTTCGATGATGAATTAAATTATGCATCGAACATGTGCTCTTGCTTGAAATTTGAGTAAAACCGCAGGGAAATGATTTTAAAATACGAGTTTAAAAAGTAGTTTTTTCATTTTTCCCTCTAAAATTTGATAATGTAATCAAATATTATTTTATTAATTCTATTATATTTTTATAATATTCTTTAGGATGTCCAGTTTAGACCTTAAAATTTCTCTAATGTTGTGGACCTACTATCTAGTTGTTTTTTTATGGGGCCACATCTTTCGACACTTGCAGCAGTGGGATGGTCATCTATTCGGGGCTCAGAGACTTTCACTGTTTGGTCTGGTTTAGTAGTAAATGATCCAACACTTGGGAATAAATTCTTGTATTGTGAGGAATCTTATATTGTTCCAAATGGCTTGGAATTTAGGATATTGTCATACTCAAAGACTCCAAGGTAGTTGTCTAATGGGCAAGTGAGAGATATAAATTGGAGACTCCCAAGCTTTCTAACTAGAATACGAGGATTAAGGTGTTGATTAATGAATTCAAAAGGGTTTCTATTTGATGGGGAATGAGACTCTGGTGATTAATTAGAATCTCTTTCCCTTAAGTAATCGATTCTAAGGCATGTGGGTTATGGGCCCACAAGCCTTACCGGAAGCGTTCCTTAGGCTATTGCTTTTATGTACTTTTCATCTCTTGCTAATTCCTCTGCTTCAAATGGAAAATAATAGCAAGACTAGTGCTAATGAGGCTCTCAAAGGTCAGGAAGTATGCCTACTTTGCTCTCATCCTCCTGCTGATATGCATCTAGATTTTGGTACCCTGCTCCAGCTCGTTCTTCACCAAAATCAACTAATCCTGAACATGTATGAACCATGCAAGATCCCCAAGCACAAGTTCGGAAAATGATTGATGAGATAGGCCTCCTTCGCAGTCAATTAGATGAAATACAATCTAATGGGGATTTCTTTCCCCGCCTCGGCCTCGGCCTTGACACTTGGATTGTTCGAATCTTGAAACGGCTCGACGACTTTCTCTTCGGCATTCAGTGTTTCAATGCTCAGCGAAAGCTTCGACTCTTCTTTCTCGACAATCTTGGGCTCTGCCTTCGGTGGCCTGAACTCACGGACTTGGCTGAGGTCTTTACGGATTTTCCGAGAGCTTCCAAATATGAGTTCTCTCATCTCGGGTGAAATCCGCTCCTTATTTCAGGTGGAACAACACTGGCTCTCCAAGAACCACAGTCCACAGCCTCTCTGATAACATTGGAAGATTAAAAGGGAAACAAAGCAGAGAATATATGCACACATTGATTTGTAACAGAAATTAATCTTTCTACCTGCACCTCAATACTACAATACCCACTCACTGATTCGCAATGGAAATTGACCTCGGCCATATATATAAATAAAATCCATACATTATAACAAAATGAGGCTCGCCATGTCTACTCGGCCTGATCCTCTGATTTATTGGCCTCTCCTCCATCCTCTGCACCCTCATCTTACCGATCACTCAAAAAACAAAAACAACAATATCTAATCTCTCCCCTTTCCGCCCAAATCAAAAGAAGTTACACATATGTAATATCTAACTACTTATTTCCACAAATGAATGGATTAGTTAAACAACCTAGACTAGTTTGCTTGATCTCCACGTAGGGAGGATCATTTGCCTTTGATTTCCAATTCTGTTTAGAATTAGGTAATAAATTAACCACTTACATTTATTTAAATTTAACAAATTTAACAACCAATCCTCCTCCAAACTTGTATTAGCTGCAACATGTGACCACTCACTCCATCACATTGCTGGCTAGGCCTACATGCTGCTGCATCAAACTCCTAAAGTTTAAATTAATCATGATCTCCTGATCATGGGCTTCTGATTTGTGTCCTCCTGGATCCCATACTTGGTTTGGTAATCTGTCCTTGGTTACTGCTGTTGTTGTTTGTCCTTCAAGTCTCCCTCCTTTGAGCTGTAATGCCCCATTTGCTATAGCATGATGATTCCTTTCCATCTTGATCAACTTTAAAATTTCAGTAGCAACCTCTGGTGTTTCTGATACAATGCAAAGAGACCGAACCAGGGCATAGAGGGTAGGATGCCTTGGAAACTTCTTGTTCTCCATTGCCTTTAGGTAAATCGCACGTGATTCATTCGGCTGCATACCTCTACAAAACAGCTGGATAATCTTACCAATAGTGGAGGCACAAGGAAAATGGCCATTCCTTTCCATTTCTTCAAAAACACTCCATGCTTCATCATAAATAGAACTCATGCAAAGTGCCCAAATTGTTAAGTAATAGGACTTACTTCTAGGCTCACATTTGAAAATATCAAACTGTTTGAAAACCTCGAGGGCCTCTTTGGCTCCCCCAAAACGAGCCAGATATTGAATAAAAGTATTCAACATAGAATTATCAATAACTCCTTCATGGTTTTTTGCGGTCTCTTCAATCAAACTTCTCAACAAATCTAGCTTAATCCTACCCTTATTATTCACAACTGAAAGAAGGGAAGTCAATTCCTGGGGACTTGGCATATAACTAGGCTGCTTGAATGCCCACTGAAGGAAACTAATTATTTGCTTCATTTTAATAGCTGGGGTATTAATGACCTCGCCTACAAACTTCTAATTTAAATTTAACTCTAGAGTTTCGAGTCCTGCTACGAGCTCTTCGGCTTCCAAGTTCTTTCTAAGCAATCTCAATCAGTTGGGCAAGTCTATCAAAATGACTTGGGCACCGAGAAGGGCTGGAACACAACCAAACAATCCACAACCTGAGCCAAGTTCCAAACACTTTTTGGCTTGAAGATTCAACGCATTACATTCAAGAGCGTTCTCTTCCCTCTGCATCACATGATTATGTGAGTTTCCTTCCTTCAACATTCAAACTATTTCTTGCTTATGCTTAGGTTCAACTCTAGAAAACACGCAACTACACCCTCTTAAAATTTCTCGACGTTTGGCAACAGGAAGAGCCATAAACTCTCTTCCTATGAAGCTTCTATCCTGAAGATTAACTTCTGGCTCAAAAATCCCAATATCATAACATATGGCTTCTACTGTACAATTCTTGTCATCGCTTGTAATAACCAACACACAAACTCTAGCTTCTCTGCAATCACTAATTTCTCTATGGACCTCTGCACTTGGAGGGTCCCTTATTCCTACAAAACCAGCAAAGATCAAATCACTTTCAATTGACGAGTAATTATCAGGATCAAGCAAAAGATTGTGGGAAGGATGTTCCTCTCCATCATATGTAGAGAATTCACTAAGTTCTTCTTTATATACAAAATCTAAACAGCGTAGAGCTCCTGAAGTCATCCCTTTGAGTTTTTGTAGTGTGCACTATCGAAAGTCCACATCTAATTGAACAACTGTTCCATCTGATCGCTGAATCTTGGAGCTTCTCTCTAGAAAACTCTCAACTGCACCCTTCACCAACAATGTGATATTTCCTACATTTGACTTAACAATAACCCCCATTGACTTGCGCATTTGATCAAACTCTAAAGTAGTAACTCTGTGTTATCTTTCACTCCACCACTCACAACAACCTAATCGTATTTCTGCCAAAATTGAATGATCATCATCATTTCGAGCCTTTACATGCTCCACCAAACTTGGTAATTTCATATTTTCTACTAGGACCTTCAAAACTGCTTCAGTGGGAATGCCAATAAAGTAGTGTTGATGACTAGTATATGCAATTCTTGCATCATTGCACAAAGCAACAATTTTTGCAATTGATTGAAGATTTGCATCCATTTATCCTTCAAATACATTCTCCATGTCGCCCTTCAAGTTTTCCAGGCCTTCAAACATGTAAGCAAGTGCTAATGCAGCCATGAAACGTGCCCTATTTGATCCAGAGGCTGGACAAATATGCACAAGTGCTGGAACTCCTCCCTCTTCAACTATTTACCAAGCATTCCCAGCATTGAATGCCAAATTCCAACTATAGTCTCATGCACATCTTCTACGTCAGAACGAGCCAATGCAATTAGTGGTGCAACACCTCCTCCTTGTCCAATAGCAATACTATTTGCTTCATATACAGATAATCCCCACAAGGCTCTTGTACCCATTTCTTGAATCCCTTGTGATGCATTACCACATTTTTTTGCAAGGGTGACCAAGGCCTCGACACTGCCAAATTCTGCAATTGCCTCTCTATTTCTATCATCAAAAGACAAATTCTAGAGTGCTCCATATGCCTCCTGTCTGACTCCTTCATGATGAGAGCCAGTGAGATGCACTAATGCTTCAAGTGCATCTACTTCTTGTCCCACAACAACATTATTGCCATTGTTGTCCCCATGAGCTACCAAGTTAGCTAAAGCATGAGCAGCCTGTTCTTGGACTCCCTCATGTTTGTTGAAGTGAGCAAGCATCACCACAGCGTGAACCCCTCCAGCCATTGCAATCTCCATGCTTCATTTGTCATTCGTAGCTAAATTGGCAAATCCACTAGCAGTGCGTTCTAGAACCCCTTCCATGGCAACTGCTTTTGAAACATCTGCATTGACTGATAAATTTGCTATGGCCTTTGCTGCTTCTGACTATACAACCTCTTGATGCGACTTTGTGAGATCCAACAGAAGCTCAATCCCGCCACCTTGCATTATAGCTTCTACCCTAGTAGGATCAACGGTTGTTGTCTCATCATCAATCACCACAAACATTGCAAGTACAATGGCCGCTCCTTCTTGGACATCCTCCTAAGTTGTCCTATTTTCTACACTATAAATTTCCAAATTAATTGGTTTACCTTCTTGTAGTACCAATATGGCATTGTTATTAGACTTTTGGTCTATATCAACCTCATCTAACTGTTTCACCCCAAATAGAATTTCATCGATGAACTCCTTCTGCTGCAATAGATCAACACCTTCTTCCTCTAAAAGCGATTCTCCATCATACTTCACCTCAAGAGCTTCATTCCGATTTGTGATAGCTTCAGCAGACTGTCCAACATCCTCTGCATATCCTGTAAACATACACAAACTAACAGAATTAAAATCATAGGGCTTCATTGCCTCATGTGCTTCCCTTATCAACATGTCTTCGAATTATTCTAAAGTATGCCAATAGTCCATGAGATCTTCAGCTGATCTCTCATTATACTCTTCACCCAACATTTCACCTTGTTCTGGTCTACAAATGAAAACTTCCATTTCTACTTTGGCTTCTCTTTTCTTGTTCTTCACTTGCATATTTCTCTTTTCTCATAGCCTCTACCACTTTACTCTCTTCCTCATGGTCCAATGATACTTTTGGTCTTCTTCACTTCTCTGCAGCATCTCTACCAATATTCCAATCTAGAAATCTATCTCAACTTTCTCTCTGGCAAACTCTTCTTGACTCATCCTCATTCCATCCTCTTTGGCATCTTTCCTTCTGTTGTGGCTTCTTCCTAAACCTCTGTTATGACTATCTGTAGTCATATTCTCCTCCTCTCTTTCCTTGACCTCCTCTCCTCTACAACAAGCCTTTGCAACAACAAGTCCTCCTTATTGCAATCCTACCTCACTAAGCTCTCCTCACTCAGTCTTTTGGTAAGCATGGTCCTCTATCTAGAACCTTCTCTTGAGTAACACCTTTGCTCCTTCTAGGCTTCTGCAATCTCTCACTCTCTCTTGAAAACACTTCAGCTGTCCTCTTTGTCCAATCTCTTGTTGGATTCTTCAGGTTCACTACCACTTCAGGGTACTTTGCTTGCTCTGCTTTTGAAAACACATCTGGTTCTTCTCTCACACTTCTCTTGGTCTATATTGTTGTAGTCTCTTCTTTCTTCGCGTGCAAAAACTCCTTTCCACAGGAAATCTTTTCCCACTCTGATACCACTTGATGGAGAATGAGACTCTGGGGGTTAATCAAAATCCCTTTCCCTTAAGTAATCGATTCTGAGGCATGTGGGTTATGTGCCCACAAGCCTTACTAGAAGCATTCTTTAAGATTTTTCTTTTATGTACTTTTCATATCTTGTTAATTCCTCTGCTTCAAATGGAAAATAATAGTGAGACTAGCCCTAATGAGTCTCTCAAAGGTCGGGAAGTATGCCTAGTTTGCTCTCATCTTCCTACTGATATGCATCCAGATTATGGCACCTTTCTCCAGCTCGTTCTTCACCAAAATCAACTAATCCTGAACATGTATGAAGCATTCAAGATCCCCAAGCACAAGTTCGCCAAATGACTGATGAGATAGGCATCCTTTGTAGTCGATTGGATGAAATACAATTTGATGGGGATTTCTTCCCCCCTCTTAGCCTCGACCTCGTCATTGGTCTCGTTCATATCTTGAAACGGCTCGATGACTTTCTCTTCAGCGTTTGGTGTTTCAACTCTCAGCGACGGCTTCGACTCTTCTTTCTCAACAACCTCGGGCACTGCCTTCGGTGGCTAGAGCTCACGGACTTCGCCAGGGTCTTTGCAGATTTGCCGGGAGCTTCCAGGTATGAGTTTTCTCATCTCGGGTGAAATCCACTCCTTAATTCAAGGGGAACAACATTGGCTCCCCGACAACCACAATCCACAACCTCTCTGATAACATTGGAATATTAAAAGGGAAACAAAGTAGAAAATATATGCGCGCATTGATTTGTAACATAAATTAATCTTTCTACCTGCACCTCAATACTACAATACCCACTCACTGATTCACAACAGAAATTAACTTTGGCCATATATATAAATCAAATCCATACATAATTACAAAATGAGGCTCACTATGTCTACTCGGCCTGCTCCTATGATTTAATGTCCTCTCCTCCATCCTCTACACCCTCGGCTTACCGATCACTCAAAAAACAAAAACAACAATATCTAATCTCTCCCCTTTCCGCCCAAATCAAAATAAGATACACATATGTCATATCTAACTACTTCTTTCCACAAATGAAGGGATTAGTTAAACAACCTAGACTACTTGGCTTGATCTCCACGCAGTGAGGATCATTTTCCTTTGACTTCCAATTCTGTTCAGAATTAGGTAACAAATTAACCACTTACATTTATTTAAATTTAACTAATTTAACAACCATTCGTCCTCCAAACTTGTATTAGCCGCAACATGTGACCAGTCACTCCATCACATTGCCGCCTAGGCCTACATGTTCCTGCATCACTATTTCCCATATCTACAAAGAACAAAATAGTGAGGCAAACTTATTGTCAAAAGAAGGATGCAATGCAAAGTCGAGGAAGATTAGCTTCGAGGCTTTTGAAAATGGGTGTCTTCAATAGACTCGATATAGCATGATATGAAGAGAAGTCACAGGACACGAATCTCATGTGATATAAATTGCTATTTCTGGTATAGAATCGTGACAAATATATATTGTATTTTGCTTTTTTGACATCTACTTAGAGGTAGTTACCATTATGTGTAAAGGGAAAATAGATGTTGTCGTAAAAGAGATAGACACAAGATAGTATAGAAAGATAAATATTGTTAGGTAGTAAGTTACCATTACATGTAAAGAGAAAAATAAAAGTTATTTTGATAGAGATAGACACAAAATAGTATAAATAGATATTTTCGACTTAGTCACCAGAGAATCCACAGTAAGAACCATTTTCTACCAACGTTTCAAATCCCAAACGGGATCCATCATCAGGACAACTTGAATGCTTGATAGAAGAAGAGCTTATTTGAGGGTTTAAATAGTAATGAGAGAAAAAGAGATGAATGTCGGCTCTCAATTTTTGAAAAATAATTTTTGATGAGAAGTCGGTTGTCTCTGATTAATTTAATTAATTAATTAATTATTATTATTATTATATATTATTATTATTATTATTATATTATTACTTACTTTTAATATGATAGTTATTATTAATATTAATTCTATTAATAATAATTATTATTAATATACTAATTAATAATAATAATAATTAGTATTATAATAATTAGATATTGTCAAAAATCTAGGTAAGGAACAAGAGGTTTATGTAATTGTTTTGACACAGCAGGTAGTAAGCCGAGAAAATCATAAGTACATGAACTTTTTTTGACAATAAAAAATAGCATTTTTTCTTTTGGAAAGGAACACAATTATGACAGTTGTGAATATATATATATATATATATATATATATATATATATATATATATATATATATATATATATATATCATAGTAACACAGATACCGCTCCCAGGCATTGGAGAGCACATACCACACGCTCCCGTGCTCCTTGGCACTTGTGAGCTTATTGGAAACTTTCCAAAATTGTTGGGAGCTTTAAAGGGTACTTTGGAGCTTTTCCGGAGCTTCACTACAACAGATTTTGACGTTTCGGGTACCTATTTTGAGAAGAGAAGGTACCATTTGTTTATTTTCTAAGTGATACATGACAGGTCAGGGGAAGGGACTGCATGGGATCTATAAAGACTGAGACATGGAGATGTAGCAAAGGTTTCAACAACATATATACAGTTGCCCATCATTCCTTGACAAGTTTTGTTGCAAATCTGGAAGTTCAACAATTGCAAATAACTCTACTTTCCTGAAGTCTATATTGAAGCTTTAATGATAAGATTCAATAAACTACAGTGATGGTCAGAAAGAGAAAGAGTAGCATGATCAGTTTCATTTTATAAATTTCAAAACTTGAATTTTGAGTTGAATATAATATAGTGTTGCATGAAATCACATAATAATCAAGTAATAATAGCTTCTTCTTTTTTCAGGTTGGGAGTTCCCCATGTTTCTTTGCTGTAAGGAATTTCATTGGCAAATTGTTGATGGATTAATATTTTGATTTTTTTGGTATTGTTTCAAAATTTAAATCTTTTACATATTTCATTGCAAGATGGAATCTGCAAGATGGAATTTAATTGACAATTTTTGGATGGAAATAAATAAATTATTTTATTTTTATTTTTAATATATATTATATTTAAAATATTATATTGTTGTCGCTCCCAACTTGAAATTTCATTTAAACCTGGGCAAAGCTTCTAATCGTGTCAGATTCCCCATACCTAAAATACCAATGTACTAGAAACTTATATAATATATATATATATATATATATATATATATATATATATATATATATATATATATATATATATATATATATATATATATATATAACATTTTATCATACTATGCTACAAACACCTGTGCAACACCTGTGCAACAAACAGATTCTGTAATTAATACGTATCCTATTGCTTAGATTAAAAGTCTGACAAATAAATCTGAAGCCATCCCGAACTGGCAACTAAAAATATTCTCAAATATACAATATTCTCAAATATACTATGGTGTTGCGAAATCTAATAATAGTATTCAGAATCGCAAAGGTCCAGTGCGTTGTGTCACTGGCAGGCCATAATATTTCTAGTAAGCCATCGTTAAGCTTATTAGATATTCTAAAAATGGTTAAAAGCTTTTGCATAAACGAACAGAAAGCGTTCGCCCACCTTATTCCCCCGCAGAAGACATGACCGACTCACGGTCTTCTGCTACCATCATATTCTATTATGGACAGATACGACATACACAATCGGTATTTACCATGAAAAATCTCTCTGTTGTGACGAAATCACTAAATCGTCACTGAAGATATAAGCGATCCGATCAACAACCCACGATTTACTAAATTGGTTATCAGGTATTCCCTCTGGCATAAGAAAAGATCTGCAGAGAGGGCACGTCGTCTGACGATGATCAAGCCACTTATCAAGACAATTCATATGATTTGCCGGGAACTTCCAGGTATGAGTTTTCTCATCTCGGGTGAAATCCACTCCTTAATTCAGGGGGAACAACATTGGCTCCCCAACAACCACAGTCCACAACCTCTCTGATAACATTGGAATATTAAAAGGGAAACAAAGTAGAAAATATATGCGCGCATTGATTTGTAACAGAAATTAATCTTTCTACCTGCACCTCAATACTACAATACCCACTCACTGATTCGCAACGGAAATTAACTTTGGCCATATATATAAATCAAATCCATACATAATTACAAAATGAGGCTCATTGTGTCTACTCGGCCTGCTCCTATGATTTAATGGCCTCTCCTCCATCCTCTACACCCTCGGCTTACCGATCACTCAAAAAACAAAAACAACAATATCTAATCTCTCCCCTTTCCGCCCAAATCAAAATAAGATACACATATGTCATATCTAACTACTTCTTTCCACAAATGAAGGGATTAGTTAAACAACCTAGACTACTTGGCTTGATCTCCACGCAGTGAGGATCATTTTCCTTTGACTTCCAATTCTGTTCAGAATTAGGTAACAAATTAACCACTTACATTTATTTAAATTTAACTAATTTAACAACCATTCATCCTCCAAACTTGTATTAGCCGCAACATGTGACGAGTCACTCCATCACATTGCCGCCTAGGCCTACATGTTCCTGCATCACTATTTCCCATATCTACAAAGAACAAAATAGTGAGGCAAACTTATTGTCAAAAGAAGGATGCAATGCAAAGTCGAGGAAGATTAGCTTCGAGGCTTTTGAAAATGGGTGTCTTCAATAGACTCGATATAGCATGATATGAAGAGAAGTCACAGGACACGAATCTCATGTGATATAAATTGCTATTTCTGGTATAGAATCGTGACAAATATATATTGTATTTTGCTTTTTTGACATCTACTTAGAGGTAGTTACCATTATGTGCAAAGGGAAAATAGATGTTGTCTTAAAAGAGATAGACACAAGATAGTATAGAAAGATAAATATTGTTAGGTAGTAAGTTACCATTACATGTAAAGAGAAAAATAAAAGTTATTTTGCTAGAGATAGACACAAAATAGTATAAATAGATATTTTCGACTTAGTCACCAGAGAATCCACAGTAAGAACCATTTTCTGCCAACGTTTCAAATCCCAACCGGGATCCATCATCAGGACAACTTGAATGCTTGATAGAAGAAGAGCTTATTTGAGGGTTTAAATAGTAATGAGAGAAAAAGAGATGAATGTCGGCTCTCAATTTTTGAAAAATAATTTTTGATGAGAAGTCGGCTGTCTCTGATTAATTTAATTAATTAATTTATTATTATATTATATTATTATTATTATTATTATTATTTAATATTAATATTAATTAGTTACTTTTAATATGATAGTTATTATTAATATTAATTCTATTAATAATTATTATTATAAATATACTAATTAATAATAATAATAATTAGTATTATAATAATTAGATATTGTCAAAAATCTAGGTAAGGAACAAGAGGTTTATGTAATTGTTTTGACACAGCAGGTAGTAAGCCAAGAAAATCATAAGTACATGAACTTTTTTTGACAATAAAAAATAGCATTTTTTCTTTTGGAAAGGAACACAATTATGACAGTTGTGAATATATATATATATATATATATATATATATATATATATCATAGTAACAAAGATACCGCTCTCAGGCATTGGAGAGCACGTACCACACGCTCCCGTGCTCCTTGGCACTTGTGAGCTTATTGGAAACTTTCCAAAATTGTTGGGAGCTTTAAAGGGTACTTTGGAGCTTTTCCGGAGCTTCACTACAATAGATTTTGATGTTTTGGGTACCTATTTTGAGCAGAGAAGTACCATTTGTTTATTTTCTAAGTGATACATGACAGGTCAGGGGACTGGACTGCATGGGATCTATAAAGACTGAGACATGGAGATGTAGCAAAGGTTTCAACAACATATATACAGTTGCCCATCATTCCTTGACAAGTTCTGTTGCAAATCTGGAAGTTCAACAATTGCAAATATCTCTACTTTCTCAAAGTCTATATTGAAGCTTTAATGATAAGATTCAATAAACTACAATGATGGTCAGAAAGAGAAAGAGTAGCATGATCAGTTTCATTTTATTAATTTAAAACTTGAATTTTGAGTTGAATATAATATAGTGTTGCATGAAATTACATAATAATCAAGTAATAATAGCTTCTTCTTTTTTCAGGTTGGGAGTTCCCCATGTTTTTTTGCTGTAAGGAATTTCATTGGCAAATTGTTGATGGATTAATATTTTGATTTTTTTGGTATTGTTTCAAAATTTAAATCTTTTACATATTTCATTGCAAGATGGAATCTGCAAGATGGAATTTAATTAACAATTTTTCGATGGAAATAAATAAATTATTTTATTTTTATTTTTAATATATATTAAATTTTAAAATATTATATTGTTGCCGCTCCCAACTTGAAGTTTCATTTAAAGTTGGGTAAAACTTCTAATCGTGTCAGATTCCCCATACCTAAAATACCCATGTACTAGAAACTTATATAATATCTATCTATATATATATATATATATATAACATTTTATCATACTATGCTACAAACACCTGTGCAACCAACAGATTCTGTAATTAATACGTATCCTATTGCTTAGATTAAAAGTCTGACAAATAAATCTGAAGCCATCCCGAACTGGCAACTAAAAATATTCTCAAATATACAATATTCTCAAATATACTATGGTGTTGCGAAATCTAATAATAGTATTCAGAATCGCAAAGGTCCAGTGCGTTGTGTCACTGGCAGGCCATAATATTTCTAGTAAGCCATCGTTAAGCTTATTAGATATTCTAAAAATGGTTAAAAGCTTTTGCATAAACGAACAGAAAGCGTTCGCCCACCTTATTCCCCCGCAGAAGACATGACCGACTCACGGTCTTCTGCTACCATCATATTCTATTATGGACAGATACGACATACACAATCGGTATTTACCATGAAAAATCTCTCTGTTGTGACGAAATCACTAAATCGTCACTGAAGATATAAGCGATCCGATCAACAACCCACGATTTACTAAATTGGTTATCAGGTGTTCCCTCTAGCATAAGAAAAGATCTACAGAGAGGGCACGTCGTCTGACGATGATCAAGCCACTTATCTGTTGAAATCTAATTTCAACAGGGCAGACGTACAACGCCCAAAACCGCCAGAACGAAACCATAAACCATTTTATGCATATCGGACCGCCTTCCTGCAGAAAGTGGTTTCCTTACACAAGAGCCCGATACAATATAGTGCAGATGCGTGGCTCTCCCCATACGTAAGCAAGTCTGACTTTTCGGGTGCTATCATTCAGCCGGAAGAGGCCTCCCGATATTCTCCTCCGCCGTCCGATCTGCTCCATCACTCTCCGTCGTTGATTGTTTGAAACCTGCATACGAGCCTATATTAAAAACATTGCGTGGAGTAAAAGCTTTTGGGTTGACCGCCGTCAAGTAATTAAAATTATTTACTCCGGTTGGCAAAGCATTTAAGTTTTTTTTTATATACGGCCTATATTATAATCGTTTTTTTTTGTTAACATAGATAAGGTGTATGTAATACATTTTTTTTGTAGTTATTTGTGTTGACCATTTGAGAAATGTAGTGGCAGCGAAAACCAAGGGTGTTGCACAGCTCGTGCGAACAAAAAAAAGTCTCTCGTTATTGAAATGCACAGCAGTGCATAAGAAACTGTTGCTCATTGTAATGTAAGTTGTAGTGTGAGAGTGAAAATGTATGCACAGTAGTGCGAGTGAAGAGAACAGGGGAGCGCATATGTTGGATGAGTTTTTTTTGTGTGAAGAAAATTGTGTGTTTTGCACAACAGTGCATTATGTAATGAAACAAGCATGAATCCCATGTGTCGGGTGAGCAACACATAATTTTTCTTGCAGCGTATGTAATTTTTCTTTTACAGCAGTATGTGTAAAAATACTTTTTACACCAGTAAATGTGAAAGGGTTTTACAGCAGTAAACCCAGCACAGTAAATTCTCAGGTGGAGACAGTTTTGTTAAATGTATTTTTGGGTAAATCCCTCTCAGCAAAGAGGATGAAGTTTGTATCAGACATTTTATTTTAATGAATAGAAATCTTTTATGGTGGTGAAATACTCTGTTCCCAGTCATTTTTTTTAAAGCTTCCCTGCACAAAAGGATCCTGTGGAGAGAAACAGAGCATTGCCTCTGTGTGTTTAGTTTTTGTTTGTTTTTGGGATTTTCTCAGAAAAATCCCCAACAGTGGTATCAGAGCAGTCTTAAGCTCTTTGAAGGTGTTCAAGAAGCTGAAGGGAGGAATCTTTTGTTGCAGCAGTAAATTTTCTCCAGCAGAGTGAAGTTTCAGGCAAAAGATTCAGGTATTCCTCAAAGTTTTTTTTTGAGTTATTGTTGAAGAAACAGTCAGTGCTTTAAACACACAGTTAAGAATTTAAAGCATAGTTGAGGATGCAAGGAATGGCTAGTACCAGCACTAGCATGGGTATGCTTAATACCCAGCTCCCACAGTTCAATGGGAAAAACTATGACTATTGGGCAATAACTATGAGAGCCATGTTTGCCTCTCAAGATTTATGGGAAATAGTTGAAGATGGTTTTGAAGAACCAGCAGATGAAAATGAGTTTAATAGATTAACTCCAGTAGAGAAGGATCTGCTGAAGAGCAATAGGAAGAAGGATTCAAAAGACCGTGTGTTGTTGTATCTAGCAGTAGACCAGAGTGTGTTTCCAAGGTTAGCAGAAGCTAAGACAGCAAATGAAGCATGGAAAACCCTCAAGACAGCCTATCAAGGCATGGAGAGAGTGAAGACAGCAAAACTACAATTGCTGAGAAAAGATTTTGAGAATTTGAGCATGAAGGAGTCAGATAATATTGACTCATTCTTCACACATGTGATTGGTTTGGTCACACAGATGAGGACTCATGGAGAAACCATTGAAGAAAGGAGGATTGTGGAGAAAATATTGAGGGCCTTACCCTCAAAGTTTGATGCGATTGTCACCACCATAGAGGAGACAAAGGATCTCTCAAACTTTTCAGTTGATGAGCTTCATGCATCACTAATAACACATGAGCAGAGGTTGAGTAGAAATGAAAACTCATCTCTAGAGCAAGCCTTTAAGACCCAGATGTCCTTTGGAAGAGGAAGAGTTCAAGGCAGAGGAAACAAGAGAGGAAGAGGTAGAAGTCAAAACAGAGGTGGAAGGAACAGCCCAGCAAATGCTCAAGGAAGAGGTAGCAATCCAAATCAGAACCAAGGCCAAGGTAGCAGCCAACAAAGAGAACAACATCATGCTCAAGGACAAAGGTATGAAAAATCCAATGTCCAATGCTATTATTGTAAAAATTATGGGCATTATGCCAGTGAATGTAGGAAGAAGCAGCATGATATGAACAATAGATCAAATGCAAATGTCACTAGAGAAAACAGCAGTCAAGATAATGTGTTGTTAGCTTGTAACATGGATGAAACAAACAGTGAAGACATATGGTTTTTAGACTCAGGTTGTAGCAACCATATGACAAGAAACATAGCCCTCTTTTCTGCTCTAGATCAGAATATGAAATCAGATGTCACACTAGGAACTGATAGTAAAATTTCTTTTATGGGAAAAGGAGAGGTAAAAATATTTACAAAGCAAGGAGAAAGGAAAACCATAGCAGATGTCTACTATGTCCCCGGAATGAGATGTAACCTCTTGAGTATTGGACAGCTTGTCCATAAGGGGTACAATGTTTTCTTTAAAAATGATGTATGCACCATCATGGATATAGCACCCAGCAAAAGATGCGTTGCTGAAGTAAAGATGACAAGGAACAGGATGTTCCCTCTCAGGATTAGGGCAGATTTGAAAAACAAAAATGAAATTGCAGCAGTTACCCAAGAGGCTTTCCAAAGTGTGCCAAAGGATGAAAATTGGTTGTGGCATTTGAGATTTGGACATCTCAATTTTGGAGGTCTAAATTTGTTAAGCAGAAAAGGAATGGTAAGAGGATTACCATTGATAGAGAAACTGGACAGCCTTTGTGAAGGTTGCATTTTGGGAAAACAACATAGAGAAAGTTTTCCATCAGGTAAAAGCATAAGGGCAAAGGCACCCTTAGAGATCATCCACTCAGATTTATGTGGACCGATGCAAGCTCCATCATTACCAGGCAGCCAATATTTCCTAACATTCATTGATGACTTTGCAAGAAAAACTTGGGTATATTTCCTTAAAAACAAAAGTGAAGTGTTTGAGAAATTCCGAAATTTCAAGGCACTTGTGGAAAACCAAAGCGGGCTGCATATTAAAGTTTTGAGAACTGATAGAGGAGGTGAGTATATCTCCAAGGAATTCCTAAGATTTTGCAGAGAAAATGGAATTCATAAACAGTTTACAGCTAGGTACACCCCACAGCAAAATGGAGTTGCTGAAAGGAAGAATAGGACCATCATGGATATGGCGAGGAGCATGTTGAAGGCAAAGCATTTGCCAAATGATTATTGGGCTGAAGCTGTAAATTGTGTAGTGTATATTTTGAACAGGTGTCCTACAAAAGTAGTGATGAACAAAGTGCCGGAAGAAGCATGGAGTGGAAGAAAGCAAGGAGTCACCCACATGAGAGTTTTTGGATGTGTGGCCTATGCACACATACCAGATCAGCTAAGGAGGAAGTTGGACAGCAAAGGGGAGAAATGTCTTTTCATTGGATACAGTGAGGAATCCAAAGCTTACAGGTTGTATATCCCATCTACCAAGAAGTTTTTTGTCAGCAGAGATGTTCAATTCATTGAGGAAGAAGCTTGGGATGGAAGCATAGAGAAAACAGTGAATGTTAAAAACTGTTTGTCTCATGATGAAGATGATGAGGAGGTGGCTGAAATGCATCCCCAAACAGCAGTACCAACACAAGGACAGCAAGGGACACCATTGAGGATAAATGAAAGTGCTTCTCCAAGCACATCACAAGGAGGAAATTCAAATGCATCTTCAAGCACTTGCACACCAAATGAAAGAGGTAAGAAGTTCAGAAATTTAAGTGACATTTATGATGAAGGAATGAATTCCTTATTTGCCTTGTATTGTCATGTTGATGATCCTATTCATTTCGAAGATGCAATTAAAGATAAGAAATGGATAGAAGCTATGGATGAGGAGATGAATGCCATAGAGAGAAAAAAAACATGGGATTTGGTTGAGCTACCAAAAGGCAAAGAAGTCATTGGAGTGAAATGGGTTTACAAGACCAAGAGCAATGTTGAAGGTAAAATAGAAAGACACAAGGCAAGGCTGGTTGTCAAAGGGTACAAGCAACAGTATGGGAGAGATTATGAGGAGACTTTCGCACCGGTTGCAAGAATGGAAACTGTGAGAGCAGTGTTGTCTATAGCAGCTCAAAACAAGTGGAAAGTTTGCCAAATGGATGTGAAGTCAGCATTCCTAAATGGAGTGTTAATGGAAGAGGTTTACATTGAACAACCTCTAGGCTATGAGAAGAAAAGTGAAGAGCACAAAGTGTGCAGATTGAAGAAGGCTCTTTATGGGCTGAAGCAAGCGCTAAGAGCATGGTACAGTAGGATAGATTCCTATCTATTGGATAATGAATTTGACAAGTGTGAAGGAGAACCCACCGTCTACATCAAAGAAAAAGATGGTAAAATTTTAATTGTTGTCTTATATGTTGATGATGTTATTTTCACAGGTAATGATGATCAACTCATTGAGAATTTTAAATCAGTCATGAAAGAGGAATTTGAAATGACTGACATGGGTTTCTTGAAATACTTCTTAGGCATAGAAGTAGATCAAAATGAAAAATGAATTTTTATCTCACAAGCTAGATATGTAAATCAAGTGTTGAGCAGATTTAACATGCAAGAATGCAAAGCAGCGATCACTCCCACAGTAATGGGATTAAAACTCAACAAAGAGGACAACAGCAAGGATTTTGATCCTAGCTTGTATAAGAGCATTATTGGCAGCCTTATGTATTTAACTGCAACTAGGCCTGACATTATGTTTGCTGTTAGTTTAATTTCCAGATTCATGGAGAGGCCAAAGGAAGCACATTGGCAGGCAGCAAAAAGAATTTTAAGGTATGTCAAAGGTACCAAAATTTTTGGCATATTATATAATGTCTCAGAACATTCAAATTTAATTGGATACACTGATAGTGATTGGGCTGGAAGTGTAGATGATCGGAAAAGCACTTCCGGTTATGTTTTTCATATGGGTTCAGGAGCCATTTCATGGGCTTCTAAGAAGCAGTCTATTGTAGCATTGTCTACAGCAGAGGTTGAATATGTGGCAGCTACAGCAGCAGCATGTCAAGCAGTTTGGATAAGAAGAATGTTGAGGAGCTTAGGCCAAGAGCAGGCAAAAGTGACAACGATTTTTTGTGACAATAGCTCAGCTATTGCATTGTCAAAGAATTCAGTGTTTCATAAGAGAACAAAACACATTGATACAAGGTTTCACTACATCAGAGAATTGGTGAACAATGGAGAAATTGTCCTAGAACATTGCAGGACTCAAGAACAGGTTGCAGACATCTTGACAAAGCCATTGGATCAGAAAAGCTTTGAATTTTTGAGAAAGTGTCTGGGTATGACTGAATGCCCAGCAGTTGAAATTAAAGGGGAGTGTTGAAATCTAATTTCAACTGGGCAGACGTACAACGCCCAAAACCGCCAGAACGAAACCATAAACCATTTTATGCATATCGGACCGCCTTCCTGCAGAAAGTGGTTTCCGTACACAAGAGCCCGATACAATATAGTGCAGACGCGTGGCTCTCCCCATACGTAAGCAAGTCTGACTTTTCGGGTGCTATCGTTCAGCCGGAAGAGGCCTCCCGATATTCTCCTCCGCCGTCCGATCTGCTCCATCGTTCTCCGCCGTTGATCGTTTGAAACCTGCATACGAGCCTATATTAAAAACATTGCGTGGAGTAAAAGCTTTTGGGTTGACCGCCGTCAAGTAATTAAAATTATTTACTCCGGTTGGCAAACCATTTAAGTTTTTTTATATACGGCCTATATTATAATCATTTTTTTTGTTAACATAGATAAGGTGTATGTAATACGTTTTTTTTGTAGTTATTTGTGTTGACCATTTCAGAAATGTAGTGGCAGCGAAAACTAAGGGTGTTGCATAGCTCGTGCGAACAAAAAAAAGTCTCTCGTTATTGAAATGCACAGCAGTGCATAAGAAACTGTTGCTCATTGTAATGTAAGTTGTAGTGTGAGAGTGAAAATGTATGCACAGCAGTGCGAGTGAAGAGAACAGGGGAGCGCATATGTTGGATGAGTTTTTTTTGGGTGAAGAAAATTGTGTGTTTTGCACAGCAGTGCATTATGTAATGAAACAAGCATGAATCCCATGTGTCGGGTGAGCAACACATAATTTTTCTTACAGCGTATGTAATTTTTCTTTTACAGCAGTATGTTTAAAAATACTTTTTACACCAGTAAATGTGAAAGGGTTTTACAGCAGTAAACCCAGCTCAGTAAATTCTCAGGTGGAGACAGTTTTGTTAAATGTATTTTTGGGTAAATCCCTCTCAGCAAAGAGGATGAAGTTTGTATCAGACATTTTGTTTTAATGAATAGAAATCTTTTATGGTGGTGAAACACTCTGTTCCCAGTCATTTTTTTTAAAGCTTCTCTGCACAAAAGGATCCTGTGGAGAGAAACAGAGCATTGCCTCTGTGTCTTTAGTTTTTGTTTGTTTTTGGGATTTTTGCGGAAAAATCCCCAACATTATCAAGACAATTCATATGAAATACATGATGGCAATTACACAATTCTCTGATATGCTCCTCTTCCTCGAAGGAGTTCAAGCACACAGCACACACGATATCATTCCCCATCGCCTCGCAGAATGTCTCGGCAAACTTCCTGAATGGAATGACAGGCAAGTTTTTTCTAATAGTATCAGCAGAGATTGAAGGAACCGAAGAAAAATTCATGTCAGGTAAATCTTGCCACGAAGAACTGTCGAGTTCTCCAGAATCATATAGCCCCACAAAATGAAAAACCCAACACATCGTTATCTTTATATAAGAAAACGCCAATGCTAAGTGAAGCCGCAGCCTTGATAAAACGAGACCGTAATAGCTTGCAAGGAAACCCATGACCTATAAGACTCGAAGAAAATCCAGCACTTCAAATGCTCGGAAAAAAAACCAATACAGACACGTTAGGGTTTCGATCTTTGATCCCTTTGCCTGAAGCCTCTCTAATGCTTATATGATCTATATAAACAAAAGTATGAGACTCTGAGACTTGAATTTAAACTATTTTCCGATAAGAGTCTAGGAATTTAATAAAATCCAGTTCTCATGTGAATCGAGACTTGAATGGGGACAAGAAAGCATGTGCAGATCCATCCCGTAGGAGCCCATAACCACCGAACGGGCAAGCTCAACTGATATTCGTTACAATGCGACCCAAACATGTTAGGACAGCAATACTACTTTATGGAGGGAGGACAAACATAGAGGGGGAGTATTTATAGAGATGGGAAAAATAAAACTTATGGAGGAGAAAGGGAGTTTCGAGGTGGGAAACCACATAGCCAAATGGCAGGAAAGAGCTTCAATAAAGTGTTAAAAACCCTCCTTTCGGTGTCCTCAGGTAGTTGCAGTGTCCTGTCTTTTTAGGTGCCACTTAACAATCTAAAATGCATTCAGATGCTAGGTGTCAGATCATCCATGGTAATCAGCACATATTGAGCTTCTCCTTTGTTTAATGAAGGCACTAAATAAGACTCTTTAAATTGTTGTCCCATACAGTGGAACGTGTCGAAGATGTGTGCCTCAAACACTGAAGTTGCCGAGCAGGAAGGAAATTAAAGCTGTATATTAATTCCAAGGTAGATGCCTAATACGTTTTAAAAACAGTGACTTGATTGGTTGTTTTGGATACTAGCGGTTTGATACCTTTCCTTTAATCTATTCCGCGTTAAATCCATCCACTCAGATGCAGAAATCGCCTAACAAGGCGGAAATTTTGTCTATTTAAACGCGCAGCTAATGCTGTGTTTTGTAGACTTTTAGTGTGTGTTTGGTGTTAGGATAGCGTGGGTATATTAATTATAGCATTGAATTATTATATTGATTTATTATAATTTTATTTTATTTATTAAATGAAAATAATTATATTTTAAGTATTTTAAAAATCTTAATGTAATTACTAATAATAATTATTAGGTGGATGATTGAGATTTATTTTATCACATATTTTAGAGTATTTATAATGGTATAGAGAATTAAACCTTAAGATTTATTTTCAAAGTATTTGTGTTTTTTTGTCTTTTAATTAAAAATTTTAATGTAATTATTAATAATAATTATTAGGTGGATGATTGAGATTTATTTTATCACATATTTTAGAGTATTTATAATGGTATAGAGAATTAAACCTTAAGATTTATTTTCAAAGTACTTATGTTTTTTTGTCTTTTAATTAAATTGATTAATTAAAAAAATTGTTGCATGAGTAAATGTCATTTGAAGTGAGTTATATTTTTTTAGCATTGGTATTACTCAAGATATTGTAAAAAAATCCATTTATAAAGTAACAATCTCCATAATAAAGTGGGGTAAATCTCAGTGAAGAAGCTTGTTTCATGTTGTTTTTAAATGTATATGTTTAAGTTATACTAATTTTGTCATAATAATAACAATAATTTAAAATATAGTTATAATTTAGTTAGATTTTTTTCTTTAAATAATGTGATATGTATTAGAAAAGAAGTATTTTAATATTTTTTATGAATTTATTAGACATTTACTTTTAATTTTTATAGTTAAATTAATATAATATTTAATAAATAAAATAAAATAATAACAAATTTTACATTATATTATTAATTAATTAAAAATAACATAATATTTAATAAACAAAACGAAAAATGATAAATTTACTTAATATTTATTGTTGGAAAAAAAAATGTAATTTTATTAGTAAATCTTCTTACAACTTAATATTTATTGTTGGAAAAAAAAATGTAATTTTATTAGTAAATCTTCTTTCTTTGTAAGAGAAAATATTAATCTTAATTCCATTCGTTTAAAATTAAACATAATAAAAAATTAAAACATAATTCCCAAACCAATGATTTTCCCAGTTAAAAACCAATCATCATAACTCTATTCGTTTAAAATTAAACATAATAAAAAATTAAAACATAATTCCCAAACCAATGATTTTCCCAGTTAGAGGCCAATCATGCCATTCTCATACAATATTTGTTTGTCCCTAGTAGGTGGGATACTTTTATAGAAACTTTAATCCTTCAAAAAGAGTGGTAGGTTTAATTCTTATTAAATGTCACGTTTATTAAATAATTATGTTATTGAACATGCTTTATGATAGATGATGTTTCAATCAAAACTATTAACTAACTTTAAAACTAATTTTGAGATATGTTGTAACAATCTAAAATGCATTCAAATGCGAGGTGTCAGATAATGCATGGTAATCACCGGTGTCAGATAATGCATGGTAATCACCACATATTGAGTTTCTCCTTTGTTTAATGAAGCATTAAATAAGATTCTCTTTAAATTACAGAAGTTGCCAAGCAAGAAGGAAACTAAAGCTGTATATTATTTCTAAGGTAGATCTCTGGTATATTTAAAAAATATTGAGTGGATTAGTTCTTTGGATACTAGTGATTTGATACATTTCCTTTAATCTATTGCCCGTTAAATCCACCCAACTAGTGCGGAAGTTGCTGATCAAGGAGGAAATTTAATCTATTTAAGCGTGCCGCTAATGCTGATTGGTGTTTTTGTAGATTTTGAATGTTTGGTGTTAGGAGAGTGTAGATATAATAATTTAATTATTAAATTACTATATTGATTATTATGTTTTTATTTTATTTACTAAATGAAAATTATTATTTTGTTGATAGGCATTTTATTGTGGTGTTTTTGATTGTAATATTGTAAAGATTGTCATCCTTTAACAACTGTTGCTGCCCATGTCATTTTGTATTTGACAACATCATCTAAATTAAGATGACTCTTCGTTTTAGCTTTCCCCCAGATGATCCTTTGTTCTCATTGTATTGAATGGGCCTAATGGTTAAGAGCATGTGTTTCCTCCTAAGAGGTCTCAGGTTCAAAACCAGAGGGGGGTAGAGTATGTATGCCTTCGTAGACTTAGCAGTCAAATCGTTAAGAGCAAAAATCTTTGTCATTACTTTCACCCTCTACCCCGACTTTCTTGCATTAGAAAAGCCACTTCATTTGTTCTCATTATTGCCTTTGCAATACATCAAATGTAGGATTATACATTAGCTTGTAAAGTAAGATGCCAAGTATCAGTCTTAGAACGTTGCATATCAAAATAAACATTTCCAATTGCTAAACAAATTATCATCTTTAGTTGCCTAAATACCAACTAAACTACTTACTATTGATAAGAACCATAATCAACACAGTTGAGTTGGTATGCAACAATGACTGATTATGTGACAGGAGTAAATTGATGGTAGAAAAAACAACGCATAACATTCTACTTTCATGAATCGAAGTAATTTAGAAACAAGTTGCCTTACAATTGAACCTGCAAACTAGTATTCTATAGCACCACTTGAATTTCATGCTATGCATCGACCATACTCAGTTTCCAAAAGGAAATGATTGATTATGTAAAAGAAGAAAGTTGATGGTAGAAAAACCAGCAAATAACATTTTACTTTCATGAATCGAAATAATTTAGGAACAAGTTGTGTTACAATCAAACCTCTAAACCAACAACTTGAAGCACCACTTGAATTGGTTGTTGTTTATTTAGCATACTCAAGTGTTATGATGCGACCATAGCTAGCACACGAGGATCATCTAGGTCGAACTATGACCCCCAGTTTCCATTGATTTCAGAAATCACTAAGGAATTAGAAGGGGAAATAGTCCAAAACCTTCAAAGATCCTGGTTTCCAAAGATTCCATGTGAAAATGTGGCATCAAAAGCATATATTTCATTCATTGTCAGTTCCGATGCTACCATGTTACTAACTGTTCTCTATGAGAAATTGGTTGCCATCTGTGGAAAATGGTGGCAGAAAGCAATGGGGGAACCATGGCTTTAAGGTCTCCAGAAAGCCACTCTCATCTAGAAAGGAATGTGGGTGAAAAATAGTGATCCACTGGTCTAGTTTGACGCATATGATATAGGTGAAACATGTTAGAAAATTAATCCCAACCACCGCCTTAAACACACTAACAAACACCATGCATGCTTGTCCAGTCAACTACTACAGGGTTATGATTTTGTTTGTAGGCGGAAGGACTAAAGTACGAGAAGGACTAAAGTCTAAGTAGAAGTACATCTCTGACCATTTTGCAACACAAGAAAGAGTTTAAGGCACTTAATAAATTTTGGTAAATAGGTATGGGAAAACATGTACTCCGTGACTGTTACCCACACTGCACAACACCTACAAGTTAAGAAAACCATTTATTATGTAAAATTTCCCATGATGTGTTTTAATGTTTTGTTCTGTCATGAATTAATGAGTCAAAATGTATGTTCTGGATAAATATGCATGTAAAAGTCATTTGCAATGATGAGCGAGAGAGAGGTGAAAAGTATGAGAGGTGAAGAGAAAATCGTGGAGCAAATTTTTGTGGGCCTGAAAATAACAGTTACTGTGTTTTACTATGTGTTACTCCGCAACCCTGGTAAAGCATAAATTCCAGTAAGATCTTTCTTGTTTTACTTGGAGCAACAACCTCCAATTTATCATGTTAATGTATTTTCCTATGTTATGAAATATAATCAAGAGTACGCTATGTTGTGATGTGGTCTTAAACTTTCATAAGTAGGTTTACAGCAACCATTTTGCTTTTACTTTGTTTTGCTACCGTGAGTTTTGTGTTTTAATTAAGTCTCTGTGTAGTTGCGATTTCCTTGCGGCAACTGCAATTTTGACTTGCTACAACCGATTTCTGACCCAGACTCCTCTCCTCTGCCCCTGTGAAATTTCATAACATGGTATCAAAGGGGTTAAACTTAGTGTAAAAAAAGTGTTCTTACTAGTAGAAAAATTGAGGACAATAGTTTTCTTGAAGCATATTTAGGTAGAAAAATTATTTACACTAGAAATGGAAACATAAAACTAGTAGATAATCAATTAGGAAAAAATTGGGATATTACAATGAAATGTTTTCTTTTCAAGACATTTATTTTAGAATGGTTTTTGAAGCATGCATTAGAATACACTTGTTCAGAAATTGTTAGACAATAGGTGATGAAAAGCTATTCTAATGAAAAATGAAAAACATCATGAAGCTAATAATTTTAGATGACATCATTCTTGTACTATTCTTTCAGTACATTATCTTGACATTTTTTTCTATTCTTTACATTTCTAGTTCTTCTTAATTTCTAGCATGATGGATTTGCGTAGCTTCTATCTTATTCCTTTTCTCTAGAATTTTTTACAAGCAGCAGTCATGTTAGCTATTCTCATTCCCAAGGATTAAGCAACAGAATGAAGTCATAGAAGCAAGAGAGAAAAAGACAACAAACCAATGAAACTTGACAAAAGTAAAGACAACAAAACTACAAATGTTGAGAAGAGAATTTGAACACTTTGTATGAATGGGTCTAAGAATGTAGACCCATTTTTTACACATGTAATTGGGTTGGTTACTCAAATCAAGTCTCATGGTGAGACACTTGAGGAAGGGAGAATAATTGAGAAAGTTTTGAGAAGTCTTCCAGCAAGGTTTGATTCCATTGTTGTGGCCATAGAAGAGACAAAGGATCTCTCACAATTCTCAGTTGATGAGCTTCATGCATCACTGGTTTCTCATGAACATAGATTGAATAGAGAAAAAAGCTCCTCTTTGGAGCATGCCTTCAAGACACAAGTTTCGTTTGGTACAGGTAGAGGGAGAGGAATATCATATGCTAGACCAATAGGAAGAATCCCACACATAGGTGGAAGAAGTAGCCCTTCAAACTCAAGTGGAAGGGGCAGAAATCAAAATCCAAGTCAAGGTCTAAGCCAAAATCAAGGACAAGGTTAGAGGTATGATAAATCTCAAGTCCAATTTCATTACTGTAAGAAGTATGGTCATTATGAAAATGAATGTAGAAAGAATCAATATGAAATTACTAACAAACCAAGTGTAAATTTCACGAAAGAAAATTAGAACCATGATAACATGTTTTTATCTTGTAATGTAGCACAAGAAAGAGAAAGTGATATATTGCATCTAGATTCAGGGTGTAGCAACTACATGTCAAGGAACATAGAAATGTTTTCCAAACTAGATGGAAGTGTGAATTTTGAAGTGACATTAGGGAGCAATAGAAAAGTCTCTGTCATGGGAAAATGAAGAGTTAATATCGTAACAAGGAAGGGGGAGAAGAAGTATATCCCAGATGTTTACTTTGTCCCTAGTTTGAGGCATAACCTCATAAGCATTGGACAACTCATGCAAAAGGGCTACAATGTCTTTTTCAAAAATGATGAGTGCACAATTCGAATAGAACTCCATGTAGATAGTTGATTACAAAGGTTTAGATGACAAACAATAGAATGAAAAATAGTAGAAGGTTCAAATTTGGAGAAGAATCTGCATAAGTACAACTATCAACGAACTCACAAGATGATGATAGAAAAGTAGAAACTGTTACACAAGTGAACTATCAAGCAAAGGTCAAAGATGAAAATTGGTTATGGAATTTGATATTTGGACATCTCAACTTTGGAGGTTTCAATTTGCTGCATAGGAAAGGCATGGTGAAGGGGTTGCCACTTATAGAAAAACTAGACAACCTATGTGAAGGATGCATCTTGGGCAAGCAACATAGAGAGAAATTTCGAGGAGGAAAGTCAGTAAGGGAAAAAGCACCTTTGGAGATTGTCCATTTAGAGTTATGTGGACCAATGTAGACACCATCAATTGGTGGAAGCCACTATTTATTGACATTCATAGATGATCACATAAGGAATACATCGATTTATCTCCTAAAACATAAAAGTGAAGTATTTGACCACTTTCACCAATAGAAGGCTCTTGTTGAAAAAAAGTGTGGACACTACATCAAAGTCCTGTGGACTGACAGAGGTTGCGAATACATCTCAAATAATTTCCTTCGTTTTTGTAGGGAGCATGGAATTCACAAGCAATTTACAACAAGGTATACACCTCAGCAAAATGGTGTTGTGGAAAGGAATAATATGACCTTCATGGAAATGGAAAGGAGTATGTTGAAGACAAATAATTTGCCAAATGATTATTGGTCGAAAGTTATCGCTTGTTCAACATATATCATTAATAGGTGTCCAACCAAAAGTTTCAGGGATGTGTTTCCTAAGAGGCATTGAGTGCAAGAAATCATAGTGTCACTCACATGAGTGTCTTTGAATGTGTGGCATATGCACATGTCCCCGATGAGTTGAGGATGAAGTTCGACAGCAAGGGGGAGAAATGCATATTTTTTGGATATAGTGATGAATCCAAGGCATACAAACTATATAATCCATCAACGAAGAAGGTCATAATCAACAGAGATGTGCAGTTCATAGAAGAGTAAGCATGGGATGTAAGTTTAGAGAAGACAATCAATACAAAAGCATGTATACCACATGAGGACAAAGAATAATTGGCAGCAGCAGGCAATTCCTCAATAGTAACTCCTACTCCTATCTAAGCACAACAAAGTAGGCAACAAGTAACACCATCAAAGAATAATAGGAAAATGTCACGCGGTCAAGCAAGTGCTTCTGCAAGCACCCCGAAAAGCGCAACACCAAGTGATATGTTTCAACAAGGCGTAAAAAATTACCTAACTAGAAACTCTCATAAGAAAAGAAAAGGAGAAAAACCTATAGCAAAGAAACTCCTTTCCAAAAGATAGAAATATGTTAGGGCTCATATAACCATGGAGCTAAAATTATAGATCCCACAATGATCCATTGAAGCAAAAAAACTATGAATATGAGATCCATGAAACCTTAATTGGGTTGGTTGATCTTTAAAGTAGAAAATGTTGCAAAGGAAGAAGAGTGAAAAACATTGTCAACTTCTGCAAAAATGCTTCGAAGAAAATAAGCAGTAGTAAAGAACAAGGACAAAGGATTCCAATAGAAGAAACACCATGAACAAACAAATGAACAAGGAGGTTATAACTATGGAAAAATGATCTCAAACATGGAAAATCAACATCTATGAATTTATTTGAACACCATCACCAACACAAAGAAGAAAATACTAGCAATGTAGTGAATACAACAATACGTGTATATGACATCATCAAACTTCCCACCTAAAATTTGATAGAAGGACTATAAGAAATAAACAATGTTCATCATCATCAAAATTTCCCCACTGAAACATAATTGAGGGAGCACTAAAAATCAACAACAAATAATAGGAACGATAGAGGAATGTACAAGAAATGAGACGAAAGTTTTAAAGTCCTAAAACTTGTGTTCAAATGATTCCATGACCATCCATTAATCCAACCACAATTGATCGAAATTGTTCGATGGTTTGTCATTTCATGTATCTTCTATAATGACATGAATGTAGCTTCTTCTTTTACTTTTATGATTTATATATATATTCCCCTTATATCGATAGAAAAGCATATTGGGACTGAGTTGTTGGTAGCGACATTCGAGAACTTAGCTCAGTGATCATGGCAGGAGACTTTAATATTATTTTGGACATAAATAAGGTATGGGGTACCCAATGCAGGCCTAATTCATTGGGTAAATATTTTAAGGATATTTTCAATAAGAAATATTTTAAGTATATCTTGCCATATCCTATCAACCCTACCTAGAAGAATGGTCGATGGGGCTCAAAGGGTATTTTGAAAATATTGGATAGATTCCTTCTCAAGGAGGATATAACTAGTTGCATGAAACAGTTATTCCTATGGATCCTCTCTGCATGCATTTATGATCATTTCCCTATATTCATGGAATGGATGGGGATACATAACCACTTTGGTTGAAGGAGAAGGGTTTTATTTCTCTAGTTTGTGACACCTAGAGTGAGACAAGAGTGAACCCTGGGGTTTCGAATATGGCTTCAGTATGTAACAAGATGAAAATTATCAAAGACAAGGTTCAGAAATGGGCAAGGGAAAAGAAGAATGAGGTGGTGAGGGAATCGATTTGGATTGATGATTAGATGAAGCTGCTTGAATACCCTCGAGATCTAGTATACTTTTTTTTATTTTGAATTAGAGAAATTAATTAACCAAATTCTGACGAGGCAAGTAGAGGAATGATAACAAAAAAGTAGGTTTATGTGGGTGGAAGAAGGTTACAAAAGCAACCATTTTTTCATAGACAGACATCTTCTAGGAGAAATCAAAATTCAATTTAGAGTATTAGGGATGCATTATGGTGTCTTCTACAATCACAAGGGGAAATACAAAAGAAAGCTCTTCGTCACTTTAATAACCATTATAGTGAAAGACATGCTCTTCCCTTTAGTAATCAAATGGAGTTCTGCAACCTATTCCCTAACATGGTTGATGAGTAGGTCAAAGATAAAATGGAGAGACAAGTCACAAAGGACGAGGTTCTGACGGTCTTGAAAGAAATGGCAAGAGGTAAGTGTTTAGGACTAAATGGTTAGTCTATGGAACTGTATATTCACTTCTAGGACATAATGCTCATTGATCATATAGATTTGGTACAGTAGTCCCAAATACTATGTAGGGTAACAAGAGCAATGAATGCAACTTTCATTACACGAATACTAAGGTAGTGAATCCCTCTTCCTTCTTGGACTTTCGTCCAATTTCATTGTGCAATATTATCTATAAGATGATATCCAAGACCACTACAAATCAAATCAAGCCATCGTTGTCAAAGTTCGTCTCTGCTGAACAATTTGGCTTTCTTAAAAATTGGTATATTCATGATGCAGTTTCCAATGCAAAAGAATTTATAAACTCCAAAAATAGACATTGAATTGAAGCTTTCCTAATGAGGATAAATATTATAAAAGCCTATAATTATGTTAACTAGGAATTCTTGAGAATGATGCTAATTAAGATAATTATTGGTGCACTTATGGTGGTTTGGATCCTAATTTGCATATCATCTATTAATTTTGTTGTCATCACCAATGACCTCCCAACAAATATTTTCAAGGCATCTCGAGGTATTAGATGGGGATGTGTCCTATCTCTTCTCCTATTTTTGTTGGTGATTTACAGGTTAAGAAAAAGGATTCCAAATGCTTGTGAAAGGGGTATCATTACAAGATCCAGGTTGACAAATTAAATTTCCCTTGCAAACTTCATGTTCGTCGATAATGTGATTGTGATTGGGAAGGTAGTAATTAGAGAATGGATCTATTTGAGATTATAAGATCTTTAGAGAGGTTTCAGGTCTATTAATGAACAAGATTAACTGGGTTTGATATGAATAGACCCTGAGGGGGAAACAATTAAGAAGATTTCATCTGTATTCAATGTCCAATCCATCTCTTTGCATGGAGTGTTTAAGTACCTTAGTTTCTTCTTGAAGCAGAATGATTATGAAAACAAAGACTCAGGCTTATTATCTCATAAATTTGAGAAGAGGCTACACTTATCGTCTCATAAGTGGTTATCACTAGGAGGCAAACTCATTATGATCAAATATGTTTTACCAAGTATCTCCATATATTGGATGCATAAATTCAAACTATCGAAGGGTATTGTAAATAGTATCAACTCTATCATTATGCAATTTCTATGGGTTGGTAATGGTTCCAATAGGAAAATACACCTTGTCTAAAGGGAGGTGCTTGCTAGTGAGGTAGATGAATGTGGATGGGTTTTCAAAGATGCACAATGTTTTAATTTGGCCTTATTTCTCAAAATGTTTTGGAGGGGAGTGTGTGATGATGGATTATGACATCAAATCATTAAAGTTAAATATCTTAAAACTAATGAATTATACAATTGAATAAGAGAGTGTGCTTCCCATTCTAAGGTGGTTTCCCAATCTTGGACAAGCTTCTTGCAAGCAAAAGGCTGGTTCCTTTGGAACCTAAGATGGAAGATCGATTCAAGATCTCTTCTAGAAATCATATTGGACGCATTCAGTGGAATGACAGGTAATCATACTCTATCTTTATCCCCGATTTCATTTTTACATGAATTGGGTATCTATGTTCTTAAGGATATGTCTAGTACACTCGAGATAGTGTCACATTAAACCTCTTAGAAAGAAGACAGAGATTTGGGTCTAATGGGAGACTTTGTTGAAGAATGGAAAGAATATATATTATAGTTGAAGTTTGCAGGGATAATGTTGACTCCAAACGAGGATAGACTAACCTGGTGTGGTGGATTTCAAGAAGGTCACATTAAGGTAAATCAAGCACACTCCATCAATAAAGATGATTCATATACAAATATTTTCTACAGTTGGTTCAACAGGTAATGGAGTGGAATATGCCACAAAAACTTAAATGTTTCATATGGCTAGCGATTCACAACAGATTTTTGATGTGGGATGACCTTATAAAGAGGGGCTTCCAGGTCCTAGGTAGGTGTGGTTTACGTTTAGTTCAAGTAGTTGTTAACCATCTTTTCCTATAGTGTCCCTTTTTTGTTTCAGTGTGGTTTTGGGTGCTCAACATTCAGAGCATAAGAGTAAGTTGGGATAGGGAAAACAATGGAACATGTCTAAGGCATTGGCTTGCTGAGTACAAGTCTCACAAGCATTTGTCATTATTTTTCCTATGCATATTAGGGAGGGAAAGGAACAATTGCATTTTTTAGCAAGCACAATCAATTGTGAGAAGGAATTGCATTAAGATTTCGACATATTTTAAGGAATATGGTTTCCATGAGGACAAGAAACCATAATCCAATTGGTTCCCAAAGAAACCATTAGAGAAATTTTGAGGTCTAAAACGGGCCTCAAAACAAAAATGTAGAACCAAAATAAACCTTATAAGAACCAAAAAGATTCAAGATGGTGATGTAAACAATGATTGATGAATCACCATTTTTGGAGTTAAAATGTAAAAATATTAAAAAACAAAAAAACTACTTTTTAAACGTGTATTTTAAACTTATCTCCCTGTGATTTTACTCTAATTTCGAGCATGAGCACTCATTGGATGTAAAATTTCATTCCTCATCCAAGGATTACCCATCTTGTATACTTTTAATGGACCTTGCTACACAAAAAATGAGAAATACATGAAAAACATGATTGCAATCACATTTTTTCATGTATTTTTCATTTTTCTTGTAACAGGTTCCATCAAAAGTATGAAACATGAGTACTCCTTGGATGATGAATTAAATTATGCATCGAACATGTGCTCTTGCTTGAAATTTGAGTAAAATCGCAAGGAAATGATTTTAAAATACGAGTTGAAAAAGTAGTTTTTTCATTTTTCCCTCTAAAATTTGATAATGTAATCAAATATTATTTTATTAATTCTATTATATTTTTATAATATTCTTTGGGATGTCTAGTTTAGACCTTAGAATTTTTCTAATGTTGTGGACCGACTATCTAGTTGTTTTTTTATGGGGCCACATCTTTCGACACTTGCGGCAGTGGCATGGTCATCTATTCGGGGCTCAGAGACTTTTACTGTTTGGTCTGGTTTAGTAGTAAATGATCCAACACCAGGGAATAACTTCTTGTATTGTGAGGAATCTTATATTGTTCCAAATGGCTTGGAATTGAGGATATTTTCATATTCAAAGACTCCAAGGTAGTTGTCTAATGGGCAAGTGAGAGACATAAATTAGAGACTCCCAAGCTTTCTAACTAGAATATGAGGATTAAGGTGTTGATTAATGAATTCAAAAGGGTTTCTATTTGATGGGGAATGAGACTCTGGGGGTTAATTAGAGTCCCTTTCCCTTAAGTAATCGATTCTAAGGCATGTGGGTTATGGGCCCACAAGCCTTACCGGAAGCGTTCCTTAGGTTATTGCTTTTATGTACTTTTCATCTCTTGTTAATTCCTCTGCTTCAAATGGAAAATAACAGCGAGACTAGTGCTAATGAGGCTCTCAAAGGTCGGGAAGTATGCCTACTTTGCTCTCATCCTCCTGCTGATATGCATCTAGATTTTGGTACCCTGCTCCAGCTCGTTCTTCACCAAAATCAACTAATCCTGAACATGTATGAAGCATGCAAGATCCCCAAGCACAAGTTCGGAAAATGATTGATGAGACAGGCCTCCTTCGCAGTCAATTAGATGAAATACAATCTGATGGGGATTTCTTTCCCCGCCTTGACCTCGGCCTCGACACTTGGATTGTTCGAATCTTGAAACGGCTCGACGACTTTCTCTTCGGCATTCAGTGTCTCAATGCTCAGCGAAAGCTTCGACTCTTCTTTCTTGACAATCTTGGGCTCTGCCTTCGGTGGCCTGAACTCACGGACTTGGCTGAGGTCTTTACGGATTTTCCGGGAGCTTCCAAATATGAGTTCTCTCATCTCGGGTGAAATCCGCTCCTTATTTCAGGTGGAACAACACTGGCTCTCCAAGAACCGCAGTCCACAACCTCTCTGATAACATTGGAAGATTAAAAGGGAAACAAAGCAGAGAATATATGCACACATTGATTTGTAACAGAAATTAATCTTTCTACCTGCACCTCAATACTACAATACCCACTCACTGATTCGCAATGGAAATTGACCTCCGCCATATATATAAATAAAATCCATACATTATAACAAAATGAGGCTCGCCATGTCTACTCGGCCTGATCCTCTGATTTATTGGCCTCTCCTCCATCCTCTGCACCCTCATCTTACCGATCACTCAAAAAACAAAAACAACAATATCTAATCTCTCCCCTTTCCGCCCAAATGAAAAGAAGTTACACATATGTCATATATAACTACTTATTTCCACAAATGAATGGATTAGTTAAACAACCTAGACTAGTTGGCTTGATCTCCACGTAGGGAGGATAATTTGCCTTTGATTTCCAATTCTGTTTAGAATTAGGTAACAAATTAACCACTTACATTTATTTAAATTTAACAAATTTAACAACCAATCCTCCTCCAAACTTGTATTAGCTGCAACATGTGACCACTCACTCCATCACATTGCTGGCTAGGTCTACATGCTGCTGCATCAAACTCCCAAAGTTTAAATTAATCATGATCTCCTGATCATGGGCTTCTGATTTGTGTCCTCCTAGATCCCATACTTGGTTTGTTAATCTGTCCTTGGTTACTGCTGTTGTTGTTTGTCCTTCAAGTCTCCCTCCTTTGTGTTGTAATGCCCCATTTGCTATAGCATGATGATTCCTTTCCTTCTTGATCAACTTTAAAATTTCAGTAGCAACCTCTGGTGTTTCTGCTACAACGCAAAGAGACCGAACCAGAGCATAGAGGGTAGGATGCCTTGGAAACTTCTTGTTCTCCATTGCCTTTAGGTAAATCGCATGGGATTCATTCGGCTGCATACCTCTACAAAACAACTGGATAATCTTACCAATAGTGGAGGCACAAGGAAAATGGCCATTCCTTTCCATTTCTTCAAAACCACTCCATGCTTCATCATAAAGAGAACTCATGCAAAGTGCCTGAATTGTTAAGTAATAGGACTTACTTCTAGGCTCACATTTGAACTTATGAAACTGTTTGAAAACCTCGAGGGCCTCTTTGGCTCCCCCAAAACGAGCCAGATATTGAATAAAAGTATTCAACACAGAATTATCAATAACTCCTTCGTGGTTTTTTGCGGTCTCTTCAATCAAACTTCTCAACAAATATAGCTTAATCCTACCCTTATTATGCACAACTAAAAGAAGGGAAGTCAATTCATGGGGACTTGGCATATAACTAGGCTGCTTGAATGCCCACTGAAGGAAACTAATTATTTGCTTCATTTTAATAGCTGGGGTATTAATGACCTCACCTACAAACTTCTAATTTAAATTTAACTCTAGAGTTTTGAGTCCTGCTACGAGCTCTTCGGCTTCCAAGTTCTTTCTAAGCAATCTCAATCAGTTGGGCAAGTCTATCAAAATGACTTGGGCACCGAGAAGGGCTGGAACACAACCAAACAATCCACAACCCGAGCCAAGTTCCAAACACTTTTTGCCTTGAAGATTCAACACATTACATTCAAGAGTGTGCTCTTCCCTCTGCATCACATGATTATGTGAGTTTCCTTCCTTCAACATTCGAACTATTTCTTGCTTATGCTTAGGTTCAACTCTAGAAAACACGCAACTACGCCCTCTTAAAATTTCTCGACATTTGGCAACAGCAAGAGCAATAAACTCTCTTCCTATGAAGCTTCTATCCTGAAGATTAACTTCTGGCTCAAAAATCCCAATATCATAACATATGGCTTCTACTGTACAATTCTTGTCATCGCTTGTAATAACCAACACACAAACTCTACCTTCTCTGCAATCACTAATTGCTCTATGGACCTCTGCACTTGGAGGGTCCCTTATTCCTACAAAACCAGCAAAGATCAAATCACTTTCAATTGACGAGTAATTATCAGGATCAAGCAAAAGATTGTGGGAAGGATGTTCCTCTCCATCATATGTAGAGAATTCACTAAGTTCTTCTTTATATAAAAAATCTAAACAGCGTAGAGCTCCTGAAGTCATCCCTTTGAGTTTTTGTAGTGTGCACTACCGAATGTCCACATCTAATTGAACCACTGTTCCATCTGATCGCTGAATCTTGGAGCTTCTCTCTAGAAGACTCTCAACTGCACCCTTCACCAACAATGTGATATTTCCTACATTTGACTTAACAATAACCCCCATTGAGTTGCGCATTTGATCAAACTCTAAAGTAGTAACTCTGTGTTATCTTTCACTCCACCACTCACAGCAACCTAAACGGATTTCTGCCAAAATTGAATGATCATCATCATTTCGAGCCTTTACATGCTCCACCAAACCTAGTAATTTCATATTTTCTACCAGGACCTTCAAAACTACTTCAATGGGAATGCCAATAAAGTAGTGTTGATGACTAGTATATGCAATTCTTGCATCATTGCACAAAGCAACAATTTTTGAAATTGACTGAAGATTTGCATCCATTTGTCCTTCAAATACATTCTCCATGTCACCCTTCAAGTTTTCCAGGCCTTCAAACATGTAAGCAAGTGCTAATGCAGCCATGAAACATGCCCTATTTGATCCAGAGGCTGGACAAAGATGCACAAGTGCTGGAACTCCTCCCTCTTCAACTATTTGCCAAGCATTCCCAACATTGAATGCCAAATTCCAACTGTAGTCTCATGCACATCTTCTACGTCAGAACGAGCCAATGCAATTAGTGGTGCAACACCTCCTCCTTGTCCAATAGCAATACTATTTGCTTCAGATACAGATAATCCCCACAAGACTCTTGTACCCATTTCTTGAATCCCTTGTGATGCATTACCACAGTTTTTTGTGAGGGTGACCAAGGCCTCGACACCGCCAAATTCTGCAATTGCCTCTCTATTTCTATCATCAAAAGACAAATTTTAGAGTGCTCCATATGCCTCCTGTCTGACTCCTTCATGATGAGGGCCAGTGAGATGCACTAATGCTTCAAGCGCATCTACTTCTTGTCCCACAACAACATTATTGCCATTGTTGTCCCCATGAGCTACCAAGTTAGCTAAAGCATGAGCAGCCTGTTCTTGGACTCCCTCATGTTTGTTGAAGTGAGCAAGCATCACCACAGCGTGAACCCCTCCAACCATTGCAATCTCCATGCTTCATTTGTCATTCGTAGCTAGATTGGAAAATCCACTAGCAGTGCGTTCTAGAACCCCTTCCATGGCAACCACTTTGGAAACATCTGCATTGACTGATAAATTTGCTATGGCCTTTGCTGCTTCTAACTATACAACCTCTTGATGCGACTTTGTGAGATCCAACAGAAGCCCAATCCCGCCACCTTGCATTATAGCTTCTACCCTAGTAGGATCAACGGTCGTTGTCTCATCATCAATCACCACAAACATTGCAAGTACAATGGCCGCTCTTTCTTGGACATCCTCCTAAGTTGTCCTATTTTCTACACTATAAATTTCCAAATTAATTGGTTTACCTTCTTGTAGTACCACTATGGCATTGTTATTAGACTTTTGGTCTATATCAACCTCATCTAACTGTTTCACCCCAAATAGAATTTCATCGATGAAGTCCTTCTGCTACAATAGATCAACACCTTCTTCCTCTAAAAGCGATTCTCCATCATACTTCACCTCAAGAGCTTCATTCCGATTTGTGATAGCTTCAGCAGACTGTCCAACATCCTCTGCATATCCTGTAAACATACGCAAACTAACAGAATTAAAATCACGGGGCTTCATTGCCTCATGTGCTTCCCTTATCAACATGTCTTCGAATTATTCTAAAGTATGCCAATAGTCCATGAGATCTTCGGCTGATCTCTCATTATACTCTTCACCCAACATTTCACCTTGTTCTGGTCTACAAATGAAAACTTCCATTTCTACTTTGGCTTCTCTTTTCTTGTTCTTCACTTGCATATTTCTCTTTTCTCGTAGCCACTACCACTTTACTCTCTTCCTCATGGTCCAACGATACTTTTGGTCTTCTTCACTTCTCTGCAGCATCTCTGCCAATATTCCAATCTAGAAATCTATCTCAGCTTTCTCTCTGGCAAACTCTTCTTGACTCATCCTCATTCCATCCTCTTTGGCATCTTTCCTTCTGTTGTGGCTTCTTCCTAAGCCTCTATTATGAATATATGTAGTCATATTCTCCTCCTCCCTTTCCTTGAGCTCCTCTCCTCTACAACAAGCCTTTGCAACAACAAGTCCTCCTTATTGCAATCTTACCTCACGAAGCTCTCCTCACTCAGTCTTTTGGTAAGCATGGTCCCCTATCTAGAACCTTCTCTTGAGTAACACCTTTTCTCCTTCTAGGCTTCTGCAATCTCTCACTCTCTCTTGAAAACACTTCTGCTGTCCTCTTTGTCCAATCTCTTGTTGGATTCTTCAGGTTCACTACCACTTCAGGGTACTTTGCTTGCTCTGCTTTTGAAAACACATCTGGTTCTTCTTTTACACTTCTCTTGGTCTATATTGTTGTAGTCTCTTCTTTCTTCGCGTGCAAAAACTCCTTTCCACAGGAAATCTTTTCCCACTCTGATACCACTTGATGGGGAATGAGACTCTGGGGGTTAATCAAAATCCCTTTCCCTTAAGTAATCGATTCTGAGGCATGTGGGTTATGTGCCCACAAGCCTTACTAGAAGCATTCTTTAAGATTTTTCTTTTATGTACTTTTCATATCTTGTCAATTCCTCTGCTTCAAATGGAAAATAATAGTGAGACTAGCCCTAATGAGTCTCTCAAAGGTCGGGAAGTATGCCTAGTTTGCTCTCATCTTCCTACTGATATGCATCCAAATTATGGCACCTTGCTCCAGCTCGGTCTTCACCAAAATCAACTAATCCTGAACATCTATGAAGCATTCAAGATCCCCAAGCATAAGTTCACCAAATGACTGATGAGATAGGCATCCTTTGTAGTCGATTGGATGAAATACAATTTGATGGGGATTTCTTCCCCCCTCTTGGCCTCGACCTCGAATTGGTCTCGTTCAAATCTTGAAACGGCTCGACGACTTTCTCTTCAGTGTTTGGTGTTTCAACTCTCAGCGACGGCTTCAACTCTTCTTTCTCAACAACCTCGGGCTCTGCCTTCGGTGGCTAGAGCTCACGGACTTCGCCAAGGTCTTTGCGGATTTGCCGGGAGCTTCCAGGTATGAGTTTTCTCATCTCGAGTGAAATCCACTCCTTAATTCAGGGGGAACAACATTGGCTCCCCGATAACCACGATCCACAACCTCTCTGATAACATTGGAATATTAAAAGGGAAACAAAGTAGAAAATATATGCGCGCATTGATTTGTAACAGAAATTAATCTTTCTACCTGCACCTCAATACTACAATACCCACTCACTGATTCACAACGGAAATTAACTTTGGCCATATATATAAATCAAATCCATACATAATTATAAAATGAGGCTCACTGTGTCTACTCGGCCTGCTCGTATGATTTAATGGCCTCTCCTCCATCCTCTACACCCTCGGCTTACCGATCACTCAAAAAACAAAAACAACAATATCTAATCTCTCCCCTTTCCGCCCAAATCAAAATAAGATACACATATGTCATATCTAACTACTTCTTTCCACAAATGAAGGGATTAGTTAAACAACCTAGACTACTTGGCTTGATCTCCACGCAGTGAGGATCATTTTCCTTTGACTTCCAATTCTGTTCAGAATTAGGTAACAAATTAACCACTTATATTTATTTAAATTTAACTAATTTAACAATCATTCGTCCTCCAAACTTGTATTAGTCGCAACATCTGACCAGTCACTCCATCACATTGCCGCCTAGGCCTACATGTTCCTGCATCACTATTTCCCATATCTACAAAGAACAAAATAGTGAGGCAAACTTATTGTCAAAAGAAGGATGCAATGCAAAGTCGAGGAAGATTAGCTTCGAGGCTTTTGAAAATGGGTGTCTTCAATAGACTCGATATAGCATGATATGAAGAGAAGTCACAGGACACGAATCTCATGTGATATAAATTGCTATTTCTGGTATAGAATCGTGACAAATATATATTGTATTTTGCTTTTTTGACATCTACTTAGAGGTAGTTACCATTATGTGTAAAGGGAAAATAGATGTTGTCTTAAAAGAGATAGACACAAGATAATATAGAAAGATAAATATTGTTAGGTAGTAAGTTACCATTACATGTAAAGAGAAAAATAAAAGTTATTTTGATTGAGATAGACACAAAATAGTATAAATAGATATTTTCGACTTAGTCACCACAGAATCCACAGTAATAACCATTTTCTGCCAACGTTTCAAATCCCAACCGGGATCCATCATCAGGACAACTTGAATGCTTGATAGAAGAAGAGCTTATTTGAGGGTTTAAATAGTAATGAGAGAAAAAGAGATGAATGTCGGCTCTCAATTTTTGAAAAATAATTTTTAATGAGAAGTCGGCTGTCTCTGATTAATTTAATTAATTAATTAATTATTATTATTATTATTATTTAATATTAATATTAATTAGTTACTTTTAATAGCATAGTTATTATTACTATTAATTCTATTAATAATTATTATTGTTAATATACTAATTAATAATAATAATAATTAGTATTATAATAATTAGATATTGTCAAAAATCTAGGTAAGGAACAAGAGGTTTATGTAATTGTTTTGACACAGCAGGTAGTAAGCCGAGAAAATCATAAGTACATGAACTTTTTTTGACAATAAAAAATAGCATTTTTTTCTTTTGGAAAGGAACACAATTGTGACAGTTGTGAATATATATATATATATATATATATATATATATATATATATATATATATATATATATATACATATCATAGTAACACAGATACCGCTCCCAGGCATTGGAGAGCACGTACCACACGCTCCCGTGCTCCTTGGCACTTGTGAGCTTATTGGAAACTTTCCAAAATTATTGGGAGCTTTAAAGGGTACTTTGGAGCTTTTCCGGAGCTTCACTACAACAGATACGTTTCCGGTACCTATTTTGAGCAGAGAAGGTACCATTTGTTTATTTTCTAAGTGATACATGACAGGTCAGGGGACTGGACTGCATGGGATCTGTAAAGACTGAGACATGGAGATGTAGCAAAGGTTTCAACAACATATATACAGTTGCCCATCATTCCTTGACAAGTTCTGTTGCAAATCTGGAAGTTCAACAATTGCAAATAACTCTACTTTCTTGAAGTCTATATTGAAGCTTTAATGATAAGATTCAATAAACTACAGTGATGGTCAGAAAGAGAAAGAGTAGCATGATCAGTTTCATTTTATAAATTTCAAAACTTGAATTTTGAGTTGAATATAATATAGTGTTGCATGAAATCACATAATAATCAAGTAATAATAGCTTCTTCTTTTTTCAGGTTGGGAGTTCCCCATGTTTCTTTGCTGTAAGGAATTTCATTGGCAAATTGTTGATGGATTAATACTTTGATTTTTTTGGTGTTGTTTCAAAATTTAAATCTTTTACATATTTCATTGCAAGATGGAATCTGCAAAATAGAATTTAATTGACAATTTTTGAATGGAAATAAATAAATTATTTTATTTTTATTTTTAATATATATTAAATTTAAAATATTATATTGTTGCCGCTCCCAACTTAAAATTTCATTTAAATTTGGGCAAAGCTTCTAATCGTGTCAGATTCCCCATACCTAAAATAAATTTGGGCAAAGCTTCTAATCGTGTCAGATTCCCCATACCTAAAATACCCATGTACTAGAAACTTATATATAATATATATAACATTTTATCATACTATGCTACAAACACCTGTGCAACCAACAGATTCTGTAATTAATACGTATCCTATTGCTTAGATTAAAAGTCTGACAAATAAATCTGAAGCCATCCCGAACTGGCAACTAAAAATATTCTCAAATATACAATATTCTCAAATATACTATGGTGTTGCGAAATCTAATAATAGTATTCAGAATCGCAAAGGTCCAGTGCGTTGTGTCACTGTCAGGCCATAATATTTCTAGTAAGCCATCGTTAAGCTTATTAGATATTCTAAAAATGGTTAAAAGCTTTTGCATAAACGAACAGAAAGCGTTCGCCCACCTTATTCCCCCGCAGAAGACATGACCGACTCACGGTCTTCTGCTACCATCATATTCTATTATGGACAGATACGACATACACAATCGGTATTTACCATGAAAAATCTCTCTGTTGTGACGAAATCACTAAATCGTCACTGAAGATATAAGCGATCCGATCAACAACCCACGATTTACTAAATTGGTTATCAGGTATTCCCTCTGGCATAAGAAAAGATCTGCAGAGAGGGCACGTCGTCTGACGATGATCAAGCCACTTATCAAGACAATTCATATGAAATACATGATGGCAATTACACAATTCTCTGATATGCTCCTCTTCCTCGAAGGAGTTCAAGCACACAGCACACACGATATCATTCCCCATCGCCTCGCAGAATGTCTCGGCAAACTTCCTGAATGGAATGACAGGCAAGTTTTTTCTAATAGTATCAGCAGAGATTGAAGGAACAGAAGAAAAATTCATGTCAGGTAAATCTTGCCACGAAGAACTGTCGAGTTCTCCAGAATCATATAGCCCCACAAAATGAAAAACCCAACACATCGTTATCTTTATATAAGAAAACGCCAATGCTAAGTGAAGCCGCAGCCTTGATAAAACGAGACCGTAATAGCTTGCAAGGAAACCCATGACCTATAAGACTCGAAGAAAATCCAGCACTTCAAATGCTCGGAAAAAAAACCAATACAGACACGTTAGGGTTTCGATCTTTGATCCCTTTGCCTGAAGCCTCTCTAATGCTTATATGATCTATATAAACAAAAGTATGAGACTCTGAGACTTGAATTTAAACTATTTTCCGATAAGAGTCTAGGAATTTAATAAAATCCAGTTCTCATGTGAATCGAGACTTGAATGGGGACAAGAAAGCATGTGCAGATCCATCCCGTAGGAGCCCATAACCACCGAACGGGCAAGCTCAACTGATATTCGTTACAATGCGACCCAAACATGTTAGGACAGCAATACTACTTTATGGAGGGAGGACAAACATAGAGGGGGAGTATTTATAGAGATGGGAAAAATAAAACTTATGGAGGAGAAAGGGAGTTTCGAGGTGGGAAACCACATAGCCAAATGGCAGGAAAGAGCTTCAATAAAGTGTTAAAAACCCTCCTTTCGGTGTCCTCAGGTAGTTGCAGTGTCCTGTCTTTTTAGGTGCCACTTAACAATCTAAAATGCATTCAGATGCTAGGTGTGAGATCATCCATGGTAATCAGCACATATTGAGCTTCTCCTTTGTTTAATGAAGGAAACTAAAGCTGTATATTATTTCTAAGGTAGATCTCTGGTATATTTAAAAAATATTTAGTGGATTAGTTCTTTGGATACTAGTGATTTGATACATTTCCTTTAATCTATTGCCCGTTAAATCCATCCAACTAGATGCGGAAGTTGCTGAGCAAGGAGGAAATTTAATCTATTTAAGCGTGCCGCTAATGCTGATTGGTGTTTTGTAGATTTTGAATGTCTGGTGTTAGGAGAGTGTAGATATGATAATATTTAATTATTAAATTACTATATGGATTATTATGTTTTATTTTATTTTATTTACTAAATGAAATTATTATTATTATTATTATGTTGATAGGTATTTTATTGTGGTGTTTTTGATAATAATATTGTAAAGATTGTTGTCCTTTAACAACTATTGTTGCCCATGTTATTTTGTATTTGAAAACATCATCTAAATTAAGATGGCTCTTTGTTTTAGCTTACCCCTAGATGATCCTTTGTTCTCATTGTATTGAACGGGCCTAATGGTTAAGAGCATGTGTTTCCTCCTAAGAGGTCTCAGGTTCAAAAGCAGAGGGGGTAGAGTATGTATGCCTTCGTAGACTTAGCAGTCAAATCGTTAAGAGCAAAAATCTTTGTCATTACTTTCACCCTCTACCCCGACTTTCTTGCATTAGAAAAGCCACTTCAGTTGTTCTCATTATTGCCTCTGCAATACATCAAATGCAGGATAATATATTAGCTTGTAAAATAAGATGCCAAGTATCAATCTCAGAACGCTGCATATCAAAATAAACATTTCCAATTGCTAAACAAATTATCATCTTTAGTTGCCTAAATACCAACTAAACTACTTACTATTCATAAGAACCATAATCAACACAGTTGAGTTGATATGCAACAATGAGTGATTATGTGATAGGAGTAAATTGATGGTAGAAAAAACAGTGCATAACATTTTACTTTCATGAATCGAAGTAATTTAGAAACAAGTTGCCTTACAATTGAACCTGCAAACTAGTACCCTATAGCGCCACTTGAATTTCCTACTATGCATCTACCATACTCAATTTTCAAAAGGCAATGATTGATTATGTAAAAGAAGAAAGTTGATGGTAGAAAAACCAGCAAATAACATTTTACTTTCATGAATCGAAATAATTTAGGAACAAGTTGTGTTACAATCAAACCTCTAAACCAACAACCTGAAGCACCACTTGAATTGGTTATTGTTTATTTAGCATACTCAAGTGTTATGATGCAACCATAGCTAGCACACGAGGATCATCTAGGTTGAACTATGACCCCCAATTTCCATTGATTTCATAAATCACTAAGGAATTAGAAGGGGAAATAGTCTAAAACCTTCAAAGATCCTGGTTTCCAAAGATTCCATGTGAAAATGTGGCATCAAAAGGATATATTTCATTCACTGTCAGTTCCTATGCTACCATGTTACTAACTGTGCTCTATGAGAAAGTGGTTGCCATCTGTGGAAAATGGTGACAGAAAGCAATGGGGGAACCATGGCTTTAAGGTCTCCAGAAAGCCACTCTCATCTAGAGAGGAATGTGGGTGAAAAACAATGATCCACTGGTCTAGTTTGACGCATATGATATAGGTGATACATGTTAGAAAATTAATCCCAACCACCACCTTAAACACACTAACAAACACCATGCATGCTTGTCCAGTCAACTACTGCAGGGTTACGATTTTGTTTGTAGGCGGAAGGACTAAAGTCTGAGAAGGACTAAAGTCTGAGTAGAAGTACATCTCTAACCATTCTACAACACAACAAAGAGTTTAAGGCACTTAATAAATTTTGGTAAATAGGTATGGGAAAACATTTTCTCCGTGATTGTTACCCACACTCCACAACACCTACAAGTTAAGAAAACCATTTATTATGTAAAATTGCCCATGATGTGTATTAATGTTTTGCTCTGTCATGAATTAATGAGTCAAAATGTATGTTCTGGATAAATATGCATGTAAAAGTCATTTGCAATGTTGAGCGAGAGAGAGGGTGAAAAGTATGAGAGGTGAAGAGAAAATTGTGGAGCAAATTTTTGTGGCCCTGAAAATAACAGTTACAATGTTTTAATGTGTGTTACTCCACAGCCCTGGTGAAACGTAAATTCCAGTAAGATCTTTCTTGTTTTACTTGGAGCAACGACCTTCAATTTATCATGTTAATGTATTTTCCTATGTTATGAAATATAATCAAGAGTACGCTATGTTGTGATGTGGTCTTAAACTTTCACAAGTAGGTTTATAGCAACCATTTTTCTTTTACTTTGTTTTTCTACCGTGAGTTTTGTGTTTTAATTAAGTCTCTGTGTAGTTGCAATTTCCTTGCGGCAACTACAATTTTGACTTGCTACAACCAATTTCTGACCTAGACTCCTCTCCTCTGCCCCTGTGAAATTTCATAACATGGTATCAGAGCGGGTTAAACTTTGTTAGTGTAAAAACTAGTGTTTTTACTAGCAGTTAAAAAAAATATTTGAGGACAATTTGTTTTCTTCTTTGAAGCATATTTACCAGTAGGTAGAAAGTTCTTTTTACACTCAGAAATGGAAACATCAAGGACAAGCTTGACTAATCCTTAGATACCTCAATCTAATGGAAAAAAAAATGATTATTGGGATATTACAATGAAGGCCATGTTTTCTTCTCAAGACATTTGGGATTTAGTGGAGAATGGCTTTCAAGAACGAGAAGATGCAATAGCATACAATTCCTTTTCTCAAGCAGAAAGGGATTTGTTGGGGGACAACAGGAAAAAGGATGCAAAGGCCCTCTTCTACATTTTTCAAGCAGTTCATGATAGTATTTTCCCAAGGATTGCAACAACAACGAATTCCAAGCAAGCATGAGACACCCTCCAGACAACTTACCAAGGCATGACAAAAGTAAATACAACAAAACTACAAATGTTGAGAAGAGAATTTGAGACACTTTGTATGAAAGGGTCTAAGAATGTAGACTCGTTTTTTACACATGTAATTGGGTTGGTTACTAAAATCAAGTCTCATGGTGAGACACTTGAGGAAGGGAGAATAATTGAGAAAGTTTTGAGAAGTCTTCCAGCAAGGTTTGATACCATTGTTGTGGCCATAGTAGAGACAAAGGATCTCTCACAATTCTCAGTTGATGAGCTTCATGCATCACTGGTTTCTCATGAACATAGATTGAATAGAGAAAAAAGCTCCTGTTTGGAGCATGCCTTCAAGACACAATTTTCATTTGGTCAAGTTAGAGGTAGAGGAATATCATATGCCAGAGCAATAGGAAGAATCCCACACATAGGTGGAAGAAGCAGCCCTCCAAACTCAAGTGGAAGGGGCAGAAATCAAAATCCAAGTCAAGGTCCAAGCCAAAATCAAGTACAACATTAGAGGTATGATAAATCTCAAGTCCAATGTCATTACTGTAAGAAGTATGGTCATTATGAAAATGAATGTAGAAAGAAGCAATATGAAATTAGTAACAAACCAAGTGTAAATTTCATGAAAGAAAATGAGAACCATGATAACATGTTTTTATCTTGTAATGTAGCATAAGAAAGAAAAAGTTATATATTGCATCTAGATTCAGGGTGTAGCAACTACATGTCAAGGAACATAGAAATGTTTTCCAATCTAGATGAAAGTGTGAATTCTGAAGTGACATTAGGGACCGATAGAAAAGTCTCTATCATGGGCAAACGAAGAGTTAATATCCTAACAAAGAAGGGAGAGAAGAAGTATATCCCATATGTTTACTTTGTCCCTGGTTTGAGGCATAACCTCATAAGCATTGGACAACTCATACAAAAGGGATACAATGTCTTTTTCAAAAATGATGAGTGCACAATTTTGGATAGACCTCCATGTAGATAGTTGATTGCAAAGGTTTAGATGACAAACAATAGAACGAAAAATAGTAGAAGGTTCAGATTTGGAGAAGAATGTGCACAAGTACAACTATCAATGAACTCACAAGATGATGATAGAAAAGTAGCAACTGTTACACAAGTGAAGTATCAAGCAGAGGTCAAAGATGAAAATTGGTTATGGAATTTGACATTTGGACATCTCAACTTTGGAGGTTTGAATTTGCTGCATAGGAAAGGCATGGTGAAGGGGTTTCCACTTGTAGAAAAACTAGATAACCTATGTGAAGGATGCATCTTGGGCAAGCAACATAGAGAGACATTTCGAGGAGGAAAGTCAGTAAGGGAAAATGCACCTTTGGAGATTGTCCATTTAGAGTTATGTGGACCAATATAGACACCATCAATTGGTGGCAACCACTATTTATTGACATTCATAGATCATCATGGAAGGAAGACATCGATTTATCTCCTAAAACATAAAAGTGAAGTATTTGAGCGCTTTCACCAATGCAAGGCTCTTGTTGAAAAAAAATGTGGACACTACATCAAAGTCCTTAGGACTGACAAAGGTGGCGAATAAATCTCAAATAATTTCCTTCGTTTTTGTAGGGAGCATGGAATTCACAAGCAATTTACAACAAGGTATGCACCTCAGCAAAATGGTGTTGTGGAAAGGAAGAATATGACCTTCATGGAAATGGAAAGGAGTATGTTGAAGGCAAAGAATTTGCCAAATGATTATTGGTCTAAAGTTGTCGCTTGTTCAACAGATATCATTAATAGGTGTCCAACCAAAAGTTTCAGGGATGTGTTTCCTAAGAGGTATTGAATGCAAGAAATCATAGTGTCAATGACATGAGAGTCTTTGAATGTGTGGCATATGCACATGTCCCCGATGAGTTGAGGAAGAAGTTCGACAACAAGGGGGAGAAATGCATATTTGTTGGATATAGTGATGAATCCAAGGCATACAAACTATATAATCCATCAACCAAGAAGGTCATAATCAACAGAGATGTGTAGCTCATAGATGAGGAAGCATGGGATGGATGTTTAGAGAAGATAATCAATGCAAAAGAATGTATACCACATGAGGACAAAGAATAATTGACAACAGCAAGTAATTCCTCAATAGTAACTCCTACTCCTATCCAAGCACAACAAAGCAGGTAACAAGTAACACCCTCAAAAAATAATAGGAAAATGTCATGCGATCAAGCAAGTGCTTCTCCAAGCACCCCGAAAAGCGAAACACCAAGTGACATGTTTCAACAAGGCGTAAAAGAGTACCTAAGTAGAAAATCTCATAAGAAAAGAAAAGGAGAAAAACCTATAGGAAAGAAACTCCTTTCCAAAACATAGAAATATGTTAGGGCTCATATAACCATAGAGCTAAAATTATAGATCCCACAATGATCGATTGGAGCAAGAAAACTATTAATATGAGATCCATGAAACCTTAATTGGGTTGGTTGATCTATAAAGTAGAAAATGTTGCAAAGGAAGAAGAGTGAAAAACATTGTCAACTTCTGCAGAAATGCTTCGAAGAAAATAAGCACTAGTAAAGAACGAGGACAAAGGATTCCGATAGAAGAAACACCATGAACAAACAAATGAACAAGGAGGTTATAACTATGGAAAAATGATCTCAAACATGGAAAATCAACAACTATGAATTTATTTGAACACTATCACCAACACAAAGAAGAAAATACTAGCAATGTAGTGAATACAACAATACATATGTATGACATCATCAAACTTCCCACCTAAAATTCGATAGAAGGACTATAAGAAATAAACAATGTTCATCATCATCAAAATTTCCCCACTGAAACATAATTGAGGGAGCACTAGAAATCAACAACAAATAATAGGAATGATAGAGGAATGTACAAGAAATGAGACGAAAGTTTTAAAGTCCTAAAACTTGTGTTCAAATGTTTCCATGACCATCCATTAATCCAACCACAATTTATCGAAATTGTTTGATGGTTCGTCATTTCATGTATCTTCTATAATGACATGAGTGTAGCTTCTTCTTTTCCTTTTATGATTTATATATATTTTCCCCTTATATCGATAAAAAAGGATATTGGGACCGAGTTGTTGGTAGCGACATTTCAGAACTTATCTCAGTGATCATGACAGGAGACTTTAATATTATTTCGGAGATAAATGACGTTTGGGGTACCCAATGAAGGCCTAATTCATTGGGTAAATATTTTAAGGATATTTTCAATAAGAAATATTTTAAGTATATCTTTCCATATCCTATCAACCCTACCTGGAAGAATGGTCGATGGGGCTCATAGTGTATTTTGAAAATATTGGATAGATTCCTTGTCAAGGAGGATATAACTAGTTGCATGAAATAGTTATTCCCATGGATCCTCTCTGCATGCATTTATGATCATTTCCCTATATTCATGGAATGGACAGGGATACATAACCACTTTGGTTGAAGGAGAAGGGTTTTATTTCTCTGGTTTGTGACACCTAGAGTGAGACAAGAGTGAACCCTGGGGCTTCGAATATGGCTTCACTATGTAACAAGATGAAAATTCTCAAAGACAAGGTTCAGAAATGGGCAAGGGAAAATAAGAATGAGGTGGTGAGGGAATTGATTTGGATCGACGATTAGATGAAGCTACTTGAATACCCTTGAGATCCAATATACTTTTTTTTATTTTGAATTAGAGAAATTAATTAACCAAATTCTGACGAGGCAAGTAGAGGAATGACAACAATAAAGCAGGTTTATGTGGGTGGAAGAAGGTTAAAAATGCAACCATTTTTTCATAGACAGGCATCTTCTAGGAGAAATCAAAACTCAATTTCGAGTATTAGGGATGCATCATGGTGTCTTCTACAATCACAAGTGTAAATACAAAAGAAAGCTCTTCGTCACTTTAATAACCTTTATAGTGAAATACATGTTCTTCCCTTTAGTAATCAAATGGAGTTCTACAACCTATTCCCTATCATGGTTGATGAGTAGGTCAAAGATAAAATGGAGAGACAAGTCACAAAGGACAAGGTTCTGACGGTATTGAAAGAAATGGCAAGAGGTAAGTGTTTAGGACTAAATGGTTAGTCTATGGAACTGTATATTCACTTCTAGGACATAATGCTCATTGATCATATAGATTTGGTACAGTGGTCCCAAATACTATGTAGGGTAACAAGAGCGATGAATGCAACTTTCATTACACGAATACTAAGGTAATGAATCCCTCTTCCTTCTTGGAATTTCGTCCAATTTCATTGTGCAATATGATCTATAAGATGATATCCAAGACCACTGCAAATCAAATCAAGCCATCATTGTCAAAGTTTGCCTCTGCTAAACAATTTGGCTTTCTTAAAAAATGGTATATTCATGATGCAGTTTCCAATGCAAAAGAATTTATAAACTCCAAAAATAGACATTGAATTGAAGCTTTCCTAATGAGGATAAATATTATAAAAGCCTATAATTATGTTAACTATGAATTCTTGAGAATGATGCTAATTAAGATAATTATTGGTGCACTTACGGTGGCTTGGATCCTAATTTGCATATCATCTATTAATTTTGTTGTCATCACCAATGATCTCCCAACAAATATTTTCAAGGCATCTCGAGGTATTAGATGGGGATGTGTCCTATCTCTTCTCCTATTTTTGATGGTGATTGACAGGTTAAGAAAAAGGATTCCAAATGCTTGTGAAAGGGGTATCATTACAAGATCCAGGTTGACAAATTAAATTTCCCTTGCAAACTTCATGTTCGTCGATAATGTGATTGTGATTGGGAAGGTAGTAATTAGAGAATGGATCTATTTGAGATTATAAGATCTTTAGAGAGGTTTCAGGTCTATTAATGAACAAGATTAAGTGGGTTTGATATGAATAGACCCTGAGGGAGAAACAATTAAGAAGATTTCATCTGTATTCGATGTCCAATCCATCTCTTTGCATGGAGGGTTTAAGTACCTTAGTTTCTTCTTGAAGCAGAATGATTATGAAAACAAAGACTCAGGCTGATTATCTCATAAATTTGAGAAGAGGATACACTTATCGTCTCATAAGTGGTTATCACTAGGAGACAAACTCATTATGATCAAATATGTTTTACAAAGTATCTCCATATATTGGATGCATAAATTCAAACTATCGAAGGGTATTGTAAATAGTATCAACTCTATCATTATGCAATTTCTATGGGTTGGTAATGGTTCCAATAGGAAAATACACCTTGTCTAAAGGGAGTTGCTTGCTAGTGAGGTAGATGAATGTGGATGGGGTTTCAAAGATGCTCAATGTTTTACTTTGGCCTTATTTCTCAAAATGTTTTGGAGGGGAGTGTGTGATGATGGATTATGAAATCAAATCATTAAAGTTAAATATCTTAAAACTAAGGAATTGTACAACTGAATAAGAGAGTGCGCTTCTGATCCTAAGGTGGTTTCCTAATCTTGGAGAAGCTTCTTGCAAACAAAACGCTGGTTCCTTTGGAACCTAAGATGGGATATCGATTCAAGATCTATTCTAGAAATCATACTGGATGCATTCAGTGGAATGACAGGTAATCGTACTCTACCTTTATCCCTGATTTCATTTTTACATGAATTGGATATATATGTACTTAAGAATATGTCTAGTACACTCGAGACAGTGTCACATTCAACCTCTTGAAAGAAGACAGGGATTTGGGTCTAATGGGAGATTTTGCTGAAGAATGGAAAGAATATATATTATAGTTGAGGTTTGCAGGGATAATGTTCACTCCAAACGAGGATAGACTAACCTGGTGTGGTGGATTTCAAGAAGGTCACGTTAAGGTAAATGAAGCACACTCCATCAATAAGGATGGTTCATCTACAAATCTTTTCTACAGTTGGTTCAACAGGTAATGGAGTGGAATATGCCACAAAAACATAAATGTTTGATATGGCTAGCGATTCACAACAAATTTTTGATGTGGGATGACCTTATCAAGAGGGGCTTCCAGGTCCTAGGTAGGTGTGGTTTATGTTTGGTTCAAGTAGTTGTTAACCCTATTTTCCTATAGTGTCCCTTTTTTGTTTTGGTGTGGTTTTGGGTGCTCAACATTCAGAACATAAGAGTAAGTTGGGATAGGGAAAACAATGGAACGTGTCTAAGGCATTGGTTTGCTTAGTACAAGTCTCACAAGCATTTGCCATTCTTTTTCCTATGCATATTAGGGAGGGAAAGGAACAATTGCATTTTTTAGCAAGCGCAGTCAATTGTGAGAAGGAATTGCATTAAGATTTTGACATATTTTAAGGAATATGGTTTCCATGACGACAAGAAACCATAATCCAATTGGTGCCCAAGAAACCCATTAGAGAAATGTTGAGGTCTAAAAGGGGCCTCAAAACAAAAATGTAGAACCAAAATAAAACTTATAAGAACCAAAAAGATTCAAGACGGTGATGTAAACAATGATTGATGAATCATCGTTTTTGGAGTTAAAAAGTAAAAAGATTAAAAAATAAAAAAAAAAAAAAAAAAAACTATTCTTTCAAGTTTTATTTTAAACTTATCTCCCTGTGATTTTACTCTAATTTCGAGCGTGAGCATTCATTGGATGTAAAATTTAATTCCTCATCCAAGGACTACCCATCTTGTATACTTTTAATGGACCTTGCTACACAAAAAATGAGAAATACATGAAAAACATGATTGCAATCACATTGTTTCATGTATTTTTCATTTTTCTTGTAATAGGTTCCATCAAAAGTATGCAACATGAGTACTCCTTGGATGATGAATTAAATTATGCATCCAACATTTGGTCTTGCTTGAAATTTGAGTAAAACTGCAGGGAAATGATTTTAAAATACGAGTTGAAAAAGTAGTTTTTTTCATTTTTCCCTCTAAAATTTGATAATGTAATCAAATATTATTTTATTAATTCTATTATATTTTTATAATATTCTTTATGATGTCCAGTTTAGACCTTAAAATTTCTCTAATGTTGTGGACCTACTATCTAGTTGTTTTTTTATGCGGCCACATCTTTCGACACTTGCGGCAGTGGGATGGTCATCTATTCGGGGCTCAGAGACTTTTACTGTTTGGTCTGGTTTAGTAGTAAATGATCCAACACCAAGGAGTAACTTCTTGCATTGTGAGGAATCTTATATTGTTCCAAATGGCTTGGAATTGAGGATATTGTCATATTCAAAGACTCCAAGGTAGTTGTCGAATGGGCAAGTGAGAGATATAAATTGGAGACTCCCAATCTTTCTAACTAGAATACGAGGATTAAGGTGTTGATTAATGAATTCAAAAGGGTTTCTATTTGATGGGGAATGAGACTCTGGGGGTAAATTAGAATCCCTTTCCCTTAAGTAATTGATTCTAAGGCATGTGGGTTATGGGACCACAAGCCTTACTGGAAGCGTTCCTTAGGCTATTGCTTTTATGTACTTTTCATCTCTTGTTAATTCCTCTGCTTCAAATGAAAAATAACAGCGAGACTAGCCCTAATGAGGCTCTCAAAGGTCGGGAACTATTCCTACTTTGCTCTCATCCTCCTGTTGATATGCATCTAGATTTTGGTACCCTACTCCAGCTCGTTCTTCACCAAAATCAACTAATCTTGAACATGTATGAAGCATGCAAGATCTCCAAGCACAAGTTCGGAAAATGATTGATGAGACAGGCCTCCTTCGCAGTCAATTAGATGAAATACAATGTGATGGAGATTTCTTTCCCCGCCTCGGCCTCGGCCTCGACACTTGGATTGTTTGAATCTTGAAATGGCTCGACGACTTTCTCTTCGGCATTCAGTGTTTCAATGCTCAGCGGAAGCTTCGACTGTTCTTTCTTGACAATCTTGTGCTCTGCCTTCGGTGGCTAGAACTCACGGACTTGGCCGAGGTCTTTACGGATTTGTCGGGAGCTTCCAAATATGAGTTCTCTCATCTCGGGTGAAATCCGCTCCTTATTTCAGGTGGAACAACACTGGTTCTCCAACAACCGCAGTCCACAACCTCTCTGATAACATTGGAAGATTAAAAGGGAAACAAAGCAGAGAATATATGCATGCATTGATTCGTAACAAAAATTAATCTTTCTACCTGCACCTCAATACTACAATACCCACTCACTGATTCTCAATGGAACTTGACCTCGGCCATATATATAAATCAAATCCATACATTATAACAAAATGAGGCTCGCCGTGTCTACTCGGCCTGATCCTTTGATTTATTGGCCTCTCCTCCATCCTCTGCACCCTCAGCTTACCGATCACTCATAAAAAACAAAAACAACAATATCTAATCTCTCCCCTTTCTGCCCAAATCAAAAGAAGTTACACATATGTCATATCTAACTACTTTTTTCCACAAATGAAGGGATTAGTTAAACAACCTAGACTAGTTGGCTTGATCTCCACGTAGGGAGGATCATTTTCCTTTGATTTCCAATTCTATTTAGAATTAGGTGACAAATTAACCACTTACATTTATTTAAATTTAACAAATTTAACAACCAATCCTCCTCCAAACTTGTATTATCTGCAACATGTGACCACACACTCCATCACATTGCTGGCTAGGCCTACATGCTACTGCATCAAACTCACAAAGTTTAAATTAATCATGATCTCCTGATCATGGGCTTCTGATCTGTGTCCTCCTAGATCCCATACTTGGTTTGGTAACCTTTCCTTAGTTACTGCTGTTGTTGTTTGTCCTTCAAGTCTCCCTCCTTTGTGCTGTAATGCCCCATTTGCTATAACATGATGGTTCCTTTCCTTCTTGATCAACTTTAAAATTTCAGTAACAACCTCTGGTGTTTCTGCTACAGCGCAAAGAGACCGAACCAGGGCATAGAGGGTAAGATGCCTTGGAAACTTCTTGCTCTCCATTGCCTTCAGGTAAATCACATGGGCTTCATTCAATTGCATGCCTCTACAAAACAACTGGATAATCTTACCAATAGTGGAGGCACATGGAAAATGGCCATTCTTGTCCATTTCTTCAAAAACACTCCATGCCTCATCATAAAGAGAACTCATGCAAAGTGCCCGAATTGTTAAGTAATAGGACTTACTTCCAGGCTTGCATTTGAACTTATCAAACTGTTTGAAAACCTCGAGGGCCTCTTTAGCTCCCCCAAAATGACCCAGATATTGAATAAAAGTATTCAACATGGAATTATCAATAACATCTTCGTGGTTTTCTGCGGTCTCTTCAATCAAACTTCTCAATAGATCTAGCTTAATCCTACCCTTATTATGCACAACTGAAATAAGGGAAGTCAATTCATGGGGACTTGGCATATAACTAGGCTGCTTGAATGCCTACTGAAGGAAACTAATTATTTGTTTCATTTTAATAGTTGGGTAATTAACTACGTCCTCTTAAAATTTCTCGACATTTGGCAACAGGAAGAGCCATAAACTCTCTTCCTATGAAGCTTCTGTCCTAAAGATTAACTTCTGGCTCAAAAATCCCAATCTCATGACATATGGCTTCTGCTGTATTCTTGTCATCGCCTGTAATAACCAACACACAAACTCCAACTTCTCTGCAATCACTAATTGCTCTATGGACCTCTGCATGTGGAGGGTCCCTTATTCCTACAAAACCAGCAAAGATCAAATCACTTTCAATTGATGAGTAATTATCAGGATCAAGCAAAAGCTTGTGGGCAGGATGTTCCTCTCCATCATATGTAGAGAATTCACTAAGTTCTTCTTTATATGCAAAATCTAAACATCGTAGAGCTCCTGAAGTCATCCCTTTGAGTTTTTACAGTATGCACTGTCGAAAGTCCACATCTAATTGAACAACTGTTCCATCTGATAGCTGAATCTTGGAGCTTCTCTCTAGCAGACTCTCAACTGCACCCTTCACCAGCAATGTGTTATTTCCTACATTTGACTTAACAATAACCCCCATTGACTTACGCATTCGATCAAACTCTAAAGTAGCAACTCTGTGTCCACTTTCACTCCACCACTCACAGCAACCTAATCAGATTTCTGCCAAAACTGAACGATCATCATCCTTTCGAGCCTTTACATGCTCCCCCAAACCTGGTAATTTCATATTTTCTACCATCACCTTCAAAGCTGCTTCAGTGGGAATCCCAATAGAGCAGTGTTGATGACCAGTATATGCAATACTCGCATCATTGCACAAAGCAACAATTTTTGCAATTGATTGAAGACATGCATCCATTTGTCCTTCAAATACATTCTCCACGTCGCCCTTCAAGTTTTCCAGGCCTTCAAACATGTAAGCAAGTGCTAACACAGCCATGAAGCGTGGCCTATTTGATCTAGATGATGAAAAAAGATGCACAAGTGTTGGAACTCCTCCCTCTTCAACTATTTTCCAAGCATTCCCGGCATTGAATGCCAAATTCCAACTATAGTCTCGTGCACATCTTCTACATCAGAACAAGCCAACACAATTAGTGGGGCAACACCTCCTCCTTGTCCAATAGCAATACTATTTGCTTCAGATAAAGATAATCCCCACAAGGCTCTTGTACCCATTTCTTGAATCCCTTGTGATGCAATGCCACAGTTTTGTGCGAGGGTGACCAAGGCCTCGACACCGCCATATTCAACAATTGCCTCTCTATTTCTGTCATCAAAAGACAAATTCCAGAGTGCTCCAGCTGCCTCCTGTCTGACTCCTTCATGATGAGAGCCAGTGAGATGCACTAATGCTTCAAGTGCATCTACTTCTTGTCCCACAACAACATTATAGCCATTGTTGTCCCCATGAGCTACCAAGTTAGCTAAAGCATGAGCAGCCTGTTCTTGGACTCCCTCATGTTTGTTGAAGTGAGCAAGCATCACCACATCGTGAACCCCTCCAGCCATTGCAATCTCCATGCTACATTTTTCATCCGCAGCTAAATTGGCAAGTCCACTAGCAACACATTCTAGAACCCCTTCCATGGCAATCGCTTCGGAAACATCTGCATTGACTAATAAATTTGCTATGGCCTTTGCTGCTTCTGACTATACACCCTCTCGACGTGACTTTGTGAGATCCAACAGAAACCCAATCTCGCCACCATGCATTATAGCTTCTACCCTAGTAGGATCAATGGTCACTATCTTATCATCAATCACCACAAGTGTCGCAAGTGCAGTGGCCGTTCTTTCCTCAACATCCTCCTGAGTTGTCCTATTTTCTACACTATCAATTTCCAAATTCATTGGTTTACCTTCTTGTAGTACTACTATGGCATTGTTATTAGACTTCTGGTCTATATCAACCTCATCTAACTGTTTCACCCCAAACAGAATTTCATCGATGAACTCCTTCTGCTGCAATAGATCAGCACCTTCTTCCTCTAAAATGGGTTCTCCATCATACTTCGCCTGAAGAGCTTCATTCTGGTTTGTGACAGCTTCACCAGACAGTCGAACATCCTCTGCATATCATGTAAACATACACAAACTAAGAGAATTAAAATCACAAGACTTCATTGTCTCATGTGCTTCCCTTATCAACATATCTTCGAATTGTTTTGAACTATGCCAATAGTCCATGAGATCTTCGGCTGATCTCTCATTATCCTCTTCACCCAACATTTCACCTTGTTCTGGTCTACAAATGGAAACTTCCATTTCTGCTTCGGCTTCTCTTTTCTTGTTCTTCACTTGCTGATTTCTCTTTTCTCGTAGCCTCTACCACTTTACTCTCTTCCTCATGGTCCAACCATACTTTTGGTCTTCTTCACTTCTCTGCAGCATCTCTGCCAATATTCCAATCTAGAAATCTATCTCAGCTCTCTCTGGAAAACTCTTCTTGACTCATCCTCATTCCATCCGCTTTGGCATCTTTCCTTCTGTTGTGGCTTCCTCCTAAACCTCTGTTATGACTATCTGTAGTCATATTCTTCTCCTCTCTTTCCTTGAGCTCCTCTCCTCTACAACAAACCTCTGCAATGGCAAGTCCTCCTTATTGCAATCTTACCTCACTAAGTTCTCCTCACTTAGTCTTTTGGTAAGCACGGTGCTCTATCTAGAACCTTCTCTTGAGAAACACCTTTGCTCCTTCTAGGCTTCTGCAATCTCTCACTCTCTCTTGAGAAAACTTCATCTATCCTCTTTGTCCAATCTCTTGTTGGATTCTTCAGGTTCACTGCCACTTTAGGGTACTTTACTTGCTCTGCTTTTGAAAACACATCTTGTTCTTCTCTCACACTTCTCTTGGTCTATATTGTTGCAGTCTCTTCATTCTTCGCATGCAAAAACTCCTTTCCACAGGAAATGTTAATCAAAATCCCTTTCCCTTAAGTAATCGATTCTGAGGCATGTGAGTTATGTGCCCACAAGCCTTACTGGAAGCATTCTTTAGGATTTTTATTTTATGTACTTTTCATCTCTTGTTAATTCCTCTACTTCAAATGGAAAATAACAGTGAGACTAGCCCTAATGACACTCTCAAAGGTCGGGAAGTATGCCTACTTTGCTCTCATCTTCCTACTGATATGCATCCAGATTATGGCACCTTGCTCCAGCTCATTCTTCACCAAAGTCAACTAATCTTGAACATGTATGAAGCATTCAAGATCCCCAAGCACAAGTTCGCCAAGTGACTGATGAGATAGGTGTCTTTTGTAGTCAATTGGATGAAATACAATCTGATGGGGATTTCTTTCCCTGCCTTGGCCTCGACCTCGACATTGGTCTCGTTCAAATATTGAAACGGCTCGACAACTTTCTCTTCAGCATTTGGTGTTTCAATGCTCAGCGACGAGTTTGACTCTTCTTTAACCTCGGGCTCCGCCTTCAGTGGCTAGAGCTCACGGACTTGGTCAGGGTCTTTGCAGATTTGCCGGGAGCTTCCAAATATGAGTTCTCTCATCTCGGGTGAAATCCACTCCTTAATTGAGGGGGAACAACACTGGCTCTCCGACAACCACGGTCCACAACCTCTCTAATAACATTGGAATATTAAAAGGGAACAAAGTAGAAAATATATGCGTGCATTGATTTGTAACAAAAATTAATATTTCTACCTGCACCTCAATACTACAATACCCACTCACTGATTCACAACGGAAATTAACTTCGGCCATATATAAAAATCAAATCCATACATAATTACAAAATGAGGCTCACTGTGTCTACTCGGCCTGGTCCTATGATTTAATGGCCTCTCCTCTGTCCTCTGCACCCTGGCTTACAGATCACTCAAAAAACAAAAACAACAATATCTAATCTCTCCCCTTTCCGCCCAAATCAAAAGAAGATACACATATGTCGTATCTAACTACTTCTTTCCATAAATGAAGGGATTAGTTAAACAACCTAGACTACTTGGCTTGATCTCCACGCAGGGAGAATCATTTGCCTTTGGCTTCCAATTCTGTTCAGAATTAGGTAACAAATTAACCACTTACATTTATTTAAATTTAAAAACTTTAACAACTAGTCATCCTCCAAACTTGTATTAGCTACAACATGTGACCAGTCACTCCATCACATTGCTGGCTAGGCCTACATGTTCTTGCATCACTATTTCCCATATCTACAAAGAACAAAATAGTGAGGCAAACTTATTGTCAAGAGAAGGATGCAATGCAAAGTCGAGGAAGATTAGCTTCGAGGTTTTTGAAAATGGATGTCTTCAACAGACTCGATATAGCATGATATGAAGAGAAGTCACAGGACATGAATCTCATGTGATATAAATTGCTATTTCTGGTATAGAATCGTGACAAATATATATTGTATTTTGCTTTTTTGACATCTACTTAGGGGTAGTTACCATTATGTGTAAAGGGAAAATAGATGTTGTCTTCAAAGAGATAGACACAAGATAGTATAGACAGATAAATGTTGTCAAAAAGGTATGTAAGAAACAAGAGGTTTAGGTAACTATTTTGGTACAGTAGGTAGTAAGTTACCATTACATGTAAAGAGAAAATAAAAGTTATTTTCATAGAGATAGACACAAAATAGTATTAATAGATATTGTCAAAAATCTAGGTAAGGAACAAGAGGTTTATCTAATTGTTTTGATACGGCAGGTAGTAAGCGGAGAAAATCATAAGTACATGAACTTTATTTGACAATAAAAAATAGCGTTTTTTCTTCTCGGAAAGGAACACAATTATGATAGTTGTGAATCTATATATATATATATATATATATATATATATATATATATATATATATATGAAACCAGCTCACAAAAAGATAGAAAAGAGAGATCCACGCCTTATAATTCAGCCTCTTCGAGGGGGCAACCTCCTTTACATTACATAAATGAACAATTCTTGGATGATACAAATGAAAATACCTCCTTTCTATATATAGGAGTCTAAGTGGTCCCAATACAATCAGAGCCTACATAACAATAATATTGTAGGGCACAAAAATAACAATAGTGGGCTTCTATGTGGCACAATAGTAACAATATGGGCACTACATGGGTACATCAATATAAATAAGGGGTATAACTACAATAGTAATGGGGTAATCACTAGTATTATAGGGACCCAACATGCCCCTCTCCTTCAAAAAGTGTTGTCCTCAACGCTTGAGTAGTTCAGGATACTTCTGCATAAAATTCTCGTCCTCCCATGTGGAATCTTCAGCGGATAAGTTCTTCCACTTGATAAGGTACTCTGAAATTGATCGATTTCGTAGCTGTCGAGTTCTTGTTTCTATAACTGCTTCTGGTTCCAATATAATTTTTCCTTCTTCGTCAAGTTCTGGCAATATTGTTTGAACTGGGAGCTTGTCGCCTATAACCTTCTTTAAGCATGAAACATGGAAAACTGGGTGCAATCGAGAAGCTGCAGGAAGCTCCAATTTGTATGCCATAGTACCAATCTTTTGCAACACCTTGTACGGACCATAATACTTTGGTGATAATTTATTATCCTTCTTAGCTTGCTTGAGGGACATTTGCTTATATGGTTGTAGCCGTAGGAATACCCAATCACCTACATCAAAACTTCTTTCACTGCGATGCTGATCTGCCTGTTGTTTCATTCTATTCTGTGCCAACACAAGGTTATCCTTTAAGAGTTGGAGGACTTGTTGTTGATGTTCGATGTGATGTTCCACTGCCTGAACCTTAGAATTTTCTCTTAAATATGATGTGATGGATGGTGGTTGATACCCATAAAGTGCCATAAATGGGGTCATTTTTGTTGCTGTATGAAAGGAAGTGTTATACCACCATTCAGCCAGAGGCAACCATTTGACCCATTGTGTCTGTTTATCAGATACAAAGCAACGAAGGTATCCTTCCAAACATTTGTTTACTATCTCAGTTTGCCCATCAGATTGAGGATGATAAGATGAGCTATGAGCTAACTGAGTACCCAGACAAGAAAATAATTCTGTCCAAAAATTTCCAGTGAAAATGGGATCTCTGTCACTTACAATAATCTTTGGGTTTCCATGTAGCTTTTGAACTGTTTCCATAAATGCAGTAGAAACTGTACTGGCTTTAAATGGATGTGATAATGCACAAAAGTGTGCATACTTCGTAAGTCTGTCAACTACCACCATGATGACACTCTTTCCCTCAGACTTGGGTAAACCTGTGATAAAATCCATTGAGACCTCCTCCCAACGTTGGCTTGGAATGGATAAAGGTTGTAATAGACCCGGTGTCTTAATTGTTTCAACTTTATTTTGCTGGCAAACCAAACATTCCGCCACAAACTTTTGAATATCTGATTTAAGGCCATCCCAAAAAAATTCCTTCTTAACCCTGTGGTAAGTTTTTAAAAATCCTGAGTGCCCTCCTAAGGGAGAAGTGTGCAATTCCATAAGAATCTTTTGTTTTAGCTGGGAATTCTTACATAGGTATAGGCGATCTTTGTACCATAGCGAATCATTTTTCCAGCTAAATGTATCAGAAGTACTGGAATCTTGTTGTAGCTTTTGAATAAGTGCCCACACTTCTTCGTCATTCTTCCATTCCTCCCTTGCTTCGTTTATCCAATCTGGTTGGATAATAGAAATGGCACACAACAATGCTTCCACATCCTCATCCTTTCTTGAGAGTGCATCTGCCACCACATTTTGCTTCCCTTTTTTGTAGATGATTTCAAAGTCATAACCCAACATCTTTGTGACCCACTTTTGTTGCTCTTCAGAGGATAATCTTTGTTCTAAAAAGTATTTAAGGCTATCATGATCCGTTTTTACCTTGAAGTGTCTTCCCATTAGGTAGGGTCGCCATTTCTTAAGTGCATGGAGTATTGCCAACATTTCCTTCTCATAAATAGCTTTTCTTAAAAACTTTCCCTTGATTGGACGACTTTCAAAAGCAATGGGTCTTTCATCTTGCATTAGAACAGCACCAATTCCATTTCCTGAAGCATCACATTCCACAATAAAGGTTTTTGTGAAGTCCGGCGTAGCTAAGACCGGTGCTTGGCACATTGCCTCTTTAAGATGTTCAAAGGCCTTTGTTGCTTCCGAATTCCATGAAAATGAATCTTTCTTCAATAATGTTGTTAGAGGTGCAGCTATTCTCCCATAATTCTTAACAAACTTGCGATAATACCCTGTCAACCCAAGAAATCCTCGCAGATGCTTTATGGATGTGGGGATTTTCCATTCCTTAATGGCTTTAATTTTGCTAGGGTCTACCTTAACTCCTTCATGAGATACAATATGACCCAAATATTCCACCTCCTGGACTCCAAAGAAACATTTGGATCTTTTTGCATATAATTGTTTCTCCTCCAATAGTTGTAGCACCCTGTCAACATGTTCAACATGATCCTTCCAAGACTTGCTGTAGATTAGTATATCATCAAAAAATACTAACACAAATTTTCTAAGGAATGGTTTGAAAATTGAATTCATCAAACCTTGAAATGTTGAAGGTGCATTGGTAAGGCCAAAAGGCATGACCAAAAATTCATAATGACCCTCATGAGTTCTAAATGCTGTTTTCGGAATGTCTTCGACCTTCATTCTAATTTGATGATATCCCGAACGAAGATCCAACTTGGTGAAGTAAATTGATCCATGCAATTCATCCAGTAATTCATCAATAACAGGAATGGGGAACTTATCTTTAATAGTGAGCTTGTTGAGCTCCCTATAATCTGGACACATGCGCCATGATCCATCCTTCTTGTGCACCAATACTACTGGAGCTGAGAAAGAACTTTGACTCGGTTGAATTATACCAGCCTCTAACATTTCTGCAACCATACGTTCAATTTCACTTTTTTGGACATATGGATATCTGTACGGCCTGATGTTTGGAGGAACACTTCCTGGAATCAGATGAATAGCATGATCATGATCACGCATAGGTGGGAGACCTTTGGGAGTCTCAAATACCTTGGAATGATTGTCCAGGACTTTTTGGAGATCTGGAGAAATAGATGATTCCAATGTGGAAACATCTAGTGAACATAATTGTGCAATTACACCTCTTTGCTCCTTTTTTAGAAGCTTTGTCATTCCATTAGAGCTGATTATCTTTCCTGGTTTCCCTGCAATACCCCTTAATTCAACTTCCTTTCCTTCCACAGAAAATTTCATGAAAAGTTCTTGAAAATTAAAAGCTATTGTACCCAAGGATTGTAGCCATTGGACTCCTAGTACAACATCAGCACCTCCCATTGGAATGGAAAGCATTGGGCTAGTCAATACATATTCTCCCATGGATAGCTTGATATTATGGCACTTTCCAGAACAATTTATTGTTCCTCCATTTGCAATCATCACTTGACACTCTGGTGCTGGATATAGGAAGCAATTCAATTCTTTTGCTACCCTACAATGAATAAAATTGTGGGTGCTTCCTGAATCAATCAACACTATTACCTTTTTCTTCTTGATTTGTCCTTCTATCTTGATGGTTTGAGGAGTGGTAATTCCCGCCAATGCATTACAAGATATGGTTGGATTTATTTGTTCTTCATCTAGGCTTTGTTCCTGGAATATATCCTCTTCTTTTGACCTTTCTTGCTCCTTTTCTTCTTCCTCTTCACAATCTATGTAGAATAATTTCTTCTCAGCACATTTATGACCTTTTGTGTATTTGCTATCACAATTGTAACAAAGCCCTTTTGCTCTTTTTTCTTCCAATTGTTGTGGTGTCAACCTTGTAGGTTGTGGAAGACTATGGGCAACAACACTTCCTTCTTTATAGTTGTGAATGGTATGCTTCCTAGTTGCCATAATTTTGCTTTCCATTTTTCTTGCTAACCTGAATGCCTTCTCTAATGAATCAGGTTCCCAAAGGCACACATCATGTTGGATATTATCCTTTAAAGACCCTATGAACACATCAATCCTATGCTCCTCTGGAATATCTTTTATCCTTATGTTCAATTTTTGGAACTCCTCAATGTGCTCCATTATTGAACCCTTTTGTTTGAGATTCATCAATTGGCTAAAAAAAGTGTTGCTTTTTGTATCCTCATAATGTGCTATCAATTCTTCCGTAAAAATTGCCCAAGTGATAAATTGTTTACGAGAACAAAGCCATTGATACCATACAAACTGATTTGGTTCCAAATATAAAGTTGCCATACGTACCTTTTGTGTGTTTTGCACATTATTGAGATCGAAGAATTGCTCCATCTGTAATATCCATGTGGCGGGATCCTTGCCATCAAACTTCCTCATATCGATTTTTGGAACATGGTGAGTCTTCGATCCAACATTAGCATCTATGGTATCATGATTAACATTTCTTTTGTTCTCATCATGAGTTTCCTTTACTACCTTTTCACCATTAGTGACCCTTTCTTGTAGCAACTTCTTCAATTCATCCATCTTATCATCCATGCCATCAAATTTAGCATCAATCTTAGCTTCCATGCCATCCATCTTAGCTTCCATGCCATTTACCTTAGATTCCACGCCACTTATCTTAGCTTCTGTTAGCTTTTGTGAGCGTGACATTTGTTGCACTTGTTCTTGTAATTTTGATATATCATGTAGCATTTCTTCCTCTTCTTCATGAGTCATGCTAGAGCTTTCAGGTTCCTTACTAGGTGTTTTCATTTTTTTCCTCGGGGCATTAGTTACCGATAATAAAGTTTTACTATGCCCTTTGAATTCCGTTAAACCAAGCTTACACAAAAATTTAAAAAAAACTACACACCTTTTTTCACTTTATAGAAGCCTGATATTGAATCTGATGTATCTCTGTAATTTCAGATCCTCCAATTCTGAAATTGCTACCTGTAGTAGCCTTCTGCGTCCTCTTTCCAATGCCACAAGTCTGAGCCAAATTGGATTCTCCAAGGAAGAGTTATGTGAAATCTCCCACAGTTACTTGCTTTTAGACTGGTTCAGTAGAGCGAACTTGTACGACGTGCCACGAGTCACTGTTTCCACCTTTGAATCTAAAACACACGCACAAGAAACTACAGTCCGTCCTCTTTCTGTACCTTTTTACGAAATTTCAATCCGATCCTCAGAGAGAGAGTTATGACGATTTTCCCCAGGTCACCTGTTTTGAATGTAATTCAGGAGTCTGCCAAAAGACCAACTTCCTCATATCATATCTCCGAAAATGTCGCGAGAAAAGATCTGAAATTCGGACCCAAGGTTCAGCGCCAATTCTTCTCAAATGGGTTTTTTTTGCGACTTCTGAAACGTCCCAGAAAAAAAGTTATAGCGAAAATGCCACGATGACCTGTTTGGAGCAGCGAAACCCTAGAATCCAAAGCTCTGATACCAAATGTTATGAAACCAGCTCACAAAAAGATAGAAAAGAGAGATCCACGCCTTATAATTCAGCCTCTTCGAGGGGGCAACCTCCTTTACATTACATAAATGAACAATTCTTGGATGATACAAATGAAAATACCTCCTTTCTATATATAGGAGTCTAAGTGGTCCCAATACAATCAGAGCCTACATAACAATAATATTGTAGGGCACAAAAATAACAATAGTGGGCTTCTATGTGGCACAATAGTAACAATATGGGCACTACATGGGTACATCAATATAAATAAGGGGTATAACTACAATAGTAATGGGGTAATCACTAGTATTATAGGGACCCAACAATATATATATATATATATATCATAGTAACACAAATACGACTCCCAGGTATTGGAGAGCACGTACCACACGCTCCATGCTCCTTGGCACTTGTGAGCTTATTGGAAACTTTCCAAAATTGTTGGGAGCTTTAAGGGGTACTTCGGAGCTTTTCGAGAGCTTCACTACCACAGATTTTGACGTTTCAGGTACCTATTTTGAGCAAAGAAGGTACCATTTGTTTATTTTCTAAGTGATACATGACAAGTCAGGGGACTGGACTGCATGGAATCTATAAAGACTGAGACATGGAGATGTAGCAAAGGTTTCAACAAAATATATACAGTTGCCCATCATTCTTTGACAGGTTCTGTTGCAAATCTGGAAGTTCAACAATTGCAAATAACTCTACTTTCTTGAAGTCTATATTGAAGCTTTAATGATAAGATTCAATAAACTACAGTGATGGTCAGAAAGAGAAAGAGTAGCATGTTAATCAGTTTCATTTTATAAATTTCAAAACTCGAATTTTGAGTTGAATATAATATAGTGTTGCATGAAATCACATAATAATCATGTAGTAATAGCTTCTTCTTTTTTCAGGTTGGGAGTTCCCCATGTTTCTTTGCTGTAAAGAATTTCATTGGCAAATTGTTGATGGATTAATATTTTGATTTTTTTGGTATTGTTTCAAAATTCAATCTTTTACATATTTCATTGCAAGATGGAATCTGCAAAATAGAATTTAATTGACAATTTTTGGATGGAAATAAATAAATTATTTTATTTTTATTTTTAATATATATTAAATTTTAAAATATTATATTGTTGCTCCTCCCAACTTGAAGTTTCATGTAAATTTGGACAAAGCTTCTAACCGTGTCAGATTCCCCATGCCTGAAATACCCACGTACTAAAAACTTGTGCAACATATATATATATATATATATATCACATTTTATCATACTAGGTATACAAACACCTGTGCAACAAACAGATTCTGTAATTAATACGTATCCTATTGCTTAGATTAAAAGTCTGACAAATAAATCTGAAGCCATCCCGAGATGGCAACTAAAAATATTCTCAAATATACTATGGTGTTGCGAAATCTAATAATAGTATTCAGAATCGCAAAGGTCCGGTGCGTTGTGTCACTGGCAGGCCATAATATTTCTCGGAAGCCATCCTTAAACTTATTAGATATTCTAATGATGGTTAAAAGGTTTTGCATAAACAAACAGAAAGCGTTCGCCCTATTCCCCCGCAGAGGACATGACCACCTCAGGGTGTTCTACTACCATCATATCCTATTATGGACAGATACGACATACACAATAGGTATTTACCATGAAAAATCTCTCTGTTGTGACGAAATCATTAAATCGTCACTGAAGATATAAGCGATCCGATCGACAACCCACGATTTACTAAATTGGCTATCAGGTATTCTCTTTGGCATAAGAAAAGATCTGCAGAGAGGGCACGTTGTCTGACGATGATCAAGCCACTTATCAAGACAATTCATATGAAATACATGATGGCAATTACACAATTCTCTGATATGCTCCTCTTCCTCGAAGGAGTTCAAGCACACAGCACACACGATATCATTCCCCATCGCCTCGCATAATGTCTCGGCAAACTTCCCGAATGGAATGACAGGCAAGTTTTTTTTAATAGTATCAGCAGAGATTGAAGGAACAGAAGAAAAATTCATGTAAGGGAAATCTTGCGACGAAGAACTGTCGAGTTCTAGCCCCACAAAATGAAAAACCCAACACATCGTTATCTTTATATAAGATAACGCCAATGCTAAGTGAAACCGCAGCCTCGATAAAACGGGACCGTAATGGCTTGCAAGGAAACCCATGACCTATAAGACTCGAAGAAAATCCAGCACTTCAAATGCTCGGAAAAAAACCCAATACAGACACGTTAGGGTTTCGATCTTTGATCCCTTTGCCTGAAGCCTCTCTAATGCTTATATGATCTATATAGACAAAAGTATGAGACTCTGAGACTTGAATATAAACTATTTTCCGATAAGAGTCTAGGAATTTAATAAAAGCCAGTTCTCATGTGAATCGAGACTTGAATGGGGACAAGAAAGCATGTGCAGATCCATCCCGTAGGAGCCCATAACCACCGAACGGGCAAGCTCAACTGATATTCGTTACAATGCGACCCAAACATGTTAGGACAGCAATACTACTTTATGGAGGGAGGACAAACATAGAGGGGAAGTATTTCTAGAGATGGGAAAAATAAAACTTATGGACGAAAAAGGGAGTTTCGAGGTGGGAAACCACATAGCCAAATGGCAGGAAAGACCTTCAATAAAGTGTTAAAAACCCTCCTTTCGGTGTCCTCAGGTAGTTGCAGTGTCCTGTCTTTTTAGGTGCCACTTAACAGTCTAAAACGCATTCAGATGCTAGGTGTCAGATCATCCATGGTAATCAGCACATATTGAGCTTCTCCTTTGTCTAATGAAGGCATTAAATAAGATTCTCTTTAAATTGTTGTCCCATACAGTGGAACGTGTCAAAGATGTGTGCCTCAAATACTGAAGTTGCGGAGCAAGAAGGAAATTAAAGCTGTATATTAATCCTAAGGTAGATGCCTAATAAGTTTTAAAAATAGTGACTTGATTGGTTGTTTTGGATACTAGTGGTTTGGTACCTTTCCTTTAATCTATTCCGCGTTAAAACCACCCACTCAGATGCAGAAGTTGCCCAGCAAAGAGGAAATTTAATCTATTTAAGCGTGCCGCTAATGCTGATTGGCGTTTTGTAGATTTTGAGTGTTTGGTGTTAGGATAGCGTAGGTACATAAGTTAAGTATTGATTATTATATTCATTTATTATAATTTTATTTTATTTATTAAATGAAAATAATTATATCCATGTGTGTTTGATTATGGAATGGGATTTTAAGAATTTTAGTTTAACTATTTACAATTATTAAATGGATGGTTGGGATTTAATTTACCATATGTTTTAAAGTATTTATAATGGTATAGAAATTAAAGGTTGAGATTTATTTTTAAACGAGTTATGGTTTTTTTTTGTTTTTTTAATTAAATTGATTGATTAAAAAAATTGTCATATAAGTGTCAATTGAGTTATGGTTTTTTTTTTTTTTTAATTAAATTGATTGATTAAAAAAATTGTCATATAAGTGTCAATTGACGTGAGTTATATTTTTTTTGGCATGTGTATTGATAAGCGTTGGTATTTACACGATATTGTAATAAAGTCTATTTATAAATTAAAAATATTCATAAAGTGAGGTAAATTTCAATCAATAAACTTGTTTCATGTTGTTTTTAAATGTATATATGTTTAGCTTATATTAATTCTTTAATAATAATAATAATTTAAAATAAAGTTATAATTTACTTAAGATTTATTTTCTTAACCAATATGATACGTATAAGAAGAAGAAATAAATAAATAAATAAATAATAAAAATAAAAATAAAATATTTTAATATTTATTATGGATTGATACTTATAAAGATCTATTAATCATTTAATTTATATAACTACACTACTATAGTATTTAATAATGAATAGAATAAAAATATGACAAATTAATAATTAGTAATTTATATTATATTGTTCATTAATTAAAAAGAATATAATATTTAATAAATAAGATGAAAATGATAAATTTACTTAATATTTGCAATTTCAAAAGAAAAATGTATAATTTTATTAATATATCTTTCTTTCTAAAAAAATCATTAATTTTAACTCCATTAATTTAAAATTAACCCTAATTAAAAAATTGAAACATAATTCCAAAACCAATAATTTTCTAAGTGGGAGCCCAATCATGCCCTTCTCATACTATGTTTGTCCCTACATGGTGGGATACTTTTAAAGAAAGTTTAATACTTCAAAAAGTGTGGTATGTTTAACTCTTATTAAATGTCACGTTATTAAATAATTATGTTATTAAATATGCTTTATGATATATGATGTTTCCATCAAAAGTATTAGCTAACTTTAAAAATAATTTTGAGATATGTTGTAACAATCTAAAATGCGTTCAAATGTTAGGCGTGAGATAATGCATGGTAATCACCCCATATTGAGTTTCTCCTTTGTTTAATGAAGGCATTAAATAAGATTCTCTTTGAATTTTCGTCCCTTCAATGGAGCTTATCGAAGACGTGTGGCCCAATTACAAAAGTTGCCTAGCAAGAAGGAAACTAAAGCTGTAATTATTTCTAAGGTAGATCTCTAGTATATTTAAAAAATATTGAGTTGATTGGTTGTTTGGATACTAATGGTTTGATACCTTTCCTTTAATCTATTCCTCGTTAAACCCACCCCACTAGATGTGGAAGTTGCCGAACAAAGAGGAAATTTAATATATTTAAGTGTGCCGCTAATGCTGATTGGTGTTTTTGTAGATTTTTAGTGTTTGCTGATTGGAGTTTTTGTAGATTTTGAGTGTTTGGTGTTAGGAGAGTGCAGGTATGATAAGTTAATTATTAAATTATTATATTGATTATTATGTTTTTAATTTATTTAGTAAAGGAAAATTATTATTATATAGATAGGTATTTTATTGTAGGGTTTTTATGGATATTTTAGAGATTTGTTTTCTTTGAGTTATCCTTGTCTATGTCATTTTGGATTTTCTGACATCATCCGAATCAAAATGACTATTTTTTCTAGCCTGCCCCTGAGATGACCTTTCATTCTAGCTTATCCTTGATCAGGATAATTATGTGTTATTGTGTGTTGTCAATGCTTGCTTGCCTAGTTATTACTCTCATTAAGAGCAATGTCTTTGTCAATACTCTCATTAACAACGAGAAACATTAATAGTTACATCTGAGTTACATCATAGTCTACGCCATGATCTTCCAGAATCTCTCTTCAACAATTGGATCATAGTGTGATCCAAGCTGCTATTGATCATTTATTTTCCCCTCTATTCAATTAGTGGACATATCCTTTATTTTGCCTCTTCACCTCGATCCAAAAATTCTTCTCATCGAAATTGTTGTTGTTGTTGCTACCCTTCTTGTCGAAATTTTTATTATTGTTGTTGCCCTATTTCTGCCTACTATTGTTGCCTTCATCAAGAATACCTGGCCCAAATTTCCCACTATTCAAGTCACTAATGAGCAAGTGAGAATCAAGAAGTTCATAACCAGGTGGAAATCATAACCTCTACCCCGACTTGCTTGCATACGAAAGCCACTTTAGTTGTTGTGATTACTTCCTCTACAATACAACACATGTAGGATGATATATTTTCCTAAAAAATAAGATGCCAAGTATCAATATGAGAACATTCCATATCAAAATAAAAATTACCAATTACTAAACAAAATCATCTTTAGTTGTCTAAATACCATCTAAACTAATTATTATTGATTAAAGCCATAGTCAACAAAGTTGAATTGATATGCAACAATGATTGATTATGTGACAAGATTAAATTAATGGTAGAAAAAACAATGCGTAATGTTTTACTTTCATGAATCAAAATAATTTAGAAAGAAATTTCCTTACAGTTGAACCTACATACTAGCAACCTGTAGCGCCACTTGAATTTCTTGTTGTGTATTTATCATAATTAGTTTCCAAAAGCCAATGATTGATTATAATTTCATGAATCAAAATAATTTGGGAACAAGTTGTGTTACAATAAAACCTCTAGACTAATAACTTGAAGCACCACTTGAATTGTCTATTGTTTATTTGTCATACTCAGGTGTAATGTTGCAACCATATCTACTACACGAGGATCATCTAGGTCGAATTGTGACACCCAATTTCCACTGGTTTAGGAAATCACAATGCAATTATAATGGGAAAGAATTTAAAATCTTTAAAGAACCTAGTTTTTTAAGATTCAATGTGAAAATGTGGCATCAAAAGCATATATTTCATTCATTGTCAATTCCCATGCTACAATGTTACTAATTGTGCTTTGTGGGAAAGTGATTGTCATGATCTGGGGAAAATGGTGGCGAAAAGCAATGGGGGAACCATGGGCTTAATGGCTCTGGAAAGCCACTGTGATCTAGAGAAGAAGATGGGTGGAAAATAGTGATCCGTTGGTCCAATTTGATAGACATGATACAGGTGAGACAACCATATGCCCCTAATGGACATGTTAGGATTCCAAGAAACTCTCCTAGGTTGTAGCTCGGAGATGCCCGGTAACATATAAATTCAACTTATTTTTACAATGGATGAGTGAAAGGAATGATGCTTGTCCAAGCCAGATAACCACTTCTACTTTGTTTCACTCCAGACATGTGTGAACACCGCAAGACTACAAGGCTTTAGACCACCAACTACTCACAGTTTAGAGATTGGGTGAATATGGAGAATACTGACCACAACAGCAGATGCATAACACCATGTGATGGCTGGCTGCAACCAGCAAAGAAGTTTGCAAATCTAATCTATGAATACACAGACAGGATGACAGCTCTCTTGCATTAGACAGAAAGAAACCTGGACCACCTATTCAATGATGCATACAATATTTTAACACAGAGATAGGATGACAACTATACTAAGGCTAAATATCAAGAGCTCAAGAACAGAGCATATCAGGCACAACTTAGAACAGAGGAAAGTGGAAAGTGAGCAGTTAACAGCAAAAGAAGCTTGTATTAGCTGAAAATGAAGACGAGACGCTGCAAGTGACAAAATATCTACAGTCTCCAGAAGTTGAACCTTACATCAAAACATCAACCATCAACCCTAATTACATCTTTCTTCTGGGTATTTATAAATTTACATTACAGGGCACTTGGGCCATTTAGGTATGGAGGGGTCATAATTGACCACCAACTGCATTTAACTGCCTGATGGAGTCTTTGATTGTGTTTGTTTGCTGCAGTGGATAAATCTGATTTGCTTAGGTGTTGTGCTGTCCTCTTAGGTAGTTGGAGTGCTCATACCAGTGAAGTTCTATAACTGATAAATGCAGTTACAAGGTCGTGCTCTGTACTTTTCTTCCCTGGCCATACTGTCTGTTTAAACATGGTTGTTGAGGATTTACTATGACTCGTACTGGCAAGCTGGTCGCCTTCCTCCTTCGGACAAACGATGTGGTCAAAGGACGTGGAGTGCATAGGTGAATGGATGGTTGAGATGATAGGGGAGGATGAGCATCAGATCAGGAGAATAGATGGCAGAGATGGCTCGGTGGAGGATATCGAGTGAGGTGGGAGTGGGATGAATGTGGGCCGTTAGATCTTAGGTGGATAGATCAGACGGTGATCGGGCAGTGGAGTTGCACGGGAGTTTAACGGGAAGGAGAATAGGTTAGGCAGTAAATGGTATTGATCGCACCACCTTTAGGCATAAAGCGGTAAAAGGACAAGACCAAGAGATTCTACTCAGCGCTTGACACATAACGGCGAATGAGAGAGAAAAACCGCTCTCAACGCACGCTAACGTTCGATTACATCATGGGCATGATAAGTGAGAAGGCCGTTAGATCTCTTCGAAGGTGGTCGGACGATTGGGAAATAAGCGCACGGGTTGCTTTATCGGGCGCGACGAGAGCCATTAGATTCGACGGGGAAATCAACGACATGGAAATGATAAAGGGCTTTAGCAAGCACGCAAGGGCGTATGGGAAGGTTTTATGAGGGTTTAGACTTTATGCTTGGGGCTTAAAGGAAAAGGGGCTATTTCAAGTTTAGAAGGGAAAGTAAAGGAATGGAGGTGGCGTAGAGAAAACAGAGTATAAGGAAAAAGGGAAGATGACCATTATGAGCTTCCTTTTGAGCAGAACCAAGCAGATCAAGCTCATCTCTGACCCTTGAAAATCCTTGTTATATAACAGAGCTAACACTGGCTCCTTCTGGGGATGAGATCCTCCCTATGAGGTCTCAAGAACTGTAGACCATTGCCTTTCCTACAGAAACCAGATCAGCAAAATTTCCTAGTACCATTGGGCATGGATTCTAATTAAGTCTACACTAAAACCCGATAAAACAACATATTTACAACATTAAGGCTTGAAGACCTTAAACAACATAAATTTTGAAAAATCACGCATTAACTGGGCCATCAAAAACTGTCTCTCCTTCCATACTTTGCAGCATGAAAGTATTGTTCCCCCAGATCTGAGTGATAACAAAAGGTCTGGTCCATAGAGCATCAAACTTCCCATGGTTGCCTTTCTTCTCCTTTAGTGCATCCCACTTAAGAACCAAGTCTCCAACTTGAAAATTGTCTATCTTTGCCTTCCTGTCAAAGGCTTCCTTAATTCTCTTTTGATGTGCTGCAGAATTTTCAATCAACTGATCCCGGATCTGATGTACTTCTGCCAAGTTAGTAATCCTTTTTACCATGTCATTTTCCTCATTTTGCTCCTCCTGCAAGAATTTTGCCATGGGGAGGGTCAACTGAATTGGGAATATGGCCTCAGGGCCATATACCAGCTTGAATGGGGAATTCCCTGTGGATTTCTTGGTGGTCACCCTATCAGCCCATAATGCATAATTGAGCTTGGAATCCTAGTTCCTTTTGTTGTCTTCCAACAACTTTTTAATTATCCGTATCAGGCTCTTGTTGGAAGATTCTGCTAGGCCATTTCCGTGAGGGTAATATGAGGTGGAATGTACTAGCTTAATGCCCATTGAGTCACACATGTCCACCAACTCTTTAGCCTTGAAGGTTGCTGCATTGTCTGTAATCAATTTGTGTGGGCAGCCAAACCTGGTGAAGATATTCTCTGTCAAGAACTTCATGACCACATGGTGATCAACTTTCCTAGTAGGGATGGCTTCAATCCATTTAGTGAAGTAGTCAGTGGCTACTAGGATCCATCTGTGCTGGCCACTAGAATGTAGATTGATTTCTCCTATGAAATCCCAGCCCCACTGCTGAAAAGGACCATAGGCATGTATTGGCTTTAAGGGCAGGGATTTCAACTGATGTTTTCCTTCAAACCTCTGGCATCTGTCACAAGATTTTACAAATGAAAATACATTAGAAAACAATGTGGGCTAATAATACCTAGCTCTGAGGTTCTTTTGGGCTGTGGTTTTCCAATAGTGATGTCCTCCACAAATGCCAGAATTGAACTGGTTCATGACCTCCATGGATTGTTCTTTGTCCAGACATCTTAGAAGGATTCCAGATGGATCCCTCCAATAAAGCAGGCTTTTATGAATGCAATACTTAGCTGCTCTGAGCTTAATGGTTCTGGCTTGGCTTGAACTTAGGCTTGGAGGAACTTCTAGCTTCAACAAAAATTGAACTATTACAGAATACCATTCATAAGAAGTTAGCTTTTCTACCAATGACTGGTTCTGCCCTGGTTCAACTGCTTCTTCTCCTGTCTGCCTATCATCTGAGCTTGTGCCTATCCAATTCATGTCTAGCATTCTAAAATTTTCTTCGGCCATTAGCTTGGAAAGGCCTTGACCTCTGACCAGCTTGGTGGGCTTCAATTCTATGTTGAACTCAATAAGTTTTGCAATCCATTTAGCCCTTCTCCCATCAGCATCGAGCTGCGTTAGGACATCTTTTACTGAAGCAGAAGGCACATATGCAATTACCTTGGAGTGCAGAACGTATATCCTCAATTCTTTCAAGGATTTGATAAGAGCATATGCCTGTTTTTCGATGATATCATATCTCATTTCAGCATCCCTTAAGGTTTTGCTGAAGAATGCCACTGGATGCTCTGAACCTTCATCATCTCTCCGCAATAAGACTACTGCGAGGGTGTCACCTGAGGCAAATGAAAATATATGGAACTCCTTGCTGTAGTCTGGGCTGATCAAAGTGGGAGCTTCCATAATAGCTCTCTTGATGGCTTCAAAAGATCTTCTTGCTGCATCCGTCCATTTGATTTCTGACCCCTTTTCAGCATGGAGGTGATGTGTTTTACAAGTTCTGCAAAATTAGGAATAAACCTCCTTACAAAATTTATTTTGCCCAGAAAGGACTGGATGTCCTTCTTTGATCTTGGGACAAACAAGGTTTGTATTGCTTTCACTCTTTCTAGGTCAATTTTGACACCTGCAGTAGAGACAATGTGTCCTAATAGCTTGCCCTCTTCTAAAGAAAACTGTGACTTTTTAGGATTGACTGATATCCCAAACCTTCTGCACTTCAGAAACACTTTCTTCAGGTGCTACAAATGATCTTGATGGTTGTTGGAGTATACTGTTATATCATCTAGGTAGACAAGGAAAAATTTATCCTTCTCTCCTATAAACGCTATATCCATAGCTCTATGAAGGGTTGCCCCAGCATTCATCAGCCCAAAAGGCATCTTGGAATACATAAAAGTGCCCCAAGGAGTGGTGAATGCAGCCTTCTCTTGATCATCTGGGTGCACAACAACTTGATTATACCCTAAAAATCCATTTGCATTTATGTGTTTATGGTTGTTGCTGGTTATTTTTACATTTATTCCTCTCAGTAATCCATCCTAACTCTTCCATCACAGCTTTGGGCATCAGATTATGGCTGGAACCTATGTCCAACAGACACTTATGGAGGGTTTTGTCATGAATGGTTAAGGAGACATAAAATGATGGGGAGCTATTATCAGAGGGTTTAGTCATTGGGCTAAGCACAACTGCAAGTTTATCATCTTGTAAATTTACATAATCATGGGAGGCTTGTGAGGCTTTTAGCTCAAGGGCATCAAGGATAGGCTTTCTAAACACCTCACTCTTTGCAAGTTCTATCAAAGGTACATATATTTTTAACTTCTAGACTTCTAATTCAAAATTGAAAGGGGAAGGGAACTTGTCAGGGCCTCTTACCTTTTGAGCTGGCGCTTTGAGGATGACTGGATCAACTGCTGGTCTTTTCTACTTGTTTCTCTGCTACACTGTGAGGACAACAGCTCTTTGGGCAGGATTCTCTTGACATTACTCACTCTTGACCTCAAGTTATATCTTTGTTGATCTTCAGTTTGTAGGACAGCTTCTCTATCCCACTCTTGGCTGGTCTGGTCTTTAAGTAATGACTCTTCATAGGCAGCCAATGTCAAAAAGGTAGCATTGCCCTTGTCTTCCATGTAGTGAATCTCACCCTCTTCATCAAACCGTTCCTCCTCCATGACTGCATTCTGGAAAGGAGTCTTAACCCTTTGTTCTTCGCTCGCCTCTTTGTCTCTCTGAATGATCTATAATTGATCATTTGCTTTTTTGAATGGATTTGTAGTTCTAGGAGCAAATGTATTAGGAACCTTCAGCTTAGATATTTCAGCAGCCAATGACTATATCATCTTGGTCATTTTGTATATTTTAGGCTCTAAAGATGAAGAAGAGGAAGAAGCCTCAACTCTCTACCTTCTTCTATCAGCATGACCTTTGAGTTTCTCTGCAGCCATGATATTAGATTCCACCTCCAAGGCTGCATCTTGCATTTCAGCAAGAGTAGCACATCTTCTTTATCTTAATAGCAGGAAGAAATCAGAATCAAAGGCATTGGCATAGGTGAGTTTTGCAAAGGTGGGGGTAGGCTTCACTTCAACTGATATTTTGCTATACATACGATTGAATCTTTTAATAAAATCAGGCAATGACTCCCCATTTTCCCTTTTGAGGTTTCCAAACTCAGTATGGTAGTATAGCATGTCTTTCTTATCTCCCCAATGCTTTAAAAACACATCATCCAATGCTTCAATGTCTACTATTGACCTAGGGGTTAGCTCTCTGAATCACTTACTAGTCTCTCCATCAAGGCTTTGGACAAACACTCTCATCCACACATCATCCTCACTGATATCTAGGTTATCCGCATAGCTATAGAAAGATTCAAGGTGTTCTTCAGCAGTTACTCCCTCTGTACCAGTAAACTTAGGCATGTATTTCTAATACGCTCCTACAGGCATGGCATTCAAAGGAACAAGCCAAACTAGGGGTCCATACCTAGCAGCTATGATTCTTTCCATTTTGGTAGGTGCTTGTGGGCCTGCCATGACTGGGGTAGATGGAAGGTTACTGGCAATTTGAAAAGTAGGGAACTGAGAAATGACTGACAGGGCTAAAGGAAAATGATGGACTATAGGGGAGGTTTTCTTTGGACTACGATCCAAAAGGGAACTTATTGCATATGGAGCTTTATGAATCTCTAAGAGTATTTCCTCACTGATAGTGCTAGGCTCTATATTTTCAACATGTGCGTTCTCAGTTACAAGCCTTTCTTGCAGAGATACATAAGATTGTTTAGCCTTACCTGATCCTGATGCTCCTTTCTGTGATGTTTTTCTTTGCTTGATAATCCTCTCAGGGTCAGGCACTGGGTCAGCTGGTAATTTCTTAGGATTTCTTTGAGTATGCCTCACAAACTGAGCCAGAACTGTGATGTGGAGTCGCCAAAGGTTGGTCCTCCACTAGAGTTTCCAGATAGATGATTACAACCAGAAATGTGTCCAGACTTTGTCTATCATCAAAGATGTATCTGTGTCGTTCTCCCAGAGAAGCTAAGCTTCAATCTCCTCTCCCTGGCAACGGCACCAATTATGTTAGGATTCCAAGAAACTCTCCTAGGTTGTAGCTCGGAGATGCCTGGTAACATATAAATTCAACTTATTGTTGCAATGGATGAGTGGAAGGAATGATGCTCGTCCAAGCCAGATAACCACTTCTACTTTGTTTCACTCCAAACATGCGTGAACACCCCCAAACTACAAGGCTTTAGACCACCAACTACTCACAGTTTAGAGATTGGGTGAATATGGAGAATACTGACCACACCAGCAGATGCATAAGACCATGTGATGGCCGGCTGCAACTAGTAAAGAAGTCTGCAAATCTAATCTACTAATGCACAGACAGGATGATAGCTCTCTTGCATTAGACAGAAAGAAACCCGGACCACCTATTCAATGATGCATACAAGATTTTAACACAGAGATAGGATGACAGCTATTCTAATGCTAAATATCAACAGCTCAAGAACAAAGAATATCAGGCACAGCTTAGAACAGAGGAAAGTGGAAAGTGAGCAGTTAACAACAAAAGAAACTTGTATTAGCTGAAGGTGAAGACGAGACATTGCAAGTGAAAAAATATACAGTTTTTAGAAGTTGAACCTTACATCAAAACATCAACCATAAACCCTGATTACATCTTTCTTCTGGGTATTTATAGATTTACATTACAGGGCACTTGGGCCATTTAGGTATGGAGGGGTCATAATTGACCATAAACTGCATTTAACTGCCTGATGGAGTCTTTGATTGTGTTTGTTTGCTACAATGGATAAATCCGATCAGCTCAGGTGCTGTGATGTCCTGTTAGGAAGTTGGAGTGCTCGTGCTAGTGAAGTTCTATAACTGATAAATGCAGTTACAGGGTCGTACTCTATACTTTTCTTCCCTTGCCATACTATCTGTTTAAACATGGTTGTTGAGGATTTACTGTGGCTAGTACTGGCAAGCTGGTCGCCTTCCTCCTCGGACAAACGACATGGTCAAAGGACATGGAGTGCATGGGTGAATGGACGGTCGATATGATAGGGGAGGATGACCATCGGATCGGGAGAATAGACAGCAGAGATGGCTTGGCAGAGGATATTGGACGAGGTGGGAGCGGGATGAATGTGGGCTGTTAGATCTTAGGTGGATAGATCAGACGGTGATCGGGCGGTGGAGTTGTGTGGGAGTTTAACGGGTGGGCGGATAGGTTAGGTGGTAAACGGTATTGATCGCACCGCCTTTGGGCATAAAGCAGTAAAAGGACAAGATCGAGCGATTCCACTCAGCACTTGACATGTAACGGCGGATGAGAGAGAAAAATAGCTCTCATCGCGCACTAATGTTCGATTACATCATGGGTGTGATAAGTGCGAAGGCCATTAGATATCTTCGGAGATGATTGGATGGTTGGGAAATGAGCACACGGGTTGCTTTATCGGGCGCAACGAGAGCCGTTAGATTCGGCGGGGAAATCAATGGTGGGGAAACGATGAAGGGCTTTAGCAAGCACGCGAGGGTATATGGGAAGGTTTTATGAGGGTTTAGACTTTGCGCTCGGGGCTTGAAGGAAAAGGGGCTATTTTGGGTTTAGAAGGGAAAGTAAAGGAATGGAGGTGGCGGAGAGAAAACAGAGTAGAAGGAAAAATGGAAGATGACCATTATGAGATTCCTTTCAAGCAAAACCAAGCAGATCAAGCTCATCTCTGACCCTTGAAAATCCTCGTTATATAGCAGAGCTAATAGGACAAATTAGCATGGTAGATATGTTAAAATAAGTTAATTACTCCCGCATGAGGAGTTGGCTAAAATTAGAGAGTCAGTTAATAGAGTGTTGAGTTAAGTGGAGTTAAGTGATAGACAAATTGAGTGTGTGGTTGCATGTCAAGATATTTTAGGTAAGTCACTAGTTGGAAAAGGTTAAATGCCCTTCATTGGGTTCATTGTAATTATTAAGTTTTGTCTGATCAATAGAAGAGCCACAGTTTGTGTGTTCTGTGTGTCAAATTTGTGTTTAAGCTCCTCTACATTTCCAACAAATTGGTATCAGAGTTGAGGAAGGATCACAATATCTTTGGTGCCTGTAGAGTGAGTGAGAATAGGGCCAAGAGAAGAAAGCCAAGAATTTTTTTAATAATTTTGCATTGCAAATTTTTTGAATTGTTAAAAAGTGTGTATATTTCACACTTTGTTAGTCTAAAAACCATGCAAATATCCTTTAAATACGGTTCTGTGAAAATTAGGTTAATTGCACAGTTTTTTAAGTGTCAGGGGTGCACAAACCCTGTCATGTATGGGAAAAAGCCGAACTCCGTGAGACAATATGAAGTCAAAGCTTTAGTTTGAAACCTCAGATGGCATGTGAACTTCCAAGCCTGTCGATAACTATGTTATTATTGCGTGGGTAATTTTTTATCGAAGTCAAAGTTTAGTTTGAAAAATCACGTGGAGTGTGGAGTGTTTGAAAACTCATGTAGTGGCATGGAGCGTTTAACATAAAGTTTTTTTTATATATGTAAAAAAAAATTAAAAGAAGTATATATCTATATATATATATATATATATATATATATATATATCTATATATATATATATATATGGATTTTTTTAATAAGGGATTTTTTATAAAGAAACTTTTTATAAAATTTTCTTTTATACAATTATTAGAGAGGTTTTGGGCATCAGATTATGGCTGGCACCTGTGTCCAACAGACACTTATTGAGGGTTTTGTCATGAATGGTCAAGGAGACATAAAATGATGGGGAGCTATTATTAGAGGGTTCGGTCATTGGGCTAAGCACAGCTGCAAGTTTATCATCTTGTAAATTTACATAATCATGGGAGGTTTGTGAGGCTTTTAGCTCAAGGGCATCAAGGATAGGCTTTGTAAACACCTCACTCTTTGCAAGTTCTATCAGAGGTACATATATTTTTAACTTCTGGACTTCTAATTCAAAATTTAAAGGGGAAGGGAACTTGTCAGGGCCTCTTACCTCTTAAGCTGGCGCTTTGAGGATGACTGGATCAGTTGTCGGTCTTTTCTACTTGTTTCTCTGCTACACTGTTAGGACAATAGTTCTTTGGGAAGGATTCTCTTGACATTACTCGCTCTTGACCTCAAGTTATATCTTTGTTGAACTTCAATTTGTAGGACAACTTCTTTGTCCCACTCTTGGCTGGTCTAGTCTTTGAGTAATGACTCTTCATAGGCAGCCAATGTCAAACAGGTAGCATTGCCCTCGTCTTCCATGTAGTGAATCTCATCCTCTTCATCAAACCGTTCCTCCTCCATGACTACATTCTGGAAAGGAGTCTTAACACTTTGTTCTTCGCTAGCCTCTTTGTCTCTCTGAATGATCTATAATTGATCATTTGCTCTTTTGAATGGATTTGTAGTTCTTGGAGAAAATGTATTAGGAACCTTCAGCTTAGATATTTCAGCAGCCAATGACTATATCATCTTGGTCATTTTGTCTATTTTAGGCTCTAAAGATGAAGAAGAGGAAGAAGCCTCAACTCTCTACCTTCTTCTATCAGCATGACCTTTGAGTTTCTCTATAGCCACGATATTAGATTCCACCTCCAGGGCTGCATCTTGCATTTCAACAAGAGTAGCACATCTTCTTTCTCTTAATAGCAGGCAGAAATCAGAATCAAAGGCATATTGGCATAGGTGCGTTTTGCAAAGGTGGGGGTAGGCTTCACTTCAACTGGTATTTTGCTATACATACGATTGAATCTTTTAATAAAATCAAGAAATGAATCCCCATTTTCCCTTTTGAGGTTTCCAAACTCAATATGGTAGTATAGCATGTCTTTCTTATCTCCCCAATGCTTTAAAAACACATCATCCAATGCTTCAATGTCTGCTATTGACCTAGGGGTCAGCTCTCTGAACCACTTTCTAGCCTCTCCATCAAGGCTTTGGACAAACACTCTCATCCACACATCATCCTCACTGATATCTAGGTTATCCGCATAGCTATAGAAAGATTCAAGGTGTTCTTCAACAGTTACTCCCTCTGTACCAGTAAAATTAGGCATGTATTTCTAATACGCTCCTACAGGCATGGCATTCAAAGGAACAAGCAAGACTAGGGGTCCATACCTAGCAGCTATGATTCTTTCCATTTTGGTAGGTGCTTGTGGGCCTGCCATGACTGGGATAGATGGAAGGGTACTGGCAGTTTGAAAAGTAGGGAACTGAGAAATGACTCATAGGGCTAAAGGAAAATGATGGACTATAGGGGAGGTTTTCTTTGGACTGAGATCCAAAAGGGAACTTATTGCACAAGGAGCTTTATGAATCTCTAAGAGTATTTCCTCACTAATAGTGCTAGGCTCTATATTTTCAACATGTGCATGCTCAGTTACAAGCCTTTCTTGCAGAGATACATAAGATTGTTTAGCCTTACCTGATCCTGATGCTCCTTTCTATGATGTTTTTCTTTGCTTCATAATCCTGTCAAGGTCAAGCACTGGGTTAGCTGGTTATTTCTAAGGATTTCTTCGAGTATGCCTCACAAACTGAGCCAGAACTGTGATGTGGAGTCGCCAAAGGTTTGTCCTCCACTAGAGTCGCCAAATAGATGATTACAACCAGAAATGTGTCCAACCTTTGTCTATCATAAAAGATGTATCTATGTTGTTCTCCCAGAGAAGCTAAGCTTCAATCTCCTCTCCCTGGCAACGACACCAATTATGTTAGGATTCCAAGAAACTCTCCTAGGTTGTAGCTCAAAGATGCCTGGTAACATATAAATTCAACTTATTGCTGCAATGGATGAGTGGAAGGAATGATGCTTGTCCAAGCCAGATAACCACTTCTACTTTGTTTCACTCCAAACATGCATGAACACCCCCAAACTACAAGGCTTTAGACCACCAACTACTCACATTTTAGAGATTGGGTGAATATGGAGAATACTGACCACAGCAGTAGATGCACAAGACCATGTGATGGCCGGCTACAACCAGTAAAGAAGTCTGCAAATCTAATCTACTAATGCACAGACAGGATGACAGCTCTCTTGCATTAGACAGAAAGAAACTTGGACCACCTATTCAATGATGCATACAAGATTTTAACACAAAGATAGGATTACAACTATTCTAATGCTAAATATCAACAGCTCAAGAACAAAGAATATCAGGGACAGCTTAGAACAGAGGAAAGTGGAAAGTGAGCAGTTAACAACAAAAGAAGCTTGTATTAGCTGAAAATGAAGACGAAAAGCTGCAAGTGACAAAATATCTACAATCTCCAGAAGTTGAACCTTACATAAAAGCATCAACCATCAACCTTGATTACATCTTTCTTCTGGGTATTTATAGATTTACATTATAGGGCACTTGGGCCATATAGGTATGGAGGGGTCATAATTGACCATAAACTGCATTTAACTGCTTGATGGAGTCTTTGATTGTGTTTGTTTGCTGCAGTGGCTAAATCCGATCTGCTCAGGTGCTGTGATATCCGCTTAGGCAGTTGGAGTGCTCATACCAGTTAAGTTCTATAACTGATAAATGTAGTTACAGGGTCGTGCTCTATACTTTTTTTTCCCTTGCCATACTATCTATTTAAACATGGTTGTTGAGGATTTACTGTGACTGGTACTGGCAATCTGGTCGCCTTCCTCCTCGGACAAACGGCATGGTCAAAGGACATGGAGTGCATAGGTGAATGGATGGTCGAGATGATAGGGGAGGATGACCGTCAGATTGGGAGAATAGACATCAGAGATGGCTCGGCGGAGGATATTGGACGAGGTGGGAGCAGGATGAATGTGGGCTGTTAGATCTTAGGTGGATAGATCAGACGGTGATCGGGCGGTGGAGTTGCATGGGAGTTTAACAGGCGAGCAGATAGGTTAGGTGGTAAACAGTATTGATCGCACCGCCTTCGGGCATAAAGCGGTAAAAGGACAAGACCGAGAGATTCCACTCAACGCTTGACACATAACGGCGGATGAGAGAGAAAAAATGCTCTCATCACACGCTAATGTTCGATTACATCGTGGGCGTGATAAGTGCAAAGGCCGTCAGATCTCTTTGGAGATGATCGGACGGTTGGGAAATGAGCGCGCGGGTTGCTTTATCAGGTGCGACGGGAGCCGTTAGATTCGGCAGGGAATCAATGGTGGGGAAACGATGAAGGGCTTTAGTAAGCACGCGAGGGCGTATGGGAAGGTTTTATGAGGGTTTAGACTTTGCGCTTGGGGCTTCAAGGCAAAGGGGCTATTTCAGGTTTAGAAGGGAAAGTAAAGGAATGGAGGTGGCGGAGAGAAAACGGAGTAGAAGGAAAAAGGGAAGATGACTATTATGAGCTTGCTTTCGAGAAAAACCAAGAAGATCAAGCTCATCTCTGACCCTTGGAAGTCCTCGTTATATAGCAAAGCTAATGGGACAAATTAGCATGGTAGATATGTTAAAATAAGTTAATTACTCCCGCATGAGGAGTTGGCTAAAATTAGAGAGTTAATTAACAGAGTGTTGAGTCAAGTGGAGTTAAGTGATAGACGAATTGAGTGTGTGGTTGCATGTCAAGATATTTTAGGTGAGTCGCTAGTTGGAAAAGGTTAAATGCCCTTCATTGGGTTCATTGTAATTATTAAGTTTTGTGTGATCAATAGAAGAGCCGCAGTTTGTGTGTTCTGTGTGTCAAATTTGTGTTTAAGCTCCTCTACATTTCCAACAAATTGGTATCAAAGCTGAGGAAGGATCACAATATCTTTGGTGCCTGTAGAGTGAGTGAGAATAGGGCCAAGAGAAGAAATCCAAGAATTTTTTTAATAATTTTGCATTGCAAATTTGTCGAACTGTTAAAAAATGTGTAGATTTCGCACTTTGTTAGTGTAAAAACCATGCAAATATCGTTTAAATACGGTTCTGTGAAAATCGGGTTAATTGCGCAGTTTTTTAAGTGTCAGGGGTGCACAAACCCTGTCACATATGGGAAAAAGCCGAACTCTGTGAGACAATATGAAGTCAAAGCTTTAGTTTGAAACCTCACGTGGCATGTGAACTTCCAAGCCTGTCGATAACTATGTACTACTGCGTGGGTAATTTTTTATCAAAGTCAAAGTTTAGTTTGAAAAATCACGTGGAGTGTGGAGTGTTTGAAAACTCATGTAGTGGCATGGAGCGTTTAACATAATTTTTTTTTTATATATCTAAAAAAAATTAAAAGAAATATATATATATATATATATATATATATATATATATATATATATATATATATATATATGTGGATTTTTTATAAAGAAACTTTTTATAAAATTTTCTTTTATACAATTATTAGAGAGGTTTTGCAAAGTTTATAAATGGAGAAATTTGTTGAGTTGTGTTATATTCTTTCCATGTAGTTAACAGTGGATTTGAGGGGCACCCGTAACCCCACTTTATGGGGTCCGGGGCAGTGCCCCAGAAAATTTTGGTTTTGGACCCTATGTTAGGTTGGGCGGACCCACCTATGGTTTTGTGCATGATTTTCGCACATGTTTTTTGGACGCAATGGTTTTTGGTCCATGGTATTGGACGCAATGGTTTTCGGTCCATGGTATTGGCTGCTTCGGCATGTATAAATATGTATTATAACATTGAAAAGGAACATAATGAAAAATCAAGCTGGTAGTCCCGGTTTTGGGACCCAGGGGAAAATCCCTGTGTATATGTGTTTTATGTGTTATGATCTTGCATTGTTTATTTTCTTTGTTTTAGAATTCGTATGCAGGTAATTTCTATACAGGGTTAAAACCTACATTTGGTATCGGAGCAGATTTCACTTCAAGGGGACGCCTTTGTTGCTGAGGGGTTTCTCTCGGGCCTGTGGTAGACCCTGTTCAGTGGGAGATCTACGAGATCGATTATGGTGGTGAAAGAAGATGGCGAGCAGTGGAAAGATAGAGATCGAGAAATTTAATGGTCAGAATTTTGAGTTGTGGAAACTCAAGATGGAGGATCTGTTGATGGATAAAGATCAGTGGATCGCGGTAGATCGGGGTACTAAACCAACAAGAGTGTCCAATGAAGAATGGAAGAAGTTGGATCGGAAGGAAAAGAGCACAATACCATTATGTGTCTCAGATTCAGTATTACTAAATGTATTAGGGGAAACTACAGCAAAGGCTTTGTGGGACAAGTTAGGGACTTTGTACCAATCTAAGTCTCTGGTGAATAAACTGTTCTTGCGGAAAAATGTTGTATAACCTGAGGATGAAAGATGGAGACTCAGTGACAGAGCATTTGAATGCATTTAATACTGTGGTAAGAAAGTTAGCATCTATTGATATTAAAATTTCAGATGAAGATAAGTGCATCAGTTTGTTGTGTTCTCTACCAGATTCGTGGGATAGTTTGGTTATCGCAATAGTTAGCAATGCAACTGCCTTGCAGTTTGATGAAATAGTCTCATCCTGGCTGATAGAGGAGATGAGACGGAAAAATATGGAGAGCCAAAATGTTGATGCCTTGTTGTACGAGGGCGGACCCAGAACATAAACAAAAATAAGTCATTGAGTGGGAGATCTAAATCTAAAGGGAGATCTAAATCAACAGGAAAACCTGTAAAGGTGGTGTGTTGGAAATGTGGAAAGGAAGGGCACTACAAAAGGGACTGTAAATCTAAAGCTCCTGACAAAGGAAAGGGATCTGATGAGGCTCCTACTGCAAAGGTGAAAACCACCTCAGATGAAGGTGGGGATGTGTACTTGGCTTCTTCAAGTACACATGTAGATCACGAGGCATGGTTAATTGACTCAGGTGCATCCTTTCACTTCACTCCCCATAGAGAGTGGTTCTGTGAGTATGAGAAATATGATGGTGGTGATGTCTTCTTGGGGGATCATAGGAAGGCTAGAATCATTGGTTGTGGAAAAGTAAAGTTGAAGCTGCAAGGTGGAAGGGTTAGAACACTTCCGGGTGTTCTGCATATTTCTACATTAGCCAGAAATTTGATTTTTGTTAGTAAGCTGGATGATGCAGGTGTAAAAACAGTGTTCGAGAAGGATACCTACAAGATGGTTCGGGGAGCACTGGTATTGATACCGGGAGTTCAGATTGGAACTCTGTACAAGCTGCAAGGTAGCACTGTTGTTGATGGGTGCAATAGTTTCGTGGTTCCTGAAAGTGGAGCAGAAAATCTAATGGTCTCTAGAGAAAAGACCATGATGTGGCATCAAAGGCTTGGACATATTGGAGAGAAGGGCCTTCGAATACTTCACGGTAAACGTATGGTAGAAGGTATGAGTAATAGCTCTCTAGATTTTGATTTCTGTGAAAATTGTGTATACGGAAAGCAGAATTGGGTGAGTTTCCCCTCTGGTGGTAAGAGGGTGAAACATATATTAGAGCTTGTGCATAGTGATGTGTTTGGACCTATGAAGGTTCCATCACTGGGTAAGTTTGTGTACTATGTATCATTTATAGATGACTTCTCAAGGAATACATGGATATATTTCCTTAAGAAGAAATCTGAAGTCTTTGATAGGTTTAAAGAATTTAAGGCTCTAGTGGAAATCCAGACAGAGAAGAAGATAAAGGTGTTGAGGACAGATAATGGTGGAGAGTTTTGCAGTAAGGAATTTGAAGAATTCTGCAAGAAGTGTGGTATAGCACGGCAGAATACTTCTCCATATACACCTCAGCAAAATGGAGTTGTAGAAATAATGAACAAGACATTGATGGAAAGGGCAAGAAGCATGCTCAGTGGTGCCGAGTTAGGACATGAATTCTGGGCAGAGGTGGTGGATACTGCATGTTACCTGGTCAACAGGTCACCTTCATCAACGTTGGAGGATAAGACTCCACAAGAGGTATGGACTGGTAAGAAACCCTCTCTTTCACATCTAAGGGTATTTAGACGTGATGCATATGTACATGTTCCAAAGGAGAAAAGAACAAAGTTGGATATTAAATCTGAAAAGTGCATCTTTATTGGGTATAAGGATGGTTTAAAGGGTTACAAGATTTGGAACCTAGTAACAAGGAAGGTTTTGTACAGCTGAGATGTGGTGTTCAGAGAGATGAAAGATGTTATTAAACATGAAATCCAACCAAAGGAACCTGAGAAGATAGAGTTTGAGCTAAAGGAGGAAGAATCAGACTCTACAGTAGAGGAGGAATCGGAAGATGAAGAGCCACAAACTCCAGCTGTGAGAAGATCAGTTCGAGAAAGAAGGCAACCAGAAAGGTATAGTCCATCTGTGTTCTGTTCAAATTTTGCTTTGTCTGTTACTGATGATGATCCCAGAACTGTGAAGGAAGCAGTGGATTCAAAGGATGGAAAACTCTGGAAAGAGGCCATGGTTGATGAAATGGCATCTTTGCACAAAAATGAGGCTTAGGATCTGGTGGAGTTGCCAGATGGAAGGAAACCCATTGGCAGCAAATGGGTGTTCCAAAAAAAGACAAATGCAGAAGGAAAAGTGGAGAAATACAAAGCTTGCTTGGTAGCAAAAGGCTATTCCCAGGTGCCGGGAATTGTTTTTGGTGATATTTTTTCTCCTGTTGCCAAGGCAACTTCTATTAGATTAATTTTATCTGTTGCTGCTGCTTTTGATTTTGAGGTCGAACAGATGGATGTGAAGACAACATTTCTTCACGGGGATCTAGAAGAGGAGATCTACATGAAGCAACCTGAAGGCTTTGCGGTGAAGGGTAAGAAAGAACTAGTATGTAAGTTAAAGAAGTCTCTATATGGGTTAAAACAGTCACCAGGGATGTGGTATCAAAAATTTGATACATTTATATAGGGACTTAGCTTAACCAGAAGCAAAGCAGATCACTGCGTGTACTTTAAATAAATTGGTGACCGTGTTATTTATCTGGTCTTGTATGTGGATGATATGTTGTTGGTTGGAAATGACAAAGTTATCCAGGATTTGAAGACCCAATTGTCCTCAAAATTTTACATGAAAGATATTGGTGCTGCAAACTATATTTTGGGCATGGAAATTGAAAGAGATTGGGCAAAGAGGAAGCTCTGGTTAAACTAGAGGAAGTATGTCAAGACAATATTGCAAAGGTTTAATATGCAGGATAGTAAACCAGTGAAGGTTCCTATTCCTGTAGGTGTGAGGTTATCTGCTGAACAGTGTCCCAAGACACAAGAAGAGGAAGAGGACATGTCCCATGTTCCATATGCAAGTGTAGTTAGTAGCCTGATGTATGCAATGGTCTGCACTAGACCAGACATTACACTTGTAGTGGGAGTATTGAGCAGGTTTATGGCAAAACCAGGGAAGGAGCACTGGACAGCAGTGAAGCTGGTTTTCAGGTATTTGCATGGCACGAGTGATTATGGTTTGTGCTACCAATGAAGACTAGGATTGGACGGAGTGTTGGATATTCATGGCTTTGTTGATGCAGACTAGGCTGGAGATCTGGATCAGAGAAGATCTACAAGTGGGTATGTGTTTAACCTATTTGAAGGTGTAGTCATTTGGATGAGTAAGAAATAATTTGTAGTGGCACTGTCAACTACAGAGGCAGAATACATGGCAGCTACTCATGCAAGCAAGGAAGCAGTTTGGTTGCAGAGATTGTGTTCAAGTATGGAATTAGTACAGGAAGCTATAAGGATAGACTGTGACAGCCAAAGTGCAATTTTCTTGGCAAAGAACCCCGCATATCATTCAAAGACAAAGAACATTGATGTTCAGTATCACTTTGTGAGGGATATGATAGAAGACAAAAAGGTGTTGCTGGTAAAGGTGGACACTTTGAAGAATACTGCAGATGCATTGACAAAATTTGTGAGCTCTGAGAAGTTCTCTTGGTGTAGAGAGACAATGGGCATTTCAGGGCTGGAAAAATGACTAAGCTCTCTTGTGGCCCCCTGTGGAAAGAAAACAACAAGTGGGAGAATGTTGGGTTGTGTTGTATTCTTTCCACATAGTTAACAGGGAGTTTGAGGGGCACCTGTAACCCCACTTTATGGGCTCCAGGGCAGCGCCCCAGAAAATTTTGGTTTTGGACCCTATGTTAGGTTGGGCGGACCCACCTATGGTTTTGTGCATGATTTTCACACATGTTTTTTGGACGCAATAGTTTCTGGTCCATGGTATTGGACGTGATGGTTTTCGGTCCATGGTATTGGATGCTTCGGCATGTATAAATATGTATTATAACATTGAAAGGAACATAATGAAAAATCAAGCTGGTAGTCCCGGTTTTGGGATTCAGGGGAAAATCTCTGTGTATATGTGTTTTATCTGTTATGATCTTGCATTGTTTATTTTCTATGTTTTAGAATTCGTATGTAGGTAATTTCTGTACAGGGTTAAAACCTACAAAATTTAGGGTTTTTTGAAGAGAAGTCTTGAAGAAAGATGGCTTTCTCAAATTTCCAGCCCCAGTTCCCACCGTTCATAGGGAAAGATTATGATGTGTGGGCCATTAAGATGGCGACCACATTGCAGACTCATGATGTTTGGGATTATGTCTAGTTTGGGTTTTCAGAACCTAAGGATGAAGCAGAAGAATGAGCTCTCACTAATGTAGAGAGGGATCTATGGAAGAAAGACAAGAAGAAGAATGCACAAGCGTTGCATCTTATCCAACAAGGAGTGGACCAAGCAGTGTTCCAGAAGATTATGATCATGTCTTCAACAAAGGAAGCATGGGATACTTTGGCAACAAGCTATAAAGGTATGGCCAAAGTCAATATTGTTAAGTTGCATAATACTAGGAGAGATTTTGAAAATTTGTAGATGAAGGAGATAGAGGACATCGATTCTTTCATGAATCGGGTCATGACTATCGTAAATCAGTTAAAAATTTATGGTGAGGAAATTAAAGATCAAATAGTGTTTGAGAAGGTCCTCAGATCTTTGTCTACCAAATTTGATGTTGTGGTAGTAGCCATAGAAGAAGCCAAGGATTTGACATCACTAATAGTTGATGAGTTGATGGGATCACTTCTATCACATGAGGCAAGGATAGATAGAAATAAGGATTCCACTTTAGAAACCTCTTTGCAAAGCCAAGTTTCTATTTCAAGAGACAAAGGTTGAGGCAGAAGTAGATCAAGAGGCTGAGGATGGGGTGGAAGACATGTTGGTCAAAGAGATGGCCGAGAAGAGCATGAACATGAAAGTTGAAGAAATTGCAAAAGCTTCAACAATAATCAAAGAGTTGAAAAATCAAAAGTGAGATGTTATTATTGCATTAAATTTGGTCACTATGCCCATGATTGCAGGAAGAGGTTAGTTGATCAAGGGAACCAGAGAACTAATGTCACTATAGAAAGTACTAACTCCATTTTCCTAGCTTTCAATACCATGCATGAACCTTCTGATAGTGTATGGCTATTAGACAGTGGTTGCAGTAACCACATTACATGCAACAAGAATTTGGTTTCAAATTGAATCAATCTTTCAATACAGAGGTAAAGTTGGGGACTGACAAGACTGTGGATGTAGATGGCAAAGGAGTGGTCAACATTTTGACCAAAATATCAGAGGTATATTATGTCCCTAGTCTCAAACATAATTTGATAACTGTTGGTCAATTGCCACACAAAGTATACATAGTTATCTTTCAAAGACAAGAATTTGTTGTATATGACAAGCCCCCAAGCAAGAAGCTGATAGAAAAGGTGCAGATGACGAGGAACAAACTCTTTCCTCTAGTTACGAATTACAATTATCAGTTCATTTCTTTTACAATTGAATGTTCTAATGATTATTGGTTATGGAAGTTTCGGTTTGGACACTTGCAATTTTCTAGTTTAAGATTGTTGTAGTAGAAATAGATGGTCAAAGGATTACCTCCCATCAAAGAGCCTGCTAGTACTTGTGAGTGTTGCATATTAGGAAAGAAAGACCATGAAATTTTTCAAAAGGGAGTTGGATACAAATAAAAGAAACCTCTTGAGCTAATGTATACAGACTTGTGTGGACCTATGAGGACACAGTCGATTGGTGGAACTTGTTACTTCCTCGCTTTTATTGATGACCATAACAGAAATACTTGGGTTTACTTCTTGAAGAAGAAGTCTGGAAATTTTGCAAATTTCAAAGAATTCAAAGCCTTAGGAGATAACCAAAGTGATCTATAGATCAAGGTATTGAGGTCAGATCTTGATGGAGAATATGACTCGAAGGAATTCCATGATTACTGCAAACAACATGGAATCAAAACACAGTTTACAACTAGACACATACCGCAGTGGAATGGTGTAGTAGAGAGAAAGAAAATGAAAAATATGAACATGACAAGAAGCATGTTGAAAGGTAGAAACTTTTCTAATGAGTATTTGGTAGAAGTAGTTGCATGTGTTATTTATGTGATCAATAGATCTCCTACAAAGAGTGTGATGAATAGAGTGCCAGAAAAATCATGGGTAGATATGTCTTTCAACGTATCTCATCTCAGAGTATTTGGACTTGTAGCTTGTGCACATGTGCCTAATGAGAGAAGAGACAAATTGGATGATAAAAGTGAAAAATGCATATTTACTAGTTATAGTGAGCAATCAAAAGCTTACAAATTGTATAACTGTGTCACCAAGAAGACCATAATTAGCAGAGATGTTGTGTTCAAAGAACAAGAGTCATGGAATGGGACTGTAGACAAAAGAGTTGATGCACAAGTGCCACTGATGGAAGAAGATGAAGTATTAGACAAGGAGCAACAAGAATCATAGGTGAAATAACCAAATAGAGAGACACCAACAAGGACTCCAAGGTTTTCTAAGCTGCATGGATATTTAAGCAGATCAAGAAATCGAGATTCTCCCAAAAACCAATCAGGTGAAGAATCAAGAAATGGTAAGAGAAATATAAGAAATCTGAAATATATTTATGATGATTTGGATGTTAGTTCAAATTTTGCATTGTTTTCATTCCAACCTTCTTCATTTGAAAAGAATAATACATCGGATTTGGTTGATTTTCCAAAGGATAAAAATCACATTGGTGTAAATTAGGTATACAAGACAAAGATGAATGAGAAAGGTGAAATTGATAGATTTAAACCAAGACTTGTAGCAAAAGGATTCTCGTAGCAACCGGGAATAGATTTTGGGGAAACATTTGCTCTAGTAGCCAGACTAGATACTGTAAGAGAATTTCTAGCCACAGTAGCTTAAAAAAAGTGGAAATTATATCAGATGGATGTGAAATCAACCTTCTTGAATGGAATTCTAGAAGAAGAAATTTATGTGTAGCAACCTCTAGGATATGATGTTGAAGGTAAATAAGATAAATTTTACAGGTTGAAGAAAGTGCTCTATGGACTAAAGCAAACACTTACAGCTTGGTATAGCAGAATTGATAGTTGCATGATCAATTATGAATTTTTCAAAAGAAACATTGATCCTACCTTGTACACAAAGGTGAATGAGCATGGACATATTTTGATTGTTTTCTTATATGTTGATGACATGATTTTTACAGGTGATTTTGAATTGGATGAATTTAAAGCAGCCATGATGAAAGAATTTGAGATGACAGATCTCAGACTTATGAAATATTTTCTTGTCATAGAATATGAGCAATCTAAAAATGGAATTTTTATTTGCGAAAATAAATATGCTAGAGATTTGCTGAAAAGATTCAGCGTGGAGAATTGCAAACATTCCCCTACACCAGTTGCAACATGTACAAAGTTAAGAAAGGATGATGAAGGATCAGATTTCAATCCAACTTTATTCAAAAGATTGGTTGGCAGCCTTATGTATCTCATACCTACAAGACCGAATATTATGAAAGGAGTAAGTTTGATTTCCATATTTATGGAGACTCCAAAAGACACACATTGAAGTGTAGGAAAACAAATTCTGAGATACATAGCATGAACTAGAGATTGTGGCATAATGTATGCAAATATAAAGAAGAAGGATTTGATTTGATATACAAATAGTGATTTTGCATATAGTTTGTGTTGGGGCAAAGTGATTGCCTGTCATTTAATTTGTCAACCCGGGGGTTTCGTAAACTTGTGAAGCATGTGTGCACTGTATGTGCTAGAAATTGTCTTTCAGTTTAAATCAATCTAACTACAAAATAACGAAAACCAATTCATCTAATCTATGAAATCAAATAATGAAAATGAAACTCAACTAATCTATGAAATCAAAAACAACTATCATATGCTTATTTACTCCAGCACTCAATTATGAAGTGTTACCTTCTTGAGATGATGTGTAAGCAACTATTTATACTTTAACTTCTAATGTCCTAGAAAAGTAAGTAAAGTGTGCAGAAAATAACTCAATAATTGCATGTACTAAATATTCAACTATTCAATCTTGAAATATGATTAAATCAATTTCTTAGAATGACCTTTAGGAATATCAGTTAATGAAATTAAATGAGGATCTTAAAAAAAAATATAAAAGCACAAAAAAGTAAAACTCAATGATTGCATAGGTTGAACATTCAATCACCCAATTTGAAGTCACCTTCTTGGTGTGATCTTTTATTCAATTATACAATGAATTGATAGTTTGATCTAAGAAAGTAAATAACAGAACAGGAAAGGAAACTAAATAACTATGAGCTCTTGCCTCAAACTTAATCCAATTGGAAAATACATAAATCTTTCCTAAATGTTTTTAGAAAAGCAAAGATTACACAGTCATTCTAAAACTAATACTAAGAAAGAAAATGAACGTTAATCTATAAAAGCAATTAAATCTCACACATTTTAGGTAGTTGATCTAAAAGTGTGAGAGATGGTAATTCGAGATGCTCCACATGTAAGAAAAACCAAGTCAAAATAAAGGAACCTTCATGAGTAAGGTGCCACAATCTAATTCTGTATTCAAAGATTGAGCATAACTCCAATTTTACACATGAAAATGATAGGAGAAAACTTCCCCTATTTATACAAAAAGATGAGAAGCTATCTCATTAATGAGAGTCCATGAAACTCTCCCCATATCTCTAAAGTTACAATCAAAATAGGAAATTATAAGACACATGTCTTGTTAGAGTTTCAATACAAATAGGAAATGAGACACATATCCTCATGATCCCATGATCTTCTCAACTCAAATTCGAATTTGGTTTTGGGAGGCCACATAAGGATTTTTTAGAAGCTTCTTTTAGACCTACACATGTCAACAATCTCATCCCACTTGTTAGGTATAAGCATATGCACATTATTTTCTAATTTTTAACAATAAATTCACTTAAAAATGCTAAGAATTAATAAAGTTTGGAAAAACATAAATGTGACCCAATAATGATAATGGTAAAGTAAATGTAATGAAATGGAGGTAAATGTAATGAAATAGAGGTGGAGTGAAGGTGACAATATGGAAATATAAGTGAAAATGTAATGGAAGTGAATGACAATTTCAAGGCCCAACAATTTGGATGATAGGAAGAGCACTTCTGCTTATGTGTTCCATCTTGGTTCAGGTGTGACTTCATGGGAATCTAAGAAGCAACCCATTGTGACACTTTCGTCAGTAGAAGTAGAATATGTAGTAGTGACATAAACAGCATGTCAATAAGTCTGGTTAAGAAGAGTATTTGATGGACTAAAGAAGAAACAATAAGGATCAACAACAATATATTGTGACAACACCTCAGCAAATTCACTATCCAAGAATAGTGTGTTTCATTAAAAGAGAAAGCATATTAACACTAGATATCACTTTATTGTATAACTTGTGAGCAATGGAGAAGTTCATTTTAAGCCTTGTAAATCTAGTGATCAATAGGTTGATATATTTACTAAGTCATTAGAAACATATGCGTTTGAGTTTCATAGAAGAAACTTGGGTGTTGTAAGCCTAGCTGAGACATAAACAAGTAGGTATGTTTGAGTTGTCATGAGGCATGTCTTAGTTTAGCGGTTGTAATTAAGGGAGAGTGCTAAAATAAGCCAATTACCCCTGCATGAGGAGTTGGCTAAAATTAGAGAGTTAGTTAACTGAGCGTTGAGTCAAGTGGAGTTAAGTGATAGACGAATTGAGTGTGTGGTTGCATGTCAAGATATTTTAGGCGAGTCGCTAGTTGGAAAACATTAAATAACCTTCACCGAGTTCATTTTAATTATCAAGTTTTGTTCGATCAATAGAAGAGCCACAACTTGCGTGTTTTATGTGTGAAATTTTTGTTTAAGCTCCTCTTCCTTTCCAACAAGATATCATGGTATATTGATAGGTGGTGTGGTTCGGGGCTTGCACCTAAGATATGGAGACGAAGTCGTGGGGCCATGGAGACAAAGCCTTGGGGTAGCAGGCCCTCATGCGATGGCCTGCATGATCCATCGACGACATTTATCGGTTCTTTTCATTCCACACTTTCTGTTTAAGAACAGTTTTAGTACCTTTGTGAGGATTCTTGTGTTGCTTTCTTTTCTTTCAGATTCAAGAATTTGTTTTGTTCTCTATTGCTTTTGCCTGAAAGGATTCTTCTCCCAAGTCTGAAGGTGGAACTTTTCCATTCTCTATTTATTTAGCATGAAAGGATTCTACTCTTGAGTTTGAAGGTGGAACTTCATAGAAATGACAAGCCAAAGTTGTGTTCCTTATAAGGCAATCCATTTCAAAATACAAAGGATTTTACATTGTTATGGTATGAGACCTTTATAATAGACGTTTTATATGAAGAGGTGAACCAAGTTCATGTACATGCACTGATAATTTCATACATGATATTGTATTTTATGCCAAAGAATAAGATGTTCCTATTTTCATACAAAATTCTCAGAATTGAAATATCTAAAAAATATTACTAATTGGCAACACAACATCAATAGTAATTTATTTGTAGCAATGAAACAATGTTGGGTATCATGAGATTGTATATTTGAAAGTTTTTTGTTATCTATTTCTTTGGCATGAAAAGATTCTTCTCCAGATTCTAAAGGTGGAATTTCAGAACAACGACAAGCCAAAGTTGTATTCCCTACAAGGAGATCCATTTCCAAATAGAAAGGCTTTTGTATTGTTAAGGTCTGGGACATTTACACTAGACATTTTATATGAATATGTGAACCAATTTTGGGAACATGAACTGATAATTTCATACATGGTATGGTATTTTATGCCAAAGAATAAGATGTTTTTATTTTCATACAGTATTCTCATAATTGAAATCTCTGAAAAATATTTCTGACTCGCAACACAACATCAATAGTGATTTATTTGTAACACTGAGATAATGTTGGGTATCATGAGATTGTAGATTTGTCTATTTTCTATAAAAAGAGTCATGAGCCATCCCTATTTCAGCCCCTATGTATTCCAATATCAAAAACTTTTAGCAGAAAGTTAGCATAGCAATAGAGAGACACAATGATCATAACTATCAACTAAAACATTATTGTCTGAAATCCAAAGCAGTATAACATTTGAAGAACTAAAGTGTGTTTTTCAACCTCCCAGGAATGTACTTTCCTGGTGTATTTTTCCATATATGTAACAATTGTACCACTAATGGAATGTTGTGTGTTTAGGTGTTAATTATATTAATATAATATTTTCATTTCTGGTTTAAATAAAATTACCTTTCCTTTTCCAATATCTTATCTTTGGTGAAATATAGTGTAGGAAGCTTTCATTTCTCACTCTTTGAATATTTTTGGCAATTTTAGGTACTTTGTTGGTTGATATTTAAATTATTGTTTTTTTGTTTGGTATTTTATGTCCAGAACAAAACCCACAAAACATATTGGATGTGTTGGCTCACTTTGTTTAGTTGGTACTTGCGGAATTTCGATTTGTTTATTTTTCCCTCTACCCTCTCTACTCTAGAATGGCCTATTGTGACTAGTCACAATGTTATTTGTCCAAATTATGGCCAATCATCATCCCTAATCTAGTCACAATGTTGGCCACAATTATGGCTAAAATGCATATTATGGCCAACATATTCATTCAAAATTCAGTAATGTCATTTGAATCTCTAGTCACAAGAATTTCTAATCCAGTCATGGTAGGCTATTTTTCACTCATAAAAGGCTACCAGTTTATAATTGTAAATAATGTGAAGGGTTTTCAATTTTTGTTTTAATGGACATGGAATTTTCAATTTTTGTTTTAATGGACATAGAAAAGTGGAGGGTTAGGAGAGAGTTTTTCAATTATTGACATAGGTTTTAAAATCAAAAGCAACTCTATGGTTTTATAGATGCACTATTTTCAACAATTCTTTTAGGTAAATGGCCATGCAATTGACACTGGGTAAAGGGATAAACACATGCCAACTACCATATCTCAGCTAAGTAAGGTCTACATTGATGGAGCACTGGAGATCCAAGTTGTGTGTAGCTACGACTCATTAGCAATTCAATTTTCAATAGTACCATAAAAATAAATAGACCTTTCTTAAATGAGGAGAGAAGGTCAGGGTGGAGGATTGGACTAACAAGTGTGCTTTCAAATAGTTTGTGTGTGAACCTAGGCTTTAGCTCAATGTCTTTCCTATCTTTTTTTTACTCTTTCTTGTTTTTTCTTTTCTATATTACAGGTGGTAACATCCCTCCATTTTAAGAGTATTGTTTTCTATGCCTTTTTGTTACTCTAACTTTGGGACTAATTTAGAGAGATTGAGTTCCATTTTTATCCTTAGTTATGTGCTTTACATGTGAACTATATAGTTTGCACATTGTTTTTAACAACCTACCACATTATTATTCTCTTTTCTTGGTATGGATTTAAGAATATTGCATGGTTGCATATACTATATAGTCGTATGAATAGATCCATATAGTCCATACAGTAGGAAGTACTTTCTCAGTTGGTTGTGCAAGCTTAGTTCAGAGTGATTTATTGACCGTATAGCTGTTGGTTTTAGTATACTAAAGAGGCTTCCTTGTGAGTTTTTTGAAGTAATGGAAAACTGAATTTGAAGGAGAAATTATCTGTGTACAAGTGAAACTATTTTTATGCCTACATTGTTTAATTTCCAACTATTGTGTGATTGACGCTATAGTTGAAATTTAATTTTTGCATTAAATAAATTCAACAATTTACTTGTTTAATTGAGATAATATGGACAATAGTCATCTAGGATTGGACTTTTCACATGAACTTCATGCTCACATTCTCTTCTTGGAGGTCACACTTTTGGTTCCTGAGATGTGATCTTATATAGTTTTTCCATTTTTTTTTTCTCCCTAGAGAAGGCTTGGTAAATGGTTCAATTTATATTATCTTTTCACCTTAACGTCTAATTACTAGTAACAGGAATCTCTTATTACCATTTATTAACCTCTTAACTTGATTGGATGATATAAGGGAGATTACCCTTTTATATGTTGATCATAAGGTTATCCCTACTTGATCCACCAATACTTGATTTCTCTCCCAATAATATTTTTTCTTTGTCCCATAAATATGGGTTTTCAAACAGCACTTCACAAATACCCCAAGAAACCAATTCACATTCCAACTCATTCATGTAATTAGCTTAAGTGGAAAACTGGAATTTGAATTTGTGGGCATATTTTAATTCTATGTCTTTCTACAACCATCCCAATAGGTAAGGCATGGGATGTGCATACGTTTTTAGCCCCATTTTCTTAACCAAAGCCTTAAAATTATGGTTTTGTTGGCTTCCTAGATCAATAGTGGAATTCACCACAAACTTCTTTATCTGAATTTTCATATTTAAGAGCTTTATATTTCCTCCATGTTCTGTATCCATTGGGGAAGTAAAAATTGCCCAATGGCACTCATAACATATTGAAATTAAAAAAAATCCCTTTAAGCTATCTTTGTGCTTGTATATTACAAGTTGTTTATTTAATTTGTGAGCATCATTAACAAATATACAATGAAAAACATATACAATAACACAACCTAGGCATTTTTAATTAGAGAATAAACTCTAGAATGGCATTTAGAACTCTATGTCCATTAACAATGCTACTATTTTATCTTCTCTTCATCAACGAATCTTATACAGAGTACTTCAACATATTGATTTAGATGGCTTAGACATAGATTGAGTTCATAAAACCACTATCTCTCCCACTAATTCCTTTACAGACTTTACTATTGAGCTCATTACTATCCTGTTACAAGGTTTTGGTGTGCCTAACAAATTGTTGCAATTGTATTTGGCCTTTCAGTCAATGCCCTTTTCATCCAATAAACAAATTTATTTTTCCAACAATCACTTCTTTGTCTAAGCACTAGTTATTCTTAACAACCCCACTTCAACAACTCATATAAGTTGAGGGAGAAGTTAAGTTCCCATTCTTTGACTGGTTGATTCCCATCAACTTATCCATAAATAGGCTAGAGAGTGATACTTAAAGGATTGAAAAGACATCATGATTTCAGTCACATTGGAGTCCTTATCATTCAATATTCCAAGGTCATTATGAAGTAGCGCCCAAAAGTTCTCCACAAGGAAGCTGAGAGTTCCATTAGTATTTTCTATACATAAGGTGCATGGAATTTTTGAAGATCTCTCATAAGTGGGTTTATCCTAATTTTTATTAGCAATAACTATTTCTAATGAACTTAGTCACATTCATTTGTGTGTTCTTGAACCTTCAACATAATGTTTTCATGAAGGGTATGTCTAAAAAGGTAGAAGTTTGTATTTCAAGTTATGTCAAATTAGAACACCTATTTCAACAAGGGTTTTGAACTTTGGTAATGTTACTTCCTTTTAGTTGACATGGTGTTAGAATGATTTGAGCAACCAAAGTGAAGAGGAGTTTGGTTTTCCAAGGTTGGTTGTTCTTCATTCGATAATGGCTACAAGGCCTTTTCCCAATGGGAACTTCCCTTAAAATTCCAACCAAAGTAGTTAGTCCCATTGCTTAGGCTACAAGGTTCAGTAATTTTGGTTGCATAAAATTCTTAACAACACAAAAGGGTCGTAGGAAACCTAACCTAAACTGAATAACATCCTTAAATGACAAACTTCTACCTCAAAAGTCTTTATAGACCTAAATATCATAAAACTTTTTTATTCCCTTGATAATTCCATAATTTTGTATCATAATTACTCCAATTATGAAATTTTCTTTCCCATGAATTTGCATGTGAGCATTCACAAACACCTGCAACAATTGGAAGCTAACTTCCTCGAGAAATCAAAGATTAAATATAAATCCTCCTCTCTAACCAACTTTTCACTAAATTTTTTAGATTTTAGGCTCATTTAAATTCGAATTTTGTGCTATGGACTATTTTCTCCTTAAAATTCATGGAATGCAACAATTTTTGGCCTAAATTGTTCCAAACAATGATTTAAATCTCATAAAACCATGAACTTTGACTTGTTTTGCACTGGAAGTTAAGAATATGGACTTATTTGAAATTAAATCTAATGCTAAGGATTCAAGTAAATGACATATTGTTTTCTTTTTAGTTAGCAGTTTTCTAATATGTTGGCTTGATGGGCCCTGACCCAGGTTCAACATTAATTAGCCAAGAAAATACCTACACTATTGGCCCTTTTGGCATCAATCCATGGAGCGCGCACTAAAGTCTCACCCGAAGCAGTATGGGGGGATGCAGGAACCAAGTTTCCATACCCTGAGATAGTTGTGATGTCATTTTATACCCTAACCCTTCCTTTGCACCGACTGATAAGACACTTAGGGCTTATCAATGCACTTCTCTTATTCGACTTCGAAACCTTCGCGAAGGTCTGCGATCATCCTTCACAGACCTTAACTAGGAAATTCAAATGCTTACGCACCTCTTTAATTACTCTTACTTCTGTGTCTACCCAGATTAGCTTAAGTATTGGTTAACTTCAACATGCATTATGATTATCTTTGCGTAAACAAATATTCTTACTTGCATTCATATGAGAAATTAAAACACATAGATTCGCACATCAATACAACATTAAATCATAAACCCGGTGTTCAACATAGCATAATCGCATACATTCATCATAGAAGTAAAATAACTCATACACAAATATCTCCAGAATAATGCTCTTTATTGATGGTTCAGATCTCCAGTACAGACTCTAACTTCCGTACACACACAGCTGTAAGGATCTGCACACTCACCTGTGGACATCTATCCTAGGCCTTTGCGCACTCAGCCTCAGATCCTCTTCCTACGCTAAGACTCTTTGCTCTTAGCTCTCACAGACCCATTACATCAATCAATTGCCCAAAACTTACTAAGAACTAAACTGCCTTAGACTCTTCTAAGACTCCCTTTTTATACATTCCCATGGTCCACAAACCAAGGGTGGATCTCATCAAGACGACACAAGCTACCTAAACTAAGGGTGGAAACCCTTTTTGACTATTTACATCTTCGCACTCCGTGACCACAAAATGCAGAGACTTTACATTATTTATACAAAACTTGGGCCTTTAGCCCCAAAACTTGGGCTTTTAACCCCAAAATTGACCCTAGGGGACCTGTTCCCAACAGGCCCCCAACAAAAATCTTATGACGCATCCTGAGACACTCGGCCAGTGTGGATATCTTGTCGCGAGGACCTCCCAGCTCCACCTGTACTAATGCAACCTTGGCGGTGCACTGCGTCGCCGCCTACATAGCCTGCTCGACCAGCTGCTCCATCGCTGGTCCTGCACTATCTGCCTGTATTTTCTATTGTGTTGCCTACAGACTGGGCAAATTTTCCTTCAATGGAGGTCATGAGCACATAATATTCCTCTATCCAAGGCCCCAATCTGGCCTTTAGTACTGCCTCCTTGTGCTGAGCTGCTTCCACCTATTCCTTTAGTGTCTTCACTTCCTGCCGTTTCGCCAACCTCTACGTGTTGGCAACTATGCACGTCATCTCTTTGACCTCACCGTACCTCTACTACAGGTCTCATGCCTCAGTTTCTAGCCCTTGCAGGTTGGGATCTTCCTGCAAAATGGTAACTACTTCAAGCGCTTGTTCGAAGAGCGCAGTGCAATCCTTCACTCTGGTATCGACAACTGCAACATCATCTTTGACAGTGGTCTTGCGTTGCTCTCTAACTTCTAATGGATTCGAAGGCTAGGCCCTCAACTCAATTTCTGTGATCTTAAGGTTTAGTTCAAACTGAACCTTAGCCAGCTTTGTTCATGTCTCGCACACACCTACAGCGAGCTTCCAGATTCTGGCGTCGACTGGTGCATCTTCTAGGATGTTTAGCTCTGGAACAGTCTAGCACACCTTAGCCACCATAGCTATTGTGTGCTCATTATTTTCTGTGACCTTCTTAAGAAGATCAATCGCAGATGTATTTTCTATGAACATCTGGGCATTGTTCACCTTCTGCTTGCTGATAACATTCAAGGCACATTGTTACCGAGGCCGTAGTTCGGCAATCACACCATCTTATAGGGTCTGAAGGGCTTCACTTGGAAGCACGGCCAAGTTTAACTCGAATTTCTTGAGGGCATTGATAGTGGCCCTATCAGCCTTTGTTTCTATGGTCAATGCTCCATCCAGCAGTGCGACAACCTGGGGATCCATTGAACGGACCATCTCTGTTGCATTTGAGGTTCCATGTACCAAACTTCTCGACGTCATGGTGCCCCTCCCTACATTGGTCTTCACCTGAGTAGCATGGATCTGCAGATCACACAGACCCATTTGAATGGCGACCAAGGACTATTTCTACTATTGCTCGAACTACTACAGTAGTTCCACGGTTGCGTCCCTCACTGTATCGTCGATATCATTCAAATCACCCTCTGTCAAGGTGATTCGGTCAAGGGATGATTTTTTGGCCTTAGACTTCTTTTGCAACCCTACCTTCTCCTACTCCTTTGTGTGCTTAACCTGGAATAAAGTGGTCTCTAGGTTTGCTCCTCCCTGTTTGGAGCACTGCTCCTCCTCCTCTGTTTGCGGAGAAGGTTACTTTTGACTCCTATTAGAGTCATGCTCTTCCTCTTCCTCCTCCTCTTCCACCTACGTTTTGGCAGCATGTTCTGCTTATCCTTTGCCCTCGGATTCCTTCCTCTGTCTTTCGACCAATTGCTCCATCTTTAACCTCACCTCTTCCTTCTTTTGCTTCACGGTAGACTTACTAGACCCAGATGATAAGTTTGAGGCCATGCGCCACTCTGCTGGCGAACTCTCCAGAACCATGGGGATTGCATCATCCGATGCTAGGTATGGAAGATCATACCATTTTTGTGCGGGGTCCTTTCACGCTCTAATGGAAACGTAGTGGAAGCTCACCTTGAAATCCACATATTCAGACAACTTCTCAAAGACAGTCGGTGAGAGTCATGGCTTGCAGTTTATTGCAGTGTGGATGCTTGATTCCATGAGAATCTAGAATATCTTACAATCCTTGATCCTTTGGGGGTCCTTCATGGCCCAGATGGAAGCGAAATTCACTGCTTCTGGCAGCTCTGCTACAATTGGAGGAAACTGACTGTCCTCTTATAACTCCCACACAACCATTACAATCGACAACAACAACCATGCATAGTGGAAGGTCTTTCTTTGGTCTTGTGCTTCTTTGCAATTCACGAGGAACTCACTGCAGAGGTAGCATGCCCCGTTAATGTGTATTCCCTCCATGCACTAGGCCACTAAAGGTACAACCAGTGCCAACACTTCATCTTCGCAACACTTCCTCATTATTTTCTCCACCAAGATCTAGGTGGCTACTTTAACCACTGGGTCAGTTATGTTGGAGATGGAGTAGCCAAGCGGCTTCTTGGCAAGCTTGAACTTGTCCTTCATTTGTTCGGCAAGGTTGTGCTCACCCGTCTTTCCGACAAATGCCATTGCTGGATTCAAGCCTGAATGCAGGAGCAAAGTGATCTTGTGGATCAGCATGTCAGTGATTGGTATCAAATCTCCTAACCACAGGCACCCAGGGAAAATTTTAAGGATGGAAATTTATCTTAAAGTTTAGAAACCTTGGTGAATCCCACTAGTCCATAATATGAAATCTATAAAATGTTTGGAGAGATTTTTGTAAAAATATTCAAATTTATAATATTTTTATATAGTCTATATATAATTTTTTGGCAATTTTTAAGGTAAAATAATTTCATTCTAAAAAATTTGGGCGAATCATTTTTACAAAAAAATGGAAATTAGCGAATCTTTTTTTTTTGGAAAAAGTATATAAAATTAGCCTATGGGCAAATATTAGCCCCTAAAATTTTCCTTGCAAGCATCCATTGTGCACCAAGCATAATAGCCATTTGATCACTATCAAAGTTATGGGTGTGCAGTTGTAATGCGGCACCCATATCAGGTTCAACAGTCTTGCCTTGTTCACCAATTTTATCCACTGTCTCGGCTCCAACGCAGTCACACCAGAGTCTTTATAGAAGACGTGTTGCATGAATGTATCGTCTCCAAGTGGGGAAAGCACTCTGTATCAACCAAATTATTAGGAAGCTAGCTCACAAAAATATAGAAAAGATAGATCAATGCCTTAGAATTCAGCCTCTTCAAGGGGGAAACCTACTTTACATTACACAAATGAACAAATTCTTCGATGATACAAATGACTAAACCTCCCTTCTATATATAGGAGTCTAAGGGGTCATAATATAATTAAGCCAACATAACAGTAATAACATAAGGGCACAATAATAACAATATGGGGACAATAGGGGCACAATAATAACAATAAGGGATACAATGACAATAGTAATGGGGGAATCACTAGTATTATAGGGACCTAACACGCCCCTCTCCTTCCGAAAAGCATTGTCCTTAACGCTTGAGTAGTTCGGGATGCTTCTGTATAAAATTCTCATCCTCCCATGTGGAATCATCAGCGGATAAGTTCTTCCACTTGATGAGATACTCCGAAATTGATCGATTTCGTAGCTGTCAAGTTCTTGTTTCTGTGACTACTTCTAGTTCCAATATGATTTTTCCTTCCTCATCAAGTTTTGGAAATATTGTTTGAACTAGGATCTTGTCACCTATAACCTTCTTTAAACATGAAACATGGAAAACTAGGTGCACTCGCGAAGCTACTGGAAGCTCCAATTTGTATGCCATAGTACCAATCTTCTGCAACACCTTGTATGGACCATAATACATTGGTGATAATTTATTATCATTCTTAGCTTGCTTGAGGGAAATTTGTTTATATGGTTGTAGCTGTAGGAATACCCAGTCACCTACATCAAAACTTCTTTCGCTGCGATGTTGATCTTCCTATTGTTTCATTCTATTCTGCACCAATGTGAGGTTATCCTTTAAGAGTTGGAGAACTTGTTGTTGATGCTTGATGCGATGCTCCACTGCTTGAACCTTAGAATTTTCTCTTAAATATGATGTGATGGATGGTGGATGATATCCATAAAATGCCATAAATGGGGTCATTTTTTCTACAGTATGGAAGGAAGTGTTATACCACCATTCAGCCAGAGGCAACCATTTGACCCATTATGTTTGTTTATCAGATACAAAGCAAAGAAGATATCCTTCCAAACATTTGTTTACTATCTCAGTTTGCCCATCAGATTGAGGATGATAAGATGAGCTATGAGCTAACTAAGTACCGAGACAAGAAAATAATCCAGTAAAAATGGGATCTCGGTCACTTACAATAATCTTTGGGTTTCCATGTAGCTTTTGAATTGTTTCCATAAATGCAGTAGAAACTGCATTGACATTAAATGGATGTGATAATGCATAAAATTCTGCATACTTGGTAAGTCTATCAACTACCACCATGATGACACTTTTTCCTTTGGACTTGGGTAAACCTATGATAAAATCCAATGAAACCTCCTCCCAACGTTGGCTTGGAATGGATAAAGGTTGTAATAGACCTGGGGTCTTAATTGTTTCAACATTATTTTGTTGGCAAACCTGAAACATTCCACCACAAAATTTTGAATATTTGATTTAAGGCCATCCCAAAAAAATTCCTTCTTATCCCTGTGGCAAGTTTTTAAAAATCCTGAGTGCCCTCCTAAGGGAGAAGTGTGCAATTCCATAACAATCTTTTGTTTGACTTGGGAATTCTTACATAGGTATAAGCGATCTTTGTACCATAACGAATCATTTTTCCAGCTAAATGTATCAGATGTACTGGGATCTTGTTGTAACTTTTGAATGAGTGCCCACACTTCTTTGTCATTCTTCCATTCATCCCTTGCTTCATTTATCTAATATGGTTGGATAATAGAAATGGCACACAACAATGCTTCCACATCCTCATCCTTTCTTGAGAGTGCATTTGCCACAACATTTTGCTTCCCTTTTTGTAGATGATTTCAAAGTCATAACCCAACATCTTTGTGACCCATTTTTTTGCTTTTGAGAGGATAATCTTTTTTCTAAAAAGTATTTAAGACTATCATGATCCATTTTTACCTTGAAGTGTCTTCCCATTAGGTAGGGTCGCCATTTCTTAAGTGCATGTACTATTGCCAACATTTCCTTCTCATAAATAGATTTGTGTAAATACTTTCTTTTGATTGGATGACTTTTGAAAGGAATGGGTCTTTCATCTTGCCTTAAAACAACACCAATTCCATTTCATGAAGCATCACATTCCACAATAAAGGTTTTTGTGAAGTTTGGCGTAGCTAAGACTGGTGCTTGGCACATTGCCTCTTTAAGATCTTCGAAGGCCTTTGTTGCTTCTCGAGTCCATGAAAATGAATCTTTCTTCAATAATGTTGTTAGAGGTGCTACTATTCTCCCATAATTCTTAACAAACTTGTGATAATACCCTGTCAACCCGAGAAATCCTCACAGATGCTTCATGGATGTGGGGATTTTCCATTCCTTAATGGCTTTAATTTTTCTAGGGTCTACCTTAACACCTTCATGAGATACAATATGACCCAGATATTCCACCTCTTGTACTCCAAAGAAACATTTGGAGATTTTTGCATATAATTGTTTCTCCTCCAATAGTTTGAGCACCCTGTCAACATGCTCAACATGATCCTTGCTATAGATTAGTATATCATCAAAAACTACTAACACAAATTTTCTAAGGAAGGGTTTGAAAATGGAATTCATCAAACCTTGAAATGTAGAAGGTACATTGGTAAGGCCAAAAGGCATGACCAAAATTTCATAATGACCCTCATGAGTTCTAAATGTTGTTTTCAGAATGTCTTCAGTCTTCATTCTAATTTGATGATATCCTAAATGAATATCCAACTTGGTGAAGTAAATTGATCCATGCAATTCATCCAATAATTCATCAATGACAGGAATGGGAAATTTATCTTTAATAGTGAGCTTGTTGAGCTCCCTATAATCCGGACACATGTGCCATGATCCATCCTTCTTGTGCACCAATACAACTAGAGCAGAGAAAGAACTTTGACTAGGTTGAATTATACCAGCCTCTAGCATTTCTTCAACCATATGTTCAATTTCACCCTTTTGGGCATAGGGATATCTGTACACTCTGATGTTTGGAGGAACACTTCCTGGATTCAAATGAATAGCATGATCATGAACACGAATAGGTGGGAGGCCTTTGGGAGTCTCAAATACCTTGGAATGATTGTCCAAGACTTTTTGGAGATCTAGAGAAATAGATGATTTTGATGTGGGAACCTCTAGCGAAAATAATTGTGCAATTACGCCTTCTTGTTCCTTCTTTAGAAGCTTTGTCATACTGTTAGAACTGATTATCTTTCCCACTTTCCCTGCAATACGCCTTAATTCAACTTCCTTTCCTTCTGCAAAAATTTTCATGAAAATTTCTTGAAAATTAAAAGCTATTGTACCCAAGGATTGTAGCCATTGGACTCCTAGTACAACATCAGCACCAGCCATTAGAATGGAAAGCATTGGGCTATTCAATACATATTCTCTCATAGATAGCTTGATATTATGGCACTTTCCAGAGCAATTTATAGTTCCTCCACTTGTGACCATCACTTGACACTTTGGTGCTAGTATAGGAAGCAATTCAATTCCTTGGCTATCTTACAATGAATAAAATTATGGGTACTTCCGGAATCAATCAACACTATTACCTTTTTCCTCTTGATATGTCCTTCTATCTTGACAGTTTGAGGAGTGGTAATTCCAACCAATGCATTACAATATATGGTCAGATTCATTTCTTCTTTATCTAGGGTTTTTTCCTGGAGTATATCCTCTTCTTTTGACATTTCTTGTTCCTTTTCTTCCTCCTCTTCACAATCTATGTATAATAATTTCTTCTCAGCACACTTATGACCTTTAGTGTATTTTCTATCACAACTATAACAAAGCCCTTTTTATCTTTTTTCTTCCAATTGTTGTGGTGTCAACCTTGTAGGTTGTGGAAGGCTAGGGGTAACAACACTTCCATCTTTATAGTTGTGAGTGGTAGGCTTCCTGGTTGCCATAATTTTTCTTTCCATTTTTCTTGCTAACCTGAATGCCTTCTCCAATGAATTAGGTTCCCAAAGGAAAACCTCATGTTGTATATTATCCTTTAAAGTCCCTATGAACACATCAATTATATGCCCCTCTGGAATATCTTTTACTCTTATGTTCAATTTTTGGAAGTCCTCAATGTGCTCCATCATTGAACCCTTTTGTTTGAGATTTATTAATTGGCTAAAAAAGTTGTTGCTTTTTGTATCCTCATAATGTGCTATCATTTCTTCTGTAAAAATTGACTAAGTGACAATTTGTTTACGGGAGCAAAGCCATCGATCCCATACAAACTGATTTCGTTCCAAATATAAAGTTGCAATACGTACCTTTTGTGTGTTTTGCACGTTATGGAGATCGAAAAATTGCTCCATCTGTACTATCCATGTTCCGAGATCCTTTCCATCAAACTTCCTCATATCGATTTTTGGAACATGGTGGGTCTTCAATCCAACATTAGAGTCTATGAAATCATGATTAACATTTCTTTTGTTCTCATCATGAGTCTCCTTTGCTACCCTTTCACCATTAGTAACCATTTCTTGTAGCAACTTATTCAAATTTATCTTCAATTCTTCCATCTTAGCATCCATGCAATTCATCTTATCTTCCACGCCATCCATCTTAGCTTCAGTGACCTTTTGTGAGAGTGAAAGTTTTTGTACTTGGTGTTGTAATTTTGATATATCGTGTTGCATTTCTTCCTCTTCTTCATGAGTCATGCTAAAGATTTCAGGTTTCTTACTTGTTGTTTCCATTTTCTTTTTTTGGGGCATCAATTAATGCTAATAATTCTTCACTATTCCCTTTGAATTCCTTCAAACTAATTTTTCGAACCAATCTTATGAGAAATTTAAAAAAAACTACACACCTTTTTTTTTCACTTTGTAAGAGCTTGATACTGAATCTGTTTTATCTCTGTAACTGTAGATCTTGAAAATCTGAAATCACATCCTACAGTAGCCCTTTGAGTCCTATTTCTAACCCTGCAAGTATGATCAAGATTGGATTCTCCAAAGAAGCATTATGCCAAACCTCCCACACTGACCTGATTATAGCCTAGTTCAATAGACCCAACTTGTGCAAAGTGCCACATGTCACTGTTTCGACCTTAGTACCTAAAACTGATATAAAAAAAACATAGGCCATCCTCTTTCTGAAACTTCTTACGAAAGTTCAATCTGATGCTTAGAACAAAAGTTATGACGGTTTTCCCCAGCTCACCTGTTTGGAATGTAATTCGGGAGTCTGCAAAAACTCTAACTTCCTCAGATCATATCTCCGAAAATATAGTGTGATAAGCTCTAAAATTTAGACCCGAAGTTCAGAACGATTTTGGATCAAATGGGTTTTTTTTATGCTTCTAAAACATCACAGAAAAAAAAAATAAAAAAATAAATAAAAAATAAAAAAATTATAGCTAAAATTCCATGATGACCTGTTTGGAGTAGCGAATCCCTAGAATCCAAAGCTTTGATACCAAATGTTAGGAAACCAGCTGACAAAAAGATAGAAAAGATAGATCAACACCTTAGAATTCAGCCTCTTCGAGGGGAAACCTCCTTTACATTACACAAATGAACAATTATTCGATGATACAAATGACTAAACCTCCCTTCTATATATAGGAGTCTAACAGGTCATAATATAATCAAGCCGACATGATAGTAATAACATAAGGGCACAATAATAACAATAGTGGGTTTCTATGGGGCACACTAATAATAATATGGGGACAATAGGAGCACAATAATAACAATAAGGGATACAATGACAATAGTAATGGGGGACACGCCCAAGCGCGGACCTTCAAATGTCATTTTTTATGGCAACAACGGTGTGAAAAGTGTGATTTTATTCTCATAGATGTCCTTTGGTACCTTCACCTTACCTCGGCGCGAAGGGACATATGCTAGTAGCTTGGAGATAGGGTCTGCCCCTCAACGTCAATGCCTTTTGCCCCCATGTCAACATATTCCATGCCCATATTGATGTCATCTATGTCCTCATAAGGATCTATATCTACTACCTTTCCCTTCTCCTCTGCAGTGGTTTTTCTTTCCGCAGGTGTTTTCTAGGCAACGCGTGCACCAGCTATGCCGCTCTCTACTTATCCTTCTTTGGTTTTCGACCCTCTCTGGTCGGTGTAGGCCTCGGCTTGGGTGACCTCAGCGATTTGGGTACTTTTGTAGGTACCTCTACACTCGCTACCTCTAGGCAAGCTCCCTCAACTATCATCACTTCCCCAACACTTGTGGTCTCCACGGGTGTCGACATGATGCCATTTAAGAGCTCCTAAGTTTCCTTCAACAATTTCTCAAACACTGAACTTGCTACTAAAGCCTTGAAATAATAAAGGTTCGTGTGTGTGTGATAGCTCAACACCTCAATTCCCAAAATGCCAAGTGTTTTTCATTGGTCAATCATCTGAAATTTATAGGCAATTTAGAATTTGAATCTGACTGTTCCACCCAAAATCTATTCATAATTGGTAGAGTGGTGGTAGATTTTCAAAAATCTTGCTCTTAAATTCTAAATAAATTTGTCCCCCCCGCGGCTCCATTTAACCGTTTTCCCACTATCAAATCAAGAACAGTGACCATAACAGTCACTTTCCGGCTGCCTTGCATGGTCTATCTTTCAATAGTGTAGCTCCCTTTGCACTTCTATTGATACTGTGACAATCCTCCATTCCATGCAGTTCCCCAAAGGCACAGCTCTACAACCCGAGCAGTGTAGTTTAGTCCCGCGCCTCCTTTCAGCTACTTAGAGTACTAAGACTGTGCTTCCACCATATAGTCATTTGGACAGATCCCCAGTGTATGGCCTCAATCGGGTACCATTCACCTTCCCTAGGAATGGCTCTCCATTCAACTTCACCAACTGAACTGCTCCACCATCAGTAATCTCCTTGATGAAATAGGGCCCTAGCCAATGCATCTGAATTTTTCCTAGAAATTTATCAAACTTGCTGTCATATAATAACACTAAAGCATTCACCTTGAAGGTGTGCAGTTTGATGTGCCAATCGTGCCATGCCTTTTCATGCTCCTTTTGAACTTGTTGATGGAATCCAACCAAAAACCTATCTTCTTCTAGTTTTGTTAGTTCCGCAAGCCTTTCTTCCATGCCTTCGTGATTTGCCATTCCTTTGAATGTCGCTATGCGCAAACTAGGTACAATGTATTCCATTGGCATCATAGCTCAATGCCATAAACCATCCTGAAAGGCATTTGTCCAATCAGCTTCTTACAAGTTATTCTATAAGCCCATACCACCGCGGGTACACGCACATCCCAATCATTTCTTTGCGCATTGCAAACCTTCATCAGTGCGCTCTCCAATATCATATTAAACACTTCTACTGTCCCATTAGATTGCGGGTGATAGGACATACTCTTTTGATGGTAAACTTGAAATTCCTCCGTCAACACACTGATCGTTTCATTAAGAAAATGTGTACCGCGATCGCTCATCAAAATTTTTGGACAACCAAACCTCATCAGCATGTACTCAAAGATCAATTTTGATGTTGTTGTGCTTGTATAGTCCTTCACATGCTGCACTTCTACCCATCTGGTTAAAACTCAGTCACGGCGATGATGTATCGCGCACCTGTCTTCTTTCCTGAAGGCTAAATTGGTCCCACAAAGTCAATCACCCACTTCTTGAATGGTTGTAACGATATCTGCGGATTCAGTGGTAGCTCATTCCTACGCAATGGTCTTCCAATCCTTTGGCATGCATCGCATGCCCTATAATATGCTTTTCAATCCTTATGTAATGTCGGCCACCACAACCCAGTGCGTAGAATCTTTTGCGTTGTTTCTTTTCCCGCATAATGTCCTCCTGTGGCTCCTCCATGAGCCTCAGCGAGGATGTTGTTTCATTCAAATTCTAGCACACAACAGCACAGTATTTCATCTGATCCCATTTTATACAAGTGTTCTACAATGACAGAAAATTCTGTTGCGCACACCACCAATTCCTTCTTTTGTTGGCTAGTATATCTGTCTAGAGCTGTTCCCGTCATTAGGAGGTTTATAATATCTTCAAAGTGACTGTCCGTGATGCGCAACGCAAAGTGTTGCACGTCAGGTAGTCCTTCCTCCAAATTAGTAGGCTCCTCTCCTATTTTAAAGTGCGACAGATGATCTGGTCTAGCATTTAATCATCCTGGTTCCACAATAACTTCAAAATCATATTCTTGAAACAACAACAACCATCTGCATATTCCCCCCCCTAACACAAGCTTGTTCACCAAGTACTTCAATGCCGAATGGTCTATATACATCTTAAAGTGTCCACCTACCAAGTATTGCCTGAACTTCTAGAGCGCATATACCATAGCCAGACCTTTGCACTCTATCATTGAATAATTCTTCTCAGCTTTAGATAGCTTCCTACTTACGAATGCTATAGGATGATCCAATTCTCCCTAATTGGCCTATGTTAGTACTGCTCCCAGCGGAATACATGATGCGTCCACATGCACATGAAATTCCTTTTTCCAATCTGGGAAGACGAGGATCGGTGCGGTGATCATTTTTTATTTTAGTACGTCCAAGCTCCTCTGACATTCCTCATTCTAGCAGAATGGTGCATCCTTTTTTAACAGTTTCTCCATTGGTGTAGTAATCTGGGCATAGCTTTTGATGAACTTTCTATAGTACCCTACATGCCCCAACGTTGCATGCAACTATTTCACACTTCTTGGTGCCTCCAAATTGATTATAACTGCGATCTTCACAGGGTCTACCATCAAGCCTTGCCTGCATACCACATGACCCAACAAGATCACAGCAAACATTTCTTCAGATTGAGTGCGATTTGGTACCTCCAGCATGTATCTAGTATTAAGCATAGACTTGCTACATGATGCTTTACCAGTCCAAACACTGTCTAATCATCAAAGTATACCTCCAAAAATTTGTGAATGAAATCTTTGAATGCTACGATGACTATGCGCGAGAAGATCACGAGCTCGTTATTCAACCCAAAAGGCATCACAGTATACTAGAAGCATCCCCATTCAGTCGCGAAGGTCATCTTACTTCTATCCTCTGGCACAATCTTGATCTGATGGTACCCTGAGAACCCATCAGTAAACGAATATGCTTCTTGGCCGCCAACATTATCCAGCACCTCATCGATGAATGAAGTTGGGAAAGGATCATGCACACAAGCATCATTCAACTTCCTAAGATCTACACATATCTGTATCTCATCCTTCTGTTTCTTGTCCTGAACTACCATTGGGCTTACCCAATCAGACTCTTCTACTGGTTCAATGATGCCTGCTGCAAGAATTTTATCCAACTCCAAGCGGACCCTTTATTTATACTTCAGGTTGAGGTGGTAAGGAATTTTCTTAACTAGCTCCACGTCCGGTTTTAGAGTGATCTTCATGACACCCAATTCCCCTATTATCCCTTTCAGATCTGAAAAACTCATAGGGAACAGATCCTGATATTCGCAGAGCAATTCAATGACCTTATCTACTATTGTGTCATCCCAGTAGTCCCCAATCTTTGCAAACTTCGGCTCTACCTCCATGCCAATGTTCACCTATCTAGTTTTGAGTAGCTCGGTGATGTCTAGATTCTCTAGTTGTGGTCCTTCAACTTCGTGGTGACCTTCAGTCTCTAGAATATTAATCTTCCTTGGGTCTTCGTCTTCTTCTTCTGTTGTCACATTATAGCACTCGAGCGCGTGGCTCAGCTGGGTGGTCCAATTAGGTTGAATCAAATCTAGAGGATCCTGCGGTATCCTGAAGATCATTGCCTTGACCTCTTGCAACTCTTCATCAATACATTCAAACCCATCCTCAAAGCTAAACGTTATAAAAAATCCTTGGAGCAAAACATCCCATTCTTCAGTGCCATGGTGAAGCTCTATCTCCAAGTACCAGTTCATCGATATAGCATCCAAGGTATGACAAAATAGGTGTACCCACTCCAGCTGAGGCTCCGCTCCATACACTTCAGTCGATTTGGACAAATGATCGCGTGGGTCATTCCTCCCATCATATTTTTCCATTAGCCACACTTGTGGGTGACCAAACTATACTCTCATCATTTTTCTGTACACACGCCAATCATCAAAATTGTCCTTGTGCGTGCCCCACCATCTCACAGGCGTAGCGCGCAGTGCCTAGTCCAAGGCCTGGAATCAATTCTTCTATGGAACTTCTCTCTCTAATGCATCCAAAAAGTTATCAACATCAGTTAAACCATCATAGTAAGGAAGATTTCTTACCTTTGATGATACACAGCGCAACGACTTGGTCGTCATAATACAGTGCAGTGTAGATACTTCATGCAATTGATTTTGCGAGTGCTCCAATTCTTCATTTGAATCTGATGTGCAGGAAATTTCGTGGTCCCATGCAATACGCCCATCTGTTGTTGGATTCACCCAATTCTGATCTCACATCGTTATCTTGTAAATCTTGTCCAGATCGTCATCACTTTCATAGTCACAGACCAGTTCAGTATAGCGCGCTCCTTCTGCAGGGTCCAAGGGCACCACTACACGGAGCGATTTCTTCTCAAATATCATCTTTTGCTTCTTCAAATTGAATACCGCATTCATGTCAGTGGCCCAATCGATCCCAAGGAGTGCAGGGTAGGGATTTATGTCATCCACAATCTCTATCACTTCAAAATTACCTAATTCGCTCGTGCCCTCAATACCAACCGTTACTCCCGGCAATCTTCCCATAGGGATGATTTTCGTTGATTTGCCATTCTTAACTAAATCAAAGACTACTGTAGTGCATGTCTCACCATTCTCTCCCATGTCTGCTTCGGAAAAACATTCGCGTCTGACCCCAAATCTAGAATAACTTGATCCATCTCATATTCTCCTATCTACACAATGAGACTTATCTCATGCCTGTGGAGTACTGAAGAAGGTATGTTTTTATGGATTATTTTGTCATCTTTTCTTTAAAACTCATAACCCCTTTGCATCATGAACTAAGTAGATAATAAGAAATCATGACAAAATCTATGGGATTTATATGCAACACAAAAATACTAATAATTGTTATTTCTTATGCAGGAAAGGGGAAAAACGAAAGATTTCCGTTCTAAAGAAAAAGACAGGGCCAAGTTAACTGTTGTCCCTTTGGCGGGGAACCACATGCAAACAAGGTGATCCAAATTAAAGCATATCAGCCAAGGAAAGGAAAGGGAGATATCGGCTCGGCGCAAGAGAACAAATGGGTAACTGGGAATTAACAGTTTGGCGAATCCCTCAGGATCCTTTGATCCTGAGGGATCGCTGCCTTAACTATTTTTGCATCATTGATATCTCCGCTTTAGCTATTATAAAAAGGGGCAGCACTGCTAGCCCAAGAGAGGATCTACTGTTATTTTTTCTATGTAACTTTTCTCTGTATTTGAGACTTTGATCATCGACTCTCGTCGAGGAGTGATCCGCTGTAACTCTGTTTTGATGCTTTAATATAAATCTGGTTGTTGTTCCATCTTTGATCCTGGAATAATCTCAAGCGGTGTGTCCCTGGAGGCTAAGGGCCCGGCCCTGGTGGAACACTTGCTCCTGTACCATTATCTTTAGTTCGTGTGTGGTTTTCATTATCAGCTTTGTTCGGTAATCTATTGTGTTTTATTATTTTACATCACGGTTCTATGATATTTGATCTATGATTCAACTGAGCAAAATCATTCTCTGTGAAAGGGATGTCGTATTGTTCTTTATGACTTTGTAACGTATTGTTGTTCCTTTAATCATTGATATAACGATGCTAGCCCTTATAGAATGCTATTGTTGTTCAATTACAGAGTACTCGTGTTGTAACATTCATAAATTGGTATTAGTGCATTCATCTATGGTTTACACTTAATTGCGATTGTTGTTCAATTGACACTGTTGTTCCATTACGAATTACAATCATTATTCTTTATAACTAAAGATTAATATTTGTAGTATCAAAATCAGATTACTGTTTTTCTCAATACTAAGGCGTGCCGTGTGTGTTATTTATCTTAGTGTATTTTGCATTTACATTTGGCTCTAAGTGTTGTTCTATATTTCATTACTAATCAGTTGTCATTCTATTTCCGTGTGCTATCCGATTTATTCTTAGAGTAAAGATTACCATCTGATTTCTGTAGGATATGCTTGTTGCACTTGTTTATGTAGATTAAGGTGTTGTTGTTTATAAGAACTGGTTGTTGTTACATTTTCCTAGTTGTCGTTCCATTTCTTAGTTGTTGTTCCATTTCCTGTTATTTCCGTTATCATTGCTTTGGTGTGCAAAATGATTTGAGACTGTAGCAAGCGTTGACATCTGTTGCCTAGTTCCCAGGTTGATGATCTGTTTATCTTCAGTTACATTAGTTTACAGAGGGATGAGTTACTGCTACTGGATCCTTGACTAATAAATTGCTTAGTTTTCTAAATGCATGATTTAGGTTTTAAAGTGCTTTGCTGTAAGTAGATCTTGTTTTAAGCATCCGTTTACTCTTGTATTTTGAGCATTGTACTACTAGCATTACTCTGACAAATGACAACCTCAAATTGAGTACACTCTTTGAAACAACAAATCGATCCTGGATTGACAAGTTAATGTGAGGTAATTAGAGGTGAAAAAGACCCTTTTTATGGCTCGACATTTTGGCACCGTTGACAGGGAGAGTGTAGCCATTTGTCCCTTTTCAGAGTGATGTGAGAACCTGTTAGAAAAGGATTGGGTTTTAAAAATGAAAGGTAAGAACCTGCGTGTGAAGTATGTAATAGCCCTGCTCCCCTACCTGCTTTCCTGCAGATTTGTTGCTATTCTATTTGGGTAGAACCTAGCAGTTGATTTGTGTGCATGACTAAGAAGAAAAAGCCTGAAAAGAACCCTAAACCTCTACCCAAGCCTGATAAAGCAAAGGGGCCGGTGACCCTTGGCCGATCGACCTTTATAGACGAAATCCTTAAGAAAAAAGAATCTCATTCTTCAGTAGGACCTAGAAAAGTTACTTCTAGACAGCCTACTAGTTCCCTTCAGGCCACAGGATCACCATCTGTAGCCTTTGCTGAGGTGCATAGTCAAACTGAAGAGCAAGATTTTCAAGAAATTGAAAATTCTAGCCCAAAATCATTACAAGAAGGGAACCTTAGCAACCTCTATGAAGGAAGAGGAGAAACCGGAGAGACTGAAGAACCAATATCTCCCCTTGGGGTAATTCAGCCATTAAGTAGTCCAGATAAGGGAAGTGCTGCAAAAATCATTTATAACAAAATTCAAGAACCTGAATCCCCCCAGACGTCAGGAACTCTCATTATCCCAGATAAAGGAAGTGCTGTCAAGACCATTCTCATTAGAGCCATTCCCCCTCGACAACCTAGGAATACCCTCCTAGATATCCCAGAAGGTTATTGGCATATATTTGACCAAATGGCCCAAAACCAACCAAACACCTAAACCTCTACACTGCAATACCCCATTGTGGATACTGCAGCTAATGCACCTATGAAAGCAATTCCTCTTCAGCACATCCCTACATTCCATGGCCTTACATCAAAAGATCTGGATGCATTCCTGTTTGAATTTGATGTGCTGTGTAGAGGATATGACTATACCACTAATCCCCAGAAACTTAAATTATTTCCCTCTACATTAAAAGGGGCTGCTTTAAGATGGTTTATGGGATTGGGTGGTGGTGTTATAAAAAACTGGGATCAAATGAAAGAATCTTTTCTAAAAAAATACCAGCATTATTGTAGGTCTAGAGAGTTGAAAGATGAAATATTTCAGATGGTAGCTAGACCAAATGAAACATTAGAAGAGTATGTTGAACGTTTCCAGTATAATCTTCAAATATCTCCTTATGCATCATTACCCTTACCTGATAATGTGTTAAAAACAACATTAATTAGGGGAATGAAGGCATAATGGATTGAAACACTGAATATTATGGGAAAAGGAGATATTTATCAGGAAAATTTTGCTGACATTATTAATCTATGTATCAGGAGCTCAAGAGGCAGCAAAAGACTAAAACCAGCAGAACATGATCGGTTTGCAAGAGATAACAAAATTTTGGCAGAAGGAGTAACTCGTGCAGAAATTGGAAATTTATTAGAAAATTTTAAAACTGACATATTAGGGACACTGACAACACAACTTGATATTATGCAGGCCAAACAAAAGCAAGCAGAGGCAGAACAGAATTTGGCAATCTTCTGTCCCCGATGCAGAAAGAAACATAGCCATGAGGAGTGTCCATTAGATGTAGTCCAATTTTGCGCCATCTGTACAAAAGACCATTCTAAAAAGAGCTGCCCCTCACTTCCTGGATTGAAAGCAGTATACAAGGAAGCAGAAGAAGAACCAGAACCAGTGTATCTACTTAATCAACGCCATCAGTGGCAGCCACGACAATCAGGTATGTTTTCAGACCCAGCTTCTTCTTTTCAGCCTCCACAATATCATGCTCAACAATATAATACAATGTGGCAAAATCAACCTCCCTTCCTGAATTGGTCACAACAATCATTTCCTTCGTCATCTCCATGGCCAAATCAAGCAAACCAACCCAATTGGCCAAATTTTCCCTATACTCCACCATATTGGAAAAACAATGTATATCAAGCCTAATGGACCCCTCCTACCCCACAGAGTCAAGCCTGGCAGACAAACTGGGAAAAACTGATGAATCAGCTAGTAGGAATCATCCCGCTCCCTCAACCTACACTGCCAGCCTTACAACAAAACCCCCAATCTAATTTAAGACCACAACTCCCAGCCCAACCCAACCCTAATCTGAATAACAGACCGGTCCAATCTATTCAAATAGTGGAAACACCAGAAATAGGAACCGATCTAAGGGAGTGTAATGACCTTCAATTAAGATCTGGGCGTATCATCGAAACAGAGGGAGATAAAACAACTCAAGTTGAAAATCAGTTACCTACAGAACAACCGCTACAAGAAGAGGACGTGACTAGACAACAAATTCATGACCCAACAACCACATCATCTCCCCCATTCCCACAGTGATTAATTATACCTCGACCTATACAACACCCTAATTTTTATATTCTAGGAGAACTAAAAAATCTGTACATAAAAATCCCATTCCTCCAAGCCATTCAAGACATCCCCATATATGCAAGGACTATCAAAGAATTATGTATAAAGAAACCAAGGAGGAAAATAACAAATAACCCAAAAGTCCAAGTAGTTGGCACTCTATCTGACTTATTATCAAGAAAATAAACACCCGTTAAATACGAAGACCCGGGAAATCCAATAGTAACTGTACAAATCTATGGTCAAACCTTCTCAAATGCCTTAGTTGATCTAGGAGCTGCAATTAATATCTTAACAACCACCACTTGCCAAAAGCTGGGCATTAAATCAGTAGAACCGACCTCTACTTTACTAGAACTGGCTGACCAATCTGTGGTTAGGCTAGAAGGCACACTACATGATGTCATGGTATCCGTTGACTCCTGGGAGTATCCAACCGATTTTTTGATAATAAACCCCAAAAACCGACTTGATGGACATCCATTGATCTTAGGCAGACCTTGGCTTGCAATTGCCGATGATTATATTGGCCGCCGACAAGGCAATATGACCATAACTAGAGGGGCAAATATCAAGAACCTAGCTTTATATCCTCTAGCGCAGCCAAGTGTCACAATAATAAAAACTAACAAGCATCCTGTATCATACCTCATCGAAAATATTAGATCTCCATTAACCATAGAAGAGGCCCTTGATTTCAAAGACCAAACAGAAGATGATGCCATTAATAATTTTATTATCCAAGCTGAACCTAGATCCCACATACAATGTCACATGATAGAAGCAGTATTTGATAATGAATTAGAAGAAGATCCTCTTAAAGATACATACGATCAAACAATACCTACTACCTCTGTTTCAAATAGTAAAATTGTAGAAATTGAGCTAGGAAAGACTTTAAACATCAATACCAACCTGACTTCCGAACAAGAAAAGAATCTCATCCAACTATTGAGGAAATATAAAGAAGCATTTGCATGGGACTACCCTGATATGAAAGGAATTGATCCCCAATTATGTACACACTACATTTACATCGAAAAGGATGCGAGACCTATTCGCCAACCACAAAGGAGACTTAATCATCATCTAAAAGATGTTGTAAAAGATGAACTTCAAAAACTTTTAGATGTCAACTTCATCTACCCTATCTCCGATAGTAAATGGGTCTCTCCACTTGTTGTGGTACCAAAGAAGAATGGAAAGTAGAGGATTTGTGTAGATTATAGAGAGCTAAATAAAGCAACACAAAAGGACCAATTTCCCCTTCCATTCATTGACCAAGTATTAGACACTTTGGTAGGGAAGAAATTCTTTTCTTTCTTAGATGGCCTCAATGGATACAATTAGATTCAGATTGCCCCTGAAGACCAAGACAAAACCACTTTTACTTGTCCTTGGGGAACATTTTCCTATAGAGTGCTACCTTTTGGATTATGCAATGCTCCTGCCACATTTCAAAAGGCTATCCTCAACATCTTTTCAGACTTAATAAATGAAGGGCTCGAAGTATACATGGATGACTTTACACCATACGGAGATGATTTTGACCTAGCATTGGACACACTGGAAAAAGTCCTGCAGCACTGCATTGCCACCAGGCTTTGTTTGAGCCATGAAAAATGCTATATGATGATGACTGAAGGACTTATTCTAGGCCATTATATCTCAACAGCTAGCAAACAGGTAGACTCAAGCAAAATTCAAATAATTTTGCTAATTCCCACTCCTACCACTCAAACAGAGGTACACAATTTTCTTGGATTTTCTGGTTATTATAGAAGGTTTATAGAACATTTTTCGCATATTGCTGCACCTCTATATGCACTGACAGGTAATGTTGACTTTCTTTGGACAGAAAAATGTGACCATGCTTTTCAGGATCTGAAGAAGCTTGTGTCCATAGCCCCAGTCCTTCGAGGACCAAATTGGGACTTGCCATTCCAAATTTCATCAGATGCCTCAGATACAGCTATTGGAGCAGTCCTTGGGTAGGAAGAAGATAAAAAACCATATGCAATTTATTATATTAGCAAGAATTTATCCCCTGCTAAATTGAATTATACTGTTACTGAAAAGGAATTTCTAGCTGTAATACATGCTGTCAATAAGTTTAGGCATTACATTACTGGATATCTTGTTATCTTGTATATAGATCACTCTGCCATAAAATATTTAGCAAATAAACCAATCACAAATGGTAGAATAACTAGATGGCTGATTTTATTGCAGGAATTTGATATTACAATCAAGGACAGACCTGGAAAAGAAAATCCTGTAGCTGACTTTCTCTCGTGAATGCCAAAACCAGTGGATGCAGCAGCAGTTGAAGATCAATTTCTAGATGAGCATTTGTTTGTTGTCACTGTTAAAACACCCTGGTATGCTGATGTTGCGAATTACTTAGCAATAGGTAAATTACCAAAACATCTGACCCCCAATGAACGAAAACAGATTGTCCAGTGAAGTGCTCGATTTTCTTGGATTGGGGGCTACCTGTTCCATACAGGGGCAGATATGCACATCAGGAGATGCGTCCGCGAGGATGAAATTTTTGACATTTTGAAAGCTTGTCATGATGGACCATGTGGTGGAAATTTCGCCGATCGGAGAACTGGACATAAGGTGCTGCAAACAGGGAATTAATGGCCCACAATCTTCAAAGATGCAAAGAAGTTCGTTCAAGCTTGTGATAGTTGCCAAAGAGCAGGATGCCTTGGTCAGTCCAACGAAATGCCCCTGAATCTATAGCTAGTTATTGAACCATTTAAGCTATGGGCCCTCGATTTCGTTGGTCCAATTAACCCATCCTCGAACTAGAAAACATATATTTTGGTAGCAAAAAAATATGTCACCAAATGGGTTGAAGCAGAGGCACTGCCGAGAGCTACAGAGGATTTTGTCATACAGTTCTTGTTTCACATATTCGTGCGATATGGGCTTCCAAGAGACATAATTACAGACGGTGGACCACAGTTTGCTGGTAACAAGATTGCTGCAACACTTAAAAACTATCATATCCAGCACAAAATCACCACTCCATACCACCCACAAGCAAATGGTCAAGTAGAAAGCAGCAATAAAATAATAGAAGCAATCTTAACAAAAACCATTGCGTCACATAGACGCGATTGGGCTGCAAGACTACCAGAAGCCTTGTGGGCCTACAGAACAACATGGAGAAGCACTACCGGCTATTCACCATACCAATTGGTGTTTGGAAAGCAACCCATTTTTCCCATAGAATTCGAAATCCAAACACTATGAACAGCATAAGAAGTCGGCCTAGATCTAAACGAGGCATAGATTAATAGATTACAGCAGATCAATGAGCTAGATGAAATTAGGCTCTCTGCCCTCCAACACACTGCATTGATCCAACAGTAGTGAGCTAAATGGCATGACGCTCTCATTAAAAATAAATTCTTCCGCGAGGGAGATTGGGCGCTCTTATATGATTCCAGGTTTCAAGATTTCCCCGGGAAGCTTCAGACTCGCTGGCCGGGGCCATATGAAATCTAGAAGGTACACGATAATGGCACCCTTACTCCAGTCACTATTAATGGATCTAGACATACCTTTAAAGTAAATGGCCACCGAGTTCAATTATACCACAAACCACTTACTCGAGAATCCTTCTACCAGCAACTCCGTGAAGATTCTGATATGCAAATTTTACAGGAGGAAGAGAAATCTTCCTCACTTGTGATTCGTTAAGTGATTCACCTGTTTTTACACTTTGTATAAAATTTCTTTGTTTTGTTAAATCATTCTCTGTACATATTTTTGTATTTGCACTTTGCTGTTCCTTTTCGAAGCAGCAGCAATTCCATCGTTTTTGCTGTTCCTTTTTTTTCAAAAGAACAACACTTGCATTTTTTTATACTGTTCCTTTTTCAAAGGAAACAGCATTGTCGTTTTTGTTGTTCCTTTTTCCGAAAGAACAACATTTGTGTGCACTTTTGTTTTTCTGCTGTTCCTTTTCCAAAGGAACAACACTTTCGTTTTGTTGTTCCTTTTTCGAAGGAACAACACTTTTTACTTTAATCGTTCCCTTTTTCACTTTCATTTTGCTGTTCCTTTTCCAAAAGAACGGCACTTGCATCTTTGTTGTTCCTTTTCCAAAAGAATGGCACTTGCGTCTTTGTTGTTCCTTTTCCAAAAGAACGACACTTGCATCTTTGTTGTTCCTTTTCCAAAAGAACGGCACTCGCGTCTTTGCTGTTCCTTTTCCAAACGAACGACACTCGTGTTTTCTGTTGTTTCTTTTTCAAAAGAACAACATTTTTGTGATTTTGTTGTTCCTTTTCCAAAGGAACGACACTTTTGGTTTTTGCTGTTCCTTTTCCAAAGGAATGGCATTTTCGGTTTTTGCTATTCCTTTTCCAAAGGAACAACACTTTTAGTTTCTGTTGTTCCTTTTCCAAAGGAACGGCATTTGCGTTTTCTACTGTTCCTTTTCCAAAGGAACGACAATTTCGGTTTCTGCTGTTCCTTTTTCAAAGGAACAACACTTGTATTTTTTTTGCCTTTCCTTTTCAAATGACAACATTCTCATATTCCTTTTACTTATGCTTGTTCTCCTTACTGTTCCAATGTAAAGATACATGTTGTTCCTCCTGCTTCAGGTCTTTTGGAGCACAGCTATACACTTATGCAATGGATACAAAGCTAGAGCATACTAAAATCAGCGAATTATATAAAATCGCTACTTTTACAAGAAATCACTGTGAATTGATAGGAGGAAAGAGGAAATGACACAATTATCCATGACTTTTGTTGTCATTATCCTAATAATACTGATATGATTGGTTATCTTTATCATGTTGGTTCTTTTTAAATTCCCATAATCTTCTTTGATCATTATTAAGGAATAAGAACAAAGGGTCTATATTTTCTATTGAGATGTTAAGACTTCTTCCACCATTCCTACTCTTAAGAAGTGTTGAACCACCCTTTGTGTATGAATAAGAAAGTACTTTATAAAAGAGAAAAAAGAAGAAAACTATTTATATGACTTGTTATATGAATTGTCAAATGCAGGATAGGGGGTCTCATCAGGAGCCAGCCTACCATGATCATAAGGAAGAAAGTGAAGTGGCATTCCCACTATGGCCACCACACCAGGGATATGATCCAAGAGGCACATAAAAAAAGCAAAGAGCCCTTCGAACAGGAGGTCTCATTACGAGCCGGCCTGCCCACCTTTCACTCTTTCCTGGTGAATGGAATTATGGTTTAACTGGTTACCATGCCAGCATAATGACCTCCATTTTGACATTGTACAACACTTCCTAAGCATACATAAAGGATCATGGTTCCATGGGTGAAACAAACAACTCTGTCAAGGTTATGGACACCTGTCAGCAGCAGAGCTATGTTAATGGTATTGAAGTCACATTCTTTATACACCAATAGCAATCATTAACACCCTTCTCTGTCTTATACCTTTGTAATCCGTCAAATAAGATTATGTATATCACTTCCCCGAACCATTAAACACATGAAAAATCTATCATAACCAATCATGACGGAAAAGTTGATAATGACCGCATTACACTGGTTGTGTACATCAGCTATCCTATCCTCCCAGCCTCGCATCATATCACAGCATTATCTTATTTGTTAAGCAATCCTATTATACACCTTGATTTCAGTAGCCTACTCCTTTTGTAAACATGGCATTTCCACATACGCTATTCCTTTATGACTCTGTACCATGGCAGTTCGGCACACCACTCCCTCATTTGATGGCTGAGGATAGCATATCACATTGCAGGGGGGAGGCTGACCTCATAATTTGCTGGCATACGTGTCATAATATTATTCGGCAAAATTTTACTTGGGAATAGCAAGGCTTAACGATATCTCATTTTTCAATTTGCATGCTTTACTATTCCTAAGCTATTTCCGTATTATACTCTGCAGCAATTAGTAAGATTTGAACGAGCCTTGCTGTTTCGTTATTTTCTCTGTGTTTCTAATAGTTTGAACAGCCTGTTGTTCCATTGTCGTCTTTGTGTTTTACAGTGAGCTAAAGCATGGGAGGAAGGTCAATTCGAAGAGAACCATAAGTATTGATAGTTTCTGACGCTGCACGGGAAATCCTGGCAAGGGCAGGATGGTTAGTCTATCTTAATCGTTTTACAGGAATCCAACGAGACCATAGCAATAGAATTCTTGTAGAACTTGCAAGAATATCACTCCATAGTAAGGGGAAGACACATAGCAATCACCGATGACATAATTGCAGAAGTCTTGGGACTGCCAGCCACTGGACCTGTGTGGACTCTAAAGAAGGAGAGACTGCGAAAGATTATAAAAATCTTCTGAGATGAAGGCCAGAACCTGACAGTCAAAGGAAAGGGAATTCTACCAACAGCATTAGGAGAGCCATGGGCAGAATTGGCGAAAGTCATCTAGAGCTACATCACCTGTGAAGGCAGGAAAGACGTGGTAAGACCACGACACCTAAAACTTTTAGCTGTATTAAAACAGAAATGCTCTGTGAACTTACCTGCATTTTTAAATTCATTACTTCATGATGTTGCCCAAAGTATAAAAAAATCACAACACGTAGAATCGGTAGTAAGTCATCATGGGCTGATACGGTTGATAGTTAGCCACAGTCTTACTCAGCAACAGAGTAGCTGGGAAGAGCTAATTGCTATGATAGATGGGGCACCGACTCTGCCAGCCCCAAAACGCAAACATACTGCCGGTACACCGAATAGACCATCGAAACAGAGAAAATCAGTTAGATTGGCACGGATTAGAGGGAAGTTGGAAAATCCCCAAGGGAATACCAGCCAACCTATGGAGATAGATGATTCAGGGGATGAGCAACCCCCGCAATTGGAAGGAGAAGAGAATGAGAAAGAATTGGAAGAAAATGAGACAGAATTGGAAGGAAATGAGAAAGGAGAAATAGAGGAAGAGATCGAGTAGCCTAGGCAGGTGGAGGCGGAGACAGAGCAACGCAAAGAAAGCCCACTGCAAAATCCATCGCAAGAGGATGAATTGGCCCAAATTCTGGCCAATATGGGCGAATATGACCAACCTCTCAGCCCGCTAGGCCTCCATATTGAAGAAGAATCAAAGGAGCATTCTGCTCAGGACAAAAATGCATCCGAAGAATTGCGCAACGAGGAAGAGAAAGAAGAGGATCATTCCATTCATGATGTAAGTATGACAGGAGAGAAAAGTGATGAAGATGCAGAAGCGGAACAATCCGCTCCCAGCCAGACTACACCGGAAGAATTTCATGGAGAAGAAGGAGTGGAAAAAGAAGTTACCCAGGAAATAACAGAACCAGCTAGGGTTTTTACTCCTGAGAAACCCAAACAGAACAACAAAGGAGCACCCCAAGAAGAAAACCAGGGAATTGGCCAAGATAACAGTCCAGGCCGAAGTAAACAGACAGTTGTTCCTTCTAAGCAAACAGAAGAAATTAAACGATTACGAAAATAACAACAAAGATTGTTGAATGTGATAGCACGGCTTCGAAAACAAATTAGGGTTTTGAAAATGGGAAAGAGATCAAAAAGGACCTTGGGGGTAAAACAGCCAATCATTCTGAAAAAACCCCTCAAGAAAAAGATTCAGAGGACTCAAGTCCAGCCTGCTGTTCAAAACCTTGTTGAAGTCTAGATTGCTGTTCAAAACCAAAAGGAACAGCATTCAGCTGTTGCCCATGTTGAAGTGCAAACAGATGATGTATCGACCTATGACAAAGAAGTTCAGACAGAGGTACAGTCCTCTGAAGAAATGAGAACCATAAACCCGAGATGATGCAATAAGAAAATTCAAGTGAATCTTCCGCTTACCACTACCATGTGGGACAGTGATATGAGGACAGTAACCCTATGAGAGCATTTGGTACAGGCCCAGCAAACAGTAGAAAAACTCACAGAACAAACAGTTTCTCGAGAAAAGTATGAAGAATTACAACAACAACTAAGGAATGTCAATTTATCTGAAAGCCAGGCCTTTGAAGGATGGCGAAACAAAGAAGAAAAAGTCGCAAAGGTAACTCATAGGTTAGATGTAGTTATCAAGCAGATGGATACCTTATGCTCTTTGTACACTAACGTCCTAGCATGTAGAGCCCCTGCTAAGAATTATGCCTTGTTCTTAATGGAACGATATTTGCAATTGAAAATTAAGGCTGTCAAAGCAGGAGCCCCTATACAAATTAATACTATTGATGATTTTATAAATTGTTGTAAGCACTATGGAGTAAAGGTTCAAAGATTATTGTGTGAGTTCTATCTGCATAACCTTATGTTAGATCAAGATACAGAGCAGAACCTTGGCCCTTTCGTTGGGGATATCCAATTATAGGCATTTATTTTGTTTGGGGTTAATCAAATTAAATGGCTTAAAGCCTATAATGCCTTCCAAAGACAAGAAAACGGATTAGATTTATGGGCAAGAGCCGAGCCTAGAAATCCAATACAATTATGGAGAGAACATAGGAACCTCATGAGGACTCCAAGTGTGATTGAAGCATTAGGACCCATTCATACAGCAATCAATCGGCAAGGGATAGAGTACTTCTTTACTATTAAAGACCTTGCCATTGATGCTGCTAAATTTCGATATCAGATTTCTAATCTGAATATTCAACTTAGGGAACCATTTAACTATGAGAACTTTAAGTTAGTCACTGATCGCTTGAACCTCTATGGTGAACTCATCTTGAGGGCAGGGCCATCTTGGTTAGGATATAGGTTCCGGAGTCCAATTATTTGGCATCCTACACCTGGATACCAAGCCCTGTATGAGATGCCTGAGGGTCAGATAGGCCATCTTTTTGAACACCTAGTTAGGCATCATGGTTGTAGACCGCCACATGAGATCCCGTCTCCGGCCTACTCTCTCACTGCCTTACATGTCAACTACAATGTTTTCATGAGGGCATGAAAAAGGGTAAGCAGGGGGGTGTGTGGAGTACTGAAGAAGGTATGCTTTTATGGATTATTTTGTCATCTTTTCTTTAAAACTCATAACCCCTTTGCATCATGACTTAGTAGATAATAAGAAATCATGACAAAATCTACGGGATTTATACGCAACACAAAAGTACTAATAATTGTTATTTCTTATGCAGGAAAGGGGAAAAACGAAAGATTGCCATTCTAAAGAAAAAGACAGGGCCAAGTTAACTGTTATCCCTTTGGCGGGGAACCACATGCAAACAAGGCGATCCAAATTAAAGCATATCAGCCAAGGAAAGGAAAGGGATATATCGGCTCGGCACAAGAGAACAAATGGGTAACTGGGAATTAACGGTTTAGTGAATCCCTCATGATTCTTTGATCCCGAGGGATCATTGCCTTAACTATTTTCACATCATTGATATCTCCGCTTTAGCTGTTATAAAAAGGGGCAACACTGCTAGCCCAAGAGAGGATCTGCTGTTATTTTTTCTATGTAACTTTTCTCTGTATTTGAGACTTTGATCATCGACTCTCATCGAGGAGTGATCCAGTGTAACTCTGTTTTGATGCTTTAATATAAATCTCGTTGTTGTTCCATCTTTGATCCTGGAGGCTAAGGGCCCGGCCCTGGTGGAACACTTGCTCCTGTACCATTATCTTTAGTTCGTGTGTGGTTTTCATTATCAGCTTTGTTCGGTAATCTGTTGTGTTTTATTATTTTACATCACGGTTCTATGATATTTGATCTATGATTCAACTGAGCAATATCGTTCTCTGTGACAGGAATGTCGTATTGTTCATTATGACTTTGTAATGCATTGTTGTTCCTTTAATCATTGATATAACACTGCTAGCCCTTATAGAATGCTATTGCTATTCAATTACAGAGTACCTGTGTTGTAACATTCATAAATTGGTATTACTACATTCATCTATGGTTTACACTTAATTGCGATTGCTGTTCAATTGACACTGTTGTTCCATTACGAATTACAATCGTTATTCTTTATAACTAAAGATTAATATTTGTAGTATCGAAATCAGATTACTATTTTTCTCAATACTAAGGCGTGTCGTGTGTGTTATTTATCTTAGTTTATTGTGCATTTACATTTGGCTCTAAGTGTTGTTCTATATTTCATTACTAATCAGTTGTCGTTCTATTTCTGTGTGCTATCCGATTTATTCTTAGAGTAAAGATTACCATCTGATTTCTGTAGGATACGCTTGCTGCACTTGTTTCTGTAGATTAAGGTGTTGTTGTTTATAAGAACTGGTTGCTGTTACATTTTCCTAGTTGCCGTTCCATTTCTTAGTTGTTGTTCCATTTCCTAGTTGTTGTTCCATTTCCTGTTATTTGCGTTATCATTGCTTTGGTGTGCAGAACGATCTGAGACTGTAGCGAGCGTTGACATCTGTTGTCTAGTTCCCAGGTTGATGATCTGTTTATCTTCAATTACATCAGTTTACAGAGGGATGAGTTACTATTACTGGACCCTTGACTGATAAATTGCTTAGTTTTCTGAATGCATGATTTAGGTTTTAAAGTGCTTTGCTGTAAATAGATCTTGTTTTAAGAATCCGTTTGCTCTTCTATTTTGAGCACTATACTACTAGCATTACTCTGACAAATGATAGCCTCAAACTGAGTACACTCTTTGAAACAACAAATTGTTTTTGGATTGACAAGTTAATGTGAGGTAATTAGAGGTGAAAAAGACCCTTTTTACGGCTCGACAACACCCTGTCCTCGCCTTATGCCTGCCAATATTTCTGACTACGCGTGGTCCATCAGTAGTGTTTTCCTTCCCAATGCACCTATTGGTCAGCTCCTGCACTCCCTTCATAGCCTTACTATCGCGCAGGAGCTTCATACAGGTTTCTAAGAAAGTAGTAATCATAGACGGGTCCATTTCTTCAGCTGGCTTCTCCTGACTTCCTAAGGTAGAGGCTTCAACGAAGCTTTTCTTTTCTTCCATAAATGTTTCTCTTACACGTTCTAGGTCAAAATCGGTCTCTTTTTCTGGTGCTTTGCAGACGTACTCACCTTCTTTAGACTACTTCCTCTTATCTTCACCAGTTGTCGCTCCAATCCGCAACACAATATTTACCTTAGGATCATCCTCGTGAGGCTCAACCCTCATCATCTGCAGGTTCTGAGTCGGTTGTTGAGGCTGCGACCACTTTTCGTGTATCGTAGCTAATAATATAGGGCAGTCCTCCATCGCGTGGTCAAATTGAGTACAATAGCGGCATGACAGACGCGTTGGATTCGAGCAGTCTTGCACGTAGTGTCCTGGTCCCCCACAGTTGTAACAAATGACCTGCCCCCGACCTCTACCAGGTCCTCCTCCACCTCGACCTCATCTGTGCCCCTAATACTCACCTCACGCTCCCCCAGCGCCTTGTTTCGGAGGTCGGGTTTCTGCTTGCACCCTATATGTAGGTGTTCTATCACTCATTAATTCGTAACTATGGAAATTGCGCTCATCATGACCCACCGATTGACATAAGTTACAGAGGAGTTGTTGCGATGTCTGTACAAATTTTTGCAGAAAATGGCAATTGTCTGTCACATGTTTTCCAGCTACCTGACAGATAGCACACCATAGTGCGGGCCATGTACTTGGCCCTGCTGGAGCTTCCAGCCTCAAAGGCATTGGTCCCCCTACTACAACATAATTTGCAAAAACTGGACAATGATCTTTGTCATGCCCTTCGCTTTTGCACTTCGGGCACAAAAATTCTTCGCACACCTCAGGCTGAGTTGTTTTATCTTTCTTTAGAATCTGCATTTTTAGGCAAAGGTTCTGCAACTGCGCATGAATCTGTTGAACCCCCAAATTAACATCGTGCAACGGTGTCTCATGCAATCTCATTGCAATTTCCAGTGCTTCCACCTGGGTCCCAATATTTTGTTGTGATAGCACAACCCTTAGATGAGGGAGGAGCGAAGCCACAAACCATTCATGGTGCTGCCCATCAGTCACATTCATGTTAGCCTCGTGGATTGTACACTTCAATCTCTAATCCAGATCCCAGGGTGTCTCACCAGGCTTCATCATGATCTCTTTGAATCCCACAATTGATTTCGCTTCAGACTTAGGTCTAATGAATTCCTTATTCAGCACAATCTGGATATTTGCCAACGCGGACGTTGAGTTATCAGTGTAGTACTTAATGTAGCATGTTAGCGCACGATCTTGAAAAGCACTAACCAACGTTTCTTTCTTCATTTGATTATCCATGATACTCAGAGCTTCCTGTAGAGCCTTAATGGCGAACCAAAACTAGTCTGGATCTTCATTTCCCATGCCCTTGAACACAGGTATCTTTTTTGAGTTTGCCATATTGAATAGTGGCAGAGGTGGCAGTGGTGAAGGCAAAGGTGTGTGCGACAGAGGTGAAGACGGAAGCGGTGTGTGTGGATGAGGTATTTGTGGGAAACCTTGCTTTATCAACTGAACAACACTTTGCAAATATGCTTGTGTTGCTTCCTCTCCATCACTCAGAGGAAGTTCAATTAGCGGGCTATATTCAGGGCCTGTTTTCCCGTTGTTTCTAAATTTCCTTCCACTCTACGTAGCCCCAAACATCAATGTAGCTGCAGAACCCGCTTTTCACACAGAGCATCTTAATCCAAGTATTTAACGATTTTAAATACTTACCTCGTGGTCCCTTGAATAATTGGCGCTCTACTTCACTATAACTGACTGAGGTATCAACCGTGAAGTCTCTCATGAAACCACCTATGATACGATCGAGCCAATGATCGGCAATGCGCACGATCTTATCTTTAGAGGCTTCTAATCTCCACACTAACTCCGAGGTCTAGACTATTGGACTGTCAAGGCTCCACCTTCCTTGGCCATCTACCAATTTTGCAATCCACACGTACAACTCGACCGTGAAGGAACAGAAGAAGATCTCATGTATCTCTGTGTACAAGCATCTGTCTAACCAATGTTCTTTCATTAATCGTGAATTCATGTTCTCTTGCGCCACGAATTTGTGGATCTTTCTCTCCAACCAGTCTTCAATCTCCTTCTTAGTTGGATTCTAGAGATGCGACATCACACCTCATTAAGTAGATCCTGGTCCCGACAACAGAACCATGTGTTTTCTTGATGGGCCCTGACCCAGGTTCAACATTAATTAGCCAAGAAAATCCTTACACTACTAGCCCTTTCGGCATCAATCCATAGAGCACGGACTGAAATCTCACCCAAAGCAGTATGGGGGGATGCAAGAACCAATTTTCCACACCTTGAGATAGTTGTGATGTCATTTTATACCCTAACCTTTCCTACGTGCAGACCAATAAGCTTCTTAGGGCTTATCAATGCACTTCTCTTATTCGGCTTCAAAACCTTCGCGAAGGTCTGCGATCATCCTTCGCAAACCCTAAATAGGAAATTTAGATGCTTACACACCTCTGTAATTACTCTTACTTCTATGTCTACCCAGATTAGCTTAAGTATTGGTTAACTTCAACATGCATTATGATTATCTTCATGTAAACATATATTCTTACTTGCGTTCATATGACAAATTAAAACATATAGTTTCACACATCAATACAACATTAAATCATAAACTCGGTGTTCAACATAACATAACTACATACATTCATAACATAAGTAAAATATATCATACACAGATATCTCTAGAATAATTCTCTTTATTGATGGTTCAGATCTCCAGTACAGACTCTAACTTCCCTGCGCACACAGCTACAGGGGTCCATGCACTCAGCTGCAGACTTCTACCCTAGGCCTCTTCACACTCAACCACTGAGCCTATTCCTACGCTAAGACTCTTCACTCTTAGCTCTCACAGACCCATTACATCTATCAATTTCCCAAAACTTACTAAGAACTGAACTGTCTTAGACTCTTCTAAGACTCCCTTTTTATACATTCCCATGGTCCATGGACGAAGGGTGGATCTCCATAAGCCGACACAATCTACCTGAACTAAGGGTGGAAACCCTTCTTGATTGTTTACATCTTCGCGCTCCGTGACCACAAAATGTGGAGAGTTTACATTCTTTATACAAAACTTGGGCCTTTAGCCCCAAAACTTGAGATTTTAACCCCAAAATTAACCCTAGGGGACCCATTCCCAACATAATCATCCACTTCATTCCAAGCATAACCTTTTCATTTTACATAATTTATAAGAATCCTGGAATTAAGGCATATTGATTTACATAATTTGTAAGAATCCTTGAGTTAAGGCATATTGATTTCAAAATGCATGATTTTGGCAACCATGAAGAATCAAACACCTTGTTAACCCCTATGGAATTATTAGTCATGCTCTTATTAAAACTATTTCATTAATCCCTGCCCCGTGCACCTTTATTTTGTAGGTTCTCCCCTTTTAGGACAAATATGTACCTTCTCATCATGGAGCCTACCCTTATAGAGAATGACATCACTTTGCTACTAACTAGCTCTACATTGCTCCAACCCCAAATAGTCGAACTTTTTTGTTTTCCTTCAATGAAGACATCATCCCCGCGATACTACATTTCCCACCCTAATGGTGCTTTCCAGCACAAAAATTTGTTATCATCTACTTAAAATGGCCATATAGCCTCTGGTGACCTATAACTGGGGTCAATTATCATTCTCAAAAAATGTACTTGCAATTTTTTGCAAAAATATACGTATATTTACACTCTTCACCCCCGTCCTTTATGCATTTGTTTGTTTTTCATCTCTACCCTGCTTAGATTGCAAATAATGACCCATTTCTTTCCTCTTTATTTCCTCCTCTTCTGGACTATAAAAGTGCTTGAACTCAAAGTTTTTCAACATCATGCAACTTTGATTTGGGACCTGAACCTTCTTCAAATTGTTTAACCATCCACATTCCGAGTTGTTTCTTAGACTTCGCAAGACCCCTCCTTACATACTCCCACTTTGGCATCAACTCAATTGTCCTTTGTTGCACTTGTTTCCATTTTTTTCATGGCGCTCAACCCCTACCATAAATATTGGTCAATCCAAGGTAGGGTTATTGCAAAAACAACCCTTTGGTCATACAACAATGCTTGGGGCTCCGGAAAGGTATTTGGATTTTACCTCATTCATTGTGTCAATGATGAGATCCATCTCTCCGCATTCGATGTTTTGAAAGATTTGTTGAATGGTTGTTGGCTTGTATGGGCCTGACCCAGGTTCAGAATTGTTTTAGCCAAGAAAATCCCCGTACTACTGGCCCTTTCGACAACATTCCGTGGAGCGTAAACTATGGTCTCACTCGAAGTATTATGCGAGGGTGCTAGAACTAGATTTTCACACCCTAGGGATGTCTGATGAGCTTCTGGAGGTCCGCGGTTCGACCCTACGTGCACGTCGCTACACGCACTTATTAGTCCCTCGCAACCTGTGATGTTGCCTCTACGCAGCCTTACTCGGGGCATGATCCATATTATACCCAAGTTCCTTACTATTTAACCTATTATTACCCGATTACTTAACTTATTTATGTAAGACTAGTGATAATTAACAGTATATCCATCAATCATATAAGTGTGTGCGATAAACAAAACAGTATAAATGTAAAGAAGGAAATATACAAGAAGATGCACAAAAATTGGAATCAACTCCTCTTTATTATTCTTCGTTCAAGATTACAAACTTGACACCGCCCTGCACACTCAACTGCAAACTCTACTAGGCCTCTGCACACTCAGCTGCAGAGCCTATTCCTACTACTATGACCCAATAAACATAGACTCTTACTCTATGCTCTATCTTCGCTACTTAGCTTCTCCTTCTTTTGTTGCCTTTACCTCTTAGATCCTTGCTCTACTTATACAATCCCATGGTCTGCAACCATGGGTAGGCCGACATGACATTACATTACTTTACAATACTTAGGGCAAACAACCCTATGACTCAACCTATACTTTGCACTTCGCGCCCGCAATTCACGAAGTTTTACAATATATTTGACCGAAACTTGGGCTTTGAGCCCCAAAACATGTTGTGGGGGGATTCCATGCCCAACAGGCCCCCAACACAATCATCGTGACATGTCCCCAAGTCACTCTGTTGGCGCGGCGATCTTGGCGTGGAGTCCTTCCAACTGGTCCCGATGCCCTGAATGTCGGTAGCGCACTGCGCTGCTACCTTTTGAATCATCGGTGTTTGAATTGTGTCCTTACCTTGGTACTGACATCTGTTGTGTGTGCTTATAGTCTCAAGCCATTGCTTGGCTCCTCGAGTTAGGAAGACTGTGCTTCGGCTGATTAGTCAGAGAGTTGGCACACCCATGTAGGGTTTCAAGTGACTGCCATTTACATTGCCTGGGAAGGGTTCTCCATTTAGTTTGACTAGCTAGACCGCGCCTCCGTTTGTGACCTCCTTAACCACGTATGGTCCCAACCAGTGCATTCTAAATTTTCCTGGAAATTTTTCAAACTTACTATCATACAGCACCACTAAGTTATTTACCTTGAAGGTGCGTAACTTTATATGGCAGTCGTGCTAGGCCTTGTCATGCTGCTTTTGTACTTGCTGATGAAATCCAGCCAGAAACCATTCTTCCTCGAGTTCTTATAATTGTACGAGCCTTTCTTCTAGAGCTTGGTGGTTTGTCATGCCTGTGAGCACTACTATTTGCAGACTAGGTACGATGTATTCCATTGGCATGACAGCTTCCATGCCATAGACTAACCGGAAAGGTGTCTATCCCGTCAATTTATTGCACGTTGTCCTGTATGCCCATAATACGGCATGTACGTGTAGGTCCCAGTCGTTTCCCTGCGCGTACATACTTTGGTCAATGCAATCTCTAGCATTTTGATGAATGCCTCTACTGTCCCATTATCTTGTGGGTGGTATGATGTACTTTTCTGATGATACACCTGGAACTCTTCTATGAGCGCGTTGATGGTTTCATTCAGGAAATGTGTTCTGTGATCACTCATTAAGATTTTTGGACAGCCAAATCGTGTCAACACATTTTCGAACAAAAACTTCGCAGTCGTAGCGGCCGTGCAGTCCTTGACTGGCTGCGCTTCCGCCCATCATGTCAGATACTCCATTGTGGTGATGATGTAGCGTGCACTTGTCTTTCCCTGAGGTTTGATCGGTCCCACAAAGTCGATTTCCCATTTTTCAAATGGCTGTAGTGTCATTTGTGGATTTAGTGGCATCTTGTCCCTTCGTGATGGTTTTCCAGTCCTTTGACATATATCGCAGGCCTTACAGTGCGCTTTCAAATCCTGGTGTAGGGTTGGCCACCATGACCCTGCACGAAGAATCTTCTTTGCAATCGCACGTCCTGCATAGTGTTGTCCTGCAGCACCCCCATGTGCTTCCGTGAGGATCTAACCTCGTTCAAATTCAAGTACGTATTTTTGCAATATCTCATCATTGCCCATTTTGTATAGGTGCCCCGCGATGATAGAAAAATCCACCGCGCACACCACCAATTCCTTCTTCTGTTGGACTGAGTATTCCTTCGACGCAATCCCTATTGTTAGAAAATGGATTATATCTTCGAACTGTTCATCTGCGAAGTGCACTACAAAGAGCTGTGCATCAGGTAGTCCCTCTTCCAAATTTTGGGTTCCTCGCCCGTCTTAATTCGTGACAAGTGATCCGGTCCTGCGTTTAGGCGTCCCGGCTTGACTATGACCTCAAAATAATATTCTTGGAACAGTAAGATCCATCTGCATATGCGCCCCCCAACACAGGCTTATTCACCAGGTATTTCAACGCGGAATGGTCGGTATACATCTTGAAATGTCCTCCGAGTAATTAGTGTTGGTATTTTTGGAGCGCGTACACCATTGCCAGCCCCTCGTGCTCGGTGGTAGAATAGTTCTTTCTACTTTGGAAAATCATCGACTTGCAAACGCGATCGGGTGATCCACACCCTCCACGCCCTCCTGTGTGAGTACGGCTCCCAACGTAATACACGACGCATCAACATGTACATGAAATTCCACATCCCATTTTGGGAAGACCAGGAGTATAGCGGAGGCTAGTTTCCCCTTCAAGACATCCAAACTCTTCACACAATCATCATTCCAGCAATATGTAACATCCTCTTTCAATAGCTTTTCCATCAGCGATGTTATTTGGGCATAACTTTTGATGAATTTCCTATAGTATCCAGTGTGTCTTAAAGTAGCACGGAGTTGTTTAACACTTCGCAGTGCTTCCAAATTTAGAATAACGACAATCTTTGCAGGGTCCACCATCAGTCCTTGTTTGCAGACCACATGTCCCAACAGGTTTCGAAAGGGGATGAGGAATATGCACTTTTTAAGGTTCAGCGTGATCTGGTGTCGTCGACAAGTATCCAGCATCAAGCATAAGCTCACTACATGGTTCTTAACTAATTCACAGACAATCTAATCATCCAGATAGACCTCCAAGAACTTGTGGATGTATTCTTTGAATGCAGCCACAACGATGTGCGAAAATATAGCTGGCGTGTTCTTCAGTCTAAACGACATAACGGTGTATTGAAAGCAGCCCCATTCTATTGCGAAGGTCATTTTGCTCCTATCTTCCAGTGCGATCTTGATCTTATGGTACCCTGAGAACCCATCCGTGAATGAGTATGCTTCCTGATCACCAACATTCTCCAGTACTTCATCTATGAATGGTGTTGGGAATGGATCGTGTACACGGGCGTCGTTCATCTTTCTGAGGTCCACGCATATTCTTATTTTTCCCTTCTATTTTTTCTCTTGTACTACCATCAGACTCGCCGAGTCAGATTCTTCCATTGGTTCAATAATTCTGGCTGTGAGCATCTTTTCTAATTCGTCGCAGACCTTTTCTTTATACTTCGAATTCAAGCGGTAGGACCGCTGCTTAACTGGCTTTGCGTCAGGTTTCAGGGTGATCTTCATCATCCCTAAGTCGCCAATGACCCCTTTTAAGTTCATAATTTTGGTCAGGAAATAGTCTTGGTATTCGCGGAGTAACTCATTGACCTTATCCATCATGGCATCATCCCAATAGTCCCCAAGCGTTACGTACTTTGGCTCCGCCTCCGTTCCAATGTTGACCAGCTTCGTCTTTAGCGGCGTGGTGATGTCGTGGTCTTCAAGTGATGGTCCGCGAATCTTGTAATAGCCTTCCATTTCTAAAATGTTAATATTTTGTGGGTCCTCGTCATCCTCCTCAACATTTACGTCTTAACACTCTAGCACGCAGCTCAACTACGTCACCCATTCTGGCTGAGGTACTTCCATTGGCTCCTAGGCTATTTTGAAGATAACGGCTTTTACTACCTGTAGCGCATCATCAACAGTATCTGACCAATGATCTTCAAATGTGAACGTTAACAGAAATCCCTCATGCAAGACATCCCATTCGCTTGTACCATGGCGGAGCTCCGTGTCAGTATACCAATTCATGTGTATGACATCCAAGGTATGATAGAATAAATGTACCCATTCAAGATGTGGCTCTTCCCCATAGACCTTGGTCCATTTCGCAAGGTGTGTGCATGGATCATCTCGTCCATCATATTTGTCTACTAGCCGTATCTGCGGTTTCCAAAATCGTAGGCGCATCATTCTTTTGCATCCGCGCCAGTTCTCAAAAGTTCCTTGATGCGTACCCCACCATCGTGCGGGTGTTGCGCATAGTGCCCACTTCAGAGCATCGAATTGCTGCTGTTCTGGTACTACACTTTCAAATTCTCTTAGGAATTCATCCACCGTTGTCAACCCATCATATGTCGGCAAATCCCTTACCTTTGTTGTCATGCAGCACAGTGATCTAACCATCATGTTGCAATTAAGCGTTGTTACTTCATGTAGCTGATTCTGCCATTGCTCTATCTCTTCGTCTAAATTTGAAGTGCAAGAGCTTTCGTGCTCCCACGAAATCCTTCCATCTGCAATTGGATTCACCTAATCCTCTTCTCGCACGGTTATCTTTTAAATACAATCAAGATCGTCATCACTATCATCATTGTGCACCAGTTCAGTGTATCGTGCTCCTTCAGCTGAATCTAGCTGTACTACTACGCATAGTGACTTTTTCTCAAAGATCATTTTGTGCTTCTTCAGATTTATGACTCTGTTCATATTTGTGGCCCAGTCTACTCCTAGTAGATCGGGATAGGGATTACTATCATCGACAATCTCTATCACTTCAAAATCCGCCTGTGTTCTCGCACCTTCAATATCTACTATTACCCCTTGCAATATTTCCATGGGAAAGATCTTTTGTTGGTTCACCATTCGTAACTGAATAGGAGACCACTGTAGCGTGGGTTTGCCCATGCATTCCATGTTTTTTTTGGCAATACATTCACGTCCGATCCAAAATCCAAGATTACTTGATCCATTTCATATTCGTTGATTTGCGCAGTCAGCCTCGTTTCCCTTCCTGTGCGCAATGAATGATTTCCAAGTTTCTGGACTACACGTGGTTCTCCTAACCCTGTGCACCTAGTGATAAGTTCCTGTAGTCCTTTTGCTGCCTTGTTGTCGCGTAACAGTTTCATGCATGTCTCTAGAAAGGTAGTGAGCATTGAAGGATCCATCCCTGGTTCTAATTTATCCTTACTACCTGAAGTGGAGGCCTTCGTGAAGCTCTTCTTAGCTTCCATGAATATCTCCTTCGCACATTCTAAATCAAATTCAGGTTCCTCTATAGGAGCCTTGCGAACCCACACACTTTCTTTTGACTGCTTACCTTTATCATCGCCAGTGGTAATACCACTCCTGAGCATCATGTTTACATTTGGGTCTTCTTCACGCAGTTCAGACCTCATCATCTGCAAATTCTAAGTCGGAGGGGGCTAAAGTACCCCTTTTCTGTGCAGTCTCGCTATTAATGTAGGGTAGTCTTCTGCCTCATGATAAAACTGAGTACAGTTCAAACATGATGTCCTTGTTGGGTTTGTACAATCGCAGGCATAGTTCCCTGGCACTCCGCAATTATAACAAATTAATTGTTTGCGACCCCTTCTTGGTCCCGTTCCAGCTCAACATCGACCACGCCCCTCAAATCCAGCGCGCACCATTCCTGCACTCGGGTCAAGGGCTTGCATTTCGATTTGCACCCTGTAGGCAAGATTCTGATCCATCATTAGTCCATAGCTTCTGCAGGTGTGCTCATCATGGCCTACCGACCTGCAGAAGTTACAAAACAATTGTTGGGACATCTGTGTATACTTCTGCAATAAATGACAATTATCCGTAGTGTGTTTTCCTCCTATCTGACAGATCACGTAGCATAATGCAGGCATCGTGCTCGGTCTTGCCTGTGCCTAAGGTCTTAACGGCATTGGCCCTCCTCCTGCCAAGTAATTTGCGAACACTGGACAGTGGTCCTTGTCATGCCCCTAGCCTTTGAATTTTATGCACCATACCTCCTCGCGCGCCTCTGGCCGAGGTGTCCTGTAATGTTTCAAACTTTTCATTTCCAGACACAGATTTTGTAGTTGCGCGTGGATTTGTTGGAATCCTAGACCAGGGTCATGTATAGGGGTCTCATGCAATCTCATCGCCATCTCAAAAGCTTCGGCCTAGGCGTAAATCTTTTGTTGTGACAGTGTTGTCCTTAAGTGCAATGTCAGTGATGCTACAAACCATGCACAGTGTTATCCATATGTCAATGTCATGTTGGCTTCGCGATAAGTCTTCGGTCCAAATCCCATGGGGTCTCACCCGAGAGCATCGTGATCTCCTTAAACCCAATGATTGATTGTGCTTCTGACTTTGGCCTGCTAAATTCCCTATTTAGTGCAACCTGGATTTTTGCGATTCTTGCGTTCGGATGGTCATTAGAATGCTTGATGTACCATGTTAATGCCCGATCCTGTAACGCGCTCACCATCGTAGCCTTCTTGATATTGTCATCCACAATGCCCTGTGCTTCCCATACTTCTCTTACCATGAACCAAAATTGGTTCGGATCTTCATTCCCCACTCCTTTGAATACCAGTAGTTTGATCACACTCAACATACTGAACTATGGTGGTGGCGGAGGTGCGGTGGGTGGAGATGGGGGTGAGGAGGGTGAGACAGGTGGCGGTGTAGGTGGAGGTGGTAGGTGCAGAATTCATTGCCTTATTAGACTAACCGCACTTCTCGGAGAAACTTTTGCAAGCTCTTCCTCACTTTCCCATGAGGAGGAAATTAGGGGACTGGTTTCCAATTCTTCACTACTTCCACTTCTGTAGATCTTCCCACTTCGCATAGTCGCAAAAATTAATTTATTCACATAACCCACTTTTCACACAATAACATCTTAATCCAAGTGTTCAAATATTTAATATACTTACCTCGTGGTCCCTTGAGGAAACATCACTCCGCCTCATTGTAGTTGACGGTCGTGTCTATTGTGAACTCAATGATAAATCCTCCAATAATTCGATTGGCTCCACAGCTCACACGATCTTATCTCCTGACACTTCTAGTCTGCGCACTAATACCAGAGTCCACACGATTGGTTTGTTGAGCCTACACCTCCCCTGACTATCTGCTAGCCTCGTGATCCACTCATACAACTCAGAAGGAAAGGATGCAAAGAAAATTTTGTTGATTTCCATATAAAAGTAGCGCTCCAACCATTGTTCCTTAGTTACTCGGAAAATTCTGTTTTCCTGCGCCGTGAACTCGTGAATTTTCTTGTCCAATCACTCTTCAATTTATTTCTTTGTGGGATTCCAATGGCACGACATCAAACATCCCTTATGCAGATCTCGCTCCCGAAAATGAAACCATTTGTTGGCTTGTATGGGCCTAACACAGGTTCAAAAGTGTTTTAGCCAAGCAAATCCCGGTACTACTAGCCCTTTTGGCAACAATGCATGGAACGCGAACTGAGGTCTCACCCGAAGTAGTATGGGAGGGTGCTAGAACCAGGTTTCCGCACCCTGGGGATGTTTGATGAGCTTCTGGCAGTCTGCGGTTTGACCCTGTGTGCACGTCACTAGGTGCACCTATTAGTCCCTTGCAACCTGTGATGTTGCCTTCGCGCAACCTTACTCGGGGCGTGATCCGTATTATACCCAAGTTCCTTAATATTTAACCTGTTATTACCCGATTACTTAACTTATTTGTGTAAGACTAGTGACAATTAATAGTATATCCAACAATCATATAAGTGTGCGTGATAAACAAAACAATATAAATGTAAAGATGGCAATATACAAGCAAATGCACAGAAATTGGAATCAACTCCTCTTTCTTATTCTTCATTCAAGATTACAAACTTGACACCGCCCCGTGCACTCAGCTGCAGGGGTCCACGCACTCACCTGCGGACTCTACTAGGTCTCTGTGCACTCAGCTAGCCTCTTCCTACTACTATGACCCAACACACTTAGACTCTTACTCTATGCTCTATCTTCGCTACTTAGCTTCTCCTTCTTTTGCTTCCTTTACCTCTTAGAGCCTCGCTCTACTTATACAATCCCATGGTCCGCGGACCATGGGTAGGTCGACATGACATTACATTACTTTACAATACTCAGGGCGAACAACCCTATGACTCAACCTATACATCACGCTCCGTGCCCGCAATTCACAGAGTTTTACAATACATTTGACCAAAACTTGGGCTTTGAGACCTAAAACATGTTGTGGGGGGATTCCATGCCCAACAATGGACTTGTTCAATTTGGGTAGGTTTACATTGTTTCCAATGGGATAGTCAAACCAACAAACACAAGTTATAACCATCTAAATAGAAAATGGAAGTTCTTCTTCTTTGCAGCTTCCAGTTTCCAACCTTGCTTGGATGATGCTTTGACTATTCATTTCCACCACTTTCATTTCAAACCTATAAGTGAAATTAGATCTGTAGACCTCGGCTCAACTGTAGACATCCTTGGTGTGGTCAAGTCCACTTCCTCTACCTCCACTATTTGTCAAAGAGATGGGTCTAAAACACCAAGGAAACTCTCAGCTTGGAGGACATGTCTGGGTATAGCATCAACATCACCCTATGGGGTGAACATTGCCACTCTCTAGGCAAGGAACTTGTTGCACTCCACTCTTCAGGTGCGTTAACTGTGCTTGCAATCAAAGGGGGTCACATAGTCAAATTTAATGGAAGGACTATAGGGACCATCTCCATTAGCAACTCCTCCTGAATCTAGACATTCCAGAGACTCACCAATTCCATTCATGGTTTGGTGAAAAATGATACTTGAGTTCTTAATCATCATTAAGTAGAAATTTCTCTGGGTCTTCCAAGCAGGCCCACCAACAACATACAACTTTATGGCCTCATAGAATTGTATCCCCTCGAAAAAGCATCGTGTTTCTTTGTTTGTGAAACAATAACCTCTGTTGACATGTAGTATTTCTACTTCCTTGCATGCCCTCTGTCATTTGATGGCATGCAGCGCATGAAAAAGGTTGTCCACCACTCAAATTGAATGTGGCACTACACAAAATGTGATGGTGACTTCCCAAAGTTTGACTACTGCTATGTGCTAAAACTTGAAATGCATGACCACACAGGGATACTAAAAAATGTGACAACTTTTGATGATGCTGCAACTGAGCTCATGAGTGTGCTAGCCAAGGACTTGTTCTTACTCTCCACTGATGTTGATGTTATCCATGAGATTTGTTCAAGGTTTTCATGCCGTCATTTTTTCTTCACACTGTCTGTAAAAGTAAATAGCTTCAATGGTGTCGACTGCTTGAAGGTTGTCCTTGTCAATTAAGAAGAGAACACCTATGGCATTGCATGTTGTCTTGTCCTTGAAGATATGAAGAAAATGTGTGAACATACATTCGTTTGTTGGCTTTAAGCCTCCCACTTCTTTGTCCACGTCAACTTGAAATGTAGAGAACAACTTATATATGTTTCTCCATTAATTTTCATATCTTACCCCTACCACCTTCTTCATCCATTCACACATGATTTTATATGTGCACTTCATCATTGTACTTCTCTCCTCTATGTATCTACACCTATGTTACATGCTAGATCTTTTCCCTTTAAATATAATATATATGCTCTCTTATTGTTCCTTCTAAGAAAGGTAGTATATTTTTTTCCATGATTTTTAAAATTCACACTCCATGCTTCCTCATTACTCTATTGTTCAAAGTACTCTCAAGGATAGTTGTTCTTTATTTTCTTATGAGCTTTTAACGTATATGTTGGGTAAAAAAAAATACCTTGACTTGTTAGAAAAGGCTATTTCTTCTTTAGCTTAAATCTAATTGATATTTAGTTATGTTGTATCTTGCATTTTTATACTTGTTACCTTGTATATGTCCTCTTCACCACTTCCTGTTGCACAACTAATATGTGGATGTACACACCTTTTAACAATTTGCAAAAAAAAAAACCAAATTTTCTCCTATTTCCTTTCCCTTTGAATATATATATCTATATATATATATATATATATATATATATATATATATATATATATATATATTCCCTCTCCTTCCATTAAACATTCTTCCTTCTACAAACACTCATTCATGCACTCTTTTTCTATGCTCAACACTACTCCCCCTCAGTTCCTCTATGCACTAATTTTCACACCTCATGTTTGTATTAGGATGGACATGTTAGAAGCTTATAAGATACCCTCAATAACTTCTCATATGAGAATCCTCTACGCACAAAATAAAGACACCTCCAACAAGAAAATGCATCTCAAATATAGAGCTAGGTTGAACCCCCAATACTATGAAACTATACCCCTAAATCATGTTGCTTTTCCCCAACAACTTCAAACTTCACTCGCGACCCCATCTCCTACAATACTTCTTGCTCTTGATCTACCTTCCATTCACATTCCTACCTTCATTACCCCCTCTTTCCCATCTACCTTGCACACCCCACCATCGACCCATATCGATTCATCCTCGCGTCCTCAGAATCTATTCAAACATGCCCTTAGCCATGCACACTACTAATTCCATGAAAGGATAGGTAAAATTTCTCCCTTGCATGTTTGCTCCATATGCAAGGAATCATACCTACTACCCAAGTATGAAAACAAAGTTCTTGCATGGTAACATTTGTTGCCTCCAATGTGCAACTACAAAGTATACCCATCACTTCTCCCTTGTAAACAACATGGAGCACAACAACCAACTGTTTGTCATTGCTGCTTTAACCCAAATAGAGGAAAGGTTCACAGTGCATGTGAACCAAATCTTGCAAGTTACCCATGCACGTGGTGACCAGTACAAGTACACTAGTCATAATATTTATTTCCCACAATACATAACTGTTATTTCCAATAGCCTGCCAAACCTAATTTCCAACTTGGGCATCCTATTTGTTACTATACATGGCTCTTACCAAGGGGAATATGACTTCTTAGAAAGAAGATCATGTGTTCTTGCATCTTCAGATTAAAAAGTTGCACATGATCCCTACTATAAGGATGTCCAATTGGACCAAGATGCAATATCTTCCTTATGTACTCACCCTACCAATATCTCTTTTCTCCTTTGTCACATCACCCCCTCCTCTCCTAACACTGAATTTGACCTTCCTACTTTTTATCACGACATTCCTGCACCACCCACCCTAATAGACATCAAACCATCCTCTTTTATATCAACATTCCCAAATTCCCATACTAAGATTGAAGAAATATGGAACTACTTTCACTCTTATCATCCTGATTCCTCTACTTCGATTGCCTGGCCCATTGTTTCCTCTCTATTTTAATTGAATACACCATGAAAGGACTCTTTGCTATGGCCTTCCCCACACTCTTCCCCATAGGGGTTACCATGATTACTCAACCATGACTTATAAAGGTTTAAATGTAAGAATATTTTTACCTCATGCACTACCATGATAATTGTTTTCGCCAACATCCAAGATTCAGTTATTACTTGTACAATCTTATGTTGTGGCCCCATAGCCAAGAAACTACTTCAATTTTTGTGAAAATAAACCATGACAAAACATTTCTAATAATCGTTCCAGATCTTTGGGCATGCCTCCATGGCATGCCTAATTCTGTGCTTCTCGAGTAGATTATGTGCTTCAAGTCAACCCTTAGGGGGATACGCTCTTTCTGGAACAAGCGTAGAGGTGAAATCAGTAATATGATCACACATATAGGTAGTCCTATCTTCTTCTTCACCCTTAGTGTAGCTGACACCAAATGGAATGACTTGCACATGGTCATGCATGATAACCCCCCTATAACAACCCTTGTGAAAAGTTCATGTAATAAAAGTTAACAAAGGAAAAATAAGACCATGGGTAAGGGACACTTATTTCAAGTTGAATGTTGGGAAAATATATCCTAGTGGGCATCAATGGATGTGTGCTTTGACTAAGGAAAATTGGAAAAGGCTAAGGCAAAGGCATTAAAAGGAAAAAGGTCGTTTAGGCACTTTTATTTATGAAAATAAAGGAAATTAGGAGAAAAGTAAGGTGAAAGGTCACAGGTTGCATGTAAGGAGGGAATTGAAGGAAAATAATGGAAAATGAAGAAATTAGAGACCTCATGCATAAAAAGGCTTTTGAGGATCAGTTGGTAACCTTTTGTCAATTCAAGTTTGGAACTCTCTCATTATTCTCTCTCTCTCACACTCTTGGTCACTTAGAGTTTTCTTGGTGCACTCTAGTTTGGATCAAGGAAAGGAAAAGAAAGAAGAGGAAAGGGAAAGAAAGAAAGGATCAAGGAAAGGAAAGAGAGATCAAGTAGCTTCAGTAGGAATACTTATAGGTAACCTTTTGCATGTGTGATTTCCTAGTTGGTTTGGACATGCATGGATTTGCATGTTGGTGTATGGTTCTCTTGCTATCGGTGGCATGATTTTGTCGAGTTATGACGGTGGTTTTCAGCCTAGCCTAACCTTTTTCTGGATGCCACAGTATGTTGGGATGTTTATTTTGGTTTTTGATCTTTGGTTTTCCAGATGGATTTCGGAATTTGGGGCAAAGGCGGTCTCAAGGTTCATTCCCAAAGTCCTAGGAATCCCTTGACCAATTTTTGCGGGATACATGGTAAAGCCTGAGCGAGTAGTCTCAGTTTAGGGCCTATTGATCCAAGTTTTGATTGAGATAAAGCCCGAGATTCTGATGATGTTTCATAAGTTGTTTAAGTCATTTATGCTTTGTTTTATATCCTAGACTTGTAGGTTGCATTGATGCCAAGTGTTTGATAGAATGTGAGTCCTGTTATATGGAATTTGCATCTACGGATAAACACATTTTCCCTAGATGGGTAGCTACACCTAGAACAATAGAAAGAAAGTAGTTTAATATTTTCTTATGGTAGATAGATGAGATGAAGGAACTTACTTGTAGTCTTTCACTTCCTTAATCCACTTTGAATTGCTCCTATCGCTCCCACTTGAACTAAATCTGCTCAAAAGGCACCTATATCAACAAAAATAGAAACAAAAAACGATCAAAGCATACATGATCTATCTACCATAAACCGATGGAATCGAAGACATTGAAACACATAATCATCATTGATATGAACAATAATATGAGAAAAGGAATAAACTCTTTATTAATGTAGAAGGAAGAGTTTCGCCTAATAAAGTTCGATACTGTGCCACTCCTCTAGCTTCAGTCCAACCCTCGCCACATCAAAAGCACACCAATCTAGCAACATAACATTCCTTGACATGAACTCAATTCTCAAACTAATAGAATTTCCTTACTAACTTCAGATTCTAGCCCCCTAATCACTATGATAAGTGCTCAATTTATACGAAATGGAGGTGGTTTTGTCATAAATGAGGGTATTGAATGGCCTTCCAAACTTGGAGTTAGTTTCCATGGAGCAAGGGATGAGAGGATAGGAGGTTAATGGATCCTTAGCCTATCCAATTTCGAGCTCATAGGAGGAGATAAGAGATGGTATCCTTCTAGAAAAATCTAGAATCAAGGAATATTCCCAGAACCCATTGTGTTGTACAACAACCCCCCATTTCTTTATAAATTTTTACCAAAAAACTTTAATTAGAAATAGGTCGCTTTTTAATAAACTTAGAAAATTAGTGATTCAATAAAACCACTTGCCTGGCATTAATCATATCATACAAAAGGTCCAATGCAATAGAGTTATTACACAACACCTTTTGATAAAATGTGAAATATCTTGTTGAAAGTCATCATAAGTAACTCTCCGATGCGATAAAGCGATCGAAGATCGTATATCGCAATAATAAAAGGATGCACTCAAAAAAGATCCTCATTAAAACCTCTGATCCGATAACGTAATCGCAATCGGCAGTCAGAGGTATCACACAACACATAGCAAGAAGGACTTAGAATCCCCTGATTGCGATATTATAAAAGAAAGGCGCCCATTTCAAGGAAACCTCGTAAAAAGGTATTGTTTGCAAATATAAATTTTAAAAGCAATAAACCAAACTATTCACTAAACATATCCCACCTTATTATATTTTCCTTTATTGCGATCGGAGCTATTAGTTTGAAGCGCTAAGCCCGACCCATTGAATCTCCCGATTGCGATTCACGATTTATCGTTGATCGCCGATCGGGGAAATCTAAAGACACGCTTGAAAGGATCATTAAGCATATGGCCGATGCGACGGGTAATTATGACATTTATTTACTATGATTGGCGGATATGATGGTTATTAATTTCGCAGTTAAGGGTGAATCCTTCGAGGATTTCACTTGTGGTGATTCTTAATTACATTTGGTTTATCATATGTGAATTGCCTTAACTGTTTTCATTCCGTTTTAGCTTTCAGCACAAATATTTCTCTATTACGTTTTCAATTGCCTGTGCAGAGCTACTCTAAGCTTATGAATCTGGAAAAGATGGGAAAGAAGGTGAAGAAAGCCAAGGCCCCTGTCGTAGTTAAAGAACCAAGCCAACCAGAGCCGAATAAGAAAGGATTGATATCAGATACGACTTGCCTTGGTTTAGGAAAAGCAAGCTGGGAGAGTGTCTATAATTTACTAGAAGCAGAAGAGCCTGAAGAACTCGAAGAAGAAGCTACTACAGATTCTACAAGCAAATCAAAAAATACATTGAAAGAATTGGCCTGCTCATTCCTACACAGGATAGCAGCGCGTGCCAAGGTTTTGCCATATAATGACATGGTCAGATGGATTGTTGAAAGCATTGCAACTACAAACAGGACGTTTAGTACAGCCAAAGGAAAAGTGTTCGGGTCGTTTAGAGCGGAGGATCTCAGACAAATGTATCATTTACCCAAGCCAGAGAAGTATTATAATAAAGCATTCTTAGAGGTTTTTGCAAAGGAAAACGACATTGAATCAGATCCTATCAGGCAATGGAGACACTTCCCGAGCAAACACAAGCACGAGACATCGAGTATGTACTCTATTGATTCATTAGCCTCTCCTTATTGTTATGCTGGCGCATTGATGTGCAGACTCTTCAGAGTCCATAATTCTGCTAAGTTCTCTATATATATGGTTCCTTTAATGGAAGTTGCAGTTCATGGATATATTATGGACTGGGCAAACATTCTGTCTGACAAAATGGCCATCGAAATACTTGAATATAGAAGAAAGGGGTTTGTGGTTTCCTGGGTGATACCTCCTTTTTACTTCAGTTCCTATATTATGGACACCATTTGTTTTGATTCCAAATACCCCATTCTCCGATGGAAATGGACTCTCCAGGATCCCAATCTCGTTCACATCTATCACAAAGAGCTATGGAAGGCCCATTATAAGAACCATTTGTACAGAATTTGTAATGGTTTTATTCTTCCTGTACATTACTCCTTATTCAATAAGCCTACCCCTAGGATATCCGAGGAAGCAGCAATTGACCTAACAGTAGTGGGTAGTTGGTTTGGAGAAGAGAAATTCACCTATATAAGGCTTTTCCGCAGACTCACTAATCCTCATGTTATTCCTTTGTACATCCCCGATAAACTATTGGCCTGGGAATTAGCATATCAGATAACAGTTGTAGGAATGTCAAAGACCCTTAGGGATTCCAAGAAACACATGTGGCCTACATTTCCCCTTCGGTGTGGCGCCTTTACTCTGCATGATTATAAACATGCAGAGAAAGAGGCTGAGAAAATCAAGTTGTTAAATCTTGCAACTATTCCAAAAAGGCAGTATGACCCTAAAAAGGTTGCCTATAATGTTACTTCTCAGGCTAAAATTGCTAGATTTGATCATGAAGAGGATATCTTTGACGACTTGTTTTCTTCAGCAGAACTATTTTTCCTAGTCAAAGGATTGGCTAAGAATAAATTGGGAACAAGAGGATTAGAGAAATTCTATAGGCTTAGGGCTCAGAGATTGGAAACCCTGCCTTTAGATCTATTGGCAACAACCTCAATGGTTCAACCACAAGGCCACAGTGAACAGAAAATCACTAAGAATGTTCCCAAAATCGAGAAGGTTCCTGAAAAGAAAAAGACACCAGAACAAGAGCAGAAGCAAGTAACAGTTAGTGAACCCCTTGATACACACATTAATGTTGACCCTAAGTTAATCAAGGAGTGGGAACAATTTGATTCTATTATCAGTAATCCAGAGAACACCCAAGGGTTCACTACACCACAGGTGTCTACAACACAGAAAACAATAGTCAACACAGTTCCGATTGCAGGAACAAGTGGCCCACCCAAGTTTCATAAAGATATTGAGATCATCCCTGAAAATCCCACTGATGAAATTGTTTTGCATGTAGAAGAGATACCACCACTAGATGTCTTCTACAGCCCTAAGCATAGGGTTGTAGTTAAAAGACAGAGGAAAAAGAGGAAAATTGATCACTCTCCTCTTTTGACTCCTCAGATGGAAATGATGAATGTGGTATGGAGGGAGGAAATAAACCCCTCCGAAGATTTAACCAAACTTTCTCAATATGCCGGAGCATATACAGCGGCAACAATAGATAAGGTTTCAGAGGTTAATCATTTATTAAAGGAAAAAGACCAGACGATCATTCAGCTAGAAGCACAATCAGTAGAATGGCAACAAAAAATAGAGCAGCTTGAACAATAGTTGGCGGAATAGAGACAGCTCAATGACCAGTTGAATGAGCAATTAATTAATGAAAAGCAAAGAATTGATGAACATGCCATCCATAAGCAGCAAGAGTTATCCCAAGCATTGAGCAAATTACAGCTATTGAACGAGCAGATGAATAAATCAAAAGAAGAGAAAATCACTCAAATGAAGGATCAAATATAGAAATCCAAAGGATATCCCAAGGTAGAAGAATTCAGAACTGAAGCCCTGGAGATGACCAAGGCTCTATTGCGATAGTTGGACCTTCTATGTCATAATATCTCATTGGCCGTTCCTTTATGTGATATCACAGCAGCTATGATTGATAAGTCAGTAGATGCAAGGCTTGAGTTAGAGAAGGCAGATGAGAGCTTAAATAAGTTTCTATCTTGGCAAGATTCAAATGAAGGAAAAGCTGCCAACATGCCAAAGATATAGGAGTCACATAAAGAAATTCTATTTTCCAAATGGGAATCTCAGTTAATTAAAGCTAAGAGAACTACATCAAGATGCAAATCAGTGACAAATAATTTGATTTAATTAATCAACAACACTCTGTATTTATGTAATATAATAACATAATGCTCTCAAGGAAAACTCCCACAGGTGAAATCATTAGAACAACAGTGGAAACAGGAGTTGATGCATAGAGAAAAACTGATCGGAGGCATTCACAGCTCAACATGGGAAACATTTTGGTTTTTCCTTGTAAAACCACATAGTCAGTGAATGGCGATGAAGTGTCTCATGGATGCGATCAACCACATGATCCCTGAACTTGTCGATGCCACATTTACAACTCAGTTACACTCTCGTATGAGTCAGCCACCAGAGGTCCAGCTAATGCTTGCCATTTGTCAACTCCGATCGCAAGAAGATAAGTTGATTCAATGAATCCTTTCAACTGACTGTAGGACTGTTATTTCAAGACGAATTCCATATTTTTATATTTTGGTTATACCAGCGCATAGCATATTTCTTTCATAGTTTCTTATTTTTGTAGTATTTATAGACCCTTTCATGTTTTTAGAAAAGGTCCTCAATTTTGTATTAAGACTTAAGTCGGGAGTTGCACTACTGTGCTTCCGATATATTTATTTTTATAGAAGACTGGACCTGAATTCTGAATTTTGACAAAGAAGGCTTTTATGAGATATGCAATTTTGCTTCTTATGAAAGTATTCTCAAATTAGAAGACAGAATTTGAATGTGATTCACATCGAAGGAGATCCAAATGCATACGGTACTACTATCTATGTTTTTTCTTTATGTTTCTATGTGAATTAACATTTATCAGCTTTGTTATTATATATATATGTGTGCGTGTGTGTGTGTGTGTCCACAACAATTCTTTAACTTGTCACTTTTGAATGTTTCTGAGTTGTTATCTTTTAAACATATATATGTCAGTGATATATTACGATTAGTGCGATAATGTTTTAATTATTACTTTGTTCAATTAACTTAACAAAGTAATTATCATATGAATGCATATTTTTATTTATGAGTAAGTCATCTTCATGTTTACTTGTGAATAAAAACAATCAGGAATCGCATTGTTAGAAGAATTCTCGGGATAGATTAGTTATATTTGTATAATTTTGCACTTTAGAATAAAGCACTTATCACTCCCATTATACATTACCAACCAATCATCCATCAACTCATATATCACTGGGAAACTGGTCCCATTACATCCAGTCGGATCCACCACACCAAACGGAAAAGGAGCTACTTTAAGGTCTGGACCCGGTGTTTTTCCCCGATGTTGATGCAGCGATTTTCGAGGCATCAACTTTTTTGGCACTAGAAGGAGGGCATGAACTGTGAATAGTCCATTTTGAGAGTAAATATCCCTCCACATCACCTCCAACTTCTCCCTCACATTCACGATCTCCAATTCCTAAGCGAGAAGTTTAGAAAACAACAACCACTGCTGAACCCCAAAACATATCAGATAAACCCACTCTTGAACCTCCTAAATTTCAGTCTTTAATTCATAAACTTCAAGGATTTTCAATATCACCACAAAAATCTGAGTTATCTCAAAGCAGTGTGACTTCGCAATACATTCCTTCCCATCCTCATACTAGATTACAGAGTGAAAATCTTGGTATAGAACCCACAGAATTCCCTCTACCTAAAAGAAAAAGAGCAAGACACATGAAGAGTCTGGTAGTGAGACTCTTTCATCATCATCATCCATTTCATCTTCTCCATTGCAAAGTCAACCATCCACTCCTCCACTCCAAATTGTTGTTCAACAGGGTACTGGAACTTCAACATCTTCTTCCCAACCACTAGGAACTTCATCTGCGCTTTCCTCTGTTAGTACTTCAACAATGGTTCAAAGACTATGGAACAATCTAGGGGTAGTCACAATGCCTACACGCTTGAGTCAATTGCCAGCTCATCCCGAAAATGGCTGCCAAAGTTTCAACCAGAAACAGGCATACTAGGAGAAGAACACATAAACAACTTTATGTTGTCAGTAAATTTAAAAGGAGTAATTGAAGAAGATGCGGTTGCTAGGCTTTTCCCATATACTTTCTAAGGAGCAGCTGGGTCTTGGTATTTCTCATTACCATCAGGATCCATTACTAGTTGGAACATTTTTCAAGAGAAATTCTTGACTAAATTTGGAGATGATAGGTCAATAGCAACATTAATCAACGATCTCTCAAATCTCAAAACTGAACCAAGAGAACCAATCAATGATTTCAACTCATGATTTAATAAGCTTCTAAATAAGATTTCTACTATATCTAAACCTAATGAAGAGGTTAGAAGTGAATGGTACATATCAGCCTTACCTTCAAACATCACAATCTTTGTTGACAGAGCTACAAAGCCCACTTTAGTAGAGAATATGAAGGAAGCATTCGCTATCGAAAAACGTATCATTGCCTTAGAAAATAAAACTACCCTTGAAGAGCGAAAGTCCAAAAATGTTACTTTTAAGGATGATTCAAAGAAGAAAATGACTAAAAATCCATATGATATGGAAGGTCTGCAAAATTTTTTAAAGACTATGTCAAATGAGATGGTAGAAATTAAAAAACAAGTAGCCGAGACCTCCACTAAGAAGCCATTTAAAAACTTCAAAAGACCTGAATCAAAACCACCTAATGGTATATATAATGCAGAATCAGATACGGAGAATGATGAAGAGGAATATACAGTCTTATCATCTGAGGAAACTGAGGAATAAGAGGTTGTGGTATGTGGGATTTCATCTTGCCCAATTCAGATACTGAAAATGAACAGGAAGCTTTCCCAGTAAGTACCAGGAGTAAAGGAGTCATAGAGCCTATTCAACTAACTCAAAAGAAGAAAAATATGGGTCCTACTACCAAAGATAGGGTCCCTACAAATAAATCTACAGCAGCACCTACTCAAAATCAGCGATCATCTTCCAATCCACCTTCATCATCTAAGACATTAGTAGTTGCTGACTCTATGGATTATAACATGATTGAAGATATGAAGAAGACTAGAGCAAATATCTCTATATTTGAGCTTAGCAAGCTCAAACATCAACAGAAATTGCTACTCAAAGAATTAAATGCAGTACCTTCTTCTCCTCTTCCAAATGTTGTACTGTCCAAGGCAGCTAATGGGACAAGTAAGCCACCATCCGATAGAGTAGAAGCTATTGATGTTGTGTTGATCAGAGACAGATCTAATGCTCATACCCTCCTTTTCTCTTGACCTATGAAATCTACAATAGAAACTTGCATAATTGCTTGATAGATTTAGGGGCTTCATCGAATATAATGCCAACTTCAGTCTGTTCAAAATTGAATATTGAGCCTCAAAAATCTGCAGTACATATTGTTCAGTTGGATAGAACTAAGGTCCAAGTATTAGGTGAAATTAATTCAGTTACCATTAGGTTATCATCTGATCCAAGAGTAGTTCAAAGAATTGATATATTGATTGCTGGAATTCCTGAGTTCTATGGCTTAATTCTAAGCAGGGATTGGTCTGAAAAACTTCATGGTTACATTTCTACCGATTGGTCTCATATGTGGCTTCCCTATAAAGGGAAGCCAAATCAAATCAAGATCGATCCGGAGAAGCATATGACTCATACTGTAACAAGATTTGAGTAAGAAAACTAGCTCATAGCATTCAATAATAACATTCTTGGCAACTACTCATCTGAATCATTCTTTGGTAATTTTAATGCTCAATCATCAACTTTCTCAGTTAATAGTTTCACATCTCAAATAGAAAATTTTTCTCATACAGATACATCAAGGTGTGTTAATATTGTCGAGGAAATTGTAAATAAAACTGTAGATAAACCTGTATTTTGGTCTTTATATTTTGATGGGTCAAAATCCAATGATCGTGCAGGAGCACGATGTATTTTAGTTAGTCTTGAAGGAGAAAAAACTATGTTATCCTATAGACTAGAATTTGAGTGTACAAATAATACTGCTGAATATGAGGCATTGATTCAAGGACTTTATAAAGCAATAGGCCTGAAAGTGCAATATCTTAAAGTATTTGGTGACTCTGAAATTGTTATTAAGCAAGTAAGGAATACTATACATTGCCTTTCTAGTCATCTTAAACATTATCAGTCCTTGGTTCAAGACCTTATATCTCATTTTCTAGCATTTAATATTTCTCCCATTCCTAGATCTCAGAATGCAGCAGCTAATTTACTAGCCAATGTTGCTTCTAAGCTCTTTCCATCCGAGGATTACAACCCTGATAGATTTTCAGTAGAATTAATTTTCAGACCATCAGTTCCAGACAATGTCACTAACTGGCGGGTATTCAATCATGACGACGACATTTTGAATTTCTTAACTTCTGATAAATCCTATAATGACCAGATTATTGATGAGAGTGAACATGATCTTCAAATGAAGCAGAGACTTGAGGAAAATTCTATACCTAAATCAGTAGTCAAGCTTGAAGATCTATATGACATCAAGGATAGGTTTAAACAAGTTACTAATTCAAAACTTCAAAGTTCTACTTTGAGATTCGAATTAATAAATCTTGGCACTGAGGCCAAACCACAAAATATTAATCTGGGATTAGGACTTACTTCAGAAGAAAGACTTGCTTTTATAAGACTTTTGAATAAATAAAAAAAACGTTTTCGCTTGGAATTATGATGACTTAAAAACAAATAATACTTCTATCATACAACATACAATTCTAATGATATCTGAAGAGAAACTAGTTCATCAAAAATTGAGGAAAATTCATCCGAACATAGAAAGTCAGATTAAAGTAGAGTTAAACAAACTCTTGAAGGCTAAGATAATTTTTCCTGTTAGACATTCAAAGTGGGTTTCTAACTTAGTTCTTGTTAGGAAGAAGAATGGTGACATTAGAATTTGCATTGATTTCAGGGATCTTAATAAAGCTAGTCAAAAGGATAACTTCCCACTACCAACAATGGAACAAACTCTTCATTCAGTAGCGGTTTATGAATTAATGTCTTTCTTAGATGGTTTTTCTAGATATAACCAAATATTGGTGCATCCAGATGATAGACTCAAGACTACATTCAGAACTAAGTGGGGAACATATGCGTACCAAAAAATGCCTTTCGGTTTGATTAATGCTGGAGTTACATTCTAGAAAGCAATGGCTATAGCATTCAAAGGTTTAATTAATAAATCAGTTGTTGTCTATTTGGATGACATTACTGTTTTCTCCAGGAAAAGAGCAAATCATTTACATGATTTGAAACAAATCTTTGAACGCTATAAAAGGTATGGGATTTCATTGAATCCCAAGAAATCATTTTTCGCTCTTGACCAAGGTAAACTCTTGGGGTTTATCGTCTCAAAAGATGGTATTCATATCGATCCAAAAAGGATCAAAGAGATTTCTGATATTCCACTTCCACATAATAAAAAGTCGATGCAATCATTTTTAGGTCAAATAAATTTTGTAAAAATATTTGTTCCAGATTTTTCACAGATTGTTTTACCATTACAGACCATGATCAAGAAAAACTCAGTGTTCAAATGGGGGCATAAAGAAAAGGAAGATTTTGATTCAATCAAGCAGGCAATCATAAATGCTCCTGCATTAAACACTCCCAATTTTTCCAATCATTTCATTTTATACACTTTGGCATCCGATACTTCCTATGCAGCTATGTTGACACAAATCAATGAGCAAAACATGGAAGCACCCATATCATTTTTCAGTTCAAATCTTCAAGGTGCTAAGCTTAATTACTCCAAAGTAGAAAAGCAAGCCTTCGCTGTGTTCAAATCCATTAATCACTTTAGGCGCTTCCTCTTAAAGACTCATACAAAATTAATAGTCCCATTTTCAGCAATGAGACAATTACTAGTCCAAAGGGAGTTGGGAGAAAAAATGGCAAACTGGGTTACAGCATGTTGAGGCCTCGAAGATCGCTGCCACAACAAAGGGGAAACCACCCGATCCGGACCTTAGTGCAGCTCCTTTTCCGTTTGGAATAGTGGTTCCGACTGGGGATAATGGGACCAGTTTCCCAAGAATTATAAGTGAATGGGATGGGTGAATGACTTATGACATAAGATGGTAATAAGCGGACAACTAAACTACAAACAAAATGTAATAACTATAATTGGATCCCGGGACTTATCACTTGGTAAAGTGTAGCGTTTGATGGTCTGTGCTTTAAGGCAGGCATATAGATGACTCTAACACTTTAAGCATAGACGTTTAAACCATTTAAACATTGCTCTGCATAATTAGTTATGCAGAGCGATAAGAGCGAATTACTACACTTAATCATTCATATCATTGATACATACATGAGTGAAAGAGATAACAAATCACCAAAACATTCAATAGTGAAACGAAATGAAGATTCGTTGTTATATCGCATACATGCATTCAACAATAGCAAAGATAATAACACAACAGTTCATATAATAAGAAAGAACACAGATACAGATAATAGTACCATGTAAGCTGATCGATCAATCCAGTATATTAATCACTATGTCGCAGTCCTTCCTTCAAATCGGAAAGCATTCCAAACAACAGACACTCGTGCGCAGTTGTATAAAACAACCTTCTAATCAAAATTAAGAACCGTTGGTCGAGTTTCACAAAAAGAATATAGACTGAAGCACAATAGTGCAAACTTCAGCCTTTAAGTCTTATTACAAAATTTTACGACCCTTTCCAAAACAATGAAAGGGTCTATAAATACTATACTAATCTAAATATCTAAACAACTGAAAAGCTATTAAATTGGCATCAATAAATGTTTGTTCCATCTTTCTTGGCAATCTGGCAGTTGGCGGCAATGCTTCATTCGGTGGGTTCTTTGCCTTTACTCCTTAGCTGACATATCGCCAGCATTGGCTCTACTTCTGGTGGAGTGTTGAGACGCGAAGTTAGCTGGGCATCATATGTAGCATCTTGAATGTCGGGGATCAGGCATCCGAGGGCATCTGTTAAACACTTGAGAGCAGACCTTTGAGTATGTGGCTTGACTAGAAAGAGCCAATATGTATCAGAGGTTAAAGTATTTACTCCTATAATTAACTTCCTCTGTTCCTCCAAGTCATGGTAATTTGTTTGTTCAAGCATATCTGCTGTTGTTATGCTTCCAGGTGTGCACTTGGAAATCATGTTAGCCAAATAAAGTGTATCATTGACTAGGTCGGTCATATTGCTGGCAATTATTTTACACCTGGAAGCCGCCCTTTCTGCTTTCATTACCTGAGTGTTCCATTCCGTGAAGAGGATGTCTTTGTACGCTTCATGGATTCGGGACAAATTCGCCGCTTTCCCTTCGTTAGTGTCTTGCCACTCAATATAATCGGATATGGCTTCTTCGGCCTGATCTAGCTCATTCCTGGCCTTCTCTATTTGCTCACACACTGTTGTAGATATTTCGCATAATTGCTCAGCCTTAGTAAGTTTTTTACATAAAAGTCTGATCTGAGATATTAATGCGCTATTTATTTGAGTTGCCTCTGCTCTGAAGACTTTCACATTCTGTGTGCTCTTGATACCTTCGAGCTGTGCTGATAGTTGAGCTATTCGCTCATCTTTTGATTTCATCATCAGCTCATTTGATGTCTTCAACTGTGACAATGCGTTCGACAATTCTTTTGCCTTCTGAGTTTCACTTTGGTCTATCCTTTGTCTTTCAATTTGCAGTTGCTAGGTTAACAAATTGTTTTCCTGCTGTTGAGCCAGCAACTGCTCTTCCACCTGCGCTGCTTTGTTTTTCGCTTCAATTACCTCTGCCTGTAATGCATATATTTCATGGTCCTTAGTCTTCAACAGAAGACTTACCTCCGATGCTTTGTCGATGGTTGCTGCAGAATAAGCTCCCGTGAATTGCGACAGCTTTGTCAGATCATCGGAGGGATCCAAATCCTCCTTCCAGACCATATTGCCCATGACTGTTTGCTCAGGCAAGATAGAAGGTTGATCAAGCCTTCGTCTTTTCTTAGAGCGCTTAATAACGGCTCTATGCTTTGGGCTGTAGAAAATATCCAGGGGAGGAATTTCTTCCACCTGGAGAACAATTTGATCGGAAGGGTCCTTATTGATTACCTCGACATCCTGTGAAATGGGTGGGCCGCTGGTCCCTCCTAGAACCTGAGAAGAAGTGGTATCAGGCGCATCGCTTGTTTTAGAGGAGCCTTTGTCTTTGGAGCCTTCCTTACCACTGATAATGGAATCGAATTGGTTCCATTGTTTAATCAATTCAGGATCGGTGGAGGTTTGCTTATGTTGCTCTGTAGGGGCTTTGCTCCGTTCTTTTTCTTGTTCTAACTTCTGCTGTTCTTCAAGTGCTTCCCGCTGCTGCTCCTCTTGCGCTTTCCGTTGTTGCTCCTCTAATTCCTTTTTCTGCCTATCTGCCAGTTCTTTCTTTAGTTTCTCTTCTTCCTTCTTCTTCCTCTGCTCTTCTTCCTTCTTTGCCTTTTGCTACCTTTCTATCTGCTCCTTTTTCTGCCTCTCTGCTTGCTCTTTTCTCTGCTTCTCAGCCTGCAGCTTCTTCTGCCTTTCCTCCTGTTGTTTATCCTGTTCTTTAGTTGTAACCGGAGGTGAATGTATCTGTTGCCGACCAGGCTCGCTTGAGGAAGACGTTGGGGTTGTGGATAATAACTCTAGGGGCAGAGTTTGCAACCTCTGTTCCCTAAGTTTATTAAACTCAGTCAACGCCTCATCATTGTATTTCATTATTGCAAGCTGTTTGGCTTGGCTTATTGTCTCTGTACCTACGAACAGGTCATCAAACAGATCCTCTTGATGATCAACTTTTGTCAATTTTGCTTGTTCTAGGGCAGTGTAGGCAGTTTGCTTTGGATCATAGAGTCTGCTTGGGAGAGTGGCCAAGGATAAAGCTTGGATTTTTGTCGCTTCTTTTTCTGCGTGCTTGTAATTAAGCAGAGTAAAAACCCCAATTCTTAAAGGAAAAGAGGGCCAACCTTTCTTCTTCTCTTCTTTGAGAGTTTGTGTGACACTCTCGGCCATAATCTGGTAACAGATTTCCCGGGCTAACAGCTTGTCTGGGATATATAAAGGGAGGACATACGGCCTAGCCTTACTCCCAAAAACTCTGATATAGGTGAAATACTCCTCCCCGAACCAACTTGCTACGGCTAGTAAGTCGAAAGAAGCTTCATAGGAAATTCTGGAAATGGGTCTGTCATAAATAGAATAGTAAATGGGCACCATGAAACCATTACAAATTTGGTACAAATGGTCCTTGTAAGAGGACTTCCACAATTTCTGATGGTATAGATGAATGGGTGTTGGATCTTGGGTGGTCCATCTCCAACCGAGGACAGGAAACTCATAATTAAGACACAGAGTATCCATAATGTAAGCAGAATAATAAAATGGCGGGATTTTCCTTTCGGAGACTATAGTTTTGTTTCTGAATTTCTCGAACATCTACGACCAACTTATCAGAAAGAATAGTGGCCCAATCCATGATTATAGCATTGATAGCCGCTTCCATTAAGGGAACCATGTCAATATTGATATTAACAGAGTCATGTAATCCCCACAGTCTACACATCATAATCCCCGCATAGCAATAGGGAGAAGCCAAAGAAACGTTGGAGTACTTACCCGAACTTTCATGCTTGTGCTTGGCTGGGTTCTGCCTCCAATCTCGGAGGGGTTCGGATGGTGATTCATTTTCATTTGCGAATTTCTCCACGAAGGTTCTGTTGTAGACTAGCTCCGGTTCAGGCAGATGATACATTCGCCTCAGGTCATCAGGCTTGAATGACCCGAAAATCCTTCCGTCCCTTGTATGGAAAGTTCTATCAGTGATGGGGATTTCTTCAATTGCCCAGCGCACCACATCTGTGTAAGGGAGAACCTGCTCTCTGGCCGCTATTCTGTGTAAAAAGGAGTCGGCCAAGTCTTTGAGCGTTGCATCAGATTTCCTTAGTACATCAACACTAGCTGTTCTCACTGTCACTTTTGGTTGCTCGGCCTCCAACAGATTATATGTGCCCTGCCATGTGGTCCTAGCAAGACCAGCGCATGTAGTGTCCGAGATTAAGCCTTTCTTCGAAATTGAAGCAGCTTGACCTACAACAGGTGTTGTAGTAGAACCAGAACTCTTCTTATTTTTCTTCCCCATCACGTTTAGGCTTTTCTCAACAAACGAACTCTACACAAGCGCAAGAGAAATCGTAACACGAGAAATAATGAAGACAAAGCGTAATGGGAAAGATATATATCACTTGAAGCGTGGCGCTATTAATTTTCAAAAAAAAATGGCTGCGGATCCAATCACTGGTAAGAGATCGCATATGCATTAATGGTGATTTTAAGGCCTGCTACCCTTTAAATGACCTTTACGCTGTTATTCAGTTGAATGACCTCCCAACGCGTGGAACAGATATGATATGCCTTAGACGCAAGTATTCGTTAATCGAAGGGGCAAAGTTATTAAATACGCATGCATTACCTTATCCCTGCATTTAACGGCATTTTGAAAACTGCGCTTTATCCACCGGATTTAAATATAACTTTAAAGCTTAAAGCAATCGCTTTTTTGGAAATGCCGATTACCGATGAATAATGTCGCATCGCATGGGGGAAAGAGTTACACTATCGTTTGAAAGTAGCCCTGGCGAACGCCGATAGCGATATCGCATCGCATCGGGGAAAGACCTGAGCGCCTTATGAGAGTGCATAGGATACCGCCGACGGCCGATAGCGATATCGCATCGGGTCGGGGTTTAAAACTTAAAGCGTTTTCCCATAAGAGGCCGTGCCGATAGCCGATCGCCGATATAGCGTCGCATCGGGGTGTAAGATATGTGCTCTTTTTGTGTATGCATCGAATACCGCCGATCGCCGATAGCGATATCGCATCGGCAAAGACCAAAGAGCCATTTAAATGCATCTCTCTTGTCATTGCGATATGCGATCTTGCGATCGCTTTATCGCAATAACAAAGATTGTTTTATTTTGGAAACATTGTTATTCGAAAAAGGCTCCAATTCACTAACACTTTTGATTATCATACCTTTTTCGATCAAATTCATTAATACCAATTAATTTTTTTAAAAGGGACCCATTTCATATGTTAATCATTTGTAAATACAGATGATATGAAATGGGGGGTTGTTGTAGGGCACAACAATTGGCGATTCGTTGGTAGAACCAGTTATCTCTGAAATTAATACAAACACTCAAGTTTTTCAAAAATAGAAACTCAATCAGAAGGAGAAACTTCTAATATAACTAGATATTCATGTGTTCTGAATAAAGTGAACTCCATTTTGTTAACTTTGTCCCATTTAGTTTCAAGAAACCAAATACATAATAAGTTTCAAAAATAAGTCTTTATTGGTTCATAGTGATAGAATAGAAAACTTTCCCAAATCATCTTTTATAATTAACCCCTCTGTCATAGGTAGAGCCTCTGTTGCCAGCAAACATTTATAGTCTCGACAGGGATACCTTTTAACCATAGTATTGTCCACTTTTCCATTCACATAAGAGTGTGATTAACAGAATGAATCCATAAAATGTTTTCATATTTTATTTTTCATCTGTTTTTCTTTGTAATAAATAAGATAAAAAGCCACTGTCCTGGTTTGGTAGCCAGTTTATGACAATGCCATTCACTAGTAATAATTTAACTGATCAAGCTGGCTCGTGATGAGACCCCTTGTCTTGAAATTTCAAGCCATTACCCTTTTTTGGTAGGCAGTATTGGTAATGTCAGTTAACCTATTTCCCTATGAACATGGTAAGCAGGCTTATGATAAGACCTCTTATCTTTAATCTTTTATATTTTAGAATTACACTCTGAGTAATCATAACCTTTAGTGAATGGGGTGAACAATTTTCTCCTTAAGAGTAGGTGGACGACAGGTGAAGAGTTGAAGATACTGAAAATGGGTTAGCCTCTATCTTTTAACAGATAACCTTTGGAGACTAGTTTTGGAAACAGAAAATGATTCGGAACTTTTACCTCCTGAAAGGAGTCTTCAAAATTTAGATTACAGTTTCAGAACACAATGATATCTAATTTCCTAGAAACTATTTCTTTTGATTGAGGGTTCTATTATCTAAAAACAAATATTTATATTATTTTTATGAAACAGCTTCCTCAAACACAACAAACGGTCAATGGAGATACTCTACAGTTTTATTTCCTACCAATCCTACAAACTACGCAAATCTACAAAAGGAGAAGGGGTTACCTTCTCAATTAAAGAATTTCTTCAGGATCAGGCCATTGACAGGGAGAGAATCTCTCATCCCTGATACGTCTTGCAATATAAAAGTTGAATGGCCTATCTTTTCACAGATCTGAAATGGTCCAAGCCACATTTTCTGAAATTTAGTATGCTTACCTTTATCTTCATGGGCCTTGTCCCATTTGAGAACCAAGTCACCAACTTGAAGTTGTTTGGAACCGGATGATGCTGAGTCAAAAGATGCTTTGATGATTTGTTGATGTTTGGCATGAGTGATTCTGGCTTTTTCCCTCTCTTCTTCTAATTTGAGAATTTGGTCATGTCTAAGTTGGATAGAAGAAGACGGAGTCTCTTGAATGAACTGCACTAGGGCTAAATATGGAAGAACAAGATTTGTAGGCAACACGACTTCTTTTCCATATACCAGATTGAAAGGAGAGGTCCCTATAGAAGCCTTTTGTGTTATTCTATCAGCCCATAATGCAAAGACCAAAGATTTATGCCAATTTCTATGATTCTGTTCAACAGTTCGCTTAATGATTTTGATGAGATTCTTATTAGTAGATTCGGCTAAACCGTTCCCCTGGGGATAATAATTGGAAGAATATTTCAGTTTAAACCCTCTTTTAATAGCAAAATCATATATAGTGTTTCCTGAAAAATAAGAAGCATTATCAAAAACAAGAGCGTTTGGAACACCAAACCTGGTAATGATGAATTGGTCAATGAACTCGATGATTGCCTCTGCATTTGCCGCCTTCAAAGGAATAGCCTCTACCCATTTAGTAAAATAATCAGTAGCGGTAAGGATATACCTATGTTGTTTGGAAGATGGTGGAGTAATTTCCCCGATGATATCTAACCCCCATTGTTCGAATGGCTGTTCAATGTTGACAGGTTGAAGAGGGAAAGCTGATTTTCGTTGTCTTCCACCAGATGTTTGGCAATTAAGGCATTTTCTTACGTGCTCATGGCAATCTCTGAATAGAGTAGGCCAATAATATCCAGCATGAATAATCTTGTGAGCTGTTGTGTCAGCTCCAAAATGTCCCCCAGCTGGTCCATCATGTAGCTCCTGCAAAACCTTTTGAGCTTCAGGTTTCTCAAGACATCTTAACAGGATAGAATCATAATTTTGTTTAAACAACACATCATCAATGAGAGTGAAATTCTTAGCTTTTAACCTAACGGCCCTTTTATTCTTGTAAGATAAATTTGGAGGAGCATAACCGTTCTTCAGATAAAATATCAAATCAGCATATTGAGATTCAGAATCAGTGACACTTATCTGATTGATTGATTCAGTCTGATCCATATCGCTTGATTCAGGAATGTTTGATGCTCCTGCCAATATCCTGCAAAAACCTTGGCCCCTAACAATCTTTGCTGGCTTTATTTCTAAGTCATACTCTTGAAGCGCTGTAACCCAATTGGCTCTTTTTTCACCCAATTCTTTCTGAATTAATAGTTGCCTAACTGCCGGGAAAGGAACTATTACTTTTGTATGGGTTTTTAGAAGGAAGGGTCTATAATGCTTGACTGCTTTGAATACAGCAAAGGCTTGTTTTTCAACGTCTGAATAATTCAATTCAGCACCTTGAAGATTTGAACTGAAAAATGATATGGGTGCTTCTAAGTTGTTATCATTCAGTTGTGTGAGTACTGCCACAACAAAGGGGAAACCACCCGGTCCAGACCTTAGTGCAGCTCATTTTCCGTTTGGAATAGTGGTTCCGACTGGGGATAATGGGACCAGTTTCCCAAGAATTATAAGTGAATGGGATGGGTGAATGACTTATGACATAAGATGGTAATAAGCGGACAGCTAAACTACAAACAAAATGTAATAACTATAATTGGATCCCGGGACTTATCACTTGGTAAAGCGTAGCGTTTGATGGTCTGTGCTTTAAGGCAGGCATATAGATGACTCTAACACTTTAAGCATAGACGTTTAAACCATTTAAACATTGCTCTGCATAATTAGTTATGCAGAGCGATAAGAGCGAATTACTACACTTAATCATTCATATCATTGATACATACATGAGTGAAAGAGATAACAAATCACCAAAACATTCAATAGTGAAACGAAATGAAGATTCGTTGTTATATCGCATACATGCATTCAACAATAGCAAAGATAATAACACAGCAGTTCATATAATAAGAAAGAACACAGATACAGATAATAGTACCATGTAAGCTGATCGATCAATCCAGTATATTAATCACTATGTCGCAGTCCTTCCTTCAAATCGGAAAGCATTCCAAACAACAGACAGTCGTGCGCAGTTGTATAAAACAGCCTTCTAATCAAAATTAAGAACCGTTGGTCGAGTTTCACAAAAAGAATATAGACTGAAGCACAATAGTGCAAACTTCAGCCTTTAAGTCTTATTACAAAATTTTACGACCCTTTCCAAAACAATGAAAGGGTCTATAAATACTATACTAATCTAAATATCTAAACAACTGAAAAGCTATTAAATTGGCATCAATAAATGTTTGTTCCATCTTTCTTGGCAATCTGGCAGTTGGCGGCAATGCTTCATTCGGTGGGTTCTTTGCCTTTACTCCTTAGCTGACATATCGCCAGCATTGGCTCTACTTCTGGTGGAGTGTTGAGACGCGAAGTTAGCTGGGCATCATATGTAGCATCTTGAATGTCGGGGATCAGGCATCCGAGGGCATCTGTTAAACACTTGAGAGCAGACCTTTGAGTATGTGGCTTGACTAGAAAGAGCCAATATGTATCAGAGGTTAAAGTATTTACTCCTGTAATTAACTTCCTCTGTTCCTCCAAGTCATGGTAATTTGTTTGTTCAAGCATATCTGCTGTTGTTATGCTTCCAGGTGTGCACTTGGAAATCATGTTAGCCAAATAAAGTGTATCATTGACTAGGTCGGTCATATTGCTGGCAATTATTTTACACCTGGAAGCCGCCCTTTCTGCTTTCATTACCTGAGTGTTCCATTCCGTGAAGAGGATGTCTTTGTACGCTTCATGGATTCGGGACAAATTCGCCGCTTTCCCTTCGTTAGTGTCTTGCCACTCAATATAATCGGATATGGCTTCTTCGGCCTGATCTAGCTCATTCCTGGCCTTCTCTATTTGCTCACACACTGTTGTAGATATTTCGCATAATTGCTCAGCCTTAGTAAGTTTTTGACATAAAAGTCTGATCTGAGATATTAATGCGCTATTTATTTGAGTTGCCTCTGCTCTGAAGACTTTCACATTCTGTGTGCTCTTGATACCTTCGAGCTGTGCTGATAGTTGAGCTATTCGCTCATCTTTTGATTTCATCATCAGCTCATTTGATGTCTTCAACTGTGACAATGCCTCCGACAATTCTTTTGCCTTCTGAGTTTCACTTTGGTCTATCCTTTGTCTTTCAATTTGCAGTTGCTGGGTTAACAAATTGTTTTCCTGCTGTTGAGCCAGCAACTGCTCTTCCACCTGCGCTGCTTTGTTTTTTGCTTCAATTACCTCTGCCTGTAATGCATATATTTCATGGTCCTTAGTCTTCAACAGAAGACTTACCTCCGATGCTTTGTCGATGGTTGCTGCAGAATAAGCTCCCGCGAATTGTGACAGCTTTGTCAGATCATCGGAGGGATCCAAATCCTCCTTCCAGACCATATTGCCCGTGACTGTTTGCTCAGGCAAGATAGAAGGTTGATCAAGCCTTCGTCTTTTCTTAGAGCACTTAATAACGACTCTATGCTTTGGGCTGTAGAAAATATCCAGCGGAGGAATTTCTTCCACCTGGAGAACAATTTGATCGGAAGGGTCCTTATTGATTACCTCGACATCCTGTGAAATGGGTGGGCCGCTGGTCCCTCCTAGAACCTGAGAAGAAGTGGTATCAGGCGCATCGCTTGTTTTAGAGGAGCCTTTGTCTTTGGAGCCTTCCTTACCACTGATAATGGAATCGAATTGGTTCCATTGTTTAATCAATTCAGGATCGGTGGAGGTTTTCTTATGTTGCTCTGTAGGGGCTTTGCTCCGTTCTTTTTCTTGTTCTAACTTCTGCTGTTCTTCAAGAGCTTCCCGCTGCTGCTCCTCTTGCGCTTTCCACTGTTGCTCCTCTAATTCCTTTTTCTGCCTATCTGCCAGTTCTTTCTTTAGTTTCTCTTCTTCCTTCTTCTTCCTCTGCTCTTCTTCCTTCTTCTTCCTCTGCTCTTCTTCCTTCTTTGCCTTTTGCTGCCTTTCTATCTGCTCCTTTTTCTGCCTCTCTGCTTGCTCTTTTCTCTGCTTCTCAGCCCGCAGCTTCTTCTGCCTTTCCTCCTGTTGTTTATCCTGTTCTTTAGTTGTAACTGGAGGTGAATGTATCTGTTGCCGACCAGGCTCGCTTGAGGAAGACGCTGGGGTTGTGGATAATAACTCTAGGGGCAGAGTTTTCAACCTCTGTTCCCTAAGTTTATTAAACTCAGTCAACGCCTCATCATTGTATTTCATTATTGCAAGCTGTTTGGCTTGGCTTATTGTCTCTGTACCTACGAACAGGTCATCAAACAGATCCTCTTGATGATCAACTTTTGTCAATTTTGCTTGTTCTAGGGCAGTGTAGGCAGTTTTCTTTGGATCATAGAGTCTGCTTGGGAGAGTGGCCAAGGATAAAGCTTGGATTTTTGTCGCTTCTTTTTCTGCGTGCTTGTAATTAAGCAGAGTAAAAACCCCAATTCTTAAAGGAAAAGAGGGCCAACCTTTCTTCTTCTCTTCTTTGAGAGTTTGTGTGACACTCTCGTCCATAATCTGGTAACAGATTTCCCGGGCTAACAGCTTGTCTGGGATATATAAAGGGAGGACATGCGGCCTAGCCTTACTCCCAAAAACTCTGATATAGGTGAAATACTCCTCCCCGAACCAACTTGCTACGGCTGGTAAGTCGAAAGAAGCTTCATAGGAAATTCTGGAAATGGGTCTGTCATAAATAGAATAGTAAATGGGCACCGTGAAACCATTACAAATTTGGTACAAATGGTCCTTGTAAGAGGACTTCCACAATTTCTGATGGTATAGATGAATGGGTGTTGGATCTTGGGTGGTCCATCTCCAACTGAGGACAGGAAACTCAGAATTAAGACACAGAGTATCCATAATGTAAGCAGAATAATAAAATGGAGGGATTTTCCTTTCGGAGACTATAGTTTTGTTTCTGAATTCACGAACAGCTACGACCAACTTATCAGAAAGAATAGTGGCCCAATCCATGATTATAGCATTGATAGCCGCTTCCATTAAGGGAACCATGTCAATATTGATATTAACAGAGTCATGTAATCCCCACAGTCTACACATCATAATCCCCGCATAGCAATAGGGAGAAGCCAAAGAAATGTTGGAGTACTTACCCGAACTTTCATGCTTGTGCTTGGCTAGGTTCTGCCTCCAATCTCGGAGGGGTTCGGATGGTGATTCATTTTCATTTGTGAATTTCTCCACGAAGGTTTTGTTGTAGACTAGCTCCGGTTCAGGCAGATGATACATTCGCCTCAGGTCATCAGGCTTGAATGACCCGAAAATCCTTCCGTCCCATGTATGGAAAGTTCTATTAGTGATGGGGATTTCTTCAATTGCCCAGCGCACCACATCTGTGTAAGGGAGAACCTGCTCTCTGGCCGCTATTCTGTGTAAAAAGGAGTCGGCCAAGTCTTTGAGCGTTGCATCAGATTTCCTTAGTACATCAACACTAGCTGTTCTCACTGTCACTTTTGGTTGCTCGGCCTCCAACAGATTATATGTGCCCTGCCATGTGGTCCTAGCAAGACCAGCGCACGTAGTGTCCGAGATTAAGCCTTTCTTCGAAATTGAAGCAGCTTGACCTGCAACATGTGTTGTAGTAGAACCAGAACTCTTCTTATTTTTCTTCCCCATCACGTTTAGGCTTTTCTCAACAAACGAACTCTACACAAGCGCAAGAGAAATCGTAACACGAGAAATAATGAAGACAAAGCGTAATGGGAAAGATATATATCACTTGAAGCGTGGCGCTATTAATTTTCAAAAAAAAATGGCTACGGATCCAATCACTGGTAAGAGATCGCATATGCATTAATGGTGATTTTAAGGCCTGCTACCCATTAAATGACCTTTACGCTGTTATTCAGTTGAATGACCTCCCAACGCGTGCAACAGATATGATATGCCTTAGACGCAAGTATTCGTTAATCGAAGGGGCAAAGTTATTAAATACGCATGCATTACCTTATCCCTGCATTTAACGGCATTTTGAAAACTGCGCTTTATCCACCGGATTTAAATATAACTTTAAAGCTTAAAGCAATCGCTTTTTTGGAAATGCCGATTACCGATGAATAATGTCGCACCGCATGGGGGAAAGAGTTACACTATTGTTTGAAAGTAGCCCTGGCGAACGCCGATAGCGATATCGCATCGCATCGGGGAAAGACCTGAGCGCCTTATGAGAGTGCATAGGATACCGCCGACGGCCGATAGTGATATCGCATCGGGTCGGGGTTTAAAACTTAAAGCGTTTTCCCATAAGAGGCCGTGCCGATAGCCGATCGCCGATATAGCGTCGCATCGGGGTGTAAGATATGTGCTCTTTTCATGTATGCATCGAATACCGCCGATTGCCGATAGCGATATCGCATCGGCAAAGACCAAAGAGCAATTTAAATGCATCTCTCTTGTCATTGCGATATGCGATCTTGCGATCGCTTTATCACAATAACAAAGATTGTTTTATTTTGGAAACATTGTTATTCGAAAAAGGCTCCAATTCACTAACACTTTTGATTATCATACCTTTTTCGATCAAATTCATTAATACCAATTAATTTTTTTAAAAGGGACCCATTTCATATGTTAATCATTTGTAAATACAGATGATATGAAATGGGGGCTTGTTGTAGGGCACAACACAGCATTACAAGAATATGATTTGGACATTAAACCAGTGAAATTTATCAAAGGTCAAGGTTTTCACAGGTTGTTAGTAGGAGCTTCTAACATTCAGGAACATGAAGGCTCAAATAATATTGAAGAGATCAATGAGATAAGTGCCATCGATCCTGAATCTCAATATGCAGATTTGACATTTTATTTGGAAAATGGATATGCTCCTTCTAATCTTTCCTATAAAAATAAACGCGCCATAAGACTGAAAGCTAAAAACTTCGAGATTATTGATGATGTGTTGTTTAGAAGGAATTATGATTCGATTTTATTAAGATGCCTTGAAAAAATTGAGGCACAAAAGGTCATGCAGGAACTACATAATGGTCCAGCAGGTGGACATTTTGGAGGTGATACAACAGCTCATAAAATTATACATGCTGGTTATTATTGGCCCACATTGTTTAAATATTCCCATGAATATGTAAGGAAATGCAGAATGTGTCAGACTGCTAGCGGAAGACAAAGAAAGCCAGCCTTTCCTTTACAACCAGTCAACATCGAACAACCTTTTGAACAATGGGGACTGGATATCATGAGAGAAATTGTTCCACATTCATCCAAACAACACAGATATATCCTTACAGCCATGGATTACTTTACAAAGTGGGTAGAAGAAATTCCTTTGAAGGTAGCCAATTCTAAAGCAATTATCAACTTCATAGACTAGTTCATCATTACCAGGTTTGGCGTACCTAATGCTCTCATTTTCAATAATGCATCTTATTTCTCTGCAAATACCATACTTGAATTTGCTATTAAAAGAGGGTTTAAATTTAAATACACTACAAACTACTACCCTCAGGGTAATGGTTTAGCAAAACTGACCAATAAAAATCTTATCAAAATCATTAAGAGAACAGTTGATCAGAATCTAAAGAATTAGCACAAATCTTTAGTATTTGCACTATGGGCAGATCGCATAATGCAGAAGGCCTCAATAGGCACTTCTCCATTCAATTTAGTGTATGGAAAGGAAGCTGTCATACTAACCAACTTAGCGCTCCCATCTCTAGCCTTAGTGCAGTTTATTGAAGAAAATCTCTCATCTTCTATTTAATTGAGATATAATCAAATCCTTAAATTAGAAAAAGAAAGGGAAAAAGCCAGAATAACACATGCAAAGCATCAACAGGTTATTAAGTCTTCTTTTGATGCAACTTCCACCCGCCCAAAATTTTTACAGATTGGTGATCTTGTTTTGAAATGGGACAAAGCCCACGAAGATAAAGGTAAACACAGTAAATTTCAAAAAATGTGGCTAGGACCGTTTCAAATCATCGAGAAGATAGGCCCATCAACATTCATATTACAAGATCTATCAGGAAAGAGAGATTCTCTTCCTGTCAATGGGCTTATTTTGAAGAAATTCTTTACTTAAGGAGGTAACCCCTTCTTATTTGTAAATATTCAATTTGCAGTTGTATTTGTGTGAATTTGCAGTTTTGTTTGTTTGCTAGAAAATAAGGTTGTAAATAGCTTTCTATTGGCCTTACTGTTTTGAAGGTTTCTTAAAGAAAATAGTGTTAATATTTAGTTTTGATAGATGAAATCCTTAAAGGAAAAAAAGGAAATGCTAGGGAATTAGATAGAATTAAACTCTAAAAACCTCTTTTATTTTTGTAAGATCTTTTAAAATCTTAAAAACAATGCAAATCATTCCAAGTTGTTAAAGCCCAAATGAGGTTATCTATAAAAATCAAAGGCCTATCCAAACTTCGCATCTACAACTCTTGCACTGTCATTCATATTCTCTTAAGGAGTAAATCATTCACCCCATCCACAAAGATTGTGATTTTTCAAAGTGTAATTCTAAAATATGTTAGATATAAAAGATAAGAGGTCTCATTACGAGCCTGCTCACCATGATCATAGGGAACTAATTAAATTGAAATTACAATACTGCATATCAAAACAGGGTAATGGCTTATAATTATAAGACAAGGGGTCTCATCACAAGCCAGCTTGTTCAGTTTAATTACAACCAGTGAATGGCATTGTCAATAGCTGGCCACCAAACCAAGATAATGGCTTTTTATTTTTTAAAATAAAAATAAAGAAGATGGAAAATGCAATAAAGAAAATATGTGGAAACATATATTTTTGGATTTAATCTTAGAAATTATACTCTAAAATGGATGGGACAATGAATTATTGAATGGTTAAAATGTAACCCTATCGAGACTATAAACGTTTGCTGGCAGCAGAGGCTCTACCTATGACAAACAGAGTCATTTTATAAGCTAAGTTGGAGAAATCTTCTTGTTTTATCTTTATCAACCAATCAAGGCTTAATTGAACTTAGAATGTCTTTATTTTTAAGATGAAAAAGAGAATGCAGATATTTTTTTCATTATATTCAGAGTTCATGATTATCTAGTTGTTCTTAGATTTTTCTCTATACTCAAAGGTTTTCAAATAAAGAAAGTTAGAATATTGCATTACTTTCTCAGAGATCACTGTTTCTTCCAGTGAATCGCCAATTGTTGTGTTGTACAAAAACCCCCCATTTCTTTATAAATTTTTACCAAAAAACTTTAATTAGAAATAGGTCCCTTTTTAATAAACTTAGAAAATTAGTGATTCAATAAAACCGCTTGCCTGGCATTAATCATATCATACAAAAGGTCCAATGCAATAGAGTTATTACCCAACACCTTTTGATAAAATGTGAAATATCCTTTTGAAAGTCATCATAAGTAACTCTCCGATGCGATAAAGTGATCGAAGATCACATATCGCAATAATAAAAGGATGCACTCAAAAAAGATCCTCATTAAAACCTCCGATCCGATAATGTAATCGCAATCAACAGTCGGAGGTATCACACAACACATAGCAACAAGGACTTAAAATCCCCCGATTGTGATATTATAAAAGAAAGGTGCTCATTTCAAGGAAACCTCGTTAAAAGGTATTGTTTGCGAATATAAATTTTAAAAGCAATAAACCAAACTATTCGTTGAACATATCCTGCCTTATTATATTTTCCTTTATCACAATCAGAGCTATTAGTTTGAAGCGCTAAGCCCGACCCATTGAATCTCCTGATTATGATTCGCGATTTATCGTTGATCGCTGATCGAGGAGTTCTAAAGACACGCTCGAAAGGATCATTAAGCATATGGCCGATGCAACAGGTAATTATGACATTTATTTACTACGATTGGCGGATATCATGGTTATTAATTTTGTAGTTAAGGGTGAATCCTTCAAGGATTTCACCCATGGTGATTCTTAATTACATTTGGTTTATCATATGCGAATTCCCTTAACTGTTTTGATTCCGTTTTAGCTTTCAGCACAAATATTTCTCTGAAAGTAAAGAAGGAAAAACCAGCAGCAGAAGGAGAGAGAAAACCTGAAGCTAAGAAGGAAAAGGGGGAGGAGAGGGCGGAAGAGTGAAGAGGTGAGATCTGGAATCCAGCTTCTACTTAATTTCCAACCATCATCCCTATTAAGGTTTTTGGCATGCCTCTCAATCTAAATCGCTTCCTTGAGTTTCCTGTGGTGGAAATGAGCAATTTTAGCAATGACCTTAGATTCTTCAATGCAGACATGGTGCTTTCATTTATCAGCATGTTCTGCAAGGGTTGATGTGCGGGAGTGGTTTTTTCTGATGTCAAATGCGTGCTCACTGATTCTCTGCTTAATAGATATTCCGGCTTCTCTAATGTAGGGGATACCACAGGAGCAGGGAACGAGGTACACCCCTTTTGAGTCCTTTCAGTCAATAAGTTCCTTAACCGATCTAAGAGAATTTTTAATGGTATTGAGAGGTTTGAAGGAAAAAGAGACATTACTCTTCTTAATAATATGGGTGATCCTATCAGAAGTTCCTTGGATATACGGGAGATAAACCTTAGAGATAGGATTAAAAAAGGGTGGGTTTAACCCTAGGATATTTGCTATCTCGAAGAAAGGCCTTAAGGCTATAGGATCTACTATACCCATAATTTTCAAAAACCTCAAGTAGATGAGATTTCTCCTAATCAAGATGGTCGTCATCGGATATTCTTAGAGCACGGGTAGCAAGAGTGTTGAGAACCCTGAATTTTTTAGCAGGGAAATGATGAGAATTGGAATGGAGGTACTGTTCTGTGTGAGTCTTCTTTCGAAAAACTTGGTGAAAGACGGAACCATCCTCTCTCCTAGAAATGAGGATTTCAAGAAAGGGAAGGCGACCATTCTCCTCAAATTCCAAGGTGAATTTAATGGAATCTAATTGATAATTTAGGCGCTTGAGAAACAAATCAAGTTTCTCTCGACCATGAGGCTAGATGACACAAGTGTCATCGACGAAGCTCTTCCATTTTTTAGGATGGAATTTGGCAGTGACAAGGGCCTTGGTCTCAAAATCTTCCATAAACAAGTTTGAAACAATGGGGGAGAAAGGGGAGCCCATCGCAATGCCACAGGTTTGTTCATATAATTCACCCTGGAAACTAAAGAAAGTAGAGGTGAAGCAAAGTCCAACTAACTTAGCAGTGTCTTTATTAGTGACCCGATTAATGATATCAATGGCTTCTTGGATGGGGACTTTGGTGGATAAAGAGACAACATCAAAGCTCACTAATAAACCACTAGGATATAGCTTGATATCTTTCCACTATTGAATAAAGGAGGCAGAGTCTTTCACAAAGAAATCAGTGCAACCAATGGAAGGTTTGAGCTTCAATGCAAAGAACTTGGCAAGAGGGTAGGTTGGACTTCTTATGGTATTAACGATAGGCCTCTTATGAATCTTCGGAAGGTCGTAGATTCTTGGGGTAAGGGGGTTGCTCTCAATGAGTTTTTAGGACAGGGGATTGAGAGATGGATATGCTTTGATCACAGAAGCAACCTCTTTAGAAATGGACTTAAGGGGATTTTTCTTGAGCTTGATGTAACACCCACTATTATAAATATGATCCACCATTCTGTGGATGTAATCAGATTTGTCAAGAATGACAACAACTCCACCTTTTTTTGCCCTAAGGATGACATTGTCGGGGTCATCCCTTAGGGATTTAAGAGCAAGAAACTCGGCCCTGCTAAGCTTCTTCTTAGGAGGTTTAGCCTTCGTAAGAACCATGACACAACCTTGTCTGATAGTCTCCTTGATATTGTCAGGAAGGTCCTTGATCCCGAATTCAATGCTATAGATGATGTCATCAGTAGGAATCTTATTCGAGGCAAGGGTGAAATTGATACCTTTGTTGAGGAGACTGAAGATGGAGGAATTGAAATCCTTGCTCGAAAGATTAATGACATTCTTAAAACCTATATTAGTATTATTATGGTAATAGTTATTATTATTATTATCAATATAATAATTATTATTATTACTATTATTATTGTTATTAGAGATCTTATTGTTATGATTATTCTTATTATTATTATTGTTATTATAGTAATAGTTAATATCATTATTATTATTATTATAATTCTTGTTGTTATTATAATTATTCTTATTATTATTATTATTATAATTCTTATTATTAAACCTAAAAAATGAATTATTGTTATAACTGAGGTCTTTAATAATCTTATTGTTTTTTTGATTGATAGATTTATTCAAATGACTATTATATTTATTCAAGTAAATTCTATTAAAACTGCTAAAATGAAAGGGTAGGGAGGGCGACGACATGACTAAAGAAGAAGTCGAGATGGTGTGACAGGCTATGTCAACCGAAAGATTGGTTTTATCGGAGGCTGAGCTGTTCAGCTTATTGAAAACCAAAGTGGGGGATGAGTGGGAAGAATCCGAGCAGAGAGGGGGAGGGATGACAACTTGCGGGGAGGAGGGGAGTGGAATTAAAGCTGATAGGGATTTCTCATAGCGAGCAAAGGCCGAGACAAAGGCAGAAGAGGGCTTGGACATGAGTGGAGCTTTGAGCGAAGACAACGGGGGGTTGGTTGGAAGGGGTCATGAGGATGAACCACATTAGTTGATTCGAAACATCAACCCAATCCTTACGATGTGATTAATCTGGAAGACTTTTCTCTAAATTGATGGATCACAAAAGTCTTCGATCTAACATTTTCATGAATTGTTGAGGGAAGGCATACCCATACTCAGCATATAAACTTTTCATTACATGTACATAGATAGTCGTCTACAGATATAGACCCTTGATAGGATGACCATCCGTGTAAAGCCATTGTACAGATGATTTAGTACTTTCCTAAAATCGCAGCCCGAATGCATGAAACTAGATTCAGGGTCTTCTATCTCCTCCAATTGTTTGCTCAAGTACGAGTCTAACCATGTGAATATGTGATCTGAAGTCGAACATGGGAAGACACCATCTGATTACCAACCAATGATGTAAGCTGTTAACAGATGCGAGAGAGATCACCAATAATGATAATGATTCTCAAGGTACTGTAGTACATTCTACATGGTGTGAATAAACGTTTTGATGTCAAACACCATACAAAGCATTTCAATCGAAGGCCAGTGATGTCAACCTGTCACTGAAAGCGAGAAACTTTCCATTGATGTATGAAAGCCTAAAGGTATTAGAAGGGTTTTTCTAAGTCAACTTCTTGGATAATGTGCTGATGTTGACAAGAAGAGAATCGTCGCAGGAGGGCCTTGATCTACCCCCCATCAACAACACGAAACAAGTGTAATGATTTTGGAGACAGAATGTGACTGACGACACAAGGTTTCAGAATAGCGGTCATAAAAATGAAGGTTTATGAGTATTGCAAAGGATGAATTTACTGAGTGACTTCTCTTGAACATGTCGGTGACACTGAATGAATTGGCAGCATTGACCCAAAACCAAAGTGGTGGATGGTGTGATAGACCATAGGTATGATAACCATCAAGTAGATAACCCAACCCAAATAGTCACAAAGATGAAGTGAAAGTGTCATGTTGAAGAGTGACTTGCTACCACAAAGTGATTTATCCCTTTTCCCATTTTCCCCAATCATTACTAACAAGTTCCTCTTTATTTTTTAACAAGCTTAAGGAGGATAACATATTCTTGTAGCCTAATTCCACCCTTCGGGTGAATCCATTGCTATGTGATGTTTTAACGAGCCTAGCGAAGGTAAAATTCGGTCTTGTCATGATGGACAAGTTTGTCGCTATTTGATGTTTTAACAAGTTTAATGACAATGAGAACGTGGTCCTTTTCATGTTTAGAGAGTTTTAAAAGGGACAAAAAGAAAACTCCACAAGTTATTTTTCATAAATTTGTCTCTCAAGTCTGAAAAAGCGTAAAATAATACAAGAGAGAACCTATTGACCATGTTTGATCAACGTATTCATTTTTTGTAAGTAATCTATCTTAGTCCGGAAAATGGTTAAACTTATACTGAGTAGATTTCATTTCCAATCCATTAACGAGCTAAAAAGGACAAGCACTTGACAATCTTTTCATATTTCGAGAGTCTGAAAAGAGCTTAAAGAGGACTCCAGGGGGGTTCCTCTTTCGATGCTTAACAGAGCTCGAAAAAGAGATAAAAGTATGCTCTGTGGTTAAAAGTACAATTCACGATTGTGCACGTCAAATTCACTATATCAGCTGTAAACCTGCTCAAAGAACCACGAAATGGATTAAACATACATGTTTCATTGGTAAAAATAGGTAAAAACTATAGTTTATTCATTAAATGAACATGAAATAACCATAAAACAAGAATTTACCAAGTCATTTTCACCATTTGATATTTACCATTCAGTTTTGTGTTTTGAACCAGTTCTTACCTCCAACTTTAGCAGCTGATTGCGAGAGATTCTGTGGATCATTTGTCGTCTGGTCAGGACCAAGTAGGAGATCTACCTTTTCTCTTCCATTTAAGTTCATTCTTTTGCAATTTCAGGCAAGCTTTTTAGGGTTTTGGGGTCCCTAGGGTAAATATAGGTTTCCCTGGGATCAACGCAGCCTAACACATCGAAAATTGCACTGCAGTGCACCCAAACAGAAGGATACCTACTCTGTAGCGCATTGTCTTAAGGCCTAGGCTACACTGGGCGTAGTTGAGAAATTTGTTTCCCCTGTTTTTTACATGAAATGGATCCTAACTAAGCTTATGGTTTGATTTCAGGCTTTGATCGGATCAAAATGGCTATTTCTTCGTGTGAAGGAGAGCATGAAGATCAGGATATGGTTGCCCTAAATGATTTGGGTATTATTGAGGCCCTCAAAGACTATGGGTTGCTCAAATACTTCAGGTTGCCCGAGATGAGGACACAACTAGAACTATTGTAGTTCTTAGTTCATTAATGGGATCCAGTGGATCAGCCTTTTCACATAGGTGGCAAGGTGCTCCTTATATTGATCGATGATGTTTATTTCCTAACAGGATTGTCGAGACGTGGTGCCCATATCTCTTTTAGGTTCTGCCCATGGGGGTGAATCAGTGAGGGACTACATTCGACAGTTCGTGATTTTCCCTTGTGATATTCAAGGATGTTCATGATTTTCCCTTAGGAACAATCCTTTTGACTTTTGGAAAGTTGGTGGGTAGTGTGGCACTTCATTTGGCGAACAGATCATATATGTAGTTTGCGCTTGAGTGCATTAAGCCAACTACATTCAATTGGTGTGAGGCAATTCTCTCTTCGATGAAATAGCAGCTGACCAAAGAAAAGAGCAGAAAGACGAAGAATTTTATCTATGGTTCGATCTTGATCGCCTTTACCTTAGAGAGAATTCCATTGATGCAACCTCAACATGCATCACTGAGTTTGACTGGTCCTAGAGATCCACGGATGCAGAGGTGGGTTGAGTTGATGGCTCGACATGTTGGTCAATCATCAATCTCATTTACTCTTACATTCTTCAGTTGGCATAGTCGACAACACATTGTCATCGAGGAGAATCCATATGTAGGGATGGACTTTCATGGAGATCCAGATTTGAGGTTACCAGTGGGTGCTCAATGGGGTGGTATAGGTAAATTTTTTTGACCAAGTGTTTTTAACTTTCTAGGTTTCTACATGTTTTTGTGTTTTTGATGTTTCCAAGACTAAACTAAAAATGTTCTCATGCATACATATGTTGGCACCATTCGACTAATGGGTCATCGATAGGAGGCGGGCAAACTAGCAGGGAGAAATGTTAGAAGAGCAGTTCTCCAGGATTTGGATTTGACCGAGACACTGGTAGAGTTACAAAATCATATTGAGGGGTTAACCCTTGGTATTCCGAATGTTTGGATCGAGGAGTTACCGATGAGGCTACAACGCCATACTATTGATATACCTAGCCGTAGGATGAGGCTATTGCGTAGGATAGCTCAGGCTGTGACCTGTTATCATGAGCATCATTAAGTCTACTTAGGATGTTTTTCTATATGCATTTTGAGTTTTGAGGTCATGTTATAGCCTAAATCTACCTCAGGCTGAGAAAGGTAGGTCTAGGGTAACATCAAACCACGCTTAACCTGGTAGCTAGCCCTACCAGGTCGGGAGAGGGCTCTCTCCTTGTCAATCTCAGCAAAATATGGCAAATAATGCTAGATATGACTGATGTAAATACTAATTTTAGGCTAGGTATATGCTCAGAGGAGTTTGATTGATTTTAATTATTGTTTGTTGGATCAAATGAGGAAGGAAGTGTTGGGTCCGGGGAATGAACTTAGATTTGCAGAGGTTTCTATGGGGCGAGGTAGGCAAGTGTTTTAATACTTCAAATTAGGTGTAATGGTGAGTCTAAATACTGGTGAGGAGTTGGATAGGGAATGCAAATATCATGAGTCCTCTTCAAACAGTAGAAAACATGTAAAACTAAATAAACCCTAAGGCAGAGCACTGAAACATCAATGAATTCCACCTTTACACTTGATTCATTTAGCTATGCAGAAAAAAAGAGAGATAATTTCACACATAAACATATGATAAACTGAATCACAGAGGAGAAAACAATAATAGTTCACCTTGCCACAAGAATCCCACAAAAGGCTGCAAAACCCTTGTCTATTTCCTTGCCAAATTGCAGAAGTGATGTACGATAGTGCTCAAAGCATCCACAAGAGTCCAACCTTCACAAATGACTGAAAAAACACATGATATAGACATCCAAACCACCTGTGCTATCCATCAGGGGTCGAATCCATGAGAAGAGGGGTGGTTTCAACCATATCTAAACTAGGAACACAAAAATAGGCAGTGGAACAGCTTGCCTCTAAAACTTAGGAAACCAATTCATTACAGCTCAAAACCACCTACAACTGATGTATCTACCTCCTTGAGTCAATTTTTATCATTTTTACATCATAGTACATCAATTTACATCATTTCACATCATGAATTTGACCATAAGAGAGAAAAAGTCAAACTAGAAGAAAACTAGGCGAAATTATGAGCAAACAGGAAAAATTGGCAAATTTTCATCCTATGCGTAGCGCCATTTTTTTCTGTGCGTAGAGCTTTTTCCAAGCCAATTTTGGATGGCTTCTAAAGTCCAAATTAGGTGTAGAATAGCTCATTGGAAAGCTTGGTGAGTCTACTTTTTGGGACAACTTGCATTTTTTGATTTGGAGTCCATTTGCCCCTCCAAAAATGCAATCTCCCAAGACTGCTTCCTGTGTGGCCAAAAAGTGGTAGAGAGGGCATTTTTAGGGTGTTTTTGGCCCTTTTGGAGGTCCAAAACTTTTCAAAACTTCACAGCCATTTTTGAGCAAGCATAACTTTTCATGATGAATCCAAAAATGCAAAGTTTTCTGCAAATTGAGGTCCCCATCAAAAGTGTAGTGGCGGTGGCGCTACACACCTGCTGAAAAAACCTGTTTTTTCCCCGAAAAATTCAAAAATGCCAAAAATTTCACCAAATTTCTTGAAAGTTGGCATGTTTGATCTATGTTAGGTGCTATGCTGGGCCAATGAAGTTTCAACCAAGATCTTTAGTTTATCTTGCTCTTTCTTGCTCCTCAAAGTTCTCCTTAACTTGGCTTTTAGGCTTCTTATCCTTGTTTTACAAATTTTGTTCCGGGCCAAATAGTGATAAGCCATGTGGCGCAACATATTTTTCTCCTTGTCGGCTTTCTCAAGTAGCTTCTCTAAGTGCATATTCACATTCTCCAACAAATATTCCCGGTCATTGTCTTTTTGTTCAATGGATGTCAACTTGCCCTTTGCCCTCTTGGACTTTTGCCGGTTTTCTTTGATGATCTGCAGCTCCAGGAGTTCTTGTTTGTCAGTAAGCTGCTTGTTTTCTTGCTCAAGGAAGTTGATAATCCACTTAACCCTCTCAAGGTCAAGTGATAAGGCATGGATGTCAGCTTCTTTCTCTTTGATGACCTCCTTGAGTCTTGAGTTTTGGGAACTCAAATCAATATCCTCATCCTAAACCAAAACAAAATCTCTGTCCTGACCTTTAGAAGGCCCTTCATCATGCAAAGGCTACTTTCCTTTATCCTGTACTTGTACTGCTGAAGAAGAAGGCAAAGCCGATTTCACCCCAGGTGAAGATAGCATTTGCCTGTGGTTTGGTGAAGGAAATGAGACCTCGTCCACCCCTGGTGGAGATAATACTCGTTTGGCAATTGTAAATAGTCTCCTTGTGCCTTTTTCATAAGTGACAAACATTGGCACACTTGTTGTTTCAGTCTCATGAACCTCTGTCTGATTTGAAGGTCCTCCTTCCTCTTGTAGCACTGATGAGGTCACCTAATGGCTTTTGAAAACCTCATGTGAAATGAAGGTATCCCATGAAATATTCAGCAGGCTTAGCTGATGCAAAACAACAATCTTGATCAATGAAAAATGGTAAATGATACTGAACTGCTGAGGAAGAGGTTTCCTTTACACCTATGTAGCCATATTCTCAATATTTTTTCATATGAAATATGGGAGATTCATCATCCTCACTCTTGTGAAATGCATCAACAATCTAACATGGTAAGTATACAAACGAGAAAATCTCCCTTCACAGGTGAAATATTTGATAATGAGTTTCATGAGTGGAGCATAAGTATCTTGTAGGTATCTGAAAGGAAAGACCCTACTGATTTGCCTTTGATAACTAGCCTTGATGTAAGGCTCATAATGCTCTCTGCCCACATGCTATCCCTTATTCCATTGTTCTCCCACATTAGGAATGCCTGTTGTTGCTGCAATAGTTTCAGGTGTCAAAGTGAAAGAGACACCAGCTAGGTTCACCTGGCCATTATGAAGATGAAAAACAAATAACCTAGCATGTTCATGGTGATATTTCACCCTCTCCACCATTTCACAAAACTGGTAACAAGGCTGATGCTTAAAACATGTTACTGCAAGAGGGCAAGCTAGTAACTCTGTGAGAGTGGAGGGCTCTTCCCGGATATGTTTTCCTCCTTCATGTGGTTTTCTTGGTGCATGAGCCTCTTAGGAAGAATCATTGACAGTTTCATCATCTCTCTCATATGCTAAATCTGTTTCCATACTTGCAAATGTGGAGCGAAGAATGATGAGTATGAAGGGATTTTCTAAAGTCTATGGTGACTGCTATTTTTCTTTTTGGGAATAAAGGAATTGACTGATAGTAGAACTATAAATGAGGGTTTTGATGATGGAAGTAGGATTTTAGGGAATGTATAAGATTTAGGAAATGAGAATTAGGGTTTGGGGAATGGTAGGAATTATGTATAGGGCTTAGGGTTTGGTAATAGGGGGTAAGGTGAGTGCCAATGGGAGAGGGAAAGAAGAAGGGATTTAGGGAAATTTAATGCAGGGGTATGGGATATAAGAAGATGATCACAAGGGAGTTAAAACAGCAAAAACAACAAAACCCTATGCAAGCTTGGCAAGGCAATTTTGGAGGTAGCCAAGGTTTCATTTTTAAGAACTCAAATCACCACCATGGATGAAACAATTCATTGCTACACCAAATGAGAGGATGTCCTTACTTGTTGAGAGGTTATTAGAAAAATTGGAGGCTTGTGAAATCGATGCAATGTGTTTTGGAACTCATCCACCAGATGCGTCACACCAACGCCCAGGTGCGTAGTGAGCTTTCTGTGTGTAGCGCACGTTCAAATCCTAGTTCAAAACTTGCGCCCTATGCATCGTGCCAGTGCCCAGGTGCGTAGCGCCGGTGAAAACTTGAAGTTTTGCTGCAAATTTCACTTCTTTCTCCTCAAAATGTGATTTTATCCCTCTTTCTCTCTCTTTTGCACAAAATGAAGTCTTCCAACACCAAGGAGAACTTTATATCCATCTTGACTTTAATTTTTCATTTACAAACCCACTTTCCTAAAGTTTCTTTCACTTTGCTTTAAAAAAAAAACTCTATTTTTTGTAGTTTGGCTCCTTTTATCATTTGATGAACTGATGCTTGGATGTTTTTGTTTCTTGCAATGGCTGAAGTTGGCAAGGTGACCAAGGGCTATATCTGAAGCTTATTACATATGAAAAAATTGAAATTACATAAAATTTGTACATGAAATAGAAAAAACCCTATTTTCACCTCAAAATAGAGTTTTGAGGTAAAAACCCTTTATGAAGCAAATCATCAGTGAAATTTGTGATTTTATGAACTTATTAGACATCCTCATGTGGCTGTTGACCTCTTATTGAGTTTTTGAAGACCATGGTGGCAAACCCTAGACCTAGTGAAACCTAAAAACCCTAAAATGACTTTTGCAAATGGAATGAAATAAAAATGATAGCAAATGACTTGTACACGTGAAAATAGGCTAGCAAATAAATGACATATGGGAAATTGACAAAGAACCACTACCATCAGTTGATCCATGACCTAATGGAATGCAGCTAATCAGATGAGACACCTAATATGCATGCAAAAAGGAGAAATTTGATCACTGATGGAGGGACGAAGATACCGACACTAACAAGTCAGATGACCAACATGTCTTGGACACAAATTTTGTAAAAACTTTAAACATCTATCTATTTTACTTTTAGTTTTTTTATATGGTTATGTAAAATCCTATTCAACCGTTGATGTGAATTGAAAATTTACTTTTACATGTGTCGTAAATTTCTGTTTAACAAATAGTTTGCTAATGAACAAGTCGATGAGTTAAAGTTCTTGGAAATGTGTTGATATTGCATGTAATCAAAATATCTTTCCAAGAGACAAACTCTAAGGAACATATGATAAATAGTTGGATTTCGGACGGTATAAACATTTGTAAGTTGCAGTACAACAAGTTGTGAGTCCAGCCTAATGATGATTCGGTGAATGCCAAGTGAAATGGCATCAGAGAGGAGTTCGATCAATGCGCTATACTCAGCGATATTGTTCGTAGAACGACCAATACAAATCCCTTGAAAACTCACTAACTCACCACTTGGAGCGAATATGGCCCATGTTGCAGAAGATAGGTTCTGCGTACTATGACTAGCACCATTGGCATAACCAACAAATGGTTCCAAAGATTCCGACATCTGCAACAAATGCAAAGCGGATTACTTAACCACATAAAAACTCTAAAAGTCACACTGTGACACACACACACAATCAAAGCATATATATAGTGTTTATTACTACACAAAATCAAGCATAGTAACATTTCAAATACAACCCGTTATGGGGCTGCGAAAATGGAATTCCATTATAATCAACTAACTCATAAGCGCCTTTTGCCAAAAAATGCTTAGCAATATAGGGGCCCATCCATAAAGGTTCAAATTTCCCTGCTCCTAATTTATCAGCTTCCTGATCATAAAGCAAGACCATGTCTCCTTCTGAGAAAATGTGAGGCCTGACATTTCAGTTATATTGCACCTTTATTCCTTTCTTATGTGCTTCGTTATGCAAGGCAGCTTCACGACGTGTTTCATGTAGACGGATGAATTCTAAGAAACGTGATTCTTCATCAGAAGTGTCGGGTAGTAGGTCAATCGTGAATTTTAATCATGAAATTTCACATTGTACATGCAAGATTACCTCCAGACCATACATCAATTGAAAAGGTTTGAATCCATTTGCATTTCTTACCGAGGTTCGGTAAGCCCACAAAGCCGAGTACAGGATTAAATGCCAGTTTCGTTTATGAACTCCCATCATTCGTTGAAGCTTTCGCTTAAGGATTTTGTTGATAGCTTCAACTTGTCCATTAGATTGTGGATAATAAAGAGTAGAAATATAATGGGAAAGTCCTAACTTGGCAGTCAATTAACTCATCATATGGTTGTGAAAATGCGAATCATGATCTGTCACTATAGCTTGTGGTACACCAAATCGTGCAACCACATGGTTGAAGAAGAAAAGAGCAGTCATCTCATCAGTGTTGTTTAATGTAGGCATGGCCTCGGCCCATTTCGTAAAATAGTCCACGGTGACAATAATATACCAATGCCCTTCTTCTGGGAATGAGGTTTACATTGATGAGAAATCATAGTGGGTTAACCTATCTGTTTGACCAACCGAATCTAAATGCCAGGCAAGATAGATGGTTGGCTACCCTTAGTGAGTTTGAATTTGAGATCAAATGCATCAAAGGGAAGGAGAAGTAGGTTGCATATGCTCTTAATAGGAAGGTACAGGTAAATCATATAGAAGCTATAAGCTCTTATGGGTCAGAGTTACAGGATAGGATTTTGCAGGCAAGTCAACGAGATGACAAATACATGGAGATCATGCACAGGTTATAGCAGAGCAAAGGTACAAGTTTAGGTACAAGTACAGGTGAAGTTATAGGTACAGGTATAGGTGAAGGTACAAGTACAAGTGATCAGGATATAGACTATTGTCTGGTAGCAGATGGCTTGGTGAAGTTTCGAGACAGGATCTATGTGTCAAATTGCAGTGAGCTCAAGAAGCTTATCTTGAGGGAGTTTCATGTGAAATCATATTCGAGTCATCCAGGATATCAGAAGACATTGACAGTGGTAAAGAATTTCTATTATTGGCTGAATCTAAAGAAATAAGTGGTTGAGTTTGTCGCTAGATTCTTATGTTTTCAACAGGTAAAGGCGGAGTGCAACCATCCAGGTGATCTACTACATCCTATAGCAATTCAAGAATGGAAATGGGAGGTGATTTCCATGGATTTCATTATAGGTCTTCCGAGGACATTGAAGTAACATGATTCTATTACAGTCATGGTTGATAGGTTAAGCAAGGTAGCTCACTTCATTCTGGTAAAGACTACATATTTAGCTAGTGAGGTAGCACATGTGTTCATCAAAGAGATAATGAGATCTCGAAAGAATATTGTGTCGGACAGGGATGCAATTTCACTTCCAAGTTTTGGAAGGAGGTATTTGTAGGCTTGGGTATAGATTTGGCCTTTAACATAGCTTGTCATCCACAAATAGATGGTTAGACAAAGAAGGTCAACAGGATATTGGAAGATATGCTAACGATGTACGTGATGCACCAATAGAGGAAATGGGAAGAGTATCTACCATTGGTTCGATTCACATACAAAAATGCTTATCAAGCATCATTGAGGATGAGTCCTTTTGAGGCATTGTATGGGCGGAGTTGTAGCACTCCCATCAGCTGGAGTGATCCAGTAAATAGGGTACTTATTGGACCGGACATGTTGATGAACATGGAGCAGGAAATGCAGACTATAAAGAAGAATTTAATGGCAGCACAGTATAGAAAAAAGAGTTATGCAAGTCAACACAGGGTGTTCAAAGAGTTTCAGGTTGGGGAGCATGTGTATTTTTTCATCAAGCTAAGAAAATCTCTTTGAGGATTTGTTCATGTGCCAAGTTGGCACCACATTATTGCGGTCCTTTCGATATCCTTAAGAGGATTGGACCATTGGTATATCGACTTGCACTTCCTCCAACAGTGAAAGTACATGATGTTTTCCATATTTCATTTCTTAAGAAGTACATAAGGGATGTTGATCATGTTATTGATTGCTTTGTATTGCAGGTGGAGCAAGAAGGAGAGTTCCAGCCAAAGCCTTAGTGCATACTACAATGAAAACACCTCATGCTAAGGAACAGAGCCATAGAGCAACTTAAAGTGCAGTGGAAGCACTTTGGCCCTAAAGAAGCTACATGGGAGATGGAAGATCAGATGCGGACCCTATATCCTTCATTGTTTTCCGGTTGAGACAAAGCAGTTTTGGTTTGATGTGGTTTTTTTATGCAACCAGCTCACAAAATAGAAGAAAATATATATCAATGACTTCAAAATCAGCCTCTTCGAGGGGGAAACCTCCTTTACATTACACAAATGAATAATTCTTAGATGATACAAATGACAAAACCTCCTTTCTATATATAGGAGTCTAAGGGGTCACAATATAATCAAAGCTGGCATAACAATAATAATATAAGGGCACAACAAAACAATAGTGGGCTTCTATGGGGCACAATAATAAGAATATGAGGACAATAGGGGCACAACAATAAAAGTAAGGGCTACAATGACAATGGTAATGGCAGAATCACTAGTATTAATGGGACCTAAAATTCCCCTATCCTTGAAAAAAGTGTTTTCCTCAATGCTTGAGTAGTTTTGGATGCTTCTGTATAAAATTCTCATCCTCCCATGTGGAATATTCAGTGGGTAAGTTCTTACACTTGATGAGATACTCTGAAATTGATCAATTTTGTAGCTGTTGAGTTATTGTTTACGGGACTACTTTGGGTTCCAATATGATTTTTCCTTCCTCATCAAGTTTTGGCAATATTGTTTGAACTGGGAGCTTGTCACCTCTTTAAGAATGGAACATGGAAAACTGGGCGCAATCAGGGAGTTGCAGGAAGCTCCAATTTGTATGCCATAGTACCAATCTTTTGCAACACCTTGTACAAACAATAATAATATGCTAATAATTTATTATCCTTCTTAGCTTGCTTGAGGGACATTTTTTTATATGGTTTTAGCCATAGAAATACTCAGTCACCTACACCAAAACTTCTTTATGTTGCAATGTTGATCTTCCTATTGTTTCATTCTATTTTGCGCCAAAGTGAGGTTATCCTTTAAGAGTTGGAGACTTTTCGTTGATGCTCGATGTGATATTCCACTGCTTGAACTTTATAATTTTCTCTTAAATATGGTTTTATGGACGGTGGCTGATATCCATAAAGTGCCATAAATGGGGTCATTTTTGCTGCAATGTGGAAGGAATTGTTATACCACCATTCAACCAGAGGCAACCATTTGACCCATTATGTCTTTTTACCAGATACAAAGCAATGAAGATATCCTTCCAAACATTTGTTTACTATCTCAATTTTCCCATCAGATCAAGGATGATAAGATTAGCTATGAGCTAACTGAGTACCAAGACAAAAAAATAGTTTTGTCCAAAAATTTCTAGTGAAAATGGGATCTCTGTCTTACAATAATATTTGGGTTTCCATGTAGCTTTTGAATTGTTTCCATAAATGCAGTGGAAACTGTACTGGCTTTAAATGGATGAGATAATGCACAAAAGTGTGCATACTTGGTAAGTCGGTCAACTACCACCATGATGACACTCTTTCCTTCGGATTTTGGTAAACCTATGATAAAATCCATTGAAACCTCCTCCCATCGTTGGCTTGGAATGGATAAAGGTTGTAATAGACCTTGGGTCTTAATTGTTTCAACTTTATTTTGTTGGCAAACCAAACATTCCACCACAAACTTTTGAATATCAAATTTAAGGCCATCCCAAAAAAAATCCTTGTTAACCCTGTGGGAAGTTTTTAAAAATCTTGAGTACCCTCCTAAGAGAGAGGTGTGCAATTCCATAAGAATTTTTTGTTTGAGTTGGGAATTCTTACATAGGTAGAAGCGATATTTGTACCATAACGAATCATTTTACAACTAAATGTACCATATGTACAGGGATCTTATTGTAAATTTTGAATGAGTTCCCACACTTCTTCGTCATTCTTCCATTCATCCCTTGCTTTGTTTATCCAATCTGGTTGGATAATAGAAATGGTGCAAAGAAATGCTTCCACATCCTCATCCTTTTTTGAGAGTGCATCTACCACAACATTTTGCTTCTGTTTTTTGTAGATGATCTCAAAGTCATAATCCAACATCTTTGTGACCCATTTTTTCTGCTCTTTTGGAGATAATCATTGTTCTAAAAGATATTTAAGACTATCATGATCCATTTTTACCATGAAGTGTCTTCCCTTTAGGTAGGGTCACCATTTCTTAAGTGCATGTAGTATTTCCAACATTTCCTTCCCATAAATAGCTTTGTGTAAATACTTTCCTTTGATTGGAAGACCTTCAAAAGAAATGGGTCTTTCTTCTTTCATTAAAACAACACCAATTCCATTTCCTGAGGCATCACATTCCACAATAAAGGTTTTTGTGAATTTCGGCGTAGCTAAGACCGGTGCTTGGCACATTGCCTCTTTAAGATGTTCAAAGGCCTTCGTTGCTTCTGGAGTCCATGAAAATGCATCTTTCTTCAATAATGTTTCTAGAGATGCTGCTATTCTCCCATCATTCTTAACAAACTTGTGATAATACCCTATCAACCCAAGAATTCCTCGCAGATGCTTTATGGATGTGGGGATTTTCCATTCCTTAATGGCTTTAATTTTGTTAGGGTCTACCTTAACACCTTCATGACATACAATATAACCCAGATAGTCCAACTCTTGTACTCCAAAGAAACATTTGGAGCTTTTTGCATATAATTTCTTCTCCTCCAATAGTTTGAGAACCCTGTCAACATGTTGAACATGATCCTTCCAAGACTTGTTGTAGATTAGTATATCATGAAAAAATACTAACACAAATTTTCTAAGGAAGGGTTTGAAAATGGAATTCATCAAACCTTGAAATGTTGAAGGTGCAGTAAGGCCAAAAGGCATGACCAAATATTCATAATGACCCTCATGAGTTCTAAATGATGTTTTCGAAATGTCTTCAGTCTTCATTCTAATTTGATGATATCCTGAATGAGAATCCAAATTGGTGAAGCAAATTGATCCATGCAATTCATCCAATAATTCATCAATGACAGGAATGGGAAATTTATCTTTAATAGTGAGCTTGTTGAGCTCCCTATAATCTGAACACATGTGCCATGATCCATCCTTCTTATGCATCAATACTACTAGAGTAGAGAAATAGCTTTCACTAGGTTGAATTATACCGGCCTCTAGAATTTCTACAGCCATACGTTAAATTTCACTCTTTTGGGCATAGGTATATCTGTGAGGCCTCATGTTTGGAGGAACACTTCATGGAATTAAATTAATAGCATGATCATGATCACGAATAGGTGGGAGGCCTTTGGGAGTCTCAAATACCTTGGAATGATTGTCTAAGATGTTTTGGAGATTTGGAGAAATAGATGATTTTAATGTGGGAACCTCTAGCATACATAATTGTGAAATTACACCTCATTGTTCTTTCTTTAGAAGATTTTTCATTCCGTTAGAGTTGATTATCTTTCCTAGTTTCCCTACGATAGCCATTAAGTCAACTTCCCTTCCTTGCGAAAAAAAATTCATGAAATGTTCTTGAAAATTAAAATCTATCGTATCCAAATATTGTAGCCATTGGACTCCTAGTACAACATTTGCACCACCCATTGGAATGGAAGGAATTGGGCTACTAAATAAATATTCTTTCATGGATAACTTGATATTATGGCACTTTCGAGAGCAATTTATGGTTCCTCCACTTGCAACCATCACTTGACACTCTGGTGCTGGATATAAGAAACAATTCATGTCCTTGGTTATCTTACAATGAATAAAATTATGGGTACTTCCCAAACCAATCAACACTATTACCCTCTTCTTCTTGATATGTCCTTCTATCTTGATAGTCTGAGGAGTGGTGATTTCGGCCAATGCATTACAATATATGGTTGGATTCATTTCTTCTTTCTCTAGGGTTTGTTCCTTGCGTCTATCCTCTTCTTTTGACATTTCTTGTTCCTTTTATGCCTCCTCTTCACAATCTATGTAAAATAATTTCTTCTGAGCACACTTATGACCTTTAGTGTATTTTCTATCACAACTATAACAAATCCCTTTTTCTATTTTTTCTTTCAATTGTTGTGGTTTCAACCTTGTAGGTTCTGGAAGGCTAGGGGCAACAACACTTACATCTTTATAGTTGTGAGTGGTAGGCTTCCTTGTTGCCCTAATTTTCTTTCCATTTTTCTTGCCAACCTGAATTCCTTCTCCATTGAATCAGGTTCCCAAAGGCGAATCTCATGTTATGTTATCCTTTTAACTCCCTATGAACACATCAAACCTATTCTCCTCTAGAATATATTTTACCCTTATATTCAAATTTTGGAAGTCCTCCATGTGATCCATCATTGAACCCTTTTTTTTTAGACTTACCAATTGGCTAAAAAAGGTGTTGCTTTTTGTATCCTCATAATGTGCTATCATTTCTTCTGTAAAAATTTCCCAAGTGACAATTTTTTTACAAGAGAAAAGCCATCGATACCATACAAACTAATTTGGTTCCAAATATAAAGTTGCAATGCGTACCTTTGTGTGTTTTGCACATTATGGAGATTGAAATATTGCTCCATTTGTAGTATCTATGTTATGGGATCTTTCCCATCAAACTTACTCATATTGATCTTTGGAACAAGGTGGGTCTTCAATCCAACATTAGAGTCTATGAAATGATGATTAAAATTTCTTTTGTTCTCATTATAAGTTTCCACTACTACCTTTTCACCATTAGGAATCATTTCTTGTAACAACTTTGTCAAACCTCCTTTCAAACTATTAAACACACATGGGGAACGAGAGAAATATGAAAGATAAATCATGAGAGTACAATTTTTATTAAAAAATGATTTACATTTATAGTACAATATGTGACCGTTGGGTTTCACATCCCAAGGTCTCTTGGACTACTTTGTCTATTCAGCTTCCACACTAACCCATTGAGGATTAGGTGTCCAACATTCCCCCCTTAATCCGAAGGGTTATGTATGAGTCCAAGAAGAGAGCTGTAATACAAAATGTGCAAATATGCATGGAAGCACTAGGTTGAATGTGCTCTCTGAAATGTTGGTATAAAGGGTGGTGGTTTAAGGATGACCACCAACACTGGAACGCTTAGTGCAGTTCCCAGAACTCTTCCAAAACTGGCAAGAAGCTGAAGTCTTCTGCTAGAGGAAGTGCTCCTATTGTTTTAAAGACGGAAACCTTCAACCATGAAAGGGAGGTCTCACCCCGTATAAAAGGGAGAACTTCAACCCGAAAAGGGAAGTCTCAACCTGTGATGGTTTAAGGATGACCAACAACTCTGGAATGATTAATGCAATTCCTGGAACTCTTCCAAAACTGGCAAGAAGCTGGAGTCTTCTACTAAAGGAAGTGTTCTCAATTTTGTTCCTGGAATTCTTCCGAAACTGTCAAGAAGCTGAAGTCTTCTGCTAGAGGAAGTGTCCCAGATTGCTAACTGAAGGCATGTTCACGGGCATATTTATTTCTGGCCACAACTCTGAAACTGGTGTGGCAGGTTGTGGCTCAGGCTCTCTTGATGTGACTTTGAAGGTTGTAGATGACCATCATTTTGCCCCCTATCAGATACAAGGTGAAATGATGGAGAAAACTCAACTGCAAGATTGTTCAATACTCTAGAACAAGTTCTAACATGTGTTTGGAATATCTTCTTGGCTGTTGATGCCCATTGCCAAGAAGCGATCCATCCAAGATGAATCTTTCTTCTTGCAGGACGTTTATTTTTGAAGCATCTGTTTGAAGAATGACTGGTTTTATGATAGTGATTACATGGATGAAGATCAAAACAGTGATCTTTCAGATGGCCAACTCGGTCACAGTGTTGGCATTTCACAATCTGTTGTTGTTGTTGTTGCTGTGGAAGAGAGGCAGAGTCTGGAGCAGCTGGAGGTGAACTGTCATGAGGAGCAGGTGAACTGTCATGAAGAGCAGGTGAACTGTCATGAATGAATCCAGCACTCTGAAACTGAATGGGCTTGGCGTGGTCTGGAATATGAAAGGACAAGTCCTTGTCATATCCAAGACCAGTTCTGTGCTTGTTGTGGACAAGCTGTTCCCAAGGTCTGATGATGGGCTTGGGAAGTGCAGACTGAGTTTCTGCATCTGCATGTACAATCGCTGCTTTATTGGGTAGTAAATCTGAATGAACTATAACATTATTGACTTGCTGTTTATGGGAGTCTGTTTCAATCTTCTAAACAGAAACAGGTTCAGAATGATGACTCCACTGTTGTAATTCTTCGTGCTGTAATTGAGATTCAAGCTGCAAGAATTCAATCTGTTCTTGTGCATATTGTAGACATGTCTGAATTTTTGAGAGAGAGACTTTGCTGATTTGTAATGTGTCATCAACAGTGGATTGTATAAGATTTTTCATGAACTCTAATACTTCAGTAATTGTAGCCATTTTTTCTCAATAGAAATGCACCACTAGAAACTTGTTTTGGAGTGAATTTGTACCCTAAATAATCACAATGCTTGCAACAAATAGCAAACAATCTGGTGCATATAATGCTGATATCACCCCAACAATTAAAGCAATCTTCTCATTAGAATCTGTTGAGAAAAACAAATTTGTTTGTTGCACATAAATTTATGCCCAAACTGCACAATAGGAACAAGTAAATTGAACAAGCAGCAACTTTAAATTGAATTGGATCTTTCAAATACTCCTTCACTTTCTCGGCCAGTGGAAAAGAATAGTCAAATTCAATAGCGATTGCTAATACATTCTTGTAACTATTGATGATAGCATGTGGAGCAGCTGCAATTGTGGGATTACAGATCACTAGAGAAAGAGTTGTACATAATCTCATAAACTACAAATTGCTTGTTGTGGTGTGAAAATGATGGTCTCCCAGAACTATTCAGACACACGCATATGCCCAGTAGTTAATTCATGCATCATATGATACTCTGTCTTCAAAATACAAATACCAGATATAGCCCAAAACAACCAACGCACAGTATATGGAGCCACACTAAAATGACCAATGCGCATATATAAACCAACTCAATATTGCAATTTACAAGGGTTTCACAGCATAAATTCACCAACCGCTGATATGACTACCAATTAATCACCAACAGCTGATATGACACATGACTCGCACATACCAGAAAACAGAGTCCTCTTGTGGCAATGATATTAAAAGCTCTCGTTTGCTTTGTCTTCAGTATAAGATGAGAAATGCCACCAAAAATCATTAAAAAGACTTTGATATCCAATGCCCCACATAACATTCAATGCGCTATGGTAGATTCAAACTTCATTGTTAATATAGGTGGACTCTGCAAATTGTTACTTCTGTTCCCGTATAAATAACAAATATTTTCAGCAGGCAGTGATGGGTCCAAAGAACAGTACAAAGGCTTACCAGGAGGTTTTCTTGCAACGCCTAGAAGAGAACAAGTTTGAAATGGAAACAAAGATGCCAAAGTAGCGGATGGAAGCATAAGGAGTCTGGTCTCTTTACAACGCCCAGATGAACATAATCCGTAGTCACATTAATGAAACGGTTGATTGCAGTTGAGCGGATTCCAAGTTGTTGAGCAGATTAATGAAAAGGTTGATTATCGCTGAGAGAGCAGCTGTAGTTCTTGCATCCTCCAAATACAAGTATTTAAGACACAGGCAATCATAGTAAATTTCGTAGATAGTTGATGGAATATGTTTATATAACTTTGAACATAAAGTTTATCTATCAAATCCACGCATATTCCATTCAGACCGATTGTGGATTGACGCACAAATACCCATCACACAAATCTTTACGCACAAATCTTTATATAAGTTCTCCTTCATTGTGGATTGATTGACGCACAAATACCCATCACACAAATCTTTCAATCTATGATAAAACTCCTCATCTTCTTCCTCTCGTGCCAAGAGTCGAACTCGCCTCCTCTGATACAATCGCTATTCCAACAACCAACAAGTCAGCGAGGACCGCGACATTAGCTTACCTTCCACACTACAAGAAAGAAGAAACGAATATTTACCAGAAACCATTCCAACAACCAACAAAAACTTCAATGTTCATGATATTAATGGATTTCGGCAATTAAATAAAAGGACTGACCAAACACCATCAACATATGAATACAGTCAATGCATAGCAGTACCAGTATGAGAGATGAAATGGGAGAAGGAAATGCTACTACCAGCTCCAATATGGGAGACGAAAAGGGAAAAGGATTTGCCTCTACCAGCGAGAGGCGCACTTATTCAGGACCTTATCTGATTCTGGAGGTTGAAACCCAATGTGACCAACACGGAGTGTCGAATTCTAGATATTATCATTTTTCTCATTACTCTTCGTGTGTTGTGCGCTGTTTTCTCCATTCCTGTGCAATGATAGCGGAGACCAGCCTGGAGGCATGGGACGCCACTTTCAACGCCAATTGCAGAGCCCAGGGATATTTGAGCGGCCGAGACAGACCACACAACACGCAATCCTCAGCACGCCGAGACAATCACGCATTCAAACACATTCAAGTGCATCATGGTGTACTGTGGGGCAATATACAGTCACAGAGAGTAGGATTTGGGCTACGTTCATAAGTCGATATACAGTTGGGCAGTTTGTTTCAATAAAAATAGAACTGGTGGATATACATTATAACCAAACTCTCAGAGACCAAACGAACATGTCCACATTCAAATTATTCAACGCTTCAAATGGTTATTCAACACAGGTTCAATGCAAAAGCAGCACATAAAAATGGTGATACCCACACACTTAAATGTTTGTATTCCCTTTTACCAATATATGCATGGACTTCAAGCCCAATGCACAGAGGTTGTGCACACTTCAATGCATAACCAACTCCAATACAACTTCACTGCTTCAACACATATAATCCAATGCACATATGCGAAGAAGGGAAATTTCACTGTGTAACTAACTCCAATACAATGCACATATAATCCATGCCAGAGATAAATTAATTGTTCAATCACGCAATACATTCATCCAAGGGACCATCATACGCACTGTGTATATACTCACTGTTCAAACACAATACCTTCATCGTAGAAAATAGAGAGTAGAGGAGTAATGGTAATGAACCAGATGTATCACAAATGAACGCATATGAACCAGTGTACATTTTTACACTGCAATAATGTATGCACATACCATTCAACGCACATATAGCATGAACCAGCCCAATGACGCACCAATTCTATCCTGCTCTGAACGCTGACAACACTGTAGGAGGAGGTATTCGATGGGAATAGCAACCGTTACCCATTATCACACAGAGCGTAGATTATTATGACTGAGCAGATTCAGAATGGCAGAGAGAGGCCAAAAATGGCGCTGGAGAAATGACAGGTTGCAGCTAAAATTTAGCTGAGAAAATATTCCTGAAATGATCTGCACATAAGGGCCATAAAACAAATGGCTCAAAATAATTATGCAGGGTAGGAATACGCCTGCTCTGATACCATGTTAAACACACATGGGGAGCGAGAGAAATATGAAAGATAAATCATGAGAGTACAATTTTTAATAAAAAATGATTTACATTTATAGTACAATATGTGACCGTTGGGTTTCACATCCCAAGGTCTCTTGGACTACTTTGTCTATTCAGCTTCCACACTAACCCATTGAGGATTAGGTGTCCAACACAAACCTTCCATGTCTTTATTCAAATCTACAATGTTTACTTCTAAACCATCCATGCTAGCTTTTGTGCCTTTCTTTAAAACATCCATCCTAGCTTCCACGCCATCCATCTTAGTTTCCACGCCTTTTTTAAAACCATCCATCTTAGCTTCTATTACTTTTTGTGACAGTGAATTTTGTTGCACTTGGTCTCGCAACTTTGGTATATCATGTTGCATTTCTTTCTCGTCTTCATGAGTCATGCTAGAACTTTCAAGTTGCTTACTAGGTGTTTCAATTTTCTTTTTTTCGGGCATCAATTAATGATAATTATTCTTCACTATGCCCTTTGAATTCCTTCAAACTAACTTTTCAAACCAAACCTACTCAAAATTTAAAAAAAAATCCTACACACATTTTTACATTTTGTAGGAGCTCAATAATGAATCTGTTGTATCTTTGTAATTGCAGATCTCCAAGGTCTGAAATTTCTTCCTATAGTAGCCCTATGAGTCCTCTTTCCAACCCATCAAGTCTAATGAATATTGAATTATCCAAGGAAGGGTTATGCCAAATATCCCATGATGACCTGATTATAGATGATGACCTGATTATAGATTGGTTTAGTAGAGCGAATTTGTACGAAGTGCCACGTGTCACTGTTTCGACCTTAGGTCCTAAAACCGATATAAAAAGAACTAAAGGCCATCCTCTTTCTTTACCTTGTTACAAAATTTCAATATGATGCTCAGAGAAAAATCTATGATGATTTTCCTCAGGTCACCTATTTGAGATATAATTCGGGAACCTTGAAAAACCATAACGTCCTTAGATCATATCTCTGAAAATATAGTAAGACAAGATCTGAAATTCGTACTCAAGGTTCATCACGATTTCGGCTAAAATGGGTTTTAATTGTAGCTTCTGAAACTTTGTAGAAACAAAGTTATAGTGAACATTCCACGATGGCATGTTTGAAGCAGCGAAACCCTAGAATCCAAGCTCTAATACCAATTGTTATGCAACCAGCTCACAAAATAGAAGAAAAGATAGATCAACGACTTCAAAATCAGCCTCTTCGAGGGGAAAAACTCCTTTACATTACACAAATGAACAATTCTTGGATGATACAAATGACAAAACCTCCTTTCTATTTATAGGAGTCTAAGGGGTCACAATATAATCAAAGCCGACATAACAATAATAATATAAGTGCACAAAAATAACAATAGTGGGATTCTATGGGGCACAATAATAACAATATGGGGACAATAGGGGCACAACAACAACAATAAGGGCTACAAGGACAATAGTAATGGGGTTATCACTAGTATTATAAGGACCTAATAGGTTTATGTTGGCATGTGTTTTGATGATGTTTTGATATTTGTATATGTATATGTATATGGATGTAAATATCGCCGCAAGCCAAGTTATAAATCTTCAATAAGAGGTATGGTTGTTACCTTGTTATGTTGTCATGATGTTTTTCTTTTAGCATGTTCCTCATTGTAAATAATGCAACGAGCTAAGTTCTAAAGCTCCATAGGCAGTATGTTTTCTTTTTACTGGTTTTGCTAAGGTTTCGTTGTGGTTTAACACCGAGGATGATGTTCCCCAAGGGGGAGGGTTCTGTAACAGCCCCGATGAAAAAATCATGTAATAAAACTTAATAAAGTAAAAATAAGACCACAGGTAAGGGACACTTATTACAAGCTAAATGTTGGGAAAATATATCCTAGTGGGCATCACTAGATGTGTGTTTTGGCTAAGGAAAATTGGCAAATGCTAAGGAAAATGAATTAAAAGGAAAGAATGAATTTCGGTACATTTATTTATGAAAATAAAGGAAACTAGGAGAAAAGTAAGGTGAAAGGTCACAAGTTGCATGTGATGAGGAAATTGAAGGAAAATAATGGTAAATGAAGAAATTAGAGGCCTCATGAATAAAAAGGCTTCTAAGGATCAGTTGGTAACCTTTTGTCAGTTTAAGTTTGGAACTCTCTCATTATTCTCTCTCTCTCAATCTTGGTCACTTAGAGTTTTCTTGGTGCACTCTAGCTTGGATCAAGGAAAGGAAAAGAAAGCAAAGGAAAGGGAAAGAAATAAAGGATCAAGGAAAGGAAAGCAGGATCAAGCATCTTGAGTAGGAATACTTGCAGGTAACCTTTTCCATGTGTGATTTCCTAGCTGGTTTTCACATGCATGGCTTTGCATGTTGGTGTATGGTTTTCTTGTTGTAGGTGGCATGGTTTTGTCGGGTTATGACAGTGCTTTTCAGCCTAGCCTAGCCTTTTTTCAGATTGCATGGTATGTTTGGATGTTATTTTGGTTTTGAGATTTGGTTTACCGAATGGATTTCAAAATCCGGGGCGGAGGTGGTCTCAAGGTTCATTCCCAAAGGCCTAGGAATACTCTGCCCGGTTTTTGTAGGATACATGGTAAAGATTGATGGAGCAGTCTCAGTTTAGGGCCTAGTGGTCTAGGTTTGGATTGCGGTAAATTGTGAGAGATAAAGAGATGGAAAATTTCTCAAGGATAGTGATGGATTCTGGATGGCATTCCAAGTTTTGTTTAGTTGTGATTAGAGCACCGGTTTTAGCGTGATCACAGTTTGGTGAGGGTGGAGGTGGTTTAACCTCTAGATTACCTTGGTTGTTCTTGGATTGGTTGTTATATGAGATCCCACAATCATGCTTGGAATATGGAACAAGGGTGACTAGTTGAAAGAGAGATTTGGTTTAGCCATTTCTATGGTCGGGTGGTACGTGGAAGTCCCAAACCTAGTCATATTTTCCTATGATTAATAAAAGCTAAGTTCTCTTACTTTTGCACTAATTTATATGTGGATTTAATGGTTGTCATATCTCTGATATTTACAAGGTTTAATGTTGGTTATAAGCATCATTGTGTGACTAGTTTATGTCATGGTTATTTCATGTATTTACATGTATCTATTAAATGGATGGATGAAATACCTAATTGATGATCTAGTAGTTCAATGGAGAAGGAGATGATCCTTCTGATGTTGCTTCATAAGTTTTTTCAGTCATTTATGCTTTTTCTTGTATCCTAGACCTGTAGGTTGCATTGACGCCAAGTGTTTGACAGAATATTAGTCTCGATTGGGGATGCTTAGGCCTAGTACTAAGGATGATTTCTTATTGATTAGCATAGATTTCTGAAAGTTACAACAAGTTCTGGGAAGAGGCAGGGATTTTGGGCTAGAAAAGTGGCTCAAATCTCGGGGTCGCTGGCACAAAACTAGCAATTCTAGACAACAATCACTGGCAGGCAAGCCTATGAGAGTGACTTTAGGTTGTTGGTCACTCCCTTGCCCATAGCATGATAGTGGTTGAGGCCTAAGAGCTGCAAAATAGTAGTGGACCCAGTGACAAGATGTCTGAGTGGCTAACTTGTCTCCTAAGGGGTCTATTGATGATGTTGGATGATTGTATGTGATGTTCCATCGAGGCCACTTCCTTAAGGTGACATAGGAGGTCGAATCTGATTGTACTAGCATCTCTCCTCATGTGTACCCCTGTTGGAATGGTTACTTTGGGTAAACCTAGGAGGGGGTATTACACCCCCCCTGCAACCATCGAGTTTTCTCGATGGAGATTCCATAATATAATCAAGAATCCACATCTTTCATCATAGTACATTCATTGTGAGCTCACAATATTCCTAAAATAGGTCTTGTGAAAAGGCTTCCATGAACCAAACTACTAGTGCATGTTTTCATCTAACCATCCTTCTTTTCATTGTTTTTAAATCTAAATATACACTTGCCTCAAAATTTATCATTTCGTATCATTGCAAATATGAGTGGAAACATAGTGGATCCACACACATAGATGGTTTCCTCTAGTTGGAAAATGCACCTGATATGGAGAACCTCAACTAGAATGACCAAGTCGAAGTTGACGAAGCAAAGTTATATTTCGATCAACACATTTATGCTTGGAAACCTCAACTTGCTCAACAACGTGAATCTTATGTACATCATTCTACATAGTATGGCCCATTTATGCTCCCAGCTCCATCAATATTTGCATCTTCTCACATTCAGGACTACGAAGAGCTTGTTAATTGTGTTTAACAACATACAAAATTCCATCCCTCATCCTATCTTTGCAAGAAAGGTCCTTCTCTTTCCTATCAGTATGGAACTCCATGGGATTTTCATCCCCCTTCTTCTTTGTTTATTGATGAATATGAACGAAATAAATATGTCCTAGCCCGTAATGAATATAGGTTAAATGTTCACAACTCTGACATGCTATCCATATGGACAACAAACATCGACTACCAATTGGTTTTGTATCGACATGTTGTTCTTAACTACATCCCAAAATATACAGCGAAAGAAAATACAAAATCAGAAAGTTATCGCAAGATGTTGTCACGCCTTTCATAGAATGTGCATCCTGAAGCACATGTTCTTAATGTTCTCTAAAAGTTCTTAAGATAAATAGTTGCTAATAGGGGAATATGCACACAAGAGACATACCACATGCTGCAAAAACTCCCCCTTTCAATCTACAACTGCTCATTTGTTTCCCAATGTTAGTCAGACTAATTTTATATGTGTTTCTCATGGTCAAGGTGCCCCACTCCCAACACTTCACTTGATTGTAGCATACATGAATAGACCTCCTTCGTTGGAAGAACTATGTCTTCTTGAAGCTCCACGTTGCTAATCCTTCATTGCTCGTCAAAAACATAACCAATGGACACACATAAGCACACCCAATGTTTTACTTGTCCTTACTGACTATAATTAAGTCCCTTCTCCTACTGATGACTTCTACGATTATTTATATTGGAGAGAACTACTTCTATAATTCCCTTTTTTCACACTCCCATCAGATGCCTGCTCCGCTCATGGAGAAATCATTTCACATTGGGAACTAAAAAAAAATGCATATGTTGCATGGCATGTTCACCATTCCCCTGAAGAACCTCTTTCCTCTTGCTCTAATGATGACTCCACTCGTGCTATGCCGCCCCCCACCCTGCCCTTGTAGACATGAATGTATGGAAATTCCTTTCTCAATTATGCCCATGGAACAACATGGAAGTTAATGACCTTGACATGCTTAGGCATCGCACCTTTGAATCAAACCATAATTGGGCCCATACTACTATCCCTTCTTCTTTGCAAGAGACAACCATAAATTTCATTGAATTAAATCACTCTTTCACCCAAATCCATTCTACCCCCTCTCTAGTTACCCACTCCCTTAACATGCTATTGCCTACCCAACAAGTTGCTCTCAACATTGTCCTCACCCACTTCAGGACTACTTCCTACATTGCTCCACTTAGAATGATCACCAAAGGTATCACTGGCAGGGGTAAGTATTTGTTAATTGATTTCCTAAAATATACATTCTTTGTTAAATCTACTCCCAATGCAAACCCATTGCTCCTACTTGCTCCAACAGATGTTTCAACATATAACATAAATGCACCTACAAACAATTTTTCCCTCCGCATTCCTATAGGTTCAATGCATCCTCTTAAGGTGCAACCACTTCTATATCTCCAAGAACAACATTTCATGCCAAATACATTATAATTGATGATATGAGCTTTATTGGGCCTAAACTTCTTTCACGCATAGAAAATTTCTTAAGGGAGGAATTCCCTTCACATCGTAATTCGCCTTTTAGTAATTGGTCTATCATCATCGTTGGTGATCTTAGGAAACTAGCTCCTATAAAATACATCCCTATCTATGTCAACACTTCACGCTACAATTCCCTTTGGCACATCTTTTACACAGTCGTCACACTATCTACCATCTTTCATCAATAAGGGGTGGACCTCGCTCAAGTTTCATTTTTCCAGCTACTTACAAATATCAGGAGTGCAACACCTAATATCGAGGACTAGAACCTCCTCATGCCAAGGGCAAACTCCTCTTCATCTATGTACGACAACAAAGAATTCGATAATTCAATGCAATTATATCCAACCAACCAAATTGTTGCATTACATAACAAACAGATGCTGAAAAAATTGAACACGCCAATAGAATGATGCTATGCAGAGAAAGGGAAACACCATCTTATTGCTACATAAGAAGAACATGAACAGTTGGATGCAAAAGTTCTTATTTGCAGTGAACACAAATTTTTTCTCACATGTAACTTGTGGGTTGAATAAGGATTTGTCAATGGAGCCCTTGGGAAAGTTGTTTCTATTTTCTATGCACCTGGATCAAAATCCCTTGAGTTTCCATCATTTGTTGTTTCTTACTTCTTCCAATACAAAGGCCCACCATGGGATGCCTTCAACCCAACTTAAATTCCAATTCCGCTGATAACGGGAGGTTATCACAAACAAATTGCACTTCAAATACAATGGGGGTTGACAATACATAAATCACAGGGAATGGAATTACCAAAGGTTACAGTGGACATTGGAAACACACACTGACAAGGCTTAACATTCATTTCCATCTCCATTGTTAGAAACTTGGATGACCTATGCATCTCTCCACTATTTCCCTTTAGCCACTACTCTCGCATGCAAGGTAATGCTTACATCAAACATCGGCAACAAGAGGAATCCATATTGACTTCCAAGTCTATACATCGAGCCATAATCTCACTTACATTTTAAATATGTTTTCCATTTCTCAAAAAAATAAAACTCTCCTTGTCTACAATTTCCTATCCTTCTATTACATTTTACATTTCATAAAAAAAAAATTACACTTTCCTTTACCTAAAAGAATGGATTTCCACTTATCACATTCAAATAACTCAACAACAATTGTTTTCCCCCTCTTTCAGACTATCAAGATGGATAGCGAGTACCTTTCAATACTATATGGATACTGTAAAAAGATACGTGGACAACAAGTTGCTCTTCTTGACATAAAGGCCAGATACCTTCCACACCCCATCTTCCTTCTCCGTCATCTACAACTAACTATTGACCTTCTCAATAAGATGAAGGCCTTCCCACAACGACTTATACATGTTCATGAAATAGATACAATAAGAATGCTTCGGTTGGATTAGTAGTCCCGTAATTCTCATCTTGGTAATTCCATAGATACAAACTGGTGTTTCCATTTCCATTCCACACTCTGTATATATGAATAGTTTCTCTTTCAATATCATTGCTTCAAATTCAATGTAAAAAATAGAAAATGTAGTGTGCTTGGTTCAACCTACTTTTGTATTGCAATGAATGCAATATTTTCCAATTTTTTTTCACATTTTCGCTCAATAGCATTGATGCAATTTAGTTTGCACCTCTTCCTCTGTTTCAGAACATGTAAAAGAAACATATCAGGAACTAAAACGATCACTTTTATAAGCTACTAAATCTTGTAAATACATAATGTTTCCTTTTATTAATCTTAATGTAGAGTCGTAACTTATTTCAATTTGATTAAGCCTATTGTTATTTTAGGCCTTAAAAGAGTTTATATATTGCCTTTATAATATAGAAATCGAAGGTTAAATATTGAATGTAGAGGCATCCACCCATCATGCTATATTTGTTTCTCTATAACTGGTTTGAGATTCATTTCCATTTAGTACTCATTGAAAGTGTCATTAATTCCCTTACATGTACCATCACCATAAGAAAACCCTCGTCCAATTTTCCATGAACCTTCTCCATTCCCAGTTGGAGAAAATACCATGGCTTCTTAAAAATAGGAATTGTATGTAACCCATTTATTTAAATATTGTAGTAACAAGGTAACATAGATTTCACAATGAATGATGCCTATGTTTTCAATTTCAAAACAAATATCCTTGAAGAGGGGAAAATTTGTCTACCATTAGATGCTTAAAATTTATATAAAGGTGATCTGGCCCCACAGATTTGTCAGTTATAAAGATTTTTATTTGTGCCTTGATTTATTCTAATCATCTCTTCTTGCAAAGGACACAATTTGTTCAGAATATTATTGAATTCTAGACATTATGATCAGATGATCCAAAATAATGAGATAAGGTCAAATTTCAGAAGTGGGTTTTTTGGAACTCCATTCAGTTTGTTTAAGTAATTTTATCCACGACCCTTTTTTGTGATGCTCTATACTCTGTTTCATGGAATTTTGACTCAAGCTTTTCCCTGTAAGGCATTTAAAAATTGTGTTGTTGTTTAACAATATTGAAGGGTTTTCAGAGTTTTCTTGCAGTCATTTAAAAGTGTTGAAGCAATTTCAGAGGGATGTTCTATATGAATGGGTTTTAGAATTGGGTATTGTCCTTTGGTTTTCCCATTTCCTTTTTATCGTGATTGGGAAGCATATCAAATTTCATGCTACATAGAATTTTAATAGATTGTTTAAGATCTTAGGATTTACATACCTTATTCTTCATCGTCCCTTAATCTTTACCCTTCTTGAGAATGGGCCATCATTTGGTCTTGTATGTTGACCATTTGATAACTACTTCCACCTTTGAATCTGCAAATACTACCAATATTACTTCAACACCATCTAACCATGTTAAGAAATATGGAGTGCTATGTAAATACATCATCCCATTTCCAACATGGGTTATCTTCGTGCCATAGCTAAACATCCAAACAAATTGATAACTCATGTGGAGAGAAAGGGGAATTTTTTGAATGTCATATTTTTCAAGAGGAGGATGAGGATATGATCCAAATGTGTTATAGACATTTTTGGGCACTGCAACCCCAATCATAAATGTCCATAAACCAAGGGCTCTTAAGTCCCTAAAAGTGTTGTTCCAACCTCTAAAAGAACAAGGTCAACTGATTACAACTTCTCCCAGAAGTTCTCCATGAAATACTACTCAGAACTGGTCAAAACTGGACCATCTCACCTGCTCCATGGTCAAAGTGCGTTGCATCCCACCTAAATACACACAGGAGGTGCGATTCATCTTGAAAAGCCCTTCTATGGGGTGCAATGGGCGAGAGTGGACAAATGGCAGGGTCAATCTGCAAGGTGGAGGATCATGGAATCTTCTAGAAACTTCTCCTGTGACACTTGCCTCTCTGCATTCGCCCAGGGATGAGTAAGAGATCATCAATCTCCAAGTGGAATCAAGAACTATCAGAGAGAGGACACTAATCAACTCTCAAAATCTAACTCACCCCCCTTGCAAACATCTATATATGGATCCCTCATCCCAGAGATCCAAAGGCTGGAATTTTGTATCTTGTAAGGAAGTGCTGCTGGTTTCTTGGTGCAACATCATAGTGTTGGGTGATCTAAGCTTTTCATGAGGTGAAGAAGGGCTTTCCTGCTGAGAGGATGATGCTGGGTCAGAACAATTGGTTGTAATCCTCTTTGCTATCTCTTGATTATCAATAAAGCTATTCAAGTTTTCCTCCACATTCTTGTATGATTGATGTTATATGCATTTGTGTGGTCAATATATATATGGTCCTATATTGTTTATGATAATAGATATATATTCTTGGATAGTGTTATGCTGCTTTGATTCTACTGGTGCTCTTTGAAGCTAGGTAGACGAGGAAGCGAGTGGCAAAGATCCATCAGAAGGGAGAGGAATCAAGCAAGGAACCAAGCGCAAGACAGAGGTTGGTCTCCTTTATTCCCCTCTTATCTATTTCTCATAAAGGAAAACGAAAGTAGTTTTAGTTTGTTTGTTTCTAAGGTAGCTACCAGCCTTAGTGGGACTAGCAACTCTGCATAGACACTAGATTTCCCGATAACAAAATGGTGACTCCACTGGGGAGCAAATAGATTGTTTGTTTATCTACATTTGTTTGCTTTATAAACTTACAGACGGATCCTGAAGTTAAGCCAGCTAGCCTTTGAACTGCATTTGCTATGCTTCAGTCTATCTCCGGGTTTTGTTTATGAACTGAACAATTGATTTACAAGCTCTCTAATTGCCCTTGTGGTGGCTCTAGTAACCTCTTTAGATCTACCCCTGCGATTGATTCACTGATTACCACTTGCTCGGCCTAAATCCCTGAACTGAGTCGCAAACTGTGACCCGGAACCCAGTTAAAGTCCCGTCCCTGGTCCAGCGCACTGTCTCTTCTGTGAATTCTAGATGCATCGCACTTCCCGAGTGTAGTAGGTGCATTGCATCTCTTTTTCACTGTGTTACAGGTGCGCTGATCAGACAAGGCCTTTCCTGCTCCTAGATTTTGGTTTCTGTGTTCACTCTTTTCAGCTCTATTCAAGAGTTTTGCTACCTGTAGTCAGTACACCTCTGTTGAAGCCCCCTTCCTTGCCATTATTCCGCCTCCATTGTGCAAAGGACTGTAAATGTTTTTTATGTATTTTGAGCCATTTTCAGTTCTCTTTTACAAAGAAGTAGCGTAATCGTACTGTCGTTTCTTGATTTGAAAGTGTCTCAAGTGTCGTTTTCAGTCATAGAAGAGAATCCAATTGTTCTTGATAGTCGATTACACTGTTTCTCTTGTATTTGATTTGAATTAGTAGTTTTTCAAGTGTCGAAAGCAAGTTTTTTATTCCAAATCGCAAAGTGTCGTCATTGTCCTCATTTTGTCTTGAAAAGAAACTTGCTAGTAATGTCGATTTGAAAAATAATTCAGATTTTCGCTTAGCTTTCTTTTTACCATTCACACATTAAGAAGGCTGAAAACAAATAGATGCATGTGCATCTGCATTTAGACTGTTTGTTGGTTTGATTTAAGACAGTGCATATAGTGTGTGATCTCTGCTCTATGTTGAAAGAACATCATCTCTCTTTCCTTAGTAGCTAGGATTTTCCTTGCAAAAAGAAGATTGAACGACTGTTTATCATCTTAGATTGCATTTTAGGAATTGTACATCTACATCATGCGGTGAACCTGAAAGGCAAATTTCTTAAGCAAAATCAACTGTAAAATAAATTTAATGAATCTAAAAACGCTTTGGAACCTAACGCACAACATCTAGAAGTCTAGGCTAGAGACGTATTTCGGCATCGTAAAGCCTGGTAACTGTTGTTTTCATTGTTGGTTGGGTGATTCCTCCACTTTGAGACGATAAGTGCCAGTACGGACTTGTGCTCCCACGTACCATCGAGTATATATTGGGAGACCACAATAGGCTTTATCCTTTATCCATAGGAAGCCGTGTTTGCCGCCCTATCAATCGCAATGCACTGAACACAGAATTCGGGAAGATTGACTACCGTACCGTAAAAAGTATTCTGCAGTTTTGCGATTGGTTTGGTAATCCCTCTGTCTAGATTTCCAGAGCAGTCTCTTTCGTTCCTTTTCAGACTCCTTAAAGGAAAAGGTCCATCTGAGCACTTGTCACTTCAGGCTCATTTAAAATCGAAGGCAACTAGAGTCATCTTTTGTTTTTTCTCGACTCTTAAAAATTGAAAAAATAAGTTGTGTCAAAGCGTCTAAAATTTATTTTAATCAGAATAAATATCACCTTTCCTACGTTGGTCTTAGGTTGAGAAAAATGGAGCCCACCAACCAAGGAGTTCCCCTTGGGGGAAATCCTAGTCCCTTCTCCTCTTGGGGAGATGTTGGTGCGCCCCATATGGCCACATTGTCGCTTCCAGGATTGACAATCGGCTTGCCCGTATGGCTCTTCTCAACCTCTGTCGTTCAGAACACCGTGATTCCTGAACAATCAAGTCAGCAACTAAACGATACCAGAGTTACCCCCCAACCTTCTACTTCGTCCAATTCTTCCTCTCCTCCTTCCTCTTCGCTTGATGAAGCTGGTAAAGCCAAAAATCAAGTAACCGAGAAGAAGAAGGAGAAGAAGAAGAAGGAGCCAAAGGCGAAAAGGGGTGACCATGCATCGTCTAGCGAAAATCCACACACTGCACCATCCAGGCGTAAATCGCCATGTGTCATTTGCAAAGGAGACCACTATCATCGAGATTATCCTTACATCCCTTGGATCTTAAGGGACTGGTCTCCTCGTTTGCACAATCCGGTGTCGTCAACCTCTGATGATCATGTTGAAGGTACACCGTCAACTAGTGAAAGTGAAGCCCCTGGAGAGATGTAAATTTCCTTGTAAATTGTGTGAAGGCAATCACGTCGTCCACCGTTGTCCCTTCTTAGACGAGGCTAAAAGAGTTTTGGACGACCGTCCGGTTTCACCGTTACGACTTCCTCTTGGATATAAGAAGCTCTTGCCGAGTCCGTCACTAGTGGAAAATCCGGCTAACACGCCCTTGTGGTTGGGCGAAGCGTCTATCATTGAAGATAAACCATCTGAATCCACACCAGACAAAAGTCAAAAGGTCGAGGCGGCAGTTGACCCGGTCTTGCCTTCAGAGGATCCATCTTCAGATGATACAGTCACCGAAGAGAACAAGGATGACACTGTCCAAATTCTTTTCGTAAGCACAAACTCCGATGAACATGGGGGAAGTCTACCCGTTCCTTTATCGCAGGAAGGAAGTTCGTTAGAGTCATATCCGGCCATCTATTCGGTCCCACCTCCAAGCAACCTAGTTGTTTCCTTCGATTGGAATCTACTAGGCAGACCCCGCTTACCGGCTAGTGTACCATTTCGAACCATTGCTCAAATATATAGAATGGTCATGGCCGGTACCATCATAGATGAAGGGGCTTCTGTGAGTATCCTTTCCTCAATTGCTTGGAAAGCACTTGGTTCGCCATCGCTTTTGCCTGAGATGAGAAATCTAACAAGCTTTGACAAAGGAACCAGTCGACCGTTAGGGATCCTTCCCAATGTGCCGATAACGTTGAGAAGGAAAATCGTTCACATGAACGTAATGGTAGTCCAAGGACCCCTGGATTATAATCTACTCCTTGGACGAGACTATATTTATTGCATGGGAGCCATTGTCTCCTCACTCTTTAGAGTAATGTGTTTTCCGCATGAAGGAAGAGTGGTCAAGCTCGTAGACCAGCTTTCATTCCCCGGTTCACACATAACAAACAGTCATATACCAACCCTGAATGGTCTTTTCGTGCAAGGAATGTATCATCAATCCCCAGTCCGTCCTCCTAATGAACGTGAGTGATTCGGAGGATATGACTGAAAACCAGGGGGCATGCACCCTGGCCTGTTTCGACAGGAGAACCTTAGGTATAGGGTAGGTTTCCACAGAGGATATATGACTGGCTGACACACCCGTCCATTTTGGAAAAAGGGATTAGACCGGAATAAGATACTTCTATTAAGGTAGGCCTTTCCCAATAGAATAAATGTTTTGTCTGCAAATTGAGGGGTAACCTGGAAAAGGTAGGCCTTTCCCGATAAAACAAGTGTTTTGTCTGCAAATTGAGGGGTAACCTGGAAACTCTACTTCGCTATACCTGGGGGCATGCAAACCTTTTGGCATGCAAGCGAAGAGCGACCATTTATTTTTTTAAATTTATAGGTCCTCTAACCCTTTAAACTCGTAGGATTGGTCGTTTCCTAACTTGCATAAAGAAAGGATGCGGGGCAAAGCTTTGAAAAAATGCCGTTTTTATATGAGACATCCTTATTATACGACTGGATCGAGCAGTTTTAACACGAAATTCAAGCTCGTTAAAAAATAAACATAAGAAATGAGCAAATGTTCCCCCAGAGTTTAAGCTCATTAAAAAATGAACCAATTTCCAGTAAATAACCATTGTGAATGTATTATCATCAGCCTTTGAAGCCTTGGTCGTGTTCTCAACATCACCTCCACTCTGTATTGGCCGATCATTCACCTCCATTTGATTGTTTACCCTTTTTGAGGAACAGCTGCAAAGAGTGATCTTGTTAGCCATCCTTGTGACACTGTCGTGATTGGAAAATTCCAAACCTTACCTGGAATCAGCTGCCACCCTAATTTATCACTCATTCCTCAAAAAACGAGTCTCCTTTAAGCTCTTTTCAACTGACTCATAAAATATGAAAAGATTGCCGAGCAATTGGCCTCTCCAGCTCGTTAAAGGGACCGGAAGTGCTATCCCTCCTTTAGATTTTAATCTTTTTGGACTTGAGGGATTATTACACAAAAAGATTGAGCGCTTGTTTTGTTCGGCTCGTTAAAAGTACCGAAAATTCATCCCTTTTGTATTATTTTATACTTTTTCAGACTCAAGGGATCATATGATGAAAAAGGACTATTGGAGTTTTCTTTACGTCCCTTTTTCAGACTCTCTAAAATTGAAAAGGACCGAGTTATCCTTGTCGTTAAACTCGTTAAAACCGAATAGCGAGAAACTTGTCCATACAGACAAGAACGAGTTTCACTATCGCTAGGCTCGTTAAAACATAGCGATGGGTTTGCCTGAAGGGAAAATTATAGAACAAGCATATGTTATCCTCCTCAAGCTTGAAAAAAATAAAGAGGTACTGGTCAACAATGACTGGGGAAAATTGGGAAGAAAACTTGAAGAAACTTTATTGGTAGCAAGTCGCTCTTGAACATGACACTTTCACTCTGCATCCGAGTCGGGTTGGGTTGTTCCATTCACTGGTCACATCACCATGGTTCTGCCACACCATCCATATTTGGGGTTAATGCTACCGATCCATCGTGTCAGTGTCGCCGATATGTTCAAGAGAAGTCGCTCAGAGAATTCACCTGTGTCTGACCCACTTCAATACATTTACGCTCCATTCTTTCTTGACCGCCACCCTGAACCTTATATCACCAGATCGTTTTCACCTCCATTAAAATCATTTGCTCCGTTCCGTGTCATTGATGTGGGATTCACTAAGGCCCTCCCATGACGGATCGCTTCTTGTCGACATCAGCTCATTATCCAAGAAGTCGATCTAGGAACAACCCTTTCAGTACTTTGAAGCTTGCATGCCTCAATGGCAAGTTTCTCACTTCCGGCGATAGGTTTACATCAACGGCCTTCGACCGAAATATTTTGCGTGGTGTTCGACACCAAGTCCCTCATTCACACCACGTGAATTGTACTATAGTACCTTGAGGGTCATCATCATTATCAGTGATTCCTCTCACGCCTGTTAATGGCTTACATCATTGGCTGGTAATCAGGCGATGTCTTTCCATCTTTGACTCCAGAACATCTCTCACATGGATCGACTTGTACTTTGAGTGAAGATCGAACGAGATTGAAGACCCCGGATCTACTTTCATCCATCCAGGCTGCGATATATATTCAGGAAAATAAAGACATCAAATGTACATTATTACTGCACAGATAATCATCCAACCCAAGGGATGATGGCTCTACCAGAATCATCAGTATACACTCAGACGATTGTCTGTCTTATGTACATGAAAATGAATTTATAAAGCTAAGCATGGCAATGCCCGCCTCAGCTAGATCATGAAAATATTATGAAGATAATGTATTGTATTGTATCTTATTACAGGTCGCCTTCCAGCTTGAAAAAACTTCAGATCCTCATGATAAAGCATTTCACCCGACATCAACAGATTAACGACCTCATGCTTTAGGGGGCAACTGTTATAGACATTTTTGGGCACTGCAACCCCAATCATAAATGTCCATAAACCAAGGGCTCTTAAGTCCCTAAAAGTGTTTTTCCAACCTCTAAAAGAACAAGGTCAACTGATTACATCTTCTCCCAGAAGTTCTCCATGAAATACTGCTCAGAACTGGTCAAAACTAGACCATCTCACCTGCTCCATGGTCAAAGTGCGCTGCATCCCACCTAAATACACACAGGAGGTGCGATGCATCTTGAAAAGCCCTTCTATGGGGTGTGATGGGCGAGAGTGGACAAATGGCAGGGTCAATCTGCAAGGTGGAGGATCATGGAATCTTCTAGAAACTTCTCCTGTGACACCTGCCTCTCCGCATTCGCCCAGGAATGAGTAAGAGATCATCAATCTCCAAGTGGAATCAAGAACTATCAGAGAGAGGACACTAATCAACTCTCAAAAGCTGACTCACCCCCCTTGCAAACATCTATATATGGATCCCTCATCCCAGAGATCCAGAGGCTGGAATTTTGTATCTTGTAAGGAAGTGATGCTGGTTTCTTGGTGCAACATCATAGTGTTGGGTGATCTAAGATTTTCATGAGGTGAAGAAGGGATTTCCTGCTGAGAGGATGATGTTGGGTCAGAACAATTGGTTGTAATCCTCTTTGCTATCTCTTGATTATCAATAAAGCTATTCAAGTTTTCCTCCACATTCTTGTATGATTAATGTTATATGCATTTGTGTGGTCAATATATATCTGGTCCTATATTGTTTATGATAATAGATCTATGTTCTTGGATAGTGTTATGTTGCTTTGATTCTACAGGTGCTCTTTGAAGCTGGGTAGACGAGGAAGCGAGTGGCAAAGATCCATTAGAAGGGAGAGGAATCAAGCAAGGAACCAAGCGCAAGATAGAGGTTGGTCTCCTTTATTCCCCTCTTATCTACTTCTCATAAAGGAAAACGAAAGTAGTTTTAGTTTGTTTGTTTCTAAGGTAGCTACCAGCCTTAGTGGGACTAGCAACTGTGCATAAACACTAGATTTCCCGATAACAAAATGGGTCCGAGAGAACTCTCTAAGTCTTCATGAAACTATTAAAAAACCATTCCCAAGGCCCAAAATCATTTAAAGGATCGAAAATATCGCAAAAGGGATGCCCTTAGTATGGCGGAGAAAACTTTCAGAATGAAGAAAAACACTATCGGGAGGCCCAAAACCTGTGAAATCAATGAAAAAAACAAAGTAATTGAAGGCGGAACAAGTGAGGCACAGTAGCCGTCCGATCTGGCTGATCAACGGTCCAGATCAGATCAGTAATCACAATCGGCAAAGACTATCAGTGGGATATCAGTGCTTTATATATATAAATTGCGACAGGGATTGGCGAAGTGAATCTAGACCGTCGATCAAGCGCGCAAATCGACGGCCCATATTAAATCAGTGGATCGCTATCGAAGAATGCAGTGGAGCACTTTATGACGGCCTGATGGTTATTGCGATGAGCAATTGCGATATATCGCATCGCCACATCACATCAAAAATATGCAGTGGGGTAGGGTCGATAACAATAAAGGTAGTGATATTATGGACCCGATAATATAATAGGTGGCATTGCATATATTTTGAAGTCCGGAAAATTGAGTTTTCCTTTGTAAATCAAATTTTCGTGAACAAACGAAAAACCAAAGGGAAAAGTGTCGATGCGATGTTGCGGACCCGAAAGGGGTTTATTAACGATATTGGACAGTATTTCAAGTATGGGAATGTGGGATTTATAGTGTTTTAATGAATTTTCGTATTAAACGAAATACACAGAAACAGATCCATTCCGATGTGCGATAGCAACTAATAGGCGGACCCGATAAGGGAATGAAGTGTATTGAAGGACTTTTGAAGCCCTACATATCATGTTTTTGGCAAATTTCTCTATTAGAATGCATTTTTCCACTATGGAAGCGGAGCGCGGCAGTTTCAAAGGTTCCAGAGGCCTGAGGCATTCTTACATTACGGAAATGGTGGCCACCTCCCCTTTGGGGTGTTAAGCGATGATTGCATAACACTGTAAGAGGGATTCGAAGCATGCAAGAGGCCGGGGAGACTGAGAGACGAGGCTATGAAATGAACAGGTAGTGCGGTTGGTTTTAGAAGCCACAGACAGAGAGCATAAGGGGAGAGTAGTATTCAGGCAAACGTCGAGACAGAGTTTAGGACAGATAGCATTAGGGGAGTCTGTGTACTCATAGAGAACTTGAGCGATTCAAGTAAGCTCTTATTATTATATTTCTGCTTGTGTGTGAGGCTCAAATTGAGCTCACTATTGTAAACAAAACTCTACTTGAAGACATAATAGAGAGGCCACCACTGAAGGCTGGACTAGGAGATGTAGCCCAGGAGTATTGGGTGAGCTCCTTATTAAATTTTTTGTGTCATGTGTTATCTATTATGTTTTGTTACTACTTCATTGTCTGCACATTTCGCAATCTTATCAATCCGTTGCATATAATGACATAGACTAATCCATGCACATAAGCCTGTAATACCTTATTAATTGTCTTAGATCTCATTATCAGATCAAGTGGTATCAGAGCTTTAGGTTGCTAAGGTTAGACAAGCTTGTGCTGGACTGTTAGTGAATGATAACTAGATCAAAGCTTAAATTAGGAGAAGGAGGATTGGTTGAAACTAACCTAGAAATTGGTAGAGTCTATCCTAAGAGGAAAATGTCAGAAGAAATTCCCTTGGAATCAGACTCTCAGTTCATGGATAGTTTCATGACCATGAGAGCCATGGTAGAAGAAATGTATAGAGAATTTAAGAAAGGTCGAAGTGAAGATTCTTCCACTTCCAAACAAGACAAGGGAACAAAAGAATCTCTTATAGATGGCCATTCTGAAGGCAAAGGGAAAGGAAAAGAGGTTCCTCTGTCCACACCTCCTGATAGCCCTGAAAATAAAAAGAAGAAAACATCTTTAATTAAATTAGATGTTAAATTTGATTTTCCTGTTTATGATGGAGAGTTGAATGCAGAGAAGCTAGATAACTGGATCAGACAGATTGATGTGTATTGCAGGGTGCAGAGCATTGATTTAGATAGAAGTAAGATTTAGCTGGCCAGCCTACACCTTGGAGGAACTGCCTTGGTATGGTGAGAAGGCAGAACACAAGCTGACTTGAAGAAGCATGGTAAAATTCTTTCTTTCTGGAGTGAATTTATTTCTGCAATTAAAAAACAATTCTATCCACTAGCTTATATGCAGCAAGCTATGATGAGCTGGCAAACTTTTCGCCAATTAAAAGGGAAAAGTGTACAAAGCTACACTCAAGAGTTTAGGAAAAGAGCTTTGATTCTAGGCATTTCGTTAGACTCACCTGAAACTTTGCTGAAGTATATAGGTGGTCTACATAGTTATTTGAGACACACCATTCTCATGTTTAACCCTACTAGCATAGATGAGGTATCTGTTCAAGAAACCCATCTAGAGGCTAGAGGCAAGAATGTAAACCCAGAGATTGGGGGATCATCAAAACCCACTACAAGCAAGAACAAGGAAAAGAGGAAGCAGAAATGGAAAGAGAGGAAGGCCAACGCTGTACGAAAGACCAAACCTTCAGGCGCTCACTGCAAGAAGGATGGAAAAGATGATGAACATTGCTGGTCTTTGCATCCAGAGCTAAAACCCAAGAAGTTCGATGGCAAGAAGAAGAAGACTACTGCTTCCATAAAAAAGGATTTGGGATCAGACTCAGGTGATGAAACAACAATCGCAACCATAGGTATAAAAGGTTATCCGCTTTATAGAATGCAGAAATCAAGAAGTAGGTACAGGAGCTGCTCGAGAAAGGGTTCATAAAACCAAGCCCATCACCATGCAGATCCCCAATAGTGTTGGTCAGAAATAAGGAAGGTTCGTGGAGGATGTGCATTGATTACCGAGCACTGAATAAAATAACAATCAAGAATCGTTATCCCCTTCCTCGCATTGATGATCTATTGGATCAGCTGAAAGAAGTTGTTTACTTTTCTAAGTTGGAGCTATTAGTGGTTACCATCATGTCAGAGTAGCAGAGCAAGATGCATGGAAGACTGCTTTCAAAACAAAGCAAGGGCTATATGAATAGCTAGTTATGCCTTTTGGCTTAACTAATGCTCCTGCCACTTTCATGAGAGTAATGAATGATGTACTCAGGCCTTTTATTGATGATTTTGTAATTGTATATTTGGATGACATTCTTGTATTTAGTAAAACATGGGAGGAACATTTGAAGCATGTGAAGCAGACTCTATATGTTTTGAAAAAGGAAAATCTCTACGTTAAATTATCAAAATGTGAATTTGGTAAAATATCTTTGAATTATTTGGGTCATATTGTAGGGGGTGGTGAATTGAAGATAGATCCCTCTAAGGTTGTAGTCATTGTAAACTGGCCTAAACCCAAGTCTGCTACTGAAGTTAGAAGCTTCCTAGGGGCAGCACAATATTGGAGAAAGTTTATTGATAACTTTTCCTTAATTGCAACTCCCTTACATGCTTTGACAGGATTGAACAAGGTGTTTCAGTGGGGAGGCAAATAGCATAAAGCCTTCGACACCTTGAAAGAAAAAATTAGTACAACACCAATACTAGCATTGCCAAATATTCAACAACCATTTGAGATCAAAACAGATGCCAGTGATTACGCCATGGGAGTAGTGTTGATGCAACGTGGTAAACCCATATGCTACCATTCTGATACTTTTAATTCTACAGTAGTTAATAATCCTACATATGATAAAGAATTGTATGCATTAGTCCAGAGTGTGAAAAAGTGGAAACATTACTTAATGGGCAAAGAAACAGTTATACACACTGATCATCAACCACTTCAATACTTGCACTCACAAACTAAATTGCAGCAATCAAGACACTATAGGTGGATGGGTTTCCTACAGCAGTTTCATTTAGTCATTAGATATAAAAATGGCATACACAATAAAGTTGCAGATATGTTGTCCAGACCAGTTATAAATGTATCTCCTATACTTAAGCATAACTCAATAATGCACGAAAGCTGCATTGAACAATATGCTCAAGATATAGGCTTTAAAGATGTATATGCAGCTTTAAGTAATGGAAAAAAGGTAGAAGAATTGGATTACTATGTTAAGGACCGACTCTTGTATCATTTGGGAAAGCTATGCATTCCACAAACAGAGAGGATTAATATAATTAGGGAAGCACATACTTCTCTGATATCAGGTCATTTTGGTGTAAGCAAAATAATTGCACAGCTACAAAGATACTGCTATTGGCCAAGAATGCATGAAACAGTTTCTAGATATGTAAGAGGGTGTACCATGTGTGCTAAAAGTAAGCCCAGCAATAGAAAACTAGGCTTGTACACTCCACTACCAGTCCCTTCCCATCCTTGGGAAAGTGTTTCCATGGACTTTGTTGGAGGACTGCCAAAATCTAGAAAAGGTCATGACTATTTGTATGTTATTGTGGACAAGTTTAGCAAAATGTGTATTTTAATACCTTGTAATAAACAGATTACAGCTGAACAAACAGTGAAATTGTTCTTTCAACATGTCTATGTGCATTTTGGGTTACCCACTTCCATAGTATCTGATCGAGACTCCCGATTTGTTGGGAAGTTTTTGTCAAGTCTGTGGGAATTAATGGACACTAGACTGAAGAAAAGCATAGCCTTTCATCCACAAACAGATGGCCAAACAGAGGTAGTCAACAGGACAGTGATCCAGTTGCTCACGGGTTATTGCAGCAAGAATCTCAAGCTTTGGGATGAATACTTATGTTATGTGAAACATGCTTATAACCGTGCTAAACATTCTTCTACACAGAGATCTCCTGTTGAGACCTGTTTTGGTTTTATATCAAGGTCTCCCTTGGATTTTGTCTTTGAAAAAGACATAGAAGTTGCTGGACACAGTGATGTGGACAAAGCAACCAGGTTCATTGAACAGATCCAAGAAATTCACCAAGCAGTGCAGGAAAAATTGGAAAGGAGCCAAGCTAAATACAAGGCAAGGCATGATAAACACTGGGTGGAGCACAGCTTCCAAGTTGGCGATCAAGTCTGGTTGTATATCAGCAAGGACAGAATGCAAGGTGAAGGAAAGAAGCTAAAACCAATAAGGTATGGGCCTTTTAAGGTACTTGAGAAAATTGGTGAGAATGCTTTCCACCTTGATCTGCCAGCATACATGCACATCTATTCAGTAGTAAATGCAAAAAATTTAAGACTGTTTGAACCTTCATTAATTGAAGATGCTGATGAGCAAAGTCAATTGCCTTCCATTGATGATTTGTTGCCTGAAGGCCTAAATGAGTTGCAGGAAGATACAGTTTTGGATAGGATGGTGAGGACAACGCGCAGAGGAGATGTTGAGTACCTAAGGATTGGACTCAAAGGTTCAAAACCCAGCAGTGCAAAATGGATAGAGATTGGACAAGTGAGGCAGTTGTATCCTCACTTGGTTGATGCTTGAAAACCAACTTTTGGTGGTCCAAAAGCCTTTTTTAGTGGGAAGGCATGATCCAAATGGATCCAAGAGAACTATCTAAGTCTTCACGAAACTTTTAAAAAACAATTCCCAAGGCCCAAAATCCTTTAAAGGATTGAAAATATCGCAAAAGGGATGCCCTTAGCATGGCAGAGAAAACCTTCAGAATGAAGAAAAACACTATCGGGAGGCCCCAAACCCATGAAATCAATGAAAAAATTAGAGTAATTGAAGGCGGAACAAGTGAGGCATAGTAGTCGTCCAATCTGGCCGATCAATGGTCGAGATCGGATCGGTAATCGCAATCAACGGAGATTATCAGCGGGATATCGGTGCTTTATATATATAAATTGCGATGGTGATTGGCGGAGTGAATTTGGACCGTCGATCAAGCACGCAGATCAATGGCCCATATGAAATTGGCAGATCGCTATCAAAGAATGCAGTGGAGCACTTTATGACAGCCCGAGGGTTATTGCGATGAGCGATTGCGATATATCACGTCGCCGCATCACATCAGAACTATGCAGTGGAGCGGGGCCGATAACAATAAAGGCAGCGATATTACGGACATGATAATATAATAGGCGGCATTGCATATATTTTGAAGTCCGGAAAACTGAATTTTCCTTTATAAATCACATTTTCACGAAAAAACGAAAAACCAAAAGGAAAAGAGCTGATGCGATGTTGCGGACCCGAAAAGGGTTTATTAATGATATTGGATAGTATTTCAAGTCCGAGAATGCGAGATTTACAATTTTTTAATGTATTTTCGTATTAAATGAAATACACAGAGACAGAGAGATTCTGATGTGCAATAGCATTCGATAGGCAGACACGATAAGGGAATGAAGTGTATTGAAGGACTTTTGAAGCCCAACATATCATGTTTTTGGCGAATTTCTCTGTTAGAATGCATTTTTCCACTGTGGAAGCAAAGTGCGACAGTTTCAAAGGTTCCAGAGGCCAGAGGCATTCTTACATTACGGAAATGGGGCCACCTCCCCTTTGGGGCGTTAAGCGATGATTGCATAATGATGTAAGAGGGATTCGAAGCGCGCTAGAGGCCGAGGAGACTGAGAGCCGAGGATATGAAACAAACAGGCAGCACAGTTGGCTTTAAAAGCCATAGACAGAGAGCATAAGGGAGAGTAGTAATCAAGCAAATGCTGAGACAAAGTTTAGGATAGAGAGCATTAGGGGAGTATGTGTACTCATAGAAAACTTGAGAGATTCAAGTAAGCTCTTATTATCATATTTCTACTTGTGTGTGAGGCTCAAATTGAGCTCACTATTGTAAACAAAACTCTTCTTGAAGACATAATAGAGAGGCCACCACTAAAGGTTGGGCCAGGAGATATAGCCCAGGAGTATTGGGTGAACTCCTTATTAAATTTGTTGTGTCATGTGTTATCTATTATGTTTTGTTACTGCTTCATTGTCTGTGCATTTCACAATCTTATCGATCCATTGCATATAATGGCATAGACTAATCCATGCACATAAGTCTGTAATACCTTATTAATTGTCTTAGATCTCATTATCAGATCAGGATAGAATCATGGAGATACCTTGCACCTATAGCAACACTATGGAGGTATGTATATGTGCTTGAAAATCTCTATTTTGGTACTCTTTTGTCTATTTTAGTAACTCGTTCAAATTAATAGAAATGTTGATCATAAAAAATCTAAATTGTTTCAATGATTTTACTGGTCGGATATTTGGTCTTTGTTAATTTCAACAATTTTTACGACTTCTTAGCAAGGTTAGAAAATTTTTCTTCTAAATTTATATCACAGAATATTTGGGACTATCACCCTACTTAATATGATCCCAATATTTCATCAATATAATCCTTCTGAATTATTTGGCAAAGAATCATTTATTCCTTTGTTTGTCCTGGCCTATCAAGGTATACCATCTTAGATAAATATACCCAAGAGCCTTGGGCTTTGACTCAATAAATCAATTTCTTGAGCATGAGATTTCCCACCAACCTCAAGGTTCAAACACTTTCAAGATCTTTTGAAGCATTGGGTCATTTCCATGATGATATTGAATAGTGTATCCTAGAGCAACCTGATGTCGAATTTGAGGGGTTGAGTGTTGTTTCTATTGTTACTTATCTTTATGTTTTGGTCCAAGAGCAACCATTAAAGCCAATTCTTATACACAAATAGTGAGTAGAGGTGAAAATTTAACACTGAAATTTGAGTTGCTTGATGACCCTTGGCTGTAAAGATTTTGCTTAATGAGTGGGATTATGATCCAACACTATTTGAAGATGACCTTAGTCCATAGTCCAATACTTTCCATCAGAATTGGAACATTTTTTGAAATGTCAAGTAACATATAGAACCCCAAGCATGTTATTAATAAGCACAATAAAATTGAATAATCAAACTATTTGATGCAAATAGGTAAGGTGTGAGGAAAGCATTGAAAGAAAGAAAAATAGTTATAATATTCACATAACTTTTATAATATATCTATTTTATTTAGTTTATAATGATATATGTGTTGTCTCTTTCAGGCTTTTCTCCCCACTATTCCATGGAATAATCTCATGGTAACTAATTACTATTCATATTTTAATATTCAAGTAATGTGAGATTGATTTTTTATTAGCTCTAGTGTTATTACAACTTGTGGTTAAATTTGTTATGATTTGGTAAGATTCATACCAACAACTGCTCATTAGAATCTAGAAGTAGTCAACTTTACCAAAAATTGTAGAAGCATCCTTGATTTTTTCTGCAATTAATATGTTGATTGGAGAGTGAAGGATAAAATGATGGGGGAGCTACATGACCAGGGAAAAATGATAACAGCAATAAAACTCACCTTCTCCATGGGGTGGGTGATGATACCATGACTCTTTCTCCTCTTTTTTTAGTTTGTTACATTTCATTGAATAAGTTTGGATTGATTGTAATCAAGCATTCTTTGGTTATTGTTGTGTTGCAGGTGTGATCTTTGAATTGTAAGTGGTGCTAATTTGTTCTTCATAGATACTATTCTTCAATCCCATTAGATGCTCCAATACTTCATTGATATTAAGCCAAATCTAGCCTTTCTTTATGAGAAGGGGAGACCAAGGATTCAACCCTTTCATCCTTTTAGTAAAGGCTGCCATCATGGTTGCACCCTCTTCCCTGATAATATGTTCAAGGTGGTCATTCTTCTCAACTGTTCCACATTAGCAAACACCAATCTAAACTAGGGTATATTGCTATATAATAACACATGTTTTGATATGTACATTTGGACATATAACTCATAACTTATAGGTATGATATGCACATATGGAGTTATGATCTTTATTCTTTAGGACATCTTTTCTAAATCCGAGGTAATAATTTGTATCAGGGTTTAAATGTACTTCTACTTCTATTATATGTACCTAATAGACAATACATCCAATGAATACACACAAACACCCAAAGAGTTGATGCATCATTCCATCCCTTTTCTAATTGTGGAATTCGTCAATTTTCTTCTTTGATTGCAAATAACTATTATAGAAATATGGCATGGTTATAGTTTTATGGCTTCTAGGGAGCAATAATAGATGAGATGATGTGAAATTCCTTGGAATGGGAATTAGGAGAATCAATTGATAAAAAGAAATTTATTTATCTTAGGGATGGAAGTGGAGATTTTTTCCCTTCCTTGAAGTTAAGATATGGAGATCTGGGACAGCTATCCTTGAGGAATTTTGTTTCGAAAAATATTTGTATTTTGCAAGAATAATGTCCAACTTGGCTTTGATAAGTTTCCAAATTCTTGAGCCATGGATAAAAGATGCATATCTTTCTTTTGTTAAACATACTAATACATGTATCATCGGGATCTAAACTTAAAGGTCTCTATTGAAGGTCAACACGGAAGTAAAAGAAAAAGTGAACGATGTATTTCTTTGTATATATCCGTTGAGAGGGTGTTTTCTCAACTCTTTGTTTGCAGTACATTTTTCTTAAATCTTCTTTGTATATTGTTGGTATACTATGAGCATTTTTTTTGTTTTTATTATTAATCAATTAATCAATATGTCTAACTTCTTTAAAACCATTAACGAATCCTTGTTATGAAAGTGGATAATTGTTTTTCTTAATTGTTAAGATCCATATATGCTTGAAGCCTTTTATGGAATTATTATTACGAAGGTGTATATGAAACAATTTGTGATGAAAATTTTGGACTAGTATTTGTAATTTTTTTTTGCATCTTCTTGACTTTCCTGTAAAAGTTTATGTTCTCTTGGTAATTTAAGAAAGTTCGAAATGTTGAGAGGCTACTAGCTTGTATTTCCCTTTTTTAATACTACATTTCATTTGTTTAGACAAGATGTGACTCTTTCAATCGTGGGGAAAAAACTTATGAATTGGGCTTTTATGGCTAATGTTAATTTGACCCAAGAAGAGTTTCCTCACAACACAAGTGTTTTCTACACCTATATCCAAATGGATCATTCATCCATCTGAAAACGTTGTAGTGAATTTTGTGTCTGCATGACTGTTTTGTGAACTTATATCTAAATTCGCTTTGTTACAATACCATGGGCCAATATCATGGCTTGTCAATACCACATGCCAAAAAACCATAACTTATTTCATAGTAAAAATATTTTATTTTAATTTAATTTTAAAACATTTTTTTTATTGAATCTAAAAGGGAAAATGTTACAATTTTAGATATATCTAAACCCTCTATCATCGCAACTACTAAAAATATTCACATAGAAATTAAAATAAGGTTTTAATAAAATTAAGCTAAGATGGATCTATGCCGGTTCTTTATATATATATATAAAGAACCGGCATCGATCCATCTTAGCTAAGGATCCAAGGGATGAGAGAAAGCAAATTGACTAATTATAATAGATTAAATATAGTGCATGATTTTTTAAATTTTTTCATTATTTTATTTTCTTTGACATGATTGATCCAAAATATAGGTTTAATATTTTACAACCAATTAAGTTTTTCTAATTTAGATAATTTCTTAAACACAATACAATGTGATCAAATTTAAGAGAGAGTTGGGGAAGGGGTGGAGAGAGGGAGCGAGATGGTGAAAAATGTGGATGATAGAGAGAGAGAAAGAGAGAGTGATGGGGGGGAGAGACAGTGAGGTGGGAGAGACAGATCGAGAGGAAGGAAGAGAGAGTAGAGAGAAAGAGAGATGGAGTTGGAGTTGGAGTGGGAGAGAGAGGGAGGAAATAACAAAGATATAGATAGATGAAGGTGGAGAGAGAGAGGAGTGAGAAGGGAGAGATGGAGAGCGAGTGAGGGGGAGAGGACAGGACGAAAGAGAAAGAATAGGAGAGGATAGATATATGGACAAAAGGGGAAGGGAGAGATATGGAGACATAGAAATGGAGAAGGACAGGGAGGGGGGGAATAGTGATAGAGTTGGACGAAAGAGAGAGAGAGAGAGAGAGAGAGAGAGAGAGAGAGAGAGTGATTCGGTGGGGAGAGATAGAGGGAGGTGGGAGATAAGGGATAGAGAGGAAGGAATATAGAGATGAGGAGAGAGAGGTGGAATTGGAGGGAGTAGGAGAGGGAGGGAACAAGAAAAACATAGAGGGAGAAAGGTGGAGAGAGAGGGGGGGTGACAAGGGAATCATGGAGAGAGAGTTAGGGAGAGAGGAGAGCGGGAGGGAATAGAGAGAAGGATATAGATAGAGAGGGAGAGAAGGGGAAGAGGGAGATAGACAAAGAAGGGGAAGAGAGGGAGAGAGAGTGTGTGTATGTTTGGGGGTGATATAGAGAGAGGGAATAACAAAGAGACACAAATACAAATATAGATATTATATAGTATTATATAGCCAACCTAGATCCATATTAACCCTATAACTATCAAGTGTCAAGAGGGATCCAATCTCTCGAGGTGAAAACATTTCCCTAAGTTTTTCACTAGAAAACAAAGTTTGCACCTCGAGAGATTGGACCCCTCTCAACGCTTGATAGATCCGGGGTTAAGATGGATGTAGGTCAGTTAATATGAAATTAAAGTAGTTTTTATTTGATATTATAGTCTTAAAAATTAAAATTTCCCTTTAAATTAATTTCAAATTAGAAGTAGATCCAATTAGATTCAATGAATAGATTTTTAAAAAATACATAAAACAATTTTTTTATTAAAAAATATATTTTTAAAATTACAAATTATTAGAGATACATAGTGCAAAGTTGGCTCACCTATACACCATGTGAGGATGAAGAAGTGTTTAAGGAAGGATAACCTTTCAACCAATCTTTAACAACCTTTCAATCCCCTATCACTTGTAAGTTTAGATTTCTTGACACAATTAAGATGACTAACATAAAAAACTAATTCATATTATTGTAGTACTTGTTAGGTAGTTGTATTTTTGTTCTTAGACTAAATTAGTCATTCATGTTAGTCATTTTTAGTTGTATTACTTATTAGCTAGTCACATATTTTAACCCACGACTAAATTAGTGATTTATGTTAGTCGTTTTTATTTCGGTCACTTAAGATTGCTCATTTTTGGTAGTATTTCACTTGGAAAAGCTGTGGTCACTAACATTTTTAGTCACCTAGTCACTAATTGCTCCTTTTCTACTAGTGAATATTGCAGTTGCAACTATCAAATCCACACAAATGTTGTTCAAAATGATAGAGTAAAATCTTATTTCAAAATCAAATAACATAATTTCATGCAATCTCTGATCCATAAGCAGATGGAAAATATTGAAAGTAACAAATTTTAGAATTCAACTTTATAATGGAAATAAAACCTACCTAGGCTCAAATTTAACTGTGAACCTATGTTCTCGATTTAAACACCACAACAACTCTCATATGCGTTAGAAAAATGTAGAGAGCGGAGAGAGCAATTGAACACACAACACAAATCACACTATGGTATCACACAACACAAATTACACTATGATATCTTTATTGATCACAACAGTTACACATATATAGGACGTAAATCTCTGACTTCCACACATCTAGACCATAACTACAACTCATACATAGGAAACAACAACTTCTATATTGATGTCTCAGAACTCCCAATGACAACTCATGACAACACATTGAAGCATTACTTTGAATGCCCTCCCTTTATGCTTACATGGAAAACATTGAAAAAAAATATTACAGCGAAAAAGATAATCTCTATCTGACTCATCTTCATCAACAGTCACATCCACTATGGAATCTCGTAAACACCGCTCTTTCACCACCACATCTTTGAGCTATCACTTGACCTTCATTTAAAACGTAACTGCCTCTAACCATCGTTGATGAACTTTGCAAGATCAACAATATTGACACAATGACTCGTCAGGGCTTCTGTGATAAGAGTCATCAAGCAATGAACCATCCTATGGACCAACTATCATCTGTCAAATATTTCACTTTTGGCTATCCATCAGTTGCTAGGATGGAGGTCTAGATACTGAATGTGTCCAAAAGTTGATAAAAGAACTTGACCTTACTAACACACAAGAATTGATATTTCAGACATCGGGGCTTCCATTTTAAGAACTACCAACCCTTTTTATAACCAATAAAAACACACAAGAATTGATGTTTTGGACACCGGGGCTTCCAGTTTAAGAACCACCAACCCTTTTTATTTCTAATAAAAACACAAACACGAACCACAAAAATTTATAGAGACAAAATCAATGGCTGCTCTTTATTGATCTGTCAAGATCAGATCAAATATAATAATAATAATAATAGCTTTGCATATTGGTATTTTCCATCAGATCTGCAGTGTTTGGGTCTCAATCTCTGGATAAACAATACCACAATTTTTTTATTAGGTCAAATCTAGAATGAGAAATGCCAACATTCCACCTGCATTCTGCAACTATACATCTTGCTCCATCTGATAATCTCCAGAACCACTATTTAAAACATGTAGATATTTCTCTCAATTGTAGATCCAGACTAGATCAAACCAAATTTATGCTGATTCAACTTCTTCACGAGCATATCCCCTCTTATTTTACAAATATTTGTCCACAATGGAACTTCACACAACAACAAAACACTGGATCTTCACAATTCTCCTTTGCATGCAACTATCCACAATCCACACACAAATCAAATATTCACACAAACAATATATCAAACACTATATTAAACTAATATATGTACAAAGGAGTATCATGGCTAAAATTGCATGATCTCAGCCCCTCTCATGACAAAGTCGGGGCTGAGCCAACTCTGATACCATGTTAGAAAAATTGAGAGAGCAGAGAGAGCAATTAAACACACAACACAAATCACACTATGATATCTTTATTGATCAAAATAGTTACACATATATAGGATATAAACCTCTCACTTCCACACATCTAGATCATAACTACAACTCATACATAGGAAACAACAACTTCTAGATTGATGCCTGGAAACTCTAAATAAACACTGATGAAAACACATGAAAGCATTACTTCCAATACTATGAAATTTGAGCATATAAATCACATATCATACTAGCTTTGAAACTGAAACTTGAAATTGTCTTAACTATGAACCCATATCCCTTAAATTAGACATTTCCTTTCACTGCACAACCCAATCATTTAACAAAGAAGACATCCTATTATACCTACTCAATCTACTTGGATACTTCAACTTCCCTTTAATACCTATTTGATTAGGGGAGATACAATTACAACTATATTCCTTTTACTGCACAACCCAATTATTTGACAAGGAGGACATCCTATTATACATACTCAACCAACTTAGATACTTCAAATTTCCTTTAATACATATTTGATTAAGGGAGAAGACAATTACAACTATATTAACACATGGATAAACATATTGACGAATGTAAAAAATAGTTATGGCTCCTGTTATGACACATTGAGAATTCATGACGGGAAGAAATGCATAATTGCATATCTAATATATGCATTTTGAAAGCGTACTCAACTAATGGATGCAGGACTGAAATGCATAATTACATATATAATGAGATTAATTTCGGTAACTAGAGAAAGACGAAATAAAAGCTCCACCATTAAGATGATCAACCTAAAAAATGATGATCTATTAATTTAGAAAACAAATATATATATACATAATATTCCATGAATTTACCAAAAAAATATATATACACATAATATACCACGCAAAAAAAACATAAAATAACTCTAAAAAAGATGTGGAAAAGAACTATACAACGCTAGATTTTCTAATAATAGAGAAAGACATTCTCAACAACCCAACTTGTATAGAGCGTTTTACAATTAAAACGTTAATTATGAAGAGCAATTACAAGATCTCAACAACACTTGGATAACGTTCTATTTAATCTTAGATAAAATACAAGTATTGTATACATAGGCTACTTCTCTTATGTTTTCATAATTTTATATTTATCATATTTATTGTTATTCATATTTTTTTCAAAGATTAATCGTTGTTATTTTTTAGTCTAAATGCACTCTACTATTTTGAATCGGAGATGTTTTTATTTTCTTAAAACGAAGTATTAGTTAATAATAATAATAATAATAAAGTATTATATTGATTCAATTAAAAAATAATTATTTAATTTAATTTAATTTTATATTATAATTATAATTTTTTTAATAAAATTATAAATACATTGTACATGTCATATTAAAATAATAGTGATTCATAATTATTTTTATTTCAAACTATATAATTAATAAATATATATGTAAAACTAAAAATAAGTAAGAATATATATATATATATATATATATAGTTAATTAGGGTTATTTATAGTGTTTGAGAAGAAGGAATGTAATTGTTTTTGGCAATCTTTCCCACTAATATTCATAGTATTTACAATATACCTTATATGGAATAAATAAAGTTGTACTTCTGAAATATATATTTTTAAAAAATAATAAAATATGGAGTTCACAATATAGATAGTATAAGTATATTCTTCTTATGGAATGTACAACATTGTGTATCTATATCTATATCTATATATATATATATAATGGTTTTAATAAAATACAAAATAAAAGTATTTTTATACATTGAGCATTGATATTCATAGTATCTACAATATACCTCATATAGAATAAATAAAACTGTACTTGTAAAATATATATTTAAAAATAATAATAAAATGTAGAGTTCACAATATCCACACTATAAATATATTCTTCTTATAGAATGTAAAGCATTGTACTTGTAATATATATAAAAAACATGTAACTATATGTATTACTAGGGTTTTAATAAAATAAAAAATAAGAATATATATATATATATATATATATATATATATATATATATAGGAATTAGTGTAGATCTGTTTTAAATTTTGATCTATTAAGTGTCTAGAGGAATTAAATATTTTTGAGTTTAAATCTTTCCTCAAATTTTATACTCCATACAAAACATTTACATCTTGAAAATTTTCATTTTAATGTATTTAGAATTAAGATAGATCTATAATACTTTGAATTAATCTAAAAAATAAATACTCTAATAACCATCATTTTCATTTCAAGCACATTAATTTCACTTAAAAACAATCTTACTCATTTTCTTGCTTTCACTAAAATTTTATATATTAAATTTCAAAATTAATTTTTAATTCAAATCAAAATTTTAATTTAAACATCATATATCAGGTATCATAAAACATATTTATCACAAAATTATTACTTCTACAAAAGTAATTATAATAAGCATAACATTTAATAAGAGTTAAACATACCACACATTTTGAAGTATTAAACCCTCTATAAAAACATCCCACCTCCTAGGGAAAAACCTACTATGAGAAGGGCATGATTGGCCCCTTTGGGAAAATCATTGGTTTTGGGATTATGAGTCATTTTTTTATTATGTTTAATCTTAAAGGAATGGAATTAAGATTAATATTTTTTGGTAGAAAAGAAATTAAATTCTAATTATTAAATATAATAAGTTAATTACTAATTTATCACTTTTTATTTATTTTATTAAATATTATATTATTCTTTACTAATGAATAATATAATATAGTAGCCCACAGGGCTTTGGATTGACCGTGAATGGGTGCATTGTTAATACACTTCTTGTGATCGGTTACTGGTTCAAATCCCCCGTGGGTGCTTACCAACAAAAATACTAATACTAATAATAATATAATATAGTAAATAATTATTGATTTATCAATTTTTATTTTATTTATTAATATTATATTAGTGCAACTATATAAATTAAATGTTTGGTAAATTCTCACAAACATCAATTCATAATAAACACTCAAACACTTCCTTCATTATAAATATGACATTGTTAAAAAAATAAAAATAAAAAACTAATTAAATTATAACTTTATTTAACATTTTTATTATTATTAAAGAATTAATATATAAGTTAAATATATATACATTTAAAAAAACATGGAACAAGCTTCTTAACCATGGAGATTTACCCACATTTTACTATGGAGATTCTTAATCTATAAATAGACTTTGTTACAATACCATAGGTGATACCAAGGCTTGTCAATACTACATGTAAAAAAAAACATAGTTCACTTCAAATGACAATTGTTCATATGTCATTTTTTAAAAACTAATTTAATTAAAATGACAAAAAGAGCATAGCAACTTTAAAGATAGATCTAAACTTTTTATTTGTATATACTATTATGAATATCCTAAAATATCCCATAAAAGTTGAATCCCGACTATCCACCTAATAATTATCAATAATTAAACTTAGTTTCTTGAAACCTATTTTAAAATAAACAACCTATAAACATAATAATTTTCAAGCTTAGTTTCTTAAAACCCTATTCTAAAGTAAACAACCGATAAATACTAACATTTGCATCAAAAGGGTGCAAAGACACGCCGATAGAAATGTAGATGAATGTAGAGTGTCATAGAGGTATTGTTGTAGTAAACAAGGGTGTGGACGTAGAAGGTACCAGGAACCAAGAGATAGGGGGGAATGGAATGGAATTGCTAAAGTAGAGGGTTGTGTGTGGGACATGGATGTGCTATCAAAATATGACAAGTTGTTGGGGTGATCAAATGCTTCATAGAAGCACTGAGGAGATAGAGATAGACTCAAAGACATTTAGTGTTTAGTTTTTATATTTAGCCATTGATACCAAGTCAAAACCTATTTTTAACGAGATAACTGCTACAAGTTAGAGATGCCTCCATTTCCATGCAATCTAAAAGTCTTGGTTGGCTTGTTCTTAAACCCATTATGGAAAATCTCAACATCTCACTCGCAAGAATTGAACTTGGGTGGGGAGGACAACAATCATTTTTCCTAACCTCCCTTGATAAACCCAGTTGACAAGCTTGATATCACTAGCAATTGTCCCAAAAGGTACAAAGAGAGGCCGATAGGATTATTAAATTGGAATTGTTGAATTTTTCTAGAAGAATTAATTGATTCGTGGAAAACATTGTTTTCTAGGACTAGATCATTGTGCGATTACTTTTCTTTAGATGTTTTGTTTATATCTATATTATAAAGAACACATTGAATGTCTTATTTCATTTTTGCTATCCTTACTAATATCTTTTCGGTGCTTTTTCTTGATCAATTTGATGAAATATTCCATTATCCTTTGGTCAAAGTCCTCACCTGCATATTAGTGTACATCTCGGTAAGTTCAAAGCTCGAAAGTCAACCAAAAAAGTTAATGGCAAGAAAATACTCATTTGAAAGATAGATAACGAAAGGGAATTGATAGTTTTCCAGGTGGTCCAAACTATATATATTTTTAATTTTATTTTATACTCAATAATTATCTTATGGTTTTATGTTGTTATTTTTTGAGTTCACTCATTAAATTTAATTTGTGATTTCAATGCATTCTCGTTAAGTTTTAGATAAATTAGATTGGAAAATAAATCAGAATTTTTTTAAAAAAATCAACCTTAAAAACAAATATATATATATATATATATATATATATATATATATATATATATATATATATATATATATTTTATAAAAATACATAATAAATTAATTTAATTTCTTTATTTATAAATTTTAAAATATTTAATTGTTTAAGTTAATTTAATATATTATTATGTATGTATTATAATAATAATTAATATTAATATAATTAATTTTTGTTGTGATGATAAATCATATTAGTTTGGAAGAAATTAATAACTTGAAATGTGATTTATCAAAAATACATTATAAAAATTAATATAATTATCATTATTATTATTAAATATTTTACTAAATAACCTAATTATTTAATAAATATTATTATTATTATTAATATTAACATTAATATACTTATCATTATTATTATTAAATATTTAACTACCTAACTTAATTATTTAAGGCCAGGTCTAATGAGTAATTGTGTGAATGGTCAAAAGTGATTGCCCAAAAGAAAATTAAAAAAAGTGTAGTGTTTGAATCATATTTTTGATGGTGAAAATAAATTCAACCCCATCAAAAACTTCCAAAGCATCTAAAATCTTGAAATTTGACACATGTAATCTAAATTTATGAAAATCCTAAAAAACTTTACAAATTTTTATCAAAATCCAGACAAATTTACAAACTATATGCAGTAAGTGAATATCAATAGATATATGTCGCTCTGTGCTTGAACGGTTCAATTCGAGCAAGATGTGTGACGTTTAGTCCGAAAAATATTATGCTTTATCTGCTATTATCTTGCACAGGGAAAAATGATTCCTCCAATTTGCTTGTCGAGATGAGTTCATCTAGGCTCCCAGTGTCAACTCAGCTTTCAATGAGGGGGTGTTAATCTTAAATTAGATATCTTAATAATCAGAAAAATCCATTAAGCTGTCATGCGTGATAGAAGATTAAAAAAGAAAATAATGATGGAATATATTTTTATCATAGTTAATTAGGATTATTTTGAGGTTTTTTTAGGGATATTTCGAGGGTTTTTTAAGGATAGATATAAATTAAAATCTAAAATAATTTATTTAATAAGTAATTAATTAATTTATATATATATGGAAAAAAAAAAATTGAAATTGAAATGGTTTATGTATAGTAATTTATTAAAATATAATACTCCATGTAACCAGTATTTACAGTCTACAGTCAACATACTGGAGTACTGAGTGACTCAGCTTGATCCTCCAAGGAGAACCATTGTCTTCCTCAAAGGGCCATCACGGCTGCCTCCGGATAACGTTATCATTTGTATTTGAAGCATATTGACCACAATGAGAACAGTGATTTGCAGTGGAAGAATGTACAGACCACATTAAATTCCGTTGGTCGAACCTCGTCCATGGTCTCTGCTTCTTGAATTATTATTAGTATTAACGTCGGTATTCTTTCCACTTGAAACATAATTCCTAGAATTACTGTTTTGCGCAGCATAAAACAAGGGGCATCCTGAGATCCCCGGACATTACCTTGGCAGCCGGGGGTTATGACGCGGCACTTCTGGGCCTGGATGAAGATCTAGCCTGTGATGTAGCTGGAAAGTCGCCCGGCAATCCAAGGTGACAGATGGGACACGAATTGTGCTGAGCCAGCCAGGGAAGTATACAATCTGAATGATAAATGTGCTTGCAGGGCATCTCCCTGGCTTCGCCTCCGACTTCGAACCGGTCATTGCAGACAGGGCAGTGCGAATTGTTAATCAGATGTCGGGAATTGATCCTAATCGTGGGCATTGCATCCACGGCGGCCCTCGGGGCAGGAGGAGAGCCCAACCTATCGTTCTGAGACAGCTGTTCTATTAGCTGTTCTAACCCAGGACCCATGAAATAATCCCCAATATTTGCAGGCAAGGTCCTGGGTTCGATTCCTGTATCACTGCCCAAAATTAACACCATGGGGCCATTACCCCCAATCGCGCCCCGTCTGAGACTCCTGTCAGGGACATGACCGCGGCCTTCTCTATTTTCTTGGTTACTCATCAAGTTGAGCAGGTCAGCCACAGAAAGCCTTTCTCCGCCCTCCATTAAGAAGCCCTCGAAGGGGTTTGTTCGGGAGCTGGAAATGCCATCGCTTGCTTCCTCTACAAACCCTCCGCCACAAGTGGGACAAACAGTGGGCTCTCCTGTCAATAATCTTAACATACGATTGCAAGCATGACACTAGTAGGGAGAACTACTTCTAGAACCCATCTCGATAAACCCTGAAAATTCAGGAAGACGACCTTCGAAACCCTTACGATGACCGCTATTCAAATCCAAATGTTAAAAAGCCCGATGAAGCTCAAATATATTGATCGCGCTGCGCTACGAGCAGAATTCAGCCCAAAATCCTCGAAGTTATCGCCCAGGAATGGCAGTTACAGCTCCAAACTCAAGGCATGCAAGGAATCATGCAATTATTTATGGGAATGTTGCCCGTGGGAGACTTTTGGGAGATCAAAGCTGAGAATTTACAAGTTACACGGTTGGGATTTCGTGGACTGTATCGAGATGAGTTCATCTAGGTTCCCAGTGTCAACTCAGTTTTCAATGAGGGGTGTTAATCTTAAATTAGATATCTTAATAATCAGAAATCCATTAAGCTGTCATGCGCCATAGAAGATTAGAAAAGCTTTCAATGAGGGGTGTTAATCTTAAATTAGATATCTTAATAATCAGAAATCCATTAAACTATCATGCGCCATAGAAGATTAGAAAAGAAAATAATGATAGAATATATTTTTATCATAGTTATTTAGAGTTATTTTGTGGTTTTTTTTAAAGATAGATATAAATTAAAATCTAAAATAATTTATTTAATAAGTAATTAATTAATTTATATATATATATATATATAAGGAACAAAAAAAATTGAAATTGAAATGGTTTATGTATAATATTTTATTAAAATATAGACTTTATATATATATATATATATATATATATATATATATATATATATATATATATATAATAATTTGAAATGTTTTATTTAGTTTGATATCTAGTGATTTCTATCAAAAGACTGTTTAATTCATTATGGATTAGAGAAATTTGAATACAGAAAAGCCAAGCTGGCTTTTGGCAAAAGCCAGCGAAGATAGAAAAAGCAGTGAAAATATCTTGCCATGTCAAGAAGGCAATTTAACTGATAGTTAGAAAAAGCAGTAAAAATATCTTGCCATGTCAAGAAGGCAACTCAACTGATATTTGGAAAAAGCAGTCACACTTCAAATCAACGGTTGAAAGTGTCTCACTTGATCCAACGGAGGAAAATGAAAGTGTTGACAATTGTTGATGCATAGGAAAGGCCTATCGGCCTAAATATATGCAAATGAAAAAGGTATTTAAACAATTTCAAATATTTACAAGTTAATATCCATGGTAAAGTGAGGGTGAATATCCATGGTTAACAATCTTGTCATATTGTTATAAAATATTTGATTGTGAAATAATTTATGTTTTTTGGGCATGTGGTATTGTTATAAAATATTTTGATTGTGAAATAATTTATGTTTTTTGGGCATGTGGTATTGATAATCCATGGTATTGTAACAAAGACTATTTTTTACAAGTTAATAATATCTACCGTAATGTGAGGGTGAATATCCACGATTAAGAATCTTTTCATATTGTTGTAAAATATTTTAGTTGTGAAATAAGTCATGGTTTTTGGACTTGTAGTATTGATAAGCCATGCTACTGGCCCATGGTATTGGTTGTAAAATATTAAACCTATATTCTAGATGAATCATGTCAAAGAAAATAAAATAATGAAAAACTTTAAAATATCATGCACTATATTTAATCTATTATAATTAGTCAATTTGCTTGCTCTCATCCCTTGGATCCTTAGTTAAGATGGATCTATGTCGATTCTTTATATATATATATATATATATATATATATATATATATATATAAGAACCGACATAGATTCATCTTAGCTTAATTTTATTAAAACCTTAATTTAATTTCTATGGGAATATTTCTAGTAGTCGTGAGGATAGAGGGTTTAGATATATCTCAAATTGTAACATTTTCCCTTTTAGATTCAATTAAAAAAATGTTGTAAAATTAAAATAAAATAAAATATTTTTACTATGAAATAAGTTATGGGTTTTTGACATGTGGTATTGATAAGCCATGGTATTGTAACAAAGTGGATTTACAAGTTAATATCCATGGTAAAGTGAGGGAAAATATCCATGGTTAACAATCTTGTCATATTGTTATAACATATTTGATTGTGAACTAATTTATGTTTTTTGGGAATGTGGTATTGATAATCTAGTATTGACCCATGGTATTGTAACAAAAGCTATTTTTTACAAGTTAATAATATCTACCATAAAGTGGGGGTGAATATCCATGGTCAAGAATCTTGTCATATTGTTGTAAAATATTTTGGTTGTGAAATAAGTTATTTTTTGGACTTGTAGTATTGATAAGCCATGATATTGGCCCATGGTATTGTAACAAAGCCTATTCACTAACAAAATCAAAATGTAACAAATTAAATTTTATTATTTTATTATTTAACATTTTATTATTAATTGAGATCATATTTAAATGTTTATACTCATCCCAATATCATTTTAACTTCTTCTTCTTTTTAACAAATTAAATTTTATTATTTTTATTAATTTAACATTTTATTATTAATTGAGATCATATTTAAATGTTTATACTCATCCCAATATCATTTTAACTTCTTCTTCTTTTTAATTTAGCATCTTACGCAAAAATTAACAAATTCTTATTAAAAATAAATCATTTAACCCAATTGCAATATATGTATTTTATTTTATATTATAAATATTTCTTTTATTTTTTCTATTATAAATATTTCTTTTCTTTTTCATTTATAGTTAGCACTGGGTTGAAATAAAATATTCAGAGATTACAATATCACATTGTAGCACTGTATTTTTCTCTGCATTGTCTACATCTCTGTGTAAATTCCAAAAGAAGGAAGACCATCAACGTGATCTATGGATTTCATGGGATTTGAACCCGAGATGGAGTCTTCATGGGAAACACCTTAGGAGAGCATCAACAATTAGATGGAGGAAAGGCAAGGTCACTCGGCGTGGATATTTTGGTAATTTGTACATGGGTATGAATTTGGACTCTATTCTTCTTTTTTACTAAAGAAGATTTTTGTTTGTATGGGTAAATAATTCCGAGGATTTATATGATCAAAGCATAAATTTTATCTAGAATTGAGGGTTTAATGATTTTGATAAGGGCAAGGTCATTGGGCATGTATATTTTGGTAATTTGTACATGGGTATGGGGTTTATATGATAAAAGAATAAATTCTATCTGGATTTGAGGGTTTAATGATTTTGATAAGGGCATGGTCATTGGGCGTGGATATTTTGGTAATTTGTACATGGCTATGAATTTGGACTCGTTCTTCCTTTTTACTAAAGAGGATTTTTGTTCTTATGGGTAAATAATTTTGAGGGTTTATATGATTAAAGAAGTTGAGGGTTTAATGATTATGATATTTTGGTAATTTGTACATGGGTATGAATTTGGATAATTTTGAGGGTTTATATGATCAAATCATGAATTTTATCTAGAGTTGAGAGTTTAATGATTATGATTTAATGTAGATCTTGATTGCGACCAACAATTCATCAAAAGACAATGCACAAGTAAGCATTTTTCATGTCCTTATTGTACAAAGGTTTTAATGATTATGATAATGCAGATCTTGGTTTCAACCAAAAATTCATCAAAAGACAATGGACAAGTAAACATTTTGCACGTCCTTATTGTATAGATCAGTTCAATCCTCCCTAACTTTTCTAGGGTCAGAATGCATGAAATTTTATTTTTTCTTTTCACCTTTTTTTTAGTGCTTGATTGTTTGTGTAATGGACTCTACCATGTCCAAATTAAAACGGCTCAAGTGATGCAAGAAAATTTTTTGTTAGGATGCAAATGCTGGACCTTCCTCAAACTTTGTTACATGAAATAAAAATTTCTTGTAATCATGAACATAAAATATTTTATGTTTCATCATTAGATTCTGATCTCAATGCCTACATTTTTAAACCATGTTACTATATTTTAAGTAGAATATACTTAGATCCATTAAACCTTACAACTCTCCAAAGCTTAGGTTAATTTCATCTAAAAAGAAGGAACCTGAACGGATTTTGTAATTTAGATTCAATTCTTACAGACAATGATTAAAAATGGAAGAACTCAATGGTCTGATAACTTTTACCCACCCATCAATTTCGAAGACCTTTGGTATTATTCTGAACCTAAACAGAGAGAGTAGAAGAAGAAGAGGAGCCTGGATGAGGTGGACCCTGACCTGCTTGATACTTTTCAAAAGTTGGGCATGCCCTTGAATAGAAGAAGAGATTGACCAACATTGTTGTAGATGTTGTTTTTGACAGTGTTGTCATTGCTACCATGCATAAGTAGACTCTATAGGTAGTTGAGGTTATCTTTTGTTCGTTATAAGAGGTAATTTGGTAGTATCTTTATCTAGTTAGGAAGTAGCTTGGCAGGGTTGTTGCTCCTGCTAATAACTATTATGCTGGAATGTATTTTTATTTTTTTAGTGATAGCTCCTTCTATTAAATCTCCAAGCACACTTTGTTACCCATGGAAATATCCACTTATTTCAGGATGAATGAGATGGAGACCAGACATTTGAGAGGACTCTTATTTTTGTAGATGAGAGGAGTTATGTGAGGTGAGAGGAGTTCTGTGACATATATTGAAGGATGAACTGTACCATTTTATGACACCAATCATCTCCATGCCACAGTAGTGTATCTCTATTGCACTGAGGGAGAAATGATAGAGTATTCCACTGTAAAGAATTGGTATGTCACGGACGAGGAATGAAGATGTGGGATTTATAATTTTATTACGAAAAGAGGTTTGTGCGATGGAGACGAATGAAGGATTTCATGGACCTAAGTAGAGACTGGTTAAACAATCACCTGAAAATACTCAAGCATTGTTTTGAAAGGCGATGATGCAATTGGAGAGTTCTATTCTGTTGCCTTAAAAAATAACTATCAATAGAGGGGACAAAGATGATCCATATAGGGAAGAATTGCAGGAGTGATATTGTTTCTAAAATTATATCTATAGGCAAGTCAAGGGACTACTACAGAGGATTAGTGCAGGTGCAACCAAATTAACATAATGCAAGGAATTTTTCACAGTGTGATTTGATTCTCATCGGTGACCAGGAAGCTGCAAATACTTATCGTTACATTTAGGTACAATTGAGTTGCATTCTAAAGTCTCTAATTTCATTTATTGATAGTCCTTCTTGTGTCCCTGTCTCTCTTAAGTTCATTGTGGTAGGATTGGAACGGGTTAAAAAATAAACCATATCATTTAGTCAAATAGACAACCACATGTCACTACATGTCATTGTGCATACTCTTTGTTTTTGATACAATTAGAAGTGAACAATATGATGTGTGCACACACAAAAAATCCTAGCATGCATGATGAATCCCCCTCCAATTCCATTTTCTGTGGTGACATTTTATTTGCTTTGTTTATACAGGTCATCTAACCACATAGTGGCCACTATCAAATGTTGAGGTATATGTCATATAAATCTTTTATAGTCTACTTTATTTTATATTAAAGTATTCATTGTCTTTCATGTCTTATACTATGCATTGTATCTTCTTTCATTTTCAGGAGATGAACTCAATATTAATGGTAAGAGGCAACAATTGAAGAAATAGGAGAACAATAACACTGGAGTTTGAAATGCAAAATGAGAGAGAGAAGAGAATCTGTCTAGTGATACCATTAGAGCCAATATCTTACATAAGACACACTCATAGAGACTAATGGTCAAGCCTTCGGAGTTGGTGAATTCACCTGCAATGCTTTGGAAACACAATGATAATATTTTGAAATGATGAAACAATATTTCATGTGTAAATTGTAGTCCAACCCATATTAAGTTGGAAACTCATATTGTAATACTTGATATTTTATATAATAAAATTTATATGGTTGAAATTATTTTTATTTTCACTTGATATTATTTAGCCTTGTAATTAATATATGTAACTTTGCCTTATCATAATAGAAAAGCATGCACATTTTATAACATTTTCTTAAATGTTAGTCGCAAAATCATACTAATTAATTTATGGGGATTAATAATAAACACATAAAATCAATCTAAATCTACTAAATTAGTAGTTTATATTAATTAATGATGAACACGAATAAAATGAATATGTGACTAAATTAGTCGTTTATAATGATTATGAATAAAATTAAATGAAATGAATAGAAACTACTAATTCAGTTGTTTATATAATGAATATGAAAATACCAAAAAAAGATAAATGACTACTGCAAATAATAATTTTTTTATTATTAAATGATGACTAAATTTTGCATATATACAACTATTAGTAGCTAATTTACAACATCTTATAACACAACTAAAATTTAGTCATATTTCTTTGGTCATTAATTCGTTTTAAATGATGACTAAACTTTGCATATATATGACTATTAGTAGATAATTTACAGTATCTTATAACACGACCAACCTTTTGGTCATATTTCTTTGGTCATTAATTGGTTTTTTCGAGGATTCATATATTAATATATTTTGTTATATATTTAGTCATTAATTGTGACAATTAATGACTAAACCAATGAAAAATTAATGACTAAATATACTACTAGATGGTAAAATTGAGGAAACCAATTAATGACTAAGCTAAAAATGACTAAAAGTTGGTCGCATTATATGCAAATTTTAGTTGTTTTTTAGTAACTAATTAGTCATTTTGTACTAGTGATTGTTGATTCTTCTTTAGATAACTTGGTGCATTCAGGATTTGTATGCCAATCAGAATACTAACATTTATTCTGGTTAGTAGAATCTAACCCTAAAAGTATTTATGAACATTGTAAAGTAAAAACTATAATCAGAAGTAACAATGTTACATCAACCTAACTCATTTCAAAAACTCATTTCTGAGGTAAAACCAAATTTTAAATTTCATCATTAATATGCATCCTTCTCTAAGAATTTGTCATTCTCTCCATCATTAGTTTTCAAAAGTGAATGAGTTCCTCTATGAAAAAGTCAAAATACAAAGGTAATTCCTTTAGGGGATGATTCATATTACATCATTTGATTAGAATGTGACTTTAATTATATTTCATTTTTATCTTCTTCTTTTTTAAGCTCAAAATGTATAGGATTAGTGGAGTTTCAGATATATAAAGGTTACTTTAGACTTTAAAATTCTAAAAATAGGAAGAACAAGGGAAGCTAAAGATCAAAAAAAGAAAAGAAAATGAAAACATTAAACAAGAAAGAGAGATAAGTAGTTATAAGATGGAGTGACAAGCTCATATAGTTATAATCTCTATATTCAACAAGGAAGAAATTACATAAATTGAAAATTGTCTTAATAGAAAATTTCTAGGCAAGAGATTGACATTTTCTAGTGAATTTGAATAAATTTGCTATCAACATGGATTTGAGCAATTGTTATTCTTTTCCACTGTGGAGTTTATTTAGTAAAAATTATGATATTTTTGCCATTAAAATGAAAATGAAACTTTGTGCATAATATTTATGGGATATTGTGTTGAATGGGTTTGAAGAACTCCCAAATTAATCAACGTGTAAGGCCATGACTCAATATCAAAAGGATTAGCTCATGGTAAAAAAGAAGGATGATGTATAATTATCATCCCTCATTCAACAAGGATTATATGAGATCATTCTTATTAAAGTTGTGGTGACAAAAAGGTCTAAAGAAGATAGGATATTCTAGAGATTAAATCTAGTGAAAGGATGAGCAACACTGATGAGCATCAAGTTGACTAGCAGTGGTAGATTATTCAGGTCATTGATGAAGTGACTATTGTAACAAAAGAAGTATAAAATTTTGATATTAAAGAAATGGTTGGAAAATATGTGAAGAGTTTACTAGAAAATAATATGATAAAACAAATTGAGACGATAGTTGTCTTGAACACTGCATAGAAGTTTTTTGACGAATTTGCAGAAGAAGAACATGACTCTATACAAGATGAGAAGCATGAACATGGTTAAGAAAGTGAATCCCGCTATGGAAATATAGATGTGGAGGATGAAATTAATTTTGAAGATGGAAACAAAACTACCTTTGTAGTACTAGTAAAATGTAAGGAGAATTTAGCAATGGAAGTTTTTGAAGACATTAATGAGGTTGTCATGAAAGTTAAATTTGATTATGGTGTTGAATTAACATTTCTTCGGGAGTGGATTGTAAAGCAAAAATATGATGAATATAAAAGTGGGTTGGAAAAATATACCATGTATATAATAGAAGAAAGAATGAGAAAAAACAAGAAACCATTAAAGTACTTGAAGCAGTTGTGGAAATGGAAGATGAGATGAAAGAAAATGAAAATCACTTTTTTGATATTATAGAAGTTGATAAAAAGTTTCAATCAACAATAACTAAATTACAAGAAAATACAAAAGTAGAAACAAATGAATAATATAAAGACGACGATGAAATATTGAAGAAGAAGACCAAAGATGAGGAAATATTGAATAAGAAGACGAACGTAAAATTGAGGATGAAGAGGAGATAAAGTATGCAGAATAAAACATATTTTTAAAAAGGAAGAAAAATAATGTAGAGCATATAACTAAGGAAAAAATACACTAACATGTACAAGTGAAGAAGATAAAAAAAAATAGAGTTGATATCAAGTATTCTAATCCTTGATGAGACGTAGACCAACAAGTAATTATATTATGAGTTTGCAAGGATTTTGAGCCGATAGAGGATTGTCAAATAGTTAGTGTTAGAATTGTGACTGGTCATAATTAAGGGGCAGTGTTTGAATATTTTAATTACTTCCACTACTTAATATTTATTTCTAGAAAACTATGAAATAATTGAGTTGTCAAATTGACTTTGTCTATTACTAGTAAACTTAGTTTTACATAATTATTTTCTTGATCTTTCTTTCTTAAGGCTTATCCTCGGTTACTCCAGAAGAAATTATGTTTATATATATATATATATATATATATATATATATATATATATATATATATATATATATATAGTGAATCAATGAATTGTCAAGTGGATTATATTATTAGTTGAGCCACAACTCATTCTTTTGTTTGTTTCTATGTTTATTCATGTGTTAATACAATTGTAACTATTAGTATTTATATTCACCCTTAATAATTTTTAAGTTAAATCCTAGGATAGTATGAAGGAATGATAAAATAATTATCCATATTAATATAAGTGCAAAAATTATTGTTAGGGTATTGTAAATCATTATGATAAAATTACTTAAAACATCTCCATTATATAACAATGGAGTAGGCATAATGTTAGTTAATTATAACTATGACATATCAAAAGATACAAATTCCTACTTGAGCTTACAACTCACTACAAATAGCTCATCGAGAAAACAAGTGTTGGAAAAGATCAGCTTTAACACCCTCCCTAAAGAAAAACGTAGGGATTATACATAAATACATTTTAGGTTCCAACAACAAGGCCTAATGAAGTAGCTAAGTAGAATCTCTCATAAGTGGATATAAGGAGAAAAGCTTGTAGGGAAAAAATGCCTTTACAAAAGAGAGAAATATTTAAGTGCTCATATAAGCATGGAGCTAAAATTGTAGATTTGACAATCGCCCACTGAAGTACCAAAACTATGAAGATGAGAGACATGATACATCAATGATGTTGGTTTATGTACAAAGTAGAAAATGTTGCAGAGGCAAAAGAGTGGAAAACATTATCAAATTCCCAAGACATTCTTGAGATAAAATAGGAAATGGTAAATAATTGGGACTAAGGCTTCAAATAGATCCAACACCATCAACCAAAAACCAAACATTCAGGTCTTTTAGCATGAAAAACTTAGCTAAAAGATGGTACAAAAAAAGTCATGAAGCTGTCTAAACACTATCACCATCACAAAAAAAGAAAGTACTAGCAATGTAGTGAATTCATCAACAACAATATGTCATCATCAAATTTTCCCACCTAAAACTCAATTGAGGCACTAATAGAAATAAACAACCATCATCAAACTTTCTCCACTAAAACACAAGTGAGGGAGCAAAAACAATCCACAACAAATAATAGGAATGATGTATGATTGTCCAAAAAATGAGACATAACGGTATGAAGTCCTCAAATATGTCTTCAAATGATTCCATGACCATCCATAAATCAAACCAAAATCGACTCACACTCGTCAACTATTCATCCTTTTATGTCTCCTATAATGATCTGAATGCAGGGCTACTATGTTACAAAAATTGTTCAAATGCATGGGTGATTTCTTTTGATCCTTATGAGCATGTTTATATTGATCAGTTTTCAATTCTAAAAAATCAAAGTTGGTTGCACTAACACTATCATCTGGAATGAAATTAGAATCCATGTCATTGATATATTTATAACAATCAGTTGGAGCATGTTCTTCAAATAACTTAATCTGAATTCCTCTAACAATAAATGACACCTCTCTAGTCTTAACAGTGTTGGTTGTAGGTAACAAGATAGTGTGAAGATCATATCCAATACATTATCTTGATGTTTTCACTAAAATATTAATAGCAATAGTGAAATATTGTCCATTCTTCCAAAGTCCTCCTCTGGTATATCCCATTTTTCTTAGTAATCAAGACCCAATATTGATGGTGTATTTTTCAAAGTTAAGTGAAACAAAGAACCATTATCAACATCAACATCAACAAGTGGGCTTGATAGCTCAACAATAGTATTCTCCTTATGAGCATTATGATGGTGACTAAATTCCAATTCATGTTGTTTCTTGCACTCTTGCAAGTTCGGAATGACCTCATCCTTCTCAACCAATTGTTGTGACAACGCATCATAATCTTGTTTTAGAGTTTGATATTTATCCAAAAATTTATTGTTATCTACTTGAAGAGGGCTTGGTTATTCAAGTAGTTCCATTGATGCTTTTAAATGGAAAAACTCCATAACTTGATTTTTTTTCTCCTCGAAATTGCATTTTCTAAGTCACAAGGACTTAAAATTACACCTTTAAATCATCAAGCAGGTCAATCTTTTACTAAAGTCGTCTAGAAGATTATGGAAATACTTTCCCAAGGCTGACCTCATACTGTAAACCTTCCTAATTTTCTTAGTGAGAGTGTTGTGGAAGTGATTCATAAGTGTGGCATTTTCTTCTTGCAAGATAGCAACTATGTACTACAAATGAAGGACTTCTTTTTGAAGTTGCTTGGTGATGTAGGTGTGATCTCACATGTATCTTCAAGATGTAATTTTCTAAGTCTAGGAAGTCTTTAGAATTTATATATTATGTAAAAATTCTAGAAAAATGTGTAATGGAAACAAATTGTGTTTAGAATGTAAGCTCCTAAGAATGTGAAGAATTCTAAAAATATTTAGAAAGTAACATCCCAAAATCAAAAGGATTTTTCACAAATTCTTCTAAAAATCTAAGAAATGAATTATCTTTTAAGAAATTTTAAATCTCTCTTACTCTAAGTATAAACATGAATGTAATGCATTTTTTGGACCAGCAAGAAAGGGCAAAGGTCCCAAACTACATGAATACAAATTTTGAATTTGTTGCATCATCTGATTTTAGTTACTTTGTATAGTTACTTTATAGCTTCATTGTGCCACTTGCCATCATTTTCGTACCGAAGCATGTGTAAAGAGTGAAAGAAAGACAGTGTGTTCTATGCAATTGCAATGTGAGACTTTGTGTATTGTATACAATTGCATGGACGCTGCAAAACATTGAAGTGTGGATTGTGAAAATCAGAGCTGGCTTAAGCCTCTTCACAAAGTAGAGAGCACAATAGATTATAAAATTCGAGGGTCTGAATTTCATATAATAAAGGAGCAGATCTGGATGTGAGGTCTACATAAAATCATTGAAGAGTTTTTATTTCTTGTTGAGCTGCTACCACCGAGTTTTAAGAAAATCATTGCATTAGTGAGCTTCCGTTGTGAGCCACTTCCATTGTAGATCTGGCCCACCAAAATCTATGAGGAAGAGCAGCACCATAAGTCACATCTGTAAGCCGATTCGCCATAAAGGGGTCTGTGCATTGAAAATCACGTCAAGCATCCACCGTTTGGAAGGTTATTAGTTGAATGGTTACACGTTGAATGGTTTTGACGTATCACCATTCTGGAGTAATTCGTGGCACAAGTGGCACAAGGTCTGCTTATAAATTTGAACTAATTAGGTTGCATATTCAAAAGTTTTAATAATTGTTTTTACACACTGTCTTGATATTTTACATGATCTTTTTATGTAAATAGAAATATCTCAACAAAAAGAGAATTTGAAATTTATTCTTTTATTTATGGGTGAATATGTATTTTATGGAATTTTACGGTGAACGGTATAAACGTTTGATTTGTAATTTGCCAATTCTTTTAGCATGATGAAAGTAAGATGATGAGATGCATGAAATTTGGTACATGGTTTCACATTATAATAGGTAGATTTTTTATTTAGTTTGAAGGAATTAATGTTGTGAGAATGTATATTTTTAATGGTGGAATTGAATCATCCATCATATGTGATGATAATTTATTATTTATCAAGATTAGCATTAAAAAGGATGTAATTAGTGTCAAGGATATATATATGTATTGTAAAAGATATAGATAGAAAAATGAAAAGTTTAGTGAAAGTAAATAATATGAATAATGAGAAAGAGACAATTGAGCTAAAAGAAAGATTAAGAATTTTGATGGAATTACTAAAAGAGATCTTGAATCTTAGTTGGAAGCTTAAAGAAAGATTTAAATTGTCTATTGTGTAATTGTATGCAATAAAAGTGATACACAAAGCGAATGTGTGGGTTAAAACAAAGGAAAAACTTAGTATATCTGTATTTGGATAAAGATGCATGGAAAGGAAAGGAGTTCTGATTTGTGAACCAGAGCTAGGAGCAATTCTCAACAAAGATAACAAAGAAGATAAGAGACTTAATGAAAGTCTTATAGACTGTTTGGAGGATTTAGACCAGCACAAGGGAGATATGTTAAAGGCAAAAACATAGACCAAGCAACCTCATGATTTTGAAACTGTGGATTTGTGTGTGTATGTAGATTATGTAGGTTATGACGATGGAAAATCGCACAAGGCTATCATAAAGGAAGTGGATATTATAGAATTGTCTCAAGTAAAAAAAAGTGTAAATGCCAAAGAAAAGAAGATCTTAGCATATGGAATGATAGGTAGCAACTTTATGATAGAGAAAGAGAATTCATATGGTAAAGAAGAAGGACAAAAATCAAATGTAGTTCTAATTGAATATGATGAGGAATTAAATCTTTTGGAAGAGTGGATAATAAAACCAAATATGGATGAAAATTATACCATAAGGACAGATGCAATAGATGAATAAGATAACATAATCAAGAATCGATAAAGGATGCAAAGGATGAAGCCGTGACAATAACCATGATGAGTTTCTATGCAGGGACAGAGTGACAACTGAGACCTTCAACCAACTAAGACATTCAACCACAAGGACAAACAACAAGGGAGAAAGGGGACATCCTTGGTGCAACCCTCTTTGAGCATGGAAAAAGGGGGAAGCAGATCCATTGATCAAAGCAACAAAGGAAGTAGACTCAAGAGATGTCTCATGACTCAGGTGATGAAAGGAACTTCAAAACCTATGTGTGTTAAAAGGAGGTGGACATAGATATAGCTGACATGATCATAATCTTTTGAAAGGTCAATATTTAGAATGATGCCTTTAAGATTCTTTATTTTAATACTATGAAGGCCTTCCTGTGCCACCTCAATTGCCTCATGAATCTCGTGACCTACCAAAAAACAAAATTTTTCACTAGAAATCACTCTCGAGACAATAGGTTTTATTTGTTGAGAAATGACTTTTGCAATTCTCTTATAAATGCAATTATGGAGAGAGATAGGCTTGAAGTCATTAAATGAGTTGGGTTTATCCTCCATTGGAATAGTGAAAAACAAGTAGTATTGAAAGAGGTAAGCACCCTCCCTATATTTTTGGATTCCTCCACCGCATTCAGCAGATTATTCCCCTGAAATCATATAGGCCTAGGAAGAACTCAACCAACGACCCATCTGAACATGGGCTCTTACCCTTTTGGAAACTATGCAAAACAACTTGCAATTCATCCTCATAAACTTCCTCCATTAAACTTTCATTGTCCTCTTCCTCAACAAATCTAGGGAAAACTAGTCCAACCTATTCACCTCAAAAATGGATGCTCTCTCATTAGCCTAGAAGAGGTTTTCAAAGTGATTCTTACCAACATTTTCCATGTCCTCAAAGGTGAAGGTAAAACCACCTTCTTGGTTATCCAATTTCCAAATGGTGTTGGTCATTTTCCTCCCCTAATATAAGACTAGAAAATTTTTTGTTTTTGTTCCCTTAATCCAATTATATGACTCTGTTCTTGAACCTCTAGGAAGCTTCTTTTTCCTCCAATAATATCCTTCTCTCGGCTTCAAGAAGAAGAATCCTAACCTTTAAATCATCATTGAGGTACCCCCATCCTCATATTTTCCCAAGTCCTCTAACTCCTTCTCAATATCCTTAAGTTCCTGATTATCCCATCTTTTGTTGAGAGTAGCCCAGTTAATGTTGGCCCTTCTAATTTGGGAAATGTTCTTAGAAAATTAAACTCCCATAGAGAGCCTAGAATCAGGATCAAAAGGATCCTAGGGATATTTCATGTTAGGCCCCTATACTACTAATGTAAATGCTTATTGTTATTAGTGCAACCCCCTTATTGTATTATTGTGCCCATATAGTTCCCATGTTGTTATTATTGTACCACATAGAAGCCCACTATTGTTATTGTTGTGCCCCTACAATATTATTGTTATGTAGGCTCTGATTGTATTGGGATCGCTTAGACTCCTATATATAGAAAGGAAGTCTTGTCATTTGTATCATCTAAGAATTGTTCATTTGTGTAATGTAAAGGGGGTTTCCCACTCGAAGAGGCTAATTTCTAAGTCATGATCTATCTTTTCTATCTTTTTGTGAGCTGGTTTTATAACATTTGGTATCAGAGCTTTGGATTCTAGGGTTTCGCTGCTCCAAAACAGGTCATCGTGGCATTTTTGTTATAACTTTTTTCTATGATGTTTTAGAAGTTAAAAAAAAATGATTTGAGATGAAATCTTGATGATCCTCGGGTCCAAATTTCAGATCTTTTCTCACTACATTTACGTAGATATGATCTGAGGAAGTTAGGGTGTTTGCAAGCTCCATAATTCCATCTTAATCAGGTCATCTTGGGAGATTGGGCATAACTCTTTCTTGGAGAATCCAATTTCAATCAGACTGGTGGTGTTGGAAATAGGACTCAGAGGACTACCATAGTTCGCAATTTTAGACCTTGGAGATCTGAAATTTCAGAGATACATCAGATTCAATATCGAGCTCCTACAAAGTGAAAAAAGGTGTGTAGTTTTTCTAAATTTTGCATAAGTCTGGTTTGAAAAATTAGTTTGGAGGAATTCAAAGGTCATAGTGAAGAATAATTATCATTAGTTGATGCTCCGAAGAAATAAAATGGAAACAACTAGTAAGCAACATAAAAGGTCCAGCATGACTCATGAAGAAGAGGAAGAAATGCAACATGATATATGAAAATTACGAGACCAAGTGCAAAAAATTTCACTCTCACAAAAAGTAACAGAAGCTAAGATGGATGGTTTAAAGAAAGGCATGGAAGATAAGATGGATGGTTTAAAGAAAGGCATGGAAGCTAAGTTGGTTGGTATGAAAGACAACATTGAATATTGGAAGAAGGACATGGAAAGTTGAAAGGAAGGCTTGACAAATTTGCTACAAGAAAGGTTTCCTAATGGAGAAAAGGGAGTAGAGAAAACTCAGAATGAGACGAAAATAAATGTTAATCATGATCCAAAGAATGACAACATTGAAGGTTTGAAGAAAGACGTGGAAGGTTTGAAGGAAGGTTTGACAAAGTTGCTACAAGAAAGTATTCCTAATGGCGAAAATGTAGTAGAGAAAACTCATGATTAGAACAAAAGAATGTTAATCATGATTTCATAGACTCTAACGTTGGAATAAAGACCCACCACATTCCAAATATTGATATGAGGAAGCTTTATGGCAAGGATCCCGTAACATGGATACTACAGATGGAACAATATTTTGATCTCCGTAATGTGAAAAACACACAAAAGGTACGCATTGCAACTTTATATTTGGAACCCAATTAGTTTGTGTGGTATCGATGTCTTTGCTCCTGTAAACAAATTGTCACTTGGTCAATTTTTACGGACGAAATGATAGCACATTACGAGGATACAAAGAGCAACACCTTCTTTAGCCAATTGATAAATCTCAAACAAAAGGGTTCAATGGCAGAGCACATTGAGGACTTCCAAAAATTGAATATAAGGGTAATGATATTCCAAAAAAGCAGAGGATTGATGTCTTCATAGTGAATTTAAAGGATAACATTCAACATGAGGTTCTTCTTTGGGAACCTAGTTCATTGGAGAAGGCATTCAGGTTGGCAAGAAAAATGGAAAGCAAAATTATGGCAACAAGTAAGCCTAACACTCTCAACTATAAAGATGGAAGTGTTGTTGCCCCTAACCTTCCACAACCTACAAGGTTGACACCACAACAATTGGAAGAAAAAAGAGAAAAATGGCTTTGTTACAGTTGTGATAGCAAATACGCTAAAGGTCATAAGTGTGTTGAGAAGAAATTATTTTACATGGATTGTGAAGAGGAGGAAGAAAAGGAACAAGAAACGTCAAAAGAAGAGGATATACACCATGAAAAGAACCTAGAGAAAGAAGAAATGAATCTGACCATATCGTGTAATGCATTGGCCGGAATTATCACTCATCAAACTATCAAGATAGAAGGACATATCAAGAAGAAAAAGGTAATAGTGTTGATTGATTCAGGAAGTACCCATAATTTTATTCATTGTAAGATAGCCAAGGAATTGAATTGATTCCTATATCCAGCACCAGATTGTCAAGTGATTGTTGCAAGTGGAGGAACCATAAATTTCTCTGTAAAGTTCCATAATATCAAGCTATCCATGGGATAGTATGTATTGAATAACCCAATGATTTCCATTCCAATGGGTGGTGTTGATGTTGTGCTAGGAGTCCAATGGCTACAATCCTTGGGTACAATAACCTTTAATTTTCAAGAACTTTTCATGAAATTTTTTTCGGAAGGAAAGGAAGTTGAAATAAGGGGTATCGCACGAAAACCAGGAAAGATAATAAGCTCTAACAGAATGACAAAGATTCTAAACAAAGAACAACAATGCGTAATTGCACAATTATGTTCACTAGAGGTTCCCACATCGAAATCATCTATTTCTCCAGATCTCCAAAAAGTCTTGGACAATCATTCCAAGGTATTTGAGACTCCCAAAGGCCTCCCACATATTCTTGATCATGATCATGCTATTCATTTGATTCCAGGACGTGTTCCTACAAACATCAAACCTTACCTAATGGGAAGACACTTCAAGGTAAGAACGGATCATGATAGTCTTAAATACTTTTTAGAACAAATATTATCTTCAGAACAACAACAAAAATGGGTCACAAAGATGTTGGGTTATGACTTTGAAATCATCTACAAAAAACGGAAGCAAAATGTTGTTGCAGATGCACTCTCAGGAAAGGATGAGGATGTGGAAGCATTGTTTTGTGCAATTTCTATTATCCAACTAGATTGGATAAAAGAAGCAAAGGATGAATGGAACAATGACGAAGAAGTGTGGGAACTCATTCAAAAGTTGCAGAAGATCCCAGTTCAAACAATATTGCCACAACTTGACGAAGACAGAAAAATCATATTGGAACCCGAAGCAGTCACAGAAACAAGAAATCGACAGCTACGAAATCAATCAATTTCAGAGTATCTCATCAAGTGGAATAACTTACCCACTCAAGATTCCACATGGGAGGATGAGTATTTTATATAGAAGCATCCAAAACTACTGAAATGTTGAGGACAACAATTTTTGAAGGAGAGGGGCATGTTAGGTCCTTATACTACTAGTGTAAACCCTTATTGTTATTGGTGCAACAACCTTATTGTATTATTGTGCCCATATAGTCCCCATGTTGTTATTATTGTACCCCATAGAAGCCTACTATTGTTATTGTCGTGCCCCTACAATATTATTGTTATGTAGGCTCTGATTATATTAGGACCGCTTGGACTCCTATTTATAGAAAGAAGGTCTTGTCGTTTGTATCATCCAAGAATTGTTCATTTGTGTAATGTAAAGGAGGTTTCCCCCTCGAAGAGGTTGATTTCTAAGTCGTTGATATATATTTTCTATCTTTTTGTGAGCTGGTTTCATAACATTTCACTAGGTCTATGTATTCTTCTTCTTTAAGCCACATTGTGGTAAATTTGAAGGGGCTCGTTGGTTTTTTCCTCATCCCTATGATTTCCAAGAATATAGGGTAATAATCAGATTCAACCCCATTTCTAACCCATTTCCACATTAAATAAATCCTTTACGCCTGTTGTTCCTTAAGAAACCAATTTCCTGGCTGTGGAGAAATTGTGCTTAAGACATTAATAAATATTATTTATTGTCACTTATTGTTTGTTGTGTTCTCAAATGAAGGACCTGGAAAACTTGGTCTTTAACTCTTAGTACATGTATGACTAAAACATCTCCGAATGCCATTTGTTGCTAGATATAAATGATGAATGAAGAAAGTTTGAAGGAGAAGTCAAAGATAATGTGCTGATCTTTCACAGAAACTACTATCTGTAACTTAGAGGAACTATGATAATGAGAATTGAATCATAGACAATATGCTAGTAGAGTACAGAAACTATTATCTATAACTTAGAAAGGAAGTGAGGACTTCAAGTATAGGAGCGCTATTTTAAGGAATTTTAATTTTATCTACATAAGAAAATAAAGACCTGTAGCTTCATTACTATACTTGAAAAGAATAAAACATAGCATGACACATGACAGAGAAGCTTACAAAATTATATGCAACAACTCATGGAAACTTTTGACTCTTTCATTAATCAATGATGATATCAGGAATACAATGGCCTAGTCTCTGGGTTCTCCAAAGTTTGAACCCTTTCTTAGTAAATTTTCCTCTTTTTATACATTCTAGAACAGTTGTTGATTTCTGAAACTGCCCAAATTATCTAACTGCTTTTCTAACTATATGAAGTAAAAACTATCACAAAATTTTACAGATGGTAAAAGACACCTCCAAGAACATGAAATAACAAGAACATAACTGGATTCAGAAGGGGATGATAACTGTTGGCTTGCTTTGTTGATCTGCTGCCGAATTCCTCTGTAAATGCCCTAATGATGCTTGATTCATTTTAGTCGTAATGAAACGCATTTAGTTTGTATAATCCTAGGCTTACATGGGCATTCTGATTGGCCAAAATGCAAAGAAACATACCAAATTATCTTCCTCTTTAGCTACGGATTTAACCCTGATTTTCCACTTTACACAGTGAAATTAACACGAACCTCTGATTAATACGGAACTCAAAAGAGTTAATTCTATTTTATAAACCTGTCAAATCCACTCGTTCAATGCTCTATTGACTTCCATCGCAAATCGCAATCGGCCCGATAATCATTGTAAAACTTAACTTATGCACCCTTAGGTTGCATAACTATGGAAGTGTTGGACTTATGTGTAAATCCTTTATACCTGCGCTTTTCTATTGTAAACCTTTTATAATGAAAATATATTATAAAACATGCTTTTTCTGCTTTCAATATGGGCTCCGCACAATTTTCAAGGTATAATTTCCTACCGATTCATCCCCACTGTAGATCTGCACTTTTCAGATTAGACTGTCTATAAAGGTTTTGGGTGGGACATAATCCCAAAGAATACCCACCCGAAATGGATAGTTTCCTCTCTCCACCCTACTACTACGTGTTGAATGTTGAGTGGGATTGGGTGAGCTCCAATAAAACCATTTACCGTTTTTTGCTCCACCTAAAAACCTACCTTATAACTTGAAATCTTCTTTTTTGTATGCCTTGCGAACCTGCCGAGCTTATAAATCATAACATGAATGTGCTTCGGGTCCGGCCTTTCTATTATAATCCTTTATAATAGAAATACATATAAAGTTGCATAAACAAAATATATATGAAGGGCTGATGATATAGCGGACCCACAAGAATTATAAAAAGCATTGTAGAGTTTTTCGGGTCCGTCATCGCAATCGCAATCGGTGCTTTCAACTAGTGCTTGAACTCAAACCTTGTGATATTGCAGACCCACCGGACTTATAAAACACATCATATATAAACTATCAGGTCTGGCCTGTCGCAATCGGAATCGGCATACCACATACACATATATAAAACATTTGGATCACAGACCTGTTGAAACTTTAAAACGTAATATATATATAAGTTTCGGGTCTGGCCTGTTCAACGCTTATAATATTTTATAATAAAAATACATATAAAATGCGTAACAATACCTTTTTCCGCCTTTTCCAAAGTCTTTGCACAGTTTTCAAGATACACCTTTATCGCAATCGGTGATCGGTGATTCCCGTGGTAACTTTATAACTGCCCGCTGCATCTTTGCGATTGCGATATATTACTTTGTTTCTGTTGTGTTTCTGATTCCGATATACAATTTATTACATCTCCCTCTTGCCTTATCTTTTTTCAAAATAGTTTTCAAGTGATTTTTTGAATGAAACAAAAAGGATACAAGTTACAACATCTGGCTCCACCTGGGGATAGTGCTTTTGCTACAGAAGCACTAAGAACCGCAGATTAGTGCCTTCACTTCAGGCATGGAGTCATATATTGCTTTGCATAAACTGAAATACTATGGCATTTGTACAATGATTTCACTCCGGTATTCACAATGAAATGATTCTTATTCTTTAGAACTGGAAGTAGTATTTTAGGTATTTCCCATTAACAGGCAGTTATAGAGTTTCACCATCAAGATTCTCAAGGATGAAAGTATTATTGGATCTCACTTCAGAAATTCTAAAAGGACCATAACAGAGAGGATCAGACTTCCCATGTTTAACCTTATCTTCTCTTCTGGTATCCCATCTCAATACTAAATCTGCAACTTTGAAATCAATTTCCTTGGCTTTCCTGTCAAAAATATTTTTCATCTTGGATTGATACATAATCATGTTGTCTCTTACCTTGTCCATGTTCTCGCTTAGCTCCACCACTTTGTTCATTCTTCTTATCAAAGCATTTGGTTCTTCTTTCGCCTCTTGAATCATTGCAATTACTGGCTTTACAAGTTGACTTGGAAATAGAGCCTAAGTTCCATGTACTTATTCAAAAGGTGATTTTGTTGTAGATCTTCTTGTAGTTACTCTAGCAACCCACAGAGCAAACTTTAACATAGAATCCCAATCTCGTTGATTTTTTGCAATGGTTTTCTTAAGAATCTTCATCAAAGTTTTGTTAGTAGATTCAGCTAATCCATTTCCCTAAGGATGGTAAGCTGTTGAATGGGACAAAATAACGTTATACTTGTGACAAAAAGCAATGAAATTACTTAAGTTGAAGACTTGAGCATTGTCTATTATAATTTTAACGGGGCATCTAAATCTGCTGAAAAAAATTTCTTCCAGGAACTTCATTACTATTTGATCATTTACTCTCTTAGTAGGCATTGGCTCTACCCATTTGGTGAAGTAATCAGTTGCTGTGATAACCCACCTATGTTGTTTGCTTGAAGGTGGATTGATTTCTCCAACAAAATCCAATCCCCATTGCCTAAATGGCTCCTCTATAAAAACTGGAATCAAAGGTAAAGGAGCTAATCTCTTTTTCCTAGAAAAAAGCTGACACTTCTGACAACTTCTAACAAACTTATATGTATCACCAAACAAAGTAGGCCAATAAAATACTGCCTAAAGGATCTTATGTGCAGTTAGTTTCCAACTGTAATGTCCTCCACAAAACCCCTCATGATAATCTTTGATTGTTTCTATAAATTCATCCTCTGTTAAACATAGCAATAGATTTCCAGCAGGATCCTTCCAGTACAATCTGCCTTCCACAATCACATATGGTTGTGCCTTGATCTTTAGTGCCCTATACTTTGTTCTACCTAAGGATTGGGGACAAGAAAGAAAGCACAAATAATGAATTATATTCTTATACCATTCTGAACGCAAAAATTTATACCCGATCTTCATACCTGGATCTTGCTCTCCTTCACTTTCTTTCGTTGCTTTTTCCTCCACAGGTGCCAACAAGTTAATTCCCAATGCTTGAAAGTTTGATTCTGTTAACATTTTTTCCAATCCTTGTCCCTTCACTAACTTTGTGGGTTTTATGTCCAAGTCATATTCTTGGATCTTGGCAATCCACTTTCCTCTTCTACCTTCTACATCTCCCTGTAGTAATACATCTTTCACTGCAGCATTTGGCACATAAGCAATGATTTGGGATTGCAGCACATAAGTTCTAAAAGCTTTCAGGGCTTTTGCCAAAGCATACACCTGTTTCTCAAGAATATTATATTTCAGCTCAAAATCCCTAAGAATCTTACTGAAGAATGCAATTGGTTGCTCTCTCTTTTCATCATTCTTCTGGAGTAAGATAGCAACTATTGAACTTGATGATGCAAATGAAAAAATTTGGAAAGGCTTTTGGTAATCAGGACTGATTAAGACGGGAGCTACCTGTAATGCCTCTTTAATCCTGGAAAATGATTCTCTAGCTTCTTTGTTCCAACTCACTTCATTCTCTTTTTTTAGCATATTAGTAATTTCTTTTAAAATTTCTGCATATTTGGATACAAATCTTCTCAGGAAGTTTATCTTTCCCAGAAACTTTTGAATATCCTTTTTACTCCTGGGCAATGGTATTTTCTACACAGCTTGTACTCTGGCTGGATCAATCTTCACTCCTTCTCTGGAAACAATGTGTCCCAATAGTTTTCCTTCTTCCAGAGCAAAAATGGATTTCTTGGGATTTAAGGAAAGGCCAAATCTTCTACATTTATCAAAAGTCATGTTCAAATGATCCAAATGTTCTTCATCATACTTTGAGGAAACAGTAATATCATCCAAATATATTAGTACAAACTTATCTCCAACAAAAGCAATGTCCATAGCCCTTTGAAATGTAGCACCTACATTCATCAATCAGAAAGGCATTCTAGCAAACATAAATGTTCCCCGAGGGGTTGTGAATGTTGTTTTCTTCTCATCCTCCTTATCTACAGCCACCTGGTTATAACCAGAAAATCCATCTAGCATTTACATTCTAAAAGATATCATTACCTTTTGTAGCACATGATCCATCTTAGGCTATGGATAGTTATCTTTCAAAGAAGCCTTGTTGATATTTCTAAGGTTCACACACAACCTTATTTCTCCATTTTTCTTTATCACAGGTACTAGATTAGCCAACCAATCAGAATACCTGAGTGGGACTACGATTTTGGCATCAAGCAACTTCTTGACCTCCTTTTCAATTGATGGTAGAAGCAAAGGATTTATCTGTCTAAGCTTCTGTTTGTAGGGTTTAACCCCCTCCTTCAAAGGAATCTTATGCTGAATAATATTTACATCATAGGTTTTGAGATCTTCATAGGACCATGCAAAGACATCAACATAATTCTTGAAAAGTTTAATATATCTTTCTTGAAAATTAGGTGAAACTCCACCATATAATTTGACTAACCTGGGATTCTCCTGAGTTCCAATGTTGTGATCCTGAATATGTTCATCCTGTGAGATTTTCCCTGAGTCCACAGCCACATCATTGGAATTAAAAATCCTTTCAAGAGGAACAAGTCCCTTTGGCAAAATATTATCTTTCAATTGAAAGATCTTCTAATTTTCTATTGAATCTTTTAAACCACTGGCTCCTGCAATTTCTGTTGTCTCTTCTTCGTCCTGATTAATTTATGTGCCTTGGAAATCTTCAACCATAGTCAAAAACTCCTTAATCTGTTGATCATCTTCAAAAGCTTGCCAGTTATTAACATTATCAAGAACAGAAGGTATGTGTCTCATTTCTACCTCATATCTTAGTCTTGGATTAATAGGAGGCTTGAAAGTGCTAGCAGCCACAACCAATGAATCTGCCAATATATTCTCATCTCTTAGAATGAATTGAATGTTAAAAGCTTCAAAGAAGTTTTCAATCAAATCCCATACCTCATTTCTTTATGCCCGGAGGCTAGGATGCTTATTTTGGCAGTGATCTTTTATCTGCTTAATAATTAGCTTCGAATATCCAAAAGCATAAATTGACTTGACTCCCATATGTTTGGATGTTTGTAGAGCAATAACAAGGACTCATATTCTGCCACATTGTTAGTTGCCTTGAACTCTAATTTTAAAAGAAAGGGAACATAATACCTCCAGGTGAAACTAGAAGAAAACCAACACCTGTTCCTTCCTTGGAATAAGCTCCATCAAAGAAAAATTTCCACACTTCTTCTGTTTGCAGCTCTATAATTACATTGGCTGAAGCAAGTTGCTTCTGATTATCTTTAGCCAGCTCTGCATTATCATTCAGTTTGAAACAAGCAAATTCATCCTTCTCCTAACTATATACAGGTGAATTGCTCTCTATTTTTCGCAATTGTTTTTACAAACCTAGTTTCTCTGTACAATCTCCTCTCCTCCCCACCAAAAATTGGTATAACAGCATATGTAAAATCTAGTTTCAAAACACCTCCCAATTTAGCCCCCCAGGACCTAGATAGAAGCATTCCAAATCTAGTAGGAATATTTGCTACTACAACATCCATGACCAAGCTTCTAGCTGGAATTTGGGCTAGTGACACTGCCAGATCCTTAATAACACCCAGACACTTGACCTTGTTCGAATCAAAAGAATTCAAATCCCTATAAGGTTTGGTCACTTGTAGATTTAGTTGCTTCATCACTAACAGAGGCATAAGATTATGTGAAGCTCCCGAATCAAACATACAATTATGTAGGAGGAAATCATGAACCAATAGGGAAATATAAAAAGGAGGTATTGAAGAATCTACTTCCTCTACATGTGGACCAAAAACCACTACTGGTTTATCTTCCTGCAGATTTACAGTGTCACTCTCATTTTCTTTTAAATCAATAAACTTAGCAATCTCCTTTTGATAAGTAGGTGTTTTTGCTAATTCTGTAAGGGGAACTTTTATCCTGACCTTTTCCAACTCCTTGGTAAGACTAAACAAGTGACCCTGTTTAGTAGTCTTTTCATTCTCATCTTCACCTTTATTCATGACTGGCATTATTTGAGGAATTAAAACAAGTTTCTCCAAAGGAATTTTTCCAGTTTGATCTTGAGAAGACTCACCTCGAAGTGTTTGTGTCTTGCCATTTGCATTTTGCTCCTCTGTCTAGCTTTGTACCTTTGTTCTCCTCCATCTTCTTCCTTCAACCTGTAAACCCATTTATTCTGCAATGTTGTTTTACCTGCAAGCAACCTGACTAAGTCCCAAGTCTGGTTATGTGCTAAGGAGTCCATCTCTTCTTTCATGGCTTGCTCCCACTTCTTCCTGGTTTCTACCTGCACTGCTTCTTCATAACATTCTGGTTCGCCAGAATCAGTCAACAATACATAATATAACGAAGTCAACAATACATAATATAACGAAGGAGAGTATCGTTCAGGGGGTCTACTTATCCTGGTAGATCTTCTAACACCACTTTCAGGTGTTTGAAGTGCTTTTTGCTATTGTGGTTGTTGTTCTGATAGTTGATCATTATGATTTTCAGGCACCATCACTTTTCCTGTGATATCGTCAAGCACTGTGTATTCTTTGTTTTCTTTTTATTGTTTCTTTTCCTGCAACTGATTCTTATACAAGACCTTTTCATTGAATATTACATCTCTGCTCCTAATGATTTTGTGATTTTCATAATCATATAAGCGATAACCAAAATCATTAACACCATATCCAATAAAGGTACATTTCTTTGATTTTGCCTCAAGCTTTGTTCTATTTTCTTTGTTAATGTGGACAAAGGCTTCACAACCAAAAGTCTTTAAAAATGAGTAGTTTACCTTTTTACCTGTCCATGCCTCCTCTGGAATACCACCATCCAAGGAACTTGAAGTCCCTCTATTTATTAGATAAATAGCAGTATCTACAGCATCTGCCCAAAATTGTAAAGGCAATCCTGCATGCAATCTCATGCATCTTGCACGCTCCATGATTGTCCTGTTCATCCTTTCTGACACACTATTTTCTTGTGGTGTTCCTGGAACTATCTTCTCTCTGCAAATTCCATGCTTTGAACAGTACCTATCAAACTCGTTGCTGTAATATTCACCTCCATTATCTGATTTGAGACACTTCAACCTTTTCCCTGTCTCATTTTCAACCAAAGCTTTCCATTTCTTGAAAGTATCAAATACATCAGATTTATTTCGAATACAATAAATCCAAGTTTTTCTGGTTGCATCATCAATAAAAGTAACATAATAATGAGAGACACCAAGAGATGATACTTGAGCAGGTCCCCATACATTTGTATGCACAAGCTCTAATTTTCCGCTCTTCTTTTCTTTCCCAACTCTAAGGAATCTGACTCTCTTTTGTTTTCCATAAACAAAATTCTCACATAATTTTAAATCAACATGCTTCAAACCTAGTAAAAAATTTCTTGAGTGAAGAATCTGCATCCCCTTCTCACTCATGTGCCCGAGCCTATAATGCCACAATGCCGTATCTTCTCCTGTAGAGGTTAAAGCATTAACAGAACTAGAAATACCATTGCATAAATACAATGTACCAACCTTTTCTCCTTTCGCTATTACCAAGGATCCTTTAGTGACCTTCCAGGTTTTATCTGTGAAAGTAGTTACGCAACCTTCACCTCCCAACTACCCTGTTGAAATCAGATTTTTCTTCAGATCTGGAACATGCCTTACCTTCTTCAATAGCCACTGATTTCCATTTTGTTATTTTATGAAAATTATACCCATTCCAACGATTTTACAGGGTTTATCATCACCCAATCGAACTTGTCCAAAATCTCCTTGAACATAATCATGAAAATGTTTCTTATCAGGTGTGGCATGGAATGAGGCCCCTGAATCTACCACACAGGCATCAATAATATTTTCTAATGAAAGAATCAAAGCATCTTGCAACACATCACCTGTTACATTCGCTTCATGATTAGTTTCTTGTTGCGCATCTCCTTCTTTTCCCTTCCGAGACTTGCAGTCTTTCTTCAGGTTTCCTTTCTTCCCGCATTTCCAGCACACTATCCCCGATCTGGACTTGGATCTGCCTTTCCTTGACTTACTGCGATATCTAGGGCTCTTTCTTCTTTCCATTTTTCTTCCCCTAGTCTTTGCAATCAAAGCATTACCTGATGTCTCACCGGAGCTTTTCCATCGCATTTCCTCACTAAGGATTGCACCAACAACATCATCAAACTTTAAAGTACTAGATCCAGAGACAAAGTTACTAACGGCCATAACTAAACCATTCCAACTTTCTGGCAATGAGCACAGAAATAACAGAGCCCTAACCTCATCATCAAAATTTACCCCTACAGAACTTAACTGACTTTTCGCTGTATTAAAATCATTTAAATGATCTACAACAGATCCACCTTCTGACATCTTCATATTAAATAAACGCTTCATAAGAAATACCTTATTTGAGGCCAAGGGTTTTTCATACAGTTTGGCCAATGCCGACATTAAACCCTGTGTTGTCATTTCCTTTGAAATATTAAATGCTACCAATGCCGCTAGGCATAGCCGTATTGTTCCAAGTGCCTTTCTGTCCAGAATATCCCATTCTGTGTCTGTCATACTCGTCGGCTTCTTTGTCTTTCCACTCAATGGTAGGTACAGATCTCTCTGATATAGATAATCTTCCATCTGCATCTTCCATAGCTGGTAGTTTTGGCCATTGAATTTTTCAACCCTAAACCTACCATCTTCCACCATTGCTCCCACTCGAACCAGGAACCCTTCTCTCCTGCGAGTTTATCAGCAAAATAGACCTTCGGCTCTGATACCAGTTGTTAGAAAATGATATATTACGGAGTAATGGAACACATAAAATATTTTAGAAATATAATCACAGAGAACGCATAAAACAAGAAAGACACAAATATACGTGGTTCACCCAGTTTGGGCTACGTCCACGGAGAAACAACCAATCCTTCCTTTTATATTATCCAGCAAACTGAAGAGATACAACCTACAGCAGATCTGTTGTAACACCCTCTTTGCTCTCAATCTCCTCTCTCTTCCTCACTCAGAATACAGATATGCATAGACGCAATACAATTCCCTCATATATAGTGAGGGGTTGCCTTCTAGGGAAAAAAACCCTAAATTAAACATAACTTCTACTGTCAGATCATCTGCCTAATGAACAACCCAGATTGACTAGAAATTACTAGACTTTTACAAGGCAATTTTACATCTATTTTTTAGCTTCAGGGGCGCTGCCCCCGAACCACCGCCTAGGGGGGACAAGTCCCCCCCGCGTGGAGGGGTGTCCAGTCTTCCTAGGGTATACATCCAGCTGAAACCTTTGAATACAGAAGATAATCAGGCTCCACACCCAACATTAAAACCAATCCTTCGATCACGACGCTTGGTCCTATGGAGAAGAATGCTAAAATGGGCTAAACAAAAGGGGGCCAAGGAGCATTGCATCTCGCTATTTTGTAACGCCTTTTAGAGTAAAAGTCTCAATGAAGCAAAAACTTAGACATAACAATATGGCTATATTACAGGGAATATAACACTCCGATACTGAAAGTCAAGGAGTTATGTGATGGATTAGTCAGTAGCTATGATTCCACGACATTACCAAGGCAACCACAGTCAATCACTCCCGGCTCTAGAAAGTGGGAATTCAAGCTGTTAAAGATGAAAGTGACTGGAAATGACTGAATAGCAAGGGAGGAACATCAACACAGATATGTGGCTGGATCATAGGTCATCACAGCGATGGCAGGGAGATATTTTCTTCATCCATCATTATGTTTTCCTTATTTCCTTTTATTATGTAATTTCTGTATTTTCAGGAATGGAATCAAATTTGAATGTAATGATTTTGGGCAGTGTTGGGTTGTGTTATATTCTTTCCACGGCTAACCTACATAGTGAACCGAGGGGGGTGGATCCCCCCCTTCGTTGCACCGATTGCATAGTGGGGGGCGAGTAGCCCTCCTCTATGGGGTCCGAGGCAGTGCCCCGGGAAAAAAAATTTGGACCCTATATTAGGTTGGGCAAACCTACCTATGGTTTTTTGGTCCATGGTTTTGGACACGATGGTTTTTGGTCCATGGTATTGGATGCTTCGGCATGTATATATATGTATTGTAACATTGAAAGGAATATAATGAAAAATCAAGCTGGTAGTCCCGGTTTTTGGATCCAGGGGAAAATCTCTGTGTATGTGTTTTATGTGTTATGCTCTCGCATTGTTTATTTTTTGTGTTTAAGAATTCGTATGCAGGTAATTTCTATACGGGGTTAAAACCTATATTTGGTATCAGAGTTGTTTTGGCTTCAAGGGGACGCCTTTGTTGCTGAGGGGTTTCGCTCAGGCCTATGGTAGACCGTGTTTAGTGGGAGATCTGCGAGATCGATTCTGGTGGTGAAAGAAGATGGCGAGAAGTGGAGAGATAGAGATAGAGAAATTTAATGGTCAGAGTTTTGAGTAATGGAAACTCAAGATGGAGGATCTGTTGGTGGATAAAGATTAGTGGATCGTTGTAGATCCAGGTACTAAACCAATGGGAGTGACCGATGAAGAATGGAAGAAGTTGGATCGGAAGGCAAAGAGCACAATACGATTATGTGTCTCAGATTCAGTATTGCTGAATGTACCAGGGGAAGCTACGGTGAAGGATTTGTGGGACAAGTTAGGGACTTTGTACCAATATAAGTCTCTGGGGAATAAACTGTTCCTGTGGAAAAAGCTGTATAACCTGAGGATGAAAGATGGAGACTCGGTAACAAGGCATCTGAACACATTTAATACTGTGGTAAGTCAGTGAACATCTGTTGATATTAAAATTTCAGATGAAGATAAGTGCATCAGTTTGTTGTGTTCTCTACCAGATTCGTGGGATAGTCTAGTTATTGCAATAGGTAGCAATGCAACTGCCTTGCATTTTAATGAAATAGTCTCATCCTTGCTGACGAAGGAGATGAGATGGAAAAATATGGAGAGCCAGAATGGTGATGCCTTGTCTGTACGAGGACGGTCCCAGAATAGAAACAAAAATAAGTCATCGAGTGGGAGATCTAAATCTAGAGGGAGATCTAAATCTCCAGGAAAACATGTAAAGGTGGTGTGCTGGAAATGCGGAAAGGAAGGGCACTACAAAAGGGACTGTAAATCTAAAGCTCCTGAGAAAGGAAAGGGATCTTATGATGCTCCTTCTGCAGAGGCGAAAACCACCTCAGATGAAGGTGGGGATGTGTACTTGGCTTCTTCAAGTACACATGTAGATCATGAGGCATGGTTGATTGACTCAGGTGCATCCTTTCACTTCACTCCCCATAGAGAGTGGTTCTGCGAGTATGATAAATATGATGGTGGTGATGTCTTCTTAGGGGATGATAGGAAGGCTAGAATCGTTGGTCGCGGAAAAGTAAAGTTGAAGTTGCAAGGTGGAAGGGCTAGAACACTTCCGGGTGTTCTGCAGATTCCTGCATTAGCCAGAAATATGATTTCTATAAGCAAGTTGGATGATGTAGGTGTAAAAATAGTGTTCGAGAAGGATAGCTGCAATATGGTTCGAGGATCACAGGTATTGATGCATGGAGTTTGGATTGGAACTCTGTACAAGCTGCAAGGTAGCACTGTTGTTGATGGGTGCAACAATTCTGTGGTTCCTAAAAGTGGAGCATAAAATCTAGTGGTCTCTGGAGAGAAGACCATGATGTGGCATCAAAGGCTTGGACATATTAGAGAGAAGGGCCTTCGAATACTTCATGGTAAAGGTATGGTAGAAGGTATGAATAATATCTCTCTGGATTTTGATTTCTGTGAAAATTGTGTATATGGAAAGCAGAATCGGGTGAGTTTCCCCTCTGGTGGTAAGAGGGCGAAACAGATATTAGAGCTTCTGCATAGTGATGTGTTTGGACCTGTGAAGATTCCATCACTAGGTAAGTCTGTGTACTATGTATCATTTATAGATGACTTCTCAAGGAATACATGGATATATTTCCTTAAGAAGAAATCTGAAGTCTTTGACAGGTTTAAAGAGATTTAAGGCTCTAGTGGAAAACCAGATAGGGAAGAAGATAAAGGTGCTGAGGACAGATAATGGTGGAGAGTTTTGCAGTAAGGAATTTGAAGAATTCTGTAAGAAGTTTGATATAGCACGGAAGAAGACTACTCCATATACACCTCAGCAAAATGGAGTTGCAGAAAGAATGAACAAGACATCGATGGAAAGGGCAAGAAGCATGTTCAGTGGTGCCAGGTTAGGACAGGAATTCTGGGTAGAGGCGGTGGAGACAGCATGTTACCTAGTTAACATATCACCTTCATCAGCGTTGGAGGATAAGACTCCACAAGAGGTATGGACTAGTAAGAAACCCTCTCTTTCACATCTGAGGGTATTTGGATGTGATGCATATGTACATGTTCCAAAGGAGAAACGAACCAAGTTGGATAGTAAATATGAAAAGTGCATCTTTATTGGGTATAAGGATGGTTTAAATGGTTATAAGCTTTGGAACCCAGCAACAAGGAAGGTTGTGTACAACCGAGATGTGGTGTTCAGAGATGTGAAAGATGTTATTAAACATGAAGTCCAACCAAAGGAACCTGAGAAGATAGAGTTTGAGCCAAAGGAGGAAGAATCAGACTCTACAGCAGAGCAGGAATCAAAAGATGAAGAGCCACAAACTCCAGGGGTGAGAAGATAAGTTTGAGAAATAAGGCAGCCAGAGAGGTATAGTCCATCTGCTTTCTATTCAAATTTTTCTTTGTCTATTACTGATGATGATCCAAGAATTGTGAAGGAAGCAGTAGATTCAGAGGATGGAAAACTCTGGAAAGATGCCATGGTTGATGAAATGGAATCTTTGCACAAAAATGAGGCTTGGGATCTGGTGGAGTTGCCAGCTGGAAGGAAACCCATTGGAAGCAAATGGGTGTTCAAGAAGAAGACAAATGCAGAAAGAAAGGTGGAGAAATACAAAGCTCGGTTGGTAGAAAAAGGTTATTCCCAGGTGCCGGGAATTGATTTTGGTGATATTTTTTCTCTTGTTGCCAAGGTAACTTCTATTAGATTATTGTTATCTGTTGCTGCTACTTTTGATTTTGAGGTAGAACAGATGGATGTGAAGACAACATTTCTTCATGGGGATCTGGAAGAGGAGATCTACATGAAGAGACCTGAAGGCTTTGTGGTGAAGGGTAAGAAAGAACTGGTATGCAAGTTAAAGAAGTCTCTGTATGGGTTAAAACAGTCACCAAGGATGTGGTATCAAAAATTTGATACATTTATACAGGGACTTGGCTTCACCAGAAGCAAAGCAGATCACTGTGTGTATTTTAAATTAATTGGTGACCATGTTATTTATCTGAACTTGTATGTGGATGATATGTTGCTGGTTGGAAATGACAAAGAAATTATCCAGGGTTTGAAGACCCAATTGTCCTCCAAATTCGACATGAAAGATCTTGGTGCTACAAACTATATTTTGGGCATGGAAATTAAAAGAGATTGGGTAAAAAGGAAGTTCTGGTTAAACCAGAGGAAGTATGTCGAGACAATACTACATAGGTTTAATATACAGGATAGTAAACCGGTGAAGGTTCCTATTCCTGTAGGTGTAAATTTATCTACTGAACAGTGTCCCAAGACACAAGAAGAGGAAGAGGATATGTCTCGTGTTCCATATGCAAGTGCAGTCGGTAGCCTGATGTATGCAATGGTCTGTACTAGACCAGACATTGCACGTGTAGTGGGAGTATTGAGCAGGTTTATGTCAAAACCAGGGAAGGAGCACTGGACAGCAGTGAAGTGGGTTTTTAGGTATTTGTGTGGCACTAGTGATTATGGTTTGTGCTACCAAGGAAGACCAGGATTAGATAGAGTGTTGGATATTCATGGCTTTGTTGATGTAGACTGGGTTGGAGATCTCGATAAGAGAAGATCTACAAGTGGGTATGTGTTTAACCTATTTGGAGGTGCAGTCAGTTGGATGAGTAAGAAACAATCTGTAGTGGCACTATTAACTACGGAGGTAGAATACATGGCAGCCACTCATGCAAGCAAGGAAGAAGTTTGGTTGCAGAGATTGTGTTCAAGTATGGGGTTAATACAGGGAGCTATAAGGATAGACTATGACAGCCAAAGTGCAATTTTCTTGGCAAAGAACCCTGCTTACCATTCAAAGACAAAGCACATTGATGTTCAATATCACTTTGTGAGGGATATGATAGAAGACAAAAAGGTGTTTCTAGTAAAGGTGGACACTTTGAAGAATACTGCAAATGAATTGACAAAATCTGTGAGCTCTGAGAAGTTCTCTTGGTGTAGAGAAACAATGGGCATTTCAGGGCTGGAAAAATGACTAAGCTCTCCTGTGGCCCCCTGTGGAAAGAAAACAACAAGTGGGAGAATGTTGGGTTGTGTTATATTCTTTCCACAACTAACCTACGTAGTGAACCAGGGGGTTAGAAGGGGGGCGGAGCCCCCGCTTTGTTGCGCCAATTGCGGAGTGGAGAGCTAGTCAATGACACAACTGGAGCTTATGCTGAGATATTTTCATAATTGTTTTACAAACCTCTCCCCTTCCTTATAAAAAGGAGGAAGTAAAACTTAATAGGGGTTCCAGAATCCTACACGCAAGAGGCCAGAATTCTGTGGTTCCATTTTGGTTCTATTTTCCTATTCATGAGGGACTTGAGCTATACATTTCCGAATATAAACAGACGGGTGATTGGGACTCATTTTGAAGGATTAATAAAACTCTTTGGTGATTCCTATCAAAGTGATGAGTAGTATGTCTTCCTCTTTATATCTCACTTCATGCATGTTTCTCTTTTACTGAAATTGTGTAATGAAGTTGTTGGTTTCACTCTCTCATGGTTATATGTATGTTGTTGAGTAGTAATAGACCCTGTGTTAACTACAAATTTACTTATGTACCTGTAATGTGCACAGATTTACTAATGTTATTTGGTTACAAATATATTCATGATGCATAGAGCTTGGGACCTTAATTAGTGCTCCACTATTTATGCAATTTCAAATCCTCACTCTTTCATACTCTTGTTGGAGCTTGTTGCTTAGGATTTTGTATTGTATCTCGGCCCTATGCATCGAATTCCCTCCTTTATTTCCTCCTCTTTATTTTACTATAATGCCAATATTAAAGCTACATATTGTTGTGTGCCAGCCAATAAAACTAGACATTTCTCTTCGAGATTAGCCACATTCACCCCTTGAGTATTTAGATCCATGTATTTGCTTGAGTTTACCTTAATGAAGGACTATTGAACCAAGCCCCCTGAATCATAATATTTTTCCAACTACGTGACAAGTGGAATGCAGTAGAAAACCCTACTGATAATATTCAAAAGCACTTCTCTCTTAAGATGTCCTAGGCACTGGTCTCCAATAAACCCAGAGGTTGTCTCTAGGAGGCTTCTATATCTCCCGAAGCACTTGTGTGACAAGTGATAGTTAAAGGTACAACAACCACAATAAAAACATTTCAATCCAGAATCATTACTGAGAGATGAGATACCTTGATTTGATTTTGGAAATGTCCTTTTGTGAGATGAAATTCCACCTATACTTCTTCCTCCTTGTTTCCTTTTGAAGAACTTCTTCTTCACCATAAGTCCCAAGTCTAGATTCTAAGGCTTCAAATTATTGTTCCTCTCTTCTTCCTGCATCAATATACCTCTCAATTCCTCAAAATTTGGTGCTTTCTCCCTTGCTACAAGGCCTGTATATAATCCTTTGACATTCCATTTAAAGTGATTGTCACAAGATAAGTACCAGAAATTGATTCTCCTATGTCTCCCATATTATCTTTCAATTCTTTAATTCTTGAAACAAAAGCACTAACTGATTCATTTTTCTCCATTTTAATATATAGGATCTTACTTTTCAGAAATAGGACTCAATTTGTATTTTTATTCTCATGCAAATCTTTAAGTATAGTCTAGGTTTCACTGGAAGTATTACATTGACGAATGTGAGGGATCATATTATCTTTAATAGACATCCTTAATAATATCTTTTCTTTGTTCTCCCGGTTCTCCAGGTCTTAAATCGATGCAGTTGTAGCACCTGCAGTAGGTTTTTCTTCTTCCCCCTTTGTGATAGTCCAAGTGCCTAGACTTCCAACAATTTTTGCAACTTGAATTTCCAATTAACATAATTTGATCCGTCCAACTTATTTTCCTCATTAAGATAGGTTTTTGTAAGTGGATTCGACATCTTGATAGAGAATTCCAATATTCAATAACACCTTGCTTTTCACTTCACAAGCACCACCAATTGCTCTAAATATATATTTGCAAAACAAATCTAGAGAGAGGCTTTACAAAAAAAACACTTCTCTCAATAACTTCGAACAAAGTGGAGCTCAATTAAAAATGAGGTTTCTTAAAAAAAATCCACACATGAAAAACCATAATGTGTATCTTTCAAAACATAGACCCTTTTTTATTTTTAAACTCATAGTGGGCGCATTAAAATTACACACTGATCAACTCTCCATAGTCAACTAATGGTCAGTGCACCTTCTGACTCTATTTAACAATGTTGCAATGCAACAAATTGGAGTTTATTAAGTTTACGATGCTCGGCTCACCTTCTCACAGAAGTCGTATGCACTGATCACACACATATTTTTATATTAAGAGGAATTTTCTCTCTTCTTGCAGCAGGTGCCACTAATAGAGCAACACTTCCTTTGACAATTGCCTCTCCAAGCTCCATCACTTTCGTTGATCATCAACTCTCCAAGCTCGATCACAACTTCCACGCTTGGTTCTTGAGCGTCTCCTTATGCCACAATCTCCTCTAATTCACAAGCAGTGATTCAAGGTCAGTGACGGCACTCTTTAGGTGCAATCACCTAACAATGTGACTTGTCTCACACAATGTTGATATATTCAGTGTTCTGCGAATCAGAGATATTATTGTTGTGATTGTCCTCGACACAAAAGGGGCATAATCCATAGTCTAGATCGCAACATCTCAAAGTCGCCACACCAAGTTTGATTTACAATGGATGGTTAGAAGGTGCTAACCAAAAATCATTGTCATGAACACATGAATCAACAGTTATATCCTTCTTCTCACTAATACACAACTCTACTACGCATAGCTATTTTCCATAGGGCATTCATTTCAACTCTACAACACTATCTACTCAATGAACCCAAGCTGGGGTTTTCCTTCTTGGATCAATAACGCAACCCTCTAGATAATTCCTTTTCTGCCAACACACACACAAATAATAAACCCAAGAAATTTCTCCCCCAATCTCCCATTGTATGGATAAAATTCCAAAGGGAATTGACATGAAGGGTGCATGCAAACACATGTATCAATGGTGCCAATATCGCCCCTCGACACAATAATTCTAATTACGATGGAAGGATTCTTTCACATCCAACCTCAGATGGTCTATCATCAGACTTCTCGCAGGTGGCTTCACTGATTCTTCCACAAATATTTACACTATTGATCCTTCATGATAATTAATGGACAACCCTTACTTGACAAACTGCACACACACCTCTGATCCCTTGCATTGATACCAACTTAAAATGGAAGAAAAAATTGATTGAATGAAACTTTGCAGTCGTTAGGTGAGGACAACACTCACTTTCATTAATGAAACAATCAAACATATACAAATATAAACAGAATGTCATAGCGTTGACTTTCATTAATGAAACAATCAAACATACACAAATATAAACAAAATGTCATAGCGCTGACTTTCATTAATGAAACAATAAAACATACACAAATATAAACAAAATGTCACAACACTAACATTCATTAATGAAACAATCAAACATACACAAATATAAACAATTACATTATATTAGGGAGATCACAATAATCTCCTAGAAAATAAGATATAAGTCTAATCTATGACATAATCCAAATAGTAAAACAACCTTTCTCCATAATCCAAATAGTAAAACAACCTTTCTCCATTATTCTCAAGTATTCCACAAGTTGGTTCTCGATAATTATACAAATTTATGGAAGAAATGGATCTCTTACACAATACTACATCAAAATCGAAGATATCGACTCTATCATTCCATCATTCTCGACATGGTAAATTGTTGACCCAACCAATTCGCTAACCACTTAGATATGTCGATATTTCACTAAAATATTTAGATGGGGGTTAAACCCTTTTAGGAAATCTTAAAGGTTTTACTAGTGTTTTGAAGCTTTTTATTGTTATTTGGATTTTAGACTTATAGGTATTTAAATCCATAGAGTTGATCCTTTTAGGTATGAAATGTCTTTTGCTCTTAATTTCGTTGGGCAGTTATTACTTACTAGTTTTAGCCTAACTATTGTTTTATAGTAAACTCTCACTTGCAACAAGTTAAAGAGGCGTTTCAACATAAGAGCCATATGGTTTCTTCGATTTAATTGTGTGTTTATTTGTTTGGGTTTCTTCTATGATTTATATATCATCAGACTAGCGATATAGCCTGAATCTTTTTCAATCTTTTCTTTACAGTCGTTGTGGAGAAGGAGAGATGAGACAACTTACAATAAGTCTAAATGTAGATATACATTATTGAAACGTTGAATTTCTTTCAAACTTGTTTTTCTTATTCATTTTGACACCGTAATTAACTGAAACAAGATAAAATGTAGTTCTACAATGACGAATAAGAGGACAGTAGAAGGTTAGGAATTTAGGATTGTTTTGGTTTATTTGAGCAATGATTTCAATATCTGTAAGGTTTTGTTTCCATCTTATAAATGTTTTGTAGGAGAGAGAATTCGATATCTATCTCAAAGGGCGTGTTTGTGTGTCATAAATGTTTTGCAGGAGAGAGGACGAAGGATATACTGACATCTTGGAGCAAGAAGCAGACATCAAGTCTTTTTTTACATTTTTCGTTGGTGAAATTAGTGTTAAGAGGGTGTGAGATGAGATAATAATGGTGGAAGTGGAGAGGTTTTCTCTTATTTATTATTCATTTTGTGTGAATTCCCGATGGTGGGTGGTTATTACAGCCCGACCACCTCATTCTTTCATCTCTCCATTTAGGTAAAACCACTAATTCAGTAGAAAATGGGTTAATCTACTTAAACGTTTGGCTAATAGGTCGTAAAATAATTATTTAGAAATTTGTCTCAACAAAATTCACTAAATACAATTTCAAAGATGGTTCCTAATTGTGTCATTTCATGTTCAAGGGTTAGCCTTACTTTACAATAGTTTTTGCCCATGTTTACGTTGTTCGGTGGTTTATATTTTTAAGTTTTTTTTCACCTTTCTCAGGGTTTTTTAATTTTTTTCTAGGATGTATAGCATAACTCAATATAGATGGGTACATGGGTACAAGGAAATTCATAAGAATGGAGATCTTGTAAATGATTTTGTCTAGTCTTATCTGGTAGATTACTTAATGTGTATTTTAGGAAATTCATAAGAATGGAGATCTTGTAAATGATTTCATCTAGTCTCATCTAGTAGAATACTCAGTGTGTATATTTTAGAATGACATGTCATAAAATTGTAGTTAGGGCATATTTTATAATGTTGTAGTGTGGTCATTTTCTCGTAGTGTGTCATCTTCCAGACTAGAAATAAATTTTTGTTTCCCATAAACAATTTCTCCCACGTAGATTAATGAAAGTTGAGATGCAATAGTAGTTGAAAGAGAGTTTCTAGATAATGGGGAAGTCGACACCCACAAATTTGCATAGAACCTAAAATGAAGAGCATGAAAAATGCAAAAACGTCATCAAATTTTCAATTGATGGGTAGAGAGGATTTGAAATTCTAGACCTAGTCACATATATTCTTCCTAAGAATTGAGGAGTAAGTTCTCGCAGTAACATTTGTTGAATCATAGGTACATAATTTAAAACATGTACTTCTTGAATTAATGTATTTTTTGAATTATGTGCTTTCTGAAATTGATTTTGTGATGATTTAAACTAAGAAATACATGATTATTTATATATGTATTTTATAATAATAATTAAATTTTAAATTCGTTAATTTTTTTTGGTAGAAAAGAAAACTCATTTCCATAAAGTGATATGATTATTTAAAATTATGTAAATTCAAACTTACAACTTTTATAACAAAATTCATATTCTTTATCTAATAATCTCTATCCTAATTAAAATTATAAATTATAAAATCATTTATTTTTCCAATTTACTTACGCATTCTCCTATCACCTAACCAATGACCCAACCTCTTTCCAAGACTGAATTCTCCACCATGCTCTAAGAACCACAACCAAAGTGATGAGGTTGGGATCCACCTAATAGGCTCACGCTTTAATACACCCATTAATACGATCAAGGCGAAACTTAAAGAGAGACTCAAACTTGGGCTTTGTCAATTAGTGGTTAGTCCACACATCAATGCCCCATCTTAAATGTTACGTCTATTTATATATATAAATAACTTGCTTCGTGTATAAGTAATTGGTCAAGCGAGTGTAGGTCGGTGTGGTGGATTTGTCTTTCTTCCTTCCCAGGTTCGAATAGCATCTCATGCTATGACACATTTGTCTATAACATAATTATTTATCTTGATTACTTAGTTTATTAAGAGTCTTAGTTCAATTTGTTATATATTTGACAATTTTATAACATAATTATCTATCTTGATTGCTTAGTTTATTAAGAGTCTTAGTTCAATTTGTTATATATTTGACAATTTTATTTGTTTCGCTTGTTTGGTTTTTTTAACAATGAAATATTTTTATATTAAGATATTACTTATATTATTTTAATGATATATTTATTGTAAGATATGGTTATGCTACTAATTTGGTGTCAATTTTACATGTTATTATCTTTCTTTTTTTTATTTTCTTAATTATTGATTATTATTATAATTTTGTGACATATTATATTTAGTATAAAAATTTACCAGTAGCTATTAACTATTTTGTTATAGATGTGTATATTTATGTTGAAATATTATTTTTATATGTTGAATTATAGAAGTTTCTCAATAGATAAAAGGATCTAGGGATTTCTAACGGAATAGCTCACATAGCACAATACTTGCTGAGGTTTTACAAATGGGGTAGCAAGTTAAGTGGGTTTGAGTATCAAGAAAGCTTCAAAGTTAAGTGCACTTGAGCCAAAGAAGTATTGAAATGGTTTCCCTACGAGGAAGTCCTAGTTATTAGGTGCAAGTGCCAAAAGTGATGATCGATACTACATTTTTCATTTTTCTAGTTTGGATCTCACTTCTTCACCCTTGTGAGCATCCCTTCATTCAATCTGTGCTCAGAGGACTATTCAAAATCATGTGAAATTGATCATTTGCAACTAATATTCATGGACATGAGTCTTAAATTAATGACTTACTCTATGTATATAATCCCAAAAATAATATTTCATATCATTCCAAGTTAATATTCCTTTTTTCTAGTGAACCATCTTTGACCTAGTTGTTTTCTATCATAGACCATCTTTAATATGTGCTCTTTTAATAGGGTCACACCATGAATACTACTTTATCTACATCTATGGTATAGTCCACTACACATGAGATTTTCTAGCAAAATGGGCCAATTCCATTATATCTTTATTGTCTTTTACTTTAAATTAACTATATTTAAACTAAGCCCTTGTTCAAATCTAGGAATTCATTCATACCTTTCAAAGTTCAATAATTAAACTAAGTCACAGGGAACACTAGCTATGCAACCTTCTTATTTAACCAAAAACTTGGTTATTAATAAATATGTAACAAATATAAATATATTTATTTGTTATTATTTAAATGTTTAATTATTAAATATATATTGGGAAAAAAATTTATTTTTATTTTGTTAATTTATGAGAGTCTACACTCTTAATATTTTGGTTGAGATCATTACATTTTTAATTATTGGATTGAGAAATGCCTAGCACTTAATATAGTTAATTTTTTTTTGCATAAAATTTTGAATATATGACTCTCACATTACAAAATGCCATACCAAATTTTTTTTATTATTGAAAATTCCATATTTTATGATTTTAAAGAAAAAATCATTATTTTTTATAATTTTTAATAACTAACTATCAAATATAATTAAAAAAATATTAATATAAAAAAGATATGCCTATGAACATAGGTAACGCTAAATCATAAAATCAATTAAAAATAGGTTAAAACATATGAAAATAATATAGAGTAAAAGGACGACAAACTCCACCCTCGATGAATATGTGATATGTGGTTAACTTATTGTAAATGTCATTTTCTTGATGAATTATATACTTGTTAAGTGTAAGAGTGTTATTGGAGTTGTTTTTAGTGTAATTTTTTGGATTTTTTGGTGTTGGAATATGGTCTAAAAATGTGAGGTGAAATCTTAATTTGTGTTATTTAAATTGATTTTTTAACTGTATATATTGATACCCTTAAAATATTTTGATTGTGCAAAAATTATCTATTAAATTTTGTAATTTTAATAAATTCTTGCCAGATTTTAAAGAAATGAAAAATTAACCGGTAAACACTCACAAGAAAACCTTTTTAAAAATTTACTAATATAATGGTATTAATTACACATTAGCGTTATATTTACCAAAGTCACGACATATTCTATAATTATAGGGTGACCACGCTACTTTTAGAATGCCATTAGTGGCCTGCGCAATTACTTCTGGATATAGTTTTTAAACGAATGAAACCAAACTTTAATGTCGGCATATCATTTGTTTTTGGATACATTTTCAATCTCTTAAGTGACCTGCGCAATTACTTTTTTTACACTAATGAAACCAAACTTTAAGGTCAGCCTATCAATTTTTTTTGGGATACTTTTTCAATCTCTTAGAATTGGCAAGGCCAAAGGATTATGTCCATTTGCACATTGATGTTCGTACGGCGCAAATAATTGAATTAAGCAATATCCTATGGACCACGCATAATCTGCTCAACAAATAATATTTCAAAGATTTTACGTAACTACTCCGACTGACATTAATATAGAAAAATATTTAATTTCTGACAATCGCTGTAGTCTACCAATAACGTTACATAATTGTTGTTTTGGAAAGTTATAGAAATTTTAAGTATATTTTGAAAAAAGTTGGCTGGGATTTTTGTAAATTTAAGTAAAAGTTGTTAAAATTCATAATTATAGGTGTTTTATGAATTTTTGGTGGTGCTGAATCTATTTCAACCATCAAAAATATGATTCAAACAATGTCTCTACAAAATTTTTAAAAATTTTTACTCAAATTCCAACCACTTTTGACTATCCAGATAATTCTTCAACCTACAAAAAAAAACCCTTTCCAAAACCTAAATGTTAAATATTGTGTGAATGTGCTACGTAATACTGCTTGCGTGTACGTTAATGTGCTCAACCAACGATATAAGAAAAATATTACACGACTTTGGCATTAATATAAAAATAAAATAAATGTTTAATTTAGTGATTGCTCAACAACTTCTTATGACAATCAAAGGTGGATGGTATAAGTTGATTGGAGGTATTTTCTGCGCAGTTAATGGATGTGGCTCCCACGTGGAAACTCCCTTGCTCTTTGATAAATTCTTTTTTTTCCGACTCTACACGAGCATTCCTCCTCCGTGATCTTCCTCCCACAGCATGGCATTGCTGTCCTTCCGTGTTTGCCTCGTAGTATAAGCTGTACCGGATATCCGTTGCAGTTGGGGAGTAGTTGGCTCTAGGCTGTGTTATGGGCGGGATCCCTTCATCATCTCTTCTCCAGGTTCGAGTCTCCACTCAAACCCATCATACATGAGCTGGATTTGCTGGGATCCCTAGATTCCTCTCAGAACTTCGTCTACGTTCATCATATACGAGCTGGATTTGCTGGGATCCCTAGATTCGTCTCGGAACTTCGTCTACGTTCAGCATATATGACCTAGATTTGCTGGGATCCCTAGATTTTTCTCGGAACTTCGTCTACGTTCATCATATATGAGCTGGATTTGTTGGGATCCCTAGATTCCTTTCGGAAATTCGCCTACGTTCAAGCCTTGGTGTCTATATACATCATATCAAGCATTAGAGAGGCTTCAGGCAAAGGCATTGGCGTTTGAAGTCCTAAGGTGTTTGTATTTGGTTTTCTCCGAGGGGGATTTTCTTCGAGCTTTTTAGGTCATGGGATTCCCTGCAGGCTCTTATGGCCTCGCTATTCCAAATCTGCTGTTTCACTTTGCATGCACGTTATCTTATATAAAGACTCTGATGAATTGGGTTCTTCATTTTGCCGGGGTAGCTGACTCTGAAGAACCCGACAGCTCTTCATGGCCAGATTTGCCTGATAACAACGCCTCTTCCGTTCGACCTTCGATCTCTGCTGATACGATTAGAAAAAACTTGCCTGCCGTTCCATTCCGTATGTTCGCCGAGAGATTCTGTGCGCCGGTCGGGGATGATATCGTGTGTGCCGTCTGTTTGAGTTCCTTCGAGGAAGATGAGGATATCAGAGAATTGTGTAATTGCCATCATATATTTCACAGGAATTGTTTGGATAAGTGGATTGATCATCGCCAAACAACGTGCCCTCTCTGCAGATCTTCTCTTATGCCAGGGAGAATACTCGATGCGGAGGTGAGGAAATCCTGGATCGTCGATCGAATCTCTTATATTTTCGGTGAAGATATAGCAATTTCCTCGTAGCAGAGATATTAGAAGAGAATTATTGTGAAAGAGAATTTTCAAGCTAGAGGCTGAATCGGGAGATAATATATTTGTAAAAAGGGACAAAATGGGATGTGATGGCGCCCAGAAGACCCTTCGCCGATTATGTCTTCTGCCAAAACGCTTTCTGTTCATATAAACAAAAGCTTATAAAAAAAAAATTAAATGCACCACGCTTAAAGAATGCTTCTCAGAAATTCTAGGGCCTATCGGTAACCAACAAATTTCAGATTTATGTATGTGAACGTTCACTATTAGTACATTTCTGCGGCTGCATCGTATATTCGACCGTAATTTTAATTGTAACTTCCGGAAGTCTCGGATTTTTTTGTCAGACTTTTCATCTAAGCAATACGGCACGTATTTGGAGCCCAGTTCTGCCGGCCAGGATGGTTTGTCGGTGCCTCATCTCCTTTTTGTGCCTTCCACGGTGCCTCATCTCCTTTTTGTGCCTTCCACGAATTGAATCCTTCTTGTGCTTTCCACGAATTGAATCCTGGCCTTCACTTTAGTTGCTGCTCCGAGAGCAATGGCTCTTGCCCCAAGACACGGTAAACACGTGTTAGGTTTAATGGCTCCGTCTCTGCTCCCGTGTAATGGGTTTTTTTTTTAATTCCAGAGGGCATACTACATACACGTGATTGGCTTCTCAAGAAAAGGAAACTTTATTTTAAAAAGTATAAAAATTACCAAAAATAAATAATGGAAATTTTGGTAAAATTATAATAAAATTTGACTGAATGTTTTGAAACATTATCATTGAAATTCACAACCAAGTTGTTTTTAGTGAGTTTTTTTGGAAGGTTTTCTTGTGGGTTTTTCTAGTGTAATGTTTATAAAATCTGGCAAAAATTTATTGAAATCACAAGCTTGATGGGTAACCTCTACACAATGGAAGTACCTTTGGGGTTTTTGAGGGCGTTGAATTCATATATACAATTTAAATAATACAAATCAAGATTTCACCTCCAATTTTTCCATCAACACAGAAATTCCAAAATGTCGCACTAAAGACAAATCCATGTAGTTGTGCTAGTTGATGATTGATGTGCATAGGAAGAAATAGTTAACGATTATTATTTAATATTAATAGTAGATGATTATTATTAATACTCAACTGAAGTAATATTAATATTATTGTTATTAAAACATTTTTAAATCATGACAATGACCAAACAAGGTTGATCTTTGACTATAATTGAATATGGTTGAGTTACATTAACTAAAAATGACTATGAACTAACAAGGTTTAGTAATAGTAATGGAATCAGGTTTTATCCAAATCCATGGCTGCACCCTGAAAGACAATTACTGCTTCGTTGTTATCTACGGCTATTGGCAGACACCGTTGATGTTGATGACGTAACTTCATTTATAAGATGTATGGAACAACAAATTATTTAGTCACAAAACATTCAATGTGCAAAAATGTTGAAATTTCACTTATCCATGTTCGTTGAAATTTCATGAACATAGTTTGTTCCACCACTTACCTCGTATGAAAATAGTAGATACATAAATATAATGCAGAATTCCTCGTCCCTTGCAGTGTGGTAGCATGCGGAGTTAAAAATGACTTTCACTATGAATATGGAGGATATTGAGTGGTAACAATGAGGTGATGACGTAAATGAAGGGGTCATTCAAAACGAGTATTTTTTCTTGCTTGACTTCTCAATGACCTCATCTTGATAGCTTGATTGAGAGCTTGAATTACGACTGGGAAGAGCTTCATAAATTAAAGAGCCAAAAGCATAGAGGTCATGTTTACCAGCGTCTCCAAAAAATGTAACACGTTGTTAGTATCTCTCTGGACACTATACATGGAGATGCTTGAAATTCACTTTCTTATATATTTTCGATTTTACCAATGCAAGTGGAAAAACAAGCTAACAAAAGATAAAATTAAATATAATTTTACCAGCTAATCTAACCACAGAGATAAAAATGCCACGGTTAGACTGATCAAATTCTTTGAAATATTTTACACCTTGGAGTACCTCACTAAAACCATCAAAATCGATGAAGAGAGACTTCAATTCAAAATTGTTAGCACCAACTTGGAGTCATCAGTTTTTAGCTCTGGTTGTTGCGGATGCCAAATTCTCCAATATAAAGTTAACCTAAAAGTAGAGTTCTATCTTTCTCGCAGTACTAAATAGTGGAATGGAGACTTGACTATAGGAATAAGGGACTAGAGCTCCTAAAGTTCCTGCGTGTCCCCGCCTTCTTATCTTTCGATCCAAAATTCCTGGCCTGGAAATAGGCGTTACACTTAACTGTTATAATTATTTTGTACGTTTTAAAGTGATATCAAAATGCATTTTATTAATTAATTAATGTTTAAAACTAAAAATAAAAAACAAATTAATAAGATAATCCAAAAACTTGTGGTAGGAGTGAAAAACTATTTTATTGAAATATTTCAATGAACTATTTCAAATAGACAGATAGGCGCTTGGGGATGACAAAATTCCATAAGTTGGCAATCTCCGACAGTGTATGCGCATGCATTTTTACAGATGTCATTCATAAGGTTACAAATTATATTTTCTATCGCGCATTTTGACAGATGTCGTTCATAAGGTTACAAATTATATTTTATATCTATAATTTCTACCGGGTTTCACACCGACCAAGCTTTTTGGACGAGCTCCAGACTTTTTCTATGGCAGACTTAGACCAGATCTTAGGATTTTCTATGGCAGAGTGAGACCAGATCTTAGGATTGGCTGCTAGTAGTGTTTTACTTGGGTCGTTAGGTAAAACAAAACCACCGAGATTGCATAAGTTGTGAATGTGTTCAAACTTTGGAAGGCAATACCCAAATCTTTCATCTCACTTACATTTTCCCCAAGTAATAATGGATGGTTTTCTCTCACCATTTATTCATGTTTTTCTGTTAATTAATTTAAATATTCAGCAATGTGTCTGTAGGGAAGGCTAGAAACAAGGCCAAGTCTACGTCTCTACCATATTAGGTACAACTTTTTATGCTTTATTTGTCCCTACATCTGTTGGGAGTCCCTATACCATAGCCACTGTTGCTGAATCACTAGTGCCTAAAAGAAATTCTTATGCTTGCTTTGTTGCTGGTTCAACAACGATGAAAGAGGATCCAGAGGCGAGAATGTTAACATCTGGTTGGTAAGGCCTCGAAATTGAACTGAGGTCAACTGACTTTTGTTAGTGTTAATCCCCCCACTGAGCATATCTTTTAGGTAATGTCAACAGGTGCAGACCCCTAGTGGGGGTATGGTTAGTGGGGCTTAACGGGCCATAGATCATAAGGTGGGTGCATATAAAGTTCCAGGTGACCCGGCATAAGTAGCAGTCAAGAAATATAAAACTCTTTAGTAAAACTCGTTGGTAATGACGCTGGTTGGTAAAGATGGTAAAGACGTTCAAATTGCATGCAACCCACTTGTCCACTTTTTCCAAATTGCATGCAACCTATTTGTCCACTTTCCCCTTGTGTTCTACCATCCGTTGTTGCATTCCCCAGACAACTATACCTCTACCATTGGCTAAGAAAGCTGACTGATTATAACTCTAAAGATGATGATTATAAGATAAATATCTATTTGCTTCTCCTTCCTTATGGCATTCATTATATTTCTTATGATACAAGAGCTCCGGTTTCGGTTCTACTTATGGATGGAATTCGTACTATCAATCATTCGCATAAGAACAACTTGCATTCTTTCGCCTCATAAGAGTCCTTTCTTGTTTACTCCTTTGCTTATGGATGGAATCCCAGAGAATCCCGGATAAGAACAAATTGAATCAACTATCTCTTCCTTGCCGTCAGTATCTTTCCATATATCACTTCATTACAGATTGGAGGATGTTGTTTTGCCTTATGGCTACCCAAAGCACAACAATTGCGGTGCCAATAGTCGCGGGTATTAATTCTAGTTAATTCTAGTTGTAAATCAAGTATATTTCATTGGTTTTTAGGTAAATAACCAGGTTTCTAACAACAAACAACAATGAACCTTTAGGACTCTAACCTTTCTCAACTGCCACATCCCTATATGCTCTTCAGCTTCACACATCTAGCTGTGTAAAATAGCACCGTAGATACTCAGCATCCAAAGCTTTGCCCAATGCTCCAACCCCTGTATGCTCTTCAATTCCACACATCCATATGCGTAAAACTGTTCCAAATTAACCAATGTTTCCATTGTTGCTCTTCTAGACTTGTAATTTCTTCAAATTCAGAAAAAAGCACGAATATTAGTTTGAAGAAAAAAATCCTAGTTACATCACAACTTTTTAATAGGTTTGTAATAGGTTCAAAGTATCTGATTCATCAAAAAAAAACATAGATTTCCCTTCACAAGATGTTATTGGTTACAAAATGTGGCACCTCAGAAACAAAGACTTGAAATATCCAAAGGAAAGTAGTTGTGTTTTTCCCCACCAAGAACAGAAGCCAGCAAAAGAAGTAAAGTTAGCAAAAAAGAAATTAGTTGTGTTCTTCCCCAACAACAACAAAATCCAGCAAAAGAAGTGTGAGGTACCTTTCAATTTCTCGCCCATCTTCCGCTGCCGGTTTGTGCGAGTATCCCACATCATAGTCAGTCTCATAGCTAGTCTCTGTGAGTACCCCACATCATAGTCAGTCTCATAGCAAGTCTCTGCAAATATCCCACATCATAGCCAGTAAAAGGCAGCAATAGCAAAAGCCAACAAGCTGACAAAAGAAGTAAAGCAAGCAAAAGAATTATGAGATACCTTTTAATTTCTCGCCCATCTTCAACTCTCAATTTATCGCCCATCTTCCGTTGCCAGTCTGCGAATATCCTAGTATCTGCGAATATCCCACATCATAGTCAACAAAAGCCAACAATAGCAAAAGCCAACAAGCAAGCAAAAAAGTAAAGCGAGCAAAAGAAGTAGGAGATGCCAATGAAGGAGGTGCCAATGGAGGACAAGGACTAGACACAAGGGCATAACTGGTACCAGAGACACGAGGGCAGTACATGCAGTAGCCATGTGGTATCTGGTCTGGTGGCCTAGTTGCATGCATTGTGCGTGTCCCTAACATATATATCACTAACATATCTAAATAACCCAAACATTTAATCGAAATGAGTTAATGCCAACGTTAGTTTCACAATCGAAAATGCCAATGAAACATATGAAATAAACATGAAAATAACATATGGTTCTTGCCTCCCTACCTCCGGAAGAGGCCAAATAAGATGGCAAAAAAAATTCGCTATAAAAAATATGTCTTGAGTCTTAAAACTTTGCTTATTGGAAATCTTAAACAGGTCAATTAATGTTAGTGAGCATCATATCGATTACTATAGTCCCTACGTAGCGCAGGGACTAATAATATAGGTTAAAGGGATGTTAGTGAGCATCATATTGATTACTATAGTCCCTACCTAGCCTGCGGCAGGGACTAATAATATAGGGTAAAAGGACGACAAACTCCACCCTCAATGAATATGTGATATGTGATTCGTGGTTAACCCATTGTAAATATTTTTTAGAACTTTGGATCCATAGAACTTTCATCGTAAATGTCACTTTCGTGATGAATTATACACCTGTTAATTGTCATGTTATTATTGGGGTTGTTTTAGTGTAATTTTTTGGATTTTTTTGGTGTTAGAATATAGCTGAAAAATTTGAGATGAAATTTTGATGTGGAAAAAAAATTTGAGATAAAATTTTGATTTATGTTATTTAAATTGGTTTTCTTATTATTTATATGGATTTAGCACCCTCAAAAACCCCTAAAACATTTTGATTGTGTAGGAGTTACCTTTCAATAAATTCCTACAAAATTTTAAAGAAATTAAACCCAAAAAATTACCAAAAAAACCTTTAAAAAACTCAAATCTTAAAAGTTTACTCTCTATTAATTAGATCATTATCATTATATTTACTAAAGTCAGGACATCTTCTATAATTATAGGGTGACCATGCTACTTTAAGAATGCCATGAGTGGCCTGCGCAATTACTTCGGGATAGTGTTTTTAAACGAATGAAACCAAACTTTAATGTCGACATATCATTTGTGTTTGGATACTTTTTCAATCTCTTAAGTGACCTGCGCAATTACTTCTGGATATAGTTTTTACACGAATGAAACCAAACTTTAAGGTCCACATATCAATTTTTTTTGGATACTTTTTCAATTTCTTAGAATTGGCGAGGCCAAAGGATTATGTCCATGTGCACATTGATGTTCGTACAGCGCAAATAATTGAATTAAGCAATATCCTATCAACCACGCATAATCTGCGCAACAAATAATATTTCAAATATTTTACATAACTACTCGGACATTAATATAGAAAAATATTTAATTTCTGATTTTCAATGGCGGTAGTCTAACAATTATTGTTGTTTAGAAAGTTATGGAAATTTTAGATATATTTTTAGAAAAATACAATTATTGTTGTTTGGAAAGTTATGGAAATTTTAGATATATTTTTAAAAAAACTTAGCAGGGATTTTTATAAATTTAAGTAAAAATTGTTAAAATTCATAATGGTAGGTGTTAGTTTAGGTTTTTGATAGTGCTGAATTCATTTTTACTATAAAAATATGATTCAAACTGTGCCGCTACGAAATGTTTTAAAAAAAAAATTTGGCCGAATTCCAAACGCGTTTAACTGTATAGACAATTACGAAATGTTTTAAAAAAAAAAATTGGCCGAATTCCAAACGCGTTTAACTGTATAGACAATTCATCGAACTACTAAAGCCCTTTTCAAAACCTAAATATTATAAATATTATGTGAATGTGCTACGTAATACTGCTGGCCTGTACGTTAACGTGCTCAACCAACTATATTCGAAAAATATCACACTACTTTGCCATTAATATAAAGATAAAATAAATGTTTAACTTAGTGATTGCTCAACAACTTCTTATGACAATCGACAATCAAAGGTGGTTGGTATAAGTTGATTGGAGGTATTTTCTGCGCAGTTAATGGATGTGGCTCCCACGTGGAAACTCCCTTGCTCTTCGATAAATTCTCTTTTTTTTTCCGACTCTACACGAGCATTCCTCCTCCGTGATCTTCCTCCCACAGCATGGCATTGCTGTCCTTCCGTGTTTGCCTCGTAGTATAAGCTGTACCGGATATCCGTTGCAGTTGGGGAGTAGTTGGCTCTAGGCTGTGTTATGGGCGGGATCCCTTCACATCTCTTCTCCAGGTTCGAGTCTCCATTCAAACCCATCATACATGAGCTGGATTTGCTGGGATCCCTAGATTCTTCTCAGAACTTCGTCTACGTTCATCATATATGAGCTGGATTTGCTGGGATCCCTAGATTCGTCTCGGAACTTCGTCTACGTTCATCATATATGACCTAGATTTGCCGGGATCCCTAGATTCTTCTTGGAACTTCGTCTACGTTCATCATGTATGGGCTGGATTTGTTGGGATCCCTAGATTCTTTTTGGAAATTCGTCTACGTTCAAGCCTTGGTGTCTATATACATCATATCAAGCATTAGAGAGGCTTCAGGCAAAGGCATTGGCGTTTGAAGTCCTAAGGTGTTTCCGAGGGGGATTTTCTTCGAGCTTTTTAGGTCATGGGATTCCCTGCAGGCTCTTATGGCCTCGCTATTCCAAATCTGCTGTTTCACTTTGCATGCACGTTATCTTATATAAAGACTGTGATGAATTGGGTTCTTCATTTTGCCGGGGTAGCTGACTCTGAAGAACCCGACAGCTCTTCATGGCCAGATTTGCCTGATAACAACGCCTCTTCCGTTCGACCTTCGATCTCTGCTGATACGATTAGAAAAAACTTGCCTGCCGTTCCATTCCATATGTTCGCCGAGAGATTCTGTGCGCCGGTCGGGGATGATATCGTGTGTGCCGTCTGTTTGAGTTCCTTCGAGGAAGATGAGGATATCAGAGAATTGTGTAATTGCCATCATATATTTCACAGGAATTGTTTGGATAAGTGGATTGATCATCGCCAAACGACGTGCCCTCTCTGCAGATCTTCTCTTATGCCAGGGAGAATACTCGATGCGGAGGTGAGGAAATCCTGGATCGTCGATCGAATCTCTTATATTTTCGGTGAAGATATAGCAATTTCGTCGTAGCAGAGATATTAGAAGAGATATTATTGTGAAAGAGAATTTTCAAGCTAGAGGCTGAATCCGGAGATAATATATTTGCAAAAAGGGACAAAATGGGATGTGATGGCACCCAGAAGACCCTTCGCCGATTATGTCTTCTGCCAAAACGCTTTCTGTTCATATAAACAAAAGCTAATAAAAAAAAATTAAATGCACCACGCTTAAAGAATGCTTCTCAGAAATTCTAGGGCCTATTGGTAACCAACAAATTTGAGATTTATGTATGTGAATGCTCACTATTAGTAAATTTCTGCGGCTGCATCGTATATTCGACCATAATTTTAATTGTAGCTTCCGGAAGTCTCGGATTTTTTGTCAGACTTTTCATCTAAGCAATACGGTACGTATCTATTGCAGGATGTGTTTGTCGCACAAGTACAGGCTTCTTTACATAATTTAATCAAATGTGCTTTTTCCAAAATTTTATTGTGAGCCATTGGTTAGTAGAAAATAGAAAGGGACTGGCATGATTGGACGGTGCAGGTAACTGCAATCGTCGCATCCCCTTTCAATCCGTCGTTTATTAACGGAGCATGAGTTGGAGCCCAGTTCTGCCGGCCATGATGGTTTGTCGGTGTCTCATCTCCTTTTTGTGCCTTCCACGAATTGAATCCTTCTTTTGCTTTCCACGAATTGAATCCTGGCCTTCACTTTAGTTGCTGCTCCGAGAGCAATGGCTCTTGCCCCAAGACGCGGTAAACACGTGTTAGGTTTAATGGCTCCGTCTCTGCTCCCCGTGTGATGGCTTTTTTTGTTTTTTTAATTCCAGAGGGCATACTACATACACGTGATTGGGTTCTCAAGAAAAGAAAACTTTATTTTAAAGAGTCTAGAAATTAACCAAAAAAATAATGAAAATTTTGGTAAAATTATGATAAAATTTGACTGAAAGTTTTGAAACATTAACAATTGGTCATTGAAATTCACAACCAAGTTTTTTGTTGAGGTCTTTTGGAAGGTTTTTTTTGGGCTTTTCATGTGTAATTTCTAATAAATCTGGCAAGAATTTATTGAAATCATAAGCTTCATGGGTAACCTCTACACAATGGAAGTGCCTTTGGGGTTTTTCAGGGTGCTGAATTCATATATACAGTTAAAAAATCAATTTAAATGGTACAAATCAAGATTTCACCTCCAATTTTTATAATACAAATCAAGATTTCACCTCCGATGCCGAAATTCCAAACATTCTCACTAAAGACAACTCCATGTAGTTGTGCTAGTTGATGGTTAATGTGCATAGGGAGAAATAGCTTATGATTATTATTTAGTATTAATAGTAGATGATTAAACAATTTTAAATCATAACTATGACCAACCAAGGTTTACCTTTGACTATAATTGAATATGGTTGAGTTACATTAACTAAAGATGACTATGAACTAACAAGGTTGACTATTGTTGAATATGGTAAACATCGGGTTGACTATGGTTGACAATGTTTAACCTTAAACAACTATGGTTGACTATAATTAAATATGGTTAATATAATTAACCTTACTAAGTAATAATATTATTATTACTACTCAACTTTATTAATAGTAATGTTATAAGGTTGACCACGTTTAGTGAACTATCAATATTATATTCAATAATAATAATGAGAACCACATCATTATTATTATTATTATTAGTCAACTTTATTAATATTATTATTATTATAAATTAAAATTTTAAAATCTTGATTGTCATTGACCAAGGATAGCCTTAGTTAACTAAGGTTGAAAACACTTGACTTTGGTCAACCGTGGTTGACTATATTTTAATATGGTCGAGTAATGTTGACTGAGGACAACTTTGAGTGAACAAGCTTGACTATTGTTAAATAGGGCAAACATAGGGTTGAGCAAGTTTGATAATGGTCAATTATTTAAACATTAAGCATAAAGGATGGCTTTTCTTACTATGCTTAACTAATGTGGTTGCCAATGATTGACTATTAGTATTAATCAATAATAATAATAGGTGATTTAATGTTTGATGGGAGTTGAAGAGTGTTGATTGTCAAACATAATCAGTCACACAACTAAATGTGGTTGACTAACTTTGTAATGTTGCATTATGATGTTTGATAAATTGCAATGTATTGTAATGTTCTCACGATGTTTGTCACATTGTGATGTTGGATAGATTTTTGTACCATTCCAATGTCACAACATCAATATTAATATTATTATTATTAATCAACTTTATTAATATTAATATTGATATTATTACACATTTTTAAATCTTGATTGTGACTCACCAAGGATGACCTTAGTTGACTAAGGTTGACAATGTTTTACTTTGGTCAACCATGGTCGATAATGATTGAATATGGTTGAGTTATGTTTACTAAGGATGACTATGAGTGAACAAGATTGAATATTGTTAAATATGATAAACAAAGGGGAGACCAAGTTTGATCACAGTCAACTACTTAAACATTGACTATAAATGGTGATTTTGTTTGATTATGTTTGACAAATGTGGTTGACTATGTTTGACTATTAATATTAATCAATAATAATAATAGGGATTATGTTTGACTGAACTTGAAGAGTGTTGATTGTCAAACATAGTCAAACATAATCAACCACATTATTAAATGTGGTTGACTAATCTTGTAATGTCGCACTGCAACATTGGATAAATTACAATGTAGTGTAACACAGTGACAATGTTTGTCACATTGCAATGTTGGATAAATTTTTGTACATTACCACATCACAATATTATTATTATAATTTTATTCATATTATTATTGGTCAACTTTATTAACATTAATATTGATATTACAAAACATTTTTAAACCTTGGTTGTGACAAACCAAGGATGACCTTAGTTGACTAAGGTTGACAATGTCTGACTTTGGTCAACCATGGTTGACTATAATTTGAATATGGTTGAGTTATGTTGACCAAGGATGACTATGCATGAAGAAGGTTTCCTTTGTTTGAATAATGTGGTTGACTATGTTTGATTGTTAATATTTTTAAATAATAATAATAGGGGATTATGTTTCACCAAAGTTCAAGAGTGTTGACTTTCAAACATAGCTAAGCATATTTGGTCCCATGACGGGAAGGCATAAAGACTGATTTTTATATATGAAAGGTTGAGGAGTAGCAAGAGTTAAGTTGATGTGGAGAGAAAGAAATTTGTTTCTGTAGTGATGTGATTTCTTACAAATATTGGTGCAATTGGCATACTAACTACCTAATTGGCTAAAGCTGCAGGGGCATCCAACACATAGAGGCATGTAAATATAGTTTGGAGGGCTACCACAATAGTAGAGACATGATGCAACACTTCAAGGTCATGACAATAGTTATGTTTGGTGGCTTCAATATGATATAATGGTTTTGGTTGTTGGGAATCGTAAAAAACTAGGTAGGGGAGGATATAAGACCCCCAATTCATGACACAGGTGGACATAAACTTACATGATCATCTAAGAAAGAAATTCCACAAATGTGTTGTGCACAACATGAAGAAGGTTGAGTTGGACACTTCGTACATATGAGTTAGTTCACCTTTGGCATGTGATGTGCTAAGGGACTCTCACATAGATGGTTTGATAGTTTAGGGCACACATGTGATGCAACCAATCAAGATGAGGAGACAAACACACACTGTTGGAATAAGGAATTCCTGAGAGATGGGGTGAATAACTAATTAATTAGGTTCTTAAACTTTAAGCTCAATTCTTAATTTCCTTTCACTCTTGTCAATTATTTATTTGTGTGAGCATTCTTAATACAATACATGTACAACAATATAAAATGTTCAAATTAACATAAAATCCATCAATTGAGCAACTGATCCCGATGGATATTGGTGGCCACCCGCCAAGTCCACCTGGACCCCCACCATTGTCTTTCTCAGCATTTTCAGTTTCCTTAATTGTAGCACAACTTACTATTTTTAGCAGTTTTTCGTGTCCTGAACTTCCGGAGCCGTTTTGAGGCCCTAAACGACGTTTTTTGGGGAATCCAGGGGCAACATGGTAGTACTCGGATAGATATTTCTAACGAGCTATTATATGCGTCAAACGGAGATCATATGCCAAAGTTACGACCCCGGGAAGTTGATGTACCAATTTACCCCAAACGGGGCCCACAGTTTGGTGTTTCATCTCCTAGGGTTAGGTTTTGGAATATTAAGGGTTATTTCATTGTTTCTCAACAATAAATAGGCCTTCGAGCCTCATTGTAACACAGTTCAGAGGCATGTAGCCATCACATCTCTTCTCAGAGATAAGCTACCATCGCCCTAGCTGGTTTATTTCCATTTCTGGTTGTAAGCATATTTCAGTATTTTCCATTAATGAAATGAAGTATTATTTCCGCTGCATCTTTGTGTATATGGTTATCTCTGTAATTTGTTGCGTTCCTGTTTAAATCCGGATCAGTGGTATCAGAGGGGTCTGCTTTTTCTCTGTTTTTCTTTGCATGTCCCCAACAAGGTCGGGATATAAGGAGTTAGGGCTTGAACTGGTTGAACCTTTGCAAGACCAGCCTCGCAAATCCCGACGGCCTCCCATGGCGGACGAGAAGAAAGACGAGGGGGCAGGAGATCCCATCAAAATCTTGCTCGAAGAAGCCCTCGAGCGACAACGGAACGCGATGATGGACAGCTTTGCCCAGATCCTTCAACGGCTACCCAAAAGCAATGCATCGGCTTCCAGCAGCTACTCTGGAAACGCCACACCCTTTAAGGTACAAGTTAATTTTGAAATCCCCATATTCGAGGGTCAGATAGACGCAGATGCCGTAGATAAATGGTTAAATCTGCTAGAGGGTTATTTTTCTGTTCATGAATTTTCGAGTCGGGAAAAGATTGTTTTTGCTCTCCTCAAAGTAGCCCCCCACGTCAAGGACTGGTGGGAAACCTACTGCGAGCAGAAGGATGAAAGTACTGGCTCACTATTTTCAGCCGCACCCACCTGGGATTCGTTCCGGGATGCCATCAAGGAGCAGTACTACCCTGTTGGAAGCTATGAGGATGAATACATAAAGTGGACCACGCTGCGGCAGGGAGGGGACCAAGACGTGCCGGAGTTCACCAATCTTTTCCATACCCTTTGCACAAAGTTGGGTATCAAGGATTCGGAGCAACATTTGATACTCAAATATCGTGGCTGCCTGCACAAGTACATCCAGGAAGAAATACAATTCCTAAACATCCCCTCGCTCGGCGCAGCATACCGATATGTCGTCAAGGTCGAGCAGAAGTTTAAACAAAAGAAGCGAGACTTTGGATCTGCGAATCCAAAGCAGGGGAAAGGTGCCCCGAAACCACAGAACAAAGGACAAAGCCAAGGCGGGACAGCCCAAGACAACCAACCGAAGCTGCAAGCAAAGAACAGCGCCGCGAAGCCGAGAAAGGACACTAGAAAATGGTGCGAGTTCCATAAGAGCTCCACTCACAACACAAGTGAGTGTCGGGCCAAGCAGTCACTGGTGGCTGAGCTAAAGGTTTCAGAATCAGATGCATGTTCCGACTCTGAGTCAGAACCCGATAAGGGGTATGAAAAAGGGAAGCAGATCATTGATGCGGATCCCAGCGCCACTGTTGCTACCGCAAAGATCCAGAAAAATGAACCCGAAGATCCAGAGGAGGAGGAGCGTCTCTTCCACTCTCAGATGTGGGTAAAGGGCTCCCCGATACAGTTCATTATTGATAGCGGGAGTCAAAAGAACCTCATTTCGGCAGAGGTCGTGAAGCGGTCGGGCTTACCGACCACAGCACATCCACAACCATACACCATTGGGTGGCTTCACCAAGGACGAGATCTTCGCGTGAGCCAGCAGTGTCGCCTTCCATACAACATCAAGCCCTTCACGGATGAGGTACTGTGTGACATTGCTCCCCTTGAAGTTTGTGATGTATTACTAGGACAACCATACTTGTGGAAGCGACATGCTGTGTATGAATCAAGGCCCCGTGCTGTTATTATTACATTGGGAAATAAGTTGTTCAGGATACCAGAGGTAGCACCACCTGCCGCCATCTCTTTGATTACTGCAAAAAAATGCAGTAAGATCATTTCCAAAACCAGGAAATTTGTTTTCTTGATGATACGCCCTCAAGGAAAGAAGAAGACAGTGGCCGCGGCCTCCAGACGGGGTCCCTCTGCACGACAACTACAGATGGACAAGATTGTGGAGGAGTACGAGGACATCTTCACCTCCCCGGCAGGGGTTCCTCTACACTGTCAAGTCAAGCACTCCATCGATCTGACCCCAGGTGCGCCGCTACCCAATGGACCAATTTATCGGCGCTCCGTTCTGGAGAACAATGAAATCAAGAGGCAGATTCAGGAGCTCCTGCAGCAAGGTCACATCCGTCCGAGTTCATCGCCCTGTGGGAACCCGATCGTGTTCATACAGAAGAAGGATGGGACGTGGAGACTCTGTATTGACTATCGGGCGCTGAACAAGATCACTGTCCGTAATAGGTACCCGATCCCGCGGATTGATGACCTCCTAGACCAACTAAAGGGGGCGAAATATTTCAGCAAGATCGATCTGAAGTCAGGATATCACCAGGTACCAATCGAACCCTCTGATGTGTGGAAGACTGCCTTCAAATCCAAGGAGGGCCTCTTCGAATGGTTGGTCATGCCTTTCGGATTGACGAATGCTCCTGCAACCTTTATGAGGCTAATGGATGACATCTTGCGGCCATTCACCAACTCCTTTGTATTAGTATACTTGGATGACATTCTAATCTTCAGCCAGAGTTGGGAAGAGCACCTCCACCACATCCGACAGGTTCTCCAAACACTGCGGCAACACAAGCTATGTGCCAATTTGGAGAAATGCACTTTTGGCATGACCCAGGTTCAGTATCTGGGATACATCATTGATGAACAGGGGGTGCATGTCGATCCAGCCAAGATCCAAGTCATTCGGGATTGGTCCTCTCCAACCACTCTAACAGAGCTCCGTAGCTTTCTAGGTCTTGCCAACTTCTACCGCAGGTTTGTGTTGGGGTTTTCTCATATTTCTTGGCCCTTGAGTCAGGTCACCAAGGGAGGGGCGAAAGCAAAATTCTTTTGGTCTGAATCTCAACAGAAGGCATTCATGGAGTTGAAGGATCGCCTCTGCATGGCACCAGTGTTCGCGTTACCAGATTTACAACAACCATTTGAGGTCGAGACAGATGCCTCTGACTACGCTATTGGGGCAGTCCTTACTCAACATGGACACCCAGTGGCATATCACAGTGAAACACTTTCAGACACAGTCCGGAAGTACCCCACTTATGATAAAGAGATGTATTCCATTGTACAGGCCTACCGACAATGGAAGCATTACATTTTGGGGAAAGAAACGGTCATCCGCACAGACCACCGACCCCTGCAGTTCATACAGACCCAAGGGAAATTACAGAATGATTGCCATCAGAAGTGGTCTACATACCTGCAACAGTTCCACTTGAATATCAAGTATAAGAAGGGCAGCACCAATAATGTTGCAGATTGCCTCAGTCGACCACCGATCATGGCGTTAACCACCGTGCTCAACTCTTGTGGGCACGAGACTTCTGATTAGCCACTTCTCTACAAAAGCGACCCAGAATTCAGCCACACATACCAGAAACTCTTGGAGGGTCGGCGTGTTGCAGAATTTCACCTCCAGGATGCCCTATTATGCCACCTCGGTCACCTTTGTGTTCCTTCAAGCGAGCGTGCCAAGATGATTTGGGAAGCACACTACAGTCGGGCTGCTGGGCATTTCGGGGTCGAGAAAACAGTGGCAGTACTACAAAATTATTTCTATTGGCCGAATCTTCGACAGGATGTTGGGAAGTACATAAGATCATGTACTGCCTGTGCCATTGCCAAACCAACCATTAAGAAGCACGACCTCTATACCCCGTTGCCTACCCCTAGTCGACCTTGGGAAACCATCTCCATGGATTACATGTCAGGCCTTCCTTCCACTAAGCATGGAAATGACTGTTTTTTGTGGTCGTCGACAGGTTCTCGAAGATGGCCATTATGGTGGCCTGCAAGAAGAATATCACAGCAGAAGCCACTGCTAAACTCTTCTTTGAACGAGTTTGGGTGCACTTTGGGATCCCACAGTCTATCATCTCAGATCGGGACAGTCGGTTTCTCAGCGCATTTTGGTCCAGTCTCTGGTCAATGCTGGACACCAAACTCATGAAGTCCACAACCTTCCATCCTCAAACTGATGGCCAGGCAGAGGTGGTCAATAGGATGATTGTGCACATTCTGCGCATGTATAACTCAAAGCATCCACGCACATGGGACGAGAGCCTCCCCTATGTTCAGCACAGCTACAACCGAGCTCTTCACAGCTCCACTAGCCATAGCCCTTTTCAGGTGGGTTTGGGATTCCAGCCACTATGCCCCATTGATTTGGCCATGCCACTTGCCGCTACTCACATGAATTCAGCTCATGTCCAGTCCAAAACAGATAAGGCCACCAGCTTCATTGAGCGCATCCAACATATTCGCCAGCAGGTCCATGAAATTCTTGAGAAATCAAATGCCAGGTACAAGCAGCGACATGATCAACATCGGGTGCCACACAAGTTTTAGGTGGGCGACAAAGTCTGGTTGCATTTGCAAAAGGAACGCCTTACTGGAGCCTATCGGAAATTGAGACCACTCCGATATGGTCCTTACACCATTACTAAGGCTATGGGAGAGAATGCATTTGAGCTCAGCATTCCCCCATTCCTTGGCCTGCACCCAGTGTTCAATGTGGACCACCTTCGGCCATACTTTCCACCATTGCTAGACACATCCGACATTGCAGAACAACTCAAACCCACAGAATTAAATCCAGATTGCATGGAACAAGCTGCAACTGATCGGATCATGGACACACAGATCAAGAACACTCGCCAACAGAATATCCAACTGTATCGAGTTGTCAAAGCCGGCCAACTCCTTCAGCAGGGCAAGTGGCTCACCAGGGAACAGGTTCAGCAAAAGTTTCCTCATCTCATGGAGGAGCTCAACACAATGGGGACCATTGCTTCCTAAGGGGGGAGGAATGATCCAGGTGGATATTGGTGGCCACCCGCCAAGTCCACCTGGACCCCCACCATTGTCTTTCTCAGCATTTTCAGTTTCCTTAATTGTAGCACAACTTACTATTTTTAGCAGTTTTTCGGGTCCTGAACTTCCGGAGCCGTTTTGAGGCCCTAAACGACGTTTTTTGGGGAATCCGGGGGCAACATGGGTCCATGGAATGGACCGATGGACCGATGTTGCCCGTTCCAACAATGGTAGTACTCGGATAGATCTTTCTAACGAGCTATTGTATGCGTCAAACGGAGATCATATGCCAAAGTTATGACCCCGGGAAGTTGATGTACCAATTTACCCCAAACGGGGCCCACAGTTTGGCGTTTCATCTCCTAGGGTTAGGTTTTGGAATATTAAGGGTTTTTTCATTGTTTCTCAACAATAAATAGGCCTTCGAGCCTCATTGTAACACAGTTCAGAGGCATGTAGCCATCACATCTCTTCTCAGAGATAAGCTACCATCGCCCTAGCTAGTTTATTTCCATTTCTGGTTGTTAGCATATTTCAGTATTTTCCATTAATGAAATGAAGTATTATTTCCGCTGCATCTTTGTGTATATGGTTATCTCTGTAATTTGTTGCGTTCCTGTTTAAATCCGGATCAGCAACATACACATATTGACACAGGTATTTTTACGTGGAAACCCAAAGGGAAAGAACCACCAATCTATTTGTTATTATGATATAGTTTAAGCTCCTACTTAATTACATAAAGTTGTTTGTGGGCACCCACTCACAGGAGGCCTCAGCCCCTTTAAGATAGAAAGCTACTACTTTCCAAGAGAGACCCACCTCCTATGAATGCAGGCCACAACCTACTTTACAAAGAGAGGAAATATACAAATCATTAGAAATATGTATAAAAATAACATGGTCAACTACTCCACACAATACCTTTCTCGCTACCTTGCAGTTCTTCTTTGCACTACATCCTTCACTTCTCAATCAACTCTGGTCTCGGCCCTCATTTTCTCTATATAATTTTGGGCTCTCGGTGCCAGTCTCCCTTCTACTCACTCATTCACATCCAATGATAAACACTCTTCACACAAATCTCTATACTCCAACTCCCAACAATGTTACATCCCCACCCTACATAATTACAATGTATTGTTTTGTTTCTCTATTACATAGAGAACAATGCTATCTGAGTTGTCAGCCACTTTGCCTGGAAATATACTCTCAGCATGGCTCTCCATCATGTTGTTGCATCAAAAAACTTGGCTATTGCAACTACATTAAACCTGATATTGGACACCTGTGTGCTACTCCATGTTGAGAATTAAATCTCAATCAAATTACGCACTACAACAATATTAATCACAGAATGGGCTCCAAGAGTTTTTCATACTGAGAATCGATTCTCTATAACACTGCACACTTAAGCAAGGCTCTTCTGTGCTTATTAATTGATCACAGAGTTATTCTTGTACCTCTAGCATGGCTCCTTTGATATATATTCAATTTTTCTGCACCCAGTAATCTTTTCCATTTAATTTTTCATGGAGTGCAAGAAAGACTAGGTGTTGTGTTTTTAGTTTGACCGAGGCTCATTAAGTAATTATGTATATTGTCATCCTTGCAGCATCATTTTCTTGCTCTGGACAATTTCCCATTATGGATCATTAACACTAATTATTCCATTGTCACTACTTTCCAGATCTAGTTGTCGATCTGTTTAAGCTCTGTTATCCATGAATATGGTGCAATGCCACATTTGGCACACCTCCCAAAATTGGAGGACTTCTTCCAAAATTGCCGACTTATTCCAACCATTAAACATTTGTCCTCAATGATTTTTCCTATAGCCCAGGGCCCACAGTATTTTTCACTGAAAATAGCCTATAGGCTCCTGGAAACCAAAACCCATGAAAACCACCACAAAACCAATACTTGGGTGCACCTTCTGCCATTTTATGGAACTGTCAAATGTTGGCAAAATCTGTGTATCCCGACTTTGTTACCCTCACGATGTTCACTAGTACTCATTTGTTTCCTTCGGCTTAAGCATTACAGGCTTATGTGTCTCGTGGGGTCTTCTCGACGCATGAAATAGCCATTCAAAGGCCTGTCGAAATGATCTATTAATCCCAACTCATACTCATTCATGTCTCATTACTCCAACATCCTGACCTTTTCCAAACAGGCTTTTATTTTCTTTTCTTTTGGGGTAATCCTTAAGGGCATACATGTCTCGTAGGGCTTCCCAAAGATTTTTTCATTGACTCTGAAAACTGACCTATCATCCTGATGCCCATTCAGCCCTTCAATTCCTCTGTGCACTGCCCAAAACCTTTTGGGCTCCTACTAGTGGGATGATGTCATGTTGACGTCATCAGTGAGACATAGCGCCTCCGGAGTAGTGACACATGTCACCCAAATTTGCCCCATTAGGCCATCCAAAAATGTCAAATCTTCCTTCCACGTGTCCCCTTGTATCAACATCATGATGATGTCTCCTTGGCCAATAAAATGATGCCACAGGCCTACCATGAGGGGGGAGAAAAGGGTCTTGGGCTTTGTGTTCTACAGCCAATTCCTTCATTAAATATCTAAGGGAAAAACTGATAGATTCAATTTTTTATGCCTTCACATGCTACCACATTCCCTAAATGTTTATGATCTTGGCCCTTCACTTTTGTGTTCCTTTAAAACTTCTGGGGTACTCCCATTGGGACTACGCATAGGGAGGGTTGCACCGTTGTCCAATCAAAACATTCCTCATTTCTTCCAAGTCTACATCTGCCCAACACTTCCATCTTGATGCTGACCTTTTGCACCCCATTAAACATTTTGGGGTCTATTCGTCGAGCTTGGTTATCAAGTGGGCCTTCCACTATCTAATAAACACTCTTTTTGCCTACACCAGGTCCCACATAGGGAAAAGGTGGGGGCTTGGGGGTAAGAGCTTTGTTCTCCTACCAAATTTTTTGTGCAACCCGACTTGCGAGTAGAATAGAATCACCTAAGTCATAACTTCATAAACTTATTGCGTAACCCAAACTTACGTCAAAAACGGCTAAGTCCAAAATTTCTTTAATAATGAAATCTCACATGAAACATGAAGTGTACGTCGAACCTTGAGCCATGGAACCTTGCCTATTGACCTTTTGAACTGCAAACTTTGATCAGCGATATCTCTCAATCCAAGAGGCCATTTCCAAACTTCAACATACCATTGGAAAGATATTTCTTAGCACAATCCAACTATGCCATCCCGAAGAGAATATGAGCTAAACTGCTAAGGAAGTAATTCTTTCAAAGCCTAGGACTCCATAATCATCATAGATATACTATTTAGCTTCTTCAACAAACATACTACTATGATGATTCTTTGATTCAAGAACACAATAACCATAGGACTCCCACTGAACTTGAAATCAATTCTTGGTTCAAATCAATGCCAACACATAGGATGCCACCAGTCATTCATACAATGCCAAACATCCCAACACACAGAATGTGTGAGAGAATAAAATAGCCCTCATGGACACACACATCATGTGATGGACCGAGATGAGAATTTTGGAAACACATCATGCAACATACCAATATGATCTCACGGCATCAGGTCTCCACGTAATCGACATATGTCATAGGTTTATTATATGTGGGATATTAGAATACCCCTAATCTCACTAGATAATGATAAAATATGCCTAAAATTATTTTTTTGAACGTGCCCCCCTCCACCTCGCCCCACCTTTCTTTCACTGTCAATTCATCATTCTAATAAAAATAAGGCTAATTTTAAAAATATGCCATATTTTTACGAAATAGCTATTTTTAAAACCCAAATATCTATAAACCCCCTACACCACATCGCCCTCCACCCAATACCTGTAATATATTGAGTTCAAATTTCATAATTTTAAAACCCCCTTGACTAATGAATGTAGTAAGATGTTGATCAACAAGGGGAATCCCCTATCGATCATGGGTTTATTCATGCAATAATCAAACATAATGACTATAGATTCAATAGATAGTTAGAATAATCAATTTAGGATGTGGATGTTAGGTTGACATTTGCCTGTGCAATGAAATATAATACACCTAGTAATGATGTCCACAATATGGCGAATCAACTTAATAATATTTTCAAAGACAAATGGAGAGTTATTGGAAGTAAAATTCCTGGAGTGGATCCCAATGGGTGTTTAACTAAGGATTTACAACCCGATACATGAAAGAAACAACAAAAAGGCTAAAAAAAAGTTGCAAAGAAACCTAATTAGAATAATCAAGGTAAGTCTACTTTTATGCCATTAAAACTCAACCAAATATTCAATTTTAGATGGCATGCCTAAGAAAATATTCAATTTATTTAGGAAACATAGTTATGGCCTCAGTCAAAATTACTAGGAGTAGTGTATGCAGAATAATTTTGACATCCCTTTCATCAATTTATTTATTTTCACAGTGACTTTGGAAGTGGAAGAAAAGTACAATGGGTAAGTGGTGTCTATCTCTTTGGACAATCCAATAATATTCAAACCTCTCTCATCATTTTATTTTATTTCCACAATGGTTTTGGAAGTAGAAGAGTAGCATTGGATGAATATTTTTCTAACTCTTTTACATTTGGGCTTTTTTGGCATATTTTCTAGATAATTTTGTGAGAGACACAAATTGTTGGAAACACAAGTTTGAACTATGAAATTTGCATATTTCAGTTGTCAAGGTGGTTTTTCAAGGAGCTAAATGATTTTTTATGCGTCCAAAAACACATTTTAAATAACAAAAACTTAAGTTCTTACCAATTTTTTTGGTATAACTATGATTACATTGAGAGGGTCGAGATGAATCAGTGTAATGAACAATTCAACCAATTAAAAAATTTTCATAAATTAACATAAATGGAAGCATAAGAGAGAGCCAATAAAATAAATCATGAAATCAATACACAGGAACATCATATGTACGTGGAGATCCTTGGAGGAGAAAACCACAAATATTCTTCTTTTCATCAATCCTCAATTACGTTAATTTGTAGGTAAAAACCCCAAAAAATATGCAATCACAAACTTGCTATAGGATCCAACCTGATTGAGGCACCAACCTTTGAAATCTACTAGCACCAACTCACTATAGGGTGAAAGCATGAACATGGGTTACACTTTTGGGCCAAATGTGGTGATGATATCTCAATTTTTTGCTCTTTTATCGAATTGAAGCCCCCAAAATTCATATAACACTGCCAATTTTCATTCGGAGTAAAAGGACAAATTGTGGAGAATTATGCTGTTGTCTGAATGATATTTTTTGAAAAAATATTTAGTGTCATATAATATGTCAATTTTCCATTAAATGAAATGCTGGTCCTTGCAAATTTTCACACATCTTAAGAGGTATCCATGTGTTCACGTAGCAAAACTTAGTATAAAATGTGTAATTTAATATGTGTGTGTGTGTGTGTGTACATGTACATATACATATACGTATACATATACATATACATATACATCTATATATCTATATATATATATATATATATATATATATATATATATATATATATATATATATATATATATATGAGCATGATATAACTGGGAGAGCTACTTTTTTCATATTACAAATATATTTTTTAATTCAAAAATATATTTTTTATTATTTTTTGAAGTTAGTGAAGTAATGTTTCAATTGCATTTTGCAGACACATGTATTCACGTAAGGTTTTTTTCAATTATTTATATTTGAAAAACCAAAAGTACCCTTTTGAAGAAGGCTCGTTAACAAATATAGTGGTATTTTTTGAAATTTTTTCATTGTGTATATTTTATGATATTGATTTTTATTCAACCTCTTTAAAACAACTCAAAAAAAATTCAAGAATTATGTTTAAAAGAAATTAGATGAAAAATATCATATGAATTTGAAAATGTCAAACTCATATTCCATTGGATAGAGGATTCCTTCATGAATCCAACGTGATCAACTCTGCCACCTAAGGACAAATTTATCCCTAAGTTTGCTAGGGTACAAAATGGTGTTGCAGGAAATTTTGCAAAAGGGGTGCTAAAATTATGGATTTTAGGACTTAAGAGGCTCGATCGAGCGCTTAAAACACTTGATCAAGCACTTGATTTTGAAATTCAAATAACTCAATCGAGGGTTTAAGAAACCCTCGATCGAGCCCTTACTGTGGTTAAATAAAGGCTCGATCTAGCTTTAAAGCTTGATCTAGCCTATAGCTTGATCTAGCTTTAAGGTTGGATCTAGCTTTAATGCTAGATCTAGCCTATAGTTAGATCTATATTTATGGATAGATCTAGCTTTAAGGCTCGATCAAGGAACTTTTTTTAATTCCTTGCTTAGGTTGTATTGGCGGGAAATTTCAAAAACATGGTTTGATCAAGCTCCTAACTAACCTTGGGTTACATTGTTTAAGCCCTTAAACAACTCAATCGAGCCATCATTTTTTCCACTTAAACACACCCTCACTCGCCAAAAAGGTAACCCAAATCCATGCTTTCACCCATAGACTCCAACCTGATTGAGGCAGCAACCTACGAATTCTACAAGTACCAACATGTTATATGTTAGGCCCTTATACTACTAGTGTAACCCCTTATTGTTATTAGTACAACCCACTTATTATATTGATGTACCCATGTAGTGCCCATATTGTTACTATTGTGCCACATAGAAGCCCACTATTGTTATTATTGTGCCCTTACATTATTATTGTTATGTCGACTCTGATTATGTTATGACCCCTTAGACTCCTATATACAGAAAGGAGGTCTTTTCATTTGTATCATCCAAGAATTGTTCATTTATGTAATGTAAAGGAGGTTGTCCCCTCGAAGAGGCTGAATTCTAGGCGTTGATCTATCTTTTCTATATCTTCTTGAGCTGGTTCCATAACATTTGGTATCAGAGCTTTCGATTTTAGGGTTTCGCTGCTCCAAACAGGTCATCATGGAATTTTCGCTATAACATTTTTTCTGCGACGTTTCAGAAGTTGCAACAAAAACCCATTTTAGAAGAAATCGCGCTGAACCTCGGGTCCGAATTTCAAAGCTTTTCGCGCTATATTTGCGGAGATATGATCTGAGGAAGTTGGTCTTTTTGCAGACTCCTGAATTACATTCCAAACAGGTGACCTGGGGAAAATCGTCATAACCTTCTCTCTGAGGATCAGATTGAAATTTCGTAAGAAGGTACAGAAAGAGAACAGACTGTAGTTTCTTGTATGCATTTTTCAGATCTAAAGGTTGAAACGGTGACTCGTGGCACGTCATACAAGTTCGCTCTACTGAATTAGTCTATAATCAAGTCACTGTGGGAGATTTCACATAACTCTTCATTGGAGAATCCAATTTGGGTCAAACTTGTGGCATTATAAAGAGCACATAGAGGGCTACTACAGGTTGCAATTTCAGAACTTAAAGATCCAAAATTACAAAGATCCAATCATTTCAAGATCGATCTCCTAAAATCAAGAAAAAGCAAGATGAGGAAGTTTGATGGCAAGGATCTGGTAAATTGGATACTTCAGATGGAGCAATATTTTGACCTACATGGTGTACTACTATTACAAAAGGTATTTATTTCATCTTCATATTTAGAACTGGATCAATTTTTATGGTATGAAGGGCTTTGTTCTCGTAAAAAACTTGTTACGTGGTCAATTTTCACGGAGGAAATGATAGCACATTATGAGGATACAAAGAGCAACACCTTCTTTAGAGCAACACCACAACAATTGGAAAGAGTAAAAGGGCTTTGTGACATAGTGGAAAGAAAAATTATGGAAACCAAGAAGCATACCCCTCACAACTATAAAGGTGGAAGTGTTTTTTCTCCTAGCCTTCCACAACCTACAAGCCTGGTTACACCACAACAATTGGAAGAAAAGAGAGAAAAGGGGCTTTGTTACAATTGTGATAGCAAATGCAGTAAAGGTCATAAGTGTGCTGAGAGGAAATTATTTTACATAGAATATGAAGAGGAGGAAGAAAAGGATCAAGAAACATCAAAATAAGAAGATATACGCCAGGACCCCACCCCAAAGAAAGAAGAAATGAATCAGACCATATCTTGTAAGGCATTGGCAAGAATTACCAATCCTCCAACTCTCAAGATAGAAGGACATATCAAGAAGAAAAAGGCGCAAGAAGTGAATGATCACATTGAGAAAGAAAAAATGAACCCAACTATATCTTGTAATTCATTGGTCGAAATTACCACTCCTCAAACTATCAAGATAGAAGGACATATCAAGAAGAAAAAGGTGAAAGAAGTGAAAGATAACATCGAGAAAGAAGAAATGAATCCAACCATATCTTGTAATTCATTGGTCAAAATTACCACTCCTCAAACTATCAAGATAGAAGGACATATCAAGAAGAAAAATGTTCAAGAAGTGAAAGATCACATCGAGCATCAAGAAATGAATCCGGCCATATATTGTAAAGGATTGGAAGAAATTACCACTCCTCAAAATCTAGAGATAGAAGGATATATCAAGAAGAAAAAGGTTCAAGCAGAGAAAGATCACATCGAGCATCAACAACAAGTTCTCCAAATTTTAAAGGATAACGCCACTTCAGTGCAAAATCAAACGAAACAACAGGTAGATCAACATCTTAGTGTAAAATTCTTTGATGTAGGTGATTGGGTATTTTTACTACTACATCTCAAGCAAGCTATTTATGAGAAGGAAATGTTGGAAATACTACATGCACTTAAAAAATGGTGACCTTACCGAATGGGAAGACTCTTCAAGGATGAGGATGTGGAAGCATTGTTTTGTGCTCTTTCCATTATCCAACCAGATTGGATAAACGAAGCAAGGGGTGAATGGAAGAAGGACGAGGAAGTATGGCCATTTATTCAAAAGTTGCAAAAGATCCCAATTCAAACAATATTGCTAGAAATTGAAGAAGAAGGAAAAATCATATTGGAACTTGGAGCAGTCATAGAAACAAGAACCTGACAGCTATGAAATCGATCAATTTCAGAGTATCTCATCAAGTGGAAGAACATACCCACTGAAGATTCCACATGGGAGGACAAGAATTTTATACAGAAGCATCAAGAACTACTCAATCATTGAGGACAACTCTTTTTGAAGGAGAGGGGCATGTTAGGCCCCTATACTACTAGTGTAACCCCTTATTGTTATTAGTACAACCCACTTATTATATTGATGTACCAATGTAGTGCCCATATTGTTACTATTGTGCCACATAGAAGCCCACTATTGTTATTATTGTGCCCTTACATTATTATTGTTACGTCGGCTCTGATTATGTTATGACCCCTTAGACTCCTATATAGAGAAAGGAGGTCTTTTCATTTGTATCATCCAAGAATTGTTAATTTATGTAATGTAAAGGAGGTTGCCCCCTTGAAGAGGCTGAATTCTAGGCGTTGATCTATCTTTTCTATCTTTTCTTGAGCTGGTTTCATAACATTATATGTTCTAACTTTATTGGGGCACAACCCTATGAAATTTGTAAGCACCAACTTTCTATAGGGTCTAATCTAATTGGGGACAACTTTTGATGGAGCACCCACCTCCTTCACCAAGCGATATTGGACCACTTTTCACAATCTTTCAAACTAGATCTATAAGGTCAACAACAATAAATGCTCCTTACACATGATAATATAAATGCAATCTTAAAATGTTCTTCAATCATCAATATTAGTGTCTTCTTCATTTCTTGTATCAAGACTAAACATTTTCATAAGCCCTATAACATTTTGACAACAACAAATGGAATATAACCTCTTTTCCTCAAAAACTTGTCTTCCTAACTTTTCATGCCATCCTTTCAGATTACAATTGTTTTTTTGCCATTTTCCCCTTTTCAAAAATCAATTTGGGCTTCAAAATGACCCACAAAACATTATAAAAATTGTTAGTTCAATGGAATGAACTTTCTAGGAGTGTGCTAGAATGAATTCACCTTGGTGGTTTTATTGAAGATTCAACAAAATGCACTTCTAAATAAATAAACAAAATTGGAAAACCTGACATGACTCAAACTCGTGACCACTTGTAGTGCAACCAAACCAAATACCAACTCTTCTGTCACATTATATTTTTATTCTTGGTTTCGATAAATTATTTTGGAATAGCCAGTCCATAGGCCAAAAGTGATCTGAAACTGAAACAAAATGCCAATGATAAGAAATGAATTGACTTCATGATAGAGCCAAAATCCTTCGCACTTGACCACTGTGCCACAGTATTTTTTATGGCTCAGATGGTAAACCATGCCAATGATAATCTAAGACTAAACCTCATGATCGAGTTAAAAACATTCAGGCTTAAATACTGCACCACGTGTTTTATCTCAAATCGAAATCCATATGCCAACAACAAGCCAATACTTGACCACATGATCCATTCTATACATTCTTATACTGGATCCGTAATGCCAAATGATAAATGATTATTCCACATAGCAATAAAACCAAAAACCTTTGTGCTTAGCAACAGAGCCACACTTTGTGTTATGTATTAGACCACATCATTACATGTCCACTGTATTACACATACACACACATAAATATATATGTGTGGATGTTGTAGATCCATCGTTAGGGTTGATGTGAATCAAGTTTGGAGGCAACGTGGATCAAATTTTGGGCCGACACTCGAACCTCCATATGACCTTTTAAGTTTTTAGGTCGTTATCGAGGTAGCCCTTTGGGCTTTCCATTTTTCTCATATAACCATGGCACGTGACTTGGTCCTTAAAGGTCCATGGCCAATATGATGCTAACATCAACATGATGACATCATGCCATGTAACACTCTCTGAGTGGTGTGAAGTGTCACTCAAATTTGGCCCAATTAGACACCCAAAAATGTTTATTGCACATGCCACATGACACCCTACCTTAATACCATGTCATCTCGCATAAAATATTATCACGTCATTTGATGTTGCCACTTATCAATCTCCCATTTGGTGAGCTTGCTATGCCTTCCACATCACACGCCATCCTGTTGACATGTCATCTTCCATTGTCTCTTATGGCCACATCATTAATCCATGTGACCTACTATTAAAGGGTCCATATCGTCCACCTACCAGTACAATTTCATGTTTCTGTTGGTATTATATGGTTGAGGTCATATGACATAGGGGGTGCAACTTCTATTAACCATCATGCAAATTATCACTCCATCCACCAAGTATGAACCATATAGCCATTGAATCTACCAGGAGTTGCATCATTGTTAATCCCATTAAATAGTGCAGATGTCTACATGCCAACATTCACCGATTTATCCCAAATGCATTGATCCATCTTGAAGCTGCATTATATTTAGCAAATTTGATGTTTTGATCCCTTTTCTCAAATGTTCACTTTCAAATAACCTCATCTTCTCATTTTAGAGGAGTTTTACCAAGTGTAGTATATGGTTGAATAGATCCTGGAGAGAACTATCCATCCAAACCATCCACATATTCATTTAATTGTCATAACTTCAACATATACTCAATATTCAAGCCATCATTAGAGTCTCATTCTGAAGGAGTTTGAATAAGTGTGGCATACCATTGGAAATATCTTGGAGAGGACTATCCATTCATCCCATCTACATACTCATTTGATCATCATAGCTTTACAATTTACTCAATAATATTCAATCCATCATACCTTCTTTGACATCAATACATCGTACCTCCTTTGACATTTAAGACATTGAACCTCAGACATCAATGACATGACATTGTTGTCATCAACAACAACACTATGTTAAACAATGTCCTTCCTTTGACATCCAAGACATTGAACTTCCTTTAGCATCAATGACATGAAATTTCTTTTCATCAATGACAAAACTATTCCCAAAAAACTCCCCCTTTTTCATTGATGGAAACCCCACCAGACATTAATGGTCGTTGATGGAAATGGATGGAACTCCCCCTATCAATTTTCTAGTCCAAAATTGCTTTCTCACTTATAATGCAATGCTTGCTTTCTATCTCCCTTTGACATAAATGGAAAAGGGACCCATTGAAAATTATTTCTCATCTAGAAACTACTTACTATTGAACCAATATTGTACAACTGCTCCTGTGTATGCTTGTGGATCTGCTTCCCCTATGAATGAGCTCTACCCTATTGGATAGTATTTCCTCTTGTAAATGCTTCCTATGATGTGGCTATAATAATACCCCCCCTACACAAATCTGTAATCTAATACAAGTGTCTGAATACCTTATCAATTGGATGACTGCACAACTTCGCTCAGCTACTCAACTTCTCTTTCTAATAGGTGCTTTCCCTATGCATGGCTTCCCTTGTTTCTTCAAATTTGCATCTATCTTTCATAATATTACTTTCTCAAGTTTCATTTTAAACATTCATATACTTGAAGACTCTTTCACTAATGGATTAGATCTGAGTGGTAACATCCATCCTTGGGTTTTCATAGTTCCTTCTCCATGCTTTGGTGTTATTTCTTGGGTTAGTAGAGAAACCTTCTTCCTTGAACCATCTCATGTTAATCCTTAAATCATGGGATATATGTCCTTCAATTTTGCATTGGTAACATTTTATATTGAGCTTCAATATAAGTAGAAATGTCCCATAATATCTATTGTTCTATCTTCTAAATTGATTTCCCATATTTATTTTCTTGGAAGAATGATTATAGACTCTACATCTGACATAATCATTGTTGGCATAGTTCATGTAATCCCTTGCTTTATGATAAAACCTTGTACATGAAAAACAATGACCAAAAAATGTACACGAACACCCATCATTAGCTGGTGGGGTCCAAACGAGGAGGCGAAACCGAGATAGTGGACACCCCCCTTGCTGACATCACAAGGGGGGAGGGGTGGGGGGGCATTATTGAATCCTCACCACATCAGAACCATTCATTGTCAGGGTATATATATAGTTTTAATTATAATGTGTTATATAATAGTTGTCAAGAGTGTGTGGAGGGCCCCAGGGAGTACCACTTATTTGCCATGGGGCACAAGGAAGGAGTAGTGTGGGGACCAAGAAAGGCCAAGCCTTAACAACATTAGTGTGGAGCCCGAATATGGCCAGACCCAAACAGTGTTAGTGTAAGGCCCGAATGAGGCCAATCCCAAACAAGAAGAAATTTGGGGGCCCCAAATATGGCCAGGCCATAACAATGGTACTTCAAGGGCTTACAGGAAAGAGACGTTTGACAAAGGGTTGGCCACATCGAATATATATGAGTGTGTTTAGAAAAGAAACTTTCATGTATTCCAAGTGGGAAAAAAGGCAAGTAGGTCAGTTCACTCCAATGCAATCTAAGGGAAAAATAAGGCAATATAGGTAATTACGAGAAGGAAGTTGTATGCATCTACAGATAGTTACCAACAAAGAAATTAGAGTCAAATTTAGGAAGAAAATAGTTACAAGATTGTTATAGGGAGGCTAGAAATTGCATTTTATGCTATAGAAGGAAATTGGAAAAATACACTGAACTTCACATGGCCATGACTTTCAGCCTAAAAGTTGGAATTGGGCAAGTGATCAGTCAAAAGGAAGATCTTTCAGAGAAAAATGAAACTACTAACCCATAATTCTTTTTTGGGAGAAAATTCTACTGCAATTCTTGAAGAATGCTACAAGAATTTTAAAGAGACAAAAATGAACAAATAAATGAATGTTCTCTTCCTTCATTGTGTCATCGTTTTTAGCAAGAAGTGTTGTGCGGGTGGTGCAGAAAGTGCGGAAGTGCGAATGTCTCTTCTCCATGTTCCTCCCTTGACACACATCCTAGTCTCTACACCATTTAAATCATCCACAAACAATAATTAATGTGGAGAATTCTGATAGTCATTTTAATAATGACCCATACAAAAAATAAAAATAAAAATTATTGTGGAAAGTAGGGGAATGCTATATGTTCTACCAATAGTGAAATCTGTATAACCTTCACTTTAAAATATCAATTTTCATCTATCAAGGAAAAGATTAAGCGATGGCAAGAGTACTTTATTGAGGATAATAAATAGGGACTCATACCATAGTCATGAATGGTTGGATGCATGAAGACTTCTTCAATTTATTTGTCTCGAAAGGCAACTTCAAGGTGCTCTCCCAAATAGTGGCTCGTACCATAGCCATGAATGGATGGATGAGTGAAGAGGTGTTCAATTTATTTGTCTCGAAACAAGACTTCAAGGTGCGATAAGTTCAAGTTTGTGGATCTTGTGACTAAGGAATAGCCTCATCCAATTCTGATACCAACCAAATATTTTTTTGATGGGGTATGGTTTTTACAATCCATCTTAGTTGTCACCGGACCTCGGATCTAATGCAATTAGTCCTTTATATTCATACATATTTGCTGACTTTCTCTCGCTAATGAGTCTGAAATTGAAACTCAAACCCATAAAGACATGTCTGGTAGTCAATGAGTAAGTTCGATACATCAATCTTGAAGAGTAGTCATTGATTTGTTGAAACAAAAAATTCAAGGAGAAAAGACATAATGAGTGGGGCTCTACATTGGGATATATGATGTAATGTACCTAAAAAGCTTATACATTTCGAGATATTCATTTTTGTAGACTAACAGTTGTGACGATTAAATTGTGAGTAACTTTTAATTAAAAACTAAAAGTCACTTCTTCGTGTCATTCGATTTTCCAACTGATTGGTTAAGTCAGTAATTGTTGAAAATTTGTGCAACTGCTATTCCAATCGTACATGAACACAAGAATTTTTGGATCCTATTGTCATGCAAGATTGGCCTTAGAGAACAATATGTGTTTAATCCACCAAATGCTTGAAACTATCTTCGCAAAGTTTTTCAAATTTCCACACCAAATGCAGATATTTCCACGTAGAACAAGAAATAAATGAATATGTGTGCATTGTGTCATCTATTTTAGCAAGAAGTGTTATGCGGGAGGTATTGAAGGTGTGGAAGTGACGATGTACTCCCTCTGGACACATTCCCCCTTCCAAACACCTTCATCCCACACAACACTTCTTCCGCACACACATAAAGTCTCTTTAACTAAGTTATATAGTAATAACGTAATTTAACATAAATTTCAATTCCTAGATTAACATAAATAATTGATCCAATGACTACTAAAGAAAAAACACTATAACTTTGCAACTATACAATTTGTTATTAAATATATGTAAATAAAGAACAAAAAAATTATTATTAAAAATCCCATTTATTAATTTTTTTTTTTATATTTATATTATTATTAATTTTTAAATATAATTAAAAAGAAATAGAGATTCCCATCAATATAATTAATGCCAAGTCATAAAATTAATTGAAAATAGAGTAGAACTTATCAAAATAATATTGGGTAAAACGAACACAAACTCCACTCCTCGATGAATATGTAATTTATTGTTAAGCTATTGTAAATATTTTTCAGAGCTTTGGATCTACATAAATTTCATTGTAAATGTCACCTTTGTGATGAATTGTACACCTACTTAGGAATTCCTGGCTTGAACGCTGATAGTGACAATTTCAATAGACCGTTGGGCATTATTATTGAGAGGCCAATCATGTGTATGCAGTCTGTTCATCTGGCGTCAAAAAAGGGGTCATCAAACAGGGAGCAGTGACAGAGCCATTAAAGTTAACACACAGAAACTGGGTCCTGGTGGCAAGCACCCTTGCTCTGGAAGCAACAACTAAAGTGAAGGACAAGAGTCTAACAACCTAGAGCCATCTACTCCCCAACTGCAACAGATATCTGGTGTAGCTTATACTACGAGGCAAACAAGGAAGGATAACAATGCTACATTGAGTGAGGAAAATCACGGAGGAGTAATACTCGTGTAGAGTTGGAAAAAGAAATAATTTGGTGAAGAGTAAAGGAGTTTCCACGTGGTTGCCACATCCCTCACCTACACAGAAAATACCTCCAATCAACTTATACCACCCACCTTTGATGGTACATTAGAGTTGTTAAGCAAGAATGAAATTAAACATTTTTAGGTCGATAGGCCTTCTTATGTAGCAACTTCTTCATCAACACTTTCATTCTCTAACTGACATCTGGATTTTTTGCTGTCTGTTTGACATCTGGCACAAATTTTCCTCTTTCCACTTAACATCTGTTTCCCACATGCATCATTATTCTGGGTTTCTCATCAGCGTGGGCTTGACATCTGTTTCCCACATGCATCATTATTCCAGGTTTCTCATCAGTGTGGACTTGACATTTGTTTCCCACATGCATCATTATTCTGGGTTTCTCATCAGCTTGGGTTAGTTATATCCGTAACCACCTTACCCCTAACCACATTCTCACCTCATTTTCCTTCTGCATGCCCGGAGGAGCTCTGCTCACGACCGACGACATTTATGATTTGTGACAACACGACATTGATGATTTGTGACAGCAATCGCCTATAAGTACTTGAATCATACTAACATTAACCTGTTGCTTTGTTTTAGTTTTTTGCTGCTTGAAAGAGAAAAACTCGTTGCTCTGTTTTCTTTATTTGTTGTTTGACAGTTTGTGAGCGAATATATCGTAGATTTGGAGGGCGCGGTATTAGTTAGGGTTAGAACCAGGGATAAGAACCCTAGACGTGGGCTATATATATCCTTTCGTGCTTACACTCTTGTGCCGTGCTTTGTATGCTGCTTCGTTGTGGGGTTGGTTGGCAGTACTGGCGGCAATTATTTTGGCTGTGGCATCGCATGGGCCGTGTTGTGGTTACTCTTCGATGCCCTGTCATTGTGTTTTGGTGGCTGTTCTCTCTAATCTCGATGTGATTAATTGGTTGAAAAGTCAAAGACCAGCTATGGGCAACTTCTTGGCTATTCACAAGTTAATCTGATCTTAGGACTTTTATATCAATACAAATATGAGGTCTCCGTTTGCTTTTAAAAATTAGAAATTGTTATGATAGCAACCAATGGCTATATGGTATCGTTTGTTGCTTGCAATCCTACCTATTGTTCTAGACGTCACAGTGAACACTCCAGATGATTCTCAAGTTAATTTAAAGGTACACTATCTCATAAAAAATATTATCCAGTGCTTATGACAGTAGGTGGTAACATAAGTCTTGTCGTAGATTTTGGATCCAACTTTAAGAATTATGATGAATATAATCCAATCTTGCAGCATCCAGACCTATGGATAGTTATGTTTGGTTCGACAGTAGATTTTAATATATGTTTGTTTTATGGAAACAGGGAATTTCCACAGACCGTATTCTTGATTTATGTCGATTATTAGCTGTGAATGTGGAGACATGCCATCTGACCAACTATTCTTTATCCCATGAGGTAAGAAAATCAGTAGTTCAGAAGCTCATTAAATAATGGGATTGTTTGACAGGCTGGTGGATTGCAATTGACTAGTTCTGTTCAAGATATCATGTGGTATGACCCTACTTGCATTAACAACCTAGGTGTTCATGTCAAGATAGAAATAACCATGTACAGTGAAACTGGTTCTATTATTAGTTTGTAAAGCTTAAGTGTGACCATGGAAACATTGGCCATCTTAGTTTTCTTGAAGTATCCATGACTTGGTAAAAACTTGAATTATACCAAGTCCATGGCAACAGGTTGAGGGATTCATCAGATGTTGTAACCTTGAAGCCCTGTTCCCTTACTATTGTAGAAGGTAACCAATAACTCTGCTCCCTCATCTGAACAAGTCAGGGGAGATAGCTAGAAATTTTGTCTTGCCTTTCTTTAAAATATAAATGTTTTTATCTTGAAAAGGGGTCAGAAATAATGTTAAATCATAATATTAGAAAATTGTTCTCTTGTTTCTTGAAGTGATCTAAATTGAATTTCTACTTGCATACGTGCTTCAAATATATATGCAAAGAAGAATATGCATTGTTTATACTCAAAGTTTGCATAATACTCTATATATGATTTTCATTTATTTTTCCTTTGCAGAGGACTACACTGAAGAGCATGCAGTTGCACACATTAGAAGATTACTGGACATTGTTGCCTGTACAACATGCTTTGGTTCTTCAGGAAAGCAATGGGAACCTCGGTTTCGGTAGGGAGGTGGAAAAGAATCAGCTCACTCAATGACAAAGAATGTGGCTGAACAAAACAACTATGTTGCTCTAAAGAAATCTTACCTAGCAATAAAGAAAGAAAAGAAGCAAACAAGGATGGAAAAGACAATAAACCAGAGACCTTCAAAAAGTTGAAGGTAATTTTGAGGCTAGTGAAAAAGAAAATGATGGAGAGGAGAACTAAAACCAACATTCTTCTAAGGGTGAAGGAAGAAAGAAATCCTTGAAAGAGGGGAAATCTGAGGCCATTGCAACTATATGGCTGCTGCCAAAGAGGCCACAGATAAAGGGGATATGACAGGAATGTGTCCTCCCTCTAAACTTGGCTAGTTCTATGAATTCTTCTCATTCTCACATCTCTTGCCTCCTATCCAATGTTAGCATACCGTTCCCTGCAATTTTTTATAATTTGAAAGTAGTAATTTTCAATCTTGTGTATAATAGAAATATTACAAGAATGCATATATCCCATACAAATATGGATATGATGTTGAAATATTTTCCATGTACTCTTTGAGCCATCAAACTATGGTTCTTTATTTGATTGTAATGCAAAGATTCCAGAAAATTTTGAACAGTGAAGCATGGAAAACAATGTGCACATTGCCAAATTTAATCTGTTTATTTTCTTTGGAGCTTATGAGTTAGAACTTTGAAGGAGAAAAAAAACGTGAATTATGAATAGTATTTTAGTGACTAATGACATTAGGATGTATAGTCATAAGGAAGTCCACAAGGAAATCTGTTGAAGACAAACGTCCTGGAGAATTTTTTTTCTATAGACATGAGCACTTCTTATCCAATCCTGCACTAATTTTGAGCTTCACCTCCATAATGGCTAGGAACTGAATTGTTTCTTCTGTAGATTTCTTATATTTCTCATGCCATTTCCCCTGATATACAGGTGAAGCTTTGAAATGGAAAGTTGGTGACTGTAATAACATGCACCAAAGGATTTTATAGTGTTGGAAAATAGCTTGTTCAAAGTCATGCACTTGTCAACTTGCTACAGCAGCTGAGCAGGGCTTTTGCAAATTTCTATAGACATGAGCACTTCTTATCCAATCCTGCACTAATTTTGAGCTTCACCTCCATAATGGCTAGGAACTGAATTTTTTCTTCTATAGATTTATTATATTTCTCATGCCATTTCCCCTGATATACAGGTGAAGCTTTGCAATGGAAAGTTGGTGACTGTAACAGCATGCACCAAAGGTTTTTATAGTGTTGGAAAGCAGCTTGTTCAAAGTCATGCACTTGTCAACTTGCTACAGCAGTTGAGCAGGGCTTTTGCAAATGTGAGTATCTTTAAGGTCCAAACTATACTTCTATTGCACCTTATATTATTTAATTGCTTACAAGATGCCTTCTCTCGTGTTTAAGAAATTGACATCAGTGTTTAATGTTTGTGGTTCATCTTTTAGTACTTATAAAGAACAACACAACTTGCATGCAAATTATGTGTCGTCTCTTAATACATGGATAACTTATTTTGTTGAAAGTTATTCAATGTAAAACACAGTGATAATCCAGGTATTGTCTTCGCAAATATTGAAATGTGACTAAGCCACAATATCACTACAATTTGTTTCTACATTTAATTCATGGAGGCTCTCAAAATTACATGTTACTTCTTTTTTTGTGTCTACAATGCAAGGTTTTATTAATTAAGGCTAAAGTTCTCTCTCTCTTTCTCTACACTTAGTGAATGCTATGGGATGCATTTATGGTCGTAACCACCTTACCCCTAACTGCATTCTCGCCTCATTTTCCTTCTGCGTGCTTGGAGGAGCTCTGCTCACGACCGACGACATTGATGATTTGTGGCAGGAATCGCCTGTAAGTACTTGAGCCATTTTAACATTAACCTGTTGCTTTGTTTTAGTTTTTTGTTGCTCGAAAGAGAAAAACTTGTTACTCTGTTTTCTTTATTTGCTGTTTGACAGTTTGTTCATAAAGAATCTACAGGTAATAACCGAGGTGCAGGGAATTAGGATGGTTCGTGTCCTCAGTTATTTCTATCATGTTCGGGAACCAGAATCAGACGAAGAAGTCACATGGTTCAAAAATTGGTGTGATGAGGTTTTGGGAAACTGTCTGAGGAAGTTGATCGACCCTAAACCATATCGTTTCAGGAAGTTACAACTTGTTGCAACTGAATATCGTCATTTAGAAAGCGTATTGAGGAAGGTAGAGTTACCAAACCCGATATGGCTACGCTGGAACAACTGTCCCTTCTCTTGCCTGCCTCCCTAGATTCCGATGAAGAATATAAGGGTTTTAGAAGTGGTATGAACCAAATTGAAAAAACTGTGCCAAGCAGAATCTCAGGTTAGGGCTAAAGAAAATTTTGTATTTATTCTCTTTTTTTACTTTTCCACCCTAATTTATGGTAGATTTTTGCTGCAATTGCTATACTAGCACACGCTCTCGAATGCATTTGAAGGGTTTGGTAGATAAAGGCTATCATCTCCGTATTTTTCTTACTGTTGAAAGATGAATATTGTGTGGCAGGAACCTCTGGAGTTGTGGGAGCTACATGTTTATGCTCCTATTTCAATGTTCCCAAAGTCCATTAGATGGATGAAGCACATCGAAAAGATTGTGGTGACTTGTATGTTAGATTTGATTAATCTCAAAACTTTACCAGAAAAATTCTGTCATTTGTCCTCACTGCAATACCTGCACCTAAGATGCCCATATATGAAGTCGCTGCTTGATTCTTTTGGGTTCTTAACAAATCTCTAGCACCTCAATCTCTCTCGCTGCCGGAGTTTGCACGGGCTTCCAAATTCCTTCGGGAATTTAATTCGACTTAAATATCTGAATTTGGAATATTGCTCCGATTTGACCTTGTTGGAGGAAACATTTGCAAATATCAAGACGCTTGAATATCTAAACCTTTCGGACTGCAAGAGCGTGGAAGTGTTGCCTCACCAAGTTTCACATCAACTGTCCCTGGAAATATTAATCCTATCAGAGACAAATTTAAAAGAATTGCCTGGGGATATTGGAAACCTAAGCAGTTTGGAGGAATTTTCTTTGGGAAATGCTTTGTTGGAAATGTTGCCCTGTTCTCTAGGTCACCTGAGCAGCTTGAAGAAGTTGTGGGTTTGTGATTGCCCAGAATTGAAATCTTTGCCCCATTCATTGGGACTATTGACTCAACTGTCAATGTTGTGGGTTGGAGGTTGTGGAATACAGTTCTCAGCCTTGATGGATCTGAGGCATCCAATAATATCATGGTTTCTAACGGAATTAACTTTTTAATAGCAATATATCAACATGTTTTCTAATATTATGTTTTGACTTTCTAAATGCAATATCCAATTATGGTTTTCAATGAAATATATTGGTAGGGGATAGTCATGGTGGTTATTGCCTTGGTCACTAGCAAGATTCATATATGCTTGGCCATCTATAGAGGTTTCTTGATTTTGGGTAATTAACTTACTCTAAAATGAAATAAGACATTCAATGTGTTCCTTGTAATATAGATATAAACAAAACATCTAGAGAAAAGTAATTGCACAATGATCCAGTCCAAGAAAACAAGGCTTTCCACAAACCAATTCATCCTTTCAACCTTTTTGGCTTATTTTCTTATATCAAACATTTGTGCAGGGTTTCAACCAATTAACATTTCATTGAGTATGTATTTACAAATCAATGATTTTGGGATCAAATCCCACAAAGCAATTCTATACCTGCTCTTCAAATTCCTTCAAGTTTTTGAAAGTAAAACCAATGAATTATCAATATAATTTTACCATAATAAAAAACAATTAGAAAGCCTTTAGCCAACTCAAATTTCTCATTCGTTAGGTTTGAACCAACATCTCTTCTAGAAAAATTCAACAATTCCAATTTAATAAGCCTATCGGCCTCTCTTTGTACCTTTTGGAACAATTGCTAGTTTAAATTTTTGCTAAGGTAGTAGTGTAATATTTTTTGAATATTCTTGGTTGAGAACATTACGCGTTGTTTTTGGCTATGACTCAACACATGAATGTGCAGGTGAGGAGCATCACTTCGCACGTTCACATAATAATTTGGCATTGAAGATCATAAGAAATTGAGATTAAACAGTTTTTTATTTTTCTACTGAGGTAGAGGAATTGTCTTTTGAACTGTCAAAGTGGTAAGAATTTGAGCAAAAAAAGTTTTTAAAATCTTGTAAAGGCAATGTTTGAATCATATTTTTGATGATGGAAATAGATTCAACTCCATCAAAAACTTGTAAAGCACCTAAAATTATGAAATTTGACAACTTTCACTTAGATTTACAAAAATCTTTACTAATTTTTTTCAAAATAAAACTAAAAACTCTATAACTTTACCAACAAAAAAGCAGTTTGTTAGACCTTTTCAATAAGAAATTGAGATTAAACAGTTGTCAATATTAATGCTGGAGTAGTTATGTAAAATCTTTAAAAGATTTTTGGTTGGCCAAATCATGCATTGTTGGTAGGATATTGCTTAGTTCAATTATTTGTGTTGTACAAACATCAATGTGCACATGGACATACTTCTTTGACCTCGTCAATTATAAGAGATTGAAAAATAATAATAAAAAAATGGTATGCCGACCCTAAAGCTTGGTTTCATTTGTTTAAAAACTATATCTAGGAGTAATTGCGTAGGCCACTTCTGGCGTTCTAATGGGAGCATGGTTGTAAGGACCTGCGGTTCTTGGCACGCACACCCAAAGTGCAACGACTTGACTTGGTGGATGAGCGGTTGGAAAATATGAAGTGTGAAGCTCATGACCAAAATGTGCGAAGTAACACACGTTATAATGCGCATTAGAGGACGAGCGAAGGAGTTTTATATGGCGTGGGGAGCGTTGGCTCAACCCACGGGCCGACCTACGACTTGGGCAAAGGCTGACAGACATAATGGAGAATTTACGAAGTATGTAGGGGCGTACATTACATGGTGGACGAGTCGGCTTGGGCAGCTTGACTCGTCCAACCATCCATACAAATAGAACATGTGATGGAGTTATTTGGACATCGAACTTTCGGTCACCGTCACTCGAGCAAGGAGAAGTGCAAAGATTAAAGGTGTAGCCGCAGCGAAGAAGGAGAGGCGCAGCTCTATGTGCCCAACCTTGGGCAATAGCCGCACGGGATAAACGCACAAGTCTTGGTTTTGGGTGAGAGCGTGGGTAGGAGTGCCCGTCGTTCGAATGAGGAGCACGGGTGGAGACTTGGTGAAGTCGCTCGCCCGGCATACAAACATAACGCGGTGGAAACTTTGGTGAGATTGTCATGTGAAGGAGAAATGAGGGTGTCTCGGTGACTTGGTGAGGTTGCTCGCCCGTCGTGCATGAAGAAGCAAGGTTTGGTTGAGAACTATGGTTGCAGCTCGTGTGAGGGTGTGCCTGCCCAACTTGGGCAAGGAACTTTGGTTCTCACACGAAGGTGTGACAAGTTGTAAATTTGGCTAAGTATGAAACTTTTTGTTTCCCAAGTATACTTGTAAAGCTTTGTAAAAGTTGAAAGTTGATTAATATAATATATTCGGGCAGACTCATTGTTCAGGGAGTTGCCCCTCCCTTTATACTGTGCAATTGTGTTCTTCATTTATAATTTTTGATGATAATGAATGTGTATGGGTGTTCATTGGTATAAATGAAACATAATAATTACTTGGTTGAGAAACACAAACTAAGTAGGACAAGTGGTTAGGCGTAGTCCATGAACATAAGTATTGGTGAAAAGAAAGTGTTCAGTGGTGCCGCACCTCGCCAAGTATGGTTGAAAGACTACCGCCGACGTGGCATCGCGATAGTTGGTATCAGAGCAAGGTTTGCTCGTGACGAAGTGACACGTGGTATTTAGGGTTGAAGAAGCTTGGAAGCTGGTGACAGTGAAGCAAGTACTTGCAGGTGAAGGAAGTTGTTTCACATACAAGTGGAACAAGGGCTGGTTCAGGTTGTAAGCAACTTGGTGAAGCTGTTGGATGGTCGATACTCGATCACAAAGAAGGAAGAAGGAAGAAAAAATGGCAGGTGAATCTCGTGTTGGATCGAGTGAATCTAGCCACAATGCGACCGAGGCTTGGATAAACAAGGTACTAGAGAGAGTGGAGGCATTGGAATCTCACTGGACTACAAAAATGGATCTAGTCGTGAAGGAACTAGAGGATCATGTGTAGTTGAGGGAAGAGTTTGATGAACTCCGGGCTCGGCATGAGTACACTGAGCTTAAGTGTACACAACTTGAGAATGAAGTCAAGGAGATTGGAGAAGCAAGGGATAAAGGTCTGGCAGAGATCGTGAACTTGCGGAAATCTCTTGATGGTGCAAATGATGAGATCGCGGTGTTGAAGAAAGCTGTGAGACATAACTCAGGTGGAGGAGTGTCTCATGTGAAAGTCAAGGAACTAGAATCTTATGATGGTACAAGAAGTGCGAAGACTCTTGGTAACTCTCTATGGGATATGGAGCAATACTTGGAACGCTTGGGTCTATCCGATGATGAGACAAAGGTGAATGTGGCTGCTCAATTCCTGACAAAGATGCTAAGATGTGGTCGAGAAGATGGACGGATCAGATTTCCAATCGTAGTGCTGATGACATTACTTCTTGGGATGATATGAAGAAAGCTTTGCAGGCTCATTTCAGTCCTCAGGATGAAACGTGGGAAGCAAGGATGAAGATTAAATTCATAAAGAAAACAGGGAACCTACAGACATATCAGTGAGAGTTTGTGAGTGCAGTTCTGGAACTTCCTGACATGGCGGAGAGGGACAAGGTGTTCAAATTCATTATTGGATTGAAACCTTGGGCACGCAATGAAGTGAAGAGGCAGAAGATTAAAACACTTGAGGAAGTTTTTGCTGTTGTGGGCAGGTTGGTGGAGCATTATGATGAGACTTCTGATGAAAGGAAGAAGAAGTCCGATAAGCCAAAAGAGAAGAGGAAAGATGAAGCTTTGAAGTCGGATGAGAAGACAAAGAAGCCATTGAAGTGTTGGATTTGTGCTGAACCACATACAGTGAAGAATTGCCCTTCTAGACCAAAAGTGGCTGCTATTGCACAATCTAATGCAAAGAAAGAAGAACCTTCTGTGGGGATGATGTAGATTCTTGGTGCTGCTGCTACTACGGAAGTGGTCTCTCGGAGAGATCCTGAAAGGAACAGCTTGGAGTATGTTCGAATGAAGATTGGAGGTATGGAGGTACTTACTATGGTAGATAGTGGAGCTACTCATAACTTCATGAGTGAAGATGTTGTGAGAAGAATTGGACTGAAATTTGTACCAATGAAGGCACAAATGAAGATGTTGAATTCTCCTCCTGATTCGGTACTTGGTGTAGCTAAAAGGGTGGACACAACAATAGGTGAGTGGACAGGGAAAGTCGACTTCACTATAGTGCGGATTGATGACTATGAGGCTGTGATGGGGATGGAATTCTTGAAACAATATGATGCTATGATCGTTCCACATTTAAAGAAGCTGTACATTTACGATGGAAGGGAAGATGTACCCATTGGTGTTCCAACCATTGGTGTGAAAAACATTGATTGTAAACTAGCAGTGATGAAAATGGAGGATGAAAAGCGCATGGAAGACATGAGTAAGCGGTTGTCTACTGTTGAGGCAAAGCTTACTGAGCAGTCATCGGTTATCGGGACACTATCCAATAGTATCTTGGATTTGTCAAGAAGGCAAGAAGAAGTTGAGGATGATGATGATGATGATGAGGCTTATGTGAGACCGAATGTCCAAGAGGAGGATCGAGTTGCACATCTACAGAGGATGGAGATAGAGAATCCTAGCAGATGGATTGAGCTTATTAGTGAGGGTGACCTTCAAGCTCTACTCCCTCTACATCTTCTTAGATGACATAGAAGATGGGGCTCATTGTTAACTGCTCATGGCAGTGAGTCCTTAAAACAGGTTGAGCAGGTATGACAGATGGTGCGGGAATGGTTCGGCATTAAGCATCATGACATGTTGCAGATGGGATGGAGTTTCCATGGACCTGAGCATGGGTGATATTCTTGGTGAGTCCAGGATGTGGTAGTGTTATCTCAAAATCAGGCCCTGATAGGCTGCTGGTCAGGTTGACTCTAAGTAACTATTTCAAACCTACTTTAGGCTGAGGCTTAGCCTCCTCAACCTGAGAGGGCTCTCTCTTGATGGATTAATGATTTTGATTAAAGATAAGATGGCTAACTCTTATAGAACAACTGTGAAAAATATGAATGGTGGAAACACATTAAACAACTATCCATTGGGCTTATGGAGTCAACAACACCTCAATATAACAATGAACTCAACCTTACATGGAAGTCAGGGCATTCAGCATTTAAACATTTAGAACATAAACTCATATGGGACCACACAGTTTATAAATGTATACAGGAAGTCAGAGCACATTCAGTGAATTCTGAGTGATTATACATCCATACCACTGTAAAAGAAAAGGACAACATCACATATTCTGAACTTAAAAAATCCTTCATGAATCCTGAGAAGTAAAGTCAAGCATGTATTACTGAAAATGAGTCTTACATAGGCCAAATACAAGCTTTTGCATAAAATTTCCAACCCTTTGTACATCAGATGTTCTGCTATATATAGAGCTCTTTACATGCTTAGATTCCTCTTCTAGGAAGAGGAAAATTCGAATTCTACCTGACCTGACACCTAATGACACTCAAAACTAACTATTAAATTCAAATGACACCTAACTAGCAGTCCTAGAGACCTAATACAACTAGGAGTGTAACTCCTTATCATGATTACAACAACCTTATCTAAGCATTAAACACTACTTTTGACACATAAAACTCCATGAAGTCGAATTTGATGAAGCCCATAACCTTCCAGCTGGCCCTTGACGACTCATCCCTTTGTTGTTCCTAGAAACTAGGAAACTGTCCCTTGCTCTGTTCTGGCTGAAAAATAGGTCTTGGGACAGAGCTCATAACTTCTCACAAAAAATGTATTTGGAAAAACTAAAGGAGGCTTTTGTGAACCAATCCATTCTGAACAAAAACTTATCTTGGTTTTTTGAAACACCTTCCCTACCGCCCAGAATGTGTCTTTGAAAAACAGGTGTAAAACAGGAGATGAAAAATTGCACCTATAGCAGTTTCGTAGCGCGAATTTGGTCATTAATTTCTCTCAGATCGTAATGGATTTGCGGAAAATGAAAGATGTTTTTGTAGTTTGGTATGTTAGGAATAAAAGCCTCTTTCAGTTTTCAAAATTTAGTTTTCAGCTGCTCAGAAACCCTTCTGGAAGTTTACTAGTAAACGCAGAAAGCATAGTTTTTTATGCTGAAACAGGCTTTTTCAGGGATTTCGTAGCGCACTACGAAAACACTGATTTCGTAGCTAGTTTGAAAATTTCTTCAAAGTAATGTGAGATATGACTTCCAAACTCATGGTGAGGCTTCTAGGACATGGAATGAGGCTGTCAAACTTTGATGGAAAAGAGATATGACCTTGAAAGACTTCTAACCGTATGACCTAACTCTTAAAGCATGAAATGACCTAGAGACCCTTTAACACCATGACTAAACGAAGGGTTTGTAAATGAGAATGACACTAATTGTGATGAGCTGACTCAAAACTTATAAGAATATGATTAGAAACAAGGCAACTTACCAAAGCTTAGAGACAAAGATTTTAGGGTGATAACAGTGGCTCCACTAGGGATAGTGTGCCCTTGTGGTATACTAAGAACTTGTAGCTCCAGTGCCGCTATCCATCCTCTAGAATAAAACTCTGAACCTCTGCCCAATTTTCTCCTCAAGCCTTTCTGTTTTCTGAACGAAGAATTCAAACTGCACCTACTGAAATAGATGCTCAGTCAACCTACCCTGAGCTTATTTGCACATTCCTACCTACCCTATCAGCTGCATTCTCCAATTGTAGCTCAAGGAACATGAAACTTCCAATGAAGCCAATCATCAATCTGATCTAAAGCTTGGATCTCCTTACTGTGCTTGAAGCATAAATAAACCAGATACTGAAATAACCAAGGAAGCATGAGGTGTAACTGTTCTTCAAGATGAACATATAATTGGAAGCCTGAACAGTAAATCTTTTCCATGTAGTCAGCTATAGGGTCAAAAAACACATGGTTAGTTTGATGATTCTCATAACATTCTATATCTTCAAACAACTTATCCTCAGCCACACCAAATTTATTTGATATGCTATCCAATTGACTTTCTGAATGATGCCCACAAACAATGTAATTTTCTTCATTATAAAGATCATTCTTTGATGCAAGCTGTTGCAAGGAATCACAAAAATGAACAACCTTTTCCTCTACCTGAGGGTCATAAAAAATTTCTTCCAGTATTTCTTCTTGTTGTGTGTAATCATTTTCATCTTCATTATGATTCGAAGACCGAGAAGTCTGCTGCATCTCTACATCAATCTCAGAGGATGTAATATGATTTTCATAAGTAAACCCCTGCTGATCTTCATGCTGCATTTCATGAGATGTTATACTTTCTTCTTGGTGTTGAAATGCATTGTTATGAAGAGCCTCTAAAATTTCTTCATCCATAAATTCATCATCATCATAACAATCCTCCAAGTACTGAATAAGACTTAAAGAATGTCTACAACAATCTTTGAGCAACAATAAGGAAGGATGACATTCTTTATACATCTCATAGAATTCATCATGAAAATTAGCAAGCGAATATATTGAACCATTTTCCAAACCTTTATACCAAGACCATGCTTTTCCTTCTAAAGTGGTCATAAACATCCTCATGAGACAATCCTCAGGAAAGTGAACCTTAAGATTGCGTACATGCATATGAAACCTAACCAAATGAAGAGCAGCATTGTCTTTCTTTTCATCTTTGAATATCGGAAGATCCTCTAACCAATCAACCTTTGGCATAGGATTTGGAAAACCAGGGATATGAGACTGATTCATAGGAGCATACCTGGCATTCATTTTTGCAGTGGAATTCATCTTGAAACTTCATCAAGCTACTGATCTTCTAGCAGTGGAGTCACCTTCCAATTTCTTATTCGATGTGTGGAGTCGCCAAGGTAGTTTTGCAGCCTCAAATAGATGTCTGAGCTCCTGCTACCTTCAGAAGTTCAACATCTTAATTTCGGGAATGAATAGACTTCAGGCTCCCGGCAGACGCACCAAAATATTAGCTCAAAATCAGGCCCTGATAGGCTATTGGTCAGGTTGACTCTAAGTAACTATTTCAAACCTACTTTAGGCTGAGGCTTAGCCTCCTCAACCTGAGAGGGCTCTCTCTTGATGGATTAATGATTTTGATTAAAGATAAGATGGCTAACTCTTATAGAACAACTGTGAAAAATATGAATGGTGGAAACACATTAAACAACTATCCATTGGGCTTATGGAGTCAACAACACCTCAATATAACAATGAACTCAACCTTACATGGAAGTCAGGGCATTCAGCATTTAAACATTCAGAACATAAACTCATATGGGACCACACAGTTTATAAATGTATACAGGAAGTCAGAGCACATTCAGTGAATTCTGAGTGATTATACATCCATACCACTGTAAAAGAAAAGGACAACATCACAAAAGGACAACATCACATATTCTGAACATAAAAAATCCTTCATGAATCCTGAGAAGTAAAGTCACGCATGTATTACTGAAAATGAGTCTTACATAGGCCAAATACAAGCTTTTGCATAAAATTTCCAACCCTATATATAGAGCTCTTTACATGCTTAGATTCCTCTTCTAGGAAGAGGAAAATTCGAATTCTACCTGACCTGACACCTAATGACACTCAAAACTAACTATTAAATTCAAATGACACCTAACTAGCAGTCCTAGAGACCTAATACAACTAGGAGTGTAACTTCTTATCATGATTACAAAAACCTTATCTAAGCATTAAACACTCCTTTTGACACATGAAACTCCATGAAGTCGAATTTGATGAAGCCCATAACCTTCCAGCTGGCCCTTGATGACTCATCCCTTTGTTGTTCCTAGAAACTAGGAAACTGTCCCTTGCTCTGTTCTGGCTGAAAAATAGGTCTTGGGACAGAGCTCATAACTTCTAACAAAAAATGTATTTGGAAAACATGAAGGAGGCTTTTTTGAACCAATCCATGCTGAACAAAAATCTATCTTGGTTTTTTGAAACACCTTCCCTACCGCCCAGAATGTGTCTTTGAAAAACAGGTGTAAAACAGGAGATGAAAAACTGCACCTACAGCAGTTTCGTAGCGCAACTTTGGTCATTAATTTCTCTCAGATCGTAATGGATTTGCGGAAAATGAAAGAGGTTTTTGTAGTTTGGTATGTTAGGAATAAAAGTCTCTTTCAGTTTTCAAAATTTAGTTTGCAGCTGCTCAGAAACCCTTCTGGAAGTTTACTAGTAAACGCAGAAAGCAGAGTTTTTTATGCTGAAACAGGCTTTTTCAGGGATTTCGTAGCGCACTACGAAAACACTGATTTCGTAGCTAGTTTGAAAATTTCTTCAAAGTAATGTGAGATATGACTTCCAAACTCATGGTGAGGCTTCTAGGACATGGAATGAGGCTATCAAACTTTGATGGAAAAGAGATATGACCTTGAAATACTTCTAACCTTATGACCTAACTCTTAAAGCATGAAATGACCTAGAGACCCTTTAACACCATGACTAAACGAAGGGTTTGTAAATGAGAATGACACTAATTGTGGTGAGCTGACTCAAAACTTATAAGACTATGATTAGAAACAAGGCAACTTACCAAAGCTTAGAGACAAAGATTTTAGGGTGATAACAGTGGCTCCACTAGGGATAGTGTGCCCTTGTGGTATACTAAGAACTTGTAGCTCCAGTGCCGCTATCCATCCTCTAGAATAAAACTCTGAACCTCTGCCCAATTTTCTCCTCAAGCCTTTCTGTTTTCTGAATGAAGAATTCAAACTGCACCTACTGAAATAGATGCTCAGTCAACCTACCCTGAGCTTATTTGCACATTCCTACCTACCCTATCAGCTGCATTCTCCAATTGTAGCTCAAGGAACATGAAACTTCCAATGAAGCCAATCATCAATCTGATCTGAAGCTTGGATCTCCTTACTGTGCTTGAAGCATAAATAAACCAGATACTGAAATAACCAAGGAAGCATGAGGTGTAACTGTTCTTCAAGATGAACATATAATTGGAAGCCTGAACAGTAAATCTTTTCCATGTAGTCAGCTATCGGGTCAAAAAACACATGGTTAGTTTGATGATTCTCATAACATTCTATATCTTCAAACAACTTATCCTCAGCCACACCAAATTTATTTGATATGCTATCCAACTGCCTTTCTGAATGATGCCCACAAACAATGTAATTTTCTTCATTATAAAGATCATTCTTTGATGCAAGCTGTTGCAAGGAATCACAAAAATGAACAACCTTTTCCTCTGCCTGAGGGTCATAAAAATTTTTTTCCAGTATTTCTTCTTGTTGTGTGTAATCATTTTCATCTTCATTATGATTCGAAGACCGAGAAGTCTGCTGCATCTCTACATCAATCTCAGAGGATGTAATATGATTTTCATAACTAAACCCCTGCTGATCTTCATGCTGCATTTCATGAGATGCTATACTTCCTTCTTGGTGTTGAAATGCATTGTTATGAAGAGCCTCTAAAATTTCTTCATCCATAAATTCATCATCATCATAACAATCCTCCAAGTACTGAATAAGACTTAAAGAATGTCTACAACAATCTTTGAGCAACAATAAGGAAGGATGACATTCTTTATACATCTCATAGAATTCATCATGAAAATTAGCAAGCGAATATATTGAACCATTTTCCAAACCTTTATATCAAGACCATGCTTTTCCTTCTAAAGTGGTCATAAACATCCTCATGAGACAATCCTCAGGAAAGTGAACCTTAAGATTGCGTACATGCATATGAAACCTAACCAAATGAAGAGCAGCATTGTCTTTCTTTTCATCTTTGAATATCGGAAGATCCTCTAACCAATCAACCTTTGGCATAGGATTTGGAAAACCAGGGATATGAGACCGATTCATAGGAGCATACCTGGCATTCATTCTTGCAGTGGAATTCATCTTGAAACTTCATCAAGCTACTGATCTTCTAGCAGTGGAGTCACCTTCCAATTTCTTATTCGATGTGTGGAGTCGCCAAGGTAGTTTTGCAGCCTCAAATAGATGTCTGAGCTCCTTCTACCTTCAGAATTTCAACCTCTTAATTTTGGGAATGAATAGACTTCAGGCTCCCGGCAGACGCACCAAAATATTAGCTCAAAATCAGGCCCTGATAGGCTGCTGGTCAGGTTGACTCTAAGTAACTATTTCAAACCTACTTTAGGCTGAGGCTTAGCCTCCTCAACCTGAGAGGGCTCTCTCTTGATGGATTAATGATTTTGATTAAAGATAAGATGGCTAACTCTTATAGAACAACTGTGAAAAATATGAATGGTGGAAACACATTAAACAACTATCCATTGGGCTTATGGAGTCAACAACACCTCAATATAACAATGAACTCAACCTTACATGGAAGTCAGGGCATTCAGCATTTAAACATTCAGAACATAAACTCATATGGGACCACACAGTTTATAAATGTATACAGGAAGTCAGAGCACATTCAGTGAATTTTGAGTGATTATACATCCATACCACTGTAAAAGAAAAGGACAACATCACATATTCTGAACATAAAAAATCCTTCATGAATCCTGAGAAGTAAAGTCAAGCATGTATTACTGAAAATGAGTCTTACATAGGCCAAATACAAGCTTTTGCATAAAATTTCCAACCCTTTGTACATCAGATGTTCTGCTATATATAGAGCTCTTTACATGCTTAGATTCCTCTTCTAGGAAGAGGAAAATTCGAATTCTACCTGACCTGACACCTAATGACACTCAAAACTAACTATTAAATTCAAATGACACCTAACTAGCAGTCCTAGAGACCTAATACAACTAGGAGTGTAACTCCTTATCATGATTACAACAACCTTATCTAAGCATTAAACACTCCTTTTGACACATAAAACTCCATGAAGTCGAATTTGATGAAGCCCATAACCTTCCAGCTGGCCCTTGATGACTCATCCCTTTGTTGTTCCTAGAAACTAGGAAACTGTCCCTTGCTCTGTTCTGGTTGAAAAATAGGTCTTGGGACAGAGCTCATAACTTCTCACAAAAAATGTATTTGGAAAAACTGAAGGAGGCTTTTGTGAAACATTCCATGCTGAACATAAACCTATCTTGGTTTTTTGAAACACGTTCCCTACCGCCCAGAATGTGTCTTTGAAAAACAGGTGTAAAACAGGAGATGAAAAACTGCACCTACAGCAGTTTCGTAGCGCAACTTTGGTCATTAATTTCTCTCAGATCGTAATGGATTTGCGGAAAATGAAAGAGTTTTTTGTAGTTTGGTATGTTAGGAATAAAAGCCTCTTTCAGTTTTCAAAATTTAGTTTTCAGCTGCTCAGAAACCTTCTGGAAGTTTACTAGTAAACGCAGAAAGCAGAGTTTTCTATGCTGAAACAGGCTTTTTCAGGGATTTCGTAGCGCACTACGAAAACACTGATTTCGTAGCTAGTTTGAAAATTTCTTCAAAGTAATGTGAGATATGACTTCCAAACTCATGGTGAGGCTTCTAGGACATGGAATGAGGCTGTCAAACTTTGATGGAAAAGAGATATGACCTTGAAAGACTATTAAACTTATGACTTAACTCTTAAAGCATGAAATGACCTAGAGACCCTTTAACACCATGACTAAACGAAGGGTTTGTAAATGAGAATGACACTAATTGTGATGAGCTGACTCAAAACTTATAAGACTATGATTAGAAACAAGGCAACTTACCAAAGCTTAGAGACAAAGATTTTAGGGTGATAACAGGTAGAATCCGAGATAGACTGGTGAAGGCATAAGGATGGACATTCTTATGATTTGAGCGTCACAGTTGGACTGATCACCCGACTAGTTCAAGTCATGGGGGCTAGCAGTGTACCAGAGAGATGTTGACATCATGCATGCAAGAAGGATGACAGTTCACAGGATGGGATGACACATGATGGAGATGGTAGTTCTATATATGTTGCAGGGATGTTTGCAGTATGTGGAGGAGTCGATATCATGGACCGAGGTTGAGACAGTTATTGATGATGATCTTGGTGGATGGCTACCAGGATGGGATGTTGTCAAGGAAAACAACGATTTCAAGTGGAGGAGGATGTAAGGACCTGCAGTTCTTGGCACGCCCAATCGAAGTGCGACAACATGACTTGGTGGACGAGCGGTTGGAAAATACAAAGTGTGAAGCTCATGACCAAAATGTGCGAAGTAACACACGTTATAATGTGTATTAGAGGATGAGCGAAGGAGTTGCGCATTAGAGGATGAGCGTAGGAGTTTTATATGGCGTGGGGAGCGTTGGCTCAACCCATGGGCCGACCTATGACTTGGGCAAAGGTCGACAGACATAATGGAGAATTTGCAAAGTATGTAGGGGTGTACATTACATGGTGGATGAGTCGGCTTGGGTAGCTCGACTTGCCCAACCATCCATACAAATACAACATGCGATGGAGTCATTTGGACATCGAACTTTCGGTCATCATCACTCGAGCAAGGAGAAGTGTGAAGATTAAAGGTGTAGCCACAATGAAGAAGGAGAGGCACAGCTCTATGCGCCCAACCTTGGGCAAAGGCCGCACGGGATAAATGCACAGGTCTCGGTTTTGGGTGAGAGCATGGGTAGGAGTGCCCGTCGTTCGGACGAGGAGCGCGGGTGGAGACTTGGTGAAGTTGCATGCCCGTCATACAGACATAATGCAGTGGAAAATTTGGTGAGATCACCGTGCGAAGGAGAAATGAGGGTGTCTCGATGACTTGGTGAGGTCGCCTGCCCGTCGTGCACGAAGAAACAAGGTTCGGTTGAGAAGTGCAGTTGGCAGCTCGTGTGAGGGCGCACCCGCCCAGCTTGGGCAAGGAACTTTGGTTGGCACACGAAGGTGTGACAAGTTGTAAATTTGGCTAAGTATGAAACTTGGTGTTTCCCAAGTATACTTGTAAAGCTTTGTAAAAGTTGAAAGTTGATTAATATAATATATTCGGGCAGACTCATTGTTCAGGGAGTTGCCCCTCCCTTTATACTGTGCAATTGTGTTCTTCATTTATAATTGCTGATGATAATGAATGTGTATGGGTGTTCATTGGTATAAAGGAAACATAATAATTACTTGGTTGAGAAACACAAACTAAGTAGGACAAGTGGTTAGGCGTAGTCCATGAACATAAGTATTGGTGAAAAGAAAGTGTTTGGTGGTGCCGCACCTCACCAAGTACGGTTGAAAGACTACTGTAGGCCTAGGGGTGTGACAGTGGTCATCCTAGAAATATAGAATATTGTGGGTTTATAAAATGATAATTATGTAATTAGCACAATTATATTAGTGAATATGGTTAATATGTTAAAAGTTTTTATATATTGGATGAGATTTTGCTAGCTTTTTAAATGAAGGGTAAAGATTTAATTTATTGGGAATATACTTTTTCTCGAGCATTATCGATGGTCATAATTTATACGACACATAAAAGATGTGCACTGAACTTAATGTGGTAATGGATCCTTTGGATCGTGTAATTGTTTTGTTTCTATAGTTTGGCATAGTTTACTGAGGTGGAGGAATTCTTCGGATGGTCAAAAGTGGCAGAATCTCGCCAAAAAATTACAAAAAATATCACAGTAACAATGTTTGAATCATGTTTTTGATGGTGGAAATGGATTCAACACCATCAAAAATCTTTGAGGCACCCAAAATTTTGAATTTTGGCAACTATAACCTGGATTTACAATAAATCCTCACGAATTTTATCACAATATTGTCAGAATTTCCATGGCTTTTAGGGAAAATTTGCGAGTTAGTTAGACAACGACGTATAGTTTCGGTTTCACCATGTTCGCACCTAGGAACGTGGTCGATTTAATTAGGGAAAATTTGCGACTTAGTTAGACAACGACGTATAGTTTCGGTTTCACCGTGTTCACACCTAGGAACGCGGTCGATTGAATTGAATCGACCCATCACATCTGCATGGAAGATGCGGTCAATGCTTAATTAATAGTGATGGGACTCATGACTAATTTTCATTGTAAAAAAGGTGGTCTGCATGGTATATTACTTGTTGCTAGGCAAGTTTGGAAAGACGGCGTCTACTAAGGCGGAGGAATTGCCTAGACGACCAAAAGTGGCCAGAATCCAAGCAAAAAAATTTCAAAAAATCTTGCACTAGCAGTGTTTGAATCATATCTTTTATGGTGGAAATAGATTAAGCACCATGAAAAACTTCTAAGGCACCCAAAATCTTGAAGTTTAACAACTATAAACTGGATTTACAAAAATCCCTACCAGATTTTATCAAAATATTGCTGAAATTTCCATTTTCCAAAAAAAAACTCTAGTTAGACTACTACCACTCTTAGAAATGCAAAATGTTAATAAATTAATGCTATAATAAAGATTAAATAAAATTCAATCTGTTGTTGGTTTTTAATTGTAAGCTTTCATATTTAAGATTAAACAAAATTCAGTTCCTCGTCACTTGTGCACTGTAAGCTTTTATATTTTGTTTATGACTTAAACTATTCATATGATTTAAGTATATGTTTACTGAATTTTTATAATTTAAAATAAAATAGTTTGAGCAATTATTTTTTAAATCACATAAATATTTATAATCTAAAATAAATCTATTTTAATAAATTTTATATTTTATAATAATATATATATATTTTTTTAATTGATCAATATTGTATCATATTCAGTAAATTATATTTTAACGTTTATATTTTAATAATTTTTCTCAGCAAGTAATTATATATATGAATGTAATACGGAAATTATTTTACTCGTGTTATCGCAATGCCAGTAAGGTTGAGGCTGATTTTTATTTCCATAGTAAAGAAGAAAAAAAAGAGAAGTGAAAATGTAAAGGTTTTGCACAAATTTTGCTCTATTCAGACTTGCTCTCTTGAATAAACTAAATGTTTTGTAGCTATTATTAATGTTATGATTTAAAACACATTGCTTAAGTTATTTCTAAGTAGACATGAAATGAGTTTATACATATAACATATATCATCTTCCTCTTTACATAGTTTTGGGACTGTAAACAGCGAACGTGCGTTAGTGGCTGCTGCACACTTGCTCCCTTGAATTAATAGATGCTTTGCTGCTTTTATTGATGTTATGATTTAGAAGACATCGTTTTTTACATGGACATAAAATGAGTTTATCCTTGTGGTTTTTTTGATAGTTTAGTCTTCCGTGTCTATTTGCATGGTAGGTTGCACTTAATAAACTAAATCTGAGAAGTGTTTAGGTTTCTCTGCCACTATCTGAAAATAAAAAATAATCTGCCACACATAAGAAGTTGTATTTGGTCTAGAAAACCGACGACCCTTTAATTTCAGCCATTATAAAAGAATATGCCGTTATGGAAGATTACAAAAATAATTTGGCACTGGGCAATAAAATGAATATATGGCCTAGTTTATTGAACTCATTTCTCAAATGATATATCAAACTTATTCGCCGAAGGCGTCCTATCGGAAGTTGATCATGACGATTAATTAAACTTTTTAATTTGAAATTGTAAATTTTTTTGGTTAAAAAAATATGAATATATTTTTATTAGGTAAAAAATATATTAAAATTACATTTTTTTTTCAGAGAGAAAAAGCGGTATAGATTATATTAAGGATATATAAAGATCAAATATACATAGGAGTTCAAAATCCTCAGCCATATTAAGCAAAATCATTATGAATGGGGAGAAACAAATTCCCCAAAAGAGTTCTGAAGAAACTATCCAGAATGTAGCATAAGAGTTCTGTAGAAACCATCCAGAAAGTAGCATATAGATATTACGTAATGGAACACATTGCTGGATCATAAACAGAAAGATAGATAAGGAGACAAAGAGCTTTTAGAGGGCCCGCTTAGTCCAGAGAAGGCATGAACCCCGAAATTGTAATCAAAATGGAATCAAGTGGCTGACAGCAGCCCTGAAAAATACGACCATTCCTCCACTTCCAAATATGCCAGCAAGTGAGGATGAAAAGAGCATGCCAGGTGGGGCATTGGGCGCTCCACCATAAGAAGCCATCCTGTACAGAAGAAAAAAACCGGTGAGGAAAACCATAAATCAGAGAAAGTTCGTACCAGATTGCAGTGGAAGCGGCACACTCGAAGAACATATGATTGTTTGTTTCTGCCGCAGCTAAGCATAGTTGACATCTGCCAGGACCCTGCCATCCTTTCTTTTGGAGAACCTCCCAGGTGAGGTTCTTATTAGAGAAAAGAAGCCATGAGAAAAGGATCGACTTGAGAGGGCAGGGGGCTTTCCAGAGCTTGGCGGGGAAGGTTGGGGAGGATGGCGGAAACTCAGATGATAGGACTGTGTAGAGGTTCCTGACAGAGATGGGATGGGTTGTATTATCAAGGGACCAGATCAGCTCATCCTTTGTACCCAATTGAGTGATCCCACTGTTTGTGAATCTGTTGGTAAATGAGAGCCATAGGGGGCGGAGGGGGGGGGGTAAGGCTAATTGAAGATCATTTTTCCAGATAGGTTCCTGAGAGGACCATGAGACTATAAGCTTGTTCCAGGTAAAAAGGCCCCTTGAGTGGAAAAAGGAGAGTAAGGCCGGAGGGACCATGGATTCTAAGTTGTATAGAGTAGGATCAATACCAATGAAAACACTTGAGCCAGAAAAGATTGTCCACTTTAAATTCTTCATGAAAAAAGATTGAATCTTTCTGAAACTAAGCCATATAGAGGAGCCAGTTCTGATGCCGAGAGTTGACCTTCTGTACCAGTATGCCATATTTCTGCCTTTAAGATACTTTTGATTGATGAGAGTGCTCCACGGACTGCTCCCAAAAATGCCTCTGTGAAGAGATTTGCATATGAGCGCTTTTCCAAAACATTTCATGTTAAGAAGGCCCCATCCACCTGCCTTTTTCGGCCTTGTGATAGAGTCCATCTTCGCAAGGTGAAATTTGGACTGATATGATCGTCCGCCCCACAAGAAGTTTGCAGCAATGGACTTCATTTTCTTTGTGACGGAGGCCGGGAGAAGGAAAAGGTGACCCCAATACACCGCGAGTTGGGAGAGCACTGCCTGTACCAAAATGAATCTGCCTGCGAGGGACAGAAGACGCATTTCCCATCCTGAGATTTTATTGTAGAATCGGTCTATCAGCCAATGCCAATCCTGGCTGCGATATCCCCTCGCTTTTAAACGAAACCCCAAATATGTAAATCCATCCTTTATCAGTGCAAGATTGATACCGAAACGATCTGCAATCCACTGTGCTATTGCAGGGTTTGAACCATTGTGATATAGCACTGATTTTCCTTTATTTATATTGAGGCCCGTGGCGGATTGAAACTTCTGAAAGAGCACAAAAAGACAAACCCATGTAGATTTGCATAACATTGCGAAAATTAAAATGTCATCCACGAAAAGATTGTGAGAAAGAGAGATGTCCCTGCACATCTTGACCGGTCTGCACCTTCCCTCAGCAACAACAAAATTAATCTGGGTACTAAGAGAATTCATCACCAAAATAAAGAGGAGAGGGGAAAGAGGGCATCCCTGGCGGAGCCCCCTCTCGGCGTGAAAGAAAGTAGATGGGGCGCCATTTATGATAACTGAGAAGTTTACACTTTCAACACACGCCATAATCCAGCTTATTGCCTGAGGCCTTAACCCAATTTTTGCTAGAAGGATTCTGAGAAAGCTCCAATCCACACAGTCGAAAGCCTTTTTTAGATCAATCTTGAGAGCAGCAGCATCAATATTTTTGGTGCATATTGAGAAGAGACATTCCTGAGCCATGGCTACAGCATCCAGGATGAGTCTATCCTTTAGGAATGCGTGTTGATCCTTTGTTATGAAGGAGCTTAGGACTTTCTTCATTCTTTCCGCAATTATTTTAGAAATGATCTTGTAGAGCGTATTGCACAAGGCGATCGGCCTGTAGTCCCCAAAAGATGTTGATTTGTCTTTTTTGGGAATTAGTGCAATGAAGGTGGCCGATAAGGCTCTATTTATGTTCCCTGAGATGCGGGAGGCGTCCACCATGCCCAGCATGTCATTTTTGAACAGATCATAGAAATGAGTGAAAAATTCAACCGGCCAACCATCTGGCCCTGGACTTTTATCTTTTTTGAAACTCTTAATAGTATCGGAAAGCTCCACCTCCGAAATAGGCCTGAAGAAATCTTCATTTGCAGCTTCATCAAACATAACCGGTAATCGGTAATTTTTATTTTTATTTAATATTTCAAGTAATTAACACGAGTTACTTTCTTCCTCTGTAATAACAAATAAAATAAATAAATGAAGTTTCAATTTTGAAACTTAAAAATGTTATAATATTGAAATTTTAAAAATATTGATTTCTATTATTAAATTACCTCGTTTTGGATATATTTTATAATTTAGAGTGATGTATTTAAGATCTCTTTGCAGTAATAATTTAGGGTGATGTATTTACGATCTCATTGGGTAATAATTTAGGGTGATGTATTTACCATCTCTCTATGGTAATAATTTACGATCTCTGCGGTCATAATTCACGATCTCTCTGCGGTAATAATTCACAATCTCTCTGCGGTAATAGAAAAACAATCTGGGGCACATGCGTCTGCGGTCTGGCTTGCTGATATCGGGTACACACATTCCTTATATTTTTCTAATACATATCTACTCATATATTTTCAAGTATGAATAATTCACCACAATCACCAAAGATTACCAGAGGTAGACCTAGCACAGTTACTCTACAGAACTTCTATGAGTATATAGTGTCTTTAGAGAAACGTAGAGAAGAAAGAGAAGTTAAGATACAAATAGAGTTAGCAGCCATGCTGGAAAATAAATTTAGATCTCTTAAAGACAAGATCCAAAAACAAATAGAAAATAAAATATAACTATTGGAGAATAAGGTGGAGGCAATGGAGACTAGGTTGTAGGTTATAGAAAAACAAAACCAAGATATGAACCAAACATCCCAACAACTAGATGTTGATAATTTAGAGAGTCTTAAAATGAAGTACATGATTAAAGAGCTACAAAAAGGTTAACAACCGCCTCACCCTAAATAGTGTGGCAGGTAAATCAGATATCAAACCAACTAAAGATGAAATGAAAAAATTGATAGAATTAGACCATGAGCATTACAAAATGGCCTTGAACCTTATAATATTTGGTTTGAAAGAGGAGGTAGATGAGGATACTTTAGCCATAGCCCAGACATAATTACATAACAGATTACAAATTGAAAAATGTCTCACAGAAGCAACAAGGTTGGGGAAACTAACTGAGAATAAAGGAAGGTTGATCTAAATAAAGGTGAGCTCTTCTGACCATAAGTATGACATACTTAGTAAAACCTTAAGTCTAAAAGGAATGAGAATATTTATAAATGAAGATCTCATTCCAGAAGATCAAGCAGAAATGAGAAAGGAGGTTCAAAAGGTAAAGGAAGCTAGGAAGGAAGGAAAATGGGAATAATCAGAAATAGAAAAGCCGTTATTCAAGATAGAAACCAAAAAGATAACAATAAATAGCAATTCAACATGCTCTGGATTCTTTTTTGGAACTATCGGGGCTTTCCATGGAACAAAGGCCCCAAGCTAAGTAGGATCTCGAATGATGTTGATATTATTTTTCTTGTTGAAACTTGGGAGCACAAAGAATCTAAGGTCCCTAACATAGATGGCTTTACATTATGGTCTACCTGGAATAAGCGATCCTCCCGTAGAGGCATTGGGGGTATATCTTGTTACATTAAGAAGAACATCTCTATCCATGCTAAGATTCATAAAAACAACCCTTACAACCAATATAGTTGGTTAGAAATTACTGTCATTTATGATAAAAAGGCCTACATAGCAATCTATTATCCCTCCCCCTCCCCCTCATCAATTCTAACTTCTATAAGAAAAAGAATCTAGATAAAAATAGTCCTTACAATGGTTTAGAGAATGATATTTCTAGCCTAAGGAATGAAGACAATATCCTTTTAATGGGTGACTTTAATGCTCGAACTTCAAGCAACCAAGCTATTCTTCTAAGCAATCATTCCAACCCTAATCCTCTTTCGTTAGATGAAGACCTTCCTCTGGCTAGCTAGTACAAAAGGAGCTCTGAATACCTGAGGGAGAATTTGCTTGGGTTGGAGCTAGTCAAGCTCTGTAGTGCTCAGGATCTCATAATTTGCAATGGTCTAAAGAAGTGGCCCAATTATAGCCAGATGACATGCATCCATGGGCTTGGTAGCAACGTGGTAGACTATGTTATCCTCAATATCCCTCTATACAACAAAATAACAAATTTTGACATATTAAACGACCACGAGCCTGAATCTAATCATAGGCCTTTACTTATAACTCTCAATTTTGTCATGCATAGAGATCCCATAGAAGATAATCCTTATAGCCAAAAGAATTTAATCTTTGATAGAAATAAAAAAGATCTCTTTCTAAATGAATTAAAAACTAGTTTGCTTCCTTTATCTAGTATAGACAACATAGAAGATCTCTATCATAATTTTACTACAACCCTCTCATATTATATTAACAAGTTCTCAATTGAAGTTTCAAGTAATAAAAGAAATAGCAAAACCAACCCATGGTATGACAAAGATTGTAAAAGTGTGAGGAGAGCAATTAACGAAGTTGTTGATGAATCTCTTAAAATTAGCAAGATAAAAATATACAAAGCCCTAACTAAAAGGAAAAAAAAGGCAGTATATCTGTAAAAGACAAGAGAATATCTTACACCTCTCTAAGGTAGCTCCTAAGAAATTTTGGAGGAAGATCCTAACTAGGAAAAGTAAAGATAATAATAAAATTGCTTTACACAACTGGAATTCCTATCTTAAAAGCTTTATGAATCTCCAAATGTCATGGATAACTTTGAAACCCTGCTCACAACGAAAGAAATTTTCTCATTAGAAGACATTGATTTTGGGGTTAATCGCTTGGCTAATGGGAAAGTTAAGGACATTGAAGGTTACCAGGCGAAAATCTTAAAAATTGAAGGTCATGTCCTCATCCCCCACATTCACAAGCTTTTCAATCAAGCAGTCAAGAAAGGGTTCCCTAAACCATGGACTCAAAGCCTCATTATCCCGATTTTTAAAAGTGTGGATACAAATAAACCCTCTAATTATCGGAAAATTATGATCAGCCCTCTCTTAGCCAAGTTATATGGTATTATTTTGGAAAGGAAGTTGAGCATATGGCTTGAAAGTGAAGGTAAGCAGGCTAAAGGCCAACCGGGTTTTAGAAAGCAACACTCAACAATAGACCACCTCGTTACGCTTAGGATCATTGTGGAGGAATGCCGCAATGATAAATCCAATCTCTTTTGTTTCTTTGTGGACTTTAAAAAGGCTTTCGATACAGTTCCTAGTAACAACATTTGGAACAGATTAGAAGATCTAAAGGTTCCTTTTGAGTTGAGGGTTGCCGCTATAAGGTTATACGAGAATGTAATTACCAAGTTAAAGAGCAATGAGGGGTGGTCAAAAGATATTAAATATAATATTAGAGTTAAACAAGGTTGCCCCCTTTCCCCTACCGTATTTGGCATTTACATCGACAAGCTAGAAGGTTGTTTAGAGGAAGCAGGATGTGCTGGCACGATATTAGCTGGGATAGTCATCATCCTTCTTCTCTACGTTGACGGTATTTCTCTTCTCGCAAGGTGCCCATCTGATCTTGATAAGCAACTTATACTTCTTAAGGATTTCTGCTCTACCATGGGTATGATTGTTAACACTGACAAAACAAAAGTTATGATTATCAAATCCAAGAAGGACACTTACGCTAATTTTATGTATGGCAATAGTAACTTGGAGGAAGTGTCTTCCTACAAGTACCTAGGAATTGATATTCATCACAAGCTCAACTGGAACTATAGCATTGAGAAAAGGATTAATGGGGGATGGAAAGCTTATTTTGGTCTTCAAAATAATTGTAAAATGGCAAACCTCGTAATGTGGGATAGAAAGAAGTTCCTCTTTGAAACTTTAGTCACTCTGGTTATCTTATATGGATGTGAGGTTTGGGGTTGTAGCATCTCTAGAGAATCCTGGAGAAAGATTGAGCAAATCTAGAAGCGTTTTATAACGTATAACCTCAAAATTAAAAGCAACGCACCCTATCCTATTCTCCTTATAGAAGTGGGTCTTTCCCCTATTGAGAGCCTAGCTATGACTAGGCTTCTGTTGTACAAGCACAAACTCAATAACATAGGAGACCATGGACTTCCTAAGCTAGCTTTAAATTCCAGCCAAAACCACCTAAGGCTCAAACGAGGTTGGTATAAAGACACCAGGGCCTGGTTAAACCATTGGGAGATCGACAAGAATGTTGCATTGCAAAACATTAATAACATTAAAAATATTGTTACTTCTAAGTTCAAATAAAAAATGTGGTGTGAGAAAGATTTAGCAGCTAAAAGAAAATTAAGATATTATAAGGAGGTCATCAACCTCACCCTAGAAGATCAAAAGTATCTCTCTATTTTAACTAGCTCAAAAAAGAAAATTAATATAGCCAAGATTAGAACGAACTCTCATGAGCTCCATAGTGAAACAGTTGGTTGGGCAGTTCCTAAAATACCATGGATGGAAATGTTTTGCCATCTCTGTGAGAATACGAACATCGAGGATGAAAATCACTTCCTCTTAGAGTGCCCCACGTAGAACCACATTAGATCTCAGTTTCAAAATATTTGTTGCAATATTGACCTTCCTAGCCTTTTATGTTGTCAAAATTACAGTGAACTCAAGAGGCTTTTCTCCAAGCTTTTTGAGCATAGGAATAAAATCTTAAATCAAACTAAATAATTCGTTTCTTTAGGTCTGATAGACCAAAGTTTGATCTCAGTAGATGTTATTAATCATCATCATCATAAACAAGTAAATTTTATTTAATAATATTTAAAATAAATAAATTTTATATAATTAATAAAAAAAATTAGTTTAATTTAATTGATAAATATTTTGACATAATTTTTTATTATATAATAAAATTTAATAATTTTTAAAAAATTTAGTTAAATTTTAAATATTACAATTTATTATGGTATATTATTTATACTTATTTTAGAATAAAATATTTTAATTAGAATATTTTAATTTCATATTTAAAATAATTAAACTCTATATAATTAACAAATATTAATAAATAACTTCAATTTAATTAATAAATATTTTAGAATTTTTTTTATTATATTAAAAATTTTAAATAACTTCAATTTAATTAATAAATATTTTGGAATTTCTTTATTATATTAAAAATTTTATTATTTTAAAAACACTTTAGTTATATTTTGAAATTATAACTTAAAATCTATAACGATTATATAATTAACCAATATTAATAAATAACTTCAATTTAATTAATAAATATTTTATAATTTTTTTTATTATATTAAAATTTTTATTATTTTAAAAACACTTTAGTTATATTTTGAAAGTATAATTTAAAATCTATAATTATTTTAGATTAGGGTATTTAAATTTTTAATTTAATAATTATAGTAAATGAAAAAGATTTAATTTAGTTGAATATTAATAAAATATTTATATGGGTATGTTGGTTTATTTTGTAATTTAGTTTTTGAAATTGTTTTTTAAGTTAATTATTATAGTAGATGGAAGAGATTTAATCTTTATAAAATATTTACTTCAATATGTTTAATCTTTATTGAAGATTAATAAAATATTTATCTAGATATGTTTGTTTATTTTATAATTCAGTTTCCAAAAGTGATTTTTAATTTAATAATTATAATAGATGAAATAAATTTAATCTTTATTGAATATTCATAAAAAATTTACTTCAGTATGTTTGTTTATTTTATAATTTAGTCTCCAATATTTGAATATATTTATCAATAACTAAAGGTAGATAGTAGGAATTTAAACTTTTTGAAATATTATAAAATATTCTTGAAAGTAGTTAACAAATCAAAGATTGATATTTCTCATAATATTAAATTTCTCTTGATCATGGTCAACCATGGTCGATCATGGTCAACCATGGTCGACCATGGTCAACCATGTTTTATAGAATCAATCATGCTAAACCATGGTCCAATATTGCATTGTGGAAAAGATTGTCTCAATATGGAAATCAACTAGGGTCAACCATGGTCCAACGTCGCATTGTGACAAAAATTGTCTAGATATGAAAATCAATCATGGTTAAACATAGTCAACCATGGTCCAACGTCGCATTGTGAGAAGGATTGTCTTAATATGAAAATAAATCATGGTCAACCATGCTTATTTTAGGGTTTATATACCTTGGGTTTATAAGATTGATCCCTTAGGTTTAATATTATTCCCTTGGGTTCATGATCCGTTGGTGTTTTAGTATTAATCCCTTAGGTTTATTATTCCCTTGGGTTTATAATATCAATCCCTCAAATTTATTAATCTAAGGGTTCAACCATGGTCGAGCATGGTCCAACGTCACATTGTGACAAATATTGTATCAATATGAAAATCAACCATGGTCAACCATGTTTTTTAAGGGTTTATAATATTTATCTTAGGGTTTATATAACTTTGCTTTATAGTATTCCCTTGGGTTTATAATCACTTGGGTTCTTAGTTTTAATCCCTTGGGTTTATAATATCAATCATGGTCACCATGGTAAATCATGGTAAACCATAGTGCAATGTCACATTGTGACAAAGATTGTGTCAATATGAAAATCAACCATGGTCAATCATGGTCCAACGTCGCATTGTGACAAAAATTGTCTCGATATGAAAATCAATCATGGTCAATCATGGTCAACCATGCTCCAACGTCTCTATGTGACAAGGATTGTCTCAATATGAAAATCAACCATGGTCAACCATGTTTATTTCAGGGTTTATAAAATTTATCTTAGGGTTTGTATATCTTGGGTTTATAATATTAATCCCTTGGGTTCAATATTATTCCCTTGGGTTCATAATTCCTTAGAGTTTAAGTATTAATCCCTTGGTCTTATACTATCAATCATGGTCAACCATGCTCAACCATGCTCATTGATGTTTTATAGAATCATTCATGGTGAACCATGGGCCGATGTCGCCTTTTGACAAAGATTGTTGTCAATATGAAAATTAACCACGATTATTTTGACAAAGATGGTTTTAGTATTAATCTATTAGGCTTATTATTCCTTTGGGTTTATAATATCAATCCCTTGAGTTTTTATTCACTTGGCTTTATAATATCAATCATGGTCAAACATGGTCAATCATAGCCAACCATGTTCAACTATGGTCAACAATGGTCAAATGTCGCATTGTGACAAAGATTGTCACAATATGAAAATCAACCATGGTCAACCATGGTCCAATGATGCATTGTGACAAATATTGTGTCAATATGGAAATCAATCATGGTCAAACATCGTCAAGCATGGCACAATGTCACATTATGACAAGGATTATATCAAAATGGAAATCAATCATGGTTAACCATCTTTTACAAACTCATTCATGGTCAATCATGTGCCAATTTCACATTGTGGTAATGATTTTCTCAATATGAAAATCAACCATGGGCAACCATACTCCAATGTCATATTGGAAAAAATTTGTTTATATGAAAATCAATCATGGTCAAGAATGGTCCAACATCGCATTGTGACAAGGATTGTCTCAATATGAAATAAACCTTGGTCAACCATGTTTATTTTATGGTTTATAATATATATATATATATATATATATATATATATATATATATATATATATATATATATATTTCTTTTTTTGCTGAAGCAAGAGACTGTCCTTCTATTTCATTATCCAAAAAATAAAGTTACAACATTTACAAAAAGCATTTACGCTTTAAGGACCCAGGAAAACCAGTCATTCTGATCTGGAATGACCTTCCCCTCAGCAAGAACAAAGCTAACCTTACAAATAAATTCCAAGGATGGAAAAAAAGATGTTTGACCGAAAAGATCACACCGAAAACTCCTATTACAAGGTTTCGAAAGGTGTGAAAGAACTGTAGGCCCCACGAAGCTGCACCCTCAAACCTGACCGTTGATTTCAACAGCGAAATCGGATGGCACAGAACAATATCGCAACGCCTATTTGAACGAAAGATAGGGCGCGATGGGAGGTGGTATTTCTGACCATCCCTTGCCACGCGTCAGGAGCCCAGTGGAATCGCTCCCACAATCCTTATACCACTTTCCACCCCGAAGCCCAACGAGCAACCGGAAACCACTATGTGTCTGGTTTTCTCCCCTGTAAGCGAAATGAAAGAAACTGGCTGCCGTTTGAAAGAACCAACTAGTCTGCTCGTGTAAGCACACCTCAAAATAGGTTTCCGAGACTGTCGCAGACTGGGAAAAGGACTCAGTGCTCCAAATCGAAGAAGTAAGGAGATAGGGCATCTCACACCTCAGTGAAGAGTGACCGGTTTGAGCATGCTCTTCACCCAGGAACCCACTGAAGTACCGAAAATAAATGTGCTTAGAAACCTTCATTCCATACCATTTACTCTGACCCAGTAATTGAAAATATCTCTGTCCTCTGCCGCTTGTTCATTGCAGAGAGCTTTAAAACTGCTCTGAGGTGCCTCCTGCCACATCAGCTCAGTTCTGCACTCTGAATTTATCACACCTTGATTGGCCAGAATATCCGCGAACTTATTGGCTTTTCTTCGAACATGGTTAAAACTAACAGTTCGAAGACTCAGAAGATGATTTTGAATTCTCTGATACACCTGAATTAGTCTCCAGTGTTTTGAGACCTTCTCTGGCGCTGTTCCACAACTGATTCTCTTGACCGCATTAATAGAGATCTCTGAATCTGCTTCAACAATTACATTGGAACTATGTGTTAGTTTCAAAAGCTCTAAACAATGCTCCAAAGCCATTAATTCAGCCATATTGTTGGTGGCTAGCCCTAAATGGCAGTGGAAAACAAAGATGATGTTTCCATCTTCATCTCTTAAAACACCTCCATAACCTGTTGTTCCAGGGTTTCCTTTTGAAGCACCATCAATATTGCATTTTAGATAACCTTTCGGTGGAGGATGCCAGAAATTCTTCTCGGTTTCCATATCTTTTGCCTTTCTGCACTGTTCTTGGGGAATGAGCTCATGTAAACCTAGTTGTATGAGAGTTTTCAATTCATAATTAGTAGGAGGATTCTTGGGATAATTGCGGACAGTGGTGCTAACTATCTCCTTCAGGTTCAACAGATGAAGAGGGATAGTTAGTTCACCCTTGAAAATTCTTTTATTCCTTTCTTTCAAAACATTCCAGATAATGAAGCTTGGTGTGAAGGCCCAGGCCAAATTAAGGAGTTCATTTTCTGAGAAGTTCCTTCTCCACTTGTTTAGGGTGTTAATAATACTATCTTTGTCTTTGTCTGTCTGTTGGAAAATAGTGGCAAAGGAATCCCACAACCAGGTGGTGAATGTGCAGCTGTTGAGAATGTGTTCCATTTTTTCCTCTTGGGCTTCACATAACTGACATCTAGAGGGCCCAATAACTCCCCTTTTTCTGATATTGTCCCAAGTTAAGATTTTCTTGTGATGGACTAACCACATGAATAGCTTGATCTTCATCCACCCTTGATGTCTCCAAAGTTGTTGCCAGGAATTGTTCGGAACGCAGGAATCGAGATTCAAGATTATCCTCTTTGCTTCCCTAAGATTAAAGGTGCCTTCTTTATTGAGGCCCCATCTTAACTGATCCTGTCCCTCTGATACCAAGATTTTCCTTTGGTTTAAAATGCCCATGAGTGCCTCTGTTTTTGTTTTTATAGGACTCTCATCTCTGCAGTCTATGATTCTCCAGTTTCTCCATTTTCCAGTGTCGTGAGGAAGATTCCAGAAATCTTTAACTTTGATTAATCCTTGGGAGTCAGTTTCTTGCTTGAGGCTCATAAAATCCTCTTTTAATAGCATAGGTTCTTGTTGCCATTTATCTTCCCAGAAGAGAGCTAGATCTCCTTCTCTGATCTCCCAGAAACTGTTGTTTTGAACTAGGCTTCTGTTTTCCCAGGCTTTATTCCAGATGTAGGAGCCTTTTATGTTCCCCGACATTCTTATAAGATCTTTTTTTTGCCAGGAGCTTGCATATTTTTCTTTCCAGGTCATGGCCCATTGAGCTTCAGGTTCTTTAACCCATCTCCACCAGAGCTTGGCTCCCAAAACTTTACTTAGAATCTCCGGATCATCTAAGCCTAGGCCCCCATGACTCTTGGGTTTGCAGATTTTTTCCCAAGAAACCAGAGCCCATTTCTTCCTTGTTTCCTCTTTTCCCCAAAGGAAATCTCTTTGAATATTGCTGAATTGTTGTAACACTCCTTTGGGGGCTGGGAGGGCTGATAAAAAGAACACAGGGATAGATTGCAGAACGGCCTTGACCAGAATCAACCTGCCAGCAAGGTTCAACGATCTGATAGTCCATTTTTTAACTTTGTCTTGCATCTTGTTAAGCACCGGTTCCCAAATACTTTTGTGCAGCGGCTTAGCTGTGAGGGGAATTCCCAAATATTTTGAAGGTAGGGAATCCCTTTGGAAGCCCAGAATTCTGGAGATATTTCTCTGAATGGCAATGTTAGTATTAAAGAAAAATATTTTAGATTTGGAGAGATTGACTTCCATACTTGACGCCAAGGAAAAATCAAGTAGGATTTTTTTGTAAGCCAAGGCTTCTTTGACTGTAGGAATACCTTGCAGCATAGTGTCATCCACAAATTGTTGGTGAGTCATTGATTGACCATTCTCCGTTAACTGAAGGCCCTTAATTATTCCCATAGCCTTGGCCTGTTTAATGGACCTGCCCAGACCTTCCATCATGATGATGAAGAGAAAGGGAGAGAGAGGATCTCCCTGCCTTAGACCTCTAGAAGGAGTGAAGATTCCTGAGGGCGAACCATTCACTAAAATCGAAAAGCTAGAAGAAGTAACTAGAGCCATAACCCATCTGATCCAGTTGTGATCGAACCCAAACGCAGAAAGGACCTTCTTGACATAGATCCAGTTCACCTTGTCATACGCTTTGGCAATGTCTAATTGCATGATCATACTAGCCTGTTTCTTGCTGGTAAGCGTGTGAACTACTTCATGAGCTTGAATAATGTTGTTTAGGATCTATCTACCTTCCACATAACCAGATTGTTCTCCTAAAATTAAAGAAGGGAGTACAGGTTTGAGTCTACTAGCCAGCACCTTGGATATAATTTTATAAACCACATTGCATAAAGCAATGGGTCTGAACTTATCAACAGTCAGGGCTGAATCCTGTTTGGGAATCAGGGAGATGAAGGAGGTATTGAGGGCTTTCAGAATAGTCCTGTTCCTTCTGGAATCCTCTACCACATTCAGAATATCCCATTTGACAATGTTCCAGCATGCCTTGAAAAAGACTACATTAAAACCATCTAGTCCAGGAGCTTTGCTATTCTGTATGTCTTTAATAACTTCACTTACCTCATCTTTAGTTATTGGTTTATTCAAGTTAAAATTTTCGTCTCTAGACACCAGCTTAGGGATATTTTTTGTAATTTCCTTGATATATTGCTCTCTGTTTAGATTATTTTCCTCAGTGATGCCTCTGAAATGCTGCACCAACACTGTTTCGATACCTTTATGAGAGGTTTGAAGCTCTCCATTTTCATTCAGTATCGAAGAGATTCTATTGTGAGCTCTATTGGCCATGGTGGATCTATGGAAAAATTTGGTATTACGTTCACCTTCTTTGAGCCACTGAACTCGAGACTTTTGTTTCCAAAAGATTTCCTCTTGTTTGCATAATGTCTCCCATTCATGATGGTATTTATAAGCTTGTTCACTTTTGACTTTATCAAAACCATCCGTGATCAGTGCTTGATTGAGTTTTTGGAGTTTGATTTCTATTGATTTTTTATCCACAAAAATGTTGCCAAACTCCTTGTTCCATTCTTTAAGCCTGAGTTTTATGTGCTTGAGTCTTTTATGAAGGAGGAACATTGTAGTGCCCTGTATATGAAAATCTTCGGACCACTATTTTTCTATATCGCTGATGAAATCTGGGTGGGAGAGCCAAATATTCTTGAATATGAAGGGTCTATTCCTGGGAGATTCAATCCCCTTGATTTCTAATTGAATCGGCCAGTGATCTAAGCCACCAAATGGAGGCGACCTGTGCCTCCTCTCCTCTTTTATTGTTCCAAGTGAAATGACCATTGTGCATTTCAGAGTCCACTAGTTTCATATCCTCTGTGAAGTTTTGGAAAACTATTGAATCTTTACTTAGTAGTCTAGTACCACCATTTTTTTCCGAAAGAGACTTAATCATATTAAAATCTCCTCCTAAGATACAAGGAATTTCATCATGTCTACTTCTAAGATCAACCAGGGCTTCAAGAAACCTGAGTTTTTCATCTATTCTTTGAGGCCCATAAATGTTAGTGACCAGGAAGGTAATTGATACCCCAACTGGTTGAAAAATTATTGATAAGTAATTCCTGGATGATTCTACATCTATTATGCTAAATTTTAGTGGGTTCCATCAAGTTAGGATACCTCCTGCTGTGTTCTCTGCTTTAACTTCTAGAAACTCAAATCTGTTAAGCCATTTGTTGTGGATTTGTTTTAATTTCTAAATAGAGCATTTTGTTTCTTGAATGAAGATAATGTCTGACATTGCTAGTTTCATTCTGTTACCTAGCATTATTTGCTTTCTTTTACTACCTAGACCTCTAATGTTCCAAGATATGACCTTCATAATTGTAGATTTGTAAAGAAGTAACTAGTTAGGCCTTTCATCTTACTCGAATCTATCATTAGCTTTTCAAACTCCATCAGGAGATCATTTTGCTTTTTTTTGCCCCTCTTCCTTCCTGGATTTCTAGTCGCTAATCCTAGAGTTTCTTTCATAGTTTTCACACCTCGGTGCTCTTGCTTGTGAATTTTTTGACCTTTATCCATCCCTTTTTCCTGAGATTTCCATAAAAACAACTGCTGTATTTTGTTGCACTCTTCTTGAGGTAGACAGTCTATTCCTCCCATGGTTCTGTGCATCAAGAATCCTTCTAGATCTAGGTTCTCCTTATCAAGTATTTCCAGCAGTTCCTGATCCTCTAGATCTGTTTCAATTTGGGTCATTTCTTGATCCCTTTCCATTTTTTTTAATCGTCATTGGCTCTTTTGGATAACCAATATCTTGAGAATGTTTGTTGTATTCTTCCTTTTCTTCTTCATTAGGACCTTTCTCCCGAGACTGGTTTTTTCTCGTGATTTCTTCATTCTCCTCCAGCACTTGAAACTTGTTTTGACTGTTCTTCTACACCTCATTGTGTTGTTGCTTTGGCCCTTTTTTTCCCGCTTTCCCTTTACTTATCACTTTTTGAAAGCTATTAGTCTCCTTCATTGTATCAGGTTTCCCTTTATTCTCTGTTTTACCAAAAGGGCAGTCTTTGAACAAATATCCATGTTCATGGCATCCACGACATCTGAATGGGATATGCTCATAGTCCACTGCCTGCACCCATTCTTCATCAAAAACTTCCAAGATTACTTCCTCCAGAAGAGCACCTGATAGATCCATTTACACACATATTCTTGCGAAGGAGGTATATTTTCCCCTTCTTGTGGCTTCAGAATTTTTGATGAAATGTCCTAATTTATTGCCAATGGCATTTAGTGATTATGTTTGCCAATAATCCAAAGGTAGAGAATAGAGCCCTACCCAAACAGGGACTGAAGTGAAGGTTTCCCACTCAGGAACAAAGTTCATCTTCCAAGGCCTCATATAGAGACTGGCTGCTGCATAAATGTAGGGTCCTCCTTCAAATATTATGTCTTTGTCTTCGATGTTTGAGAACACTACTGTGAAGAATCCCTTTAACCCAAGATGTAGGTCAATGCTTCCTTTGGGTTTCTAGTGATACTTGATCGACATCTATAAAGCTTTTTCAGTGGGCCAGAGTCCCATGAATTTACAGATGATGGCCTAGGTTCCCATGTGTTCCCTATGTGCCTACAGAGCAGGGTCATTTAATATTATTCTAGGAGTAATTTATGCTTTAGGTTTGCAAAGTCCCTTTTGTCTTTGGTCTCTTGCACCCTGGACTTTTGTCTTCTTCCTCCATGTCCTTTGTGCTACTGTTTTCCTTGGTCTTGTTCCCTTCTGTTTCCTTTTCCTTATCTTTGTTCCTACCATCCGCAAAACTTTTGCTGCTAATTATCGGTGTTCTTCCTCTACTAGCTACCGCATCTTTATAGGAGGGAGTCGAGCTCCCTCCTCTTGCGCCCTCCATTAGAAAGGAATACCTACACAGTTCTGAAACCCTATTTTGTCGCTTTTGCCAAGCTCGCTCACCCTATAATATATATATATATATATATATATATATATATATATATATATATATCTATATATATATATATATATATATTTCACTTTATATACCTTGGATCTATAATATAAGTCCCTTGGGTCTATAATATAAGTCCCTTGGGGTTTTAGTATTAATCCTTTGGCTTTATTATTCCCTTGGATTTATAATATCAATCCCTTCGCTTTAATATTCCCTTGGGTTTATAATATTTAATAATACTTTTATAAACATAAATATTGCCTCAATATGAAAATCAACCATGGTCGTATGTTGAATTGTGACAAAGATTGTCTCGATATGAAAACCAATATTGGTCAACTTATATGATCAACCATGGTCCAACTTCACATTGTGACAAGGATTGTATCAATATGGAAATCAACCATGGTCAGCCATGTTTATTTTAGGGTTTATAGTAGTTATCTTAGGGTTTATATGTATTGGGTTTATAATTTTTATCCCTTGTATTTATAATATCAATCCCATGGGTTTATTAATCTAAGGGTTCATATTCTTAGGGCTTAATATTATTCCCTTGGGTTTTTAATATTAATCCCTAGGGTTTATTATTCCCTTGGGTTTATAATATACATCATGGTAAACCATGGATAATCATGGTCAACCATGTTTTATAAACTCAATCATGGTCTATCATGGTTGAACGTCACATTATGACAAATATTGTCTCAATATGAAAATCAATCATTGTTTCAACCATGGTCCAATGTCGCATTATGACAGAGATTGTCTCAATATGATAATCGTGGTTAACTATGGTCTAACATGGTCAATTATGGTCAGCGTTTCTCAACCATGGTCAACTATTTTTTATAAAATCAAACATGGTCATCCATGGTCAGTCATGGTCAACCATAGTCGAATGTCGCATTCTGAAAAATATTGTTTTGATATGAAAATCAACCATGGTTAAGCAAGGTCAACCATGATCCTACATCGAATTATGACAAGGATTGTCTGAATATGAAAATCAACCATGGTCAACCATGTGTTATTTTAGTGTTTATAACATTTATCTGAGGGTTTATATACCTTGGGTTTATAATATTAGGCCCTTGGATTTAATATTATTACCTTGGGTTCATAATCTCTTGGGTTTATTATTTCCTTATCTTTATAATATCAACCATGGTCAACGATGGTCAAATGTCGCACTATGACAAATATTGTCTCAATATGAAAATCAACCATGGTCAACCATGTTCCAACATCACATTGTGACAAATATTGTCTCGAAATGAAAATCAATCATGGTCAAAGATGGTCCAACATCGCATTGTGAATCTAATTGTCTCAATATGCAAATCAACCATGGACAACCATGTTTATTTTAGGGTTGATGATATTCATCTTAGGGTTTATATACTTTGGGTTTATAATTTTAATCCCTTGGGTTTATAATATCAATCCTTTGATTTTATTAATCTAAGGGTTCATATTCCTAGGGTATAATATTGTTCACTTAGGTTCATAATCCCAACCAATCATAGCCAACCATGTTCAAATGTCACAATGTGGCAAGTATTGTTTCAATATGAGAATCAACCATCGTCAACCATGTTCCAACGTCGCATTATGACAATGATTGTCTCAATATGAAAGTTAGCCATGGGCAACCGTGATGAGATATACCTCAATTCAATTATTTGCACGCTCAAAACATCAATTTGCGCATGATATAATCCTTTGGCCTTGAAGAGTACAATATTTTTTCCCCAAAAACCATTTGTTAAAAACTATAGCAAAACGTAGTTGCGATGGCCAACAATGGCTTTCTCATATTAGTTTGACGGCATAATAGTGCAAAGATAGGGTTCAATTCCCGAGTATGACAGGCTTATTTTTATCGAAAGAAAGAAAATATTAGTTTATTACTAATTTTCATGTAATAATTAGTTTTTTTAATTATTGTTAATTTTTAAATTGGTTTCCACGACTTTTATTTTTAAGAGTAGAGGTGAGAAAAGGAGGTATCTATGCAGGTATATCAATATGAAAATGAAAGTAAGTAGAATACTAAGAATGTTGATAAGTAGTAGGGTTAAAAGTGGGATAAAGTATATTTTTAATTTATAAACATATAAAATAATAATGATAAAATGTTGGAAAAACATTTATAGTTATAAATATAAATTTACGAAAAGTAGGAAAGTTTGGATATATATTATTCAAGGTGGAGAGTTATAATTATTAACAAACGAAAAAGTAAAAGAAAATGTGTTTTTTCATTATTTGAAATTCATTTTTTAATTTATTAATGGATTCAACATCTTCAAAAACTTAGAGGACACCTAGATTTTGCATATTACATAGATTAAACTTACAATTCTTATAAATCCTGTTTGGATTTTAGACAAATTCTACAAGAAAATCTGCTTGAAAAGTATTCAAAACATTGAATAATTAAGCTAAATTAAGCAAGAATGGATACATGATAATTTTGTTAAAACTTATGAAAAACCAAAAGAATCACATATACAAGTTTAAGAGAATATGATTCACAAGAAAATCTACTTGAAAAATATCCAAAACATTGAATAATTAAGCTAAATTAAGCAAGAATGGATACATGATAATTTTGTTAAAACTTATGAAAAACCAAAAGAATCACATATACAAGTTTAAGAGAATATGATTCACAAGAAAATCTGCTTGAAAAATATCCAAAACATTGAATAATTAAGCTAAATTAAGCAAGAATGGATACATGATAATTTTGTTAAAACTTATGAAAAACCAAAAGAATCACATATACAAGTTTAGGAGAATATGATTCTTGAGTTGAAAGAGGTGATTCTTGAGTGGAAAGTTACATATATGTTTTGGAGAATTACTACCTATACACTTTCTCTTAACAATGTAAATAATGAAGGGCACTCACTTGCTAAAGATGTCCCCAAAGGTGGAAATGGGGCATCATAAATGCATGCTTGTAGGAACATGTATATGTTCTTAGGACATGCACACATAGACATTAATGGTTAACAAGCCATAAACCACCAATTATGACAATAGCTAGAGTGCTACATTAACATGGCTCAAAAGCATGCACATATTCCCATAAATGTGTGTACTTTTCTAGGAAAACATGTCTTCTTAGGAATATGAATCCATACCAAGTGCAACTGATTTTTATACACACGCAACCCATTTTTTTTTTACTATTTCGAACTACAGCACTTGCTTAATTATTCTTGAGCCAAATTTTTCATCCTTGGTCTACATTATGTGCCAAGTCAATGGATTAGATATTCTTTTGATTCTAGGTAAGCCTTCTAATGGAATTTATTTGATTCTTTTTGTTTTTCTTATTTTTTACTCAAATTTGGTTTCAAATTGAAATAATGAAAATAAATTATACCCTAAACATAAAAACCATATTAAATTGTATTAGACTTGGTTTCCATGACGCCTAGTGAGAATCCAACCTTTCCATCACCAAACTGCAACTTAGAACAAGAAAAACTCAACAAAGAACAAAGAAATCCGAATGCTAAAATTGATGCATCCTCGCTACTTTGAGGACATTCACACAACATTTCCAAAACACGAGAAAGTCCTCATTATTGTCTCTTGTAAGTTCTCTAAATTAAATTGTATTGTCCATTTCTAATGCCAAAGACTTATTAACTAATATTTTCAATTACGGGGATATGATGTATGAATACTATAGAATTAGTCTAAATAAAACCATATTAAAGACCTAAACAGTACCAAACAATATTTATTGTGATTTTTTGCTGAACAATTCAACAATCAACTTTTTTTAGTCAAGAAAGAATGGATTTGTATGGATTAGTGAACCTACTCATCATTTCAATATTATGGGATGTATAGGGGTTCATGGTTTTTGATAAAAATACTTGTAATAATGTTGAGGTGTATATTTATTTCTTGAGGATATTATGGGTAGAGTTTAGGCTATGAAATCCATGTTAGCTACTTAGAGATGGGAGAATTATAGGGGGTTGGTCGTGGGTCTCCACAAGATTAAAAAATACTAGTTGCAAGCTAGCATTAGGTCCTCATCCACCTATATGATGGCCTAATATCCACTGACTAGCATTGTTCAATAGTGGATAGCGTTATTGAAACTAAGATAGAAATAACTAGCTTGAATCACACCCTAGTGTAGAATGGCACCCTTTTAACATCATTTTGCTAGGAGTCACCAACACGACATGTCGATAGAGGGGTTGGACCATCAGATTCTACACCATTGTTCAATTAGGAGAGACCACATGGAAGGTCATGTGAGTCTCAGAGATGTACCAATTGTGGACATACTTGCTATGCCCTGTTAGATGCCAATAAATAACATTCTTTTAAGGTGGAGGTTATTATCTTGATCATCTTTGCATTCTTCATTATATATATTTGTGTGTGTGTTTCTCTATTTTTTCTATATATATCTAATTTTTTGTTGTTTGCAATTGCTATGCTCTAGGAGCACTCCCTCACTATGGTTGATGCATTAGAGTACCACTGATACTACAATAGAATCTATTTCTTTATTTGGTGTACCACATACTCAAGTATAGTGAATTAAAATAATCCCTCCTTGTAAAACATTTCATATGTTTTTAGATTAGATTATATATTCTTTTAATTTGGGTATAACTATATATTTTATTTAATGTCTTTACATATTTTGATGACACTAGGAAATAATCCATACCCACATGGGATTAATATATAATCCCCTTTAACGTCATGTTTCAACCTATTTTTTTTTTAGTATTTACTTCATTATCTTGTTTTGGTTAACTGACTAAAATATTATAAATGTGCATTCATGTTATTTCATTTTCTCATTTGTCCACTATGCTATCAAGATGTTTTGGTTAACTAACTAAAATATTATAAATGTGCATACAGATTGTCTCATTTTCCCATTTTTTTCACTATTTTATTGAGATATCATTCACCACCATCCACTATTCCTCTATCAGTTCTCTGTTAGAGCTGTCACATTGCCTCAACCATTGGGATCCATCTTATCCCCATTACAGAACTTTTGTCATTGCTACAATCCATGGTTGTTTATTGTAACATGCCTCCACCACCTCTTCCATCCCATCAACCTATAAAGGCTTCATCTATAGAACATCCAACGATAAATAATGTGTTGCCTCTCCCCCCGAAAAACCCTTTTCACTACATAAAGTAAGATGTGTATGATGGTATTGAAAAGAGGTACTCATTTGAGGAAATGATCATATGGAATACCTTTATTTGCGAGGTGGAACATAAACCTTAAATAAAATATTTAAATAACCATCACACTAATATATTTTAATGTCAACTTCATATATATATATATATATATGGGTGTCGACTAAAATATTTCAATGTCATCCACACTTCATGTCAATATCTAAACCATTAAGTAGTATTTAAACCATATGAATCAAGGTTCAAATCCCAAATGAGTCAAACCAACTATATATATATATATATATATATATATATATATATATATATATATATATATATATATCTATAGGAATTAATAATAAAAAATTCCATACCTGACAATAGTTAATGGAGAGTAACAATTTTATATTTACATTTTGACCCCTTTTACCCTATTTTAGGGAATTTTGTTTAAAGTTTTGTTGGAATTGCAAATTTAAGCTATGTAATTTACATAAAGTGTTTAAGGATATTTTCAAAGAGTTAAATCCATTTCTGCATAAGTGCGTGCAATTTAAACAATGAAGAATTAAGATCTCAAGAAAAATTGTATCATCAAAACATTTTATTCTTGTATTCCTCAAAATGAAGGAGATGTGTCATTCTTTCCATTCTCATCATGAAATTTATATGTATAAAGAATCATTGTAGTTTATCATAGTCACTAATTTAGTAAGCATCTTGAGAGATCAGATCTCTTTTGGACTGCAAAACTTGAAAAAATAGTTGAACTTCAAGATATTTGATCTTTCTATGCATCTGATTGAAAATGGATCTATTATAGTTTTAAATATAAGATATAAAGTTTGTGTAGAATTTGATTTTTTTCAACTATAAATTTAATAAAGAAAAAAATAATAATAAGAGCATTTACCAGAAAAACATATTATCTCTTATAGACAGCAGGTCATGTGTGGAAGGCTTAAACGTTAATGAAGAGGTCATCTATGATGTAGAAGGCTTGAACGTTAACAAGGTTCTGAGAAGATTCTTGGAATTGAAGCAATATTCTATGATGGGAGTGAGTGGAGACTCGAACGTGGAGATGGGAAGATGGACAGATCCTGGCCCCACTCCCCATTGCAACGGATATCTAAGATAGCGTATCCTGCAAGGCAAACACGCAAAGACAACCTTAAAAAAATAATAATTAGGTGGATGTGGAGGAGGCATCACTTTTCATATTCGAGACAACTGTATTAACATTCCCATTAATTATGAATTATCGCAAATTCTATAGGGATGTTACCTATTTAACATTCATAATGATAGACACGTGTATAGAACATTTCATACATTCCTCAATCACGATTATCATAAGAACGCCGGCCGCCACTTGGACGGTCATATGGACCAGAACGGTCACGGTTACAACGATATTTACCACTACGGATTCCTCCGTCTCGACTGCGTCCTCCATACCGATCACCACCATTGCGATCAGAACCATATTTACTACTCGTACTACCACCTCCATAACGATCACTTCTGATTCCATATCTATCACCTCCACCTCCCCGATATCCATCTCCATTAGGGCATTCCCTGGCAAAATGACCACACTGACCACATTTAAAGCACTCTGATTGCCACCACCACTATATCCTCTTCCACCTCCACCACCATAGCCACGGTCACCACGATCACCACGATCTTCCCCATCACTCTCTGTCTGAGCTCTGTCAACGGTTATAGAACGACCATCAAGACTCATCCCATGCATGGAATCTATGGCATCTTCTATGGACTTCTTGTTATCAAATTTTACAAACCCAAAACCTCGGCAATGACAAGTATCCCTGTCAACAACAACCTAAAAGTGAAAGTATATTGTATATCAGTTCAGAACATGTCCAGTATAACATTAATTACAGTAGTATTTCAATCGTAAATTAGAAGCCATGAATGTTGAAGATAGATGAACAAAGAAAGTTACCACAGCGAGTAGTTAGAAAGATGTGACGATGATAAAACACATATCAGGCAGTCGAGATAGGAGTATAATACAAGAATCCAGACACCGTAATCTACTACTTATCTAGAGAAATGAATCTAAGCCCTCAGGCTATGTCACCTAAGCCAAAGGTAGAAAGGGTCTTGTCCGAAAGAGAGTTTGATGACCAGCAAAATACAAAAACACCCTACATTTTCAACATAAGATAAAGCTAGGCATTCACTATGCAATTTTCCTTTCCATAAATAAAAGCCGATTTTATTGGGAGAGCACCAAATAGAATACAAGTGACAAGTGGAGGGGAAGAGAAGCTTACCTTGGCCTTAACGAGATGACAAAACTTGTGAAAAGCATCTTCCAAAGTCCTGTCAGTGGTGCTCCACGACAGGCCTCCAATGAAGCAGTGATATTCCACGACGTCCGACATGGCTCAATTCTTCAGAAACCCTAATCTACTAAGTAAGAAATATTTAATATGCTTAAGCAATCGATTAAGAGAGGCAAGAGTTGTAATAAAGATTTAATATGCTTAAGCAACCAGTGAAAGTGCATCAACATTAAAAACGACCGAACAAACATATTTTGACAAAAAGGACAAAGAATGGAAAATTCTCAAAACATAAAACAAAATATAAAACTAAGCTTTATCGGGAGCTACTGTCATCTCAGGAGTGCATTAAGAGAACAAATTTGAGATAAATATGACAGCATCTCACCAATGTCACTGTTTTCTTCTCAGTTATGTTAGACATTCTACAGTTTTAACAATGATTCTGCATGCGGAATAAACTCAAAGAATCATTAAACCTTATTGCCCAGGGATACGAGTTACCTCCAGCCATTGGTGATGTATTGATGCAGGCCACAGTCCACAAGCTTCTCCTTCAGCACTCCTCCAGCCATTGGTGATGTATTGATGCAGGCCATAGTCCACAAGCTTCTCCTTCAGCACTCCAGCTTCTGTCCAAGCAAAAGAACACAAAATTCTGAAGGCACTTCCGAGCTCTGCTATCTCAGCTAGATGGTGTAGAACTGAAGGGGATTAAGATAGGAGCTTGGGGACCAAACAGATAAACATATAGCTAAGCTTCCATCAAGCTTCTAAATGCTATGTGTTAGAAAAACCACAAATCAAGGTAGAGATGAGATCAAAGTAATGGACCACTTTAGTAGCTCCCAATTATTAATTTAGTAATTGCAGTTGATTTTCTTAACTTAAGGAAACTACTGCAGTTGGTTTCCATAAGCTAAGAAAAGCTGCAACTCCATAAATCAAGGTAGCTTTTGTGTTAAATTAATGGAGCTTAACATTCTCCCACTTGGTCCATACTTCCAAACTTAACGTCTCAACTTAAAAACCATTGATAATCTCTATTAAGTAATAGATACATGAATCATGGCGATAAGTCCTCTAATGACGAGTATTACCTTCCATGTATTACTATGCATTTATTCTTATTATAATTTATGTGGCAACAATTTCTTAATGAATAAACCCTATGTTTATTCTTGGTCCTTCTTAAATGAATTTTCTCAAATCAACTTAAGGTGCACATAATATGAGAAAAAACATCACAATAATTAAGAATTTCATTAACATTGTCCATACAATGAAAAACTGCATAATGGAACCAAGTCCCATATTCAATACATGATCCTTGAAATTAACTGTGGCATGCCCTTAGTCAAAGGATCATTGATCATTAACTCAGTGCTGACGTGCTTAATGACCACTTTATTTTCTTTAACACGTTCCCTTATAGCTAAAAACTTAATGTCAATGTGTTTATTTCGACTCCCACTTTTTTAGCCATAAAACCAGCAGCTGAATTATCACAATATATTCTCAATGGCTTAGAGATAGAATCCATAATTCTAAGCCCAAAAATGAAATTCTTAAGCCATACACCATGTAAAGCAGCCTCAAACAGGGTATACATAAGCATGTAGTCTTTGGTCCCTTGAAGGTACCTCATTACTTTCTTTGCAGCTCTCCAGTGGTCTAAACCTGGATCACTCTGACATCGTCCCAACATTCCTACATTAGGCTTCCGACAGCAGAAGCATATGGAATGTTCTTCATTTGTTCCCTTTCAAAGTTGTTCTTCGGGCATTGGTTCAAATTGAACCTATCACCCTTCACAATGGGAGCTACACTTGGTGAACAATCCTTCATCCGAAATCTCTCTAAAATTTTATTAATATAGGTTTCCTGGGACAGACCCAAAATGCCTCGAAATCTGTCTCTATGGATCTTAATGCCAATGACATAAGATGCCTCACCTATATCCTTCATATCAAAACTTTTAGAGAGGAATTGTCTCACCTCATGTAGCAAATCCTTATCATTGGTTGCTAGCAAAAAGGTCATCCATATGTAAAACAAGAAAACAAATTTTACTCCCACTAACCTTCAGGTATATACATTGATCCATAATGTTTCCTACAAAACCAAAAGAAGAAATTACATTATGGAATTTCAAATACCATTGGGAGGATGCTTGTTTTAAACCATACAATGACTTCTTGAGCTTGCAAACCAATTGCTCACCATGACTAGAGGGGAATCAATGAAGATGTGTTATTCATGAAGAAGTGTTATCAATCATTAATGAAGAAGTGTTATTAATCATCATCTTTTAGTGCCAGTGTGAACATGCATTGAATCATATGTGACTTTGTTTTGCAGTAAAGACCATTAGACAAAATACCATTCCCAACATAATCAGATTTATAGAATAGACTGAAAGATTCTTCTGAAAAGTTTAAGGAATATCCAAAAGGTACAAGCCTTGAAACTGAAATCAAGTTTCTAGAAAAACTTGAAACATAAAAGGTCTTTTCTAACTCCAAAACAAAGCCACTACTTAAAGTTAAACAACATGTTCTTATAGCTTCCACATGCGAGCCCATCTTGTTTCCTGATAAGATGCTTTGCTTACTTCTCACTGGCTATTAACGTTAACCATATTAGATTCATAACAAACAAACGAGATTACTTCCTCAAGTTCGGGAATGTCAGAACGAATTTCAGAGAAATTTGCAGGTTGTACTACTGCATCAAAATAAAGAATCACATGCTTATGTTGAGGCTTAATAAACTTTCATGTTCTACCAATGTAAAACATGGTAAAAATAATTGAATCAAATGACATGAAAATTGCCTGTGGGCTAAATTTTCAACTCAAACAGATTCAATAAAACTTTATGAACTTTCATGTTTTACCAATGTAAAACATGCTAAAAAGAATTGAATCAAATGACATGAAAATTGCCTGTGGGCTAAATTTTCAATTCAAGCAGATTCAATAAAACTTTATGATCTTTCACGTTTTACCAATGTAAAACATGCTAAAAAGAATTGAATCAAATGACATGAAAATTGCCTGTGGGCTAAATTTTCAATTCAAGCAGATTCAACAAAACTTTATGATCTTTCACGTTTTACCAATGTAAAACATGCTAAAAAGAATTGAATCAAATGACATGAAATTTGCCTGTGGGCTAAATTTTCAATTCAAGCAGATTCAATAAAACTTTATGAACTTTCATGTTTTACCAATGTAAAACATGCTAAAAAGAATTGAATCAAATGACATGAAAATTGCCTGTGGGCTATATTTTCAATTCAAGCAGATTCAATAAAACTTTATGATAAAACTTATTAATTCATAACTCCTGTGGGTAGGTTATGAAATTTTATCCTAATTAATCACATAAATATAATAAAAATTCCTGTGGGATAAAATTTATTATATTCAGTGTAATTAATTACAATTTAATGTCTAAATGATCTTTATGTGATCTTGCCAATCAATATATAATTTTATTTAATTAAAGATGGTGTGGCTACTCTCTAATTAATTAAAATTACATGGATCACTAGACATTAATTTTGTTGCATAAACAAAACTTAACCAGAGAGAAAAATAATGTTTACTGAAAGGAGTAAGTCAAAATGACATTTTAATAAACTCCATATAACTGTAATATTTTTCCAGCAAAATCAAATCTAACTGTCCCATAATTTATTTAAGACTAATTCTTAAATTAATTACAAAATGGGCTCTAAACAATTTGCAAACAAAACTGCAAATTTGAAATATTATTTTATATATATTATGGCCTTCTGTCTATCAAAAGGAACCTGCAGTCTACAACAAGTAAAACAAATGACAATGCAACAAGTAAAACAAATGAGCATTGCATTGTCATAGACATGACCTAAAATCCATTCATGGGAGTATTGGAAATAAATAATAGCCACGCAGGCCCATCTGCGATCAGATCCAATAGCTTGTCAAGAGAAACTTTAATATGTATGCTAAAAAAGGATCAATGTAATTACGTTGTATGTGAATGCAGTAATTAGCCTATTTGGGCATAGGAACTCTTAACGCTGAGAAAAGCCAGTCTCAACAAATATATATACACATACACTAATCAAACCTGTTAGGCATAGAAACTCTTCAAGACTGAGAAGATCTAACTTCATCGCACCATGTATTTATTCCATTAACATTATAGCTAGCCCATTCTGGGTGACAGAAACTCCCAGGAAAATCGTGAGAAAAGCCAATATCATTTATTTCACCATACTTACTGTGAATCCAAATTGCAGAGGACCCATGGCTACTATCAGTGTACACAAATAGCAATAGCAATACTCCCTCTAAACATCGTAAAAATTCCATGGGTTCTCCTACTTTTCTCTGGCATTGATTTCTGCAGGAATGGCTGCTTGGAACCATCCATGTCATTCTCCAAATTCTCCCCATACTTCATTATCGCGGCTAAATCCAGAGAAACGTGAAAACCCAATATTAACACAGACAAAAACAAATTAAAGAAACTGATGATATGCAGAAACGAATTTCTACAGATGAGAATTCAAATCTCAAAATTGCAGGTCGCTTATGCAACACTTTTTCAGGATTGCTCCCCACAGACAATGTGTCAAAATAAGATCACCAGCATTGTTAAGCCAGCAATGTGTATGCTCTATTCAACATGAATGATATACATGACGCACTGGTTATTCTCTGTCTTAGTTATCTTCAGGAAAATTTGAGAACATCTATTTATATGATAACAAACCCTTATTTCTTGGACTATACCTAATCATTGTAATTGTTGTATTATATAAAAATATAAGTAAATCCAAATAAAATCGTAGAGTATTGTATCGATAAAAAAACTTACTTGATGTTCACAGGTTTGCAGTCAAGTAATTATAGTGGCATAGAATTTATCTACCATACTTTTGATTCCAATTGGCTGACAACATATATATATATTCCTCATACTCTTCCATTTGCCAAATCTGGATTACGCCTAAACAGTTTTGGGGAAGGCCACTTAATACGATATTATAAACACAACAAACAGCGGCAGCGGGATTCGAACCTATATGTCTGGGTGGTTAACCACAGACTTCAAATCTGTTGGGCATCGTCCGCTCAGGTTCGAACCTTAGCGACACTGCTATTAATTTAAAAATTATTACGGTAACGGTAAACCTATTGAGTGCGCTGAAATCTCATCCTCAATGCCGATATAAGACGAAGAATATGACATTGGCATAAAATCTGAACCGTCTATTCAATCAAATGCTTTACGGAAATTCATGAATTGTGTAACAAAAACCCGAAGTTTCTCAATAAAAAAAAACTTGCCAACACAGTATGGAGTTTCTAATGAGATTTGTAGTGTTACAAACTTTAGGATTGAATGCCTAACATAACGAGATAGTGATAATTCACATGGTATGAAAACCTTCGACCAGGGATATGCCGCCTTTTATTAGTAACTTTCTTATGGAAATCTTCAATCAAAAGTGTACTACTTTGCTGGGATAATTGCAATTTAGAAACAATCACACATGAGAACTGGCTTCATCTTGGAGGATTCTGCCATTGCAATTTCATTAAATTACACCTACTCGCAGTGTCTCAGTAGCTTGGGCAAAAGGGCCGAGATCCAGTGAGAACCGGACATGCGAGTTAATCAAACTACAAACCTTCACATGAAAATGAAATAGAAACTGAATACGTATGCTGGGGGAGATAAGGTCATGACTTAACCAGGGTTTTGTGCCGGCCAACCGACGGTTAGAGAGTAATACAAACGCTGGTCAACTCGGCTCATGAGATTCTATTGAATTTCTAATTCGATGATCCAGTTGGAGTCGCATGTATGTTATGCAAGGTATGATGATCGACATCGACCCCTTTTCGCCCAGAACGGACTGTCTCTATTCGACTGAAACATTGGCATGTTCCGGCTTTTAGTCAAATGGGTTTCTTAATCGAGTACAGTCTGATGATTTCATGATCAGGTGGGAAACTCACATGTTAAGAGACAACTGCCATGTTGCAAGCGAGAGAATACCATCATCGCATGATACAAAACGAAGCAGAAGCAAAAACAAATCATGAACATGCTTATATGGGAATTTGAGAAGCTTTGTTCTGACATGCGTATTATGTATCCTTAAAAACCCCATCAACAGAAAGATCCAATATGTGATCTTACTGATATGAAGAAAGCTCCAGAGATCGGGAATGTTATTCAAAAGCAAAATTGATTTCATTCGCCGTAGTGGCCACTTCCACAACCGCAATACAGGATCGAGCATCCGGCACAAAAATTGGTACGGCAAGGGTTCTCGAAATTCGTTTCTTGGCCAACACACAGCAAGGCAGAGGTAAAAGGGCTTTGATACCGAATGTTAGACATTCTACAGTTTTAACAATGATTCTGCATGCGGAATAAACTCAAAGAATCATTAAACCTTATTGCCCAGGGATACGAGTTACCTCCAGCCATTGGTGATGTATTGATGCAGGCCACAGTCCACAAGCTTCTCCTTCAGCACTCCTCCAGCCATTGGTGATGTATTGATGCAGGCCACAGTCCACAAGCTTCTCCTTCAGCACTCCAGCTTCTGTCCAAGCAAAAGAACACAAAATTCTGAAGGCACTTCCGAGCTCTGCTATCTCAGCTAGATGGTGTAGAACTGAAGGGGATTAAGATAGGAGCTTGGGGACCAAACAGATAAACATATAGCTAAGCTTCCATCAAGCTTCTAAATGCTATGTGTTAGAAAAACCACAAATCAAGGTAGAGATGAGATCAAAGTAATGGACCACTTTAGTAGCTCCCAATTATTAATTTAGTAATTGCAGTTGATTTTCTTAACTTAAGGAAACCACTGCAGTTGGTTTCCATAAGTTAAGAAAAGCTGCAACTCCATAAATCAAGGTAGCTTTTGTGTTAAATTAATGGAGCTTAACAAGTTAAACTACGCGGGCCAAGCTTAGCTAGGGTTACAGAAAATGAATACACAGGAGATGGAGGATGCAACAAAAACCTATACAATTTTAACATTCCACAAGGACTACATGATCACCATTACAGAGCCTTTAAAGCTCAAAGCTATCTGCCTTGAAGATTTCAATCAAAGAAAAAAATTATAAGTAAGACCTACACCGAACGAAGTTACCTCAGCTTTGGCAGTTAGATTCGATCTCGAAACACTGAAACGCCATTGTTACTGAAGAAAATTGCACTGCAAATGCTTGCCGGGCATTCTTCTGTGGCTACTCCGCAATAAAAACTTGAGATCACATCTAACCCTACGCCTCTCTCAAATGAAATGAAATGATGTGAAATGGAATGGATCGCATGTTAATATACTTTTATAAGTTACCGTCCAAGCTGGCAGAGCGTGGTCCGATGAGAAGGGGTCTCGTGCTTATCCTCCCTATGTTCGTGCTTTTAGGAAAAAGGCCGTCACATGGAAGAGGGTTGGGCTTCTATGACAAATATAAAAGAGCAAAGAAGCAGGGGCATTAATGATAAATTAAAACTTTGAGTGTTGGGATAGAATGCATCATTGTAAGATAAAAAGTAACATAGTATAGACGAATCATATTAAGTGTTTAAAGTCCTTGTTATGTATAGTAAAGGGCTACATGCCTTTTCCTTCGCTAATAAAGTTGAATACTTTCCCTTATTATTATTATATTTTATATTTTTTTATCTTTTTAATATTGAAAAAGTTGTTAATAATTATTATGTGTATTTTCTCAATATGAAAATCAATCATGCGTAACCATGCACCAATGTCACATTGGGATAAAGATTGTTTATATGAAAATCAATCATGGTCAACCATCGCATTGTGACAATGACTGTCTCAATATGAAAATCAATTTTGGTCAACCAAGTTTATTTTATGGCTTCTAATATATATCTTTCGGTTTATATACCTTGGGTTTATAATATTAATCCCTTGGGTTTAATATTATTCACTTGGGGTTTTAGTATTAATCCCTTGGGTTGATTATTCCCCTGGGTTTATAATATTTTTATTAAAATAATATTTTATAACATTTTTGTTAACATAAAGATTGTTTCGATATGAAAATCAACCATGGTCAACCATGGTCCTATGTTGCATTATGACAAAGATTGTCTCGATATAAAAATCAGTCATGGTCAAGCATGGCCAACTACGTTTATTTTAGGGTTTGTAATATTTATCTTGGGGTTTATATGCATTGGGTTTATAATTTTTATCCCTTGGATTTATGAAATCAATCCCATGGGATTATTAATCGAAGGGTTCATATTCCTAGGGTTTAATATTATACCCTTAGGTTTATAATCACTTTGGTTTTTAGTATTAATCTGTAGGGTTTATTATTCCATTGGGTTTGTAATATCCATCACGATCAACCATGTTTTATAAACTCAATCATGGTCTATCATGGTTGAATGTCTCATTGTGATAAAGATTGTTTCAACAACGGTCCAACGTTGCATTATGACAAAGATTGTGTCAATATGATTATCATGGTCAACATTGGTCAACGATGGTCAACCATGTTTTATAAAATTAAACATGGTCATCCATGGTCAATCACGGTCAACCATAGTTGAACATCCCATTGTGACAAAGATTTTCTTGATATGAAAATCGACCATGTTTAAGCAAGGTCAACCATGGTCCAACGTCGCATTATGACAAGAATGTTTGAATATGAAAATCAACCATGGTCAAGCATGTTTATTTTAGTGTTTATAATATTTATCTCAGGGTTTATATACCTTGGGTTTATAATATTAGGCCCTTGGATTTAATATTATTCCCTTGGGATCATAATTCATTGGTGTTTTAGTATTAATCCATTGGGTTTATAATATCAATCCCTTGGGTTTATTATTCCCTTGCCTTTATAATATCAACCTGGTCAAATGTCACATTGTGACCAAGATTGTTTCAATATGGAAATCAACCATGGTCAAACGTCATATTGTGACAAATATTGTCTCGATATGAAAATCAATCATGGTCAACCATTGTCCAACGTCGCATTGTGACAAGGGTTGTCTCAATATGGAAATAAACCATGGTCAACCATGTTTATTTTAGGGTTTATAATATTTATCTTAGGGTTTATATACTTTGGTTTTATAATTTTAATCCCTTGGGTTTATTATTCCCTTAGGTTTATAATATCAATCCTTTGGGTTTATTAATCTAAGAGTTCATATTCCTAGGGTATAATATTGTTCACTTAGGTTTATAATCCCAACCATGGTCAACCATGGTCAAATGTCACATTGTCACAAGTATTGTCTCAATATAAGAATCAACCATGGTCGACCATGTTCCAATGCCGCATTGTGACAATGATTGGCTCAATATGAAAGTAAACCATGGGCAACCATGTTGCAACATCACATTTGGAAAAAGATTGTTTATATGAAAATCAATCACGGTCAAGCATGATCAACCACGTTCCAACATTGCATTGTGACAAGGATTGTCTCAATATGAAAATCAACCTTGGTCAAGCATGTTTATATTATGGTTTATAATATTTATCTTCCGGTTTATATAACTTTGGTTTATACTATTAATCCCTTGGGTTTAATATTATTCGCTTGTGTTCATAATCCCTTGCGGTTTTATCGATCAACCATGTACACTCATAGTAAATAATATGTTGACCATATTTAACCATGTTTTACTAACAAAACTATGGTCAAACATGATTAAACACACTTATCCATGATCAAACATTATCACTCATTGTCACCCATGTTCAACCATAAACAACTTTATTTAGCCATAGTCAACCATGGTAAACCTTGGTCAACCATGATCATCGATGGTCATCTCTTGTCAATCATACTCAACCTATACCAATCCATGCTCTAGCCACTCCTAATCGCCAAATATGGTCAAGAATGGTTAGAATAATCAAACATGATCAACCAAGTTTTCTATGGTTGAACATGGTCAATCATTGTTAACATGGGCAACCATAATCTATCATAGAAAAGTATGGTCATCCATGTCCAAATATGTCAAATCATATTCATCCACAGTAGACATGGTCAAACGATGGGCATCATGCCTAACCATAGTTAGGCATGGTTAAACATCATCAACCATGGAAAACCATGGTCAATCGTGGTTAGGCATTGTCAATAATTATCTATCATAGTAAAGTATAGTATGATGTGGACAAGTATGGTCATCCATAGTCAACTATATGTTGACCATAATAAACCCTCCTCAACCATAACTTAAATAGATTTAGCCATAGTCAACAATAATCAATCATTGTCTACTAATCCTCCTCATATTGCACATTGGTTGCCAACTAGCATAACCACATTAATAAATGTCATTGATATATGTCAAATTGTAGCATTTCCCTCCTTTTATGTGTCAATCAATGTATGAAAATGTCGTTGATCAATGTATATCAATGACGTATATCAACCACATTTACTAATATGGTTGTGTTATTTTATTTCTTAATGAAATCATATAATGAAACTAAATCTCCACACATCTCCACCCTAAGATCACATAATGAGAATGTAAAAAACTTTTGAAAAATTCTACCCGTACCAAAGCACAAACACTTGTTGGGTCAAAGCTTTATGAAAATCATAATAAATATAAACTTCTAAAAATTATACTAATTCTACGAAAACAAATATATATATATATATATATATATATATATATATATATATATATATATATATATATATATATATTAACAACTAGCCTCATATATATTTGTAACTATAGGAATTGGCAATGGGGTTGCTTTCTTATTCATGTGACACTGAAGAAATTTAGATTACTACCATTGTAACCTCTAAGTGCCTACATATACTCCTTCTGCAGACAAGAATAATACAAAAGAATTTAAATCTCAATTCTTATAATACATAACACTTCATTGTCACGACAATCACTAATTAAATTACCCTAAAACTAAATTAATTTTTTAATATTAATATTAAAATAGTAAATAATATTTTCCCAATATTGTCGAGCATGTTAAAATAAGATAATTACTCCTGCATGAGGAGTTGGCTAAACATAGAGAGTTAGTTAACTAAGTGATTGAGTGGTTGAGTATTTGAGTGTTGAGTCAAGTCGAGTTAAGTGATAGACGACTTTGAGTGTGTGGTTGCATGTCAAGATATTTTAGGCAAGTAGCTAGTTTGAAAAGGATAAATACCCTTCCCCCGGTTCATTGTAAGCATCATGATTTATGTGACCAATAGAAGAGCATCAGCTCATGTTTTATGTGTGAATTATTTATGCTTTGTATCCTCCTCCTTTCCAACAAATTGGTATCAGAGCAAGGTTACAAAGGGATACAAAGAATAGATTTATAGTAGTCTGTGTGAGAGGAGAGAAATTTATATTATCTTATTAATAGTGATTACCTTATGTTATTTTGCATGCATGCGGATTCCATCTGTGATTGGAAGTGTTAGAGGACTAACGCGACAGTTAATTAATGTCAAAGGCGCGTTAATAAACCGAAGAACACGTATTTATAAATTACAAAGTCAACGTCTTAAGATTTATCATAAGTTTATATATGTTGAGTGGGAAGTCTTTTATTAAAAAGAGAGCACGTTAAAAACAAAGGGTTTTATTAAAAGTTTTTTTTTATAAAGGTTTTTAGACCTTTATAAAAGGAATTTTTTTGAAAAAAAAAATTATAAAATAAAAAATTTAGGGTTTGATTGAAAAGGTTTTTTTTTTTTAAGTTTACGAAAGGAGAATTTTTTTTGAAGAAATCTTTTTTGGAGAAAGATAGCTTTCTCAAATTTCCAGCTCTATTTACCATTGTTTACATGGAAAGATTATGATGTGTGGACCATTAAGATGGCGACCACGTTGCATGCACATGATGTTTGGGATTATGTCCAGTTTGGGATTTCAGGACATAAGAATGAAGCAAAATAACAAGATCTCAGTAATACAGAGAAGGAACAATGGAAGAAAGACAAGAAGAAGAATGCATAAGTGTTGCAGCTTATCCAAAAGAGAGTGGACCGAGCAGTGTTCTAGAATATTATGACCACATATTTAGCAAAATTAGCATGGGATACTTTGGCGACAAACTATACAGGTATGGCCAAAGTCAATATTGTTAATTTGCAGAATACCACATCACAAGCAACAATGGTTTGGTTACAAATTTCGATCAGTTTGTGAAAACAAAGGTAAATTTGGCGACTGACAAGACTGTGGAAGTAGATGGCAAAGGAATGGTCAACATTTTGACCAAGCAGGGGGAGCCGAAGAGAATCTCAGAGGCATATTATGTTCCTAGTCTCAAACATAATTTGTTAAGTGCTGGTCAATTGACACAGAAAGGATATCGAGTTATCTTTCGAGGTCAATAATGTGTTATATATGAAAAACCCCCAAGAAAGAAGCTTATAGAAAAGGTGGAGATGACGAGGAACAAACTCTTTCCTCTAATTATGAATTACAGTGGTCAAGTGAGTTATTTTACAGTTGCATGTTATGATGATTATTGGTCATGGAACTTTCAATTTGGACACTTGCCCTTTTCTAGTTTAAGATTGTTGCAGTAGAAACAGATGGTCAGAGGATTACCTCCCATCAAAGAACCTGTTAGTACTTTTGAGTGTTGCATCTTGGGAAAGCAACACTGTGAAAGTTTTCCAAAAAGAGTTTCATACAGAGCAAAGCAAACTCTTGAGCTAGTGCATACAGACTTGTGTGGACCTATGAGGACACTGTCAATTGGTGGAAGTTGTTACTTCCTCACTTTCATTGATGACTGCAGCAAAAAGAGTTGGATTTACCTCTTGAAGCAAGAGTCTGAAACTTTTGCAAAGTTCAAGGAATTCAAAGCCTTAGAAGAGAAACAAAGTGATCGACAAATCAAGGTATTGAGATCAGATCATGGTGGAGAATATGATTCAAAGGCATTCCATGATTACTGCAAATAACATGGAATCAAAAGATAGCTTACAAGTAGGTACACACTGTAGCAGAATGGTGTAGCAGAGGGAAAGAATAGGAGAATTATGAACATGGTAATAAGCATGTTGAAAGGAAAAAAATTGTCTAATGAGTATTTGGTAGAAGCAATTGCATGTGCTATTTATGTGATCAACAAATCTCCTACAAAGAGTGTGATGAACAGAGTACTAGAACAAGCATGGTCAGGTATGTCCTGCAGCGTATCTCATTTCAGAGTATTTGGATGTGTACCTTATGCACATGTGCTTAAGGAGCGAAGAGGCAAATTGGATGATAAAAGTGAAAAATGCATATTCACTGGTTATAGTGAAAAATCAAAAGCTTACAAATTGTATAACCCCATCCCAAAGAAGACCATAATTAGGAGAGATGTTGTGTTCAGAGAACAAGAGTCATGGAATGGAACTATAGAAAAAACAGTTGATGCATCAGTGCCACTGATGGAAGAAGATGATGTAGCAGAAAAGGAGCAGCAAGAATCACAGGTGAAGACACGGAACAAAGACACGCCAACAAGGACTCCAAGATTTTCAGAGAAGCATGGATCTCCCAACAATTAATCTGGTGATGAATCAAGGAATGGTAAGAGAAAGATGAGAAGTTTGAAAGATATTTACGATGATTTGGATGTTAGTTCAAATTTTTCATTGTTGTCATTCCAAGATTCTTTGTCTAAAGAAGCAATTAGAGATGAAAATTGGGTGCAAGCCATGGATGAAGAAATTGAACCTATTGAAAAGAATGATACATGGGATTTTCTTGATTTACCAAAGGACAAAAATCTCATTGGTGTAAAGTGGGTGTGCAAGACAAATTTGAATGAGAAAGGTGATATTGACAGATGTAAAGCTAGAATTGTAGCAAAAGGATTCTCGCAGCTACCGGGAATAAATTTTGGAGAAATGTTTGCTCTGATAGCCAGATTGGATATTGTAAGAGTAGTTCTAGCCACAGTAGCTCAGAACAAGTGGAAAGTATATTAGATGGATGTGAAATCAGACTTCTTAAATTGAATTCTAGAAGAAGATATTTATGTGCAGCAGCCTCCAAGATATCAAGTTGAGAGTAATGAATAGAAAGTTTATAGGTTGAAGAAAGTGTTCTATGGACTGAAGCAAGCGCCTAGAGCTTGGTATAGCAGAATCGACAACTACATGATTAAGAATGGATTTTGCAGAAGAAACATTGAGCCTACCTTATACACAAAGGTAAATGAGCATGGACAGATTTTGATTGTTTTCTTATATGTTGATGACATGATTATTACAGGTGATTTTGAGATAGATTAATTTAAAGAAAATATGATGAAAGAATTTGAGATGACAAATCTTGGTCTCATGAAATATTTTCTTCGCATAGAAGTTGAGAAATCTAAAAAAAAGGAATTTTTATTTGTCAAAATAAATATTCCAAAGATTTGTTGAAAAGATTCAGGATAGAAAATTGCAAACCTATCCCTACACCAGTTGCAACAGGTACAAAGTTAAGCAAGGATAATGAAGGATCAGATGTCAATACAACTATATTCAAAAGATTGATTGGCAGTCTCATGTATCTCACAGCCACAAGACTAGATATCATGCAAGGAGTGAGTTTGATTTCCAAATTTATGGAGACCAAAAGACACACATTGGAGTGCAGGAAAAGGAATTCTAAGATACATAGCATGAACTAAATATTGTGGCATAATGTATGCAAGCACAAAAAATAAATATTTTATTGGACACATAAATAGTGATTTTGCATATAGTTTGTATGATAGGAATCTGAGCAATTCTGGTTATGTGTTCCATCTTGGTTCAGGTGTTATTTCATGGGCATCTAAGAAGCAACTTTAGCAACATGTAGAAGCAGAATATGTAGTAGCAACTTTAGCAACATGTCAAGCAGTGTGGTTAAGAAGAGTATTTGATTCGTGTCTCTATTTGGTGTCTTTACCTGTGATTCTTGCTACTCCTTTTCTGCTACACCATCTTCTTCAATCAGTGGCACTGGTGCATCAATTGTTTTGTCTATAGTTCCATTCCATGACTCTTGTTATTTTAACACAACATCACTACTAATTATGGTTTTCTTTGTGACAGGGTTATACAATTTGTAAGCTTTTGCTTTCTCACTATAACCAATGAATATGCATTTTTCACTTTTATTAGATACATAGATAGTGATTTTGTAGTTAGTTTGGATAATAGCAAGAGCACTTCTGGGTATGTGTTCCATCTTGATTCAGGTGTGGCTTCATGGGCATCTAAGAAGCAGCCCATTGTGACACTTTCATCAAGAGAAGTAGAATATGTAGCAGCAACATTAGCAACATGTCAAGCAGTGTGGTTAAGAAGAGTATTTGATCCTTGTTGGTGTGTCTCTATTCGCTGTCTTCGCCTATGATTCTTGTAGCTCCTTTTCTGCTACATCATCTTCTTCCATGAGTGGCACTGGTGCATCAACTGTTTTGTCTACAGTTCCATTCCATGACTTTTGTTCTTTGAACACAACATCTCTACTAATTATGGTCTTCTTTGTGACAGGGTTATACAATTTGTGAGCTTTTGATTGCTCACTATAACCAATGAAATTTTGTGTGAGCAATAGAAGAGTAGTAGCTCGTGTGTTTTCTATGTGAATTTATGTTTTGTCTCCTTTGCCTTTCCAACAAATTGGTATCGGAGCGAGGTTAAACTGAAAAGAAGTTTAAAAAAATTATGGTTTAGAAGATCCGTAAACAGCCGCAGTTAAAGTCAACAACCATCGCCGGATCCTTAAATAACGGAGTGTGGAAGAGGAGAGAGCCGCCAATTTCCTCCGTCGTAGAGTGATAAGCCATTTAATATTTTAGTGGAAGGAAGGAGTACAAAGTAGTGACTCTTTTTTATTTTTCCAAGCGTAGCCTCGAGCAAAAAGCTTCTGTTTACATAGCCAGTCTTAAAATTCGATTTGCTGAGCCACTTTTAGCAGGAGAGCTGCAGTTCTTGTGGCAAGTTATTTAGAGTACAATTTCTGCATTACTGTTAGCAGAAAAGACAATGTAAGTGAAATTCAAAGCGGAATGCACTTTTCGAAAAACCGTGAAGAGCATGAGAAAAATCAATTAAGGTCACATGAGCTTATTTATTGGATTTTTTATTTTTTTATTTTTTATTTTTTAAATAAGGTACACGTGCATAAAACAAAATGATCTTTCTTTGTATGTTTGAAAAAATGACTTTCTTCATATATTTAAAGTATTAAAGATTTTCTTTATAAATTTTAAGTTGAAGGTTATAAAAAGAGTCACGAAGGGTTTTACTTGCTACAGTATTTATGAAGATTTTTTTGTATTAAAAAAAAAAGGTGTGTGGTTTATTATAAAGAAGAATTAAGTGATAATTGTTTTGTGGATTTGGGAGATTTTTTTCAAAGGAGAATTTATTTCTTTGTAAAGTTGGTCTCTACAAAATTATTTGGTTTTTGTCAAGCATGACCATGTTCTGAGTGAAGATTGTGCATATTTTCTTTCGGGGGTGATATGGAAGATAGCCTTATGCAATAAGAAAAGTAGCTATAAGAAAAGGAATGACATCAGTCATGGGTCATAGGGCATGACTGAATAAGACTAAGAAAAGGAATAAAAAAGAAGAGGTAGAGATTGTTTCCATGGTTAGAGAGGTTCAAGCCGCATCCGAGGAACTGAGAAGTCCAGCAGAAGAAAAATAAGAAATTGAGGGTGATTGGTGTAGCTTTGATCTGCTACCACCTCCTATGTTTACAGGTAAATATTTTGATCATTGGGTTATCAAGATGTTAATTTTTCTTAGAGCTAAAGAGTTAATTGAGTACGGGTCTAATAACCCATATGGTGAAGTATGTGATGCTTTCGAATTAAATTTTATAAAACAGGCATTGAATAAGCAGTGTTTGTGCAAGGTAGAAAAAGCTACAACTTCCAAGGAAGAATGGAAGATATTAGAAGAAGAATTTGGTGCAAGGGAGAGTGACATGCAACAACAAGATGTGTCACAATTTGTTGAGTCAGCCGCAAATATGAGAGTAGAGGAGAAAGACTCTGAGAGGAAAACACATCTTGGAGAATCCACGGAGAATCCCACTCAAAAGTGGATGATGGTTTTCAAGACCATAAAATTGAAACCCATTATGCAAGCATGCATATGAATGAAAAATATGCAACAAAGATTATAGAGAGAGAATCGGAAGCCTCTGTGTGTGAAACATAGAGAGAAAAAATAAATGCTCAAGGACTCCACTGTAATGTGGATGACGCAGATGATGGTGAATCCCACTGTGATGAGACACATGTGGATGATGATTGCAAAGTGAGATGTGAATTGGTGAATCCAGCCACAACAGATGGATTTGGTGAAATTGAAATTGTGAATGAAATTGACAATGAGCACATGCATGCTCAAATATCCCAGCATAGTGTGGATGAACATTATGTTGATGATATGTGTGGTTTATTTTTTGAAACAGGAATTGATTGTGAAAATATGGTAAGGGAAATGTTTGATAAAAAATTGAAGGTTGAAGCTGCCACTATAGCAGCAAGATATGAAGCAATTGGAATTGCACATGAAGCAGTATGTCATTTAGCAGCAATTGATGATTAAGAACCTGATAAAGTTATTGAAGAGTTATTTATGAGAATATACAGTAACAACATAACAATGGAAGACAACCTCCATGTAATTGAAAAGAAGGCAGATGTAGAGAAGGAAGCTCTCACTGAAGAGAGTCATATTAAATAATTTTTTAACATTGTTTTTTAATATGCAGGTGTTCAAAGTAGCATGGGAGCAAAAGTTGAAAGCAAGGTTATTAATAATTTTGATGCGTATTTGAATCTCATTGAAGAATGGATTCAAAAACCAATAGAACAAATTCATGCGTGTCTTAAAGCAACAACTAGAATAAAAGAATTGAATGAAATGGTGAATAATGATCTTGAGTGTGCAGATTACAGGAAAAAAGCAACAGTACATGATGATGAAAGTCAAAAGAATGATATGAAAGAAAAATATGAATGCATTGAAACCATTTTTCAGCAATGGAGTTAAGAAGAGATAAGATTTTGCTATCAAGAAATATGGAAAAAATAAAGTCATGAATATGAAGAGCAAACAAGAAAGTTTGAAGATGCAATTTTGTGGCAGCAGTCCATAGTTGAATGAATATTTGAATAGGAAGGTGTAGAAGACATGATCCAATTATTTTTCAGAACAAGTTGAAAACAAGTCAAAGAAAAATTGCAGCACAAGCAAGTGAATAAAGCCTACAACAAGAAACTTCAACATAGAATGAAGCAATTTCAAGGGTATAGAATCTAGAAGCAAAGAAAAAATGCAAAATTGTAAAATTATTGAGTCATTGTAAGCCTTAGAAAGGTAGGTTCGATGTTGCTTCTGCATAATCCATTCTTAATCATTTAGAAGTCGATTCTTTTATACCAAGCTCTAGGTGCTTGCTTCAGTCCATATAACACTTTCTTCAACCTGTAAAATTTATCTTCATTACCTTCAACTTCATAACCTGGAGGTTGTTGCTCATAAATAACATTTTCTTCTAGAATTCCATTCAAGAAGGTTGATTTTACATCCATTTGATATACTTTCCACTTGTTCTGAGATGTTGTGTCTAGAACCGCTTTTACGGTATCCAATCTGGCTACCGGAGCAAATGTTTCTCCAAAGTCTATTCCTGGTTGCTGCGAGAATCCTTTTTCTACAAGTCTAGCTTTGAATCTGTTAATTTCACCTTTCTCATTTAGCTTTGTCTTGTACACCCACTTTACACCAATGAGATTTTTGTCCTTTGGTAAATCAATCAAATCCCATGTATCATTCTTTTCAATAGCTTCAATTTCTTCATCCATGGCTTGCACCCAATTTTTATCTCTGATTGCTTCTTCAAACGAGGAGGTTGGAATGAAAATAATACAAAATTTGAATTAACATCCAAATCATCATAAATATCTTTCAAACTTATCATCTTTCTCTTACCATTGCTTGATTCATGACCTAATTGATTGCTGGGAGAATCTTGATCTATTGATCTGGTTGATGATCCATGCTGCTCTAAAAATCTTGGAGTCCTTGTTGGTGTGTCTCTATTTGGTGTCTTCACTTGTGATTCTTGTTGCTCCTTTTCTCCTACATCATCTTCTTCCATCAGTGGCACTTGTGCATCAATTGTTTTGTCTACAGTTCCATTGCATGACTCTTGTTCTTTGAACACAACATCTCTGCTAATTATGGTCTTCTTTGTGACAATTTTATACAATTTGTAAGCTTTTGATTGCTCATTATAACCAGTGAATATGAATTTTTCACTTTTATCATCCAATTGCCTCTTCGCTCCTTAGGCACATGTGCATAAGCTACACATCAAAATACTCTGAAATGAGATACGCTGCAAGACATACCTGACCATGCTTGTTCTGGTACTCTGTTCATAACACTCTTTGTAGGAGTTCTGTGGATCACATCAATAACACATGCAACTGCCTCTTCCCAATACTCATTAGACAGGTTTCTGGCTTTCAACATGCCTCTTACCATGTTCATAATTGTCTTGTTCATTCTCTCTGCTACACCATTCTGCTACGATGTGTACGTAGTTGTAAATTGTCTTCTGATCCCATGTTGTTTGCAGTGATCATGGAATGCCTTTGAATCATATTCTCCACCATGATCTAACCTCGATACCTAGATCTGTCAATCAATTTGGTTCTCTGCTAAGGCTTTGAATTCTTTAAACTTTGAGAAAGTTTCAGACTTCTTCTTCAAGAAGTAAACCCAAGTCTTTCTGTTGTAGTTATCAATGAAAGTGAGGAAGTAACATCTTCCACCAATAAATTATGTCCTTATAGGTCCACACAAGTCTGTATGTACTAGATCAAGAGGTTGCTTTGCTCTGTATGCAACTCTTTCTGGAAAACTTTCACGTTGTTGCTTTCCCAAGATGTAACACTCACAAGTACTAGATGGTTCTTTGATGGGAGGTAATCCTCTAACCATCTGTTTCTGTTGCAACAATCTTAAACCAGAAAAGTGCAAGTGTCCAAATCGAAAGTGCCATAACCAATAATCATAAGAAAATACAACTGTAAAAGAACCCACCTGACCACTATAATTCATAATTAGAGGAAACAGTTTGTTCCTCGTCATCTATAACTTTTCTATAAGTTGCGTGCCTGGTGGCTTGTCATATATAACACATTCTTGACCTTGAAATATACCTATGTATCCTTTCTGTGTCAATTGACCAACACTTAACAAATTATGTTTGAGACTAAGAACATAATATACCTCTGAGATTGTCTTCAGCTCCCCTTGCTTGGTCCGAATGTTGACCACTCCTTTGCCATCTACTTCTGCGTTCTTTTCAGTCCCTAACTTTACCTCTGTTTTCACAGATTTATCAAAATTTGCAAACAAATCCTTGTTTCTTGTCATGTGGTTACTGCAACCACTGTGTAATAGCCACACACTAGAAAAAGGTCCATGCATGGTATGACAAGCTAGAAACATGGAGTTATTACCCTTTGTAGTGTCATTAGCTCTCTGGTTCCCTTGATCAATTATCTTCTTCCTGCAATCATGAGCATGGTGACCAAATTTATTGAAATAATAACATCTCACCTTTGATTTGTTGACTCTCTAAGTATTCTTGAAGCTTCTATAGTAGCTTCCACATTCATGTTCATGCACTTCTCAGCCGTCTATCTGACCACCATATCTTCCACTTCATCCTCTGCCTCTTGTTCTACTTCTGCCTCGACCTCTGTCTCTTGAAATAGAAACCTGACTTTTGAAAGTGGTCTCTAAAGTGGAACCCTTATTTCTATCTATCCTTGCCTTATGCAACAAAAGTGATCCCATCATCTCACCAACCATCAATGATGTCAAATCCTTGGTGTCTTCTATGTTGAGAAGTGATCTGAGGATATTCTTAACCACTGGTTGATCTTTAATGTCTTGACCATAAATCTTTAACTGGTTTATGATAGTTATGACCCGATTCATGAAAGAATCCATGTCCTCTATATCCTTCATCTGCAGACTTTCAAAATCTCTCCTATTATTCTGCAACTTAAAAATATTGACTTTGGTCATACCTGTATAGTTTGTCGCCGAAGTATCCCATGCTACTTTTGCTGAGGACGTGATCATAATATTCGGGAACACTGCTCGATCCACTCCCTACTAGATATGTTGCAACGCTTGTGCATTCTTGTTCTTGTCTTACTTCCATTGTTCCCTCTCTGTATTACTGAGAGCTTGTTCTTTTTCTTCATTCTTAGGTCCTGAAAACCCAAACTGGACATAATCCCAAACATCATGTGCCTACAATGTGGTCATCATCTTAATGGCCCACACATCATAATCTTTCCATGTAAACGGTGGGAATTGGGGCTGAAAATTTGAGAAAGCCATCTTTCTCTATAAAAAAAAATTGGTTTAAAAAACCTTAAATTTTCTCCTTTAATAAGCTTTGCAAAGCTTTTTTTCAAAAAAAAAAAACTCTTCTCTTCAAAAATTTCCTTTATAAAATAAAACCCTTTATTATTTTGTAATATAACAAAACTTTTATATAAAAAGATATTATATATAAAAATCTCTTTATAATCACTCTTTCAAAAAATCATATGATAAAACCACGTGAGAGTATATTTAAAATGGTACCCACTTCACTTTTTATGACTTTAGAAAATATCACATGATTTTTAAAGCTTATGTGACTATGCCTTTTGACTTTCAAACACGTTGACTCTGTATTGAGTTGAGGAAAACACTAACTTCTCTCCTAAACGGTGGCTTGCTTGTTGATTACTCAATTTCCCTGACGATGGGTGTTCATGGCAGCTCCAACTAATTCTTCAAAATGAATGGGTTTCAACCTTCAAGAAACTCTATCTATGTTGTCTACAAACCAAACGAGCTTGACTACAACGACTAAGAAACTTCTGACTATCTTATCACTCACATATGCACGAAGCATCCGTAGAATGTCTCTCTCTCAAACCTCGCTTTGATACCAATTTGCAAAGGTAGAGATTTTGAATCTGATATACTTTCGTCAGCAGAAGAAGAATATGTAGCAGCAACATCAACAACATGTCAAGTAGTGTGGTTAAGAAGAGTATTTGATGGACTCAAGAAGAAATAACAAGGATCAACAACAATATATTGTGACAACACCCCAACGATTGCACTATCCAAGAATAGTGTGTTTCATCCAAAGAGAAAGCATATTGATACTAGATATCACTTTACTAGAGAACTCGTGAGCAATGGAGATGTAAACTTGAAGCCTTGTAATTTAGTGATCAATTGGTTGATATATTTAGTAAGTCATTAGCACAAGATGTGTTTGAGTTTCATAGAAGAAACTTGGGTGTTGTAAGCCTAGCTGAGACATAGACCAGCAGGCATGTTTGAGTTGTCATGAGTCATGTTTAAGTTTAGTGGTCATAATTAAGGGAGAGTGTTAAAATAAGATAATTACTCCTGCATGAGGAGTTCACTAAACATAGAGAGTTAGTTAACTGAGTGATTGAGTGGTTGAGTTTTTGAGTATTGAGTCAAGTCGAATTAAGCGATAGATGACTTTGAGTGTGTGGTTGCATGTCAAGATATTTTAGGCAAGTAGTTGGTTGGAAAAGGATAAATACCCTTCGTCGGGTTCATTGTAAGCATCATGTTTTGTGTGATCAATAGAAGAGCAACAGCTCATGTTTTATGTGTGAATTATGTATGCTTTGTCTCCTCTGCCTTTCCAACAGAGCACAACACCGTATTTTCTTGGATATTACTCAATTCAACACGTGAATGTGAAAGCGAGGAGAATTACTTGGGGCACACTCATAATAGTTTGGTGTTGAAAATTAGAAATTGAAATTAAACCAATTTTTTATAATAATGTTGGATTAGTTTAGAAAAATCTTTTAAAGATTGTCGGTTGGAACTTGGTCCTATTACGCTCGGTTGCTAGGATATACCTCAATTCAATTATTTTCACGCTCATAACATCGATTTCTGCATGACATAATACTTTGCCCTTGAAGAGTGCGGAAAAATATCCAAAAAGCAACGTTATGTTGGTATTTGTTAAAAACTATAGAAAAAAGTAATTGCAATGGCCAACTGTGGCTTTCTCATATTAGTTTGATAGAGTCACAGTGCAGATATAGGGTTCAATTCCTAGTATAACCTGCTTATTTTTATTGAAAGAAAGAAAGATAGAAAAAGATAGAAAATACTAATGTTCATGAAATAATTAGTTTTTTTAATTATTGTTAATTTTTAAAAAAATTGTTTTTAGTGTGATTTTTTGGAGTTTCAGGTGTTGGAATCCAACGGAAAAATTTGTGGTGAAATATTGATTTGTATTATTTAAACTAGTCTTTTTATTGTATATCTGGATTCAACACCCTGAAAAACTCCTAGGGCACTTTTATTGTGCAGGGGTTACCCATCAAACTTGTGATTTCAATGAATTCTTGTCATATTTTAGAGAAATTAGACCGGAAAAATCCCCTTGAAAAGCTTCGAAAAAGTCGCACTAAAAACAACTCGATTTTTAAATTGCTTTTCTAAACTTTTATTTTTAAGAGTAGAGGTAAGAAATGGTGGTATCTATGCATGCATACATAGAAAATGTCTGATAAAAAATGAAAGAAAAGGAGGCATACAAATATGAAAATGAAAGAAAGTAGAATATTAAAAATATTGGTAATTAGTATGGTTAAAAGTGGGGATAAAATATATTTTTAATTTATAAATATATAAACTAATGATGATAAAATTTAGGAAAAATATCTATAATTATAAATATAAAGTTACTAAAAGTAGGAAATTGGATATATGTTATTTAAGGTGGAGAGTTATATTTATTAACAAATGAAAAGGTAAGAGAAAATATGTGATTTTTCATTATTTGAAATTCATTTTTGAATGCATTAATGGATTCAACATATCTAGAGGCCACCTAGATTTTGCATATTACATAGATCAAACTTACAATTCCAATAATCCTTATTGGATTTTAGACAAATTCTACAAGAAAATAAGCTTAAAAAAGATCCAAAACATTGAATAATAAAACAGAATTAAGCAAGAATGGATATATGTAATTTTGATAAAACTTATGAAAAACCGAAAGAACCACATATATAAGTTTAAGAGAATACGATTCTTGAGATGAAAGTGGTGAACACTACTTATACCAAAGATAAAATTCTATTAAGAAAAAAGTAAAGGCTCCAAGGTTCTCATATATGTTGACGTAACAATAAACAAATTTGCACTCAAGGGACATGCACAATTATTAAGATAAAGTTTATAGGAAAATGTGGAAAGGTACATATATGTTTTGGAGAATTACTACATATACACTTTATATTAACAATATAAATAATGAAGGGCACTCGCTTGCTAAGGTTGGACCTAAAACTGGAAATGGGGCATCATAAATGCATGCTTACAGGAACACATATTCGTTCCTATGAGCATGCACGTGTTCATAGGCATTAATAGTTAAGAAGCCCTAAACCACCAATTATGACAATAACTAGGGTGTTACATCAACATGGCTCAAAAGCATGCACACATTCCTATAAATGTGTGCGTGTTTCTATAAAAACACATCCCTTCTTAGCAATATGCATCCATACCTAGTACAACTCATTTTCATACACATGCACCCCATTTTTTTGTACAATATCGAACTACAACACATGTTTAGTTATTCTTGAGCCAATGTTTTCATCCTTGCTCTACATTATGTGCCAAGTCAATGAATTAGATATTCTTTGGATTCTAGGTAAGACTTCAAATGGAATTTCTTTGATTCTTTTTGTTTTTCTTATTTTTGATTCAAATTTGGTTTAAAATTGACGTAATAAAAATAAAATGATACCCTAAACATAAACACAATATTAAATTGTAGGAGACCTGGTTTCCATGATGCCTAGTGAGAACCCAACCTCGCCATCACCAAACCACAACTTAGAACAACCAAAACTCAACAAAGAACAAAGAAATATCAATGCAAAATTTGATGCATCCTCGCTACTTTGAGGACATTCACACAGGATCTCCAAAACACTAGAAAGTCCTCATTATTGCCTCTTGTAAGTTCTCTAAATTAAATTGTATTCCCCGTCTCTAATGCCAAAGGATTATTAACTAATATTTTCAATTACGTAGATATGATGTGTGAATACTATAGAATATAAAAACCATATTAAAGACCTTAACATTACCAAACAAGTTTTGTTGTCATTTTTCACCGACCAATAAACAATCATCCTTTTCTAGTCAACAAAGAATGGATTTGTATGGATTAGTGCACCTACTAGTCATTTCAAGATTATTGGATGGATGGGGGTTCATGGTTTTTTATAAAGACCCTTGTAATAATGTTGAGGTATATATATATATATATTTCTTGAGGATATTATGGGTAGAGTTTGGACTATGAAATCCATGTTAGCTACTTCGAGATGGGATAATTCTAGGGGATTGGTCGTGGGCCTCCATAATATTTAAAAAATATTTTTTGCAACCTAGCATTAAGCCCTCATCCACCTAGATGATGGTCTAATATCCCCTGACTACCATTGTTCAATAGTGTATAGCATTATTGAAACTATGATGGAAATAACTACCTTGGCTTGCACCCTAGTGTAGAATGACACCTTTTTAACATCGTTTTGCTAGGATTCACCAACAATTGATATCAATAGAGGGGTTGGACTGTCAGATTCTACAACATTGTTAAATTAGGAGAGACCACATGGAAGCTCATGCGAGTCTCATAGATGTACCAATTGTGGACATACTTCCTATGCCCTCATAGATGCTAATAGATAACATTGTTTTAAGGTGAATGTTATTATCATGATCATCTTTGCTTTTTTCATTATATATATTTGTGTGTGTGTGTTTCTCTATTTGTTCTATATATATCTAATTATTTGTTGTTTATAATTGCTATGCTCTAGGAGTACTCCCCCACTTTGGTTGATGCATCAAAGTTAGCTCCTGCCACTTATACTACAACAGAATTTGTTTTTTTTTTTTTTTGGTGTACCACACACTTAGGTATAGTGAATTAAAATAATCCCTCCTTGTAAAACATTTCATAAGTTTTTAGATTATATTATAGATTCTTTTAGTTTGGGTATAGCTATAGCTTTTATTTAACGATTTTACATATTTTGATGACACCAGGAATGAATCCATACCCACATGGGATGAACATATCATCCCCTTTAACGTCATGTTTCAAACTATTTTATTTTTCAATGTTTACTTCATTATTGTGTTTTGGTTAACTAACTTAAATATTATAAATATGCATGCAGGTGGTTCCATTTTCACATTTTTCCACTATGCTATGGAGATATCATTCACCATCATCCATTATTCCTCTATGAGTTGTCGGGCAGAGTTGTCACATTGCCTCAACCTTTGGGATCCATCTTATCTCCATTATGGAAATCCTGTCATTGCTACAATCGATGGGTGTTGATGGTAACTGCCCTCCACTACCTTTTCCATCCGATCCACCTATAAAGGCTTCATCGATAGAAAATCCATCGATAAATAACACACCCCCCACGAAACCCTTTTCACTACCTTTGTTATAGATGATCATGCATTTTTCCCTATAGGACAAAGGGGGTAGCAGTAAGAAAATTTTGTATCTCAATAAATTAAGAAGTGTATGATGGTATTGAAAAGAGGTACTCATCAAGGAAGTGAGCATATGGCATGCCTTTATTTGCAAGAGGAGGAACATAAACATTAAATAAAAAAATTAAATAATCATCTTAACTAATATAATATTTCAATATCAACTTTATATATATAGAGAGAGAGAGAGAGAGAATAAAATATTTTATTATGGCTATCGATTAAAATATCTCAATGACATCCACAAGTTATCTCAATATTTAAACCATGAAGTATTATGTAAACCATGAGAATCAAGGTTCAAATCCCCAATGGGTCAGGTCAACTATCTATCTATATATATATATATATATATATATATATATATATTGAAAATGAAAAAGAAAAATTCCATACTTGAAAATAGTTAATGGAGAGTAACAATTTTACATTTACATTTTGACACTTTTTACGTTATTTCAGTGAATTTTGTTTAAAATTTAGTAAAGTTTGTTGGAATTGCAAATTTAAGCGACGTAATTACATAATATAGGCGTTCAAGTAGATTTTCAAAGAGTTAATTCCATTTATTCATACTTAAGTGCAATTTAAACGATGAAGAATTAAGATCTCATGAAAAATTGTATCATCAAAACATTTTATTCTTGCATTCCTCAAAATGAAGGAAATGTATCATTATTTCCATTCTCATCATGAAGTTTATATGTATAAAGAACCATTGTAGTTCTATCATAGTCACTAATTTAGTAGGAGATGTGTCATCCTTTCCATTCTCATCATGAAATAAATTATCCTCTGATGAGCCAATCTTTCTTTTATTCGACATTAAAATTGACCCAATCTAGATTTACTAACTTAAAAAAAATATTTAATTTGAAGGTAAGTGGCAGGGCTTTTGCTATGATTGAGTAAAGGGTTTTAGTAGGAGATGTGTCATCCTTTCCATTCTCATCGTGAAATAAATTATCCTCTGATGAGCTAATATTTCTTTTATTCAACATTAAAATTGACCCAATCTAGATTTACTAACTTAAAAATTTAATTTGAAGGTAAGTGGCAGGGCTTTTTCTATGATTGAGTAAAGGGTTTTAAAACCATACGAGATTTATAATTGATTTTTTGACAATTTTTTTTTTTGGTTTGGTAAGGACCTAAAGGTATTTGAAGCAGTGACCTATAGCAAAGAATACCTTAATAGTGCACCCATTCACCATCAATCCAAAACGCCATAGGCAATTTTGTGACAAATTATTTGTATTAAGATTGGGAAAAAATTTGAAACGCATATCAATTAAGTTATAGCATTGGCACTTTTTTAAATATTGAACTTAATTCTGTAAAGCAACCATATCAAAAAATGGGAATATTTTCTACCATTCATGCAACTATGTAAAGGTGAATGTTATTGAAATTATTTATGGCCTTGAAAATATATGTAGGTGGGCAGTCTCACATGTTTACATATATAAAACAATGTTATGCAATATATTTTTAAAGGTAATAATGAATAAAAAACGGATTGAACGGAACATCCTAAACTTTGGCCATTTGTTTAGATAATCGAACTTTTCTCAATTAATTCTTTCCTTAATTACCAATTAAGCAAATATTTTGTTGCTTATTGCTATTCGTTGATTCTATCCGTATTTACAAGCCATTAAATTTATATTAGTGGACTAATTTGAAAAAAAAAATGCTTTTGCCTAAGCGTTTTCCCACCCGATTCCTCTGTGGAAGCCAAGATCGCCTCAGGGTCTTGTATGGCTATCAAATCGAATTATGGACTAGACAACTAAAAATTTTAACCATCTTTACAAATGGAGTTGTTTATAATGCGACTTTTTGGAGATTCTGGTGACGGAATCCGGCGGAAGAAATTGAAGTTAAATTTTGATTTGTTGTAGTTAAAATGGTTTTTTAACTACATATTTGGATTTAGCACTCTGAAAAACCCCTGGGAAGCTTTGATTGTGCAGAAACTAGTTTTCAAACTTGCGATTCCAATAAATTGCTGCCGGATTTTGACCGAAAAACCCACCAAAAAAACTTCCAAAAAATCTCTCTATAGACAACTGCCATACGAATACATCATCGCACTTCGGCATTTACCTTGAAAAATATTTGTTATTAATATCTCTGACATTAATATCTTTGTTATTAATATCCAATATCTTCAGCGAAGATATAAGTGATCCTATCGACTATCCAGGATTTACTCACATCCCTATCGAGTATCCTCTCCGGCATAAGAGACGATCTGCAGAGAGGGCATGTTGTCTGACAATGATCAAGCCACTTATCCAGACAATTCCTGTGAAATACATGATGGCAATTGCACAATTCTCTGATGTGCTCCTGTTCCTCGAAGGAGTTCAAGCACACGGCACATTTAATGTCATCACCTAACGACTCACAGAATCTCTCCCCAAACTTCCCGAATGTTACAATCGGCAAGTTCTTTCTAATCGTATCGGCAGAGATTGAAGGTCGAACGGAAGAGGGGTTGATATCAGCGAAATCTGGCCACGAAGAGCCGTCAAGTTCTCGAGAGTCGGCTACCCCAACAAAATGAAGAGCCCAATTCATCGCAGCCTTTATATAAAATAACGTGAATGCGAGGTGAAACAACAGTGTCGGGATAGCCAGACCGTAGAAACCTCCAGGAAATCCCATGACCTAGAAAGCTTGAAGAAAATCCACCACTTCAAATGCTCGGAGGAAATCCAATAGAAACACCTTAGTGTTTCAGACTCCGATGCCTTTCCCTGAAGCCTTTCTAACGACGATATGATCTAATATGTAAAGCAGGTCAAGTGTGAAGGGCTTGAACGTTAACGAAGTTCCGAGAAGATTCTTGGAATTGAAGCAAATCCAGGTCATATATGATGGGTTTGAGTGGAGACTTGAAGGTGGAGAAGCGATGATGAAGAGACCCTTAACGAAAGTTCCGAGAAGATTCTTGGAATTGAAGCAAATCCAGCTGAGATATGATGCGTTTGAGTGGAGACTTGAACGTGGAGAAGAGCTGATGAAGAGACCGTGGCCCCACTCCCCAACTGCAACGGATATCCGGGACAGCGTATCCTGCGAGGCAAACAGGGAAAGAAAGACTTTAAAAATTTATTGTCAAGAAAAGGGGTGGTTTCGACGTGGTAAGCACATCTGAGCCAATATAGCCGGAAAAAGCTTTAATTAAAGTTATATTAAGGAATTTAGACTTCTGTGATCCATAACATTGTATAGATAATCTTTGGCAAAATCACATAACCAATCTTTTGTCGACGCGTTTCGAACCAACCAGTGTGGTTCATCGTCAGGACAAACTTGTCCTGACGATGAACCACACTGGTTGGTTCGAAACGCGTCGACAAAAGATTGGTTATGTGATTTTGCCAAAGATTATCTATATAAAGTTATATTATTTTGAAAAGAGTTTATATTATTTTGAAAAGAGTTAATGGTTAATAATGTGTATTTTCTCTTCAAAAGATACAGGTTCAAATTCAATGAAATAGACACCGTATATGTGGAAGGATATAAGCCTCTTATGAGCGTTTCTGGATGTCTTAATCTCATAATAAGATGATTACAATGGGGGAGTGTATTAGGTTCAAATTCAATGAAATAGAGACCGTATATGAGGAAGGATATAAGCCTCTTATGAGCGTTTCTGGATATCTTAATCTCATAATAAGATGATTACAATGGGGGAGTGTATTTGTGGACATGTTAATGAGATCACATGAGTCATAAATATCTGGTTCCATACCCAACTTATGAAAATCATACTAAATTTAAACTTGTAAAATAAATTTATAAAAATCATATCATATATATAAAAATAAGAACGTAGAAATTTTTTTGAAGATCTCTACATTTACCAAGTGACAAATATTTGGTTCCTTGCACACTTAGGAAAATCATGCTAAATTTAAACTCATGAAATTAAATTTATAAAAATCATGCTTAACACTAAAAAAAACTAAAATCTAAATCTAAGCAGATTACAGTAGTTGCTTTGGACATTACTCAATTAAACACGTGAACGTGCAAGTGGGGAGAATTAGCTGACAGTCTCAATAATTTAGCGTTAAAAATCATTCTAAATTGAAATTAAACAATTCTTTTATATTCATTTTGGAGTAGCTTCTTTTTTTTAATCTCTTAAAGAACGTACATTACGCGTGGTTTCCGGGATATCACTCAATTTAATTACTTGCACGCACCTAACATCCATTTGCACATCACATAATACTTCCGCCTCGAAATCACGAGAAAAAAAGTCCCAGGACCAACTTTTACACCGTTCTTAAGTTTTGTTTCAGTGAGTTTAGAGGTTTATTTTATAATTTAATATAATGTGTAATAAATTATTTATTAGTTATTTGTCAATACATTTAGAACCAATCAATGTGATTTATCGTCAAAACAAATTGCAGTAGAATTTTATTTATATTTACTAGAACAAAAATTTAAAAAATTTAAAAAATATCAATTATTTAGAAATGAAAAAATTAAATCTTTTTAACTCATATTTAAAATAAATTTATACAAATTTATTAAAATTATATATAAAAGTAATTGCGAACTCCAACCATGACCTTCTCCTTATCCCATCTTTATCCTATCTGGATCCCGTTAGAGCGCGGATATAGGGTGCGTGGGTTACCTAAAACATAAGAGATGAGCAATGTTTTTTTTAAGTTTTTAGTCATATTAGTCCTTGCCTGGTTACGACACTATCATTTATTTTGACGTTAAAGTGTCAAAATTGTATTGAATTGTATTATTTTATTTAAGGTTAAAGTTTGAAAACTGTATTGAATTGTATTATTTTATTGTGTTTTTTAAATTTAATTAAAATTTTAAGAAAATATTTATTCTTTTTATTTCCCATAAATTTAAAAATATTTTTTTATTTAAAAAAAAATACAGTACCATCATTTTATAATATATATATATATAATAAATTTAATTAAAAAATCATAAATTAATAATACGGCTACACAATATGACAAAGATTGTAAAAATGCGAGGAGAGCAATTAAGGAAGTTGTTGATGATTCTCTTAAAATGGACAAGATAAGAATATACAAAGCCCTAATTAAAAGGAAAAAGAGGCAGTACATTCGTCAAAGACAGGAGAATCTCTTACACCTCTCTAAGGTAGCTCCTAAGAAATTTTGGAGGCAGATTTTGACTAGGAAGACTAAGGATAATAATAAAATTGCTCTTCACGATTGGAATTCTTATCTTAAAAAGCTTTATGAATCTCCTAATGTCATGGATAATTTGGAAACCCTGCTCACAACGAAAGAAGTCTTCTCTTTAGAAGACATTAAGTTTGGGGTTAATCGCCTCGCGAATGGGAAAGCTAAGGACATTGAAGGTTACCAGGCAGAAATCTTAAAAATTGGAGGCCCTGTCCTCATCCCCCACATCCACAAGCTTTTCAATCAAGCTATTAAGCAAGGGTTCCCTAAACCTTGGACTGAGAGCCTCATTATCCCTATTTTTAAAAGTGGAGATACAAATAACCCCTCTAATTATCGGACAATTATGATCAGCCCTCTCTTAGCCAAGTTGTATGGTAGTATTCTGGAAAAAAAGTTAAGCATATGGCTTGAAAGTGAAGGTAAGCGGGCTAAAGGCCAAGCAGGTTTCAGAAGGCATCACTCAACAACAGACCACCTTGTTACGCTTAGGATCATTGCGGAGGAATGTCGTAATGATAAATCCAATTTATTTTGCTGCTTTGTAGACTTTAGAAAGGCTTTCGATACGGTTCCTAGATACAACCTTTGGAATAGGTTAGAAGAGCTAAAGGTTCCTCTTGAATTGAGAGCTGCTGCTATAAGGCTATACGAGAATGTAATTGCCAAGCTAAAGAACAATGAGGGGTGGTCAAAAGATATTAAGTGTAACATCGGAGTTAAACAAGGCTGCCCCCTCTCCCCTACCCTATTTGGCATTTACATCGATAAGCTCGAAGGTTATTTAGAAGAAGCAGGATGTGGTGGCACAATCTTAGCTGGGATAGTCGTTATCCTTCTTCTCTATGCTGACGATATTGTTCTTTTGGCAAGGTGCCCTTCTGATCTTGATAAGCAACTCAAGCTTCTTAAGGATTTCTGCTCTACCATGGGTATGACTGTTAACACTGACAAAACAAAAGTTATGATTATCAAATCCAAGAAGGACACTTGCGCTAATTTTATGTATGACAATAATAACTTGGAGGAAGTATATTCTTACAAGTACCTAGGAATTGATATCCATCACAAGCTCAACTGGAACCATAGCATTGAGAAAAGGATCAATGGGGGATGGAAAGCTTATTTTGGTCTTGAAAATAATTGTAAAACAACAAACCTCGTAATGTGGGATAAAAAGAAGTTCCTCTTTGAAACTTTAGTCACTCCTGTTATCTTATATGGCTGTGAAGTTTGGGGCTGCAGCATCTCCAGAGAATCATGGAGAAAGATTGAGCAAATCCAGAAGCGTTTTATAACTTATAACCTGAAAATTAAAAGTAATACACCCTATCCTATTCTCCTTATAGAAGCAAGTCTTTCTCCTATTGAGAGCCTTGCTATGCTCAGGTTTCTGTTGTACAAGCACAAGCTCAATAACATAGACAATCATAGACTTCCTAAGCTAGCTTTAAATTCCAGCCAAAACCACCTAAGGCTTAACCGAGGATGGCATAAGGACACAAGGGCCTGGTTAAACTATTGGGAGATCAATGAGAATGATGCTTTGCAAAACATAAATAACATTAAAGATATTGTTACTTCTAAGTTCAAAGAAAAATTGTGGTGTGAGAAAGATTTAGCGTCTAAAAGAAAATTAAGTTATTATAAGAAGGTCATCAACCCCACCCTTGAAGATCAAAAGTATCTCTCTATTTTAACTAGCTCAAAGAAGAAAATTAATATAGCAAAGATTAGAACGAATTCTCATGAGCTCCATAGTGAAACTGGCCGTTGGGCAGTTCCTAAAACGCCATGGATGGAAAGGATCTGCCATATTTGTGAGAATAGGAGCATCGAGGATGAAAACCACTTCCTCTTAGAGTGCCCTGCATACAACCACATTAGATCTCAATTTCACAACCTTTGTTACAATACTGACCTTCCTAGCCTTTTACAATGCCAAAATTATAGTGAACTCGGGAGGCTTCTCTCCAAGCTTTTTGAGCATAGGAATAAATTCTTAAATCAAAATAAATAATTTGTCTTTTTAGGTCCGATAGATCATTATTTGGTCTCAGCGGATGTTAATCATCATCATCATCATCATCAATAACTCATATATATAAATTTAAAAAAATTTGAAAAAATATTTATCTATTTTTTTATTTTTCAAATTATCTTATCTTCATTTAATTATATTATATTTATTTTTTAATTTTAAATTTATTTCAATTTTACAAATAAAATACTTTCAAAATTTTCACACATAAATAATATTTAAATTTCTTTTCATAGAAAAATAATACTTTTATATAGAAAAGTAATTAATGTCATACTTTTATATAGAAAAGTAATTAATTTCATATATCTGTTTATTTGAAGTAAAATTAATCTCATTAACTTTGGGAGATAATTTTTCTCATCCATTAAATATATCATGTTTTTAATAGTGATCGACATGTAAATAAGTATTTATGAAGGGGACATTAAAGTTACAAATTTTTGTGATTATTTACTAAGACGTAGGATGGCTTTTAATATATATGGGCCTATAAATTGGCTTTAAAATTATTAATTTTAATATTGTTGGGGTAAATATTTTGATATACGCCATTTCTATTCAACTCGACGATAATAAAGCTTCAATATGAAATTTATGACCAGGTTGGAAATAAGAAGATTTACTTCAATCTAATAAATAAGAAATTTTACTTTATTACTCGCCGTTCAAATGGCTTGGGAGGGACTGTTTGATACTTTTTCTATTAAAATTGAACAAAAGGTTATATTATAGTGATTTCATATTTTAACTAAATTCTGAAGTCAAATTTTGAAAATGTTATTTTATGTGATTGTTTTAGATAAAGTTTGAAGATAGTTTTAAATTCACTATCTTATTTGAAGTCAAAATTTGAAAATGTTATTTTATGTGACTGAAGATGCCTTTAAATTTACCATTTTATTTGGCCTCTTTCTAAGGCAAGCTTTGCAAGTATCTTATAATAAGGGCATGTATTTACTTCAAGTTTCTCTCCAATGAAATAATGTTAACATTAATTCGTTAACTTTTCACGAAAATTAAATGTTTCATGTATACTGGTTATATTATAAAGTTGTTCAATGATGAGCGAGTGGGACAAGTGGATGTATACTGAATTTAAATGTGGCAACCTGACTCACTAGGTGGCTGATCATCTGCTACTTGTGAATGGTTGGGCAAGCACCGCCTTCATGGGCAGAACTTTGGGCAAGCACCACCTTCTTGGGCAAAACTCTTCATACTTGCCTTCTAAATGCTGCATAACTCTTCATACTAAATGCAACAGAACTCTTCATACCTATCTTCTAAAAGCAAACATTGTATAACTCATATGCAAGCATGTATGCAAGATGAAGCATAAATTTTAGGCTTCGGTTTGTGGCGGTCCATTTCAAATAACTTAGAACTCAGATCTCTGGTGCCAGTTAGGGCCAACGAAAATCGACAGTGGTAGGGACCGATGGAAATCGACTGTGAATGTATCCTTCCAGCTTCAATGTCATTTTGCGTAAAGGCATATCCTTGAGAGGTGTGTTGTATGAGATAGAAATAGATCAGAGGTGATATGACACAAGCATCACTCACAACTAAATTCCTCATACCTACATTTGTTTAGTTTTCAATGCTCTGGATCTTGAATCTTTCTCTTTTACTGAAAGGTTACCTTAATGCATTCCTGCAATCCTATTTAAAGACAAATGATAAATATGTATAAATCAATACTTATACAAAATATGCATTTGTATCTGTTGTCCCCTGAGATAATTCGAGGTTAAGTAATTATGCCAGAGTATCTAAAATGTTTTGTTGTTTTAAAAGTGTTTTTGTATGAACAATGTTATGAGCAAACTAACGCGGGTACTTAAACCTTATTAATACTAAAAATTTAGAAAGGGATGATTCTTTACCTTTGAACAATAATTTGATTTAAAAGTGTGTGAAAAGGTAGAAATGTAAGAGGTTATGATCTCCTAAATATTCAAATGGAATTTTTATTTAATCATAAGAACGAATGCAAGTAAACAATGTTTACAACCCAACAAAATATATTTAATCTTATGAATATGATTGACAATTTATAAATGTAGAGGAGGTTATAAAGACAAACAATCCAATAAAGCAATCTCTAAAATAGATTATAACTTTAGAGGGGATTTAAGATAAACTAATTCAATTTTCTCTTACCGAGTTTTTTTTCATAAAACCTGAAATACATGTAGAACAACAAAATGAAGTGAAAACATAAGAAAAACTCACAAAGAGACAAACTGTTTGAAGAAAATATAGAATTCTTTCATTAGTATGGCGCAATTTCAATTTGATACAATTCTCCTTTAGAAATCTCATCCAAGGGTTCAACCCCTAACACATCAAATTGTTTCTTATTTATACAAAAATATTTGGATTCTATAAATATCTAATTGATTTACAAAAGTAGTACAAAAATGTAGGAATGCTTAAAATGTCGAGGTTGTTGGCACTATCTTCGAGGAAATTGTTGATGATTTGGCCCCAAAATGTGTTGTCTTGTTGTCTCTCTGTTGGAGATAAAAAAAAATTACTCGATAGTATCGCACAACTAATCCCAACTTTCATCATTGGGTATAGAAATATTTATTAGCTTTCTATAAAAATTCATCTACTTCAGTATATTTCTCAAAAGTTGGCTTGTTGATGAAAATGTGTTTGATTTCATGTTTGATAGTTAAATCAAACTCCAAAGTGTCTATGAAAGCTTTACCTGTGACATGTCATTTGATACCTACAAACTTGGATTTATCAGTTGAAATACTGTAAAGTTTCTTACAGTAATATTCCAAGTTGATTAATTTGTCATTGGGTGCTACTAATCGTGGAAATCCTCTTTGATGCAACAAATTAAATTTAGTATGAAATTTCTAGACATCATTTTCCAAAGTTTGACACTTAGTCTTCAACCGAGTCATTAAATTCCTTTTCTGCAATACCTTCTTGATTTGTAGGATGGTCTTTGTCCTATCTGCAGTCGGGATTTGCTCTAACTCTGATCTAGTCTTTGAGTTCAACACTTTGATCATGGATGTAGCCTCAGTTGGTTTTTGTCCCAATGCTATTCTGACTTATTCAATGGTTGTTTTTCACCTGTCAATTAACTCTTCTTGTTCAAAAATAATCTAAGTGGATGAAAAAATATCACTTATGGCATGATTTATATCTAGCCAAGTACTTTCCTTGGCTTGGGCCAAGGTGTGAGCCATCAATGACTGATTTTCTAATTGGTCAATCATCTTGGCAAGTTGGTGAGATATTTGCATCTCTTCCACCAAGAGGGTATCTTTTTCTATCTTCTGTGCTTCTAGATTCTCTAGGTTTTATTGGAGCTTATCATTTTCTTGTCTCTGAAGAGATGGGTCCAACATAAATTTGTTCAAATCATCTGCTACTGATGTCAAATCCTTTGTTGTCCTTGAAACTGTAATTGGTATGCTTGTTACTAGAGCTATAGTCAATTGTGAAGCCTCTGATTTTTCTTTAAGTAGCTTCTCCATCGGTTCCTCCATTTCCTTTATCTATAAATTTTACTCAATGATCAATTTGAGCATGTCTTCTTTATGCTGCTTACTTTCTTCTATCTGTTTTGTTTCTAGATCTTCTCTAGAAGGTAGCTTCAACTGTTTCCTAAGTGCTGGTATCTCTGCATTCTTTTTCTTAAGGATCTCCTCTACTACTTTGACATCACTCAGATCATAACTAAGCTTAATCACCAAATCTTCCAATGTTTTGATTTTAGTATCCTTTGCTAATGAAGAAATTTTCTCCAATTTTAATTGTGTCTGGACATTGGTGAGAGATGTCCTTAACTTTGAAAGTGCCAAAGCAATGTTTGTCATGGTGGAGAAAATCATTTCTATAGATTGTCTATGCATATCCATTTTATCAATTGGATGTATTTGCTTTCCATCAAATGAGAATATAGTCTTCTTATAGTCTGAAGGGGTTTTTAGAGATGGTACTTGAGATTGTAAGAATTCCATTTTCATCTTTCCTTTATCACTATCAAATGTTATTAACAACCTATGCTGGGAGGTAGAAGCCTTCCTCCAAAACTGAGCATAGGTGCTAACTTTGAGTGTTTCATTTTTCTACTTAATTTCCAAAAACGCACTGAATATGTTGGGATCATCATGTTCACCAATTCTGTTGATTGTGATTTTTCTGAACGATTCTGTGAGGCCGAGGAGGATGGGCTATCAGGGAAGAGATCCTCTAACCCTGTGGGAACCTGTGAACCAATCATAATAATAGTTTCTTATTCTTCCTCATTTTGAATGGTGACATATTTGAGATGTGTCTTATGTTTTTTCTATTGAATGATGAATTCTTGGGCAGTTAGTTCTGTACATGTTGAAGATGAAAGTTCTTCCCTTTGACTTTTTCCCTATTTATCTTGAGGTATTGGTGTGTGGAGGGTGGTTGTAGATAAAGGCTTCTCTTCTACTTCTTGTAGTGTATTTTCCTCCCATTGGTCTCGATTCATGAACTTATCGATCTCTAGTCTGGGGGTATGATTATAAGGTGTGGTTTTGAGTTCCACCCTTAAAGTAGAAATTATGATGAATGGATCATATGACCAGGTGAAACTAGGCTGAAAAATTAATTGCTTGAGGATAGAGTCTGCCTCATTACCTATTATTCTAGTATTACATACGAATGGTCCCACTTGGTTTTTGATCTTAAATTGTGGTTTTCTTTTACTTGAGACAAAATGGATTTCATCCATATTGATCATCTTGCTTATATAATCCAGATAGAAAATCCTCATTGGAACATATTTAGGTAGCTTGTAGGGAGCCAACTCACATCCATATATCCTTATCTTTGTATAATTCTGGTATAGATACTAGTCTCCAGCTTTTGTCTGCTCACTCAGGTGCAAAACCATTTTAATCTCTGAAATGATCCTTGGCTCACTCTTACTGCTAAGAAGCCCTACAACTGTATGAACATAACTATCTATGAAGTCTGCAAATTTAAACTCTACTGAGTTTTTCCTAACTAGTGAAGTCCATTGTATCACTGATTGGTTGATGCCTTGATCATCTTGTTTATGTAAAGTTATTGGAAATTTATCTTCTTGCTGGATAAGCGATGAATATCTATCAATGGTAGTGGGATCTGAATTTGCTAGGATTGACAAGTTCTGGTAATAGTAGAGGTTGTGAGATCTAAAATTAGTACCTGCAATCAAAATAATAACAACGCAACTAGGAGAGCTGCACGAGATGAGACGAGGTGGATTTTATAAGACTTCTTCAATTACCGTACTGTTAGAACCATTACAGAACGAGATTTAGATGAATTAATGGCCAACAGGAAATTTACAACAGATAAATGTACAACGGGTAGATGGAAACAGAAATAGGTGATGAGAAAATGGAGGAATGACAAGTGGCGCAGAGTAATTAGTCATAGATAAATATGGGAGGTGACGTGGTGATCGTTGGTGGGAGCGGAGGAGAGATATGAAGATTTCCGGGGGGGGGTAGTAGTGGTACGTGATTTTTAGCGAGGGGATGCGAAGTCATGAGGAAATGCCACATTGAATGGGGCCCAGGACAAACAATACCGCTTTTCGGACCCCCGCCCTTATCGTTAATGAGAAATGGGATGAGAGGGTGCGAAGTTTTTCCCTCGTCGTTGATCCGGACGAGGAAAATCATGGCCGTTGAAAGGTGCCTTTGTGATATCACAAGCCGACAAAACATATTGTCATCTCCCAATCTTATAATAAAATCCAATTCTTAATGGTCATTACAAATTGCTAATCATGTTTAAATGACATGATTAGTTCATTATTTAACCAAGATTAATCTATCTAAAGCATTATTAATATATCCTAAGGGTGCATTTGATCTAGTAGACCCTATTTTTATTTCCTAAGGTTACTTCTAACCCTATTCTAGTACATATAATATAATTGACCAAGTTTAAATTCTTTGGTCACTTTTTCTCTAATCTATCATATCTACTAATTTCAATCAAGATTAGGCAGTTTGGTCGAATTATTTCCTAATCTAAAAACATAAATTTAATTATGTTTGATCATGATTATACTATATGATTCAAATATGAATTATTTCTAGTGGCATTTGAGCTTACTCACTTGTACACTTGTTTTTCTTTTCATGGGGTTCTTTTCATTATTTTTTTCAATTATTTTTTTATATTTTCATTCTTTTATTCTATTTTTTATTTTTTATTTTTTTATACCCTCTTTTATAAATATCTAACTTATCAAAACCATTTATGTTACAACAGTATCTTCCTCATCCATTAAAATGTTGTATTTTTTCTTACAGTATCGTGAATGCAATTTCGCAATTTCAATGATAATACTACTGATATAAACATGTATTATGTACTTATAGGTATTTACTAGCACAACCACATTCGCTGATAGGCATATATGAAGCACATATACAACCACATTAGTTAATCTGGTTGATATATGCCGCTAGGCATTTATCAATCACATTAATGATTATTAGATGTATAGTGTTAACGTGACTATTAGAGAATGAATATTTGTACTTATTAATAACTATATAAATAATAAAAACCACACATATATTTTGAATCAGTGACCGGAGAATCCACAGTATGAACATTTTTATACCAACGTTTCAAATCCCAAATGGGATCCATCATCAGGATTTTAGAATGATGATAAAAGAAGAGCTTCTTAAGGAATAAATAATAATGAGGAATTTTTTTTTTTTTTAGGGAACCACACACTGTCGGCTTGGAATAATAATTTAATTTAATTTAATTTTAATTTAAAAAATTTTATTTTAAAAATTTACTTTTATTTTTAATAAATTACTTTTATTTTAATAAAATTTTTATTGAAGGGTTAATATATTAATACAAAACCTAAAGATAAAATTAGGGAATTGAAGTAGATGCAAACCACACATCTCTTAAATCCAAAACCCCACACACACACACACACACACATATGTATATATATATATATATATATATATATATATATATATATATATATAACAAACTTAACATAATATAGTAATAGTATATGATTATTACTAATAATACTTATATATTTCTCACCATTATCTTAATGATTAATATACATTTATTAACATATTTTTTTTCTGGGTAAATGCTACTTCTATATATTAAGAAAGGAAAAATATGTACATAGTTTACATCAGCCGAGGAGGACAAAGCCACCCTCTAACAAAAACACCTGACAACGATGAAGACGGACTTTCAGACCACAGAGCCGACATAACCAAAATGTCCAGATGGGCTTCTAGGACCCCATATTGTTCCAAATTGCCAAAAAGAGACAAGTGAAGTTTCCTGACCCTGACTTGTGACAGATTACCCTTATAGAGATGATAACAAAAAACTGAACAAGGCGAACAAAGACATCGCCTTTAGACATGAACAGGAAAGCAAAGACCTCAGGAAACACCTTTGAACCAAATCAGATAGGGTGACTGGGCTATCCAGGAGGCTTCCTCTCCACATTGCTAGGCTGGTCAAGCCAGATGACCGAATCCTCCGCGTCCTGCTGCTGGTCGTCCGAGTCCGGGTGGACCGAGTCCTGGCTGTCGCATCTGTACTGATCACGGTCCCGCAGAGGCAGAATTTCTTGAACAGAGACATCCCGGAGATTGTCTTCCAGATCAGGAGCCGGTTGAGGCGGGTCTGCTGGAACATCAGCAGCCAACGGACAAGCCATGCGGTGGACTGTACCATTCATGTCTCCCAATAAGATTTCGCTTCCCTGAAGGCCAGCGGAAGCAGAAGCAGGGGAAGACCAAGAAGGCCTGATCGGGGCCGCCTCAGTGAGATACACTGAGAGATTAACAATAACATCTGTCTGCAGGTCCCTTCCAGGAATTCGAAGGCGAAAAGACTGATAGGAATTCTGCCCAAACAGAAACTCTTCATCCGAACTGGTAGACGAGGGGTAACGGGTCGTCATGGGAGCTATGGGATGCGGCTCCTCCTCATCCCTTACGACTGGCACACCAGACCGTTCGCCTCGGCGCGGCACACCCCTCCTCCGCATGATCGTATCCAGCTGAAGCACCTGCAGCTTATGCTCCACTTCACCAATGAACATTGGCAGCAGAGTGTTCTGCTCTCCGCACCTACAGACAAATATTCTCTGGGGATTGCAGGGGGGGGCAGTTTGGTTAAATAAACCGGCCCCTTCAACACGCAAATACGGCATACCTCCCACCATAACTCCCCAATTTCTCGAGACAGGAGCAAACACATTCGGCTTCAATGCCCACCCTGCAATGCTCTGCCGCACCTTACCTCTGCCTGCCTTCAACATTAAATGAGAATCAAACTCCATCGTTGTCGAGTACCTGGAGATCTTCTCGGCCCTGGCAACAAGTGTTGAGATGCGGGGAGCCTTTATGGCACGTATAATCACCCGCATCCTGGTTACATTTATTAACATATTAATATAACTATCAATATCTTTTATATATACTTATATTATAAACACAATATTAAAAATATCCACCCATATGTAAATAATATAGTATATTAATAATATCAACTATATTAATAGAGATTAATAAACTGAAGTGTCCAATAATATTATAAACTCAAGTGATTAATATTATAACCCAAAGGGAACAATATTAAACCCTAAAATTTGTATTGTAAACACAAATGATTATAAACCCTAGTATTAATATTATAAATTCAAGAGATTAAAAACCCTAGGATTAATATTATAAACCCTACAATTATAAATCTTAAGATTATAAACCTAAGAGATTAATATTTGGAACTCAATGGATTAATATATAAAACCTACGATTATAAGCCTTTACAGAATATTAAACTTTCAAATTAATAAAAATAAACTCAAGGGATTAATATTATAAATCCTTGGGAATAATAGGACCAAGGGTTTAATATTATAAACCCAAAGGATAAATATTATAAACCTTTAGTATTAGTAAACTAGATTAATAAACCTAAAGGATTAATATTCATATTAATATTTTAAACCCTAAAATTATAAAATCCAATATTATAAACCTCAATATTAAAAATCCAACATTTCAAATACTTACACTAAATTCGATATTATGAATCAAATATTATAAACTCAAAAGATTAATATTATAAATCCTAGGAGAAATAAACTCAAAGAATTAATATTATAGACCAAAGATTATAAACCCTAATGTTAGACCCAAGATTAGTATTATAAACCAAAAGAATTAATTTTATAGATGTGATAATATGACATTGACATTAATCGTATAAATATAAATATACATATAAATATAATAGAGATAGAAATATTTATAATTCAAAATTCAAAATAATGTAAATATTAATATTAAAATGTTAATAATCATAAAATTAATATTATTAATTATTAAATATTAATAATTATTAAATATTTATTATTAATAATTATTATAATTATTATTTGTAAAAGGATAAATATTATAAGCCAAATAGATTGATATTATAATCTTAATGGTGAATATTATAAACCAAAGAGATTAATAAACCCAAAAAATTATTCATATTAAAAACCAAACCTATTAAAAACCCAAAATTTAATGTATACACGATTATAATATTATATTATAAAGTTGCTCAATGATGAGACAGTAGAACAAATAGAACAAATAAATGTATACTGAATTTAAATGTAGTAACCTGACCAACTAGGTGGCTAATCATCTGCGACTTTGTGAACGGTTGGGCAAGCACCACCTTCATGGGCAGAACTCTTGGGCAAGCACCGCCTTCTTGGGCAGAACTCTTCATACTACTAAATGCAGCAGAACTCTTCATATCTGTCTTCTAAACGCAAACGTTGTAGAACTCATATGCAAGCATGTATGCAGGATGAAGTATAAATTTTAGGCTCCAGTTTGTAGCAGTCCATTTCAAAGAACTCAGAGCTCAGATCTCCAGTGCTAGTCGGGGCCAACGAAAATCAACTATGCTAGGGGCTGATGGAAATTGACTCTGGAATGTATCCTTCCAGCTTCACTGTCATTTTGCGGAAAGGCATATCCTTGAGAGGTGTGTTGCACGAGATAGAAATGAATTAGAGGTGATAGGACACAAGCATCACTGGCAACTAAATTCCTCATACCGACATTTATTTATTTTTCAATGGTCTACATCTTGAATCTTTCTTTTCTACCAAAAAATTACCTTAATACATTCCTGCACTCCTATTTTAAAGACAGGTGATACATATGTATAAATCAATACTTCTAAAAATATAAATTTGTATCTTCCTCATCCATTAAATTGTTGTATTTTTTCTTGCAGCATCTTGAATGCAATTTCAATGATAATACTACTAATACAAACATGTATGATGTAGTTATAGGTATTTATTAACGAAAGCCTACATATGATATAAAATTGTAACTTTTCTCATATATATGTCCATTGAATTGTAAACAATACTGGGCATTTTACAAATGGACAGAAAGATCGGGAGAGGACGAGCTGTCCGGGTAGGCAGAAGAGCTGAGTCTGGAAGTGAAAAGAATGGAATTTAATCTTTATCTGCGAAAGCGGGGGAGGTACAATTGGTTACGAGGGAGGGTCGATGATTACACGCACAAAGTTTAGACGTGCTCTACTGTCATGAGTAAAACTCTCTTATGAGATAGAGTAATAAAACTCTATTATGAGATAGAGTAATACTCTATTTTTATATATATGGATCTTGCACCACAATTATACAAATGTTGAAGGAAAATAAGATGGCTTATGTATAAACCATCAGCAACAATACAAAAGATCAAGAGAAACTTATAGATTGTGATAAAATTATTTCCTTTACTAGCTCTGTGGTTGCATTTGATGCCTCTAAACCTTATTTGACTCCAATATTTAGACTTGCTTCAGGAAGCCATTGTCTCCTTCGTCTCGCTGCACTGGTGGTATCTCCATAACGACTGGTAAAGGTTGGTCGAAGGTATACTGCCAAGGCCAGTACCTTGAAACGACATAAGGACATAGGAGGGGAGTTTGAATGATAACCTAGGTTTTGCTTCTCGCCTCCCCTTTCTATAGAAGGGATTTCGAATGGGAACGCGGATAGAACAAATGTTAATGGTGCTTTTGTGATTGTGATTAAAAAAACTCCATTTTCAATTAAAACATGATGGAATAAATAGTTAATTGTTCCTAAATCTTCTTACCAAGCTATTGTTACTAAAAATTTCGACTGTGATAAGCTCTCTCGGTGTCTCTGGAGGCGAAAATGGCAGAGAAGGCAAGCACATAGAAATCTCTTCTTCGATATTTTCGAGAGGATCAAACAAATCTGAGGATCAAACAAATCTGGAAACAACTGTTGTTGTTGTGATTTTGATAAACTGGTGTTGTTACGATTTTTATTTTCTCTTACCACGTGGTCGTCTTCGTTAGAGGCATAAAGACAATTTTCATTTTCTCTAACCACGTGGTTTCTTATCCTAGGTGTGAGTGTGCGCTTGATTCAGTATTTCTCATTAATGGATATCTCTTTGGCAACAATGTTGGTAATCATATTTATTCATTAGCTAAGTCTGGAGGACAGATATATATATATATATATTCCCCGTGTTATATAGTATATTTGATTACTATATCAATTCACAATGATGAGAAAAGTAAAGATAAGTATGAGATTGACGACGCTCAATGTACCTAAGCTCTCAAGGACTCCTCATTTCAGTTATTTCCCGTGCTCCGGTTATTCATCCCAAAACCATTCAAACCTAGCAAGTTGAGACCTATCATGATGCCTGATCCTCGGGACATTATTCTAATGGTGCGCTCACACGCATTCTAAATCAACTATTTCAATAGATATTCTGGACTGCTCACACGGGTTTTGAAAAGGTCGAGGAACCAAAACTTTTTACTTTAGTATAATAAACTAAAGTATAACTGTTAACGTAGTTGGAGCTTTGATCATATTAATCACGATGGGTTGATAACTACATTGGGCTCTTTCAATCAGGATTCCCGTTTCATAAGTCTAATTTATAATTTTATAAAGACTGACATATTGGATAAATCAGGAAAGAATTATGCCGAATATATAAGAGGAATTCCTCGAGAGAGTCCGTTATGTCCTGTCCTATGAATATATATATGCATCAATTCGATTTGATGCTTTCTCGCTTTCTTTCCGCATATCCCTAAAAGGGAACGGGGACTCATTTAGATTTTTTGGTATTATTGTCAACCACGTAACTCTTGTTTTAATTAATAAATATAACAACCTTGAAATAATTATCACCAATAAAATAATTAACACCCATAAAATTGCAATAGTGTACAATTATATAGTTTAGGTAGGTCGTGGCTGCCATATCTCTATAAAACTTTAAGAAAGTCTTTGGCTACAATAAATGGAAGGTAAGTACAAAAATTTTACTATTTTTATTGTGAAAATTCTCAGATTCAAGGCATGGGGTAGATTTAAATTTAAGGCATGGACAAAACTTCAAACAGCTCCCACCTTGTTCCAAATACAATGAGCTTCGAAGATAAAATCAACCTTTGTAGCTCGGTATTTCCGATACGTAAGAAAATCTTTCCTTGGCCATACAAAGTGAGTAAAAATACACGTGGGAGAAACGCTTGTAAGAAGCCTCAGTGTTGGTTACTGCTATGACGTTAGATTATTCATTTAGTATAGAATTTTCTTTTTATGGCAATATTTATCATGATTCAGAACTAAACTGTATAGTCCATTTAGATATTTTGTATATATTAAAAAAAATTATATTAAATTAGTCTCTTATTCAGCTTACTATAGTATGTGTTCAAATATCCGCCAACTTAAGGAGCTTCTAAAAAGGCGATTTAGGCCATTTAGGCCATCCAACTAATACGACAGTAATGTCCATTAAATTGAGACATGGACCTAATTTAGATAGAGCTCCCGCTACTCTTATAAGTAGCCAACGTATAGAGAGAAAATTCATAAAGCTTCAGCTAAAATATGCCCAGTTGTTACCTTATCATGTATGTGGACACCCACGCTTTGAACTCAGAGCTCAGTTATTAATACTATTCCCAACTTACTTTCAATGTTAGAACGGAGGAACCCGCATCATAGTACGTCTTCTGGCGCTAACACAAATTTCAACCATCGTGAATCAGTGCACCTCAAGGGCTCAATCAAGCTCATGCACACAATTCAGTAACCCAGATGAGTAATCCACTCCTCACTTAAGGTAGGGACTCAAGGTAGGAACTAGCTCCTATGTAGCCTCCATGGTTATACAATGATCAGCAAACTGGAATAATGAATTGACTTACAGAAAATAATTTACTTTATCTCTCGGTTTGAAACCTTCAACAAAATGTCAATTTGTTATACTAGATGTTTGTGCTCAATTTTTTTGGAGAATGATATTTTAATCATTAGAACTCTTATATTAAAAAATGTGGTTGATTAGTGTTATTTTTATATGTTGATTCACATGTAAAAGGTGGAAAATGTTAACGATTGGTGTATATCAACCAAAGTTATTAATGTGGTTGTGTTAGTTAACCATTGACATGTGTGGAGTGGATTTATTGATCATGGGTGATTATGGTTGACATTAGCTGACTATGGTTAAAAATGGTTAATGAACGTCAATCATTGTTGACCATGGTTGATAATGGTTTACCACAATAACCACGGTGGACCTTGGTTGATTATGGTCAACATTAGTTGACCATAGTTGACCATGATTACCATGGTTGACTAGGTATTAAGCCTATAAAATGTGGTTGACAAAATAGGACCATGAAAGACCATGTTGAACAATTTTTCCCATATTGACCTTGGTTGACCATGGTTGTGTAGCAACCCTAGTGAAAACTCCATGTAATAAAACTAAACAAAGGAAAAACAATAACCACAGACGATGGGACACTTATTCCAACCTAAATGTTGGGCAAGACATCTAGTGGGTGTTCATTTGGTTATTTATGGGTAAGGAAATTGGCAAAGGAAGTGGTTAAGGCTTTGGAAAAGCCAAATGGCATTTTTGAAACATTTATTTATGAAAATAACATAAATTAGGAGAAAATGGAGGTGAAAGGTCACATGTTGCATGTGAAAAGGAAATTGAAGGAAAATAATGGAAATTGAAGAAAATAGATGCCTCATTCATAAAAAGGCTTCTTAGGATCAACTAGTAACCTTTTCTCAGTTGAGTTTTGGAACTCTCTCATTATTCTCTCTCTCACCCACTCTTGGACACTTAGATTTTTCTTGGAGCATTTTGGCATTAGATCAAGAAAGGAAAGGAAGGCAAGAGGAAGCAGAGATCAAGCAGGGAAAGGCAGGATCAAACAACTACAACATGATTCATTACAGGTATCAATTTGCATGTGTATTTTCCTTACTAGATTTGGGATGCATGGTATTGCATGTGGTACTTTTGCTATTGTGGCATGGGTTTTTCTAGGTGTAACAGTGTGTTCAACCTAACCTTTCCATTTCCAGATAACCATGATGTGATGGGGATCCCATCTTTTGGTTGAGCTGGATTGTCGGATGGATTCCAAGCTGAGTGTGGTAGATCTCCGAATGATAGAGCACATGGATGAGGGGTCCTTGAACCGGACTATGGATCATGGTAAAGCCATTGGCCTAGTGACCCGTGAGCTAGAATGTGGGTTGTGGTAAAGCCAAGATTGTGTTGCTCAGTGGGCTTAGGAATCCTTGTTAGTGAATGGAAAGATATACCGTAAAACCAAGAGGTGGAAATCCATGAGAATGGAGATGTTGTAAAATATTTTTTCTAGTCTCATATGGTAGATTATTGTGTATATTTTAGAATGACATGTCACATTAGTGTAGTTAGGGTATATTTTATACTGTTGTATTGTGGTCATTGGGTTGTAGTGTGCTGACCATTTGAAATAAATTTGTGTTTCCCATAAACAATTTCTCCCACACATATTAATGAAAGTTGAGATGCAATAGTTGTTGAAAGAGAGTTTCTAGATAAGGGGGAGGTGGACACTCAAAAAATTGCAAAGAACTTAAAATGAAGGGCATGAAAAATGCAAAAATTTCATCAAATTTTCATTTTATGGGCAGAGAGGATTTAAAATTTTAGGCCTGGCTCCATAAATTCTTCTTGGAAATTGCAAAATTCTTCTTGGAAATTGAGTAAGTGCTGATAGTAACATTTTTTGAGTCATACATACATAATTGTGTCGAGAGGTACAACCTTAGTAACATTTGTTGAATCATACATACATAATTGTGTCGAGAGGTACAACCTAGTATGGGGGTAGATCTCACGTAAACACATCAAAGTAAATGTAAACGTAATGTTTAACATTTAACATTTTTAATCTAACGTCGACCCTATTTAAAAATCAATCTAATTAATATTATGTATAAACACAATATAAATTTAAAATATAAAGAGGATTACCAACACTAAAAAAAGAGATATGGTAAATAAATGTAAATATAGTATGGTAAATAAATAAAACCTTTTTTATATTTAATAAATAAAAATTTAAATAAACTAGAGGTATGGTAAACAAATGAAACCTCTTTTTATAATTACTTGGTAAACCTCTTTATATTTATGAAAATTAAAAAAAGGCGTTTTATTTAGGTGAATCCTATGGGCCAAATACCATGAGACAAATAATTATTAATACCATGGGCCAAATACCATATTTATACAGCAAAGAGGTATATAAATAAATATAAAATAGGTATAAAGAGGCATGGTAAATAAATAAAAATATATCAAATAGGATTATAAATCAACATATAATTATATACCAAGCGTATGGGCCAAATACCATGGTAAATAAAAAAGACATGGTAAATAAATAAAACTTCTTTTCATATTTAATCCATAAACCTCTTTATACTTACTAACACTCAAAAAAGATGTTTTATTTAGATGAAGCTTATGCGCCAAATACCATGGGCCAAATTATTATTAATACGATGCAAAAAAAACAATGGTAACCCTAATATTAATATTAAAATAATATTACTATTAAATCTAATATTCATATTTATTAAATTTAATAACTTTTGATTAATACAATATTAAATTTGTTATATTATAATATATATTAATATATCATTATATATATTAACTCTAGATATATATGGGAGGGAAGAACATACACATAGAGTGATAGAGGTGGAGAGATAGGGGGAGTGACAAGGGAGAGATGCAGACAAAATGAAGGATATGGGTGACGAGGAATGATGAGAGAGAGAGAGAGAGGAGTGAGAGAGGTAGACAAGGGTAAGAGAGGTAGAGGGAGACATACGTATGGGGGGGGGAGAGAGAAGGAGAGAGGGAGCGATATGGTGAGAGGATTTGAGGGTAGAGAGGGAGATATATAGGGGGATGAGAGATGGAGGTAGGAGAGAAAGGGAGAGAAGGAGAGAGGGAGGGATAGAGAGATGGAGTTGGAGAGGAAGACATAGAGAGTGAGAAGTGGAGAGAGAGAGAGGAGTGACGAGGGAGAGATGGAGAGACAAAGAGTGTGTATGCCTATAACATAATTATCTAGGGAGAGATGGAGAGACAAAGAGTGTGTATGCCTATAACATAATTATCTAGGGAGAGATGGAGAGACAAAGAGTGTGTATGCCTATAACATAATTATCTATCTTGATTGCTTAGTTTATTAAGAGTTTTAGTTCAGTTTGGTATATATTTGAAAATTTTATTTGTTTTTTGGTGGTTGTTTGGTTTTTTAACAATGAAATATTTATATATTAAGATATTAGTTATATTCTTTTAATGATATATTTAGTGTGAGATCTTGGTTATATTGCCAATTTTGTGTCAACTTTACGTGTCATTCTTTTTTTGGTAATTTCATTAGTTATTAATTATTATTATAAATCATTTTAGCTTATTGTTAGTAATTATTTTGTGACATATTATATTTAGTATAAAAGTTGACTAGTAGTTATTAACTATTTTGTTGTAGATGTGTATATTTATGTTGAAATATTATTTTTATATGTAGAATTATAGAAGTTTTTGATAAATAAAAGGATCTAGGGATTTCTAACTGAATAACTCATATAGCACAATACTTGCTAATGTTTTACAAATGGGGTAGCAAGTTAAGTGGGTTTAAGTATCAAGAAAACTTCAAAATTGAGTGCACTTGAGACAAAGGAATATTGAAATGGGTGACCTACCAACAAGTCCTAGTTATTAGGTGAAGTCCCAAAAGTGATGATCAATACTACATTATTTATTTTTCTAGTTTTAATCTCACTTCTTCACCCTCGTGAGTATCCCTTCTCATGAACAATCTTTGACCCAGTTGTTTGCTCGATATTACATTATTCACTTTGCTAATTTGAATCTCAATTCCTCACCCTTGTGAGAATTCCTTCTACTGAACCATCTTTGACCTAGTTGTTTGCTATCATAGACCATCTTTAATATGTGCTCGTAAGAGGTCCACACCATGAATACTATTTTATCTACATCTATGGTATAGTCCACTACACATGAGATTTTCTAGCAAAAATGGGACAATTTTCATTATATCTTTACTGTTTTTTTAGTTTAATTTAACTATATTTAAACTAAGTTCAAATCTTTGAATTTGTTCATACCTTTTAAAGTTTAATAATTAAACTAATGGTAGGAATCGCTAGCTATGAGACCTTGTTATTTAACCAAAAACTTCATTATTAATAAATATGTAACAAATATAAAATTATTTATTTGTTATTATTTAATGAAATCTTTTATTATTATTTAATTACATATATTTTTATTAATAAATATATATGGGGAACAAAAGAAGATTTCTTCATTTTTAGTTTTTTTGTTAATTTATAAGACTCTTAGATCACGACACAGTGTGTCACGACGACGGAGACGACGGTAGTCTTTCAACCGCTCTTGGCGAGGTGCGGCACCACCGAACACTTTCTTTTCACCAATACTTATGTTCATGGACTACGCCTAACCACTTGTCCTACTTAGTTTGTGTTTCTCAACCAAGTAATTATTATGTTTCCTTTATACAAATGAACACCCATACACATTCATTATCATCAACAATTATACAAGAGAACACAATTGCACAGTATAAAGGGAGGGGCAACTCCCTGAACAATGAGTCTACTCGAATATATATTATACAACTTTACAATGTTTACAAAGCTTTGCAAGTATACGTGGAAACACCAAGTTTCATACTTAGCCAAATTTACAACTTCTCACACCTCCATGTGATAACCAAGATTATTTGCCCAAGTCGAGCGGGCACGCGCTCACACGAGTTGCCTTCTGCACTTCACAACTGAACCTTATGTATGATGGGCGGGCGACTCCACCAAGTTAGCAAGACACCCTCGTCTCCTTTGCATGGTGGTCACACCAACACCACCGCGTTATGCCGGGCGATTTCACCAAGTCTCACCCGCGCCCCTTTGTCCAAACGACAAGCGCTTCTACTCGCGCTCTCACCCAAGACTAAAGACTCGTGCGTTTCACCTCCGTGCGGCCTTGCCCAAAGCTGGGCGCATAGAACTGCGCCTCACCTTTCAAGCTGCAGCTTCACTCTTTGACTGCGCACTTCTCCTTCTCGCTTGAGTGCCTTGAGCGAAGTTCGAATGATTGATGTCCAAATGATCCAACAACGCATCCAATATATACACTTCGTTGGGTGGTCGTGTCACCTCTCGACTGACCTTCATTTCATGATAACCAATGCCCTTTGCTTGTCCTTCCATTCGGTCAGCCCATCAGCCAACACTCCAAACAACAATCCTTCATCGTCGACTTGCTAAGTGAACGCCCTTGCTCGTTCACCATATAAACATAAGACTTGCTCCTCACTTGTACGCACGCATGCTCCAAGTGTTCGCTCAGTCCTTTTTGTTAGCTCGTGCGCTCGGTTGTTGAACCAACTCGTCGCACTTCGCACTTCGGAAGTGGTAAGTGTTAGCTCTACTATAGTTTACAACATTTAATGGATAAAATCAGGTCAGACAATCATGGTTTGAGTTGCAGAGGGTTTGTCGCAATCTATTTTATCCTTCCCTTTCATTTGCCTTATCCCTTATAACTCCCCACACCTCTGTTTCCGCCTCCTCTTCTGTTCTCCTTATTCTCCCTTAACCCATTATTTCCTTTTTCTCTAATCCTTTATAAAGCCCGCCTAAACCCTTCTTTTCCCGGTTCCCAGGCGTTTTTGTTTAAACAACTATAAACCCCGATAACCCATTTAAACCCTGTTTAATCCCATATTTCCTCCAGCCCCCGAGCGCGCAGTTCAAAACCACCATACGACCCGACCATATGACTCCGCGCCCATATAACCCCAGCCACAATCGCAGCCGTTGATCGTCGCGATCCAACGGTCACAGTCTTTTTCCCGCGCGTTAAACATCATTTGTTTTCCCGCCATCCGACCGTCCGTCGCGCCATCGGACGGTAGTCGCTTCCCCCCGATCACGCGAGTTGCCTGCTCGTTAACGTGCGGGGAAAGCGGTTTCCCGCCTGTCGCGTCGGCCACGCGTCACAATTCCACTGGATCACGCCCCGCGTTACGGAAACCGCCCACCTCCGAAAGGCGGTGCGGGGAATACCACCCACCCGTAAAACTGCTCATCTCCCACTCGTTAACAGTCGATGACCTCCGATGCCTGATAGCCATCGGAATTGCCCGACAACGATACGAAGGCCCATGTTCTTCCGATCATTTTGTCTCCCGATAACGCCTGCAAAGCGATCCCTGCCGTTGATTCACGCAATCCAACGACTGAGCTTTGTCCCCGCCATAGCCATGCTTCCGCCATGCTGCCCATGTCCACAACCTGTCCTGTGTACCCGAAGGAGGAAGGAGGTCAGAATCCTGTACCCAGCACAATTAAATCCTCAGCAACCGCATTTAAAAGACAGAATGGCCAGAGAAGGAAAGGAGCACTCTCGAGTAGTTAAAAGCATTGAAAGGTTATGGGTTTCATTTATATTTTACTGCATCTACCCGAGAAGGACCACAGAATGCCAAAGAATGTCTAAATCATCCATTAAAGCAGGCAGAGGGTAGCAGAGGCCCATTCCAAAGAATTAATATGGTTGTTGGCCCATTATTATCCTTCCTCGTATAGTACAACAGAGCAATTTTGTAAACATACTCGATATATACCAAGAAACAAGATGTAATCAGGTTGATGAATGTTATTTTGATGTAAGGGTTCAAATTCTGGAGACTGTAACTACTGTGATACCTGCAGCGTCTGGTCTCCATTTTCAGCTAATGCAAGCTTCTTTTGCTGTTAATTGCTCACTTTCCACTTCTTCTTCTTTGTTCCAGGCTATGCTTGTTATGCATTTATTCATGTGATGTAGATGTTTAGCTTAGAGGGGCTATCATCCCACTTCTGTGTTTGAATCTAGCATGTATCATTGAATTTGTATGCAGGTTTCTGTTATTTTAATGCCAGAGAGCTGTCATCCTGTCTGTGTATTAGGAAACAAATTTACAGACTTTTTAACTGGTTGCAGATGGCCATCACAGGGTCCTGTGCATCTGCTGGTGTGATCAGTATTCTGCATGATCACATTTTCCTTAAACTGTGAGTAATTGGTGGTCTAAAGCCTTGTAGTCTGGGGGTGTTCACCCATGTCTAGGGTCAAGCATAGTAGAAGTGGTTATCTGGCTTGAATATGCATCATTTCTTTCATTCATGCACCATTTACCAACATTTGTTTTGAGTTTGTAATGTTCCCGAGCATCTATGATATACAACCTAGGAGATTTTCTTGGGGTGATAACATTAATTGGCGCCGTTACCGGGGAGAGGAGAATTGAAGCTCAGCTTCCCTAGGAAAACGACACAGTTTCAAGCTTTGATGATAGACAAGGTTTGAACACAGTTTCTGGTTGTAATCATCTATCCAGTGACTCCATTGGAGGAAGACCATCCTTTGGCAACTCCACATTGAAGTTCTGGCTCAATTTGTGAGACATACTCAAAGAAATCCTCAGAAATCAGCAGCTGAACCAGTGCCTCAACCTGAGAAGATCGTTAAGCAGAAGAAAAGTTCGTAGTAAGGAGCACCAGGATCAGGTAAGCCTTAAAAATTCCATGTATCTCTGTTAGTGAATGTCACCTTCAGAGATTCATTTAGCTCCTTAGTCATTCATTTCCCTTTCGGACCTCAGTTCAAAGAAGCATCCATGTTGTCCATCATATTCCTCTGTTTTTGTCATTCTTTTCATTGATCCATTCCACTCAGTCTACCAGTATCCTTCCACTTGCCTCAGTCATGGTAGGCCAGCAAGCCCTCACAAAGATAGAAAGAATAGTTGCTGCTAGGCATGGACCCATAGTCTTGCCTACACCTTTGAATGCCATTCCTGCAGGAGATTATCAAGAATTTATGCCTAAGTTTACTGGTGCAGAAGGAATATCAGCTGAGGAGCATTTAGAGGCCTTTTATAGCTATGCTGATAATCTAGATATTAATGAAGAGGATGTCCGGATGAGGGTTTTTGTCCAAAGCCTAGATGGGGAAGCTAGAAAATGGTTTATAGATTTACCCCCTAGGTCTATAGTAGATATTGAGGCCCTAGATGATGTGTTCCTAAAACACTGAGGGAATAATAAAGATCTACTCTTTTATCATGATGAATTTGGGAACTTGTAGAGAGAAGATGGTGAGCTGCTGTCTGAATTTAACATCAGATTCAATCATATGTACAACAAAATGCCAGCTGAAGTAAGACCTACCCCTGCTTTTGCTATGCTCACTTATGCTAATGCCTTTGATTCTCAGTTCTGCCTGCTGTTAAGAGAAGGAAGATGTACTTCTTTGGCTGAAATGCAAACTGCAACCTTTGAAGTAGAAGCAAACATCATTGTTGTAGAGAGACTTGAAGGTGATGCCGAGAGGAGAAGATAGGGAGGAGAGCCCTCATCATCCTCAGAGCTTGAGATCGATGCATTAGCTAGGATGATTGAGTTCTTGGCCTCTAAAGTTTCCAAATTAAAAGCTGAGCAATATTCTGAAGAAGCAGGAGCTCCTTGTGACTTTTCTTTTCCAATTCCACATCTATACAGAGGAGCAAATGGGTATTTGTAGATTCCGCAGAGAAATCAGGATGCAAATGAAGATAAAGGGGTGAAGACGCTTTTACAGGATATAGCCATGAAAGAAGAGCTGTTTGAAGAGGAGGAGGTCCATGGTTTGGAAGGTGCTCCTTTCCTAACCAGGGCTGCTTATGAGAAAGCAATATCGAGAGGCACTGCTCGTGAGTTTGTTGTAGCTGCAAAACAACAAGCTGATCAACAATAGCAATCAGCAAAAGTCACCTTCATCTTCCAAGAATCTGTGCTCGATGCTAGCTCACCTTCCCATGGCTATGCAGATCTGTAAATTAGCCAGCCTACTATCATCCCCGATCAAGTGATCAGAAAGCGAGAAGAAAGCTCCCCATCATCTTTTGTCCCTCTGTCTTCTCAAGTAAAAATCCCTCAAAGTTGCCACTTAAACACTAAGGCAGAACAAAATTCAATGCTCAAGGCTGAAGTTGATCATCTCAGTCTTGATATTCCAAAACCTACTCAGGTGGCCTCCACACAGATTGAAATGGCAGCTTGCCAGGAGACAGAGAAAGAGGATGCACAGTCTTGGAACTCCTCCTTGGATGTGGACTATTCTAAGAAAAATAAAGGAGCAGATGATGTCTCTGTGTCCCCTACACAAGAAAACGATGGTTCATCATTCATATTAGTTATGCAGACCACAGATGATACAAAAAAGTACACAACAACAATGATTATTTAGCAAGTGTACAAAGGCTCCCATGAAAATCATCCAAGGAGGAGAGCACACAAAAGCGAGATGAAATTTGATCCATATCTACCTATTAAGCTCAAAAGTCCTAAACTCTTTGAGGTAGATGATCAAATAAATCCAGTCCTGCTGATATATGATGAACTGGTCAGAAGCAGGCAACAATTTTGATGGCCCAACAGATGGGAAATTTTTGAAATTTTAAGTTTTCCAGCCTTAATGTTATAATTGTGTTCTTTTAGAATAGACTTGGTTTGACTCCATGCCCAGTGGATACTAGGAAATGTTTTGAAGATGGTTTTGTATGAAGGCATTGATATGTAGGTTCTTCAGACCTCACAGGGAGGATCTCATCCCCAGAAGGAGCCAGTGTTAGCTCTGCTATAGTTTGCAACATTTAATGGATAAAATCAGGTTAGGTAGTGCTGGTTTGGGTTGCAGAGGGTTTGCAACAGTCTATTTTATCCTTCCCTTTCATTTGCCTTATCCCTTATAACTCCCCACACCTCTGTTTCCGCCTCCTCTTCCGTTCTCCTTATTCTCCCTTAACCCATTATTTATTTTTTCTCTAATCCTTTATAAAGCCTGCCTAAACCCTTCTTTTCCTGATTCTCGGGCTTTTTTGTTTAAACAACTATAAACCCCGATAACCCATTTAAACCTGTTTAATCCCATATTTCCTCCAGCCCCGAGCTCGCAGTTCAAAACCGCCATATGACCCGACCATATGACTCCGCGCCCATATAACCCCAGCCGTAATCACAGCCGTTGATCGTCACGATCCAAAGGTCACAGTCTTTTTCCCCCGTGTTAAACATCGTTTGTTTTCCCGCCATCCAACCATTCAACGCGCCATCAGACAGTAGTCTCTTCCCCCCGATCGCACGAGTTGCTCGCTCATTAATGTGCGGGGAAAGCAGTTTCCTGCCTGTCATGTTGGCCACGCGTCACAATTCCACTGGATCGCGCTCCGCGTTACAGAAACCACCCACCTCCGAAAGGCGGTGCGGGGAATACTGCCAGACCGTAAAACCACCCATCTCTCGCTCGTTAACAATCGATCACCTCCGCCGCCCGATAGCCGTTAGATCTGCCCGACAGCGATCCGACGACCCACATTCTTCCGATCATTTTGTCTCCCGATAACACCTGCAAAGCGATCCCCGCCATTGATTCACGCGATCCAACGACTGAGCTTTGTCCCCGCCATAGCCATGCTTCTGCCATGCTGCCCATGTCCACAACCTGTCCTATGTACCCAAAGGAGGAAGGAGGTCAGAATCATGTACCTGGCACAATTAAATCCTCAGCAACCGCGTTTAAAAGGTAGAATGGCCAGACAAGGAAAGGAGCACTCTCGAGCAGTTAAAAGCATTGAAAGGTTATGGGTTTCATTTATATTTTACTGCATCTACCCGAGAAGGACCACAGAATGCCAGAGAATGTCTAAATCATCCATTAAAGCAGGCAGAGTGTAGCAGAGGCCCATTCCAAAGAATTAATATGGTTGTTGGCCCATTATTATCCTTCCTCATATAGCACAATAGAGCAATTTTGTAAACAAACTCGATATATACCAAGAAACAAGATGTAATCAGGTTGATGAATGTTATTTTGATGTAAGGTTCAACTTCTGGAGACTGTAACTACTATGATACCTGCAGCGTCTGGTCTTCATTTTCAGCTAATGCAAGCTTCTTTTGTTGTTAATTTCTCACTTTCCACTTCTTCTTCTTTGTTCTAGGTTGTGCCTGTTATGCATTTATTCATGTGTTGTAGATGTTTAGCATTAGAGGGGCTGTCATCCCACCTCTGTGTTTGAATCTAGCATGTATCATTTTATTTGTATGTAGGTTTCTGTTATTTTAATACCATAGAGTTGTCATCCTTTCTGTGTATTAGGAAACAGATTTACAGACCTTTTAATTGGTTGCAACCGACCATCACAGGGTCCTGTGCATCTGTTGGTGTGATCAGTATTCTCCATGATCACATTTTCCTTAAACTGTGAGTAATTGGTGGTCTAAATCCTTGTAGTCTGGGGGTGTTCACCCATTTCTGGGGTCAAGCATAGTAGAAGTGGTTATCTGGCTTGAATATGCAGCATTTCTTTTATTCATCCACCATTTACCAACATTTTTGTTGAGTTTGTAATGTTCCAGAGCATCTCTGATATACAACCTAGGAGAGTTTCTTGGGGTGATAACAGTAAGAACTTCAGGTCCTTACAACCTCCTCCACCTGAAGCCGTTGTCGTCTTCGACAACACCTATCATCTAGGCAACCATCTTGTTCACCAATATTTCCATATCCAAACAATCTTATCCATGATGTCAATTCCTCCACATACTGAAAACATCCCTGCAACATATGTAGAACCACCATCTCCATCATGTGTCGTCCTCATCTAATAGTCTCGCCTACCAAGATACTCCACCTGATTCTGTCATCTGTCTACACAAACATTAGCTCATGTGGATCCAACTCATGTTGACACACATCTATACACAAGTACCCCTCATGACTCAAGCTAGTTGGGTAGCTAATCCAACCATACGCCCAAACCATAAGAATGCACATCCTTATGCCATCATCAATCTTTCCCTGACTTCTACTACATCTCGGACTCATCAAGTCTGCTCACAATCCCATGCTCAGGTCCATGGAAACTCCATCCCATCTGCAACATGTTTGGTCCATGGTCTTGTTGTACAAGGAGTGTACAACCTCTCCATCGGATCATACAAAACACCTCCATGTCACATCAGCATCTGCACAACATCTCTGCCTCGACACTCCATAGAATGTCCATGAGTGACACCTCTATCCATGCTCCTACATCATGTCCCTGCATACTCATGTTCCATGTCTCCAACCTGATTTCCATGACTCTAGTTGTCCATGATGCCCAACCAAGTGGTCTCATCCCAACATCTGGTCATCCGCATCCAAGTCTGCAAGTTTGTCATAATGAAGCCTCCTCCAAGACCCCTTGTTAAGGTGGTGCAGCCCCTTCCAATCAAGGTCCCTGCACTAATCCATCTCCAAGGTTGTCTATAGAGAAAGGAGGGCCAGGAAGTTTCCTCCCTAACTCTCATCCACCCATGTATCAGATTGATATTGTTTCCTCAAATATCTATGCACAACTTCAACCTCCTTACATGTGCACCCAAGCTCACCAAGCTTGTCCTTCATCAACTGAAGGTCATATATACCCATAGCATACCTACAAAAGTCCACTATACCAACCGGATCTCTACCTGCATAATCCTCTCCAACCACTGCTTCTGAAGTAGTACTCGGACTCCCTTCATCTGCAACTCCATTATGAAAATCATCAGTAGAAGATGTCTTTGTCAAGTGCTCCCTAATTCGTGAGATTTTCCTCTCACTTCCTTCCCTCTTCCTCATCCTTGCAACGAAGTCAATCAAATTTCCTTCCTTCGTTGTTTGAGTCATACTCCCAAGTCCTCTTTGCTCCACATCCTCATGCTTCACATTCGAATCTTTGGGATATAAAGTCATAGAATCCATCCTCAGTCTATATCCCAAGAAACTCCTTCTATTCATTGGAACCAACATAGTTCTTCCTCCCGCTGTGATCAAGAGAATGTCCTGGTCCACCATTGGTATGGCTTTTGCAAGCTTCATGAAATCTTGCCCCAACACCATAGAATGATCATCCATGTCCACGATCCTCAAGTCCAACTTTCCAAACCACGAGCCCACTCTCACTTGAGTGTTCTCCATCACACCAGTAACAACTTTCATGGTAGAGTTGACTTCTTTGAAAGCACTCCACTCCCTCTCCATTTCATCTTTCTTCCCAAAAGAATTTGCTGCCTTCTTACTCAAGAAGCTATGAGTAGCTCCCGTATCCACCAAAGCTGCAAATCTCTTGCCCTTCACGATCACCTGCACAAAAATCAGCTTCAAGGCATCACCTCCTTCTGTCGGCTTTATCTTGTGTCTCACATCAGCAACCTTCTTCAAAAACTCAGCCTCAGAAGTGTCCATTGGCTTGTGCTCCAATCTGACATTCCTCCTAAGGTACTTCACTTCCTTGCTTGGCTCTTCTAAGCAATTCGATCCTGGCTCAGCTTGGCTTCCTTCAAGCTTGTCCTCCATCGCATCCTGCTTAAGTGCACCAACCAAGTGCCTATCGACTACCTTCATGGAACTAAGCTTCCAAACATCCTCTGGATTATTACGGTAGTGAGTTCCTAGCCTGTCAATGTAGTCGAGCTCTTCCTACTCAATTATAATGATCTTCTTACCAAAAAGCTTCTTCTTTATCTCCTCCTCAATTTTCTTGATTTCAGCGTCCACCATGGCACTTTTCTTCCTTAATCGGGCTCTTTCATCCAAGAGCTCTTGAAGACCAAGACCATTTTGTCAGATCTCCTCATCAAGTTCCTTGAGTTCACCATCTATCGTACTTCCGCATTGGCTTTTGAGTTCTTCAAGTTCCCTCCTTAGTTCTGAACAACCTTCCCGAATCTTCATGTTCTCAGCCTTCATCGAAACCCAGTTAGAACTCCATCGACCCATTTGTTCCAACACTTTGTACCGGAAGACTTCACCTGCATTATGGCTAGATTCACCTGTTGTAGGTTCATCCACCATCTTTGCCTTTCAGCCGTCTCCAAGTTCCCTGCAAGACATGAACCAGCGCTCATTCCACTTGTATGTGAAATCAGCTTCCTTCACCTGCAAGTACCTTTCACCAACTATCAAGCTTCTTCAACCCTGAATCAGCTTCCGACTTCCTACAAGACTTCTCACCAAGTCTTCAAACTAGCTCTGATACCACCTATCATGACACCGGAGACGACGGTAGTCTTTCAACCGCTCTTGGCGAGGTGCGGCACCACTAAACACTTTCTTTTCACCAATACTTATGTTCATGGACTACACCTAACCACTTGTCCTACTTAGTTTGTGTTTCTCAACCAAGTAATTATTATATTTCCTTATACCAATGAACACCCATACACATTCATTATCATCAGCTATTATATAAGAGAACACAATTGCAAAGTATAAAGGGAGGAGCAACTGCCTGAACAATGAGTCTGCCCGAATATATATTATACAACTTTACAATGTTTACAAAGCTTTACAAGTATACTTGGAAACACCAAGTTTCATACTTAGCCAAATTTACAACTTCTCACACCTCCGTGTGATAACCAAGATTCTTTGCCCAAGTCAAGCAGGCGTGCCTTCACACAAGCTGCCTTCTGCACTTCACAACCGAACCTTGTGTACGATGGGTGGGTGACTCCACCAAGTCACCAAGACACCCTCGTCTCCTTCGCACGGTGGTCACACCAACACCACCACATTACGCCGGGCGACTTCACCAAGTCTCACCCATGCTCCTTCATCCGAATGACAAGCGCTCCTGCCCGCGCTCTCACCCAAGACTAAAGACTCGTGCGTTTCACCTCCATGCAGCCTTGCCCAAAGTTGGGCGCATAGAACTGTGCCTCACTTTTCAAGCTGTGGCTTCACTCTTGGACAACGCACTTCTCCTTCTCGCTTGAGTTCCTTGAGCGAAGTTTGAATGATTGATGTCCAAATGATCCAACAACGCGTCCAATATATACGCTTCGTTGGGTGGTTGTGTCACCTCTCGGCCGACCTTCATTTCATGCTAACCGACGCCCTTTTTTGTCTTTCCATTCGGTTAGCCCATCGGCCAACACTCCAAACAGCAACTCTTCACCGTCGGCTTGCTAAGTGAATGCCCTTGCTCATTCACCATATAAACATAAGACTCGCTCCTCACTTGTACACACACACGCTCCAAGTGTTCGCTCAGTCCTCTTTGTTAGCTCGTGCGCTCGGTTGTTGACTCAACTCGTCGCACTTCGCACTTTGGAAGTGGTAAGAACTGCAGGTCCTTACAAAGTGGGTTGAGATTATTGCATTTTTTATCATTAGATTGAGAAATACTTGAGACACACTGGCCCTTAATATGCTTGGCTTTTTTGCCCATAATACCTTGAATAAGTGATTCTTATATCACGCCATAATACTGCAAAAATAAAAAATAAAATATTAAAAATTCTGTATTTTATGATTTAGAAAAATAAACCATTACTTTTTTAATAATTAACTATTAAATCTAATTAAAAATAAATTTAACATAAAAACAAAGATGCCTATCAACACAGTTAATGCTATATCATAAAATCAATTAAAAATAGGTTGAAACTTACCAAAATAATATAGGGTAAAAGGACAACAAACTCCACGCCTCGATGTATATGTAATTAGCTGTTAACCCACTGTAAATAATTTTTAGTGTTTTGGATCAATAGAACTTTCATCGTAAATGTCACGTTCATGATGAATTGTCATCTGCTCATTCGTGGCTGTGAATGTGGAGGGTGCTGTTTTTTATTTTCAAATTGTTTGTATTATATCTTACTAAAATGTCCATTATTTTTTGGACTTTTGTACTAATTTATGACTTTTCTGAATACAATGATGCCAATGCCCAACTTCAAATGCTCGGAAAAAACCAAAGACAAACACCTTAGGACTTCAAACTCCAGTGCCCTTGCCTGAAGCCTCTCTAATGTTTGATATGATCTATATAGACAGCAAGGCTTGAGAAGAATGTAGGGATCCCAGCGAATCCAGGTCATACATGATGGGTTTGAGTGGAGACTCGAGCCTGGAGAAGAGGTGATGAAGAGATCCTGACCATAACAGCCTAGAGCCGATTACTCCCCAAATGCAGTATATCAGGTACAGCTTATACTACGTGGCAAACACGGAATGGCAGCAATTGCACGCTGTGAGAGGAAGATCACACGGAGGAGGAATGCTCGTGTAGAGTCGGAAAAAGAAAAAAATGATCGAAGAGCAAAGGAGTTTCCACGTGGGAGCCACATCCATCAACTGCGCAGAAAATACCTCCAAGCAACTTATACCACCAACCGTTGAAGGTCATAAGTAAACAAGCACGAAATTAAACATTTATTTTATCTTTATATCAATGACAAAGTAGCGGTGTAATATTTTTCGAATATCGTTGGTTGAGCACATTAACGTACACGAAAGCAGTATTACTTAGCACATTCACATACTATTTCAGCGTTGAAAATAATAAGAAATTAAAATTAAACATTTTTCTACATGAATGTCTCAGTAGTTATGGAAAATCTTTGAAAGATTGTTGGTTGAGCAGATTATGCATGGTTGGTAGCATATTGCTTAATTCAATTATTTGCGATGTACGAACATCAATGTGACATGGACATAATTCTTTGGCCTTGCCAATTCCAAGAGATTGAAAAAGAATCCAAAACCAAATGGTATGCCGACATTAAATTATGGTTTCATTCGTTTAAAAACTATATCGAGAAGTAATTGCGCAGGCCACTGGTGGCATTAAAGTAGCCTGGTCACGTTATAATTATTGTGATTTTAGTAAATATAATGATAATTATGTAATTAGTACAATTATATTAGTAAGGTGGTTGATATACCTCCTATAAAAAGTGGAAAAGGACATGGATTAGGTTATCAACTATATTTATTAAGATAGTTAGCATAAATATAGTTATGCTAGTTGATGGTTAACCTATATGGGGAGAAATAATTGATGATTATTATTTTATATTATTAATAATAGATGATTTATTATTAATACTATTCATATTCGATTTAAGTAATATAAATTATACCGAAAGGAGTTTTTTATTTGGAATTGGTTGGGCAAACACTGTTCAACAAGTCAATTTCCTCGTTCTATTTTCGTCCTTCCAACCCATAAAAGATCAACACGTGGAACATTTTATCAACATTTCTTTGTCATCGTCTTTATCTCCGACGAACGTGAAGTATATGCGACCTGACTAAGGGGACCTGACAAATTATTTCCTGTAACTGTAAAATTTCGCCCTCTTAGTTTCCCTGCAATTCACAATATTCATTCACAACTGACCATTCAAAAATGCTGAAAAACAAGCATATATATATATATATATATATATATATATATATATATATATAGTTCTTTCTCTTTCCAACTTTCATAAGGGTTACAAATACACTGTGTTCTAACATAAAACATCAATCAATTCATACCTGGACTCTTACAATGGCCAAGGAAATAGAAAAACACATGCACAAATCAGAAAACATATAAACAACAACATGCCCTGCTAATTATCATTAACTAGAAACCTTTAGTACTGAGAGCTTGCATAATTCATTTCGTTCAGACAAACTGGAATATTAATCCAGTATATTGAACATAACAATCCATTCATTAATCATTGCCATTAACCCTTAACAAAATTAATGGAGGAGTAGCAACCAAAACTTTCCTAGTGTTTATAGGTTTCATGCATGTTTCGAAATGTTTACACGATAAGATTGGAATTATAGCTAATTATATGATCTAAACTTTAATGAGAAAAGCACGGACTCTGTAACTAACTTACATCCATATCTTCAGAGGACTCATACATGCCTGCATCATATAACGCTCTTTTCGTGTCATCCGACAAAACTGCAAAAACAAGAATCATTCAGCGATCACACATAATATTATATAAATGCTAGGGGCATAAAAGTGCAGGCTGTTTAGAATACCTGAATAGGCCACTTGAATCTATTGGAATCAAAGATTAAAGGTTTCTAATGAAGAAGGATCTGTTGACCATTTATTAGGATGTCATTTCTACAACTCCGATGTATTGACAAAATCAGTATAGAGTGTAAGTGTGTTATAAAACTTGCACAGATGAATCTAGCTAGTAAAGGTTGAACACACAGCTTTGCAGAGCAAAAACACTAAAAGAAAATCAAAAGAACAAAATAATGATTCATTCAAAAATAGGTTACCATGCTCATGATATAGCATTACTGGGTGAAGATCCCAAGGTAATGCACCATAGTGGTGATCAATGAGAAGACTCAACACCTAGAACAAGTTCCGGAGAGAACTAGCTAGTTGCGGAGTGAAAGAAAGAGAAAATCAGGGAGTAAATCATGCAGATGAACTAACCAGTTGCGGAGTTAAAGAAGGAGCAAATCAGGGAATAAATCATGCAGAAGGACTAACCAGTTGTGGAGTTAAAGAAGGAGCAAATCAGGGAATAAATCATGCGGAAGGACTAACCAGTTGTGGAGTTAAAGAAGGAGTAAATCATGCAGAAGGAATCTTGCATGTAGTCCCATGCTCTAACTAAGAGTCCGCATGTAGGTGTTTAGAACTTCCAACACCCCCCCTGAATACCACTACGGGGAAAATAGAAAATGGGCCCTAGCAACTAAGGCCAAAGGTCACCCAAAATAAAGTGCAACTTGTACTAAAATTGAGGAAAGAGGGAAAACCTCGTGGGAAAACCCCACCCTTAAAATACAATGTAATCAAAAGAAAAGAGGAAGAAAAGACAGTTGCTAAGAAACTGTGTCCTTCACTCCAAGATGATCGTGCAGAGAGCCAAACTTCTGCTCAGTGAATGTCTTGGTGAAGATGTATGTAGTTTGTTTTGCTGAAGGACAGAACTACAAATGAATGACCCGATCATGTACTAAGTCTCTGATGTAGTGCATATGGATCTCTATGTGCTTCGTCCGTTGCCGCTGTACTGGATCCCTGCAAAATTTGAGAGTGCTTTGGTTGTCACACCAGATGACAATGAGCTGGTGGAACTGGATGCCCAACTCAGTGAGGAAGTGTTGTAGCCACAGAGCCCGAATGGTGATGTTGACTACTCCTCTATACTCGGCCTCGGCTGAAGGGAGAGCAATAGCCGCCTGCTTCTTGCTCGACCAACAGATAGGGCTAGACCCTAGACTGATTGAATATCTGGAGGTGGAATTGCAATCAATATTGTCGCCTTCCCAAACAAAATCAGTGAAGCCAAGGAGATTCAATGCAATGCCTACTGCATAGTGAATCTTGAAGGTGATGGTGCCCTGCACATATCAGAGGATGCGCTTGGCAACATTCCAGTGTAGCTCATGTGGCTCCTGCATGCATCTAGAAACTGCCCCTACTACATATGAGAGATCTGGTCTGGAGTGGGTGAGGTACAATAAGCTCCCCACTAGTTTTCAGTAAAGAGTGTTGTCAACTAATGGAGTGTCACCTCCATCCTCAAGGTGGACCCTAGAAAAAAAAGGAGTCGGTGCTGGCTTGCAGTCAGACATGTGAAATCTCTCGAGGAAATCCCGTGCATACTTAGCCTGAGAGAGTTTGATGCCTGTGGCATCCTGGCTGATCTCAAGACCAAGAAAGAATTGTAATGGACCCATGTCCATCATCAAGAACGTATGATGCAAGGCCCTCTTGACTGCAGCAATGGCTGAAACTGAGCTGCCGGTGATCAGGAGATCATCCACATACAAAACTAAGATAAGAAGAGAATCATGTGTCCTGAGCATGTAAACATTCAGATCAGACTTACATCTTTCAAAGTTTTGTGATAAGAGAAAAGAATCCATATTCGCATACCAAGCTCTCGGGGCCTGCTTAAGGTCGTAGAGAGATTTCTTCAATTTGTAGACCAAAGATGAATCCTGAATGAAACCATGTGGTTGCTCCATGTAAATCTCCTCTGATAGGTCTCCGTGAAGAAAGGCATTCTTCACATCCATCTGATGTACTTCCCATCCCTGGGCAGCTGCAATGGTAAGTGTAAGGCGTATGTAATCCATCTTTGCTACTGGAGCAAAGGTCTCATCATAATCAATGCCATGCACTTGTTGGAAGCCTTTAGCTACTAGCCTTTCTTTCCGTCAGGTGATTTGCCCATCTGCATCACTCTTGGTCCTGTAGACCCATTTGCATCGAACAAGTTTCCTTCCTGAAGGAAGGGGGACCAGATCCCAGGTCTGGTTCTCGAGGAGGGAGTTATACTCCTTGTCCATGGAGGACTCCCAAGATGGATGCCCAACAACCTCAACATAAGACTCTGGATCAGAAGACTGAACCAAATGACAATGCTAGGATCGCGATGGTTCAGTGGCAGTGAGGACAAGAGGACGCTCAATAAACTCTGAGCTAGTCCTCTGCAGATCAGAATGATCCCCCACAAGACCATTTCTAGCAGCTAGGTGGTCTTGTGCATATATCTCACATAAGCTCCTTGTTCTCTGATTTATGATAGGGGAATTTGATTCACTGCTGGAAGCCCAATCTGGGCTTGGATGTGAATCATCATATGCATGCACTAGATTTTTATCTGAAGACTGTGTCTCTGCATCTCCATGCTCTACCGCGACATCTGCATGCTCTGTATCTGCATCTGAGTGTACTAAGTCATCATCTCGGACATGAGGTAGATAAAAGGTGTCTGCATGCGGCAATTGAGGTGCATGCGAGAGACTTTCCTCAAATTTGACACTTCGCTCAATGATGAGCTTGTTCGTAGAGGGAATCAGGAGTCAGTATCCCTTCACACCATCAGGGTATTCAACGAATATGCACTCAATGCTCTGTGGATCAAGAGCTTTCCTCTTTTAAGAGGGGATCCTGGCCCATGCTCAGGAGCCAAAAACACGGAAGTGGGTGACCTCTGGTTTAGTGCCGCTCCAGGACTCAAAGGGGGTCTGATCCTTGACAAACCTATGAGGAGATCTGTTCCGGATGTAGTTAGCACAATTAAGTGCTTCAGCCCATAGCTTATGAGGCAATGACTTAGCATCCAACATGCAGGAAGCCATCTCTTTGAGAGATCGGTTCTTTCTCTCAGCAACTTCGTTCTGCTGCGGAGTGTTTGGAACTGTGTACTCTAACTGTATGTTGGACTCAAGGCGAAGGTTCTGAATTGCTATGTTAATATATTCCACCCCATTTTCTGTACGAAGGGCTTTGATCTTTCTCTCTTACTGTGTTTCAACTAGTGCTTTGAAATCTTCAAAGTGCGCAAAAACTTCAGATTTGTTCTTGAGAAGATACACCCAAGTATACCGTGAGAAATCATCAATAAATGTAAGCACATACCTTGCTCTGTTGATGGATGGATGGGGAAAAGGCCCCATGAGATCACTATGGATCAGATCTAGAGGAGAGGATGCTCTGTGAGTCTTGCCAGTGTCAAACTTTTCTCTAGGATGTTTGCCAAAGACACACCCTTCACAAAATCCATTGGAGAAACTGATATTTGGCAAGCCTTCCACCATCTCATGCTTGCTTAGCTGCTGCATATACCTGTAATTTAAGTGACCAAACCTCTCGTGCCAAAGCCTACTACTATCATCACATTTGTAAGCAATAAGGAGGATTCAGATTCAATAAATTCAGAAAATGTATACAGTCTGGCTCCATTGTTTACCTCACCAGTTGCAATTTTGGAGCTACTATGTAGGTCATATGTGTTCACTCCATCTAGAGTGAATTCCACTCTCTTTCCAGTGCCAAAATGAGTGATCTGATAAATTGAAAGTAGGTTTACCGAAAGTTTTGGAACATGAAGCACATCTTCAAAGCTTTCGTGTAAAAGTTCCACTCTACCTTTTTTGGTGACCTCAATAGGTGAGTCATCTCCCATGAGGATGGAAGGTCCTTTGCATGCATCCAAGGAGGAATAGACTTCCTTTGCAGCATCCATATGATTTGATGCACCAGAATCTATAATCCATGCATCAGGGGAAGAATTAATTGCAACTAAAGCATAAAAATTGTTACCTTTCCCGTGTGGCAGAACCTCAGTTTTCTTCTTGGCACCCTAAGGGATGTGGTCCCCAAGGTCGTGCTTCTGAAGGATTTCTGCCATTTGGTCAATTTGTTTCTTCATGCAAGAGGATTCTGGATGGAATCCTCTTTGACAGTAGGTGCATCTGTTTCCTTTCTTCCCTTTCTCATTTCTCAAGCCAGAGGAGTCATTGAAGGGCTTGGTGTACCCTTCCTTCTTTGGATGGGAATGCGCTTTTCCCTTGTCTTTTTGCTGCTGATTTTTCTGATTTGAATCAGATTTGTGATTTTTAGTGTGGTTGCCATCATGCATAGCAAGTGCATGCACTTTTGGAGGTTTGATTTTCCCCATGCTAATGAGTTTATTTTGCTCAAAAGTAAGGGACTCCATGAACTCTTTGAGAGAAGGCATAGTGTAGGATTTACCTGTTGCGAGCCTTATCGAAAGAAATGTAGACACAAAGATAGAGTATTCCAGTCCAAGCTTTGACATAATAGAGAGAACTTGGAAACTCTCCTCCTTGGATTTGTCAATTCCACAACCCTTGAGTTGTAGCAATAGATCATTATATTTGGTGAAGAAGTGTTGAATTCTATCATAGTTTCGTGGATGCAATGACAACAGCTCCGCTTCGAGCAGATGTCCTTTCATCTCATCCTGTTTCCTGTAGATTTTGTCAACCTTTTTCCAAATCTCATTGGGAGTATTACAGGCAGATAGATGAAACTACAACTCTGGAGAGATGCACATGCATATGGATCTGTGAGCCTCATCCATACGGTTGAGGTACTTGGATTTCTCTATGGCTGAAGTGGGTTCCCCTTCTGCAGCCATGGTAATCTTGTACAACCCTTTTTGATGAAGGTATCGAGCCATTTGGTCCTTCCATTCGTGATAGTTGTACGATGTTAGGATCAATTCTTTGGGAAACTCCATTTTCTGTCGATCTTCGATCTCCAAGTTGTAATACCTGCAAAATAAAGTACTGGTGCACCTTTTATCTAGCAACCTATGGGCTTTGATACCATGTAAATGTGTTAGAAAACCTGCACAGATGAATCTAGCTATTAAAGGTTGAACACACAGCTTTGCAAAGCAAAAACACTAAAAGAAAATCAAAAGAACAAAAGAATGACTCATTAGAAAATAGGTTACAATGCTCATGATATAGCATTACTGGGTGAAGATCCCAAGGTAATGCACCATAGTGGTGATCAATGAGAAGACTCAACACCTACAACAATTTTCGGAGAGAACTAGCCAGTTGCAAAGTGAAAGAAGGAGCAAATCAGGGAGTAAATCATGCAGAAGAACTAACCAGTTGCGGAGTTAAAGAAGGAGAAAATGAGGGAGTAAATCATGCAGAAGAACTAACTAGTTGCGGAGTAAAAGAAGGATCAAATCAAGGAGTAAATCATGTAGAAGGAATCTTGCATGTAGTCCCATGCTCTAACTAAGAGTCCGCATGTAGGTGTGTAATCCTTCTAACACAGAGCATTCATCATATAAAGTTATCTCACAGTAAACAAAAACAACAAATATTTCTGCTCACCATTGCAAGATTTCTGTAAGCACTATTTATTTCAGGAGTGGAGGAGTCCTTATTAACCCCAAGAATGGAATAAAATGATGTAATCTCCATGAGTCACATGTACTGATTTTGAATTAACATGATTATATGAAATACATTCTATGGCAGAGAAATGAATCTCCACTGTAGAAAATCAAATCATATGATCATATATATCCAAAACATCTGGCTTCATCACATTACATAACTAATGTTAGGGGTCCAACTATATCTCGACACTTCTATCAATTTAATGGAGGGTTACTTCTATCAATTTAATGGAGGGTTCTTTATAAGTTGCAACAAAGCAACCCCTGAGACAATGCAAGAAGATCAAAACTTAATTCATTGCAGGTTATGCTTATCCCCATCCACCTAAAAAGTAAAAGGGTTTGTAAAGATCTAAAGGCTCCATTTTGGTTCGAATTTGGAATGTGTAGATATTATGGTGTACGAAAAGCAAACAAAACCTTTCCAGTGCTTATTTCGGCTTACAGAGTCAGTAAAGATTGAACATGTCAAAGTAGAATTAACAGTATATATTTGAATATTTTGTCTTCAGAAATTTTGTGATCCATAATGTGGTGGACATATCCTAAAGGTTTGACACTGGAGAATGAATGAGCGACATTATGTGGTTATGTGGTCTTCAAGCAACCAATAATCTGTGGGAGTATCAGGAGTAGCGACAGATTCAATAGGAATAATCCCAATAATGGAGCCCTGGTCGACACACTACCATATTGGAATATTTGTTAGCAGCAACCACATAACGTGACACAATTAAAATCCTCTTCATTGGCACTAAAGACAGACTGGTTAGTTTCAGAATAATCCAGAACATTCCCAAGAGCTATCGTACTGCTTGAGTGGCAAATCAAAGAAATTTAGTTTGTTATTTTTTTTAATAAAAATAATTATATTATTCTATTAAAAAACCCATAGTTGACGTAAAAAAACCACTGTCTACATGTTACACATTTTGGAATTTTTTATTTTATTTTTGTTTCATTTTTTTTTTAAATTCACAGGGATTAATTGGGAATCACAAATTTTAGTTGTGAATTCCCTACATTTGAAGTGTTGGAGGGATTTTTCATAGTTCTAAATCAATACTTATAATCAGAATTCCCATAGTTTTACCTAAGAATACTGAATCCATATATAAAATTAAAAATATATTCTAAATAAAATAAAATCATAATTAATTGAAAATTATTTTACCAAATTTTAATTCACCATTCCAACCTATATAATATATACTAATTAAACTGAAAAAAAAAAAAACAACCATCACTAAAGTTAAATTTTAATTGGCCATTCAACCTATATAATATATAATACTTAAATTGAAAAAAGAACCATCACTAAAGTTAAGATCTTTGGATCTCTCAAAGTTACCTTGCTTATTAAATTTTAACCACACATAAATATTGAACACAAATACACAAAAAAAACTAATTTTACAGATAAATGGAATGTATAGTCCATCACAACCTTTAGCAGCAACCTAAATCATTTCGTGGGTCATGTTATCTCAAAATCAGGCCCTGGAAGGTTGCAGAACAGGAAGACTTCAAGTAACTGTTTCAATCCTACTTTAGGCTGAGGCTTAGCCTCCCCAACCTGAGAGGGCTCTCTCAAAGGATTAAAGGTTTTTTATTTTGATCAAGATGGCTAACTCTTGTGAAACAAATAAAAATGAAAATGGTGGAAACACAACTAACAAGTATCCATTGGGCTTATGGAGTCATATATGATTCAGTATTAACAGTAGGGTTGGCTTTGCATAGAAGTCAAGGCATTCAGATTTCAACATATGTAGAGCACACCAAACATATAGAAGCAGTTTACGAGTATATGAAGGAAATTAGAGCACTGTTAGCGATTTCTAAGTAATCACATACTCATAACACTGTAGATAACATGAAAAGACAACAAAAGAAACTCATCACACTGAACTCTTTATGATTCTTGAGAAGCATGAGCCAGTACTGTATTACCAAAAAAAAAACAGAGCCTTTACAAAGCCAAATATCAGAGCTTTTTTACATAAATTTCCAACCCGTATTACATTGCTCTTTCTCCTATATATAGAGCTCTTCTACCTAACTGAGATTCCTCCTAAAGCATGAGGGGAACTCGAATTCTCCTTATCATGACACCTATTGACATATTAAACTAACTATTAAAAGCAACTTACTACTAATTGACAGCTCTAGAAACCTAAAACAATTAGGATTCTAATTCTACATCATGCTGAACATAGCATTTATTACAATCAAGATTCGTTCTCTAACAAGTGGTCTCCTTCATCTTGGCTTGGTGGATGTTTAAAGCTGCCTGCTGGCCCTTAATGTCTCATATCCTTTACAGCTGCTGAGAAGTAGGAAACTGTCCTTGTTCTTATGATTTTGGTTTCCTCAAAGACATTCGAAACCAATTAACCATGATGATCTTCTTTAATTACCCAACAATCTATTTGAGTGCCACGTTCTTTATGTGCTATAAGCCGTTCCCATATACATGTGTGATGACAAAACCTTTCAAAAAGATTTTCCACTTTGCCAATCATGCTAAATGATCACCACTATTCATGGCTAAAGCCCCTTACTCCCCTGATCACCTTGACAAGGTTTTCTTGCAACTTTTCAAGAAACAGATATTGCTCCTGAGGAAGAGATACAATGACACCAATAACACCATTCACTGTTCCAAATATAACTGTAGGAATCTAGCTAGATTCTGAATCTGGCAGACGCATAACACGAGATCCATGCCTAATAAGATACAACAAACTCTCCTAAGTGGTATTCACCTACAACTTCCAATTTTCCTCTCTCTTCATCAGTTACAGCATCGCTACTTTTCCTCACCGTAAAAAAAGGTTGAAATTGTTCTCTGCTTCAAGGTATAAAATGTATTCGCAAGACCTAACAATGGATATCCTGATTTTACTGATTTTGTACCATCAACTGACTGCCTTGGAGAAAAATCACTGTGACCATCCTCATCAATCTTCGGTGGCTCTAATGTCAGAGTCGAATCCCAGAATTTATGCATGTTCATGCTCCAAAAATTCAACACGGAAGTACTTTTTGACTGCCGCATTCTGTGTTTATTGTTTGCCTGCTTGTCCAACTGACTCCACCTCGACATTCTTCCTTCGTAAATTAAGACGACGTGCTGCACCTGTAGCAGAAGCAGCTTGACTCAGTTGTGCTACCTGGATACCAAGGCTTTGTTCCTTGGACATGTACTTCCCTGCCAAATGCCAATGTAGAGTCACAAGTTTCCAATTTGAAGTTAAGCGCGATGTGCTTTGCCCAGTAATTCTAAATCCCTTATTCGCAGATGGGTGTGTTGGAATACCAACCTTTAATAGACAACCTTTAGGAAATAGATCGTTTTCAATATCTTGTACTACAACATATGTTAAAGGCAGACATACTTCCACTGCTTCCTTGAAATCACTGTCGCTGCTCTCATATTTTTTCCAATTCAAAGATATTGCAATAGAGGGAACCCCTGACATGAGAGCTTCCCTTGCACCTACAACAACGCCAAAATAAATGATGTGATATCCACAGTTGGATCCCTTGTTGATTCCACTAATTACCAAAGAATGCTTCTTCCAAGGAAAGAGTGCTCCAGATAAACCTAATAAAACACAATCTGCTGGGTACCAGAAACCTCATAAGCTGTAGCCCCTTTGATGCCAACAGAGCTTGCAACCAGCGTCTGATGAACTGATAACCAATGCCCGCTTCTAGATTTATCTGATTCAGGAGCGCATACATGAACATTGAAGCGAGCTCCATTGACAAGAGCTCTGACAAGGCATCTGAGCCCTCGAGCTTCTATTCCATCCTCACTAGTTACAAGAGCAATGGGCCTTAAATCCTCATTCCTCTCTAAATCTTGATTGCATGTCTTCTCTTCAGCTGGAGCCTCGATCTTAGCTTCTTCTTCTTGGTGTTTTTGTTCTTCTTCTTCTGGGGGTTTTTCTATATTTCTGTTCCTCAAGACATTTGCAAATTAGAAACAAAGGAAGGTGGCAAGAGCCCGTTCTTCCCAGAAGTCATACTGCCGGATTGATCATAAATCAAAACCAGAATCAGAAGTTTCGGTCTCTAATAGAGAATTTTCAAATTTGGTTTTGGATGGAATTCCCGATTTGAATAGTACAAGCAAGAATCAAATTTGGAGGTTACAGAACATGCGTCAAGACCGACATGTAAGACCTTGCGCATGCTATCCCCATAAAATTCTTGTAGAAGTGGTAATGCCTTCCAGATTTCTGAACCACAAGAAAGTTGTTCCCCATTATCAATACTGAGAGCCTCCCTAGATATCTCTTCCCTGGAGTTTTCTTTGATTGCTCTGATACCATTTCGAAAAGCCTAGTTGAACGACCAAAACCGTAGAGCAAAGTACAACTGCAAACATGTGCCAGTACCAGGACACCTAATGATGAGGATAAGCGGTTGGATATGATAGATGAAGTGTATAAGCTGACAACTATTGATGAAAACACAGTGGATTTTGGTAAATATGACAGCTAGGGTGAGATCGACTATGGATCGGCACGAATTCCCGATTTCGTAGCACAGTTAGTGCAAAATCGGTGTTTTGCGCTACGAAATCACCTAGATCAGATTTCTGTGCTATGAAATTTGAAATGAGTTTAGACATATGATATGCATGTGAGATATGAGACCAATTATAGACTAAAACAGAGAATTGACCCCATGTGACATACTAACAAGACTCTTAACCAGACTCTAAAACAAGATGAAAAGACTAGACCCAAAACTCACACCTACCCTTTGACAAATTTAAAAAATTGATGTTCAGAATTTAAAATATTTTTTCTTGAGTGATAACAGGTTGTTTTTGTGAATGGGTCAACGCTTATTTTATGAATTTAGTGATAAAAAAATTTTATCCATCCTTGTTTTCCTTGAACAAGGGTTTCAAACATTTGAACATCATTATAGAGGGATAGGACAATACAACCAACTTGGTGATGATGTCGACCTTCAAACCAGAGTGAATTTTAAACTGTGTAAAGTGATTTCTTTAATGTGGTATTTTTATTTCTATCTTTGTAAACATGCCATTTTTAAAAGACGTTTTCTATATGGAATTGGCTGGGCAAACATTGTTCAGCCAAGCCAATCTCCTCATTCTATTTTCATCATTCCAACCCATAAAAATCAACACGTGGAACCTTTTATCAATGTTTCTTGGTTGTCCTCATTATCTCCGGCGAGCCTGAAGTATATGTGGAACTGACTGAGGGGACCTGACAAATAATGTGAGTGCTATATGTCGTGGCTTTTCTCAGCGACCTGACAAATTATGGGGACCTGACTGAGTGGACCTGACAAATTATGCGGCGCTTGTTTTAACTATTACTTAATGATGCAGAATAAGGAATTACTGCAATCGCATCTTCTCACAAAATGGACTTAACAGAGAATAATGAAAGTGTTCCATTTGCAATTCAAATTAATCTTGTTGGAGATGATGTCCAGTGCTAATGTCGTTGAATGGTCCTCCTCGGAATCAAAATATAATTACATCGATAGAGAGGTTTCTTTTGACAGCCTGAAGGCGGGCTTCATATTTTGCATATTTGAATCCTCAAAATGGTGAACCAACCATCATCTTCTCAGCTGAGGTCCCAGTCCAGTGCTTGTCAAGAAAATATTTCTGGCAATGACAACCCTGTTCTCTGTAGTTAATGAATGGAAGCCTTCTCGGGACAAAGACTTTGTGACCCAAGTTATACATACTTGGATATATGAGTTATGTTTAAACTTGTTGTGAAAACATGTTGAACATATTGAGACACTGGAAGGAATTCTTGATTCAGCCAAGAACATAATATGTACTTCTTTATGTGCATTGCGTAAAATGACTCCTTGGACCTATGGATTATTCATTACAGGGTCTCAAACACAAATTTTCATTCCAGACTGCTCTCTTATACCAGAGAAATATCTTACCAAGCTCATTGCATAATGTTCAACAACTAATCTAGAGGAACTGCAATTAGGCATGTTAGAACGTGCTTTTTCATATTTTTTACTACAAGCTACCGTTTCTTGTTCCTCTTCAAGCTTTCCTTGCTTAACTTGCCTCTCTCTGAAGGGTGCATATCACCTATCAGATGTTGGATTGAGATTATTTTCAGATGGCTCATTTTCTAAGTTTTGTTGATTTCAGTCAATGCTCATTATTATCTGTAGCTGGCATTAATACTCTAGCTGACACTTTGGCTCTATTGATTAAGGAATTACATCTAGAATGGTACCAACAGGTAGAACCCTTCAAACTTTCAACTGTATCCCACTGAGCCTGTTGAGGGGGAAAGTTCTTTAAAGGCATACTTTCAAGCATATGAATTTGTGGATTTGGTTGATGAGTCTGATCAAGAAACCAATAGCTTGCTGAGTAAAATTGTAGATAGTCTATTCGAATCCTTGAGCATAGTATCTCGAGAGTCCACAGATATCACAACTATGCAATAGGCAGTTGAAGCAATCAATAATCTCGCAGAAGAGAGTAAATATTAGGCTGAGGTGATTGAAAATGGAGAAGACTTTGTGGAATGGAAGAAGGTAGTGGTAGGGAACACGTCTTACAAATTGTTCAAGAGTATAGATTGCACATCTAGTGAATTTAGGGAACTATTGGATGAATTACAAAGCTCATTAGCAGACATTCTTGGTGTTTGCATGCAGAGAGTGGGACCTACATTGGTGGAGAGCTGCAGCAAATGGGAAATTGATCTGCATGAAAGGAAACTTGTGGACGCAATGTACACAGTGGGGAATCACTGGAACAACGACAAACACAGAATTGAGCATGGTATAAGTTAGCTATATTGGCTTTTTCATATTAATTTAATTTATGTACCTTGTACTTTGTGGGCGATCTATGCAAGTCTTTCCCTATATAATATTATTAGTGAAGTGAGTCCTATTACAATGAGAGACCCAAATATTGAATTGGGTGCATGTACCTTGTACTTTGTGGGCGAGCTATGCAAGTATTTCCCTGTATAATCTTATTAGTGAAGTGATTCCTATTACAATGATAGACCTCCATCTGTTTTAAGTTTGGCAGTTTTTTTTAATTTATTTTCTTATTAAATTTTTTTATTAATTATTGGAATAATAAGTTTGAACTATGAAAGATATATACATAAAAACCAAATTTAAATAATACAAATGAAAATTTAATTAAAAAAATTACCTCATTCCAAAAAAAATCCAAAATATGTCATTTTCTTTTAAAGATTTGGACAGTAAATGTGTATTTTTTTAACAGTAATAATATGACACGATATATACAAAAGTTGAAAATACAATTGCAAAAATGAGATTTTCACAATAGATGTGTATTCATTTCAATATCATTACAATAATGATATGACACAATATATACAAAATCTGAAAATACCATTGTGTCAAAGTATCGCACGTAAATTGTGTCGATATATAAAATATCTTGGAACATTCCAAGGAAATCCCAAATTTTGAATTTAATACTCAGACGAACCACAGAGACCTCTAATATCACCTGCAAAACTTGTGTCATCCATTTTCTTTCTCAGTCATTCTTCCCTAATTAAGCAATGCATGTTACTGGGAACTTTTATACATCCTGCAAAGTGGGCTCATCCATTTTTTTCCTATGTCACTATTTATAAATAATTTGTTTATAGCTGCAAAATATATTTAAATTTGGAAATTAATATAAATATATTTTATTTTTGAACTTATTATGAAAAAAAACAAATTTATAAAATTACATATATCTTTTTAATTACACTTTAAAAATTGTTTATACTTTGAAAAATTTAATGGTTTTCAATGCAATTTGCATTTAGAACAATATCTCAATACATAACAAATATGCAGTGAATATTCATTTATATTGATTCTTAACACACCACATGATCCATATTTAAACAGGAACACAACAAATTACATATATAACCATAAATACAGAGATGAAACAGAAATATTGCTTCACTTCATTAATGTAAAATACTGAAATATGCTTACAAACATAAATGTTATCACTCAAAATTTTCTCTAGATTTGTTATGAAAGAAATGATATAGGTAACCACAAACCCACATTTGAGATTAGGATCTAGCCTCCCTAATGCTCAGAGAGGTCTCTCTCTTTATGATTTAACTTCATTTAGTTAATCAATTTTAGGCTAGTTGTTTAAGCTCTGATTGGGTTTTGATTTTGATTTGGTGGTGGAATCACTAACTTATATGGATAGAGGGATGCATTTTACCATTGGGCTATGGGGTCAAGAGTCAAGAAAACAGGACTGAATCAAGGTCTAAAGATAGTGTTTACAAGGCAAGGTAGCTGAGTGAATTCAAATATTTTAGGTTGGATGGTGAAGTGGTTTTCAATCGGGGTCAAGGAGCAATTAAGGGTTCCTCAAACGTATAATGAAGGAAATGGTAGGGGTCAATCGAAACTAGGGAGAAATGAAGGATTCCCTACTCTGGATATCAGAAGAAAACATTAAAATGATTAATTGTTCAAGACAGAGTGTACTTAAACAAATTCTGTAATAAAATTCTAGTTATTTCATTCAATTTAGATAACATGCAAGTTTGTGAAACACTTAAGAAAATAAAAATTTGACAAAAGGAAAATACTTCTCTTAAGTGGCCCAACACATGAATCCTGTAATGCAATTTCTTTATTACTCAGTCTAGTCTGCTGACTTGAAAAATTGGTACAATGAACCCTCAGGTTTCAGATCAATACAACTATAGAAATGTCTAGCAATCCACCCTCTATACTTCGAATTATGAAGTATTTATACAAAAACTTATTACAAAATATCCCAAACTGTTTTGGGAATTAATCTAGGAAAAAGAAATATCTTCATGCAAGAAGATAAAGACAGATATGTAACTGCTGCAATCTGTCCTTGTTTATTAGGCTCTGCTATCAGATCTTTTGTAATATTTTCTCATTTGTTGTTTGTCTTCTACACTGACTATTCTTTTTACTTTTCCTTTTAACTGATACTCTTTCATCTGATACTCTTTGACTAGGCTAACCTGTTGCTTTTCTTTTACTGCTCTGTATTCACTTTTACCTTGCAATTTCACAGTAGATCATTTAATTTTTCCCAAGTCTCTGTATCTGGTAATTTGATATTTACCATTCTTCTGTAGACTTCATCTGCTTCTGTTTATTTTGCAAAGGTGGGCTTGTTCACAAAAAGGTGTTTTACCTCATGTTGGAGGTAAAATAGGTTCTCAAATGTCTAGTACAGAACCTTTCCTATAGGCATCCCCTTCATAAAATAATTATTGTCTTGATCTCTTGCCACCTCTCTCATTTTCCTTTTATAGTCTACATGTGGCATTAATCTGTCATTTATTACCAAGGGATTTGGCAAACCTTCCTGCCTCAAAGCATCAAATTTAACAATGAACCTGCCTATAGCGACCTCCATGGTTTGGCATTTGTCCTCAAATTGCATCATTAAATTCCTCTTGGCGAGCACTTTCTTCACCTCTAGTATGGTGCCAATTCTGTCAGCTATGTCCAGCTCCTGCAATTCATATTTATTTTTAGAGTTAAGGAATTGGGTTATTCCTGAGGCTTCTTCTGGAATGTCTCCAAGTTTGGCTTTAACTCTCTGAATTGCTTCAGTAGCCTCTTTGACTAAATCATTTTGTTCAAAGATGACTTGTATAGATGGCCAAATATCATTGATAGAGTCAATGATTAGCCCATAGTTGTTCTTTTGCTTGGGTAGGTGGCTCCTTCAATGTTAACCCTTTTTTCAAATTCTTCATCCTCTTAGTCAACCTGTTTGACTTCTGTACTTTATTTTTGTGCATAATTTGGGCCAGTTTATTCTCATCCTCTAGAATCCTTATTTTTTCATTGAGTCTATTTATTTCTGTGGTTTGAATGGACATGTATTCCATGGCTTTGACCAGTTTACTTACCTCATCACTTGGCTGAATTGCTCCTGTTGCTGACGTAGATGTTGTTGCAGTTGGAAGTGTTGTAGCTAGTGGAGCTGTGCGGGCCAATCAAGCTGCCAAAGTTGATGGAACTGTTATTGTAACTGCAAGGATAGAAGTGGCAGTGGCTGTCTCAAGGCTGGCATGTTTCAACTATGTTAAACTATCCAATTCCTTCTCCATTTCTTTCAATTGATCATTTAATTGAAGAATGAGCTCCATCATTTCCTCCTACAGGGTTTGGCTTTCTAGGACCTCCTTGGTCTGTGGATGTTCTCAATGAGGCAGCTTCAGTTGTTTCTTCAAAGCAACAATATCCTCATTTTTCTTTTTTATCAATTTTTCTGCAGTCTTGACATCACATGGATTATATCCAATCTTAATCACCAAGTCTTCCAGTGACTTGATTCTATTATCCTTGGCATGTGAGGATTCCTTTTCTAACTTAAGCTGTGTTGTGATGTTATCCAGTGAGCTTTGAATTTTCTTCACAGTCATTGCTTTGCTAGTCATGGTGGAATAAATCATTTCACCAGCCTGTTTATGGAATTTGATTTGGTTAATAAGGTGAACATCCCCAGCCAAAACTTCAAACTTTGTTCTCCTGTAGTCTGCTAATGATTTGGGCTGCTAGAATGTACACTGCATGAATGTCATTTGCATCTTACCAGTCTTAATGTCAAAGGCTGACATTAATCTATTTTGATTAGCAGGTGTTTGTTTGAAGTACTGGGCATAAGTTTCAGCCTTTAATGCCTCATTCCTCAACTTAATTTCCTTGTACTTCTTTTTTATATCTTTCTCTTTATCCATAGGCTTGTTGGATGAAGAGACTTCAATGCTATGTTGTTTTTCAATGATAAGAGTGTTTGAGGTGGAGGGTTGATGAGTTTCCTCTAAAACTGTTGGACCTTTACTTTTTCCCACCATTGTGTCAGTATCGGTAATTTCAACTATCTTAATGGTGTCTTCTTGCTCAGTTACACGATTAAGCTTGAGCCTATTCCTGTAACTGATCTCAAACCTATCATCTATGGTGTCCACCCCAGAGCTAGAACCTTCTTCCCTGGTTCTTTTCATATTTCTATCCTCATTGGTTGGATTTTGTAGAATGGGAGTAATACTCATATGTTCTTGTAGGGTTGGAACCTACAGAAAGGAACTAGTATCAATCTGCTTTTCTACATCTATTAAATTATTCTCCACATCTATTAAAGTGTTCTCCAACCATTCTGACTAGTTGGAAAATCTATCAATGTCTGGCATAGGCTCATGTATGAAAGGACTCAATTTGAATTTAAGCCTTAGTTTGTTTATGACTCCATTAGGGTCATACTGCCACATGAAACTGGTTTTGAAGTTCATCTGCTGTAATATTTTCTCTGCTTCTTGTCTAGCTTCCCTGTTATTACAAATAAAAGGGCCCAATTGGTTTTTCATTTTAAAACGAGTCTTCTTCCTAGTTGATAGGAAATTAACTTCATCAGAGTTTATGATTTTCCTAAAATACTCTAATGAAAATGTCTTCATGGGGAGGTATTTGGGCAACTTATATGGAATGAGTTGGCAGCCATATATCCTGATTTCTGTGTGGCCCTAGTATAGATACTAGCCTCCCACTCTACTGTTCTTAGCCAACTGTAAAATTGTCTTAATCTCATCATTGATCCTAGGTTGACAGCTACTGGTTATCATGTTTACAACTAGATGAACAAATGAATCAATGAACTCTTTATAAGAAAAAACAATGGAATATCTTTGGATCAATGGTGTCCAAAAGATGACAGATCTTGGATTTCCCTTGGTGTCTAACTTTTGGATGCTGACTGGAAACTTGTCTGACTAAAAGTATAAGAACATGTGAAACAATACTGATGAATATTTGAACACTCTCTCATTTGGTAATCTGATAAACTGTTCATGGATTCTGTCTACTATGAACTGAGCAAAGTTGTAAACTGTAGCAAGAGGCTTTCCTAGGCAAAATATAGAAAGGAAAGCAAGAACAACCTCATCCACATGTCATCAATGGTGTACCCTAGAATGAAAGACAGCATGGTTATAATTTTTCTCCCTCTCTCAGAGTAAATGGTGGAAACATATGAAGGACTATCTGTATGAGTATGAGACTCCTCAACGATGAATGTTTGAAAGATCTGAGCTTTCTTGGGAAGGTCTAGCTTGGTGTAGAGTTCAAGTAAGCCTTCAATGGAAGGTGGGGTCTCATTTGGGCCTGGCTGGATCTCCAACATATGACTTATTGACTTTGCAGTAATAGTGAATAAAACCTGTTGGTCAGGGGATATTATGGCTCTTTGACCGGGAACATAGCAAGCTTGGAAAAAGTGGATGATTTCCGGGAATAGGTGTACCTGTGGGAACAAGTACTTGGGAAAATTTGATTCCCATAGGTGAATGTCATCATTCTGGTTAAGGAATTTATCTTTACTCCAACAGTGGAGTTTTAGTAGGTGGTTAGGGGAAGCAATGTCCTTGATTTGAAATTCTCTGTTGGCCAATGGTAGGTGGTCAATATTGAGGTGAGGGGTTTGCAGAGGTCTTACATCCAGAGAGCTTTGGGAAGCCATAATTTGGTTTATTCAATGGAATTACTCTTTCTGTGGCCTTAGGAGTAAGGTCGAAAGGTCTGGAACAATGGGGAGGGTAATTATAGTCTAAAGAAAATGGATTTGGATGCACAATAAGTTTTCTTCAGTCTAGCAAGGCTCTTTAATTAAGTTAATTAATTAACCTTTGATAATTACTATGTATAACTCAAATTTATAGGGTCGTTCTGCTTCTTTCAAGAATACATAGAAATTGACGATTTGGTGCACAAACAGGGTTCTGTGGTAATAGCAGAGGTTTCTAAGGCTTCAATTGTCAATTCGCTGCTTCAATTTGGTTTCTGCAGTTTCTTTGGGTGGCAAAATTTGGTAAAAGTGGTTGCACAAAGGTTCAAGGTATCAGAATTGGTTAACAGAGGTTTTTAGTGAAAAAAAGTGAAAAGATGAAAAAAGGGGCTTTTTCGGCCTTTTAACCAATAACGGTTACATTTTGGCGCAAGACTTGGCGAATGAACAGTGGGTAGTTTTCGTTTATGCGGGGAGGAATTTTTAGGCCATATCGCATCACTTTTGGGGGGGGGGGAGTATTTTTCGCGAGGACGCAATATAACCTGGTGCCGCCACATAGCAAAACAGTGCTTGGCCAAAACTGCGAATCTCGCGTGCTCTTGGACCATTAAATGTCAGACGATGAATCTACGGGATATGGATATGTGCCGTTGGATTTGAAGGTGGGAGATCAGAGGGATATCATGCAATGAATTTTCACGGAAGGAGCTGGGATGTGGTTGGAAGGGCACGTGATTTAATTACAATGAAACACGATTAATTTGGAAAGTAATCACGGGTTTGTAATATAAGTAATGGGTTAATAGAGGTGGGGACAAGGGGTTTATATGGCAGAGGTTTTAACTATACACCAAGGTTTGGTGAATTAAAATGGTGTTGAGGAATTTATAATGTGGGGAATTATAGAGCGAGACTTTAGGAAACAACTTAGGATAAAGGATTTAGTGGGTTTTTAAGGGAAAAATGGGAAATTAATAAGGGTGGAATGTATTATTTGTGATGGGAATGGGTTTGATAGTTAGGGAAAGGGATTTTGGGAAGGGGGAGTGATTTTTGAAGGGTAAGGTCTAGGAAAATGTGTGAAACCAAGGGGCAAAAGGTCAAAGTGAGGGGAAGGGGTTTTTACAAGTGATGAAGGGATAATGAGAGAAAATTAATAAACTAAATATGTGGAGGGTCTAGTGAGATGAGGGGAAATTAGTAAATAATATTTAATGAATGTCGTTTCTCTTTGACAATTCCTCCTACACATGAAACATAAGATTAAGCATGATGAAAGTGCTTTTTGACTTAGCAAACTTGTGCACTTGTAAAACTTTTTCTACCTACCCTTTATTTACCCTAGAATTTTCTCTTCATTCATTAGGTGCATTTGAGCTTGCTGACCCTTCATTTCTTTTTCTTTTGATAAGAAAACTATCTAATTCTAACCTTATAACTTCCAATGGCTCAGATTAAATTGATGAGCTCATTATTATTCTCTACCTAACTACTAACCTGCCAAGATTAAACAGTTTGGCTAGATATTTATTCTCTATCTATCAACATGAAATTTAAAGCATGAATGAGTCAAGATTAAACTATTTGGCCATCATGGATTGTGGCATTTTTGAAAAGCTGCACACAATCTTATTTTTCAAAGTAATGTAAAAAGTAGTGGCATTTGAATTTGTACACTTTCATGATCTATTATTATCTCTTTTTGGGGTTCATAGTTTTTATATATTTTTTATCTTTTTCTTTCTTTTAGTCCTTTGATTATTCTTTTAGGACATACCCTCTTTACATTTTTTAATTTTAATATGGGAAAACATTTTGCAGAAAACAAAGTATGTACAATATTACAAGACTAACTATAGCCAATTGAAACTTATGAATCCTATTATTATAGGACCCTAACATTAGCTCCACATGGGAATGGCATTTCCTGGTGAAATGTCAAGAACATTAAAATTAGTAGCCTTTGAAACTTTGACTGTGGTTGCCTTGTAACTGATCCTTTGTGATCTGCTTTATTCATACATATGATGGTACACCTTTCAAAGCTCGGGGCCTTCCCTTCGGGCTTCAAGCTCAAAAAATTACCATCCAATCCAATCTAAACTTTGCAATGTTATATACAATGAGCAAAGTAAAAAAATGAAGTAATGTTAATCTATGGATAAGTAGTGCTTCAGCATTCTACCATTGATTGGTCCTCCTAGTAGTTCTGTTCCATCTAACTGTCTCAAGAAAAATTCATTGTTTCCTCTAAAACCATACATGATATAAGGGCCTTGCCATAGGAAATTGAATTTACCATGTTTACCCTTTTCTTCTCTTCTAGAATCCCATTTGAGTACTTTATCAGCTATGTAAAAATCCTCAGCTTTGGTTTTCTTGTCAATTTTTTATTTTATTTCATCCTGGATCACTTTTGATTTGACATAGACTTCTTCTCTAGTTTGTTGCAAATGTATTGTCTGATTTATCCTCCTTTGGATATCATTTGGTTCTACCGGCAACACTTGAATCATTTTCATCACTAGTACTCCTAAATAGGATGGAAAAACAACATCCATTCCATATACTAGTTGGTAAGGAGATGTACAAATGGATTTTTTGGTAGTTAGTCTGTCTACCCATAATGCATTAACCAACTTTTCGTTCCATGTCTTCTTATTGTCTTCTAGCAGTTTCTTGATAATATTGACAAAGCTTTTGTTTGAGGATTGTGCAAGTCCATTACCTTGAGGATAATAGGTAGTGGAATGGCCAAGGGTAATGTGATATCTGTTACAAAATTCTACCATTTTATTGGATTTGAAAGCAACGACATTACCAGTAATAATATTTTGGGGGCATCCAAATCTTGAAAGGATATTGTTCTCAAGGAATGAAATGATGACAGAGTCTGTCGCTTGTCTAGAAGGGATGGCTTCTATCCATTTAGTAAAGTAGTCAGTGGTTGTCAAAATCCATTTATGTTGGGCTGGGGAGGATGGGTGGATTTCCCCAATGAATTCCAAACCCCATTGTTGAAAAGGCATTTCTGTGGAGATGGGTTTGAGAGGTAATTGTAAGAGTTTCCTTTTGCCTTCAAATATTTGGCAGTTGTGATTGGAGGTGTGGAGTACTAAAGAAGGTATGTTTTTGGTAATTATTTCAGCATCTTTTCATTAGAACTTACAAACCTTTTGCATCATGAACTAGGAAAATGATAAGGAATTGTAATAAAAACTGTGAGATTAATGTGCAAAGCGAAAACACTGACAATTGTCATTTTCTTATGCAGAAAGAAGGGAAAACAAAAGACTGTCATTCCGAAGGAAAGAACAAGGCCGGGTTAACTGCTGTCCCTTTGAAGGGGAACTGTATTCAAACAAGGCAAAACAAATCAAAGCGAATCAGCCCTGGAAAGGAAGTGGAGATATCGGCTCGGCGCAAGAAGGAAAAGAGATAGCTGAGGACTAATGGTTCAACGAATCCCTCAGGATCCTTTGATCCTGAGGGATCGCTGCTTTAACTATTTTTGCACCTAGACATCTAAAAGAGGCAGCACTGTTAGCTCAAGGGGCCGAACGAGTCTGTTATGTTTTATGTAATTTCTATCAAGATTGAAACTTTGCTCATCAAGTGTCGTTGAGAACTGATCTACTGTAATTCTGCCTTATGCATTAATATAAACTTGGTTGTTGTTTCATCTCTGAGTCTGGAATAACTTCAAGCGGTGTACCCCTGGAGGCTAAGGGCCCAGCCCTGGAGGACACTTGCTCCTGTACTATTACGTTTGGTTTATGCGTGGATTGCTTATCAGCGTTATTTGGTAATCTGATATGTTTTGTTAGTTTACATCACATGCTCTGTTATGTTTATTTATTAAAGTTTCTGAAGACAGAACCATTGTATTAACTTTGCAACGTATTACTGTTCTTTTAAGCACTAATATAATATCGTCGGTCCTTACAGAATATTGTTGTTGTTCAATTACAGAGCCTTTGTGCTGTGCACTTATTCATTGATATGACGGAATTCATCTTAGCGATTATGTTCTTTGCAATTGTTGGATCTATAAACATTGTTGTTCCATTATGAAACACGGTTGTAATCTTTTATAACTGAGATTGATAACTATTTTACCAAGGTCATGTTACTATTAAGGTGTGCCATGTGCATATATGGTTTTCAAAGCGCTGTTCTATAATTCATCATTAATCAGTGTTGTTCCATTTTGGTGTGTTGTTCAATTCATCCTTAAGAGTGAAGGATTGCCATTTGATTCCTGTAGGTCATGATTCGTGCATTTGATCTTGTAGACTAAGGTGTTACTGCTTGTTAGACTTAGTTGCTGTTACAGTTTCCTATTTTCCGTTCCATTTCAGATTTGTTGTTCTATTCCTTAATTGCTGTCCCATTTCTTATCTGTCATTCCATTTCCTGTCATTTGTTATTTTGGTGTGAAGAACGATCCATGGCTGTAGTGAGCATTGATATTTGTTGTTCGGCTCCCAGATCCATGATCTGTTCTCTGATTTCTTTTAGTTCAATCAGTTCACAAAGGGATGAGTTACTGCTAGTGAACCCTTGACTGATAAATTGCTTAGTTTTCTGAATGTGTGGTTTAGTCTTTGCAATTGGTTTGCTGTAAAAAAGCATCCACTTACTCTTGTATTTTTGAGCACTGTACTACTAGCATTACTCTGGCAAATGATAGCCTCAGACTGAGACACTCTTTGAAATAAAAAAACGTTCCTGGATTGACAAACTAATGTGTGGTAATTAGAAGTGAAAGAGACCCTTTTTATAGCTCGAAATTTTGGCGTCGTTGTCGGGGAAAGAGTGTAGCCATTTGCTTCTTTCCAGAGTAGTGTAAGTACCTGTTAGGGAAGAATTGGGTTTTAAAAATGGAAGGTAAGAACCTACGTGTGGAGCATGTAACAGCCCTGCTCCCCTGCCCGCTTTCCTACAGATTTGCTACTGTTTTGTTTGGGTAGAATCTAGCAGTTGATTTGTGTGCATGACTAAGCAGAAAAAGCCAGAAAAGAATTCCAAACCTCTACCCAAGCCAGAAAAAGCTAAGGGGTCGTGACCCTTGGCCGATCAACCTTCATAGACGAAATCTTCAAGAAAGCAGAATCTTAGCCTTCAATAGGGCCCAAAAAAGTTATTTCTAGACAACCTACTAGTTCCCTTCATGCCACAGGATCACCATCTGTAGCCTTTGCTGAGGTGCATAGTCAAACTGAAGAGCAAGACTTTCAAGAAATTGAAAATTCTACTCCAGAACTATTGCAAGAAGGGAATTTCAGCAATCTTTGTGAAGGAGGAGGAGAGATAGGAGAAATTGAGGAACTGAGGTCTCCTCTTGGGAAAACTCAGCCATTGAACAGCCCAGACAAGGGAAGTGCTGCAAAAATCATTGTTGAAGAAACTCAATCTCCTCAGATATTAGGCACTCTTATTATCCCAGATAGAGGAACTGCTATTAAAACCATTCCTGTTAAAGCCATTCCCTCTCAACCTAGGAATACCCTCCTAGATATCCGAGAAGGTTATAGGCATATATTCGACCAAATGGCTCAAAACCAGCCAAACACCCAAACCTCTACATTGAAATACCCCATAGTGGATACTACAGCAAATGCGCCCATGAAAGCAATCCCTCTTCAACATATCCCTACATTCCACGATCTTACATCAAAAGATCCGGATGCATTTCTATTTGAGTTTGATGTGCTGTGTAGGGGATATGATTACACCACCGACCCCCAGAAACTAAAATTATTTCCCTCTACATTAAAAGGGGCTACCTTAAGATGGTTTATGGGATTAGGTGGCAGGGTTATAAATAACTGGGATCAAATCAAATAATCTTTTCTAAAAAAATATCAGGACTATTGCAGGTCTATGGAACTGAAGGACAAAATATTCCAGATGGTAGCTAGACAAAATGAAACATTAGAGGAGGATGTGGAACATTTTCAGTATAATCTTCAAAGATCTCCTTATGCATCACTACCTTTACCTGATAATGTGTTAAAAACAACATTAATTAGGGGCATGAAGGAACAATGGATTGAAACATTAAATATTATGGGAAAATGAGATATCTATCAGGAAAATTTTGCTAACATTATTGACTTATGTATTAGGATCTTGAGAGGCAGCACAAGATTAAAACCGGCAGAACATGATCGATATGTAAGAGATAATAAAATTTCGACAGAAGGAGTAATGTGTGCAGAAATTGGAAATTTATTGGAAAATTTTAAAACTGATATACTAGGGACGCTAACTACACAACTTGATGTTATGCAGGCCAAGCAGAAGCAAATGGAGGCAGAATAGAATTTGGCAATCTTCTGTCCCCGATGCAGGAAGAAACATAGCCATAAGGAGTGTCCACTAGATGCAGTCCGAACATGTGCCATCTGCAGAAAAGAACACCTTAGGGAAAGTTGTCCCTCACTTCCAGGATTAAAAGCAGTATATAAGGAAGCAGAAGAAGAGCCAGAATCGATGTATTTGCTCAACCAGCGTCGTCAGTGGCAGCTGCAACAATCTGGTATGTTTTAGGACCCAACCTCTTCTTTTCAGTCTTCGCAGTATAATGCTAAACAATATAATATGTGGCAAAGTAAATCCCAGGCCCCATTTCCAAACTGGTCACCTCAGTCGTTTCCTTCATCAACCCCATGGCTGAATCAGGCAAGCCCATCTGGTTGGCCGAATTTTCCTTATACCCCACCATATTGGCAAAGTAACGCATACCCACCACAATGGACTCCCCCTACTTCACAAAGTTTAGCCTGGCAAACAAACTGGCAAAGACCGATGCATCAACCAGTAGGAACTATGCCGCTCCCTCAACTTACACTGTCAGCCTTACAACAAAACCCCCAGTCTAATCTGAGACCGCAACTCCCAGCCCAACCCAACCCCAATCCAAATAACAGACCGGTCCAATCTGTCCAAATAGTAGAATAGGAGCTGATTTAAGGGAATGTAATGATCTTCAGCTAAGAACTGAGCGTATTATTGAAACTGAGGGAGATAAGACAACCCAAGTTGAAAATCAGTTACCTAGAGAACACCTATCACAAGAAGAGGATGTGAACAAACAACAAAGTCATAACCAGGAAACCACATCCTCTCCCCTGTTACCAGAACGATTAATCATACCTCGACCTACACAATATCCTGATTTTGACATTCTGGGAGAATTACAAAATTTGTACATAAAAATTCCATTCCTCCAAGCCATTCAACACATCCCGATATATGCAAAGACTATCAAAGAATTGTGCGTAAAGAAACCAAGGAGGAATGCAGCAAACAATCCAAGAGTCCAAGTAGTTGGCACTCTATCTGACTTATTATCAGGAAAAGAAACACCCATTAAATACGAAGACCCAGGAAATCCAATAGTCACCATACAAATTTATGGTCAAACCTTCCCTAATGCCTTAGTTTATCTAGGAGCTGCAATCAACATCTTGACAACTACCACTTGCCAAAAGCTAGGCATCACATCTGTAGAACCCACTTCTACCTTATCAGAACTGGTTGACTGATCTGTGGTTAGGCCAGAGGGCACACTACATGATGTTATGGTATCTGTTGACTCCTGGGAATATCCGACCGATTTTCTGATAATAAATCCCAAAAGTCGACTTGATGGACACCCATTGATTTTAGGTAGACCTTGGCTTGCAACTGCCGATGCCTATATTGGCTGCTGACAAGGCAATATGACCATAACGAGGGGAGCCAATATCAAGAACTTACACTTATATCCTCCAGCACAAACAAGTGTCATAATGATCAAAACTAATAAGCACCCTGTATCATACCTTACTGACAACATTAGATCTCCATTAACTATACAAGAGGGACTTGATTTTAAAGATCAGACAGAGGACGATGCCATTAATAAATTTATTAGTCAAACTGAATTCAGATCCCACACACAGTGTCACATGATAGAGGCAGCATTCGATAACGAATTAGAAGAAGATCCTCTTAAAGATACACATGATCAAACGATACCTGTTACCTCTGTTGCAAATAGTAAAATTGTGGAAATCGAACCAGGAAAAACCTTAAACATTAATGCCAACCTTACCTCCGAACGAGAAACGAAGCTCATCTATTTGTTGAGGAAATATAAAGAAGCATTTGCATGGGACTATCCTGATATGAAAGGAATTGACCCTCAATTATGTACACACAACATTTACATAGAAAAAGATGCGAGACCTGTTCGCTAGCCTTAGAGGAGACTTAATCCTCATCTAAAAGATGTGGTAAAATTAGAACTTCAAAAACTTTTAGATGTCAACTTCATCTATCCTATCTCCGATAGCAAATGGGTCTCTCCGCTTGTCGTGGTACCAAAAAAGAATGGGAAATGGAGAATTTGTGTGGACTACAAAGAGCTAAATAAAGAAACACAAAAAGACCACTTCCCTCTCCCATTCATTGACCAAGTATTAGACACTTTGGCAGGAAAGAAATTCTTTTCTTCCCTGGATGGCTTCAGTGGATACAATCAGATTCAGATTGCCCCTGAAGACCAAGACAAAACCACTTTTACTTGCCCTTGGGGAACATTTGCCTACAAAGTTCTACCTTTTGGCTTATGCAATTCTCCTACCACATTCCAAAGGGCTATCCTCAACATTTTTACTGACCTAATAAATGAAGGACTTGAAGTATACATGGATGTGTTTACACCGTATGGAGACGATTTCGATCCAGCATTGGATACACAGGAAAAAGTCCTACAACGCTGCATTGCTACCTGGATTTGTTTAAGCCATGAAAAATGTTATATGATGATGACTGAAGGACTTATTCTAGGACACTTTATTTTAGTAGTTGGCATTCAGGTAGACCCAGCCAAAATCCAAATAATTTTTCTTATTCTCACTCCTACCACTCAAACGGAGGTACGCAGTTTTCTTGGATTTTATTGTTATTATAGGAGGTTTATAGAACATTTTTCTCATATTGCTGCACCTCTGTATGCACTAACTGGTAATGTTGGTTTTCTTTGCACAGAAAAATGTGAACGTTCTTTCCAGGATTTGAAGAAGCTTGTGTCCATAGCCCCCTTCCTTCGAGGACCAAATTGGAATTTGCCATTTCAGATATCATCTGATGCCTCAGATACAACCATTGGAGCAGTCATTGGGCAGGAAGAGGATAAAAAACCATACGCAATTTATTATATTAGCAAAAATTTATCCCCTGCTGAATTAAATTACACTGTTACTGAGAAAGAATTTCTAGCTGTAATACATGCTGTCAATAAGTTTAGACATTACATTACTAGATATCATGTTATCTTGTATACAGATCATTCTGCCATCAAATATTTAGCAAACAAGCCTATCACAAATGGTAGAATAACTAGATGGCTGATTTTATTGTAGGAATTTGATATTACAATCAAGGATCGACCTAGAAAAGAAAATCATGTAGCTGATTTTCTCTCAAGAATGCCAAAGCCAATCGATGCAGCAGCGGTTGAAGATCAATTTCTGAACGAGCATCTATTTTCTGTTGCTGTTCAAACACCCTGGTATGCTGATTTTGCCAATTACCTAGCAGTAGGTAAACTACCGAAACATCTAACCCCTAATGAGCGGAAATAGATTATTCAGAGGAGTGCACGATTCTCGTGGGTTGGAGGCTACCTGTTCCACACAAGGACAGATATGCATATCAGAAGATGCGTTCGACAGGATGAAATCTTCGACATTTTAAAAACCTGCCATGACAGACCATGTGGTGGGCATTTCGCCGATCGCAGAACTAGGTGCTGCAAACAGGGTATTATTGGCCTACAATTTTCAAAGATGCAAATAAATTCGTCCAAGCTTGTGACAATTGCCAGAGAGCAGGACGCCCTGGTCAGTCCAATGAGATTCCCTTGAACCCACAGTTAGTCATTGAACCATTCGAACAATGGGCCCTTGATTTCGTCGGACCAATTAACCCACCCTCAAACCAGAAAACATATATTCTAGTGGCAATAGAATATGTCACCAAATGGGTTGAGGCAGAGGCATTGCCGAGAGCTACAGAAGATTCTGTCATACAGTTCTTGTTCCATATATTTATGCGTTGTGGCCTTCCAAGAGATATAATTACAGACGGTGGACCATAGTTTGCTGGAAACAAAATAGCTGCAACACTCAAAAACTATCATGTCCAGCACAAAATCACTACTCCATACCACCCACAGGAAAATGGTCAGGTAGAAAGCATCAATAAAATAATAGAAGCAATCCTAACAAAAACAATTACGTCACATAGACGTGATTGGGTTGCCAGACTACCAAAAGCACTATGGGCTTACAGAACAACATGGAGAAGTACCACTGGTTACTCACCTTATCAATTAGTGTTTGGCAAGCAACCCATTTTTCCCACAGAATTCAAAATCCAAACACTGCGAACAACACAGGAAGTTGGCTCAGATTTAGCTAAGGCACAGATTAATCGATTACAGCAAATCAATGAGCTCGATGAAATCAGGTTCTCTACACTCCAAAACACTGCACTTATCCAACAACAGCGAGCTAAATGGAATGATGCTCTCATCAAAAATATAGTCTTCCACGAAGGAGACTGGGCACTTTTGTACGATTCCAGGTTTCAGGACTTTCCCGGGAAACTTCAGACTCGTTGGTTGGGACCATATGAAATCCAGAAGGTACATGACAATGGTACTCTTACTCTAATCACTATTGACGGTTCTGGATATGCCTTCAAGGTGTATGGCCACCGAGTTTGTCTTTATTGCAAACCACTCACTCGGGAGTCCTTCTGCCAGTAGCTACGCCAAGACTCTGATATGGAAATTTTGGGGGAGGGAGAGAAGTCTTCCTCACCTGTGATTCATTAAGTAATTTACCTCTTTTCACATTTTGTACATAATTTCTTTTGTTTTGTTTTTGTACATATTTTTGAATCAAACGCTTTCCTGTCACTTTTCAAAGCAGCAGCAATGTTATTATTTTTGTTGTTCCTTTTCTCAAAGGGATAACATTTTTGTTCTACTATTCCTTTTTCAAAAGAACATCACCTTTTGGATCAGCCGTAATTTTGCTTTAATTTTGTTCTTTTTCTTTATTTTTTCTTTCTGATGTTCCTTTTCCAAAGGAACAACACTTTTGCTTTTTGCTGTTCCTTTTACAAAGGAACGACACTTGTGTGTTTTGATGTTCCTTTTCCAAAGGAACAACGTTTTCGATTTTTGTTGTTATTTTTCCAAAGGAACGGAATTTGTGTGTTTTGCTGTTCCTTTTCCAAAGGAACAACGTTTCCGATTTTTGTTGTTCCTTTTCCAAAGGAACGACATTTGTGTTTTCTGAACAACATTTTTGATCTTTGTTGTTTCTTTTTCCAAAAGGAACACCACTTGTATTCTTTTTCTCTTCCTCTTAGAAACAACAACATCCTTGTATTCCTTTTACTTATGCTTGCTCCCCTTGCTATTTTAAATTAAGGATTCTTACTGTTCCTGTTCTTTCAAGTCTTTTGGAATACAGTTATGCACTTATGCAATGGATACAAAATCACCAGATACTGAAATTAGGTGAATTATAAAATCGTTGTTTTATAAGAAATTGCTCTGAATTGGTAAAAGGATAGAGGGAAGGACACACTTACCCATTATCTTTTGCTGTCATTGTTTCACTGACTCTGCTCTAATTGGTTATCTTTATCATGTTGGTTCTTTTTAATCCTCTTTGATTATTATTCAGGAATAAGAGCAAAGAGTTTATATTTTCCTATTGAGATGTTAAGACTTCTTCCACCATTCCTACTCTTAAGGAGTGTTGAACCACCCTTTGTGTATAAATGGGATAGTACTTTATGAAAAAGAAAAAAAGAAAAAAAGAGAAAAAAGAGAGCAAACTGACTTGTTTATATAAAGTTGTCAAATGCAGGATAGGGGGTCTCACCGAGAGCCAGCCTACCATGATCATGAGGAAGAAAGTGAAGTGGCATTCCCACTATGGCCACCACACTAGGGATATGGTCCAAAAGTATATCAAATAAAGAACCCTTGGAACAGGAGGTCTCATCACGAGCCGGCCTACCCACCTTTCGCTCCTTCCTCGTGAATGGAATTATGGCTAACTGGTTACCAAGCCAACATAATGGCCTACATTTTGAAATCACATAACACTTCCTAAGCATACACAAAGGATCATGGTTCCATGGGTGAAATAAAAAACTCTGCCGAGGTTATGGACACCTGTCGGCAGCAGAGCACTGTTAATGGTATTGAAGTCACATTATTTACACCAATAGGTAGTTATCAGCACCCTTGTATTTCTTATACCTTAGTAATCAATCACATAAAACGGATGTATATTATTTTCCGAACCATACAATGCATGTAAATCTATTATCACCAATCATGACCAAACAATTGATAATGACCGCATGAGACTCGGTATGTACGACAGATGTCCTATCCTCCCAGCCTCGCATCATATCACAGTAGTCTCTTAAGTATTAAGAGACCCAACTTGACACCTCGATTTCAGTAATCTGCCACTTTTGTAAACATGGCATATTGCCATACAATGTTCCTTTATGACTCTGCTTCATAACAGAATGGCACGTTGCTCCATTATTTGACGGTCGAGATGGCCTATCACATTTCGGGGGGGGGGGAGGTTACGCTCATCATTCCTTGGATGACGTGTCAGACCGCTATTCGGGAAACTGCGTACTTGGGAATAGCACGGCTCAACGATATACTATTTTTTTATTTTTTGCATGACTTGTTGTTCCTAAGCCATTTCCATTGTATACTCTGCAGCATTAGATTTTGAGCGAGTCTTGCGTCTGTCAGCGCCTCTGTGTTTTAACAGAATGAACAACTGTCGTTCCATTATCAAAACCTTGAGATTTTACAGCGAAACCATAAACATGGGAGGAAGATCGATTCGGAGAGAACCGTAGGTGTTAACAGTCTCTGATGCTGCACGGGAAATCCTGGCAAGAGCCGGGTGGCTAACTTATCTCAATCGCCTACAGGAATCCAACGAGACTGTAGCAATTGAATTCTTGCATAATTTGCAAGAGGATCACTCCACGGTGAGGGGGAGACACATAGCAGTCACCGATGACATAATCGCAGAGGTCTCGGGACTGCCAGCCACTGGACCTGTATGGACGCTAAAGAAGGAGAGATTGCAGAAGATTATAGAAACCTTCCAGGAGGAAGGCCAGAGCCTGAAAATTAGAGGAAAGGGGGTTCTACCAGCAGCATTAGGAGAACCGTGGGCGAAATTCGCAAAGACCATTCAAAGCTACATCACCTGTGAAGGAAGAAAAGACGTGGTAATACCACGACACCTTAAAATTTTAGCTGTGTTAAAACAAAAATGCTATGTAAATTTACCTGCATTCTTGAATTCATTACTGCATGATGTTGCACGGAGCATGAAAAAGGAACAACATATAGAATCAGTTGTTAGTCATCATGGGTTGATATGGTTAATAGTCAACCATAGCCTTACCCAGCAGCAGAGCAGCTAGGAAGAGCTAATTGCCATGATAGATGGAGGATTGACCACACCATCCCCAAAACGTAAACATGCCACCAGTACACCTGAGCGTCCAGAAAAACAAAGGAAATCGATGCGACTAGCACGGCTATGAGGGAGGCTGGAGAAGCCCCAAGGAAATACCAGCCAACCGGTAGAGATAGAAGATACAGGGGATGATCAACCCCCACGATTAGAAGGAGAAGACAATGAGAAAGTAATGCAGGAAAAAGAGGAAGGAGAAATGGAGGAAGAAACTGAGCAATCTGAGCAGGAGGAGGAAACGAAACAGCAGGAAGGCAACCTAGTGCATGATCCATTAAGAGAAGATGAATTGGCCAAATTTTTGGCCAATATGGGCGAATATGGCCAATCTTCTAGCCCATCAGATTTCCATGCTGAAGAGGAAGCAAAAGAAAACTTTGCTCAGGAGGGAAACGCACCTGAAGAATCACATGCAGAGGAGGTAGAAGAGGAGAGTCAGCCTGTTCATGATGAAAACATGACAGGAGATGCAGAACAGGAACAATCCGTTCCTAGCCATACGACACCAGAGGAAACTCCGGAAGAATGGGGGCAGAAAAGGAAGTCACCCAAGAAATAACAGAACCAGCTAGGGTTCTTGCCCCAGAGCAGCTAGAACAGAGCAACAAAGAAGCACCCCAGAGAGAAAATCAGGAAATTAATCCAGGTCATCGTCCAGGCCGCAATGAATAGTCTGTTGTTCCCTCTGAGGAAATTGAGGAAATTAAGAAATTACAGAAAGAACAGCGAAGACTAAAGGATGTAATAGGTCAACTTCGACAACAGATTAGGATTTTGAAAACAAGTAAAAGGGTAAAAAGGACTTTGGGAAGGAAACATTCAATCACTTCAGCAAAACCCCTCAAGACAAAAGATCGGAGGACCAAAGTCCACCTTGCTGTTCAAAACCCTGTCAAAAAGCGGGCTACTGTTCCAAATGTTATTGAGAAGCAGACTGTTGTTCAAATTCAAAAGGAACAACATTTGACTGTTACCCACGTTGAGATACAAATGGATGATATATTGACCTGCGATAAGGAAATTCAGACAGAGGCACCACCCTTGGGAGTGATAAGGGCCATGAACGCAAGAAAACGCAATAGGAAATTTAGGTAAAACTCCCGGTCTCCACCGCCGCATGGGAAAGAGATCCGAGAACGGTAACCCTACGGGAGGGTTTGACGCAAGCTCAGCAAGCAGCAGAAAAGCTCATAGAGCAAACGGTCCCTCGAGAAAGGTATGAAGAGCTACAGCAACAGCTTAGGAACGTCAATCTATCTGAAAGCCAGGCCTTTGAAGGGTGGCGAAGGGAAGAAGAAAAAGTCGCGAAGGTAACTCGTAGGTTAGATATAGTTATCAAGCAAATGGATACCTTATGTTCTTTGTACAATGATGTCCTAGCATGTAGAGCCCCTGCTAAGAATTATGCCTTGTTTTTAATGGAACGATATTTGCAATTGAAAATAAAGGCTGTTAAAGCAGGTGCTCCCATACAAATTAATACCATCGATGATTTTATAAACTGCTGTAAGCACTACGGGGTAAAAGTTCAAAGACTACTGTGTGAGTTTTATTTGCATAACCTTGTATTAGATCAGGAGACTGAGCTGAACCCTGGCCCTTTTGTTGGGGATATCCAATTACAGGCATTTATTTCATTTGGGGTTAATCAAATTAAATGGCTTAAAGCCTATAATGCTTTCCAAAGGAAAGAAAACGGATTAGATTTGTGGGTAAGAGCTAAGCCTAGGGATCCAGTACAGTTGTGGAGAGAAGAACCTCATGAAGACTCCATGTGTAATTGAAGCATTAGGACACATTCACACAGCAATCAATCAACAAGGAATAGAATACTTTTTCACTATTAAAGACCTTGCCATTGATGCGGCTAAATTTCGATATCAGATCTCTAATCCGAATATCCAACACAGGGAGCCATTTAAGTATGAAAATTTTAAGCTAGCCACCAACCACTTGCACCTCTATGGCGAAGTCATTTTGAGGGCAGGGCCATCCTGCTTAGGATATAGGTTCCGGAGTTCAATTATTAGGCACCCTGCACCTGGATACCAAGCCCTGTATGAGATGCCTGAGGGTTAGACAGGCCATTTCTTTGAACACCTAGTTATGCATCATGGCTGTAGACCTCCACATGAGATTCCATCTCCAGCCTACTCTCTCACTGCCTTACATGTCAACTACAATGTTTTCATGAGGGCATGAAAAAGGGTAAGCAGGGGGGTGTGTGGAGTACTAAAGAAGGTATGTTTTTGGTAATTATTTCAGCATCTTTTCATTAGAACTTACAAACCTTTTGCATCATGAACTAGGAAAATGATAAGGAATTGTAATAAAACCTGTGAGATTAATGTGCAAAGTGAAAACACTGACAATTGTCATTTTCTTATGCAGAAAGAAGGGAAAACGAAAGATTGTCGTTCCGAAGGAAAGAACAAGGCCGGGTTAACCGCTGTCCCTTTGATGGGGAACCGTATGCAAACAAGGCAAAACAAATCAAAGTGAATCAGCCCTGGAAAGGAAGTGGAGATATCGGCTCGGCGCAAGAAGGAAAAGAGATAACTGAGGACTAACGGTTCGGCGAATCCCTCAGGATCCTTTGATCCTGAGGGATCGCTGCTTTAACTATTTTTTCACCTAGACATCTCCGCCTTCACCATTATAAAAGGGGCAGCACTGTTAGCTCGAGGGGTCAGTCGAGTCTGTTATGTTTTATGTAATTTCTCTCAAGATTGAAACTTTGATCATCGAGTCTCGTTGAGAACTGATCTACTGTAATTCTACCTTATGCATTAATATAAACTTGGTTGTTGTTTCATCTCTGAGTCTGGAATAACTTCAAGTGGTGTACCCCTGGAGGCTACGGGCCCGGCTCTGGAGGACACTTTCTCCTATACTATTACATTTGGTTTATGCATGGATTGCTTATCAGCGTTATTTGGTAATATGATATGTTCTGATAGTTTACATCACATTCTCTGTTATGTTTATTTATTAAAGTTTCTGAAGACAGAACCATTGTATTAACTTTGCAACGTATTACTGTTCTTTTAAGAACTAATATAATATCATCGGTCCTTACAGAATATTGTTGCTGTTCAATTACAGAGCCTCTGTGTTGTGCACTTATTCATTGATATTACGGAATTCATCTTAGCGATTATGTTCTTTGTGATTGTTGGATCTATAGACATTGTTGTTCCATTCTGAAACACGGTTGTAATAATTTATAACTGAGATTGATAACTAGTTTACTAAGGTTAGGTTACTATTAAGGTGTGTCGTGTGCATATATGGTTTTCAAAGAGCTGTTCTATAATTCATCATTAATCAGTGTTGTTCCATTTTGGTGTGTTGTTCAATTCTTCCTTAAGAGTGAAGGACTACCATTTGATTCCTGTAGGTCATGATTCGTGCATTTGATCTTGTAGACTAAGGTGTTACTGCTTGTTAGACTTAGTTGTTATTACAATTTCCTGTTTTCTGTTCCATTTCAGATTTGCTATTCTATTCCTTAATTGTTGTCCCATTTCTTACCTGTCGTCCCATTTCCTGTCATTTGTTATTTTGGTGTGAAGAACGATCCAAGGCTGTAGTGAGCATTGATATTTATTGTCCGGCTCCCAGATCCATGATCTATTCTCTGATTTCTTTTACTTCCATCAATTCACAAAGGGATGAGTTACTGCTACTGAACCCTTGACTGATAAATTTCTTAGTTTTCTGAATGTGTGGTTTAGTCTTTCCAAGTAGTTTGTTGTAAACAAGCATCCGCTTACTCTTGTATTTTTGAGCACTGTACTACTAGCATTACTCTGGCAAATGATAGCCTCAGACTAAGACACTCTTTGAAATAACAAAATGCTCCGGAATTGAAAAACTAATGTGAGGTAATTAGAGGTGAAAGAGACCCTTTTTATAGCTCGACAGGAGGTCACATATTTCTTGACATCTGCAAAAAGGGTGGGCCAGTAAAAACCTGCCCTTAAAATCTTATCAGCAGTTGTTTTCCAGTATAGGTGTCCTCCACAATCTCCTGCATGAAATTCTTGCATAACTTTGTCAGCTTCATCTTTTAATAAACAATTCAATAGAATGCCACCATTATCTTTCCAAAATAAAGCATTGTCTATGATACAATATTTCATTGATTTCATTTTCAAAAATCTACCTTTAGTTCTAGATAAACTAGGAGGAGCTTGTAGGTTTAGTAAAACAAATATGATATCTACATACCAAGGTGAATCTATGAAAGCTTCACTGATCTATGGAGTCGCCATCTCTTCCTAATCATCTAAAGCACCAATGAAATTTATATCTAAGGCCTGACAGTTCGATTCAACCATGATTTTATCTAAACCTTGGCCTTTGATAAGTTTTGTAGGCTTTATTTCTATGTCATATTCTAAAATGGTGGTAATCCATTTGCCTCTCTTTCCTTCAAGCCCATTCTATGTTAAAATGTCCTTTACTACTGAATTTGGAACATAAGCAATGATGTGTGAGTACAAGATGTACACTCTGAAATCTTTAATAGATTTCACTAAAGCAAGTGCTTGTTTTTCCATTATGTTGTACTTTAGTGTAGCATCTCTCAAAGATTTGCTGAAAAATGAAATAGGCTGCTCATAACCTTGATCATTCTTTTGCAACAAGACTTCTGCAATAGTATGTTCTGAAGCAAAAGAAAAAAATTATAAAATCTTTTTTGAAATGAGGACTTATGAGGACTGGCATTTTAGTAAGGGCTTCTTTGATTGCCTCAAAAGACTTTTTAGCCTATACTGTCCACTTAAGTACTAAATCTTTCTTTAACATGTTATTTAATTCTCTGATTAGTTATGCTGTTAGAAATGAATCTTCTAAGAAAATTTATTTTCCCTAAAAATGATTGTAATTCTTTGATGTTTCTAGGATGAGTGTTGTTTAGGATTGCCTCTATTCTAGTTGGATCTATTCTAATTCCATCTTTTGATATTATGTGTCCCAAGAGTTTACCTTCTTCTAGACCAAAGAGTGTCTTTTTGGGATTCAAGGAAATGCCAAATTTTCTACATTTAAAGAAAACTCTTCTTAAATGATCTAGATGTTCATTATCTAATTTGGAAAACATAGTGATTTCATCGTGGTAAACCACTAGAAAGTCATGGATTTCTTTTGCAAAAGCTATGTCCATTGCTCTTTGGAATGTTGCTCTAGCATTCATCAATCCAAAAGGCATTTCAAATACATGAAAGTACCCCATGGAGTGGTAAATACTGTCTTGGCTTGATCCTATGGTTGAACTAAGATTTGGTTGTATCCAAAGAATCCATCAAGCAATGAAATTCTGGATGACCCTACAACCCTCTAGAGAATGTGGTCCATTTTAGGGAGGGGATAGTTATCTTTTAATGACACTTTGTTCAAGTTCCTAAAATCAACACAGGGTCATAATTCTCCTGTTTTCTTTCTAGTAGTGACTAAATTAGAGACCCAATCTGAATACCTAATTGGTGCTATGATTTGTGCATCATACATCCTCTTTACCTCTTTTTTGATTAATGGCATAAGAACTGGATTAATTCTCCTAAGCTTTTGTTTAAAGGGTTTCTGATCTTCTTTTATGGGTATCTTATGTTGAATAATGCTGGTATCATAAGACTTAAGGTCTTCATAACTCCAGGCAAAGACATCTTGAAACTCTTTGAACAGACTTATGTATTTCAGCTTTTCATCTAGAGGTAATGCTTTGGATATTTTGATAAGCTTGGGTTTTTTTTCTGTTCCTATGTTATATTCTTCTATGTATGCTCTTGAAGGCTCCATTTTTGGTTTCCTGACTACATCATTTGAATCAAACAAATCTTCTAATGGAACTGATCCTTTAGGCAACAAGCTATTTTTAAGGTTTAAAATCTCAAAATCATCATTGATTATTTCTTCTATTTCTACTTTTTCTAAGTTATCTATTTCTACTTTAGTGAATTTAGTAGGTTTATCTATTTTAAAGCATTTACATCTTTCTCACTATTTATGATGCTATCTATTGTACAATTAGTATCTATGTTACAGTTTTGAAACTCTCCCTCAACATTCATGAAATCATAGATTTGAGAATCTTGTGAAAAAATCTGCCAATATTTTAGATTATCAGGTATAACAGGTCTGTGTCTTACTTCTGTAGTGTACTTGTGGTTGGGCTAAAATGGAAATCTCCAAGTTCTAGAAAAAGTAGCCAAACTGTGAGTTTGCATGTTCTGTTTCCTAGGAATAACAGTAAAATCAGTTTCAAGAAGTTCCTTAATGAGGTCTAGAACAGTTTCCCTGTATTGGCTAAGTCTAAGATTATTCACAGAGAATTCTCCTTCAATTTGTTTTATGATCAATTCCGAGTCTCCCATGATAGAAACTCTCTTGGCTCCAGGTTTTATTACAATTTTTAGTCCTAATATTAAATCTTCATATTCTACCATGTTGTTTGTGCATCTAAGGTTTAATCTAAAAGCATGACCTTCAGAATGATTATTTTCCATGTTATGAATCCAGACTCCTGCACCCACTGCTAATCTATGATAGAACCATCAAAATCTAAATTCCATAGAGACTCATGAAATATGTTTTCACTATCAGGTGCTTTGTATTTTTCTGCTATAGCTGTGATCTCATTTTTGCCATTGTTTGAATTATACAAGATAAATGAGTCCATATCAGAATGCATGGACTAAATAGGGTAATTTTGTGGTTTTTCTAAACTACTTACCATTTGTTTCATCAATGTTTCTCTGTAGAGCTTTCTTTGTTGACCAAATACAGAGATGGTGACATATGACATGTCTAACTATAGAGATCCTTGCAATTTTTCTCCTCGTGAGCGAGATAATAACATTCCGTACCTGGGTGGGATATCAGCAACTACTATGTCCATAACAATACTCTTTGTTGGGCACTGGATTAGAGTCACACACAAATCTTTAATCAGGCCAAGGAATTTGACTTGGCTAGAATCAAAGGAAAAGAGGTCCTTGTATGGTTTGGTGATATCTAAGTTTAATCTCTCCATGACTATTTTAGGCATTAGGTTATGGGATACCCCTGAATCTAGCATAGCATTATGTAATATTTTATCATGAACATTTAAGCTAATGTAGAATGGAGGGATACCCACTTGTTGATGTTTTCCATTTACTTCTGGTCCAAATAATAACTCAAGTTAATTATCATTAAGGTTTACAACATCTTCGCCTTCAACTATGTTTAGTGTTTCAGTGATTTGTGATTTTTATGATTCATTTTTCACCAACTCTGTCAAAGGAACTGATATTCTCAATTTGGTTATCTCAGTCTTAATGTTGAATGGCAATTGAGTTTTCCTTGATTGTGTGAGATCTTGTTTAGAAATGGTGGTTTGTGTACTTTTATCTTCCTTATCAGCACTTGGCAACTCAGTTTGTGTACTAGAATTTTTGTTTTGAATCTTCTTATTTGGAATAGTCTGAGTGATAGTTGAAGTTTGAATTTTAGTTGAAGTTATATCTACAATTTTTGGGCTGGAAGTCTCCTGAGTTCCTCTCAGGAGAATTTGTAGAACTTTGGCCACAGGAGCTTCTGTTATCTTTTTAGTTTGGGTTTGGACTGATTTCTTAGTGGGAGTTTCAGTATTATTTTTTCTTCTAAGGCTATACTGTTTGTGAACTTCATAGATAGTGGATTCATAGCCTTGTTTGTAGTCAAAAGACTCCCCATATTCTAATTGCAATTGTTGTAACATGTACAATTCATATTCTTCCTGAGTAAGAAAAACAACATCTCCATTTTTAATTCCTAATAGATTTATCTAGGTGTCCTCCTATTCTTCATGGTTTTGTGAATCCTCAGCATAATTTTCTTGGTAAGGAGGTCTAATCTGTTGACCTGGTATAGCATCTCTTGTTTTTCCAGTTTTAGGATTTTTCCTGAAGTTGGGGTTTCTAATTGGGGGTGTTTTTTGATTTTCCCACTGAGATTTCTTTTCCATATTTTCTTATCTATCCATTATCCTTTCTGCACTTTTAGCTAAACTATCTATCTTACCATCAGAAGTGGATGGTTCCTCTTTAATGGTAAGTCTTTTCTCATTTCTCATCCTAGATTTCTTAGCTAATAAATTGGCTTCTACACTAACAACATTACTTTGCATTTGTTCCAATGTTTCAGGGTTTCTTTCCCTCAATTGGTAAGACATATCAGTGTCCCATCATGAAATTTGATTAATGCTAATTCTAGTGGAGGTTCAATATTTTCAGGGATTGCATTATAGATATTGTTGAACCTAGTACAATAATCCTGAACAGATTCATTAGGAGCTCTTCTAATGTTTTCGTTTTCAGATAGTATTTGTAAGGGGTTTTTCTTTCCTTCCCATCTATCAACAAATAATCTATGGAAAGTAGCTAAATCTGCAATATGATTAGCAGGTAAACCTTTAAACCATCTTTTTACATCCCCTATCAATGTTTGGGCAAATAACCTCATTTTCACATCAGACTCATCAATATCATGTAACTCGAAATAATCATTCATTTAATTCACATGTTGTTGGGCAGTATACTGACCAATAGCATCAAATAGAACGATTTTACTTTGATAATCTTGGGGCATGGCATGCAGTTGAGCTAGTAAGACCAAAGGTGCATATCTGTTTGCCATGGCTGAGATTTATTTTTGACTGGGGAGCATAGTGGTGCTTGGAGAAGAACTTGAGATGGCTATAGATGAACTTGAGATGTTCGATTGGAGAGGAAGTTGAGGAATGAATAGTTTAGGGGAATGAACTGTGGTGGATATTATAGGTGAGGTGGTAGTAAATGAAGCTGTATTTATAGTTTTTAAAGTCTCTGTAGAAATTTGATGGGTAGCAGTCGTTAAGGCAGCTAATTCAACTTATTGTTGAAGATAGGCCTCGTCTATATGCCTTATTAAAGTAGAGGTTAAAGCTTATAATTTGTCAAAAGTATCCAAAACATGTTGATCTAAATCTGGATGTATAGGAACCTTCTTTTACTCAATGAATTGAATAAATTTAGGGTTTATTACAGTATCATGAATTGAATTTTCTGATTTAGTTCTAGACAAAGAAGGCTCAAATGATAAATAAAATTTAATATCCTCTAAACTTGATAATTCTTTGGGGAGTGAATTTTCTTTAATTAACTGACTACTACTTCCTTGAGTTTCTACCTGTTTTTGGTTTTCTTAAAATTCTATAAGGATCATCAACTATTGTAGCAGGGTTTGGATCTGGATTTTCCCTGGTATAGTGTGCTTTTTTGGGAGCCAGAATTATAATTTTTTAATTGTTTTATGAAACTTTTTAACAAATCTAAAATAACCTTAAGGTGCAAGAGATGAGATTTAAGATTTCCTTAAAGTTTTATTACACTGAGGAGTGTTCCCCAGTATGGTCGCCAATATGTTATCACTCCAAAATTTCTCTAGAGTTGTTATGAAAGAAATGATAGAGGTAACCACAAACCTACTTTTGAGATCAGGATCTAGCCTTCCTTGAGAGAGGGCTCTCTCTTTATGATTTAACTTTGTTTAGTTAATTGATTTTAGGCTAGTTATTTAAGCTATAATTGGGTTTTTCTTTTTGATTTGGTGGTGGAATCACTAACTTAGATGGATAGAGGGATGTCTTTTACCATTGGGCTATGGGGTGAAGTGTCAATAAAACAAGATTGGATCAAGGTCTAAAGATAGTGTTTACAGGGCAAGGTAGCAGAGTGAATTTAGATATTTTAGGCTGTATGGTGAAGTGGTTTTCAATCAAGGTCAAGGAGAAATTAAGAGTTCCTCAAACCAGATAATGATGGAAATGGTGGGGTTCAATCAAAACTAGGGAGCAATGAAGGATTCCCTACTCTGGATATCAGAAGAAAACATTAAAATGATTAATTATTGAAGACAAAGTGTACTTAAACAAATTCTGTAACAAAATTCCAGTTATTTCATTCAATTTAGATAACATGCAAGTTTTTGAAACACTTAAGAAAATAAAAATTTGACAAAAAGAAAATACTTTGTTGAAGTGGCCCAACACATGAATCCTATAATGCAATTTCTTTATTACTCAGTCCACTCTGCTGACTTGAAAAATTGGTACAATGAACCCTCAAGTTTCAGATCAATACAACTATAGAAATGTCTAGCAATCCACCCTCTATACTTGGAATTATGAAATATTTATACCAAAACTTATTACAAAATATCCCAAACTGTTTTGGGAGTTAATCTAGGAAAAAGAAATATCTTCATGCAAGAACATAGAGACAGATATGTAACTGCTGCAATCTATCCCTGTTTATTAGGCTCTGCTTTCAGATCTTTTGCAGTGTTTTCTCATTTTATGTTTGTCTTCCACGATGACTATTATTTTTACTTTTCCTTTTAACTGATACTCTTTCATATGATACTCTTTGACTAGGGTGACATGTTGCTTTCCTTTTACTACTTTGTATTCACTTTTACCTTTCAATTTCACAGTAGATCATTTAATTTTTCCCAAGTATATGTATTTGGTAATTTGATATTTACCATTCTTTTATAGACTTCATCTGCTTCTGTGTATTTTTCAGAGGTGGACTTGTTCACAAAAAAAGTGTTTTACCTCATGCTGGAGGTAAAATAAGTTCTCAAATTTCTCGTACAGAACCTTTCCTGTAGGCATCCCCTTCATAGAAGAATTATTGGCTTGATCTCTTCCCACCTCTTTGATTTTCCTTTTGTAGTCTTCATGTGGAATTAATATGTCATTTATTACCAAGGGATTTGGAAACCCTTTCTACCTCAAAGAATCAAAATTAACCATGAACCTGCCTATAGCCAGCTCCATGGTTTGGCATTTGTCTTCAAGCTGCATCATTAAATTCTTCTTGGTGAGCACTTTCTTCACCTCTAGTATGGTGCCAGTCCTGTCAGCTATGTCTAGCTCCTACAATTCATATTTATTTTTAGAGTTAAGGAATTGGATTATTCTTGAGGCTTCTTCTGGCATGTCTCCAAGTTCGGCCTTAACTCTTTGAATTTCTTCAGTAGCCTCTTTGACTAAATCATTTTGTTCAAAGATGACTTGTATAGATGGCCAAATATCATTGACAGAGTCAATGATATTGGCCCATAGTTGTTCTTTTGCTTGGATAAGTGGCTCCTTCAATGTTAACTCTTTTTCCAAATTCTTCATCCTCTCAGTCAACCTGTTTGACTTTTGTACTTCATTTTTGTGCATAATTTGGGCCAGTTTCTTCTCATCCTCTAGACTCCTTATATGTTCTTTGAGTCTATTTATTTCTATGGTCTGAATGGACATGTCTTCCATGGCTTTGACCAGTTTACTTGCCTCATCACTTGGCTGAGCTGCTGTTGTTGTTGAACCTGTTGCTGATGTAGATGTTGTTGCAGTGAGAAGTGTTGTAGCTAGTGGAGCTGTGGGGGGAAATTAAGCTACCAAAGTTGATGGAACTGTTGTTGTAACTATAGGGGTAGCAGTAGCAGTGGCTATCTCAAGGCTTTCTTGTTTCAACTATATTAAACTTTCCAATTCCTTCTCCATTTCTTTCAATTGATCATTTAATTGAAGAATGAGATCCATCATTTCCTCCTATTGGGTTTGGCTTTCTAGGACCTACTTGGTATGTGGATGTTCTGAATGAGGCAGCTTCAGTTGTTTCTTCAAAGCAGCAATATCCTCATTTTTCTTTTTTATCAGTTTTTCTACAGCCTTGACAACACTTGGATTATATCCAATCTCAATCGCCAAGTCTTCTAGTGAATTGATTCTATTATCCTTGCCCTGTGAGGATGCCTTTTCTAACTTAAGTTGTGTTGTGATGTTATCTAGTGAGCTTTGAAAATTCTTCAAAGTCATTGCTTTGTTAGTCATGGTGAAATAAATCATTTCACCATCCTGTTTATGGAATTTGATTTGGTCAATAGGGTGAACATCCCTAGCCAAAACTTCAAACTCTGTTCTCTTGTAGTCTGCTGATGATTTGGGCTGTTGGAATGTAAGTTGCATGAATGTCATTTGGATCTTACCAGTCTTAATGTCAAAGGCTAACATTAATCTATTTTTATTAGCAGGTGCTTGTTTGAAGTACTGGACATAAGTTTCAGCCTTTAATGCCTCATTCCTAACCTTAATTTCCTTGTACTTCTCTTTTATATCTTTCTCTTTATCCACAGGCTTGTTGGATGAAGAGACTTCAATGCTAAGTTGTTTTTCAATGATTTATGTGTTTTATGTTGAGGGCAAATGAGTTTCCTCTAAAACTGTTGGACCTTTACTCTTTCCCACCATTGTGTCAGTATTAGTAATTTCAACTGTCTCAATGGTGTTGTCTTGCTCAGGATTAAGCTTAGGCCTATTCCTGTAACTGATATCAAACCTATCATCTGTGGTGTCCACCCCAAAGCTAGAACCTTCTTCCCTAGTTCTTTTTACAATTTTATCCTCATTGGTTGAAGTCTGTAGAATGGGAGTAATACTCATCTGTTCTTGTAGGGTTGGAACCTGCAGAAAGGAACTAGTATCAATCTGCTTTTCCACATCGATTAAAGTGTTCTCCAACCATTCTAACTAGTTGTCAAATCTCTCAATGTCTGGCCTAGGCTCATGTATGAAAGGAATCAATTTGAATTTGAGCCTTAGTTTGTTTGTGACTCCATTAGGGTCATACTTCCAAATGAAACTGGTTTTGAAGTTCATCTACTGCAATATTTTCTCTACTTCTTATCTAGCTCTTGTTATTACAAATAAAAGACTCCAATTGGTTTTCCATTTTAAACTAAGTCTTCTTCCTAGCTGATAAGAAATGAACCTCATCAGAGTTTATGATTTTCTTGAAAAACTCTAATGCAAATATCCTCATGGGGAGGTATTTGGGCAGCTTGTATGGAGTGAGTTGGCATCCATATATCCTGATTTCTGTGTGGTCTTGGTATAGATACGAGTCTCCCACTCTACTATTCTTAGCCAACTGTAAAACTCTCTTAATCTCATCATTGATCCTAGGTTGATAGCTACTGGTTAGCATGTTTACAACTGGATGAACAAATGAATCAATGAATTCTTTATAAGAAAAAACAGTGGAATATCTTTGGATCAATGGTGTCCAAAAGATGACAAATCTTGGATTGCCCTTGGTGTCTAACTTTTGGATGCTGACTGGAAACTTGTCTGACTGAAAGTATAAGAACATGTGAAACAATACTGATGAATATTTGAACACTCTCTCATTTGGTAATCTGATAAACTATTCATGGATTCTGTCTGCTATGAACTGAGAAAAGTTGTAAATTGTAGCAGGAGGGTTGCCTAGGAAAAATATAGAAAGGAAAGAAAGTACAACCTCATCCACATGTTCATTAGTGGTGTACCCTAGAATGCAAGAGATCATGGTTATAATTTGTCTGCCTCTCTCAGATAAAATGGTGGCAGCATATGGAGGACTATTTGTAGGAGTATGAGACTCCTCAATGATGAACGTCTGAAAGATTTGAGCTTTCCTAGGAAGGTCTAGCTTGGTGTAGAGCTTAAGTAAGCCTTCAATGGAAAGTGGGGTCTCATTTGGGCCTGGCTAGATCTCCAGCATTCGATTTATTGACTATGCAGTAATAGTGAATAAAACCTATTGGTCAGGGGAGACTATGGCTCTTTGACTAGGAACATAGCAAGCTTGGTGGAAGTAGATGATTTTTGGGAATAGGTGTACCTATGGGAACAAGCACTTGGGAAAATTTGATTCCCATAGGTGAATGTCATCATTTTGGTGAGGAACTTATCGTTACTCTAGCAGTGGAGTTTCAGTAGTTGGCTAGGGGAAGCAGTGTCCTTGATTTGAAATTCTCTGTCATCCAAGGGGAGGTGGTCAGTATCTAGGTGAGGGGTTTGCAGAGGTCTTACATCTAGAGAGCTTTGGGAAGCCATAATTTGATTTGTTCAATGGAATTACTCTTTCCGTGGCTTTAGGAGTAAGGTTAGAATGTTTGAAATAGTGGGGAGGGTAATTATAGTCTTTAGAAAATGGCTTTGGATGCACAATAAGTTTTCTTCAGTCTAGCAAGGTTCTTTAATTAAGCTAATTAATTAAACTTTGATAATTACTATGTATAACTCAAATTTACAGGGTCGTGCTGGTTCTTTCAAGAATACATGGAAATTGACTATTTGGTGCACAGACAAGGTCTTGTGGTAGCAGCAGAGGTTTTTGAGGCTTCAATTGTCAACTTGCTGCTTCAATTTGGTGTCTGCAGCGTCTTCGGGTGGCAAAAGTGGTTAAAAATGGTTGCATAGAGGTTCAAGGTATCAGAATTGATTAACAGAGGTTTGCAACGAAAATGAGTGAAAAGAGCGAAATGGGGCTTTTTTGACCTTTTAACCAATAACAATTACATTTTGGCGTGAGAATTGGCAAATGAATAGTGGACATTTTTCATTTAGGTAGGGAGATGGTTTTAGGAAAAATCACACCGCTTTTGGGTGGGGGGGCAGTATTTTTCGCGAGTACACAATATAACCTGGTGCCACCACGTAGCAAAATAGTTCCCGACCAAAACTACGAATCTCGTGTTCTCTTGGACCATTAACTGTCGGACAATGAATCTGCGCGATATGGATATGCACCGTTGGATCTGGAGGTGGGAGACCATAGGGATAACGAGTGGTGAAGTTGCATGGAAGGAGTTGGGACATGGTTGGCGGGGCTCAAGGTTTAGTTACAATGAAACACGATTAATTTGGAAAGTAATCATAGGTTTGTAATATAAGTAATGGGTTAATAAAGGTGGGGACCATGGGTTTATATGGTGAAGGTTTTAACTATACACCAAGGTTTGGTGAATTAAAAGGGTGTTGGGGAATTTATAACGCGGGGAATTATAAAGCGGGACTTTAGGAAACAACTTAGGATAAAGGGTTTTAGTGCATTTTTAAAGGAAAATAAATAAGGGGGGAATGTATTATTTGTGATGGGAATGGATTTCACACCTAGGGAAAGGGGTCTTGGGAAGGGGGAGTGATTTTTGAAGGGTAATGTCTAGGAAAATGTGTGAAACCAAGGGGAAAAAGGTCAAAATAAGGGGAAGGGGTGTTTACAAGTGATGAAGGGATAATGAGGGGGAATTAATAAACTAAATATGTGGAGGGTCTAGTGAGATGAGGGGAAATTAGTAAATAAGCTTTAGTGAATGTCCTTTCTCTTTGACAATTCCTCCCGCACATGAAACATAGGATTAAGCATGATGAAAGTACTTTTCGACTTAGCAACCTTGTGCACTTGTAAAACTTCTTCTCCCTACCCTTTATTTACCCTAGTATTTTCTCTTCGTTCATTGGGTGCATTTGAGCTTGTGGACCCTTCATTTCTTTTTGTTTTGATAAGAAAACTATCTAATTCTAAACTTATAACTTCCAATGGCTCAGATTAAACTGATGATCTCATTATTATTCTCTACCTAACTACTAACATGCCAAGATTAAACAGTTTGACTAGATCTTTATTCTCTATCTATCAACATGAAATTTAAATCATGAATGACTCAAGATTAAACTATTTGACCATCATGGACTATGGCATCTTTGACAAGCTGCACACATTCTTATTTTGCAAAGTAAAGTAAAAAGTAGTGGCATTTGAATTTGCACACTTTCAAGATCTAGTCTTATCTCTTTTTGGGGTTCATATTTTTTCTATCTTTTTGATCTTTTTCTTTCTTTTAGTCATTTGATTATTCTTTTAGGACATACCCTCTTTACGATTTTTATTTTTAATATGGGAAAACGTTTTGTAGAAAGCAAAAGTATGTACAATATTACAACAATAACCATAGCCAATTCAAAATTATGAATTCTATTATTATAACACCCTAACACCAGCTAGGGCGATGGTAGCTTATCTTTGAGAAGAGATGTGGCAGTTACATGTCTCTGAACTGTGTTAAAATAAGGCTAAAATTCCTATTTATTGTTGAGAAACAATGGAAAACCATAAACATCCAAAAACCTAACCCTAGGAGATGAAACACCAAACTGTGGGCCCTGTTTGGGTAAATTGGTACATCAACTTCCCGGGGTCATAACTTTGGCATACAATCTCCGTTTGATGCGCACGATAGCTCGTTAGAAAGATCTATCCGAGGAATACATCTTTGGGAAGAGAAACAACAGTCCATGGACCCATGTTGCTCCCACTTTTCCCAAAAAACATCGTTTAGGGCCTCAAAACAGCTCCAGAAGTTTAGGACCCGAAAAACTGCTAAAGATAGTAAATTGTGCTACAATTAATGAAACTAAAAAACTGAAAGAGATAGTTGTGGGGGTCCAAGTGGGATAGGTGGGTGGCCACCAACATCCAACTGGATCATTCCTCCCCACTTAGTGTCAGAAAATTATATATTACGGAGCAATGGAACACATAAAATATTGCAGAAATATAAACACAGAAAATGCATAAAACAAGAGAGACACAAATATACGTGGTTCACCCAGTTTGGGCTACATCCACGGAGAAACAACCAGTCTTTATTTTATTATATTATCCAGCAAACTAAAGATATACAACCTACAACAGATCCGTTGTAATACCCTCTTCGCTCTCAATCTCCTCTCTCTTCCTCACTCAGAATACAGATATACAGAGACACAATACAATTCCTCATATATAGTGAGGGGTTGCCTTCTGGGGCAAAAAACCCCAAATTAAACATAACGTCTACCGTCAGATCATCCGCCTAATAAATGGCCCATATTGAATAGAAATTACTAGACTTTTACAAGGCAATTTTACATCTATTTTTAGCTTCGGGGGCGCTACCCCCGAACCCCCACTAGGGGACCGCTGGCCCCCGGACCCCCCCAGCCAAGGGGGATTATCCCCCCCACACCCTCCTCGCATGGAGGGGTGTACAGTCTTCCCGGGGCATACATCCGGCTAAAACCTTTGAATACAGAAGATAATCAAGCTCCACACCTAACAATCTCCCACTTGGAGACTGATTATAGCAACTCCACCACTGCTTCATTTACTAGACAATAACTCCACTTTGGACCTGGTTGTTTCTCATCTTCTTCATCATACTTGAAGACCATTTGAAACTCAGTAGATTCTTAGTTTCTCCCTGGTTACAAATTTTGTTAGCATATCTGCAGGATTCTGGCTAGTGTGTATCTTTTCCAGCTTCAACTGTACATCTTCCAATGCCAACCGTATGAAATGGTACTTGAGCTGTATATGTTTAGTCTTGGAAAGAAATGCAGAGTTCTTTGCAAGATGTATGGCACTCTGGCTGTCACTGTATATCCTGCCCAACTCCTGCTTCTTGCCCAATTCATCTAGAAACCTTTGTAACCAAATCATTTCTTTACTAGCCTTTGTAGCAGTGACATACTCTGCTTCTATTGTTTAAAGTGCAACAACACTTTGGATTTTTGAAACCCAACTGAGAGTTGTTCCACCTACAGTAAATACATACCCTGTTGTGCTCCTCCTGTTATCTCTATCACCTGCCATATCTTCATCAACATATCCCTGTAGAGAAATGTTTGAACCACCAAAGCATAATGCTTGATTTGTGGTACCTCTCAAATACCTGAGAATCCACTTCACTGCCATCCAATGTTCTTTTCCTGGATTGTTCATGTACCTACTTACAACTCCCATTACATGTGCAATATCAGGCCTTGTGCAGACCATTGCATACATTAAGCTTCCAACTGCTGATGCATATGGAACTTTAGACATATGAGCCATTTCTTCCCGAGTCTTGGGACATGCCTCCTTACTTAATTTGAAATGGCTAGCCAAAGGTATACTAACTGGTTTTGAATTCTGCATATTAAACCTTTTCAACACCTTTTCTATGTACTCACTTTGAGACAATGCTAATTTGTGATTCTTCTTGTCTCTAGTTATTCTCATAGCAATGATTTGTTTTGCAGCACCCAAATCCTTCATTGCAAATGAGTTTTCCAATTTCCTTTTGAGCACATTTATTTCCTGCATGTTAGAACCTGCAACAAGCATGTCATCTAATACAATAACAATATATTATAGCTACCATCATTTTTCCTTTTGAGGTAAACACAATGATCAGAGTGACATCTAGTATAACCTTGTTCAGACATAAACCTGTCAAATTTTAGATACCACTGCCTTGGAGCCTATTTTAAGCCATACAAGTTCTTCTTCAACCTACACACTAGTTTCTCCTTCCCTTTTACCTCATATCCTTGTGGCTACTGCATATATATCTCTTCCTCCAAATCCCCATGGAGAAAGGTTGTCTTTACATCTAACTTCTCAAGATGCAAATCTTCAGCTACTACTAGATTTAAAATAGTTCTGATTGAAGTCATTTTAACAACAGGAGAAAATATTTCATCAAAATCAATACCTTTCTTCTGTGAAAACCCCTTCACCACAAGTCTAGCTTTGTACCTCTGTTTTCCTCCATCTTCTTCCTTCAGCTTGTAAACCCATTTATTCTGCAATGTTGTTTTACTTGCAGGCAACCTGACTAAGTCCCAAGTCTGGTTATGTGCTAAGGAGTCCATCTCTTCTTTCATGGCTTGCTCCCACTTCTTCTTGGTTTCTACCTGCATTGCTTCTTCATAACATTCTGGTTCACCAGAATCAGTCAACAATACATAATATAATGAAGGAGAGTATCATTCAGGGGGTCTACTTATCCTAGTAGATCTTCTAACACCACTTTCAGGTGTTTGAAGTGCTTGTTGTTGTTGTGGTTGTTGTTCTAGCTGTTGATCATTATGATTTTCAGGCACCATCACTTTTCCTGTGATATCGTCAAGCACTATGTATTCTCTGTTTTCTTTTTCTTGTTTCTTTTCCTGCAACTGATTCTTATACAAGACCTTTTCATTGAATATTACATCTCTGCTCCTAATGATTTTGTGATTTTCATAATCATATAAGCGATAACCAAAATCATGAACACCATATCGAATAAAGGTACATTTCTTTGATTTTGCCTCAAGCTTTGTTCTATTTTCTTTGTTAATGTGGACAAAGGCTTCACAACCAAAAGTCTTTAAAAATGAGTAGTTTACCTTTTTACCTGTCCATGCCTCCTCTGGAATACCAACATCCAAGGAACTTGAAGGTCCTCTATTTATTAGATAAACAATAGTATATACAACATCTACCCAAAATTTTAAAGGCAATCCTACATGCAATCTCATGCACCTTACACGCTCCATGATTGTCCTGTTCATCCTTTTTGACACACCATTTTTTTGTGGTGTTCCTGGAACTGTCTTCTCTCTGCAAATTCCATTCTCTGAACAATACCTATCAAAATATTTGCTGCAATATTCACCTCCATTATCTGATCTGAGACACTTCAACATTTTCCCTATCTCATTTTCAACCAAAGATTTCCATTTCTTGAAAGTATCAAATACATCAGATTTATTTTGAACACAATAAATCCAAGTTTTTCTAGTTGCATCATCAATAAAAGTAACATAATAACGAGAGCCACCAAGATATGATACCTGAGCAGGTTCCCATACATCTGTATGCACAAGCTTTAATTTTTCGCTCTTCTTTTCTTTCCCAACTCTAAGGAATCTGACTCTCTTCTGTCTTCCATTTGCACAATTTTCACAGAATTTTAAATCAGCATGCTTCAAACCTGGTAACAAATTTCTTGAGTGAAGAATCTGCATCCCCTTCTCACTCATGTGCCCGAGCCTATGATGCCACAATAGCGTATCTTCTCCTGTAGAGTTTAAAGCATTAACAGAATTAGAAATACCATTGCATAAATACAATGTACCAACCTTTTCTCCTTTCGCTATTACCAGGGATCCTTTAGTGACCTTCCAGGTTCTATCTGTGAAAGTAGTTACGCAACCTTCACCTCCCAACTGCCCTGTTGAAATCAGATTTTTCTTCACATCTGGAACATTCCTTACCTTCTTCAATAGCCACTAATTTCCATTTCGCTGTTTTATGAAAATTGTACCCATTCCAACGATTTTACAAGGTTTATCATCACCCAATCGAACCTGTCCAAAATCTCCTTGAACATAATCATGAAAATGTTTCCTATCAGGTGTGGCATGGAATGAGGCCCCTGAATCTACCACCTAGGCATCAATAATATTATCTAATGAAAGAATCAAATCATCTTGCAACACATCACCTGTTACATTCGCTTCATGATTATTTTCTTGCTGCACGTCTCCTTCTTTTCCCTTCCAAAACTTGCAACCTTTCTTCAAGTGTCCTTTCTTCCCGCATTTCCAGCACGCTATACCCGATTTGGACTTGGATCTGCCTTTTCTTGACTTACTGTGATATCCTGGGCTCTTTCCTCTTTCCATTTTTCTTCCCCTAGTCTCTGTAGTCAAAGCATTACCTGATGTCTCACCGGAGCTTTTCCGTCGCATTTCCTCACTAAGGATTGCACCAACAACATCATCAAATTTTAAAGTACTAGATCCAGAGACAAAGTTACTAACAGCCATAACTAACCATTCCAACTTTCTGGCAATGAGCACAGAAATAACAGAGCCCTAACTTCATCATCAAAATTTACCCCTATAGAACTTAACTGACTTGTAACTGTATTAAAATCATTTAAATGATCTGCAACAGATCCACCTTCTGACATCTTCATATTAAATAAATGCTTCATAAGAAATACCTTATTTGAGGCCGAGGGTTTTTCATATAGTTTGGCCAATGCCGACATTAAACCCTCTGTTGTCATTTCCTTTGAAATATTAAACACTACCGACGCCGTTAGGCACAGCCGTATTGTTCCAAGTGCATTTCTGTCGAGAATATCCCATTCTGTGTCTGTCATACTCGTTGGCTTCTTTGTCTTTCCGCTCAGTGGTAGGTACAGATCTCTCTGATACCGATAATCTTCCATCTACATCTACCACAGTTGGTAGTTTCTGCTGTTGAATTTTTCGACCCTAAACCTACCATCTTCCACCATTGCTCCCACTCGAGCCAGGAAACCTTCTCTCCTGTGAGTTTATCAGCCAAATAGACCTTCGGCTCTGATATCAGTTGTTAGAAAATTATATATTATGGAGCAATGGAACACATAAAATATTGCAGAAATATAAACACAGAAAATGCATAAAATAAGAGAGACACAAATATATGTGGTTCACCCAGTTTAGGCTATGTCCATGGAGAAACAACCAGTCCTTCTTTTATTATATTATCCAGCAAAATGAAGAGATACAACCTACAACAGATCCGCTGTAACACCCTCTTCTCTCTCAATCTCCATTCTCTTCCTCACTCATAATACAGATATACATAGACACAATACAATTCCCTCATATATAGTGAGGGGTTGTCTTCTAGGGAAAAAAACCATAAATTAAACATAACTTCTACCGTGAGATCATCCACCTAATAAACAGCCCAGATTGACTAGAAATTACAAGACTTTTACAAGGCAATTTTACATCTATTTTTAGCTTCGGGGGCGCTGCCCCTGAACCCTTGCCAGGGGATCGCTGGCCCCCGGACCCCCCTAGCCGGGGGGGATTAGCCCCCCCGCACCCTCCCGCATTGAGGGCTGTACAGTCTTCGTGGGGTATACATCCGGCTGAAAACTTTGAATACAAAAGATAATTAGGCTCCACATCTAACACTTAGGAAGCAATGGTCCCCATTGCACTGAGTTCCTCCCTGGGATGAGGAAACTTCTGCTGAGTTGGGTCCCTGGTGAGCTGTTCTGCAACCTCTGATGTGTCTAGTAATGGTGGGAAGCATGGTTGAGGGCGATCCACATTGAAAAATCGGTTCAGGCGAAGGAATGGGGAAATGTTGTGCTCCAAAGCATTGTTTCCCATAACCTTGGTATGGGCTCTTGTAAGGCGTTCTTTCTGCAAATGCAACCATACTTTATCGTTCACTTGAAACTTGTGTGGTACCTGATGCTAATCATGTCGTTGATTGTACTTGGAATTTTCTAGAATGGACTAGTGATATATCGACCCGTTGGGTAGATGTTCTCTAGGAGTTAGATCAAATGAATGCTTGACCTGATAGTGCAACAATATCCCTATGGGAGAGGAGAAGATGCTCATGTCCTCTTTCATGACCGTATCCCTCTGCTGCTGCTGCTACGTGGAGGAAACCTTCACGGGGTTCATGGATGTGGTGACGATCTTCCCCTTACATTGGGAGCGAACCAGACAGAAAATGAATTTCCTAGTCTGTGAGATGAGCTTGTTGCATTTCTTAGCAATGATCAAAGAGGTGGCGGTAGGTAGGGCTGCCTCTGGTATCCTTTATAATGAATTACCGAAAGAAATAATAACAGCACGAGGCCTTGACTCATACACAGCATGTCGTCTCCATAAGTATGGTTGGCCTAATAATACATCACAAACATCAATAGGTGCAACATCACACAATACCTCATCTGTGAAGGGCTTGATACTGTAGGGAAGACGACACTGCTAGAGGACTCGTAGATCTCGTCCTTTGTGAGGCCACCCGATACTGTACAGTTGCGGGTGTGGTGTAGTTGGTAGGCCCAACCGCTTCACGACCTCTACTAAAATGAGGTTCTTTTGGCTCCCATTGTCAACAATGAATTGCAATGGCGAACCCTTCACCCACATCTGTGAGTGGAAAAGATTCTCCCCCTCCTCTAGATCTTTAGGCTCATTCTTCTGGATCTTGGCGGTGGCAACAGTGGCACTAGGCTCCGTGTCAATGATTTGCTTCCCTTTGTCATTCCCCTTGTTGGGTTCTAACTCAAGGTCAGAACATGCATCTGATTCTGAATCCTTCAACTCGACCATCAGCGACTACTTGGTCCAACACTCATTTGTGTTGTGAGTGGGGCTCTTATGGAACTCACACAAATTTCCTATGTCCTTCTTCGACTTCATGGTATTGTTCTTTTCTTGCGGCTTTGATGGGTTGTCATGGGCCACCCCACATTGGTTTTGTCCTTTGGTCTTCAGATTCACAGATCCAAATTATTGCTTCTTTTGTTTAAACTTCTGCTCGATATTGACATTGTATCGGTATGCCGTGCCGAGCGAAGAGATGTTCAAGAATTCCATCTCATCTTGGATGTATCTGTGTAGGCAGCCGCGGTATTTGAGTACCAAGTGCAGCTTAGAATCTTTGATACCCAACTGTGTGCGAAGGGTATGAAAAATGTTTGTGAACTCTGGCTCATCTTGGTCCCTTCCCTGCCACAACATGGTCCACTTTATGTAGTTGTCCTCATAGCTTTTGATAGGGTAGTACTACTCCTTGATAGCATCCCAGAATGAATTCCAAGTGGGTGCAGCTGAAAATAGTAAGTTTGTACTTTCATCCTTCTGCGCGCAGTAGGTTTCCCACAAGTCCTTGACGTGGGGGTCAGCTTTGAGAAGAGCGAAAGTGATCCTTTGCTAGCTGGAAAAATCATGAACAAAAAAATACCCTTCTAGCAGATTTAACCATTTATCTACGACATCTGTGTCTATTTGACCTTCGAATATGGGGATTTCAAAATTAATTTGTACCTTAAAGGGTGTGGTATTTCTAGGGTAGCCGTTGGAAGCCGATGCGTAACCTCTAGGTAGTCGCTAAAGGATCTGGGCAAAGTTTTCCATCATCGTGTTCCTTTCTCACTCGAGGGCCTCTTCAAGCAAGATTTTGATAGGATCTCCTACCCCCTCATCATTCATTTCATCTGCCATGGGAGGCCATCGAGATTTGCAAGGCTGGTCTTGCAAAGCTTCGCCTAGTTCAAGCCCTAGCTCATTATATCCCGACCTCGTTGGGGACATGGAAAGAAAGACAAAGAAAGGCCAGACCGCTCTAATACCACTAATCTAGACTTAAACAGGAACGCAAAAAATTACAGATATAACCATAAATACAGAGATGCAGCAGAAATAATGCTTCACTTCATTAATGTAAAATACTGAAATATGCTTACAAACAAAAATGGAAATAAACGAGGTATGGCAATGGTAGCTTATCTCTAAGAAGAGATGTGGTGACTACATGCCTCTGAACTATGTAACAATAAGGCTTGAAGGCCTATTTATTGTTGAGAAATAATGGAAAACCCTAAACATCCAAAAACTTAACCCTAGGAGATGAAACGCCAAACTGTGAACCCCGTTTAGGTAAATTGGTATATCAACTTCCTGGGGTCGTAACGTTGGCATACAATCTTCGTTTGACGCACACAATAGCTCGTTAGAAAGATCTATCTGAGGACTACAACTTTGAGAAGAGAAACATCTATCCATGGACCCATGTTTCTCCCAGGTTTCCCAAAAAACGTTGTTTAGGGCCTTAAAACTGCTCTGGAAGTGCAGGACCCGAAAAAATACTAAAAATAGTCAATTGTGCTAGAATTAAGGAAACTGAAAAACTAAAAGAGACAGTTTTGGGGATCCAAGTGGTATAGGTGTGTGGCCACCAACATCCACTTGGATCACCACACCTATTACACATACTATTGAGTAAGTAACAATATCTCAATACATAATAAATTTGGAGTGAAGATGCATCTACATTGATTATTAGCACACCACACATATTACACATATTATTGAGTAAGTTCAGTTAATATGATAGGAATGTTCTAAAATTTTCATATAATTATCAACAATTATTAGGTGGATAGCAAGATTTATCCTCCACTGCATATTCCATAAAATTATTAGTAGTAGTCAAAGATTAAAGGTTGAGTTTTAAGTCTGAAGCAGCTATGCCCTTTTTACTATTTTAATTAAAAACATTTATAACAAAAGTGTGGTGTTAACAATGGCATAAGAAATGCATTAATATTCTTTGGGCATATAATATTGGACCATTGTACCATGCAAAGCCTATTTACAAATTAAAAATCTCCATTATTAATATTATTACATGTTTATTTTTTAAACATATAAGTTTAACTTACATAGTAATTTTTTTTTTTAATTAATAATAATAATAATGATTTTTCACTAAATTGATTAAGATGTGATTAAAATTTTTGTCCTATTATTACGTGGGAAATTTACAGTATCTTTCGCTTGGTAGAAATTCAAACTGCTTGACTAGTGCTAAACTTAGACCTGACTATATCAAATTGTCTGTTATTTTGGTAGCAATATACTCAACTAAATTGACCTTTAAACATGAAATGATATTTATAGGGTAGTATAAGACAAGTGATAAAATAATATTATGTGGCTGGATTATTAAGGTCCACCCTCTGATCTTCATGGGACCCAAAAATCTCTTCAGCCTCCAAGACTTACTCTTTCAGGTTGTTAGTTTGGTCCTGAAGAGTTTCCAACTAACCTTGAAGGGAATCTAATTCATAATTTTTCTCTTAGATCTTTTTGAGGAGGGAGAGATTCTCAACTCAGAGTTGAACTATGGATGACATGCAATCTTGCATCTTCAAATTAATAGCCATGAAATGCACATTCGTGTCATATAGTTCTTTTTCTATTGACTTATGATATCCAGATTATCGCAATTTGGTGAGCGGCTCCCACGGGATACCTAATTTCATAAGGAGTATTGTTGGGGTCAAAAGAGGATGCCCCTATTTTTCCTTATTGTGAAGGTGATTCTACTATGTGGATAGATAACTTGTACAACACTTTAAACCAAGAGGGTCGTGGTGATGGATCACCTTACCACAACAACTTTTGGTTATCGTAGTTCTCAACTGAGGTTTGATTCTTACTATTTATTTCTCAAACTTCGAAACCGTATCATATTCTCATTGCAAACATTTCGTTTAGATATCCCATATGGAAAAAAACATCGGAGAAACCAATTTGAATAGGTGAGCCACTCTTCTCCCAATATCGTCGATGATCTGTTATGGAAAAATGGTTGAAACTTGAAAGTATGTATTTTTATGTTATAAGTCTAGCTCCCCTTTGTTTAGGGTTGGAGTTGAGGTATTTCTCCCACTGGCACTATCCCGGTCTATTAATTGCCTCTTTACCAAACTCCTCCAGGCCTGAGTTGACTCAAGTCTGACTCCAATATTTGGGGAAGGAATCAAATCAGGGTCATTAAGAGATAACTTGGTTGAGAGCGTTGTCACAATAGTCAAATTGACTATCAAACTTTATTCTATCTTTAAAGGGACAAAAAAAATCGTTATCCTTGTTTATTTATTCGATTTCATAACTTGGTCTCATAACATACAGATGGAAAACCACCTATCAATTCCCAAAATCCATGGCATTTTGTTCGATGGGCTATCATCTATAACATCCGTGGATGCTATAGAAAGTAAGACTCAAGTAGAGATCGTATCCATTTACACGACCTCTTTTTATTACAAGGACTGGAGTGGTTCCTGAGGTTTGGAGGTTAGAAAGTTTTTCCCCTTCAATGTGTCATCGTGCACCCCATAATGTGACATTCATGATGCGCCCTCACATGTAGCACAAGGAGATATTTTCTTTCCACAATCCCGACTCATCCTTTCGGCGTTCCTTTGCACCTCTCGGTGTAATTGCTAGTATTATTGTTATTAAAAATTTGAGTTGTGCTAGTTGATGGTTGACGTGCATGGGGATAAATACTTAATGATTATTATTTAATATTATTAATAGTAGATGATTATCATTGATATTATTGTTATTATTAATATTATTTACACTCCACTTAAGTAATATTAATATTATTTTTATTAAACATTTTTAAATCATGACTATGGCCACCCAAGGTTGACCTTTCTTGACTAAGGTTGACCTTGCTTGACATTTGTCAGCCACGATTGGCTATAATTGAATATTGTTGAGTTACATTGACTAAAGATGGCTATGAATAAACAAGGTTGACTATTGTTGGATATGGTAAACATAAGGTTGACTATGGATGACAATGTTTGACCTTAGACAACTATGGTTGAATATAATTGAATATGGTTAATATAATCTACCTTAATAATATTATTATTATTACTAATCAGCTTTATTATTATTAATGTTATAAGGTTAATAAGTTTGATGAACTATTAATATTATATTCAATCATAATATAATAATAATAATAATTTCAACCTTAATATCAATACTATTACTATTACTATTATTATTATTAGTCAACTCTATTAATATTATTATTATTATTAATTAACATTTTAAAATATTGATTATGACTAACTCGGGATGACCTTAGTTGACTGAAGTTGATAATGTTTGACTTTTGTCAACGATGGTTGACTATAATTTAATATGGTCAAGTAATGTTCACTAAGGAAAACTTTGAGTCAACAAGATTGACTATTGTTAAACATGGCAAAGATATGGTTGAGCAAGTTTGATAATGGTCAATTATTTAAACATTGACCATAAATGTTGACCTTGTTTTACTATGTGTTGTAGCTTTTTCTAGTGGCACCCGTAGTGCAAGTTCTTTTCCTAGAGACATCCTCTGGGTTGATTGTAGACCAATTCCTAGGACATCTTAGATAGAGGATTGCATGGAATATTTTCAAGAGGGGCTTTCCGTTACAGTCAAATTGTCACGTAGTTGGAAAAAGGGGATAAAGGGGGCTTCGTTCAATAAGCCTTTATGAAGGTAAACTCAAGTTGATATGTGGGTCCAAATGTTCAAGGGGTAAATCGGGCCAACCTCAAAGGGAAATGTCTAGTTCTAGTGGCAAACACACAACAACAGGCACCTTAACATTAACATTGCAGTAAAGTGAAAAGGAAGAAAGAGAGGAGGAAAATCAGTGCATGGGGCTCATTTCAATGCAGAATTCTAAGCCACAATGTTCTAGTAAAAATATGGAAGAGGGAGGAGATGAAAGAACGGCAGGAGTGGAGCACTAGTCAGGGTTTCAGGCCCTATACTCATGGGCACATTTGTATCCAAAAGCATGAGCAAAGGTGTGCACATTACAGGTACTTAAGTAAATCTGTAGCTAACACAGGTACTATTGGTAATTGGTAACAAATATACAATCATGAACAAGGGGGAAACATGTAGCTTCATCACACTATTTGAGAGAAAGAAAAAAATATATGGAATGAGATTTACAGAAGGGAAAACATATTGCGCATTAATTTGCTTGGAATCACCAAGGAGTTTCATTAATACTTGAAGGGTCCAAATAACTAGTCCATTACATTCAGCAAATAGAACGAAAATGGAACCCAAGAATTCGGACCACTGCAGGTGCAGAATTATAAAAGCATTGTTAAGTGTTTCACCCCCTTATTTGTACAAATAAGGGGGGCTTTGAATCACATTTACAAAATATCTCAGCCTCAGGGCCAACTTTCAGATTGACTGGCTATCTAGGCCTACGATAGCTCTGCTGCCCAAAATGATTACAATCGGGATTTGAATCCTTTCTTTAAAATGCAAGAAATACAAAAAAATATAAGGAAAATTGGCTGATAGTGAGGAAAATATCTCTCATCAGTTCTTGTTATATCCTCTTGTTAGGTCGCATCTCTGCCATGATGTGACTTTCGTGTTGTTCGGTTGGTTCCTCTCACTTTCGCCTTAACTACCTGACTTCTCCACCCTCTAGAGTTGGTAGCGATCAACTGTGTTTGCTTGTCACAAAGAAACAACAAAGTTTATTTAGGCAGTCTTTTTCATTTATGACTAAGTGGAGCTCCACCCTGAGGCATTAATTCTTCTTGAGTGCCCATGTCTTCATTTACTCTGTATTTTGTTTGATCACCGTGCTGCTGGATATACACCAAAAAATACCCTCATTGTCCCACTAAGTGAAAGAGAAATAGACGTTTTAATGTTCATTGATCTGGTTCATTCATCCAGGCTTGTTGGTATCACAATCGCAATACAGGAGAGGGACTTTTCACCATATTTCATAGTGCTTACCGATTGTTCAAACGCAAAATTTCAATAAAGCATGACACACATAAAATATCGCATTGGGAACTAAGACTCATATATCACCATAGGAAAGTGAAAAGCGGCTTTAACATTTATTTTATGGTGATTTCCCAATATGTCAGACCTGAAATTTCTCAAAACCATAATACATAACCTTTTGGGTCCATCACAATTGCAAGTCATAAGGGAGTTTAGTGGATGAGGGAGTTATGTTTTGCTCGATCCCTGATTGCGATATCACAATCGGAGGGGGGAGGATTTATCAAGATTAGTAGAGAGGACCTTATCGCGATCAGCGGGAAGGTGGGAATATCGTGATCGACGGGGATTACCTTATCGCAATCGATAGACGGAGAAGGCATTTAGATATGACAATTGGTAGGGAATATGTGATATATGATATCAACGGAGAATTTACGACATCGCAATCAGCAAGGGAAGAACTTTATTGCGGTAGGCAGGAAATGTTGCGATATGCAATATTGCAATCACAAATGGAAAAGGGAAATGAGCGAATATGTATTGCAAAGGAAAATGGGCCGATAGCGATAAAGTTTAGCAGTTCCCAACCTTTTAAAAGGCCTTCAGTATGTTTTATGAATGTTTTTAAGATATTTCAAAGGGGAATGGGGAAACACAGCTAGAGTTGGAAATACAAAGGGATTTTGGCTAGAGTTAAAAAAACGAAGGAAAGAATGGGGTTTATGAAAGAAACGTTTTAAGAGAATATGGAAATTTCTGCAAAACAATTTAAACTTGACCTGTTCTTCCTCCTTTAATCTCCAATTTGCAAAGCACAACAAATCTTTGTTCTTTTTCTCTCTTTGTACAACTAGAACTCTGTTTTCATAGGGTGACAACATTGTCTCCAACTGGGGATAGTGCCTTGTTGGAAAGGTGCTAAGAGCCTTGCAAGGAGTCCTTTCCTCATCAAATTGAAATGCAAAAAAAGGAAATTCTACCAACTCGAAAGTAAATGCTCAGCTAGTGAGTTTATTTATGTACAACTCCTACTTTTGTACAGGGCTCAATTCACCTAAGTGAGTTCAACCCTCCAATGGAGCTAGGCAAACATTTGGGTGCTGGACCTAACACCTCCATGTTGCTAAAATTTGAAAATCGAAACAAGCATGCACCATGAAAAATATTCAACTGAAAAACCTGATACATTCTCTAGGAACAACCTATGTTTTTAACTTAAGAATGTCATCATGTAGTCAACATAGGGTCACAGAACTGACAAGAAATATTTGCAGCTACATTTTTTTTATGAAACGTATGCTAGCCAATATCTTCTTGGTCAGGGTAGTCGCAAATATGGTTCGGGTCCTCAGCTTTAGATTTTCCAACAAAAATTGGTTTCTATAATCCTTCTCCCCACTTGCTGGTAAACCACTCCCTTTGAACATCCGTAATCATCTCATCCTCCTCTGAATAATATGAATCATAAATCAGAGGGGATTCTTGATATTGTTCTCCAAGTGAAGGATGTGCATTGTAAACTAGAGCCTCTTTTTCGACCTCCTCTTGGGCCTCCTCTTCTTGCGCAACTTCCCATAACTTGGATTCTTGTGGCTCTACATCACTTAACTCTCCATCAGATTCATATACATCATAGGAAGGAGAAACATCAAATTCAGCCGAATAAGACCTCTGATAGTTTATTTGCAGCTCGATGATGTTTCCTTGTTTTCTTTCTTGCTCATTGGGTGATGCATCTTGATGCGAGTAGATGTTTTCTTGTAGCAGAGCTCCACAGACATCTTCAGTAGGGTCATTACCCTCAGGGATATTTTCAACATTAAAATGTGTGCATCAATCTTCAAACAGAGCATTCGGTGGATATAATATTTTGCAATAATGATGGAATTCGATATGAAAACATTTTAATGAAGATATGCTGCCATGATGAATTGTTCTATACCAAATTCTAAAATCATCTTATAAAGAGTACATGAACAATTTCATTCACACATCTTCAAAAAAAAAAACCCTGTTGTTCCATGCATTCATGAAAATCCTTAAGGTGTTGGTCCAACCTTCTATTTTTGTTTCCACTAAATTTAGGAAAATAGGTATTCCATTCATGAAACGAAGGGACATGATTGGGATAACTAGCAATAGAGGAAAAATTAAGTAGGGAAAATTGGTTGGCCAGGAATGCAGGAATAGCCATTTTGAAAACCCCTTAGGTGAGTGATCTTTATTTTAAATGTAGGGAAAGCTTTCAGTTTGTTTAGCATTTGAGTGAGTATGAGGCTACTGGAAAGTGAGGGCGATCAAATAGAGATATGGACAGTGGAATCGCCAGGATGTTTACCATAAAATTGAAACAGTGGAGTCGTCAAGGTGAGATATATTCATCCTACACTTCCCTTGCTTACCTAATAGAGGGAATGTAAAATCTATTCGCACCCAGGGAAAAATATTCTAATCCGTTCCCCAACAACGGAGCCAGAAAGATGTTCTAGATTTTTCTAGTGGCACCCGTAGCACAAGTGCTTCAAGAGACATTAAAAGATTTATAGAGACAACCTCTAGGTTTATTGTAGAGCAATGCCTAGGACATGGAAAAAGAGAATAAAGGGGGCTTGGTTCAATAAGCCTTTATGAAGGTAAACTCAAGACGTTACATGGGTCCAAATGTTTAGGTGGTAAATCGTGCCAACCTCAAAGAGAAATGCCTAATCCTGGTGGCGACACACAACAACAGGAAGCTTAATCTTAACGTTGTAGTAAAGTGAAAAGGAGGAAAGAGAGGAGGGAAATCGGTGCGTGGGGCTGATTGCAATGTAGAATCCCAAGCCACAATGTTCCACAAGAAATATGGAAGTGGGAGGAGATGAAAGAGTGGCAGGAGTGGAGCGCTCATCGGGGTTTCAGGCCCTATACTCATGGGCACATTTGTATCCAAAATCTTGAGAAAATATGTGCACATTACAGGTGCTTAAGTAAATCTATAGCTAACACAGGTATTGTTCCTACTTGGTAACAAATATATAATCATGAACAAGGGGGAAACATGCAGCTTCATCACACTATTTGAGAGAAATAAAAACATACATGGAATGAGATTTACAGAAGGGAAAACATACATCACATTGATCTGCTTGGAATCACTAGGGAGTTCCATAAATACTTGAAGGGCCCAAATAACCAATCCATTACATTCAGCATGCGTCACTTTGATCCCTCATGAACAAGCAATTAGAACCAAAATGGAACCCAGGAATTAGTACCATTGCGGGTGCATAATTCCAGAACCATTGTTAAGTGTTCTCCCCCTTATTTATACATAGAAGGGGGGCTTTGAATCACATTTACAAAATATATTAGCCCAGGGCCATTTTTCAGATTGACTAGATGTCTAGGTCTGCAATAGCTCTGCTTTCCAAAATGATTACAATCAAGGTTTGATTCCTTTCTTTAAAATGCAAGAAATACAGAAAAATATAAGGAAACTATCTTATAGTGAGGAAAATATCTCACAGTCATTCCTGTTATGGCCTCTTCTCAGGCCGTGTCTCTATCATGATGTGCCTTTCCTGCTATTCGGTCGATTCCTATCACTTTCGCCTTAACTTCCTGACTTCTCCACTCCCTAGAGTTGGTAGAGATCAACTGTATTTTCTTGTCAGAGAGAAACAATAGAGTTTTTCCGGGTAGTCCTTTTCATTTATGACCGAGTGGAGCTCCATGTTGAGGCATTAATTCTTCATGAGTCCCCATGTCTTCATTTACTCTATATTCTGTTTGATGACCGTGTTGTTGGTTATATGTAGAAAAATACGCTCACCGTCCCACTAAGCGGAAGCGAAATAGATGTTTTAATGTTTGTTGATCTGGGTCATTGATCCAAGCCGATTCAATCTGGGTCGTTGATCCGGGCTGATTCAATTTGGGTCGTTGGTCCGAGGCTGTTTTTATCATAATCACAATATAGGAGAGGGCCTTTTTAGCATATATCATAGTGCTTGTTGATTGTCCAGACACAAAATTTCAATAAAGCATGACATACATAAAATATCACATCCGGAACCAAGACTTGTATATCGCCATAGGAAAGTGAAAAGGGGCTTTAACACTGATTTTATGGTGATTTCCCAATATGTCGGACCTGAAATTTCTTATAACCATAATGCATAACCTTTCGGGTCCATCGCAAACACAAGTCGAAAGGGAGTTCAGCAGAGGAGGGAGTTATTTTTTGTGCAATCCTCGATTGCGATATCGCAATCGGCAGGGGGATGATTTATCATGATCCGCAAAGAGGACATTATTGCGATCAGTGGGAAGGTGGAAATATCGCGATCGACGGGGAGGACCTTATTGCAATTGGCAGGCAAAGAAGGGAATTAGATATGACAATCGACGGGGAATGTGCCATATGTGATATCAGTTGAGAATTTGCGACATCGCAATCAGCGGGCGAAGAACCTTATTGTGATAGGTGGGAAACATTGCGATTTGTGATATCACAATTGAAAAAGGAAAAGCGATGTGAAAAGATATGTATTACAAAGTAAAATGGGGTGACAGCGATAAAGTTTTGCGGGTCCCAAACTTTTAAAATACCTTCAGTATGTTTTATGAATTTTTGAAGATATCTCAAAGGGGAATGGGGAAACATGGCTAGAGTTGGAAATACAAAGGGATTTCAACTAGTGTTAAAAATGGGTCACTGCGGCTAGAGTTTAAAATACAAAGGAAAGAACGGGGTTTATGAAAGAAATGGTTGTAAGAGAATATGGAAATTTCTCCAAAACAATTTAAACTCGACCTGTTCTTCCTCCTTTAATCTCCAATTTGCAAAGCACAACAACCTCTATGTTCTTTTTCTCTCTTTGTACAACTGGAACTCTCTTTTCAAAGGGTGAAAACACTATGTTTGACAAATGTGGTTCACAATGATTGACCATTAATATTAATTAATAATAGTAGTAGCTGATTGAATGTTTGACAAAAGTTGAAGAGTGTTTATTGTCAAACATAGTCAACTACACAAGTAAATGTGATTGACTAATTTTGTAATGCTACATTGTGACATTTGATAAATTGCAATGTATTGTAATATTCTGACAATGTTTGTCACATTGACATGTTGCATAGATTTTTATACCATTTCAATGTCACAATTTTAATATTAATATTATTAGTTAACTTTATTAATATTAATATTAATATTAATAAAAACTTTTAAATCTTGATTGTCGCTGACCAAGGATGACCTTAGTTGACTAAGGTTGATAATGTTTTACTTTGGTCAACCATGGTTGATAATGATTTATGGTTGAGTTATGTTGACTAAGGATGAATATGAGTGAACAAGGTTGAGTATTGTTAAATATCCTAAGCATAGGGTTGATCAAGTTTAATTATCATCCACTATTTAAACATTGACTATAAAGGTTCATTCTTTTTTACTAAGTTTGACTAAAGTAGTTGACTATGTTTGACGATTAATATTAATCAATAATAATAATAATATGTGATTATGGTTGACCAAGTTTGACTATGTTTGACTAATGTGGTTGACTATGTTTTACTAATAATAATAATAATAATAGTTGATTATGTTTGACTAAAGTTTAAGAGTGTTAACTTTTGAACATAATCAAGCATAGTCAACCACACTAGTAAATGTGGTTGACTAATTTTGTACTGTTGAATTGTGAAGTTGAATAAATTGCAATGTAATGTAACATTGCAATGTTGGATAAATTTTTGTACATTCCAACATCACAATATTATTATTATTATTATTATTATTATTATTATTATTATTAGTCAACTTTATTAACATTAATATTTATATTACTAAACACTTTTAAACCTTGATTGTGACCAACTAAGGATGACCTTAGTTGACTAAGGTTGACAATGTTTGACTTTGCTCAACAATGGTTGACTATAATTTGAATATGATTGAGTTATGTTGACTAAGGATGGCTATGCATGAACAAGGTTGGATTTGTTTGAATAATGTGGTTGACTACGTTTGACTGTTAATATTAATAAATAATAATAATAATAATAAGTGATTATGTTTCACCAAAATTCAAGAGTGTTGATTGTCAAACATAGCTAAACATATTTGGTGTCATGAGGAGAAGGCATAAAGATTTTCTATATGATAGGTTGAAGAGTGGAAAGAGTTGAGCTGATGTGGAGAGAATGAAGTTTGTTTCTATGGTGATGTGATTTCTTACAAATATGGCTGCAATGGTCATACAAACTACCCAATTGGCTGAAGGTGCAGGGGCATTCAACACATAGAGGCATGCAAAGATAGGTTGGAGGATTACCACAATAGTAGAGATATGATGCAACACTTCAAGGTCATGACAATAGTTATGTTTAGTAGCTTCAAAATGAGATTATGGTTTAGGTTTCTAGGGATGGTAAAAATTAGGTGGGGGAGGATATAAGACCCCCAATTCATGACACAAGTGTGCACAAACTTACATGATTCTCTTAGGAAATAAAGTGCACAAATGTGTTGTGCACAACATGGAAAAGGTTTAGATGGACACTTACTACATATGAGTTGATTCACCTTGGGCATGTGATGCGCTAAGGGATTTTCACATAGATGGTTTGATAGTTTAGGGCACACATGTGATGAAACAATCAAGATGACTACAGTAGCACACACTAATGGAATGAGGAATTCTTGAGAGAGGGGGTGAATAAGTAATTAGTGAAGTTCTTAAACTTTAAGGTCAATTCTTAATTTCCTTTCACTCTTGCCAATTATTTACTTGTGTGAGCATTCTTAATACAAAACACTTATATTAATATAAACCATTCACATGAACATACAATCTATCAATTGAGCAACATACACATATTGACACAAGTATTTTTGTGTGGAAACCCAAAGGGAAAAAACCTCTAATATGCTTTTTATTATGATGTAATTTAAACTTCTACTTAATTACATCAAGTTGTTTGTGAACACTCACTCACAAGAGGCCCCAACCTCTTTAAGATAGCAAGTCACTACTTGCTAAGAGGCACACATCTCTTATGAATGAAGCACACCACCTGCTTTAGCCACATGTTCTACTTTTCATACAATTTTCAAACTACAAATAAAGGCATATACAAATCCATACACCCACACACACACACACACACACACATATACAATTTTATTATTTTAATTATAATGTGTTATAGAATGTTTTGAAGGAGTGCGTGGAGGGCCCTGGGGGTCACACTCATTTTCCATGGGGCATAAGGAAGGAGTAGCGCGGGGCCCAAACAAGGTGTGGCCTGAATAATGTTAGTGTGGGGCTCGAATGAGTCTAGGCCTAAATAATGTTAGTGTAAGTCCTAAATGAGGCCAAGCCTAAACAAGAATAAATTTAGGGGCCCCAAATATGGCCAAGCCAAAACAATGGTACTTTAGGGGCCAGAGGAAAGCCTAGTCAATTGCTCCACACAACACCTTTCTCTCTCCCTTGCAGTCCTTATTTACACTACACTCTTCACTACTCAATCAGCTTTGGTTTTGACCCTTAGTTCCTTTGTATAACTATCATCTCTCGGCACCAGTCTCCCTTCCTCTTATTCATTCGCATCCAACACCAAACACTCTTCACACAATTCTTTATACCGAAACTCACAACAATGCTACATCCCCACCCTGCACAATTGCATTGTAGTGTTTTTTTTCTCTGTTACACAGAGAACAATGTTATCCCAGTTATTAGCCAATTTCCCCGAAATCATACTCTGAGCATGGATCTCCATCCTGTTTTTGAATCAATAAAATTGGCTACTAAAACAACATTAAATATGATAATGGGAAGTTGAGTGTTACTTCATGCTGAGAATGACATCTTAGTCAAACTATGCACTACAATAACATTAATCATAGAATGGGATCTCAAATTTTTTCATACTCAGAATCAATTCTCTATAAGAATGCACACTTCAACAAGGCTCTTCCATTCTTATTAATTGATCATATAGTTATGCTTGTACCTCTAGCATGAATCATTTGATCTATATTCAATTCTTCTACACCCAACAATATTTTCCATTTAATTTTTCATGGTGTGCAAGAAATACTAGGTGTGTCTTGTTTATCCTGAACCGGGGTCAGTAAATAATTTTTTACATTGTCATCCTTGCAGCCTCATTTTCTTGTTCTGGAAAATTTCTTGTTATGTCTCAATAACACTAATTCCACCATTGCTGCTACTTTGCAGATCTAGTTGTTGACCTGTTCAAGCTCTATTATCCATGAATACGATGCCAAAAGTGGAGGACATCTCCCAAAGCTACCGACTCATTCCATCCATTAAACATTTGTCCCCAATGCTTCTTCCTATAGCCCAAGCCTCTTACACAGCATTTTGTCACAGCTCCTGCACTTCCCTATGACATACCCCGAAGTGCCCGAAACATGACCATAATGTAGTGTAATCATTCATATATCCTGCTCAAATCCTCCCTCAAATAATGATTGGAATATGCCTTGACCTTCCCCTAAAGGAAATAGCTCTTAAACCTTAATTTGAGCATCATCACTCTTATGAGACTGAAAACCACAATGGTTGTTGGTTGCATTATACTTGACCCACAATGGCATCGCTATGTTTTCTTGTATACCTATGATGATCCCAAAAAGGAAATTTTCCCAAAGAGGATGAGAAGCTTCATGATCTAGAAGCTTCCAGAGCGGTGAGCTCGAGTTTGTTTGACGTGGATGAGATCGAGTTCTCCCAACTTGGCCTCTTGGTCTTATCCCTATGAGCTACCTCCTTGAGATGAGGGCATACTCCTATCTTTGGAGAGATCCTAACTCCCTTTCCCTACCTATATATTCATCATCTCCCATTCCCAAATGATTGGTCTATGCCTATTTACACCCTTATGATAAGATTGTGCCTATATGCTACTCATTTGGGTTGGAGAAGGAGTCCTTGGAGAGCTTAGCTTGGACTTGGATATTCATTTCAAGGAGAGCCTATCAACATCAAGGCTTGGTTGGATGCTTCCCCTTATTTTATATTAATATACAACTGCTGGTTCATTTTCCATTGATGTGTATTCTCATGTATCATCTATATTAACATTCCTTGATTAGTTAAGTAGGTTTCCTTTAAGCACGTTGTTTTTATTTGCATTCCTTGTTGTGTGTTAATCTCTTATGCAGGTGCATAAACATTGTGAGAAGTAGGAACAAGACCGTGATGCAAGTGATTCAAGGTCTTCAACAAAGGAGATTGAGATAGCATCAGAACAAGGTAGGCCATCTTCTTCATTTCTCTTTTGAATTGAAACTTAGGAAAGTTTCTGGTAGATTGTCGCTTAGGTTGCTAGACCCACTAATTAGTCTAGAGGGATCGTCTCTGTCCACAAAGAGGATTTACCTCATCAATTGGTCATCGCTCTCTGCTTGTTGGTTTCATTGAGATGTTTGTTTTGATAATTGATTGAGTTTTGTTTTTCGTGGAAATCATTGGAAACATCATTTTGCACTTGTTTTAGCTTGTATTTCGAGATTTAATTTTCATGAAAATGCATTAGATTAGTTGCATTGAAAAATTATTTTTTGAGATTCATCATTGAAAATAGATCACATTTTTTGGTGTTTGAAAGCTAAAAATTGTGTTATGTGCATCAAATCATTCAAAACAAAAAGAAAAGCATAATTCATATAAATGCATCTTGGTAAAGTCAAAATCATTTTTCTTTCAAAAAGTTGCATTTAGGATAGTGAAAAGTGAGAATCATTTTTACTTATGGCATTGCATTTGGAAGACGAAAGTGAAATTTAGTGGAAAGCATTTTTGCATGATGCATTATTGATTGAAATTTCTTCCCTTGATTAGTCTAGCTTTCATAGAAACGAAAAGTTTTCATTTTCTCATACAGTTGCATCCTAGGTGTTCAGGTGACAGTGTTTTAAGCCTTAAAAAAGAAACATAATTTCAAGATCAACTTTAAAATAGATTAATTAATCTGATAATTTAAAACATTAACACTCATACTTAGTGGTCTAGGCTAGAGACGTGTTCCGACTTCTATAAAACTCAACAATATCATTTGCAATACTCTTGCATTAGACAATGCTAGCACGGACTTGTGCTCCCCATACCATCGAGTATATAAAGGGATACCCTCATAGGTTTCAAACCTTTATCCATGGGAAGCCAAGTCTGCCACCCTATAAATGTGATACATCGAAAAAAATATTCGGGGAGGTTACCTGCATGTATGTCAAATCCTTACTAAATTTATTGTCTAAGGTGTATATTGCAGTTCATGGTTACCTGGTAATCCCTTTTTCCTAGAGTATCCTGAGTAGTCATTTCGATCTTTCTGACTCCTTAAACTTGAAAATATCATCTATTACTTGTCCTTTCAAGCTTGTTAAACCAACGAAAGCGACTACAGCCACCTTTTCATCCTTTTCTTGACTCTTAATGTTGGGTGTGGAGCTTGATTATCTTCTGTATTCAAAGGTATCGCCGCTTTGGACCTCAATTCGTAATGGGGTGGCAACGCCGCCCGTAAAATATTCGTTGTAGGAGGGGTCTAGGGGGGGCGGCTGTGACCTTTGGGAGCCCCCCCTGGTGGGGGGATCGGGGGCAGTGCCCCTGAAGCTAAAAATAGATGTAAAATTATCTTGTAAAATGTTGTAATTTCGTAGTCAATCTAGGTTGTTCATTAGGCGGAGATCTGACAGTTGAAGTTATGTTTAATTTAGGGTTTTTTTCCCTAGAAGGCAACCCCTCACTATATATGACGAAATTGTATTTCGTCTATGTAGATCTGTATTTTGAGTGAGGAAGAGAGAGGAGATTGAGAGCGAAGAGGGAATTACAATGGATCTGTTGCAGGTTGTATCTCTTCAGTTTGCTGGATAATATAAAAGGAAGGATTGGTTGTTTCTCCATGGATGTAGCCCAAACTGGGTGAACCACGTATATCTGTGTCTCTCTTGTTGTATCCATTTTTTGTGTTTATATTTCTACAATATTTTATGCGTTCCATTACTCTGTAATATATAATTTTCTAACACTTAAAACATGAAAAGCAAAAGTTTTTTTTCAAATTCTAACATTAATTAACCACAGAACAACATCCTTCCTATGGAAATACTCCTTAGTAGATCTTATGTTGATACAAATGGCAACATTTCTTGAGTCTACCAGTCAAGGAAACCCCTATTATGGGAATCCTAGTCCTTTTCCTTCTTTTGGAAATACTAGTGCTCCCTATATGGTGACACTGTCCCTTCCTGGGTTGATCATTGGTCTACCAGTTTGGTTATTTTCAGCCTCGGTGGTTCCGAGTGTCAAAAATACTTTTCAACCAAGTTATCCTCCACCTGAACAACATCAACCTTATGTTGACCCTAAATTTGACCTCTTGCCTTCTTCTCCTATTTCCTCACCCTGTTCTTCCTCTCTGCCTGGTGAAAGCCTGGATTCTAGTAACTAGGAAGCTAAGAAGAAGAAGAAGCAAAATAAGCAAGGGGGAAACCAAGCAGTCATTGCTATGGTTGCAACTGATGTAGAAAAATATTCCAACCATCCCAAGAAAGTAAAATTCCCTTGCATGTTATGTAAGGGTGACCACCTTCTTCAAAATTTTCCTCGTATTCCCAAGGTCTTAGAAGTGTGGTCCACAGGTTCACATCGACCTTTTTCATCAGCCTATGGAGTTCATGTTGATGACAAACCTTCAACTAGTAACAGTAAATCTCATGGGAAAAAAGGGAATAGTCAAATTTCCTTGTAAGTTGTGTGAAGGTAATCATCCCATTCACCTTTGTCATTTAATGGATGAAGCTTCCAAAGAGTTGGAAAACCTTACAGTTTCTCAACCTTGTCTTCCAACTGGGTATCAAAAGCTTTCCCCTAATCCTTTGCTAGTTGATCAAGTGATTGATCAAAAGCCATCTTTGGTCAACCCCACTCTCTCTGAAAGTGAGTCCTATGAGTCTGTTCTCTCCCAACCATTGGTTGAGAAAGCAATAGACCTGAATCCACCTTCAGTTAACCGTACCTTTCCAGTAGAGAGTGAACCTCATACTGCTTAAGTTCTTCTGGTTTCTTTAGTTTCGAATGAAGTGGAGATAAAACCTCTTGTTCCCGAGGTGCATCAGAGCAGTTCTCTTATTCCCATAGCGCAAGAGAACAACTCTCACGTTTCTGCAACACCCCCTTGGAGTATTTTAGTCACTTCATTTGATTGGAGTCAACTAACATGATATCACCTTTTGTCTTATTTTCCTTTCCAGATAACAATACATGCTTACCATATGGTCGTACCTAGCACAGTCATAGACGAGGGCGCATCTGTTAGCATCGTGTCTTCAACTACTTGGAAAGATTTAGGTTCTCCTCAGCCTGTCACCTTCACCCAAAATCTGTTAGTGTTTAACAGAGGAACCATTCAACCATTAGGGATCCTACCTAAGTTACCTATTACTTTGGGAGGAAAGGCTATCTATATAGATGTGATGGTTGTCAAAGGCCCGTTGAATTTTAATCTACTCCTTGGCCATGACCTTGTTTATGTCATGGGAGCTCTTGTTCCTTACCTCTTTCAAGTGATGTGTTTCCCACATGAAGGAAGCATTGTGATAATTGATCAGCTTACATTCATTGGTCCTGAATCAGCTCCCACTCAACCATCATCCCTACATGGTTCTTATGTGTAAGAAATATCACTCCCGCCACCGGTTAATTACGTGTCCACCTGCTCCATGCTCACGTCTACTGATGATCTAGTAGGTGATGTCATACACCATGTACTAGGGGCATTAGAGCCTGATTTTTCATTTGGATACCTAGACATCTATCCCTTCTAGAGTTTTTTTCTCCCATCTGATGAGAATCTCTTGGAAGCCATGGCATCTTTTGGTCTGTGATAAAAAAGATGGAGCAGAGTTCCTTGTCTTGTGTCAGGCTCGTTAAAAAATGAAATAAAGACCATGGAGTAGAGTTCCCTGACCTGTGTCAAGCTCCTTAAAAACTAAAACAAGGGATGTGGAGTAGGGTTCCTTGTCTTGTGTCAAGCTCCTTAAAAATGAAACAAGGTATATGAGGGTAGTTCTTTTACTATGTCAACCTCGTTAAAAATAAAATAGTTACCCCTGAGGATAGTTCTTTTACTATGTCAAACTCGTTAAAAAATGAAATAGGCCATGATCACGGTTCTTTTACTTGTGTCAAGCTCATTAAACAATGAAACAAATCCACTTCAAATTCGAGTATTTGATTAGATCTCATAAAATCCCAGTCGAGTCTTTCACTTGATCTCATAAGTGAACCTTCATTATATACACATGTTAGTAACCAGTTGTCTACTTCGGTGAATGAGATGAAGCTTGGGGGGCATGTACCTTGAATTGAGTCATCACATTGGGGGCATGCAAACTCATCTCAAGCATAATTTATCTTTGTTTCAAGCTTTTGTAAAAATGAAACCAAATCCAAGAATATTTTTTTCTCATGTTTAAAGCTTGTGAAAAAGGAAACCAATCCTCAAGTATACTCAAGAATATTTTCCCATGTTTCAAACTTGTGTAAAAATGAAATCATTCCCACTTTATATCTCGTGATTGTTCTTTTTAACAGCCAATTTTTGCAAGACGAGCCTTGGTTTTTCATTCCAACATCACCATCTCTTTGGTCGATCATATGATTTCACTTGGTTGTTTTACCCTTTCCTTAAATGTTTTGAGCAGTTCTATCATTACCAGAACCAGTTGTTGTCCTTTTATACCACTCGTTCCTCCAAGAGGAGTCATATTTAATCTCTTTTCTGACTCTCAAAAAATGAAAAGATCGTCGAGTACTTGTCTTTTCGAACTCGTTAAATTAATTGAATTGATGTCATATCAGTATACATTTAACCCATTTTCTGGTTGAGATTGACTATTTAGGAAAAAGCTACACCTTGGTTGACATGGTCAAGAGGTTATCTTGAATATTATTTTCTACCTTTTCAGGTTCGAGGGAAAAATTACAAAAACGGACATGATGGAGTTTTCTTTTTCATCTATTTTTCAAACTCTATAAATATGAAAAATATACCAAGTTATCCTTTTGTCGGACTTGTAAGAAATTAAATAAAGCAGGACTTATCACCATGACGAGACCAAGTTTCTCCTTCCTAGGGCTTGTAAAACTTACTAGGATGGATTTCTTCAAAGGATATGAACTTATATGACAAGCATATGGTATCCTCTTCAAGATTGTGTAAAAATAAAGAGGTACTCACTAGAAATAGTGGGGAAAAAGTGAAAGTGAAACATCTCTTATATAGGCAACATGTCACTCTTGAACATGACACTCATCTTTGTCTCCTATCGGGTTTGGGATATCCTCGCTCAGTAACTTGTCTTTCCAGGTTTGGGTGATCCATTTTACCTCTCGTATGACTATTCCACTTCGTTGTTATGACCCTTGGTCCTATGTTGAGTCTAACGTTGCCACACTCCAATGTCGTGTTGCTAATATGTTCAAGAGAAGTCCTATCTGTAGTTTATTACATATACATTGTCTGACCCCTTGTTACAGTCTTGGATGCTATTCATTTCATTCCACTTAATTCCTTGTTTCATTTCGATGATGGGGTATTCATTATGGCCCTCCTTTGATGGGTCACTTCCTTGTTGGCATTATGATACAGGTGTTGTCCTTGATGGAAACTCATTCAGATGACAGTTCATAGTGCAACAGGTTAACTTATAGATCAAACTCCAGAGGCTGAAGAAAGAGAGTGGTTTAAGAAGTATACGCTGGTTCACTTTGTCCAAGCAGCATATACACGAGGGTTACTAGAACAAAAGGATCATATATATATATATATATATACACGCATTTCCACAGGAGGAAAAGCGTGTACATGTTGGAAAACCAAGGTTTTGGTCCGAGGTATTTGGTCCAAGGTATTTTGGTCAAAGGTATTGGTCCAAGGTATTTGGTTCGAGGTATTTGGTTTGCGGTTTTGACCCTAGGTATTTGGTCCAAGGTATTGGTCCAAAGTGGTTTTGGTCCAAGGTATCGACAAAGGATCTAACTATATAAGGAGGAAAATATCATTAGGCCAAGGTGTGCAAGTAATGAACATCTTATGAAGAGTGAGACCAAAAAGCAAATATGCATGTTATGAGTTTATGGTGCTTTGCTTGATATGAACTAAGGATGAACCTTAGTGGTTGATGGGGGATGAGATCTAATGATGGATCAGGATCATGAGACCTAAAATGAATTATTATTATATGGTTTGATCATGGATAGTCTAGATCTGAATGCTAACGGATGCTTTACGCTGTAACTGTTCTTATTTGGGTATGACTGAAGTCTGGAATAGTTGTGATGTTTTAAGTTAGCATTTGCGGATCTTTACGCTAGTTTGATTTGGTAAAAGCACATATACACACTAGTTCAACACATAAAAGTAGTGTATACATTATGAAATATGATACTTGAAGTTGGAGTTGGTTATGGTTGTTGACGCAGAATTCTGGGTTCTACTCTATGTTCTGGTGATAGTGTTTTGAATGTTCACATTGATTTATTGTGATTTGCTTGAGTGATTACAGGTTTTCAATGATTGGTTGTATAGCAATGGTGATTGATTTTGAGCTTCAATGTTGCTGATGGGTCTAGTAGGAAAGTTTGATGAAATTAGGCCTTCAGACTATGGTGTTGTGTTCTAGGAGTATCTAGTCTCAATATTTATGAAACGTGGTCCCCAGAGGAAGAGAGAAGGTCGTAGCTTTATGTAGGCCATCACCTACATACTGGTAAACATATCGGCCAGTACAAGAGCCAGGGTGTTGGATCTCCCTTCCAGTAGTAGCTGGAAATTGATTGAAGGTTGGAGCCTTCTGTAGGTTGGCGCTTACGTACTAGTAAACGAATTGGCTAGTATAATTGCTAGGGGGTTATAGATCCCTTCCAGTAGCAGCTAGAAAACAATAGAATGTTGTAGCCTTCTATAGGTGGGCGCCTTCATACTAATATGGGTCTGCAGTAGTACAATATTGTAAACATGTTTTTCTTATATTAAAAGAAGATAGCAGTAGGTGGTTTCTGTCCCGCATTGGGTTTCCACCTTAAACCTTGGTGTTCATGTGTTTTTCTTATGTGTGATGATTTATTCTGTTATTACTGCACAGGGTTACTGTTTATATGGTTAAATTGATTAAAGATAACATATGTTGAATTAACTGAATCATAAGTTTGATTGATATATGTTGGTTGCTTTAAAGACAGTTGCGTGTACACGCAAGTTACCTTCATTGAAGTAGCATATACAAATCTGAGTATGAAATGAAAAAGTTATTGATTTGATAATACTAATTCACCCCCCCTCTCAGTGTTATTTCCAACATTCCTTTCGACTTTAGCTCGTTATCCAAGAAGATGACTTAGGGACTCCCTTTCAGTACCTTAGAGCTTGCATGCCTTAATGGAAAGTTATTCGCATCCGATAATAGGTTTCCATCATTGGCCTTTGATCGGGTGATTCCATGAGTGTTTGACTTCAACTTCATTATCAAATTCACAGATTGTACCATCGTACCTTGAGAGCCATTGTCATTATTGGTAGTTTCTCTCATGCCTGTTAACGGTCCACATCATTGGCCGGTAATTAGGCGGTTTTGTAGCATGTTCAACTTCGACACCTTCATTCACATGTTAGAATTTGTACTTTGATCGGGCTGGGATGGAGCGCAATACCCTGAGTCTTGTCTGATATGACTCAGGTTGTGTGGAGTTATGTGTTATTCATGATTGTACACATGTTTCTACTATACGAATGGGTATGACCATATCGTAGGAATTTACACTTATGATGATCGTTCTATAATGGGTGGTTGTGTCCATACCTTGGATATTAGATTTATAGATGGTCCTTCTCATTTGGATGGTTGTGCCCACGCCATGGATACTTTCATAAGTCCCTTTTATCTGGATGGATGTGTCCATACCATAGATCCATGTTTTGATATCAGATATGTATATGTATATGTGTCCTTGATTTGCAAGTCTCCTAAAAATGTTTGTTCTTGTCCTTGAAAAATCTCGTAAAGCATCTCAACTATCACTCCCTGTTCTGCCTTCATGTTTTAGGGGGCATCTGTAACACAATATTTTGTCACACCTACTGTACTTCCCTGTGACATACCCCGAAGTGCCCAAAAAATGACCATAATGCAGTGTACTCATTCATATATGAAGCTCAGATCCTCCCTCAAACACTGATTGGAAAATGCCTTGAGCTTCCCCTAAAGGAAATAACTCTTAAACCCTAATTTGAGCATCATCACTCTTATGAGACTGAAAACCATGATGGTCGCTTGTTGCATTATACTCGACCCTTGATGGCTTCACTCTATTTTCTTGTATACCCCTGATGATCCCAAAAAGGAAATTTTCCAAAAAAGGATGATAAGGTTCACGATCTAGAAGCTACTAGAGTGGCGAGCTGGAGGTTGCTCGGTGTGGATGAGGTCGAGTTCTCCCAACTTTGCCTCTTAGTCTTACCAGTATGAGCTACCTCCTTGAGATGAGGGCCTACTACTATCTTTGTAGAGATCCTAACTCCCTTTCCCTACCTATATATTCACCCTCTCCCATTCTGAAATGGTTGTTCTATGCCTATTTACACCCTTATGCTAAGATTGTGCCTATATGCTACTCATTTGGTTTGGAGAAGGAGTGCTTGGAGAACTTAGCTTGGATTTGGATATTCGTTTCAAGGAGAGCCTATCAATATCAAGGCTTGGTTGGATGCTTCCCCTTATTTTCTATGGTTCATTTTCCATTAATGTGTATGCTCATGTATCATCTATCTTAACATTCCTTGATCAGTTAGGTAGGTTGCCTATGAATATGTTGTTTGAATTTGCATGCCTTGTTTTGTCTTAATCTCTTATGCAGGTGCATAAACACTGTGAGTAGTAGGAACCAGCGCGTGATGCAAGTGATTCAAGGACTCCAACAAAGGAGATTAAAATAAGATCAGAATGAGGTAGGCCATCTTCTTCGTTTCTCTTTTCAATTGCAACTTAGGAAAGTGTCTGGTAGATTGTCACTTAGGTTGCTAGACCCACTCATTGGGCTAGAGGAATCGTCTCTGTTTTCAAAGAAGATTTACCTAGAAAACAAGGCCCCTTTTTCTTTTTCATTGAAAATAGCCCATAGGCTCCTGGTCACTAAAACCCATGAAAACCATCGCAAAACCAATACTTGGGCACACCTTCTGTCATTTAACAGAACTATAAAATGTCAGAAAAATATCCATATACCATCTCTGTTACCTCAATGATGTTTACCACTGTTCTTTGTTTCCCTCTGAGTTAAGCATTACGAGCTTACATGTCTCATGGGGTCTGCCCAGTTCATCTGTGAGCCAATCAAAAGCCCATCGGGATGAGATATTAATTCCAAATCATACTCCTTCATGTCTCAATGCTCCAACATCCCTACCTGTTCCAAGAATTCCTTTATTTCCTTCTGGGGTAAGCCTTACGGGCTTACACATCTTATAGGACCACCTCAAGCCTTTTTCATTGGCTCTGACAGTTGCCCTATCAGCCCAATGCCCAGTCATCCCATCATTTCCTTTATACATTTCCCCAAACCTTTCAGTCTCCTATTATTAGGATGATGTCATGTTGACGTCATCCATGCCACATGGTGCCTATGAAGTGGTGACATGTGTCACCCAAATTTGGCCCTCTAGGCCACCCAAAAATGCCAAATATTCCTACCACGTGTCCCATTGTACCGACATCATGCTGACTTCACCTCGGCAAAATTTTTTTTTCCTCATGCCTACCATGAGGAGAGAGAAAAGTGTCTCTGGCCTTGTGTATTGTGGCCAATTCCTTTGTTAGATATCTAGGGGAAAAACCATCGGATTCAAGATTTTATGCCTTCACCTGCTGCCATGTTGTCAAACCATTTATGGTCTCGTCCCTTCACCTTCATGTTCCTTTAAAAATTTTGGGATACTCCCATCAGGCCTATGTGTAGGAAGGGATTCACCGTAGGCAAATCAAACATTCCTCATTATTCCCAGGTCCATGTCTGCCCGACACTCCATCCCAACGCTCACCTTCTATGCCCCTTTAAAATTTTCAGGGTCCATTAACCGAGCTTGGCTGTCATGTGGGCCTTCTTGTACCCAATCAATTTTCTTTCCGCCTACACCAGGTCACACATAGGTCAAAGGTCGAGGGTCGAGTGTCAGGGCTCTGTTCTCCTATTAAATTCTGTTGCACGACCCAACTTCTGACTAGGCCTGAATTGCCTAAGTCACACCTTAATGAACTTGTTGCGCAACCTAACCTTACTCGAAAAATATTTAAGTAGAAATTTTATTTAACAAAGAAATTTTACACAAAACACGAAGTCTACACAAAACCTTGAGCCATGGAACCTTGCATATTTACCTTTTGATTTTCAAACTTTGACCAAAAATATTTCTCAATCCAAGAGGCCATTTCCAGACTTTAATGTGTCATTGGAAATATTTGTCTCAACGTAATCCAACCATCCCATATCCAAGATAATCTAAGCTAAAATCGTAATAAACAAATGCCTCTAAAGACTTGGATTCCCTAATCATCATAGATATACCATTTTATATTTTTCAACAAACCTACTACTATGATGATTCTCTACTTGAAGACAATAATAACCATAAGGCTCTCCCTGACCTTGACATCAATGCTTGGTTGAAATCAATTCCAACACATAGGATGCCACTAGCCATTCATCCAAACTGCCCAACACACAGAATGTGTGATAGACTAAAATATCCCTCATGGACACACGATGTAGTAAGATGTTGGTCAATGAGGGGAAGCCCCTATGGCTCATCAGTGTATTCATGCAAATTAAAACATAACAATTGTAGATTCTATAGATAGTTAGAATAATCAATTTAGGTTGTGGATGTGTTGATAACCATGAATTTACCACCGATAGTTAGGGGATCTCCCCGGTGAAAAATCCCAATTAGACTCTACACCATTTAGTTTAGGGATCTTGTATAGTAAGTAGGCCTAACTACCGTATAGTTTATTGAAGTTTTCTTTGGACAAGAAAGGGAATATCGACTAAGCACAATGCATAACCTTTAACAAACATGAGCGAGTCACTGATGAATGCCCCATAAAACAAATACCTTAAATAGAAATATCTAAACTTCAAAGCATGAATCTTAAGAAAAGAATCATTAGCAAGACTTCAAATAAGACCATGCATAGGTAAAGCATAAACTTAACAACCAAGAATGAGTTAAATATGGTTAAGCATTTAAAACACAAGTGAGTGCACGATCCATAATGATATTATGTCAATATCAATAAAACAATTTATCGACACGAAGATACATGAGGTGGTGGTACGCCAAATCTCATAGTAAATCCCATTTCATTAAGCTAATAATATTCATGGCACTAAAGTAGAAGGTCTTCATCCAATCCAACGATGGAAATCTACTATTACTCGTTGCATTTATTGAAAGAGCATAAGTTCTCAAAACAATATGCACCAGAATAAGTCTAGAGCTAAAATTCCTTTACAATATGCCATGAGGGTGTATTTATAGAAAAGAGGGTGAATTTTGGTCTACCGTAACTCTTGAACTTCCTCATGACTGTTAAAACTCCTACTTTTTTCTAATCTATCCTATCTTTCTATTCTCAACAAAACAAACTAATTTTACCCTATCAATTTAGTAATAGATAATTTTGGAACATCTACGTGCAATTGCTCCATGAGGTAGGTGTGTCAAAGCTTGTATTCAGCAGCTATTGGAGCTATCTTTGGATGATCTTCATCACGTCTCTGGAGGAATTCAAGGGTGTCCGAAATGAGAGTGCTTCTACTAACCTTGTTCTGATTGGCTAGAGCTACTAACTTCGTGTACATCCTCACCGGTTCTACAACATATCATGTAACATTCTCCTTTGTGACCTGCAATTCACTTGTGTTGGAAACTAGTATGAAAGTGTCAAGAAATGCTTGAACTTCCTGTAGGATCTCCTCCTGCTTCCTCAATTCTCCAACTGCTCCAATAGAAGGAACCCCATGAATCTCGGTCACTGACTCCAATCCACTCAGAAGATGTCTGTAAGAAGTAAGGACCTTGTCAACATCTCTAGCTAGCTTATCCCATGATTAGATCTTAATGTGTAGCTGGACTTTGTCGTTTTGGGTGGTAATACAATATTTCTTTGGGAGAATCATTGGTGCCTCTAGATACTTGTCTCTCCACTCATGAATAATGTTTAGAACTGTAACGACCTCTTTCAGCATGGAGGATTATTCTTTCGTGTTGGCCTGTATGGCTAGGATAGGACCACAATATGATGCAACTTCGACATCTCTTCATAAACTACTTTCATGGCTCCTCTTAGGGTTTCAGATTCTTCCTTGATTATGGCCTGCAATTCGTTTGCGATTGAGTAATCCGCAACGAAGTGTTGTATTCTCTTCCTCTAGCCTCCTTCTTTCTTCTACTCTTGCGACCCTTTTTTTAGATCCATAAATCTTGCCTTAGAGTTCTACAATTTGCTTGCTCATTCTCCCAAAATTAAACTCAGTTGCAGTCACAAAGGCATTCCTGGTCAAGGTGATCATTCAAGGTTTTACGTGGTATATAGGACCATTTCGTTCTCCATGGTCACAGAAAAAGGCTTTATAGTGTTCTTAGCATAATATTTCGTTCTTTATAGCATGATCTTGTAATTGACCTAATCGAAGGTAAGCATGTAGGTCTAGCACCTCCTATTTTTCCTCATGAGGAATGCCCAGCTCCTTAGGAGGAAGATACCCTCCGATGGTGGGATGGATGGGGGAACATCTATCGGGGGAATTTAAACTTTCTCATTGAGTTGTTGTTGTACGAACTGCTACTGAGCATTATTTTTGACCTATTGCTATTTTTTTTCAGTTCCTATTCTTCCTCTATTTTATTTTCTTCCTCTACCCTCCTCTTTTGTTCCTCCTCCCATATCTTCTTTTATTTCTCTTCCTGTTCTTGTTTCTTCTTCAGCTCTTCTTCCTATTTTATTTTCTCCTCTTGCTCTTTCTATTCCTTCCTTCTCTTTTCTTCTTCTTCTTGGTCCCTTGGGTCCTTTTGATCTAGGTGGATGTTTGTGCCCACCCACCTATCCCACTTGGACCCCCACAACTGTCTCTTTCAGTTTTTTAGTTTCCATAGTTGTAGCACAATTTACTATTTTTAGCAATTTTTCTAGTCCTGAACTTCTGGAGTCATTTGGAGGCCCTAAACGACATCTTTTGGGAAACCTAAGAGCAGCATTGGTCCATCTCAAAGTTGTAGTGCTCGGATATATCCTTCTAATGAGCTATTGTACGCGTCAAACGAAGATCGGGTGCCAAAGTTACGACCCTGGGAAGTTGATGCACCAACTTACCCAAAAAGGGGTCCACAATTTGGCGTTTCAACTTCTAGGCATAGGTTTTTAGATGTTAATGGTTTTCCATTGTTTCTCAACAATAAATAGGCCTTCGATCCTCATTGTAACATAGTTCAAAGGCATGTAGCCACCACATCTCTTCTCAGAGATAAATCTACCATCGCCTTAGCTAGTTTATTTCCATTTCTGTTTGTAAGCATATTTCAGTATTTTAAAGTAATGAAATGAAGTATTATTTCCGTTGCATCTCTGTGTTTATGGTTATCTTTGTAATTTTTCGTGTTCCTATTTAAATCTGAATAACTGGTATCAGAGCGGTATACTTTTTCTCTATTTTTCCTTGCATGTCCCCAACGAGGATGGGATATAAGGAGTTACGGCTTGAACTAGTCAAACCTTTGCAAGACTAGCCTCGCAAATCTTGATGGCCTCCCATGGCGAATGAAAAGAAAGATGAGGGGGCAGGATATCCTATCAAAATCTTGCTCGAAGAAGCCCTCGAGCGACAGAGGAACGCGATGATGGACAACTTTACCCAAATCCTTCAACGGCTACCCAAAGGAGACGCATCGACTTCCAACAGCTACTCTAGAAATGCCACACTATTTAAGGTACATGTTAATTTTGAAATCCCCATCTTCAAGGGTCAAATAGACGTAGATGCCGTAGATAAATGGTTAAATTTTCTAGAAGGGTATTTTTCTATTCATGATTTTTCCAGTCGGGAAAATATTATTTTCGGTCTTCTCAAAGCAGCCCCCCACGTCAAGGATTGGTGGGAAACCTACTACGAGCAGAAGGATGAAAGTACGGGATCACTATTTTCAGCCACACCCATTTGGAATTCCTTCTAGGATGCCATCAAGGAGCAGTACTACCCTGTCAAAAGATACGAGGACAAATACATAAAGTGGACCACACTACGGTAGGGAAGGGACCAAGATGTACCAGAGTTCACAAAAAATTTTCATACCCTTCAAAAACAGTTGGGTATCAGGGATTCTGAGCTACATTTGGTACTCAAATACCGTTACTTCCTACAAAGATACATCCAGGAAGAGATGGAGTTCCTGAACATCTCCTCGCTCGGCACGATGTGTCGATACATTGTCAAAATCAAGAAGAAGCTTAAACAAAAGAAGTGAGACTTTGGATCTGCAAATCTGAAGACCAAAGGACAAAGCCAAGGCGGGGTGACCCAAGACAACCCGTCAAATCTGTAGGAAAGAACAACACCACGAAGTCAAAGAAGGATACAGGAAGGTGGTGTGAGTTCCATAAGAGCCCCACTCACAACACAAGTGTGTGTTGGAACAAGCAGACGCTGGTGGCCGAGTTGAAGGCTTCTGAATCAGATGCGCGTTCCAAGCCTAAGTCAGAACTTGACAAGGGGAATGGCAAAGGGAAGCAGATCATTGACACGGAGCCCTACACCACTGTTGCCACCGCCAAGATCCAGAAGAATGAGCCCGAAGATCTAGAGGAGGGGGAGCATCTTTTCCACTTACAAATGTGGGTGAAGGGTTCACCACTACAATTCATTGTTAACAGTGGCACCCAAAAGAACCTCATTTCAGCATAGGTAGTGAAGCGGTTGGGCCTACCGACTTCGTGACACCCCCAGCCGTACAGTATCAGGTGGCTTCACCAAGGACAAGATCTCTGAGTTCGCTAGCTGTGTCGCCTTCCCTATAGCATCAAACCCTTCATAGATGAGGTATTGTGTGATGTTACACCTCTGGATGTTTGTGATGTATTGTTAGGTCAGCCATACTTGTGGAGGTGATATGCTATGTATGAGTCAAGGCCTCACGTTATTATTATTTCTTTGGGTAATTCATTATACAGGATACCAGAGGTAGCCCCACCTACTACCACCTCTTTGATCACTGCTAAGAAAGGTAGCAAGCTCATCTCACAGACTAGGAAATTTATTTTTTGTCTGGTTCACTCCCAAAGTAAGGGGAAGATCGTCACCACATCCATGACCCCCACGAAGGGTTCATCCACGTAGCAGTAGTAGAGGTTTGCGGTCATGAAAGAACACAGGAATAACTTCTCCTCACCCACAAGGCCAACACATAAGTTTCAGGTGGGCGACAAAGTTTGGTTACATATGCAGAAAGAATGCCTTACAAGAGCCCATCAGAAGCTCAGACCACTCTGACATGGTCCTTACAACATTACCAAGGTTGTGGGAAACAATTCTTTGGAGCACAGCATTCCTCCATTCCTTCACCTGCACCAAGTGTTCAATGTGTACCACCCTTGACCATGCTTCACACCATTACGGGACACATCAGAGATTGCAGAACAACTCACCAGGGACCAAGTTCAGCAGATGGAAGAACTCAACGCAATGGGTACCATTGCTTCCTAAGGGGGGAGGAATGATCAAGGTGGATGTTGGTGGCCACCCACCTATCCCACTTGGACCCCCACAACTATCTCTTTCAGTTTTACAGTTTCTATAATTGTAGCACAATTTACTATTTCTAGCAGTTTTTTAGGTCCTGAACTTCTGGAGTCGTTTTCAGGCCCTAAATGACGTATTTTGGGAAACATAGTAGCAACATGGGTCTATGGACTGAATTTTCTCTTCCTAAATTTGTAGTGCTTGTATAGATCTTTCTAATGAGCTATTGTACACGTCAAACGAAGATTGGGTGCCAAAGTTACAACCCCGGGAAGTTGATGTACCAACTTACCCAAAATGGGGCCCACAATTTGGCATTTCATCTTCTAGGGTTCGGTTTTTATATGTTTAGGGTTTTCCATTGTTTCTCAAAAATAAATAGGCCTTCGAGCCTCATTGTAACATAGTTCAGATGCATGTAGCCGCCACATCTCTTCTCAGAGATAAAGCTACCATCGCCCTAGCTAGTTTATTTCCATTTCTATTTGTAAGCATATTTTAGTATTTTACATTAATGGAATGAAGTATTATTTCCACTGCATCTCTATGTTTATGGTTATCTTTGTAATTTGTTGTGTTCCTGTTTAAATTTGGATCACCTTTTTTTCTCAGCCATTCCTCCTCTTGTTGTTTCTTCCTTCTTTATTCCTCTTGTTGTTTCTTCTCAAGTTAGTCTTCGACCTGATGGTCTCCTCATTTATGTGCCATCTTAGCTCTTATTCTCTTTTCCTCTTGAGCTCTTGATTATGCCCATATAAGGTTTCATTTCTTTTCTCTAATGTTTCATCATCTTGACCCTCATCTTCGTCACTCGGGGGATCTTCTGTTTATTTTACTTTGTGCTTCTTTAGTTTCGTTGCTACCTTTTTTTGCTCTTTCTTCCTGTTAAGTGAGGTTGACCTCTCTTATAGGCTTACATTTTCTTTCGAATGCCCAACTTACTCGTCCTCTTTTCTTGTTCTTCGCTTTGGCTGAATTGCTTCGTTGGGTTGTACCAATTCCTCATGGGGATGACTGGTGTGCTTGTATGAACAGTTTAAATTGGCCTTCTTGCAGTGATTTTTTACCATTCTTTCGGAGTCATAGCTATAGTGATTCAAAGTCACAAATTCATCAACTTCCGCTTCCACTTCTCTAAAGTTTTGAATCGTGTATGCCCCAATAGTGAGAGGAAAGGCGGGTCAGGGTTTCTTATTCCCTTTACTCAATGTCTTTGAAAAACCTGTGGTCATTTGATAACATACCTCCTACAATAGTACTTTATCTGTGGCAAATATAGGAAGCACGTGATGGGTTTGGTATGAGCCAAAGACCCTGATGAGTGTACCCTCCTGGATAGGGAACCAATCTGCCACTTTAGTGAGATTTTCTATGGCCCTCTTCAACATGCAAGGAGGGTCTTCTCCGAAAATAAATTGGTATAATGGGGGAGATGAACATATAAGAGGTGGACTCATGTACACTTTTATAACTTGGGTCACAAAAGATCTTATAGTGCTGGTGTACAGGTTCTGACATAGTTGCAATCCAGTTGTAGCTCCAATGGTGTAAATAGGATATTGCACAAAACATATCCAATAGGTACGAGGCCACATAGATTTATGATGATTTGTTTGCCTTGAGATGTTTTTATACAATTATATTAGTCCTTAATTCATAAACTAAGATATTGGCCTAGTTTAAAATTGTACCTCTAGTGGCGACAATATACATGATAGGGACCGCATGTCTCAAGGAAGTTATCAATGTCAGGCCTACCATACAAATCATTCATCATTGCAGTAATGAGTTGGTAAACTTTCTGTAGACCCTCTGTCTTGTATACTTGGTCATTCTTTACCCAGAACTTAGATGGGTCTTGCCATTAATTCCATAGAATGTATTTAGCTGAAATTACAAAACCGAATAGCCATCGGGTATTGAATGCTTCCTCATTTTACAGATACATGCAATAAGCAATAGTTTTCACCGAAGAGATAGCTATGAGAAGTTCACTTGTATGATTCGTCACTGCCCACCAATTCATGTCTGTGTTCTGTATAATCCAGCTGATGGTTTCTGCGCATGGAAATATAGGAGGATGCGAGGCCACTTTGTGGAGCTTAAACCTCTTGATGTTGATATACACTTGGAAGTATTCTTGGTTCTCAGGGATGTCCTGTTTAGAAAAATCTACATAAGTTTCAAACCAGGAGTACATGGTGTTCTTATTGAGGTTGCATGCAGTGTCCATGTAAATAGAAGGTGGTGGGCTCTGGTAGCTCTGTTGTATGCTACTTTTAGAGCTCTTCCTAGAAGGCTTAATTGTTGGAGGTGCCATCTCACCAAAGAAAGAGGAGATTAAGATGCACTCAAGATAGACATCGCATGATATGTTAAACAAATAGTCCCATGATGAGAAAGGCAACATGACTAATTAAAACTAGGAGGAAAACATAAATCACGACTTTAGAGCTCCTAGAAAGGTCTCGAGGAGGAACTATGCCTAAGATAAGTCACAAGGTTTCATAGGTCAGGGGGTTCTAGAGTCACGAAGATTAACTATGTGACTTAGCAACTACGGTAGGTTAGTTAATAGATTAAGAGTGTTCGCAAAGTCATAGGTCGCAGGAGATGTCGGGTCACATAGGTTGCAATGAAGGAAGGTCGCAAAGTCACATGGGTCACAAGGTCGTGGTAAAGGGAGGTCGCAAGGTCGCGAGGGTCGCTAAGTCGCGTCATTTTGCCTATCGTGGCTTTTGGCCATGTGACTTGTTCCTTAAGACAATTCGACGAAGGAACAAAGGCTCAAAATGAGTCCCTAGCGACCTACTAGTATAGATAACTTGATTACTTAGAGGGTAGGATTAGGGAAGAGATGAGACTAAGTGACTGGAAGAAAAGCGTTTGGGGGCATGAATGGCTTGGCTAGGGGTTTCAGGTTGAAATGGGTCGTGAACCTTGGATAAACACCCTACATTGGGAAGATGCAGGGTCAGGGGCAAAAGAAGGGGACAAATGGAAGCAAGTAATGATAACCGGGGAGAGGAAGAATCACTTACTTGAAAGGGTCATGCACCTCTCCAAATCGTCGAACCTCTCTATCCCATGAGTGACCAATTGAAATGACCAAATGATCGGTCGATTGGCCAATTTATAAGAAAAATCACACATGCAGGGCTCATAGAGGTTTCATGGGAAGTGTAATTACCCTTTCACGACTTAGCAACCCAAGTGACCTCTCACACAAGGTCACGAAGTCGCAATGTCACAAAGGTCACTAGGTTTCCGTTGCGGGGATTTGCGACCTTCTGACCCAACGACCTCATAAGGGCGAGGTCACAAAGTCACAAGTTGAGTGCAAGGTTACAATTTTTCATTTGTGACTTAGTGACTTGACTTATCGAAAATGAAATATGTTGCAGGGTCATAAGTTTTAAGCTCATAAAAGCCTACTTCACGCGACCTATGAGTTAAGCATAAGAAATGAACTTTGAGTCTTCAAAAGTTATACTTGTGAAGGGATCCAAAGCACTTGGCTAACTGATTAAGCTTTTGAAGTGAGTAATAGATAAGACATAGTACACGAGCTCCAAAGTTTTGAAAGGTCAGGAACTTTGGAGGGTTATTGCAGCGACTACAACAAGATGTTAGGCTGACATTTTCCAGTCCAATGAAATATAACACACCTACTAATGGTGTCCACATTATGGCATATCAACTTAATAATATTTTTAAGGACAAATGGAGAGCTATTAGAAGTAAAATTCCTGAAGTGGATCCCAATGGGTGTTTAACTAAGGATGTACAACCCATTACATGAAAGCAACAAAAAAATAGCCAAAACAAATTTCAAAGAAATCTAATTAGAATAATCAAGTTAGGTCTAATTCTATGTCAGTAGAACTCTCTCAAATATTCAATTTTAGGTGACATGCCTAAGAAAATATTCAATCTGTTTAGGAAAAATAGTTAAAGTATGAGTAAAAATGACTAGGAGTAGTCCATGTGCAATAATGTTTTCATCTCTCTCATCAATTTATTTATTTCCACAGTGGATTTCGAAGTGGAAGAAAATTACAATGGGTGAGTGGTGTCTAACTCTTTGGAAAATGCAATATATTCAAACCTCTCTCATCATTTTATTTTATTTACACAATGGTTTTGGAAGTAGAAGAGGAGTACATTGGATGAGTATTTATGTCTTTTACATTTGGGCTTCTTTTGCATATTTTCTAGTTAATTTTGTCAGATGTACAAATTTGTTGGAAACACAAGTTTCAACTATGAAATTTGTAGAATTTTGTTGTCACAGTGGTTTTCCAATATGCTGAATGGTTTTTTATGCATTCAAAAACACATTTTAAATTAAAAAAACTTAATATCTTAACAAAAATTGTGTTAGAATTATGATTACACTCAGAGGGGGGAGGTGAGTCAGTGTAATGGAAAATTTAACTAATTTAAAAAAAATCATACTTTAACATAATGGAAGCATAAGAGAACATCAATAAAATTAATTATCACATCAATACACATGAAAATCATATGTACATGGAAACCCTTGCAAGAGAAAGCTACAAATATTCTTCTATTCCTCAATCCTTGATTACATAAGTTTGTAGTCATGAACCCCCAAAAAATATGCAATCACCAACTTTTTATAGGATCCAACATGATTAAGGCACCAATGTTTGAAATCTACTAGCACCAACTTGCTATAGGATCCAACCTGGTTGATTCACCAACCTCTTAATTATACAAGCACCAAATTGTTATAAGTTCTAACTTTATTAGGGCACAAACCTATGTAATCTGAAAGCATCAACTTGCTATGGGGTCCAATCAGATTGGGGACAACTTCTAATAGAGACACCCACATCCTTCACCAAGATATAGTGGACCACTTTTCACAATATTTCAAACTGGATCCATAAGCTCAACAATAATAAATTCTCCTTACACACATGATCATATCAATGCAATCTTAACATGTTCTTAAATCATCAATAGTAGAATATTCTCCATTTTTTGTACCAAGACTAAACATGTTCATTTTCCCTAGAACATTTTGACAACAAAAAAGGAAATATAGCCTCTTTCCCTCAAAAACTTGTCTTCTTGAATTTTCATGACAACCTTTCAAATTACAAAAACAAATCTTGCCATTTTTCCCTTTTCAAAAATCAATTTGGGCCTCAAAATGACCTACAAAACATTATTAAAAGTAATAGTTAAATGAAATGTAATTTCGTGGTTTGTGATGGACCACATGCACTTTGCTGGTTTTACTGAAGATTCAATAAAATGCACTTCCAAATAATAATAAGAATTTGGAAAAACTAACAGGAATCAAACTCGTGACCACTTGTAGTGCAACTAAACTGAGTACCAACTCCGTTGTTGTGTTCTTTTTTATGCCTGGTGTCAATGAATTGTTTTGATATATCCAGTCTACACGCCAAAAATAATCTGAAACCGAAACAAAATGCCAATGATAAGACATGAATCGACCTCATGATAAAGCCAAAATTCTTCGCACTTGACCACTGTGCCACGCTATTTTTTGTGGCTCAGATGGTAAACCATGCCAATGATAAGCCACAAATCAACCTAACGACATAATAAAAAACGTTCATGCTTAAATACTGTGCCACATATTTTATCTCAAGTCAAAATCCATATGTCAGCAATGATCCAATACTTGACAATGCGATCCACCTATAAATTCAATCTCAGACCAGATCTATAATGCCAAAAGATAAACCAATACTCCACAATGAAATAAAACCAAAAACCTTTGTGCTTGGAAATAGAGCCACACTTTCTATAATGTATTAGACCAAATCATTACACATCCATTGTATCACAAACACACACACACACACATTTGTGGATGTTGTAGAGCCATCATTAGGGCTAATGTAAATCAAGTTTGGGGCCAACGTGGATCAATTTTGTTGCTGACATTCAAACCTCCATATGACTTATTTTAGTTGTTAGGTCGTCCTAGGTAGCCATTTGGAATTTCCCCTTTTCTCTTATAGCCATGCCATGTTACTTGGTCCGGATCGGTCCATGGCCAATCTGATGCTAATGTCAGCATGATGACATCATGCCATGTAATACTCTGTGAGTGGTGTGACGTGTCACCCAAATTTGTCCCAATTGGCCACCCAAAAAGGTTGATTGCACATGCCACATGACACCCTACCTTACTACCATTTCATCTGGCATAAAACACCACCACATAATCCTCCACGTCATCTCATGTTACCACCTATCAATCTTTCATTCGGTAAAATTGCTATGCCTTCCACATCACACATTTAATCATTTTGACAAGTCGCCTACCATTGTCTCTTCTTTCTACATCATTAATTCACGTGACATACCATTGAAGGGTCCATATCGTCCACTTAGCAGTAACATTTCATGTTTCTATTGGTATTATATGGTCGAGGTCATAGGGCATGGGTGAGCACAACCTTTGTTAACCATCATGCAAGTTATCGCTCCATCCACCAAGTATCAACCATATAACTATTGAATCCACCCTGAGATACATCATTGTTAATCCCATTACATAGTGCAAATGTATGCATGCCAACAATCACAGATTTATCCCAAATGCATCAATCTATATTGAAGTTGCATGATATTTTAAAAAAATTGTGTTCTGAACCCTTTTCAGAAATGTTCACTTTCAAATAACCTTAACTTCTCATTTTGGAGGAGTTTGACCAAGTGTAGTATACGGTTGGAAAACACCTATAGAGAACTATCCATCTGAACCATTGGCATACTCATTTGATTGTCATAAATTCAACATATACTCAATATTTAACCCATCATTATCATCTCATTTCGAAGGAGTTTGACTAAGTGTTGCATACCATTAGAAAGCTCTTGGAGAGGTATGTCAATTCATACCATCTACCTACCCATTTCATCATCATAACTTCAAAAATTATTCAATAATATTCAAGCCAACATACCTTCTTTGACATCAAGACATCATACCTCCTTTGACGTCTTAGACATTGAAACCTCTAACATCAATGACATGACATTGTTGTCATCAATGACAACACTATGTTCAAAAATCTCCTTCCTTTGACATCCAAGACATCAAACCTCTATTGGCATCAATGACATGAAATTGGTTTTCATCAATGAAAAACTATTCCCAACAAACTCCCCCTTTATCATCGATGGCAACACCACCATACATTGATGGCCATTGATGGAAATGGGTTGTACTCCCTCTCTCAAGTTTCTAGTCCAAAATTTGCTTTCTCTCTCATTAGTCAATGTCTGCTTTCTATCTCCCTTTGACATAAATGGAAAAGGGACCCATTGAATGACTGCTCAACTAAAAACTACTTACTATTAAGCCAATGTCGCACAATTGCTCAGTATGTATACCTATGGATTTGCTCCCCCTGTGAATGACGTCTCCCCTAGTGGATACTATTTCCTCCTGTAAATGCTTCCTATCATGTGGCTACAATAATACTCCCCCTCCACAAATCCCTAATCTAATACAAGTGTCTTAATACCTTATTAGTTGGACCACTGCAGAACTTCCCTCAACTGCTCATCTTCTCTTTCTAATACGTGCACCCCCTATGCACAGGCTCCCTTCTTTCTTCAAATTTGCATCTATCTTACATACTCTTACTTCATCAAGTTTCATTTTAACACACATAAACTTGAAGAAGCTTTCACTAATGGATTAGATCTGAGTGGTTAGATGAGTCTTCATATTTTCTTCTCCATGCTTTAATGTTCTTTCTTAGGCAGGAATAAAAACCTTTTTCCTTGAACGATCTCATATTAATCTTAAAATCATGGGATATATGTCCTTATTTTTTGCATTGGTAGCATTTTATATTGAGCTTGAATAATGGCCCATACTATCTATTGTTCTATCATCTAATTTGATTTCCCATATTTATTTTCCTCGAAGAAGTGGTTAAGCAAGAACGATATTTAACATTTTTTTAATCTTTATATTAATGCTAAGGTAGTAGTGTGATATTTTTCGAATATTCTTGGTTGAGAACATTAAGCGTTTTTGGTGGCTATGACTCGACACGTGAATGTGCAGGGGAGGAGCAGCACTTCGCACATTCACATAATACTTTGGCGTTGAAAATCATACGAACTTGAGATTAAACAACTTTCAATATTAACGGTGTAAAATCTTTGAAAGATTGTTTGTTGGCTAGATGATGCGTGGTTGCTAGGATATTGCGTAGTCCAATTATTTGCAATGTACGAACATCAATGTGCACATGGACATAATTCTTTGGCCTCGCCAATGGTAAGAGATTGAAAATAATCGAAAAAAAAATGGTATGCTGACCTTAAAGTTTGATTTGATTTGTTTAAAAACTATATCTAGGAGTAATTGCGCAGACCACTTATGGCGTTCTCATAGGAGCCTGGTCACCCTAGAAATATAGAATATTGTGGGTTTATATAATGATAATTATGTAATTAGCACAATTAAACTATATTAAATATGGTTAATTTGTCAAAGGTGTTTATTGGATGAAGTTTAGTTGACCTTTTAAATCAAGGGTGAAGATTCAACCGGTTGGGAATATGTTTTCTCTGAAGTATTATCCACGACTAGAATTTATACCGCATATAAAAAAAATGTGCAGTGGACTTACTCTCATAATGGATTTTTCGGATTGTGTAATATAAAAAATGTGTAGTGGATTTCATCTCATAATGGATTTTCCAGATCGTGTAATTGTTGTGTTATTTTAGTTTGGCATAGTCTATTAAGCCAGCGGAATTCCCTGGATGGTCAGAAGTGGCTGGAATGTGGCCAAAAGAAATTTCAAAAAATATCTCATTAGTAGTGTTTGAATCGTGTTTTTGGTGGAAATTGATTAAGCACCATCGAAAATCTATAAGGCACCAAAAATCTTGAAATTTGAGAGATGTAACTTGGATTGGAAGTTGTTAAATTAATTTCATTTTTTAATTTGAAATTATAATTTCTTATTAAAAAATATGAATATATATATATATATATATATATATATATATATATATATAATATTTTTTATATAAATATGATATTTTTTGTTTTTATTTACTATTTTAAGTATAACATATGATTACCTTTCTTCCTTTGTAACAATAAATAAATGTTTTAATGTTTTAATCCTGAAACCTAAAAATGTTATAATGTTGAAATCCTAAAAATATTGATTTCAATTATCAAATTACCTTGTTTTGGATATACTTTATAAATAAATAAATTCTATTTAATAATATTTAAAATACATAAAATCTATATAATTAATAAATAAACTTAATTTAATTTAATTAATAAATATTTTGAAATATTTTTTTATTATATAAAAAATAGTAACTTCAAAAATTTTGAATATTACAATTTACTATTTTATATTGCACATGAGTGCATGGCTCAGCGGACGGGGCAGTCGGCTAACTCGCACCCCGCCCGCGTTCGAACCTCCTTCGTGCTGCTGCGCTGCAGCCTATGCTGTCCCATGGCGATTATTCCGGCTGATGTGATGGATTTGGCGAATATTCCGGTTGATATGATGGATTCAGATGTGACAGTTATCAGCTTGTCTGATATGTATAAATGTAATAAAAGAGGGCCCTATAACGCTTCTGATGGGAACTAGCCCCTCCCTTTAAAAAAAAAAAACTACTATTTTATATTATTTGTGCTTATTTTAGAATAAAATATTTAAATTAGCGCATTTTTATATTATTTGTGTTTATTTTAGAATAAAATATTTAAATTAGGGCATTTTATATTATTTGTGCCTATTTTAGAATAAAATATTTAAATTAGGGCATTTTAATTTCATATTTGAAATAAATAAATTCTATATAATTTACCAATATTAATAAATAACTTCAATTTAATTAATACATATTTTGGAATGTTTCTTTATTATATTAAAAAAATTAATATTTTAAAAACACTTTACTTATAATTTGAAATTAAAATTGGAAACCTATAACTATTTTAGAATGGGGTATTTAAATTTTTAAGTTAATAATTATAATAAATGTAAAAAAAATTAAATTAAATGGAATATTAATAAAATATTTAGATGAATATGTTTGTTTATTTTATAATTTAATTTTCGAAGTTTTAAATTATGGTAGATTAAAGAGATCTAATCTTTATTGAATATTCATAAAATATTTACTTCAATATGTTTAATCTTTATTGAATATTCATTAAATATTTGTTTTAGTATGTTTGTTTATTTTGTAATTTAGTTTCCAATATTCGAATATATTTATCAATAACTAAAGGTAGATGTTAGGAATTTAAACTTTTTGAAATATTATAAAATATTCTTAATAGTAATTAGAAATCAAAGATTGAGATTTCTCTTAACATTAAATATCTTTTCACCATGGTCAACCATGTTTTATAGAATTAACTATGGTGAACTATGGCCAATCATGGTCCAACGTAGCATTGTGAGAAGGATTGTCTTAATATATATTAGAAAAAAAAACATAGTCAACCATGGTCAAACATGTTGATTTTAGGGTTTATAATATTTATCTTAGGGTTTATATACCTTGGGTTTATAAGATTGATCCCTTAGGTTTATATTTATTCCCTTGGGTTCATGATCCCTTGGTGTTTTAGTATTGATCCCTTGGGTTTGTAATATCAATCCCTTGAGTTTATTAATGTAAGGGTTCAACCGTGGTCGAGCATGGTCCAAGTTCACATTGTGATAAAGATTGTACCAATATGAAAATCAACCATGGTCAACCATGTTTATTTAAGGGTTTATAATATTTATCTTAGGGTTTATATAAATTTGATTTATATTATTCCCTTGGGGTCTTAGTTTTAATCACTTGGGTTTATAATATCAATCACGGTCAACCATGGTGCAACGTCACATTGTGAGAAAGATTGTGTCAATATGAAAATCAACCATGGTCAATCATGGTCCAACATCGCATTATGACAAAGATTGTCTCGATATGAAAATCAATCATGATCAACCATGCTCCAACGTCAAAATGTGACAAGGATTGTCTCACTATGAAAATTAGCCATGGTCAACCATGTTTATTTCAGGGTTTATAATATTTATCTTAGGGTTTGTATACCTTGGGTTTATAATATTAATCCCTTGGGTTCATAATCCCCTGAGTTTATACTATCGATCATGGTCAACCATGCTCACCCATGTTTTATAAAGTCAATCATGGTGAACCATGGTCTAACATCACATTTTGACAAAAAATGTGTCAATATAAAAATCAATGACGATTATTTTGACAAAGATGGTTTTAATATTAATCCCACGGGTTTATTATTCCCTTGGCTTTATAACATCAATCCCTTGGGTTTATTATTCCCTTGGCTTTATAATATCAAACATGGTCAACCATGATCAATCATGTTCAACGATGGTCGAATGTCACATTGTGACAAAGATTGTCACAATATGAAAATCAACAATGGTCAACCATGTTCCAACGTCGCAATGTGACAATGACTTACTCAATATGGAAATCAACCATGGGTAGCCATGCATCAATGTCACATTGGGATAAAGATTGTTTATATGAAAAACCAATCATGGTCAAGCATGATCAAACATGGTCCAACATCGCATTGTGACAAGGATTGTTTCAATATGAAAATCAACCATAGTCAACCAAGTATATTTTATGGTTTATAATATATGTCTTTTATTTTATATATCTTTGGTTTATAATATTAATCCCTTGGCCTTAATATTATTCCCTTGGATTCATAATCCCTTCGGGTTTTAGCATTATTCCCTTGGGTTTATAATATTTAATAATATTTTTATTAACATAAATATTGTGTTGATATGAAAATCAACCATGGTCAACCATGTTCCTATGTTTCATTGTGACAAAGATTATCTCAATATGAAAATCAATCATGGTCAACCATGTTTATTTTAGGGTTTGTAATATTTATCTCGGGGTTTATATTCATTGGGTTTATAGTTTTTATCCCTTGGATAGATAATATCAATCCCATGGGTTTATTAATCAAATGGTTCATATTCCTAGGGTTTAATATTATTCAATTGAGTTTATAATCACTTGGTTTTTTAGTATTAATCCCTAGGGTTTATTACTCCATTGGGGTTATAATATCCATCATGGTGAACCATGGCCAATTATGGTCAACCATGTTTTATAAACTCAATCATGGTCTATCATGCTTGAATGTCGCATTATGACAAAGATTATTTCAACCATAGTCCAACGCCGCATTATGACAAAGATTGACTCAATATGATTATCATGGTCAACCATGGACTAACATGGTCAACATTGGTCAATCATGGTCAACCATGTTTTATAAAATCAAACATGGTCATCCATGGTCAATCATGGTCAACCATAGCTGAACGTCGCATTGTGACAAAGATTTTCTTGATATGAAAATCGACCATGGTTAAGCAAGTTCAAACATGGTCCAACATCGCATTATGACAAGGATTGTCTGAATATGAAAATCAACAATGGTCAACCATGTTTATTTTAGTGTTTATAATATTTATCTTAGGGTTTATATACCTTGGGTTTATAATATTAGGCCCTTGGATTTAATATTATTCCCTTGGGTTCATAATCCATTAGTGTTTTAGTATTAATCCCTTGGGTTTATAATATCAATTCCTTGGGATTATTATTCCCTTTCCTTTATAATATCAAGCATGGTCAAATGTCACATTGTGACCAAGATTGTCTCAATATGAAAATCAACCGTGGTCAAACGTGGCATTGTGACAAATATTGTCTCGATATGAAAATCAATCATGGTCATGCATGTTTCAATGTCGCAATGTGACAAGGATTGTCTCAATATAGAAATCAACCATAGTCAGCCATGATTATTTTAGGTTTTATATTATTTATCTTATGGTTGATATAATTTGGCTTTATAATTTTAATCCCTTGGGTCTATAATATCAATCCTTTGGGTTTATTAATCTAAGGGTTGATATTCCTAGGGTATAATATTGTTCACTTAGGGTTATATCCCAACCAATCATAGTCACCCATGGTCAACCATGGTCAAATGTCGCATTGTCACAAGTATTGTCTCAATATGATAATCAACCATGGGCAACCATGTTCCAATGTCGCAATGTGACAATGATTGTCTGAATATGAAAGTCAACCATGGGCAACCATGCTCCAACATCACATTGGGAAAAACATTGTTTATATGAAAATCAATCATGACCAAGCATGGTCAACCATGTTCCAATGTCGCATTGTGAGAAGGATTGTCTGAATTGAAAATCAACCTTGGTCAACCATGTTTATTTTATGGTTTATAATATTTATCTTCCGGTTTATATACCTTGGGTTTATACTATTAATCCCCTGGGTTTAATATTATTCCCTTCTGTTCATAATCCCTTGTGGTTTTATTGATCAACCATGTACACCCATAGTAAACAATATGTTGACCATATTTAACCTTGTTTGAATGGCACAACTATGGTCAAACATGATTAAACACACTTAGCCATGATCAAACATTATCACTCATTGTCACCCATGTTAAACCATAAACAACTTTATTTAGCCATAGTCAACCATGGTAAACCTTGGTCAACGATGATCATCGATGGTCATTTCTCGTCAATCATACTCAACCTCTACCAATCCATGCTCTACCCACTCGTAATCACCAACCATTGTCAAGAATGGTTAAAATAATCAAACATGATCAACCAAGTTTCCTATGGTTGAACGTGGTCAATCATTGTCAACATGGGCAACCATAATCTATCATAGAAAAATATGGTCATCGATGGCCAAGTATGTCAAACCATTTTCATCCACGATCAACATGGTCAAACGATGGGCATCATGCCCAACCATAGTTAGGCATGGTTAAACATCATCAACCATGATCAAACATGGACAACCATGGTCAATCGTGGTTAGTCATTGTCAATAATTATCTATCATAGTAAAGTATATTCTGATGTGGACAAGCATGGTAATCCATAGTCAACTATATGTTGACCATAATAAACCCTCCTCAGCCATAACTTAAGTACATTTAGCCATAGTCAACCATATTCAATCATTGTCTATTAATCCTCCTCATATTTCACATTGGTTGAAAACTAGCATAACCACATTAATAAATGTGGTTGATATATGCCAAATTGTAGTATTGCCCCCCTTTTATATGTTAATCAATGTATGAAAATGTCGTCGATCAATGTATATCAACTGCATTTACTTATATGGTTGTGTTATTCTATTTCTTAATGAGATCATATAATGGGACTGAATCTCCACACATCTCCACCCTAAGATCACATAATGAGAATGTAAAATTGTTTTGAAAAAATTATACCCATACCAAAGCACAAACACTTACTAGCTCAAAGCTTTATGAAAATCATAATAAATCTAAAGTTATAAAAATTATACTAAATCTATGAAAACGAATATATATATAAATGAATTAACAACTAGCCTGATATATATTTGTAACTATAAGAATTGGCAACAAGGGCGATTTCGTATTCATGTGACATTGAAACAATTTTGACTACTACAATTATAATCTCTAAGTAACTACATATACCTATTCTGCAGACACGAATAAATAAATAAAATCTAAATCTAAATTCCTATAATACATAAAGCTTCATTGTCACGACAAATATTATTTAAAATTTTTATATTAATATTGAAATAATAAATAATATTATTGAAGTAGTAAATAATATTTTCCCAATATTGTCGAGCACAACACCGTAGTTGCTTGGATATTACTGAACAAGTGAATGTGCAAGCGAGGAGCATTACTTGGGGCACACTCATAATCGTTTGGCGTTGAAAATTAGAAAATGAAATTAAACAATTTTTTTATAATAATGTTGGATTAGTTTTGAAATTTTTTTTAAAGATTGTCGGTTGGAACTTGGGCCTATTACGCTTGGTTGCTGGGATATTTGCTCAATTATTTGCACGCGTGGAACATCAATTTGCGCATGACATAATCCTTTGTTCTCGAAGAGGGAAAAAAAATCCAAAAACTAACGCCATGTCGGTATTTGTTAAAAACTATAGAAAAAAGTAATGGAGTCATCTAATGAAGTGGAAGAATTGTCCAAACGGTCAAAAGTGGTCGAAATACAGGCAATTAAATTTTAAAAAATGTTGTAGAGATAGTGTTTGAGTCGTGTTTTTGATGGTGGAAATGGATTCAGCACCATCAAAAACGTCTAAGATACCTAAAATTTTGAAGTTTAACAACTATAACTTGTATTTACAAAAATCTTTGCCAGATTTTCTCTACATATAACCAGAATTTCCATAGCTTTCCGGGCAATTCCTCCGGCTAGTTAGACTACGACAAAAGTAATTGCGATGGCCAATAGTGGCTTTCTCATATTAGACCAGAAAAACCCCCTCGAAAACTAATATGAGAAAGCCCCTATTAGCCATCCCAATTACTTTTTGCTATAGTTTTTAACAAGAACCAACATAGCATTGGTTTTTGGATTTTTTTCTCTCTTCGAGGCCAAAGGATTATGTCATGCGCAAATTGATGTTCTGCGCGTGCAAATAATTGAGCAAATATCCTTTTCAAGCAATTCAAGCTTATGTAGAAAAAACACATTTCTCCAATTTCAAAACATCTCCTTGTTCCTCTAGCTTAGGGCAGGGACTAGTTGCGTCGCAACCCCTCTTGTTAATATTGAAATTGATTTTGATATCTTTTAAATGTTGATGCTAGAAAAAGTTATATATATATATATAAGTTGATATTTAGAAAAAGATGTATATATCTATATATATATATATATATATATATATATAAAAGAGAAAAAGTATGACAAAGAATTTAGGTGGAAGAGACGTAGTATTTGATATAGTTAGAGGTGATAATAATTATATTTTAATATAATAGTGATATTTATAATTATAGAGTTTTTAAATAATAATTAGGATCGTGTAGATTATATAATTCATAATTAAAAATTTAATTATTTTTTAGAAAAGATTCAAAATTTCAAATAAACTAATTAAGAAAATATGATTATATGTTAATTTTAATAAAATTTATGGAAATATGGAGAATTTCTCATATATATATATATATGTTTAAGAGATTGTGATTCTTGAGATGAAAGGGATGAGAGTTATGTATAACATATTATCCAAATGAAAGTAAAAGTTACGTTATGATATTTTTGAATAGATTGATATGATAATAAAAACATTTTTCATTCACATGACAAGTATAATTATTAATATAAAGTTTCTAAGAAAATGAAGAAAGATACATATAGGTTTTGGGAAATATGATTTTTTAGTGAAATATGAGTGTAAAATATACTTATACTTTGTCCAAACAATGTAAAAGATGAAACTCATGAGAAGATGAGTCTTTAGGAGAAAATCATATTATTTTTCTTGAATTTCATATGTATAGATATCACATTTAAATAAGAAAAATAAGGCACTAGATTGGAATGATGTGATGTAGTTTGAAAAATAAGATAAACCAAACGCTCTCACAATATGTGAGATCGCACTTTATTTCATCAAACATTACATATATAGAAACTTTTAAACAAATCTTGGAAATTCTAGATCCTAAGAAATTGGATCTAATATACTAAAAATAAAGAAACCAACTCATAACACTAACTACTAAGTAAATCAGCTCAACAACCTATAAGTACAACTCATCACAAAATAACTCACAATTTTAAAACACTCCATTACTACATTATTCTAATAATAATAACTTTTTAATAAGGTTGTAATAACCAAAATAAAAAATTGTATAAATAACAATCTTAATTGAGATCTTTTATTTAAAAGACAAGTACAATACCATTATTTTATAAAAAAACAATAAAATGTTTAAATAATAAATTCAATTAAAAAAAACAAAAAATCATAAAATAATACTACAACCACACACTAACCCATTCATATATATATAATTATAAATTTAAAAGAAATTATTTATCTATTTTTTATTTTACGAATTATCTTATCTTCATTTAATTATATTATATTTATTTTTTAATTTTAAATTTATTTCAATGTTACAAGTAAAATACCTTTAAAATTTTCTCAAATAAATAATATTCAAATTTCTTTTGATATAAAAGTAATACTTTTATATAAAAAAGGGTAATTAGTTTCATATATCTATTTATTTGAGGTGAATTTAATCCCATAGTATATTTTCTCATCTATTAAATCGTATGATGTTTTTAATAGTAATCGACATGTACATAACTATTTATGAAAGGGACATTATAATTACAATTTTATGTGAGCATTTACTAAGACGTAGGATGGGTTAATAGATATGGGCCTATAAAATTGGCTTTAAAAATATTAATTTTAATATTTTGTCGATGTAAATATTTTATATATACCATTTTTATCCAACTCGACGATAACAAAGCTTCATTATCAAATTCATGACTAGGTTGGAAATAACAATATTTACTTCAATCTAATAAATTAGGAATTTTATTTTATTCAGAAATCGGAGAGAGCTCTACAACAAACCCTAATGACCAAGCGACCATGAGGTAGACAGCAGGGAGAAACCAAGACAGACAATGGAGAAGGAACCCGAGAGTAACAGTGGAAGACAAGCGTTGAAAGCGAGAGTAACAACAATGACGGAAGAGGTCAGGAGGGGAGAGATCCCTTCCTACTGAGACGCGGCGGCAGGCAAAAGAAAAAACAGTCATCTGGCAGCAGGAAAGTAGAACGCAGGCGCTGTACTAGGGACGACCTAGTAGGCAAGCAGAAGGGGAAAATTTCTACCATGTGCGGAGGAGAAACCACAATTTGTAATCCCTCCAAACAAACTGGAAATGTATATAAGCTACATGAAAGATCACGCCATGATCTTCAAGTTCGTTGGAGTCTGGCCGTCAGAAAAAGACCTCACCAGATGGATTCAGCAAAAATGGCAGCATCTAGGACACATCACGCTAAATTTGAGAGAAAAGGGCTTCTTTACGGTAATCTTCTCAAACCTGCAAGACAAAGAAAGAGTGTTTGAAAATGGCCCTTATTTCTATTATAATGTTGGTTTATTCATAAGATATTAGGAAGAATTCTATAACCCTGATAAGGAAAAAAATCTAGGAGCACCGGTATGGGTTAGATTATTTGGCTTACCAATGGACTTCTGGGGCCCAGAAATTCTGGAAGGGATAGGAAACACGATAGGGAGTTTGTGAAAATAACAGAAACTACAAAGAAAGGAATGTATACTTCATATGCTAGGATATGTGTATAAATGAATTTTGTTAACCCGATTCCTGACACAATGGAATTAGAGTACCACAAAAAGGTATGGTAGCAAACCCTGGACTATGAACATATACCCTTTAGATGCCGGAGATGTCATGAATATGGACACTTGGTTAAAGAGTGCCCACTAACAGCGGAAGAAGAGGAGAGAAAAAGTAAGCAGCAGAGAAAAAAAAAATACTAGGAGGGGTTCCAGGAGGTGAAGAGTAGAAGAAAACCAACAAAAGAAAACTCTAATGAAGGTAAAAAGGAACATCAAATACACATAGGAAAATCAAATAGCTTTGAAATCCTCCAAGAAGAGGGGGACGATGAAGATCAAACTATGGAATACCAGGAAGACAAAGAGAAAGAAAGCAACTCAAGTAGTGAAATCACACACACCAAGAGAAAAGCACAAAGTGATATCTTAGAAAAAGAAAAAGAACAGGAAGAACAGATAGAAAATATGGTGACAGAAATGGAGATAAATAGGGAGGAAGACCTAAGCATAGAAGAAGAAGTCCTGAGAAAATTATTAAATGAATGGAGAAACCTAGATGAGCGATTTATCCCTGAAGATCAAAAAAGACTCTATGCGGAAACATTCCAGCAATATCAAGCCAAACAGGGAAAAGGCAAATCAGAGATGGAAGAGCATCAAGAGAGTCAAAAGGAAAGTCGACCAGACCAGCAAGGAAAATTAAAAGGAGGAAAAAAACGAGGCAGAAAAAACATTAAGGATTCAATCCAGCTCATGGGGGAAATGCTAGTAAACACAGGGTGAGTTGTTCCGCTCTCGGCGGTGTTCCAAAACCTCAATCAAACCCCCCAATGATTATTACATCCTGGAATATAAGAGGTCTAAATAGTAAAGGGAAGTAGAGACACCTTGCTGAACGGCTGAGAAAAGACAAACCCCATATAATGTTGATATAGGAAACCAAAATTTCCGTCCAGAAGATGGAGGAAATCCTAAATAAAATTAAACCTAAATATGAGAAAGTAACCCTAGATGCTAAAGGAAGTGCGGGAGGGATTGCAGTCCTCTAGAACCCAGCAGAAGTCATAACAGACTGGTGGATAGGAATGCCCAGAATCCTTACAGGAAAATTTAGACTCATAGGGCAAAGCGAATGGTTTCTAGTTTCAGCAGTATATGGGCCCCACACCCCAGTAGATCGAGGTAGCTTCCTCACTCATATGCAACAACTTGGGAATATGCATAAGGAACAGATGTGGATCATTGCAGGAGATTTCAATATGACAACTTCAAAAGAAGAGAAGAAAGGAGGAATTCAGAGAGAGGACCTAGAGATGGAGAGATTCAGAGACTTGCAAACGGAATTAAGGATGGTGGACATTCCAACTATAAATGGAAAATTTACTTGGAATAACAGAAGGGGAGGGAACAAACAAATAGCATCAAGGCTGGACAGATTCCTAGCCTCTGAACAACTCATAGGAAAGGATATCTTCTATGAAGCTTCCATTCTTCCATCTATAGGGTCGGACCACTGGCCTATTAAATTGGAGATTGCAATGAATCCTCAGAACAAAAACAGGCCATTCCGGTTCGAGGCCTTCTAGCTAAGAGATCCAACTTTCATAGACAAAATGAAAACTTGGTGGCAGGAGAGTAAAAACGGCATGGAAGGTAGAAACAAAATGCATACATTCCAAATTAGACTAAAGGACCTAAAAGGCAAAATAAAGAAATGGAACAGAGAGGAATTTGGTAACATTCAAAAAGAGAAAGAAATACTACAAGCAAGAATGAAGAGAATCCAACAACAAATCATAGAGGGAGGAAGAAGTGCGGAGCTGGCAGAGGAGGAAGGGAGGGTGATTACCCAAATCGAGGAAAGAAGAAAGCAAGAAGAAATTCTATGGAAACAAAAATCAAGAGTTCAATGGCTGAAAGAAGGGGAGAAAAATACAAAATTCTTCCACAAAGCAATGTTGAACCATAGACAGCATAATAGAATCTTTTCACTCAAAGATAGTCAAGGAAACAGGATACTTCAACAAAAAGAAATGGAGAAGTTACTGGTAGACCACTTCAAAGGGATCCTGACTGAACCTAATATATGAAGGGAGGAGGAAATAACCAATGTCTACCAATATATCCCTAAAAAAGTGACCAGAGATCAAAATCTGGCCCTACTTAGGGTGATCATGAAAGAAGAAGTGGAGGAAGTAGTAAAAAAAATGGCGAAGAACAAGGCCCCGGGGCCAGACGGATTCACTATAGAATTCTACCAAGCCTCCTGGAGCTTCATGAGCTAGGACCTTGTGGAACTAGTGGAAGAATCAAGATGCATGAAGCGAATGCACCCAGCCCTAAACGCCACCTTCCTTGCTCTGATTCTGAAAATGGAGAACTCAGAAGAACCCCAGGGCTTCAGACCAATAGCTCTATGTAATGTAATATACAAAATATTGGCTACAATAATGGTAAACAAAATAAAACCCATCCTGCCTAACCTCATAGCTCAAGAGCAAACTAGATTTGTTAAAGGAAGACAAATAACGGATGGCATAGTAATTGCTCAAGAGGTAATACACTCACTGAAAAATTCCAAAAACAAAGGAATGTTAATAAAATTGGATCTAGCAAAGGATTTTGATCATCTCTATTGGGAATACTTGGGGGGTATCTTAAAGGCTTATGGATTTGACGAGAGATGGGTGAAGTGGATATTGTCAATGGTTAATACCCCGATGATGTCGGTCCTGCTAAATGGATCCCCAACAGAAGCTTTTAACCCTACGAGAGGTCTCATACAGGGAGATCTCCTCTCCCAGTTCCTATTCATTCTAGCAGCAGAAGGACTAGGTCGGCTGGTGAAAGTGCATCTAGCCAATGAACAGATAAAGGGATTGCGCATATGGGGTAACAAAATTCCTATAACACATCAGCAATTCGTAGATGATGTCATGCTCTATGGACAAGCTACTCTTAAGGAAGCCCAACAGATTCTAAAAATTCTCTCAGAGTTTATGAAAGCCTTAGGGACAGAGATTAACAATGAGAAATCAAAAATCTTCTTCTTTAACACCCAGGTTGCATCCCAAAGATTCCTGGCAAGAACAATGGGATTCCGAATAGGAAGTTTTCCAGCTAAGTATCTCGGCATCATGCTTAATGAACATCAGTACAGAGTAGAAAATTGGGGACCTCTTATAGGCAGGATACGAAAGAAGATAGATAATTGGACATTCCGGGCTCTGAATACCCCTAGCTGGATAATCTTATTAAAAGCAGTCTTGCAATCCATCCCAATATATCAGATGTCTAGCCAAGCCGTCCCTAAATCTATCTGTCAAAAATTAGTAGCTATGTTTAAGAAATTTTTATGGCAAGGAACAAGTAAAACACGAAAATGGGCATTGCTCTCCTGGGAATGGCTCAGCAAACCTATCAAAGATGGAGGATTAGGTCTGCGGGACCCTTACACCCTCAACCAAGTGATGGGAGAAAAACTGTGGTGGCAGTGGATACAGGGAGGGCAGGACCTGTGGAAGAAAATATGGGAGAAGAAATACGAGGCGACAGAGATGCCAAAAGACAAGATGAGAAGTCAAATAGAGAAAAAAGGATTAGCAATATGGAACTTAGCTAGAACCAATAAAGATCTAATAAGAGATTACAGCTTCTAGGAAGTAAGAGAGGGGGACACCGCCAAGTTCTGGGAGGAATCCTGGCAATAGAGAGAAAAGCTTCTCCACAACGAAGCCCTCCAATAAATCCATGAATTTACCTCTCAAACAGAAGGTGAATTGGTTGGAAATTTCTGGAAGCCAAGTATAGGTGAACACTGGTGAAAGTGGAAGAAAAAGGATGACTGGGTAGCAGCCCCAAAGATAGCAAGTTGGGAAACTTACAACAAAGAAATGGCATCCAGGAAAGTCGCAGTTAAAACAGGGAAGGACATACTATGATGGGGAACTTGAATCAAAGGCATGTTCTCTATAGTGGAAGGTTATCATTCAAAGGCAGGGCACAATTGCCCGACATAATCAAAAAAATGGAAAAGCATCTAGAAAATTAAGACTTGGCCTAAAGTAGCTTTCATTCTTTGGATTTTACATCATGGTTGTGCACTAACATGGGATCAAATACAGAAGAAAGGCATGCAGGGACCCTCACGATGTGCATTATGCCAGGAAAAGGAGGAGATGATGGAGCACCTAACCAACAGTTGCATATTCAGCTGCAACCTGTGGAGAAATCACCAGCAAATGTTTGAAAACAGTCATAGAAACTACAATAATATAAAAAATACACTAGAAAATTGGCCAATAAAACCTTACGAGAACTAGATCCTAAACTGCGCGTGGACGTTATCCATAGGTTTTATGCTATGGAACATCTGGAAGGGAAGAACTAGAATGATATTCAACAAAGACAGGAGAACCTCGGTCAACATATGGAAGCAAACCACAAAAAATATCAGAGAAAATATTTTAGCAGGTGGAATGATGAAGACTGGAAAATCAACGAAACAGAGGAGAGAATCTTGCAACGCCTACAATTAAAGCAGAGCATGACAGACAGAACAAAAAGAAAACCTCAAACCAGAGAGGTCGAGGAGATTAGCACTTACAGGCATCCACCCCAAGGCTTTGTCAAGCTAAACTTTGATGGGGCAGCAAAAGGTAATCCGGGTGAAGCAGGAATAGGGAGATTATTCAGGAATGATGGAGGAACCACCCTGAGAATTTATCCTTTGGATTGCAGAGAAGCAACGAACAATGAAGTTGAGTTACACGCACTAAATTTTGAACTCGAAATTGCCATCCGGGAAAAGTATCAGAATCTTCATATTGAAGGCGATTCGAAACTGGTTGTCGACATGGTAAAACGACTGCAAAACAATACACCAGTGGAAAAGATCAGCCGGAGCTGGAGAACAACATGGTTGACCAGTGAAATAGGGAAATTGATAAACAGAGTAGACTATATTCTCCCTACACATGTAAAGAGAAAAGGAAATGGACCGGAAGACTGGTTGGCTAATTGGGGGAGTCGAAATAGTGGAAGGCCGATGGATCTCAAAGGGACAGAGCTCCCTCACCTGGAGGAGAAGGCGCAGCTGCAGAAACTCCTTGTAGTCGATAATGATGGCAATAGAGACCCAGAAAAACAAGGCGGGAGGTGATGGAATGTTCAGGAAAAGGCAGAAAGTGGCAGAAGCGGGGAAAGGACACAACTGGCGATGACAGAAAGGACACACGAGCGAAATGAAAAGATTAAATGGCAAAAGGGGCAGCTGACAGAGCAGGGCAGGGATGGATCGCATCCCGAGATTCCAGCAGAAGGGCAATCAAGGAATGAGATGGTTGAGGGCAGGAGTGAGGCCAGGCAGAGGGTCAGAGAAAGGATGGTAAGCGGTAGAAAAAGGGCAGATAGTACATGGCAAGAGCAGCCGCGAGACGTAGGGAGCGATGTGGAGTAAAGTTGGACAGAACAGTCGAGGCACATCCCGAGACAAGGACTCCGGAAAGAGTGTCGGTAAGGGAATAGGACAGGTGGAGCTAAGAAGGGACAGAAGGAAAGGAATAACCCTAAGAAGGCCTGAGGTGGCAATAACAGCTTACACGCAACAGAGAACGAAGCCAGTTGGAATGCAGAAAGGTGGTGGACAACGAGAGCAACGAACAGGCAAAGGAGATGGCAACGACGGGGTAAGGTGGTATGTAGTCTCAACCTCTTACTCAGTCTTTTACGTTGTAGCTAGAAGTAGGAGTCTAGGAAACATGCCTGAGAGGACCATGAAGCCTAGATCAGGAAGTAGACAAAGCTAGTATGTAGGAGCCCTCAGACCTGGGCAGCAGTGTCCACCTCTGACCAGAGAAGCAGGCTAGCAAGTCCTGGCTCCGAGGAAAACTACTAGCCATCCAGGGAAAAAAACGAATGGCCTCCTGAGGAAAGGAAAGACCAAATCCAAGAATGTTATCGGAGCGGGGAAGGAGGGGACCTCAAGAAGGAGAGGTACTCCTGTAAGTATCTGGACCAAAGTCCCAAGAAAATTTATAGAAACGTTCAGAGGAAGAATTGGTAGGAAATCCCCAGTAAAAAGGAGAGAAAGCCACCTCCTTAGGCATTCAGGGAGGAGAGACGACCTGTACAGGCCCTCAGAAAGCTAGAAACCTGAGCAGCAAGGGGTACCCTTAGCCATGTTGAGTGGAGGAAACGAAATGGGCCATTTCAAAGGCCGGCCCTCGGTGCAGGATGCACCTTTATACCATTATCCTATCCTGGGAAACCAGAATCCTGGCAAGGAAAGGATGGTAGGTAATTGGATCAAAAATCAAATTCTAAACCGTGTTACTGACTTATGTTATCATGCTTTGATAGGTAAGAAACATACAATAAAGTGCAGCATTCAGTTCAGAGACAAGGAGAAAAAGGGAACAAACTCTCAGCCAAGAAGGAAAATGGCCCCAAGGAAAGCGAAACGTGTACCAAAACAGGAAGAGGGCACCAGCAAAACTACGAAAAGGAAAGGCAGGAAATCAGAGGCAGAGTGTTGGAAATAATACTGAGAGGGGGGGGGGGGGTGAATCAGTATTAGAAAATCAAACACTTTTCCATTTTCATATTCTGATTCATATACGCTACTTCAGTTAAGGATATCCGCGTATATACGCGACTGTGTTAAAAGAAACTAGCGTACATCCAGTAAACTTTATGATTTAGTTAGTTCATCTTCAGGGAATGCATCAGAACATTATTAACCATATGAACAGTAAACAGAACAGATCATCACACATAAAGAGCACACATGAACACCATGATATAAGGTGGAAACCCAATGTGGGTGAAAACCACCTGCTGCAATTTGTTTCTATCTTCCTTTAATAAGAAACTTCTTTTACAATGTACTGGTGCAGTCCTTTACCAGCACGCAGGCTGCAACCTGCAGAGGGCTACAACCCTCTTTTCTTCCAGGGACCACGTTTCATCAATTTTCAGACTGGATCCATAAGTACAAAACAATCACTGCTGCAATACAATCATCAACTTATACCTGTATCATAAATCTCTAAATCACCCAATACTGAATCACTGAAACCCTGTCATCAAAACACAGTTACCATAACACAGACCAGAGCCCAGAACTCTGCAACAACCACTAGAACCAACAGCAACCTGAAACTCCAAATCTCATAATGCATACGCTACATCAAAACATAGTTACCAGAACACAGACCAGAGCCCAGAACTCTGCAACAACCACTAGAACCAACAGCAACCTGAAACTCCAAATCTCATAATGCATACGCTACTTGACTATATCAGAACCGCGTGTATACGCGCTTTCACCAGAGACAACCCGCGTACAGATCTAAAGATAATTACTTAAACCTTCGCTGTCATTTCCAACTTGAGTTAAGCATCACAAACCCATAACTAGTATACTAGATCTTCACACTTCGTCAGACATACATTCCTTGCTCATCAATCTTTGCCTAATGATCTTCTCCTTATATAGGTTTAGGCTTCTCTCAATACCATGGTCCAAAACCATGTAGAAACAATACCATGGACCCAATACTTGGGATCAACACTTTAGACGAGATACCATGGTCCACAACCATAGGTTCAAATACCAAGGACTAAATACCACGAACCAAAACATAAGTTCTCCCACATGTACGTGCTTTTCCTCGAGTGAAAGTTCATGTATACGCATAAGCATCTTCGGAACGTCTAACCCGCGTGTATATGCGGCTTTGTCACAATGAACCTACGTATACCTCTCTCTTGTCCTGTTGTACTAAGATCTGTCCTCTAATTGAGTTACCATCACCTGTGTCAACCTCTAAGTGAGTTGCCATCAAGGACAACACTTGTATCATAATGCAAACAATCTCCCCCTTTGGACTTGATGGCAACCACCACACCAAGTCACTCTCCCCCTTTGACATCAAGGGCAAAGGGCAGATCAGGAAGTTCTTTCCCTCTGCTGTCCATACTCCCCCTGAGTACCTGTTGAAATCTCTGATTGGGCTCCCCCTTTGTATATTCCAAGTTGTATCAATCCATCCATGCTCCCCCTGAGCAGATGCAAGTTCAAAGACCAACAATCCATTCAAGACCATGATAGTCATTAGCCACTATCATACATCATATATGATCTGCACCATAAGCATCAGCAACCAAACCTGCAATACCATTCCTTTGATCAAACAGCAAGATGTATCATTTAGCTTCATAAAATTCATCAATGACTTCTAACCATAATGCCAACAATGCATTATTTGAAGTATATGCTCCCCCCAATCCTATGCCAACCATTACATATCATGACCGAACCATTTCATGAGTCTGTTCTGCTACCTTTTCTTCTGAACCCCATATACGTGACTCTGCAGCCTCTAACTCGCATATATACGCGACTTATCTTCATTATATAAGCGTATGCAAGATGGGATACTGAAGGTCTTCACTTTCAGTTTCCCCTGTGTCTGTTATGTCAGCTAACTGAGTTATGTCACACCTTTCTGTCTCTAATTCTGTCTTCTTCAATTCCTCTAACTGTGATGATGTATGGTCCTCTTGCTTTGAATTTTGAAATTTTCTCTTGCATTCCCTTGCTTTATGTCCAAGCTTGTTGCATGCATAACATCTTACATATTTCATGTTCCTTCTATTGCAATCAATTTCTTTGTGTCCAAACACATTGCAGGAAAAACAATATCCTCTGAAATGTGATGATCTTGTGTGATGGTCTTGAACCATTCTACTTCTACATCTGGCTGCAACATGTCCAAGATTATGACATACATAACATTCAATATTATTCAATGGAGGAAATGATCATCTATCACTTCCATAGCTAGGAGCAAATGATTTTCTTTGAGGAATTTCTTTCCTTGGCTATTCCTTGTTGAGCATCTCATTAGAGTTCCTTGCCTCACCTTGTGAGATATATTCAGCTTCAACAGATTCATAAAAGCCAAGACCAGTTTTGATAGTAAGGGATCATTGACTACCAAGAATGTCATCCAAGATCTTAGTACTATCTTGAAATCGTAACAATTTATCCTTTTCTTCTAATTTACTTTTTAAGATATTTACCTCAAACTGATGTTGTTCTTCCTTTTCCACATACTGCTTCCTTATGTTTTCTTCATCTTTTCTTCCTTCTTCCACTTGTTGCATTAATTCGATCACTTCTTGTTCTTGTTCTTCAAGAGCTTGCTTCTTTGATTTTTCAAGATCTTCTTTTAGAGAGAGGATCTTCGATTCAAGTCTCTGAATTGTTATGCTCTGATCTTTTACTATATCCTACAATTGCTCCCTTACTCTGGTTACTAACTCCAATTGTTCATTTAATCTAGTAACTTCTTTAGTTTCTGCATCCTTCTTTTCATATGTCATGAGACTTCTAATGTCTTCCCTAACATTGAAAGAGTCATTACTTTTAACATGGGTATAATAGCTCCTATTACCTTCTTCAAACATCTTTCCTTTGTTATGAGGGCATCTAGCAGCGTAGTGACCAACTCTACCACATGAAAAGCATTTGAAAGGTAGCTTACCTTTGAACCGTCCAGTTGCCCGTTCAAGATTCTTGAACAAATTTACCTCATCTTCTTCTTCTGACATGTATCGTGATGTTTCGTATGCGGCTTCTGATGGTCCCTCTTTTCTCATCTCAAAAGAAGTTAAGATTCTGTGAAGCTGCGACATGGTGATTTTCTGCAGATCCTCCTTTTCTTCTATGGCAGACACTTTGGAATCAAATTTAGCAGACAGGGATCTCAAAACCTTTTCAACTAAGACCACTTCCTTAAATTCTTCACCCAAATTCCTCATACAATTTACAATCTCATCTATACGCAGGAAGTAATTAGCTATGCTTTCATTACTATGCATCTTAAGATTTTCATACCGGATTCTGAGAGTTTGAAGCTTTGCTCTTTTTACCTGTTCATCTCCTTCGTAGCTTAGAATGATTTTGTCCCATATTTCCTTAGCTGATTTGAAATGCATGACCTTCATAAATTTTGATTGTGACAAACTTCCCAATAAGACAGTAACAGCTTTGGCATTGAGCTCATATTGCTTTCTCTCTGCTGTATCTGTAGGAATTGCTGATGGGTATGTGTATCCTCCTTCCACGATTCCCCAAACTTTTGCTCCAAGTGATTGTAGATATGCCATGGTTCTTATCTTCCAGTGGGTAAAGTTGTTCCCGTCAAAGATTGGTGGCCTGATGGGTGCCTCTCTTTCTAGAGTAGCCATTCTGATGGATCTTTCCTTCAAGTGATCAAGCTTCTTCTAAAGGACCTGCTCTGATACCAATTGTTGGAAATAATACTGAGAGGGGGGGGGGGGGGGTGAATCAGTGTTAGCAAGTCAAACACTTTTCCATTTTCATATTCTGATTCATATACGCTACTTCAGTTAAGGATATCCACGTATATATGCGACTGTGTTAAAAGCAACTAGCGTACATCCAATAAACTTTATGATTTAGTTAGTTCATCTTCAAGGAATGCATCAGAACATTATGAACCATATGAACAGTAAATGGAACAAATCATCACACATAAAGAGCACACATGAACACCATGATATAAGGTGGAAACCCAATGTTGGTGAAAACCACCAGCGGCAATTTGTTTCTATCTTCCTTTAATAAGAAACTTCTTTTACAATGTACTGGTGCAGTCCTTTACCAGCACGCAGGTTGCAACATGTAGAGGGCTACAACCCTCTTTTCTTCCAGTGACCACATTTCATCAATTTTCAGACTGGATCCATAAGTACAAAACAATCACTGCTGCAATACAATCATTAACTTATACCTGTATCATAAATCTCTAAATCACCCAATACTGAATCACTGAAACCCTGTCATCAAAACATAGTTACCAGAACACAGACCAGAGCCCAAAACTCTGCAACAACCACTAGAACCAACAGCAACCTGAAACTCCAAATCTCATAATGCATACGCTACATCAAAACACAGTTACCAGAACATAGACCAGAGCCCAGAACTTTGCAATAACCACTAGAACCAACAGCAACCTGAAACTCCAAATCTCATAATGCATACGCTACTTGACTATATCAGAACCACGTGTATACGCGCTTTTACCAGATACAACCCGCGTACAGATCTAAAGATAATTACTTAAACCTTCGTTGTCATTTCCAACTTGAGCCAAGCATCACAAACCCATAACCAGCATACTAGATCTTCACACTTCGTCAGACATACATTCCTTGCTCATCAATCTTTGCCTAATGATCTTCTCCTTATATAGGTTTAGGCTTCTCTCAATACCATGGTCCAAAACCATGTAGAAACAATACCATGGACCCAATACTTCAGATCAACACTTTAGACGAGATACCATGGTCCACAACCATAGGTTCAAATACCAAGGACTAAATACCAAGGACCAAAACATAAGTTCTCCCACATGTACGCGCTTTTCCTTGGGTGAAAGTGTGTGTATATGCATACGCATCTTCGGAACGTCTAACCTGCGTGTATACGCGGCTTTGTCACAATGAACCTGCGTACACCTCTCCCTTATCCCGTTGTACTAAGATCTGTCCTCTGATTGAGTTACCATCACCTGTATCAACCTCTGAGTGAGTTTCCATCAAGGACAACACTTGTATCATAATGCCAACACAGAGCACATGAAGAGCATCATAGATGCGTACATGGCTGAGAACCCACCTGAAATCAGGGAGCAGATAGCTTGCTGGGAGAGAGAGCTAAGATCTATCAGCATGAACCAGGAGGTCCCAAGGGGGGAATGGGAGCCCATGGTGCCAGACCCTGGCAACACGCGAAGCCGCAATTCCCTCTTCAACAAAACTCTGCAACAATACTGGATTATGAAGCATGTGGTGGCCAGAGCCATGAACCTGAATCATGATGCCCGAGAAGAAGAAGAAGCAGAAATGCAACAGCGGAACAAATAGCAAAGGAACCAGAACTAGGAGGAAATGGAAAACATCAAGTCTGTGCTCCTCAAGGAAATTGCAGCAGTACAAATTCAGGCCTCTTGCAACAACCTCATCTTCGGGAGAATTGAACAAATGTTGAGAGACCTGAAATGGACAATGGAGTAGAGGAGTGAGATCCCTGGATCAAGCACCAAGGTGCCTGCCCCTATAATTTCCTCGGATGAGGATTGATGCAGTATGTTAAGTATGTCAGTGCTTTCTTTTTGTGATAAACTGGAATATGATGTACTACCTTAAAATAAAGGATAGGATAATTAGTAGAGCTCGTAAGAACATACTTGCTAAATACATAGAGATGAATCTTTTCAAGTTTTGGGCTAGTTATAATGCAGACAGGTAGTTACCTGGTTTCCTCCGGGCACGCTAACCACCTAGACAGATGATAGATGTAAATTTTAAATTTGAAATATAGATAGCAACTTTGCGAAAGTTAAAAAAATAAAATAAGGAATTTTACTTTATTATACAATGATCAGTAAACCGAAATAAGAACTGACTTCCAAAAAATAATTCACTTTATCTATTGGTTTAAAACCTTCAACAAAATGTCACAACTCGATTAGCGTTGAAATTTGTTAGAGAAGTGTTGTTAATATTGGATTGACTTCATTTAAACATATAAATGTAAATGTAAATATTTAAGATATAATGTTTAACAATTAATATTTATAATTTAATGTCGGACCTCTTTAAAAATCAATCTAATTATGATTATTATGTATAAACATAATAGAAATTTAAAATATAAAGAGGTTTACTAATACACAAAAAAGAGGTATGGTAAATAAATAAAACCTCTTTTTATACTTACTACATTGGTGAGTAAATAAACTTATAAATAAACTAAAGATATCGTAAATAAATAAAACCTCTTTTTATATTTACTCCATAAACCTCTTTATATTTATGAAAACTCAAAAAAGAGGCTTTATTTCAGTGAAGCCTCTCAGCTAAATACCGTTTTAATACCATGGGCCAAATACCATATTTATAAAAGAAGTATGGTAAATAAATAAATATAAAAGAGATATTGTAAATAAATAAATATACATCAAATAGGATTGGAAATCAACATCTAAACTCCTATATCAGACATAGATAAAAAATACCATGGGCCAAATTATTATTAATACCATGTAGAAAAACATTATTAGCCCTAATATTAATAATAAAAGATTAAAATTAATATTATTAAATTTAATAACTTTGTATTAATACAATATTAAATTTGTTATATTATCATTATATATATTAACTCTGTATATATATGGGAAGGAAGAACACATACACACTAATAGAGGTGGAGAGATAGGGGGAGTGACAAGGGAGAGATAGATATAAACTGAAGGAGAGGGGAGACGAGGAATGAAGAGAGAGAGAGGGAGAGGAGTGAGAGAGGTAGAGAAGGGTAAGAGAGGGATAGGGATACACAAATATGGAGGGGGGAGAGAGAGAAGGAGAGAGGGAGGGAGAGAGTGAGAGGATTGGAGGGTAGAGAGAGAGAGAGAGATGGGGGAAGAGGGATGAGGTAGGAGAGAAAGGGAGAGAGAGGAGGAGACAAGGAGGGATAGTGTTAAGCGGATAAATCCCTCTTGATGACACGAGTGATCTCCCTAGATCCTAAAGGAAACTAGAAACAAATAGACAGTTGAATAACTCTTTTCCTAAGCTTATCTTGTTTGGATTGTAAATACAAGAGAAAGAAAATAAGCCTCTTACCTATTTGCGAAATGCTTGATGTAGAGCCCTACTCTCTCTCGATGAAATGTATCAATCCTAAAAAATACCTGCAATCATAGACATAACAAAGATCAAACGCATATGAAATATAACAATTAAAACAAGCTAATATAATGATCAAGGAGATTAGAAAATGAAATCATCTTAATTAATATCAAAAGAGGCATAAAGCATTCATCATTTCAGTAAGACAATACAAATGGAAGAATGGATTGATTTGTATTAATTTAAGGATAAAGAAGAGCTTTACAACCTCTGCCTTGATGTCATTAGGTTCTTCCTAAATGCCTTCAACCCTCTACTTAGATTATAAGTCTTCCAATCTAAATCCAACAACATAAGTATATCTTTTCTAAACCTCCCAATCCCTCTAGCTTGTAGTCAATTTATAGGCCAAGAGGAAAGAGTCTCAGATCCAAAAGAGAAGGATGAGATCCTCTAATTGGGGGATTAGGGTTCCTTGATTAAAGGGAATTAGTTCCATGATTTGACGTGTATGGATCGAATAGATATGACCTAGAAGATTTCAGTTGGGATATATATTCACTCAATAAAGCTTCTAGAGTTCAATTTTTATTTTTACTTTTCTTTGAGTTATGTGCACGGTCTATAGTGGAAGACAAAGCACAATTTTGCACAGGTTTCAAGGAGATAAAATGAAAATGCATTGAAACTGATTAGGAAAAGCACGCAATTCATACTAAAGAAGTTATAAAGCCATTTTACCCAAAATTCACACCTTATTCAAGGGTTTCTGATTGTTTGACCTCTAAGGGAGTGCAATCGAACATGTTTATGGATGGCGAGAGATCCATTTTAAGAGTCAAGTTTCATGGTGACAAAATTACGTGTAAAAAAAAGAGAGATGGATTTGGAGGGGGAGAGAGGGAGAGAAGAAGAAATACATAGAGAGTAAGAAGTGGAGAGAGAGAGTGTGTGTATGTTTTTGGGTGAGATAAAGAGATAAAGATGGAGACATTGAGAGAAGGGGGAGAGAAGGAGAGAAAAGGAGAGAGGAAGGGATATAGTAACGTAGTTGCAAAGAGAGAAAGAGAGGGAGGGATATAGTAACATAGTTGGAGAGAGAGAGAGAGAGAGAGAGGTATATAGTAACATAATTGGAGAGAGAGAAAGAGATAAAGCGAGGGATAGAGAGATGGAGATGGAGGGGGAGAAAGTGAGGGACGAAGAAAGACGTAGAGAGTGAGAAGTGGAGAGAGAGAGGGAGTGACAAGGGAAAGATAGAGGGAGAGAGTGGGTATGTTTGGGGTGAGATAAAGAGACAAAGAAGGAGATATGATGAGAAGAGGGGCGAGAAGGAGAGAGAAGGAGAGAAAGAGGGACATAGTAACCGAGTTGGAGAGAGAGAGAGAGAGAGAGAGAGAGAGGGACAACCATGAATAATAATGGGTTTATTATTCTCTTGGGTTTATAATATCAATCATTGTCAACCATGGACAACCATGGTCAGTCATGGTCAACATTATTTTATAAAATCAATCATGGTCAACCATGGTCCAATGTTGCATTGTGACAAAGATTGTCTCAATATGAAAATCAACCATGGTCCAACGTCGCATTGTGACAAAGATTGTCTCAATATGAAAATCAACCATGGTCCAACGTCGCATTGTGACAAAGTTTGTCTTGATATGAAAATTAGTAATTGTGAAGCATGACCAACTATGGTTTAATGTTGCATTGTGACAAGGATTGTCTTAATATGAAAATCAACCATGGTCAACCATGTTTAGCGTTTATAATATTTATATTAGGGATTATATACCTTGGATTTATAATATTAATCCCTTGGGTTCATAACCTCTTCGGTTTTTAGTGTTAATCCCTTGGGTTTATTATTACCTTGGTTTTATTAATCCCTTTGGTTTATTAATCCTTGTGGTGTATATCAGCCACATTTATTAATGTGGTTGAGTTTATAATATTAATCCCTTACATTTATAATATTAATCCCTCATATGTATATTAATATATTAGGGTATATAATATTATATTTTTTAATATCAATTTTAGGTTTGATATATTAATCTTAGGGTTTATAGTATTAATCCTAGGGATTAATATTAATCCCAGGGCTTAATATTAATTGTGTTGGTTTATAAAATTAATCTCAAGGGTTTATACCATTAATTCGTTGGGTCTATTAATCTTGTGGTTTTAATATTACTCCCTTGGGTCTATGATATTAATCCCAAGGGTTTATAATAGTAATACCTTGGGTTTATAATGTTAATAATCCCTTGGGTTTTTTTAATCCCTTGAGTTTATAATATTAATTCCAAGGGTTTAAAATATTAATGTCTTGGGTTTATAATATTAATAATATCTTAGGTTTTCAATATTAATCCCAAGGGTTTATAATATTAATGCCTTGGGTTTATCAATCACTTAGGTATGTAATCTTAATAAGCCCTTGGGTTTTTAATATTAATTCTGTTGGTTTATTAATCCTTTGGGTTTATGATATTAATCCCATTGGTTTCTTAATTACTTGGGTTTATAAAATTAATAATCCCTTTCGTTTATACTTCATTGACTTTATAATATTAATCCCTCTGGTTTAATATTATTTCGTTGGATTTATAATATTAATCCTTGATATGCATAATAATATATTAGAGTTTATAATCTTAATGTTTTTATATTAATTTTACTTTTGATATATTAATCTTAGGGCTTGCAATATTAATTTCTTAGGTTTATAATCTCTTGGATCTACAATATTAATCTTAAGATTTATATTATTAGGGCTTAAATCCATTGAGTTTATCATATGAATAATTTTTTGCATTTATTAAATATAGGCAGCTTATAATACTATTAATTGCTAGAGAAGTTATAATATTATTATAAGTTTACAATATATCATATATTAAGTTGACGCCTACACCCTATATCAACCACATTTATTAATGTGTTTGTGCTAATCTATATAGACAACGGGTCAAGTTTTAAAGGGTTAAACTTAAACTAAGTTCAAAAAAAGAGCCTTGGAATTCAAGCAAATCTAACGCACATATGAAGATGGGTTTGAGTGGTGACTTGAATGTGGAGGAGACAAGGAAGAAAATCTCCTTCTCAACAGAGCCGAAAGCCACCGACTCTCTCACTACAATGAATATCTAGCATAACTTATAAGACAAGGCAATCACAGAAACAACAATATTATATCGATAGAAGAAAGAATTTGTCAAGGCAGAAAAGCGGTTTTATACATTTCAATTAAGATGATGACACTTCTTTGATGAAACCATACAATGAGAATGTGTTTTATCATAACACGTATTTCTGAATGAAATTTGGAAAATTAATATTTTTACAAATTGCAAATCATGATTAGATAGTAAAATTAAATATGTTAGTTTGTGGAAGGCGTTTATATATTCAAGAAGGCTTCGTTGAGTTTTTAAATCAAGGGTGAGGATTTAATGTGTTTGGGAATATGCTTCGTTGAAGCATTATCCATGACTAGAATTTATACAATGCATAAAAAAGGTCCAGTGGACTTAATCGGGTAACGGATTGTCTAAATCATCTGAATAGTGTAATTGTGTTGCTGCTATAATTTCGGTTTATCTGTGTTCGAGCCTAGTAACATGACCGATGGAATTCAATCTGTCCATCATGCCTACATGGATGTTGCAATTGAGGAAGTTTCTATATTCTTTAACTTACTTGCCCTCATCGCTCATGGGGGAGGGCTCCTGCCTAGTTTTTACTAACTATACAACACCCTGGAATCGGTGGGTGGATGCATTCATTATTTCCAGATCCTGCAAAGATTGTGGGATCAGATTTTTAACAGGTGGTGGACATGTTTAGGATGTTTTTGTTGTTGCTTCTATGAAGTTTAAGTCGTATAATCCATGAGCCCTGTTGTGCATGATTTCTCCCTGTTACTCTCTCCATTACTCGCATGGGTCTGGTGCACATGGGGTTGGGGATCGGTGTTTCCGTTGAATTTTTTCTCTAGGGTTGATTGATTGGATTTCGACGGAATTTTCAAATTATCTGATGGTGATGTGCCTATGGGTATTCGATCCATATTGAATGACAGGTCGCATTCAATTTATTCACGAAGTCTTACACTTAGTGGTTTGTACACCAATTTCAATCGACAACTGTGTTTTCAGGACTTTGGATTAGGCAACACAATGTTTTATATACTATTCTTATCTACTTTCCTTTTCGAGCTATGATTCATGTGGCGGAGAGCTTGGAATGTGGACATGCAGGTGTAATGTGGCATTTGATTTTTTCTGTAGATGATGGCGCATGATTCGTTTATTACTTAAGTGCATAGACTGGGTAGATCTATTGGTAGTTGACCCACCTCCTTCATTCATGCATTTAAGGGTGGGATACAATCCCTTCCTACCAAATTTTGGGGTGTGTACCGTCTATTATTTTTATCCTTTATTTCCATCATTCCATCATATTATGACCTTCTCTGATCCCCTCACTTTGGACACGTTGGCCCATTAGGCTTACATTAGGGCACGTTAGAGGTAGAATGGAACCATTTGGGCGGCCACATGGGTGAATTGGGATATGGACCCATTGATACTGACAATAGGAATATGGAGGCTTTGTTTGGCAATCCGTTAGGTGGTGCACATGAAAATCCCAGATCACATGGGAAACACCATGTGGTTTTTAGACACTTGCGGAATGGAAGGAATAAACGTGCATTTGATATTACCACCCTAGCGCCTTTTCTGAGTCTCGATCACGACGTATTGATTTGTTGTGTTCATAGTCTTCAGAAACGGGCTCTCGTGGGTAGATGACACTTCACTAAGTTAATGGAGGGCGAAATGTGTTCCTCGGTCACAAAAAAGTGGAAGACCCTCCTGAGATATATGCCCACAGTGGTCAGAATGATGAATGGGTGGTATAGTTTTCACTTCTTGAGCCAAGACTATTTATAAAGAATTAATGGTTTTCCATGGATTCAGGGAAAAGGATTTCTGACTCTACCTCCATGGTATTGCAGTTTCAACCCACTGAAGGAGACACCCAAGAACAGACTGATCTGGGTCAAGCTGCCTGGTTTACCGATTGAATTCTCGACTCAACAGGTATTTATGGATATTGGAAATGCCATTGGAAAATTTCTCTGTGTTGACCCATAGTGGTTGGGTTCTAGGGATAAGTTGATTGCATGGATCCCGATTGAGAAGGAGTATATGGGAGGTTTCCCGGACCACATAGAGTTGCACTAGGAAGGTACCCATTTACTATAGCGCTTGGAATTTTGGGGCGTCCCTTTTCGATGCCTCATTTGCCACCATATTGGCCACCTCATGGCACAATACCCACGCAGACTGGGGGGACGTCGATTTCCCCATAGAAGATCGTTGCATGGATCACTGTTTTTTGTTGTGGGACGATAAATTCTCTCTGCTAACGACCGAACTATTGGGGTGGTGGTAGATTAGAAGCCCATTCCCAAAAGTACTCCCCCTTGTCTTTTCTCACACCTCTCCTCTCATTATTATCCTCATAACCGAAATAATACTTCCCCGATTAAGGTTCCCTGATCTCCCTAGACGACCAATGATATTGGGTCTCCTGCAGTTGATGACTCAACCTATATTCCCTCAGATATGGCCACTCGACCACCTTGCGGTGACACTCCTATTACTAGACGGACCCCTCCCCCATTGACGGCACATGACGCCATATCACCGACACATATTACATACATTCCTTCCACCACACCCACTCTTCGCTCCCATCCTTCCCCGGTGATGAACTCTCACCCCCTATCGCTGACCTCCCCCATATCCTCTCCGACAAACTCGGTTGACATTGATATTGATTTTTTACTAAACAAAAAGACACTGGACCTCCGCACACTCATTATCCACAAGCCTCGCAAATCTCCGTCGCCCCTCATCAGCCCTACCTTGGCAAGGAACGTCACGGTATGTCAGAATCACAGTAGGGATAACACCATTATTTAGGTCATCCACGTACCCTCCCTTTCAGTCCATCTGACCCACATGCACTTATTGATATTCCGATTGCATCATCTGTCAACCCACAGGCCCTTAGAGAAAATGAGCCCTCTCTGAGGGCAACATGAATTTTGTCCTCTCTATGAATATTCACAGATTGGGGGCCATGCATAAATTTCTTGCCCTCAAAGACTTGTTTCACACGTCCAACCCCTATATCATTCTACTCCAAGAATCTATGCACTTGGCCCGAAATTTGGTATCATATTTCAGAAAGATGTTTCCTGAATGGCATATTGCGGCAATAGACTTTATTGGCCTCTCCAGGGGTCTAGTTGCACTATGGAACCCAAGGTGGGTTTTTATGAAGGCTTACTCTTGTTTTGCTGGCATTCTCTTGATGGGGAAAATTAGAGGTCTCCTGGGGCGCATTCACATTCTCAATATATACGCCCCCTATCGGGATAGGATCGGTTTTTGGGAGAAATTGGTGGATTCAGGGATCTTGGTACTGGATTCCCTCTTAATGGCAGTGGATCTCAACCTCACTATTGGATTGGATGCGATTTGGGGAGGTTCCTGCAGATTGGATCCCATTGCAAACAAATTAAAAGATATCATTTTCGACTATAATCTAGTGGATATTTTCCCTCCTTGACTTGCTCCCACATGGAATAATGGCAGGACGGGGGACATGCATATAGGCAAGCGACCAGATAGATTTTTATTACATGAGCCCCTGATTGAGAGGTTGGGGTACATCCATTCAGGGATTATCAACTCTTTTATCTCTGACCACAGGGCCATTATCTTAAAATGGAACATGGATGATCTCAGAATGGGGGTGCCATTCAAATTCAATCAGGTGTGGTTGGAGGACCCATAATTTGTCATACTTGTAAAGGACTTATGGACACATTTCAAGACACATGAGATTTATCCCATGGCAATTATGCTAGAGAAACTAGAGGTCCTCAAGGTGGTGGTTAAAAGATGGGAATGTAACAAGAAAAACCAATTGAATAAGGACCTTAAGGATATATTAGATGAATTAGATAGACTGAGCCTAAAACATCAATTTGGTAACCCTTATGAGTTATTGTTGACATCCATCAGATTACTGGAAAAAAAAAAAGACAATCTATCCTACATATCTAGGAGGTAATATGGAGATTAAAGAGTAGGGCTATATGGATTCAGGAGGGGGATCGAAATACAAAATTTTTCCACCAATATGCCAACCACAAAAGGAAGATTAACACTATCTTGGATATGAAGGAATCAGATGGGAATCTGATTCACAGACCACAAAACATTCAAAGGGAGGCAATTAGTCATTTTGAAGAGGCATACAAGCGCAGGGAGACCGAGTGTATTGAGGACAAGATCTGAGGAGTGGGTTCATACCCCACTATGTTTAATGGTGACTCAAATGATGCACTATTTAATAGTGTTACGAAGGAATAAATGCTAGAAGTGCTCAGATATTTCAATAGGGACAAATTCCCGAGACTAGATGGATGGATAATCAAGCTATTTATTCATTTCTTTGATAATTTACATGAGGACCTCCTAGCGATGGTGGAAGAATCCCACCTTCAGGTTTTATCCACTGGAATATCGATTCAACTTACATATCACTCATCCCTAATAGGAGGATCAATGGATCCTTCAAGGATTACCGACCCATCTCTCTGTGAAATCTCATCTATAAGTTAATATCCAAGATTATTTCTAGCAGGATCAAGCATATTCTATCCAAATTCATATCTCCCGAACAATTTGGATTTTTGCAAGATAGACAGATCCATGATGTTGTGGCTACTACACAAGAGTGTTTTCATTCTATTCACACAAAAAAGCTGAATGCGACTGTCATGAAGGTGGACTTGTAGAAGGCATATGATTTCCTGGATTGGGGCTATCTGTGGCTGGTTTTACATAAAATTGGCCTACAACCCAAAAACATTGATTGGATCATGGCATGTGTTTCAAATTTTAGATATATTGTGATCGTCAATGGATATCCCACTCGGTTTTTTGGGGCAAGCCGTGGTCTGAGACAAGGGTGCTCCCTATCTCTGTTACTATTCATCTTGGCCATGGATGGACTTAGTCTACATATTAAACAATTCGGGGTGGTGCGAGAATTTTGGGCTCTCGCATCGGGTCATAAAATTCATATATCACACAATTTTTTTGTTGATGATGTTCTTATTATGGGCATGATTTCTAGATTTGCTTGGTTGGCACTTTACCACATATTTTTCAACTTTGGAAACACCATGAGAGTTTTTGTGAATCATCAAAAATCCATAATTTTATATGGCAAGGGTAATGAGGAGGATATAACATATATAAAGGGTTTATTTGGGGTGGAGGCTAAGAGCATGGAGGGTGGTATGAAATATCTGGGTTTTCATATCAAGCCAAATAACTACAGAATAAATGATTGGGTGTGGCTGGTGGATCGTTTTTACAATAAGATCTCAGGGTAGGAGCAGAGATGTCTTTCTCTGGGTGGGATACTTGCCCTCACTCACTTGATCATTACAAAACTCACGATTTATTGGGCACATTTATATTGTATTCCTGGTACTATCATCTCAATGCTTAAGAGAATTTTGGCTTAGTTCATTTGGTCGGGCTTGGGTTCTGAACACAAATATCATTTGACTACCATGGTCTCAATTACTATACCTAAATTCATGGGTGGTTGGGGGATATTGGACCTGAGGCATTTTGGATAGGCGTTGTTGCTAAAAACCCTGTGGTGGGGCATATTCGGAACTGGCATCTGGGCGGACATCATAAGGAATAAATACCTAAAAGGAAAATACTTTACATTCTGGATGCGTAGGGAGCTCATTGGTGTTCATACGGGGTCTGCCATATGGCTCAGTCTGAACAAAATCCGACACTGTTTCCTGAGGTGCATTTGTTGGATTTTTGGTTCCGGGCACAAGATTATGATTGGCCTAGATCATATTATGGGCATGAAACTGGATTTCCACCTCTTAGATAGGCTCCTACATTGCATCAATGGCGTGGGATATTTTTCCTGGAACCAAGCCATTAGACAATGGAATGGAAATATCCCTATCTGGAAGGGGGCAAGGGAGATGGGCCTGGGGGGTCTGGAGGCGTTGGAATGGGATTAGATTGGATGGCTTGGGAGGATGAAGCGAGATGATGTTTCGGTAGCAGACTGCTGAAAATCCATTTGCTGCATCGACCATAATATTTTTGAGGTATGATGGTTCTATAAATTCTGGAAAACCAAGTTTCCTATCAAAATCATCTTATTTATCTGGCTTGTTTGGACAAACAAGAATTTGACCCGAGACAATCTTCATAAGAGAAATTGGCAAGTGCCTAGCATATGTGGAAGGAGGCAGAAGATAACGTACATATATTTCTCAAATGCCCATCTCATTGGAGATCTAGACGAAGATTGTTGGTCGAATCAATTTCCCTTTAATTTCTTTTGATAAAATCTCAGACTGTTTGACTTGGTGGAGTCAAAAATCCCCCTAGTGGCGATATATTCCCCTATCATTCTTGTGGGAAATATGGAGATGGAAAAATCACATTATATTTGTGGGTGTGAAGGGAGACAGTCCATGTGTGATTGACTATATTCTGGGTTGGTATTCCACTGCGTTGAATATCACCAATAGACACATTCAACCTACTATCCCGAAGACAGGCCCTGGGATAAAATATCTAGCTATGTTTTTTTATGGTGTCGCAGAGGGTCGCAGATGTGGATGTGGCTTCTGGATCATTATCTCTATGGAACAAGAATATTAGGTTCACTGGGGGGCTGGAAGTGGCACTAATATGAAGGCGGAGGCAATGGCTTTGTGGGGGCTACTATGGTTCACATCATTCCTGAGCATTCCCTCCATTCATATATATGGGGATTCACAGGCCATCATTAATCATGTTCGAGGTAGCATGTATATAAGGCAACCACATCTCCAAGGCTGGCTCATACAAATCATTACCCTCTAGAGGTCCACCAAGCATGCTTCTATACAACATATTGGAAGAGATTTCAATCAAAATGCAGACAAGATGTCTAAAATGGGTTTACTAGCTCCGTTGGATAGTATGCATATCAGGATTCAGATTGGAGGTTCCATACATGATGCTGGTGTTTTCCCTTTCCTCGGATGTCTTTTTCTTGGATGATGCACTACTATAATTTCCTCATATTTTTCTATAGGCAATCCATGTCCTTGGGCAGACTATCTGTTTTGTGAATCAAGACGTTTTCTTATAGATATATCTAGGTATTTATGTTTTCCTTTCCCACTTTATATATTTTGTTGGACTCAAATGAGACTATAGGGGTTTATGCTAGACCTTTATATATATATGGTTATCACTTACATACACTATTTTAATCAATGATATATACACTATTTTTTATTAATATAAAAAAATAATAGTGAAAAGACCCACGACTAATTTTGTTCTTAATACTTGCTCCGAGACAGGTTTGGCAATGCACAATCTTAATAAATTAATCCTATAATAAAATAAAATTTAGTCGGTTGTTGGGTTTGAAGTGTAATTTTTCAGATTTAGGATTAAATAAAATGTAGTTCGTCGTTACATGTAGTGTAATCTTTTATATTTTGTTTGGTAATTTGGTTATGACCTAACTATTCATATGATTTAAGTATATGTTTACTGATTTTTTATAATTTAAAATGAAATAGTAAGAGTAATGTTTTTAAACGATATAAATGTTTATAATTTAGAATAAAACAATTCTGATAAATTTTATATTTTATAATAATAATTTTTTTATAATTAATCATTATTGCTATCACGTAATTAAAATTTATTAATAGTAATTTTTTTTTATAATTAGTCATTATTGCTATCATGTAATTTTTCATACATGCTTTTATTGTACTCAGTAAATTATAATTCATGATCTGAATGTTTACATTTTAATAATTTTTAGCTGCAAGTAGTCATATATATTATTCTGGGGCGGATATGTCATAAAATTATTTTACTCGTGTTATCGCAATGCTAGTAAGGTTGAGGCTGATTTTTATTTCCATAGTAAAGAAGAAAAAAAAGAGAAGTGAAAATGTAAAGCTTTTGCACAATTTATTTGCTATTAAAGTAGGGAAATGGTCTGCATTAGTCTATGCACACTTGCTCTCTTGAAATAAATTAAATGCTTTGTAGCTATTATGGATGCTATGATTTTAAAAACATCGCTGCAAGTTATATCATCTTCCTCTTTACATAGATTCGGGACTGTAAAGAACAAACGTGCGTTAGTGGCTACTGCACATTTGCTCCCTTGGATTAATAGATGCTTGGTTGCTTTTATTGATGTTATGATTCAGAAGACCTATTTTTTTTACATAGACATAAATGAGTTTATCCTTATGGTTTTTTTGAGAGGTTGATTATTAAATCAAAAATATAGTTTAGTCTTCCATGTCTATTTGCATGGGAGGTTGCAATTAATAAACTAAATCTAAGAAGTATTTAGGTTTTTCTGCCACTATCTGAAAATAAAAAATAATATGTCACATATAAAAAATTGTATTTGGTCTAGAAAGCCGACGACCTTTTAATTTTAGCTGTTATAAAGGAATATGTCATTATGGAAGATTACAATATTTATCTTAGGGTTTATATAACTTTGTTTTATATTATTCCCTTGTGTTTATAATCACTTGGGTATATAGTTTTAATCCCTTGGGTTTATAATATCAATCATGGTCAATCATGGTCAGCCATGCTTCAACATCTCAATGTGATAGGGATTGTCTCAATATGAAAATCAACCATGGTCAACCAGGTTTATTTTAGGGTTTATAATATTTATCTTAGGGTTTGTATATCTTGGGTTTATAATATTAATCCCTTGGGTTCAATATTATTCGCTTGGGTTCATAATTCCTTAGCGTTTTAGTATTAATCCCTTGGGCTTATACTATCAATCATGGTCAACCATGCTCACCGATGTTTTATAGAATCAATCATGGTGAACCATGGGCCAATGTCGCATTTTGACAAAGATTGTGTCAATATGAAAATTAAACACGATTATTTTGACAAAAATGGTTTTAGTATTAATCCCTCAGGTTTATTATTCCTTTCGGTTTATAATATCAATCCCTTGTGTTTTTAATATCAATCCCTTGGGTTTATTATTCCCTTGGATTTATAATATCAATCATGGCCAAACATGGTCAATCATAGCCAACCATGTTCAATTATGGTCAACGATGGTCAAATGTCGCATTGTGACAAATATTGTCACAATATGAAAATCAACCATGGTCCAATGATGCATTGTGACAAATATTGTGTCAATATGGAAATCAATCATGGTCAAGCATTGTCAACCATGGCACAATGTCAAATTGTGAAAGGATTGTATCAAAATGGAAATCAACCATGGTTAACCATGTTTTACAAAATCATTCATGGTCAAGCATGTTCCAATGTCACATTATGACAATGATTTTCTTAGTATGAAAATCAACCATGAGCAACAATACTCCAATTTCGCATTGGAAAAAAGATTGTTTATATGAAAATAAATCATGGTCAAGCATGGTCCAACATCGCATTGTGATAAGGATTGTCTCAATATTAAAATCAACATTGGTCAACCATGTTTATTTTATGGTTTATAATATATATATTTCAGTTTATATACCTTGGGTCTATAATATAAGTCCCTTTGGCTTAATATTATTCCCTTGGGTTCATAATCCCTTGGGGTTTTAGTATTAATCCCTTGGATTTATAATATCAATCCCTTGGGTTTATTATTCCCTTGGGTTTATAATATTTGATAATATTTTAATTAACATAAATATTGTCTTAATATGAAAATCAATCATGGTCCTATGTCGAATTGTGACAAATATTTTCTCGATATGAAAATCAATCTTGGTCAACTATGGCCAACCATGGTTTGACTTCACATTGTGGCAAGGATTGTCTCAATATGGAAATCAACCATGGTCAACCATGTTTATTTTAGGGTTTATAGTAGTTATCTTAGGGTTTATATGTATTGGGTTTATAATTTTTATCCATTGTATTTATAATATCAATCCCATGGGTTTATGAATCTAAGGGGTCATATTCTTAGGCCTTAATATTATTCCCTTGGTTTTTTAATATTAATCCCTAGGGTTTATTATTCCCTTCGGTTTATCATATCCATCATGGTGAACCATGGATAATCATGGTCAACCATGTTTTATAAACTCAATCATGGTCGATCATGGTTAAACATCGCATTACGACAAAGATTGTCTCAATATGAAAATCAATCATTGTTTCAACCATGGCCCAATGTCACATTATGAAAAATATTGTCTCAATATGATAATCATGGCTAACTATGGTCTAACATGGTCAATTACTGTCAACATTGGTCAACCATGGTCAACTATGTTTTATAAAATCAAACATGGTCATCCATGGTCAACCATAGTCGAACATCACCTTCTAAAAAATATTGTTTTGCTATGAAAATAAAACATGGTTAAGCAAGGTCAACCATGATCCAACATCGAATGATGACAAGGATTTTCCGAATATGAAAATCAACCATGGTCAACCATGTGTTATCTTAGTGTTTATAATATTTATCTCAGGGTTTATATACATTGGGTTTATAATATTAGGCCCTTGCATTTAATATTATTCCCTTGGGTTCATAATCCCTTGGGTTTATAATATCAATCTCTTGGGTTTATTATTTCCTTATCTTTATAATATCAACCATGGTCAACCATGGTCAAATGTCGCATTGTGACAAATATTGTCTCAATATGAAAATCAACTATGGTCAACCATGGTCCAACGCCACATTGTGACAAATATTGTCTCGATATAAAAATCAATCATGGTCAAGCATGGTCCAATGTCGCATTGTGACAATGATTGTCTCAATATGGAAATCAATGATGGACAACCATGTTTATTTTAGGGTTTATGATATTCATCTTAGGGTTTATATACTTTGGGTTTATAATTTTAATCCCCTGGGTTTATAGTATCAATACTTTGATTTTATTAATCTAAGGGTTCATATTCCTAGGGTATAATATTGTTCACTTAGGTTTATAATCCCAACCAATCATAGCCAACCATGTTCAAATGTCGCAATGTGACAAGTATTGTCACAATATGAGAATCAACCATGGTCAACCATGTTCCAACGTCGCATTATAACAATGATTGTCTCAATATGAAAGTCAACCATGAGCAAACATGCAAAGATATACCTCAATTCAATTATTTGTACGCTCAAAACATCAATTTATGCATGACATAATCCTTTGGCCTTGAAGAGTGCGAAAAAATAATTCCAAAAACCATTTGTTAAAAACTATGTCATAAAGTAATTGCGATGGCCAACAATGGCTTTCTCATATTAGTTTGATAGGTTTATAGTGGAGAGATAAGGTTCACTTCCCAAGTATGACAAGCTTATTTTCATCGAAAGAAAGAAAATATTAATTTAATGCTAATGTTCACGTAATAATTAGTTATTTTAATTATTGTTAATTTTTAAATTGGTTTCCACAACTTTTATTTTTAAGAGTAGAGGTGAGAAAGGGAGGTATCTATGCAGGTATTCATAGAAAATGTATTATAAAAAATAAAGAAAACGAGGTATATAAATATGAAAATGAAAGTAAGTAGAATATTAAGAATGTTGGTGAGTAGTAGGGTTAAAAGTGGGATAAAGTATATTTTTAATTTATAAATATATAAAATAATAATGATAAAATGTGGGAAAAATATTTATAATTATAAATATAAATTTAATAAAAGTAGGAAACTTTGGATATATATTATTTAACGTGGAGAGTTATATTTATTAACAAATGAAAAAGTAAACGAAAATTTGTGTTTTTTCATTATTTGAAATTTATTTTTGAATGTATTAATGGATTCAACATCTTCAAAAACTTAGAGGACACCTAGATTTTGCATATTACATAGATTAAACTTACAATTCCAATAAATCCTGATTGGATTTTAAACAAATTATACAAGAAAATATGCTTGAAAAATATCCAAAACATTGAATAATTAAGCTAAATTAAGCAAGAATGGATACATGATAATTTTGATAAAACTTATGAAAAATCGAAAGAACCACATATACAAGTTTCAGAGAATATGATTCTTGAGATGAAAGAGGTGAACACTTCTTATACCATAGATACACTTTTATTGAGATAAAAGTAAAGGCTCCAAGCTTCTTACATATGTTGATGTAACAATAAACATATTTTCACTCAAGGGACATGCACAATTATTAAGATAAAGTTTATAAGAAAATGTGGAAAGGTACATATCATTTTTGGGGAATTACTACCTGCACACTTTCTCTTAACAATGTAAATAATGAAGGGCACTTGCTAAAGATGGCCCCAAAGGTGGAAATGGGGCATCATAAATGCATGCTTGCAGGAACACGTATATGTTGCTAGGAGCATGCACATTTTCATAGGCATTAATGGTTAACAAGCCCTAAACCATCAATTATGACAATAACTAGAGTGCTACATTAACATGGCTCAAAAGCATGCACATATTCCTATAAATGTGTGTACGTTTCTAGGAAAACACGTCTTCTTAGGAATATGCATCCATAGCTAGTGCAACTCAATTATATACACATGCAACCCATTTTTGTTTTTACTATTTCGAACTACAACACATGCTTAGTTATTCTCAAGCCAAGGTTTTCATCCTTGGTCTACATTATGTGCCAAGTTAATGAATTAGATCTTCTCTGGATTCTAGGTAAGACTTCTAATGGAATTTATTTGATTCTTTTTGTTTTACTTATTTTTTATTCAAATTTGGTTTAAAATTGAAATAATAAAAACAAAACTCTACCCCAAACATAAACACCATATTAAATTGTTGTAGACTTGGTTTCCATGATGCCTAGTGAGAACCCAACCCTTCCATCACCAAACTGCAACTTAGAATAACCCAATGCTAGAATTTATGCATCCTCGCTACTTTGAGGACATTCACACAACATTTCCAAAACACGAGAGAGTCCTAATTATTATCTCTTGTAAGTTTTCTAAATTAAATTTTATTGTCCATTTCTAATGCCAAAGTGATCCAGGTGGATGTTGGTGGCCACCACCTATCCTACTTGGACCCCCACAACTATCTCTTTAAGTTTTTCAATTTCCTTACTTGTAGCACAATTTAGTATTTTTAGCAGTTTTTCGGGTCCTGAACTTCCGGAACCGTTTTGAGGAACTAAATGACGTTTTTTGGGAAATCTAGGAGCAACATGGGTCCATGGACCGATGTTGGTCTTCCCAAAATTGTATTCCTCATATAGATCTTTATAACGAGCTATTGTGCGCATCAAACGGAGATCATATTCCAAAGTTACGACCCCCGGAAGTTGATGTACCAATTTACTCGAAACAGGGACCACAATTTGGGGTTTCATCTCCTAGGGTTAGGTTTTTAGATGTTTATAGTTTTCCATTATTTCTCAACAATAAAAAGGCCTTTGAGCCTCATTGTAACATAGTTCAGAGGCATGTAGCTGTCACATCTCTTCTCAGAGATAAGTTACCATCGCCCTAGCTGGTTTATTTCCATTTCTGTTTGTAAGCATATTTCAGTATTTTACATTAATGAAATGAAGTATTATTTCTGCTGCATCTCTGTATTTATGGTTATATCTGTAATTTGTTGTGTTCTTGTTAAAATTTGGATTAGTGGTATCAGATCGGTCTGCTTTTTCTCTGTTTTTCTTTGCATGTCCCCAACGAGGTCGGGATATAAGGAGTTAGGGCTTGAACTAGTCGAACCTTTGCAAGACCAGCCTTGCAAATCCCGACGACCTCCAATGGCGGATGATAAGAAAGACGAGGGGGCAGGAGATCCTATCAAAATCTTGCTCGAAGAAGCCCTTGAGCAACAAAGGAAGGTGATGATGGACAACTTTGCCCAGATCCTTCTGCGTATTAGAATTAATGGAGAATAGGTTATTCTTGTTACGTAGTTATGCATTCTACTTTTCTTAGTCATTTATTTTCTATTATTCAGGGATATGATTTGTTTTCCCTAACAAATTGTATCTATTTATTATTGGAGATTAATGTGAACCTTGTGTGGTGTTTTTTTTGTAGGAGCTCCTGGTGATCTGTACTTGTGAGCTCCTGTTGTGTTGGTTTGTCATTTCACATCTTCCGTGTGCAACTCTTAACATGGTATCAGAGCTGTAGGACTGTTAATCCTATAAGCTAAGTGAGGGAGGGACTGTAGCGAAAAAGTCGCAAGTCTTGTGTGGAAAGTGCGACAACCACCCTGTCATCCTTCTCCTCAACACCCTTTTAAAAAATCAGTGTGAGTGGTGGATAGACCTTCACGAATAAGTTTTGTTTTTCGGCAAAGATCTTCGCGATACCATAGTGAGTAAAAGTGCTGAGTGGATCAGAAGAGAAAGTTGGATACGAGGGTTCTGTGGTGGCTAAAGTTGCGCATTTTTTTTCTTTGAAAGCGTGAGTCAATGTGTAAGCTTTGAGCTAGCAGTGAGGCAGTGTGATTGGTAGTGGAAGTGTGGTGGTGTTGCGTCGTAGAAGACCCAACCATCCTACTTTGTGGATCTAGGTTCAATCAGATCATAAAGAAGTGGAAGCCTTGGATTGAATCCCTCGTGCTCTGCTGGTACTTCCTATCGCCAGGAAGGTCATCATATCCGTGGGAGGTGCTGGAGCTGTGGAACATTGAGCAGAGGCAGCGTCTTTTGGTGGGATCCTCCAAGTTCTTGAACGCTGGAACAGTGAGCAGAGGTGACCGAACAGAGTCGGAGCCAGAGCTGGTGTATTGATAGAGCCCTGAAGCTGCGAAAACTGGTGCAGCTGATTTGGTGGAGCGATCATGATGCCATGGGCTGTTGAGAAGAAGTAATATGTAAAGGTGGATAGGTTCCTGTGCAATTGTTTGAGAGGTTGTTTGCTAAGGAGGCTACTAGTGAAGTCAGTGAGGAAGTGGAGAGGAGCCGCAGGTGTGGTGAAATTGGTTGGTGAAAACTGAATGTGCCATTTTTTCTACTTTCTGGTGTGGTCCCTTAATTGCGGTGGTCAGATAATTAAAGAATTTTTAATTAAAGTTTTTTTCAAAACATTAATTAAAAAAAAAAATGAGTTCTTTTATTTGAAGGGATTATTATCTGATGGTAAGGGGGTGTTTACAAAAAAAAAGGAATCTGGGGACGGCAATTTTTTTTTGTAAAGGAGATCTAGGTTTCTTTAAATTATTGAAGATTTTATTCATTCAAGATTAATAATCAAATTGCTAAAGCTTATCTCAATGAGAGTAATAAGCTTGATGGTTCCAATTACACTAATTGGAAGTTTAAGCTATAGACTTTGCTTGAGGGACAGAATGCCTATGGCATTGCCACTGGTGATGAGGTCAAGATGACTATTGCAACCGGTGGATCAAATACAACAATTCAAGATTGGGAGAAAAGGGATATGAAGGCAAAGGTTCTCCTCAAGTTATCAATCAAAGATTGCATCATCCCTCACATTCGAGATTGCAAGACAACGAATGACATATGGATGATTCTCAAAGAAATGTATGAGATCAAGAACACCAGTCAAACTTTGTACATCAAGAAGAAGATTCTCTCAATCAAGATGGAGGAGAATGAGTCTGTTTCTTCATTCATATCCCGGATAAAGGAGGTTAAAGATAAACTTACTGATATTGGTCAGACTGTGGCGAATGATGATCTAGTGACAATTACCATGAACAGCATGAAGGATGGCTATCAGATGTTTATAATGGGATAGAATGCAATAAATAAGCCTCCAGGCTTTGAAGAGATCACTTGGATCTTGATACAAGAAGAGGAAAGGAGGTTTTCTCTCAAACCTCAAAATCCAGATCTTGCATTGATGACAAAGTTCAAGCTAAAGGGGAAAGCAGAGGTTGATCAAAGGAAGGGCAGCGCATCATGAAAAAGGACACCACAAGGTATGACCTCGCATAAACATGACTCTAATCCTAAATGCTTTTATTGTGGTAAGATAGGCCATATTGCTAAATTTTTCCATAAGAAAAAGGTAGATGGGGAGAGGTATAAGCAGAGAAGACATGCAGGTCATCTGGCTGATGGAGCTCAAAACCAGGATGTCAGATTATTTATGGTTGAAACTGCACTAGCTACTGAGGAGGATGAATCAAATATTTTCTTCTTAGATTCTGGAGCCTCCTCACATATGAAAGGTAAAAAGCAATGGTTCAGAAAATAGAGAATCCAACACTAGAGTAAAAATATACCTTAGATATAATAGAGGGTACGAGATCAAGGGACATGGATATGTTCTTGTTACTCTACCTGATGGAAAGATCAGGAATATATCTGATGTGTGGTATGTTCCTGGTATAAAGAAGAACCTGATTTCTGTATCAAAAATTACAGATCGGGATCTCAAGGTAGAATTCTTTAAAACTCATTGTATTATTAAAGACATGTTGGACCAGATGAAGCCTATTTCTATAGGTATTCATATAGGAGGAATCTACAAATTGTATGTAAAGCGTACACCACAACAACCATTGATGTCATCGAATAAGTCTGCAGAAAATTTGTGGCATTCGTGACTTGGGCACATCAATTCTAGTGACCTTCTTCTGTTGCAGAACAAAGGTATGGTAGATGGTATTCCTATTTTGAAAAGATTGCATATTGATTGTGAAGCATGTGCATTCAGTAAACAACATAGAGATGAATTTCCTATTGTTAAAGATAGGAAACAAAGGGATACACTCGAACTTGTACACACTGATTTATGTGGCCCTATGGATACAAGATCGTTAGGTGGGGCCTACTATTTTCTAATCTTTGTTGGTGACTGTACAAGATTCACATGGGTGTATTTTTGTAGACATAAGAGTCGTGCCTTTGAGTATTTCAAGCAGTTCAGGAATATGATCGAGAAGCAGACAGGAAAGTTCATCAGGATTCTTTGATCAAATCAAGGCGGAGAATTCAAGAAAGGGGATTTCAACAAATAATGTAAAGATCATGGGATACAAAAACAATTTACAACACCTTACACTCCTCAGTAGAATGGAGTAGCTGAGAGGAAAAATGGAACACTGGTGGAGTGTGCTCGCAATATGTTGAAAGGTAAGAATCTAACTAATGGTTTTTGGGCAGAAGCTGTTAATACTGCAATGTATTTGAAGAATAGGATTCCCACTAAAAGTCTTGATTATAAAACTCTGTTTGTAACATTGTTTGGCTTCAAGATTGCATTAAGTCATCTTAGAGTATTCGGTTGTAAAGATTTTGCGCATGTTCCTAAAGAAAACAAGAAGTTAGATTCAAAAGGCCATTAAATGTACCTTCATTGGATACTGCAGTGAGTATAAGGCTTATAAATTGTTTGATCCTTATACTCACAAGGTGTTTGTTAGTAGAGATGTAGTATTCCATGAACAGGTTGATGATGAAAATCCTGTTCAAGGTAATGAAGAATGGCATGTACCGTTACTTTCAGATGAGGATGTTGAAACAGGGATCAATCAACAACAACAACAACAGCAACAACAACAACAACAACATCAACAACAGGATAAAGAGGAAGAAATTGAATTCAGTCCACAAAGAGAAGAACAGAGCAGAATAGTTGCGACCCCACCACTCATGAGATATAGCAGGTCGAAACCGTTACCAGCAAGATATAGCGATTGTGCGCTCATGACTGCCATGTTAAACATTGGAGAACCTTCTAATTTTTATGAATAAAGTAGGAGTTTTGAATGGAAGGAAGCAATGAAGGAGGAATATGAATCTATTATTAAGAATAATACTTGGGATCTAGTAAAGCTTCCTCACGATAAACAACCCATAGGTTGCAAACGGTTATTTAAGTTGAAATTTAAAGCAAATGGCTCTATTGATAAGCATAAAGCAAGGTTGGTTGCAAAGGGGTATTCCCAAAAAGAAGGTATTGATTTTGACGAAAAATTTGCCCCTATTGCAAAATTAAATACCATTAAAAGAACAACATCAAGAAGTTGAAGGACACAGGAAAGTGGTGTGAGATCTATAATAGCCCCACTCACAACACAAGTGAGTGTCATACCAAGCAATCGCTGGTGGCCGAGTTGACGGCTTCAGAATCAGATGCATGTTCCGAACCTGAGTCAAAACCGGACAAGGGGAATCGAAAAGGGAAGCAGATCATTGACGCGAAGCCCAGTGCCACTGTTGCGACCACCAAGATCTAGAAGAATGAGCCCGAAGATCCAGAGGAGGGAGAGCGTCTTTTCCACTCATAGATGTGGGTGAAGGGTTCGTCGCTGCAATTCATTGTTGTGAGTGGGAGCCAAAAGAACCTCATTTCAGAAGAGGTCATGAAGTGGTTGGGCCTGTCAACTACACCACACCCGCAACTCTACAGTATCGGGTGGCTTGACCAAGGACGAGATCTCTGAGTTCGCCAATAGTGCCACCTTCCCTACAACATCAAGACCTTCACAAACGAGGTATTGTGTGATGTTGCACCTCTAGATGTTTATGATGTATTATTAGGCCAACCATACTTGTGGAGGCAACATGTTGTGTATGAGTCATGCTGTCATTATTTCTTTCTGTAATTCATTATACAGGATACCAGAGGTAGCCCCACCTACCACCACCTCTTTTATCACGGCTAAGAAATGCATCAAGATCATCTCCCATAATAGGAAATTCATTTTCTGTCTGGTTCACTCCCAAAGTAAGGGGAAGATCGTAGCCACATCCATGACCCCCGCGAAGGGTTCCTCCTCGCAGCAGCAGAAACAGATGGATACGGTCATGAAAGAACACATGAACATCTTCTCCTCACCCACAGGGGTACCGCACAAGTTTCAGGTGGGCGATAAAGTCTGGTTGCATCTGTAGAAAGAACGCCTTACAAAAGCCCATCAGAAGCTCAGGCCACTTCGACATGGTCCTTACAGCATTACCAAGGCTGTGGGAAACAATTATTTGGAGCACAACATTCCTCCATTCCTTTGCTTATACCGAGTGTTCAATGTGGAACGCCCTCGACCATGCTTCCCACCATTACTCGACACATCAGAGATTGCAAAACAACTCACCAGGGACCAGGTTCAGTAGATGGAGGAACTCAACCAATGGGGACCATTGCTGCCTAAGGGGGAGGAATGATCCAGGTGGATGTTGGTGGCCACCCACCTATCCCACTTGGATGCCGACAACTGTCTCTGTCATTTTTTCAGTTTCCTTATTTGTAGCACAATTTACTATTTTTAGCAGTTTTTTGGGTCCTAAACTTCCAACGCCGTTTTGAGGCCCTAAACGACATTTTTTGGGAAACCTAGGAGCAACATGGGTCCATGGACCAATTTTGCTCTTCCCAAAGCTGTAGTCCTTGAATATATCTTTCTAACGATCTATTGTGCACGTCAAACGAAGATTGTATGCCAAAGTTACGACCCCGGGACGTTGATGTACCAATTTACCTGAAATGGGGCCCACAGTTTGGCATTTCATCTCCTAGGGTTAGGTTTTTGGATGTTTAGGGTTTCCATTGTTTCTCAACAATAAATAGGCCTTTGAGCCTCATTGTAACAGAGTCAGAGACATGTAGCCATCACATCTCTTCTCAGAGATAAGCTACCATCGCCCTCGCTGGTTTATTTTCATTTCTGTTTGTAAGCATATTTCAGTATTTTACATTAATGAAATGAAGTATTATTTCTGCTGCATCTCTCTATTTATGGTTATCTCTGTAATTTGTTGCGTTCCTATTTAAATCCGAATCACAAAGACTTATTAACTAATATTTTCAATTACGGGTATATGATGTAGGAATACTATAGAATTGGTCTAAATAGAAACCATATTAAATACCTAAACATTACCAAACAATATTTGTTGTCATTTTTTGCCGATTAAATAAACAATCATCTTTTTTTAGTCAAGAAAGAATGGATTTGTATGGATTAGTAAACCAACTTGTCATTTCAATATTATTAGATGGATAGGGGTTCATGGTTTTTGAAAAAATCCTTGTAATAATATTGAGGTATATATCTATTTCTTGAGGATATTATGGGTAGAGTTTGGGCTATGAAATCCATGTTAGCTACTTAGAGATGGGAGAATTATAGGGGGTTGGTTGTGGGTCTCCACAAGATTTAAAACTACTAGTTGCAAGCTAGCATTAGTTCCTCATCCACTTACATGATGGCCTAATATCCCCTGACTAGCATTGTTCAATAGTGGATACCATTATTAAAACTAAGATAGAAATAACTAGCTTGACTCGCACCCTAGTGTAGAATGGCACCCTTTTAACATCATTTTGCCGGGATTCACCAACACGAGATGTCTGTAGAGGGGTTGCACCATCAAATTCTACACCATTGTTCAATTAGGAGAGACCACATGGAAGGTCATGTGAGTCTCACAGATGTACCAATTGTGGACATACTTGTTATGCCTTGTTACATGCCAATAAATAACATTCTTTTAAGGTGGAGGTTATTATCTTGATCATCATTTCATTCTTCATTATATATATTTGTGTGTGTGTGTTTCTCTTGTTCTATATATATCTAATTATTTGTTGTTTGCAATTGCTATGCTCTAGGGGCACTCCCCCTCTATGGTTGATGCATTAGTGTACCACTGATACTACAATAGAATCTGTTTTTTTATTTGGTGTACCACACCCTCAGGTATAGTGAATTAAAATAATCCCTCCTTGTAAAACATTTCATATGTTTTTAGATTATATTATAGATTCTTTTAATTTGGGTATAACTATATATTTTATTTAATGTTTTTACATACTTTAATGACACTAGGAAAGAATCCATACCCACATGGGATTAACATATAATCCCCTTTAACGTCATGTTCCAACCTCTTTTTTTTAAATATTTACTTCATTATCTTGTTATAAATGTGCATGCATGTTGTGTCATTTTCTCATTTGTCCACTATGCTATCAAGAAGTTTTGGTTAACTAACTAAAATATTATAAATGTGCATGCAGATTGTGTGATTTTCCCATTTGTTCGCTATTCTATTGAGATATCATTCACCACCATCCACTATTCCTCTATCAGTTGTCTGTCAGAGTTGTCACAATGCCTCAAACTTTGGGATCCATCTTATCTCCATTAGGGAACTTTTGTCATTGCTACAATCCATGGTTGTTTATAGTAACCTGCCTCCACCACCTTTTCCATCCCATCCACCTATAAAGGCTTCATCTATAGAACATCCAACGATAAATAATGTGCCGACTCTCCCCCACAAAACCCTTTTCACTACCATTTTTCTAGATGATGTTTTATTTTTCCCTATAGGACAAAGGGGGTAGTAGTAAGAAAATTTTATGTCAATAAAGTAAGAAGTGTATGATGGTATCGAAAAGAGGTACTCATCTAAGAAGTGATCATATGGCATGCCTTTATTTGCGAGGTGTAACATAAACCTTAAATAAAATATTTAAATAACCATCTTAACTAATATATTTTAATGTCAATTTCATATATATATATATATATATATATATATATAATATGGGTGTCGATTAAAATATTTCAATGTCATCCACACTTCATCTCACTATCTAAACCATTAAGTATTATTTAAACCATGAGAATCAAGGTTCAAATGCATGATGGGTAAAGACAAAAAAATATATATATATAATAAAAGAATTGAAAATAAAAAATTCCATTACTTGACAATAATTAATGAAGAGTAACAATTTTACATTTACATTTTGAGGCCTTTTACCTTATTTTAGGGAATTTTGTTTAAAGTTTTGTTGGAATTGCAAATTTAAGCTAGGTAATTTACATAAAGTGTTCAAGGAGATATTCAAAGAGTTAGATCCATTTATGCATAAGTAAGTGCAATTTAAACAATGAAGAATTAAGATCTCAAGAAAAATTGTATCATCAAAACATTTTATTCTTGTATTCCTCAAAATGAAAGAGATGTGCCATTCTTTCCATTCTCATCATAAAATTATATGTATAAAGAATTATTGTAGTTCTATCATAGTCACTAATTTAGTAAGCATCCGGAGAGATCAAAACTTTTTTGGACTCAAAACTTGAAAAAAAGGTTGAACTTCAAGATATTTGATCTTTCTATACATCTGATTGCAATGCATCTATACTAATTTTAAATAGAAGATATAAAGTAATTGAATTGTGTAAAGTTTGATTTTTTTCAACTTTAAATTTAATAAAGAAAAGTAATAATAAGAGAATTTACCAGAAAACAAATTATCTCTTATAGACAGTAGGTCATGTGTGGAAGGTTTAAACGTTAACGAAGAGGTCATATATGATGTAGAAGGCTTGAATGTTAACAAGGTTCCGAGAAGATTCTTGGAATTAAACCAATATTCTATGATCCGATTGAGTGGAGACTCGAATGTGGGGATGTGAAAATGGACAGATCCTGGCCCCACTCCGCACTGCAACGGATATCCAGGACATCATATCTTGCGAGGCAAACAATGGAAAGACAACGAAGGAATTTCCTGGATGTTTAAAAGTGGCCGGAATCTCCCGCAAAAAAATTTCAAAAAATCGTGTAGAGGCAGTCTTTGAATCATGTTTTTGATTGTGGAAATGGATTTAGCACCATTAAAAACATCTAGGACACATAAAAGTTTGAAGTTTAACAGCTATAACTTGGATTTACAAAAATCCTTGCTAGATTTTCTCTAAATATGACCGAAATTTCCATAACTTTCCCAGCAATTCCTCTAGCTAGTTAGACTACACAAAAATATTGTCATAAAAAATGGTGGTGTCAACGTGGTAAGCACATCTCCAATATTTTCTGAAAATACCTTTAATTAAACTTATAATATTTTGAAAAAGGTTTAATGGTTAATAATTTGTATTTTCTCTTAAGAAGCTACATGTTCAAATCCAGTGAAATAGAGACTATATATGTGGAATGATGTAAACCTCTTATAAGGTTTCTGAATGTATTAATATCAATATCATAATAAGATGTTTATAATGGGGAGTAAGATGTTTATAATGGGGAGTGTATTTTTGGACATTTTATGTTTTTAATGATTTTATGGGGTCGCCTACTCTTCTAGATAGCCAAGACACAACAGGCCATGTACTCAACGAGATTTGAACCTCCATCTCGTGGGTTTCACCCAACGAAACTTACCGTTAAACCCCATATCACTGTACTATTTTGATCATTATATTTACCAAGTGATCTCTACAACAAGAGGGGCAGAATCATGTGCTGAGACTGGAATACAAATTCTAGGTGGATGTGGAGTATGCATATGCAATGGTTGAGGCATCAATTTTCGTATTCGACACAACTTCAAAATTTCTTTACTGAGGCATCACAACCACCAAAACAAACACATCAAATACACAGACATGCTACCTATTCTCATTCATAATACGGCTTCTATTCTATAGAGATGCTACCTATTTAACATTCATAATACGGCTTCCCCCGTCCCGACTGTGTCCTCCATACCGATCACCACCATTGTGATCAGAACCATATTTATTAATCCTACTACCACCTCCATAACGACCACTTCTAATTCCATATATATCACCTCCACCTCCCCGATATTCGTCTCCATTAGGGCATTCCATAGCAAAATGACCAAGCTGACCACATTTAAAGCACTCTAAATTGCCACCACCACTATATCCTCTTCCACCTCCACCACCATAGCCACGGTCACCACGATCTTCCCCATCACTCTTTGGCTGAGCTCTATCAACGGTTATCGAACGACCATCAAGACTCATCCCATGCATGGAATCTATGGCATCTTCCATGGACTTCCTGTCATCAAATGTTACAAACCCAAAACCTCAGGAACGACCAGTATCCCTGTCAATGACAACCTGAAAGTGTATTGTATATCAGTTCAGAACATGTCCAGTAATAATAATTATTATGCAGGTATAACATTAATTATAATAGTATCTCAATCGTAAATTAGAATCCATGAATGTTAAAGAGAGAAGGACAAAGAAAGTTACCATAATAAGTAGTTAGAAAGATTTGATGATGATAAAACACATATCATGCTGTCAAGATAGGAGTATAAATACAAGAATCCAGACACCCTAATATACTACTTATCTACATAAATGAATCTAATCCCTCAAGCTTTGTCACCTAAGCCAAAGGTAGAAAGGGTCTTGTCTGAAAGAGAGTTTTACGACCAATAAAATACAAAAACACCCTACGTTTTCAACATATAATAAAGCTAGGAATTCACTCTGCAATTTTCCTTTCAATAAATAAACGCAGATTTTATTGGGAGAGCACCAAACAGAATACAAGTGACAGGTGGAGGGGAAGAGAAGCTTACTTTTGCCTCAATGAGATGACCAAAATTGTGAAAAGCATCTTCCAAATTCCTGTCAGAGGTGCTCTACGACAGGCCTCCAACGAAGCGGCCATATTCCGGAGCGTCCGACATGGCTTAAATTTCTTTAGAAACCCTAATCTACAACTAAGAGAGGAAAGAGTTGTAAGAAAGATTTAATATGCTTAAGCAACCAGTGAAAGTGCATCAACATTAAAAACGACAAAAGAAACATATTTCGACAAAAAAGGACAGAGAATGGAAAATTCTCAAAACTTAAAACAAAAGATAAAACTAATCTTTATCGGGAGCTACTGTCATCTCAGGACTACATTAAGAGAACAAATTTGAGATAAATATGATAGCATCTCGCCAAAGTAACTGTTTTCTTCTACGTTAAACTACGCGGGCCAAGATCATCTAGGGTTACAGAAAATGAATACACAGGAGATGGAGGTTGCAAAAAAACTTGTACAATTTTACCATTCCACAAGGACTACATGATCACCACTGCAGAGCCTTTAAAGCTAAAAACTATCTACCTTGAAGATTTCAATCAAAGAAAAAAATGATAAGAAAGACCTACACCGAACGAAGTTACCTCAGATTTCGCAGTCAGATTCGGTCTCAAAACACCGCTGTTACTGAAGAAACTTACACTACAAATGCTTCTATGCCTACTCCGCAATGAAAACCTGGGATCACTTCTAACCCTACGCCTCTCTCAAATGAAATGAAATGATGTGAAATGGAATGGATCACATGTTAATAGACTTTTATAAATTACCGTCCAAGATGGCGGAGCGTGGTCCCATGAGAAGGGGTCTCGTGCTTATCCTCCCTATGTTCGTGGTTTTAGGAAAAGGGCGGTCACATGGAAGAGGGCGGGGGTTCTATGACAAATATAAAAGAGCCCAGAAGGAGGGGTATTAATGTCAAATTAAAGCTTTGAGTGTTGGAATGGAATGTGTCATTGTAAGATAAAAATTAACATAGTATAGACGAATCTTATTAAGTGTTTAAAGTCCTTGTTATCTATAGTAAAGGGCTAGATGCCTTTGCCTTCACTAATAAAGTTAAATACTTTCCATTATTATTATTATATTTTATGTTTTTTTATCTTTTCTAATATTGAGAAAGTTGTTAATAATCATTATATATATTTTCTCAATATGAAAATCAACTATGGGAAACCATGCACCAATGTCACATTCGATAAAGATTGTTTATATGAAAAATCAATCATGGCCAAGCATGGTCCAACATCACATTGTGGCAATGATTGTCTCAATATGAAAATCAACCTTGGTCAACCAAGTTTATTTTATGGCTTATAATATATATCTTTCGGTTTATATACCTCGGGTTTATAATATTAATCCCTTGGGTTTAATATTATTCCCTTGGGGTTTTAGTATTAATCCCTTGGGTTTATAATATTTAATAATATTTTTATTAACATAATAATAACTAATAATATTTTAATTAACATAAAGGTTGTCTCGATATGAAAATCAACTATGGTCAACCATGGTCAACCATGGCCAATCATGGTCAACCATTTTTTATAAAATCAATCATGGTCTATGATGGTTGAATGTCGCATTGTGACAAAGATTGTTTCAGATCCAATGCCTCATTATGACAAAGATTGTCTCAATATGATTATCATGGTCAACCATGGTCTAACATGGTCAATTATGGTCAAAGTTGGTCAACCATGGTCATCCATGTTTTATAAAATCAAACATGGTCATCCATGGTCAATCACAGTCAACCATATTTGAACGTCACATTATGACAAATATTTCTTGATATGAAAATCAACCATGGTTAAGCAAGGTCAACCATGGTCCAACATTGCATTATACAAGGATTGTTTGATTATGAAAATCAACCATGGTCAACCTTGTTTATTCTAGTGTTAATAATATTTATCTCAGGGTTTATATACCTTGGGTTTATAATATTAGGCCCTTGGATTTAATATTATTCCCTTGGGTTCATAATCCATTGGTGTTTTAGTATTAATCCCTTGGGTTTATAATATAAATCCCTTGGGGTTATTATTCCCTTGCCTTTATAATATCAACCATGGTCAAATGTCACATTGTGACCAAGATTGTCTCAATATGGAAATCAACCATGGTCAAACATCGCATTGTGAAAAATATTGTCTCGATGCGAAAATCAATCACGGTAAACCATGGTCCAGTGTCGCATTGTGACAAGGGTTGTCTCAATATGGAAATCAACCATGGTGAACAATGCTTATTTTAGGGTTTATAATATTTATCTTATGGTTTATATACTTTGGGTTATAATTTTAATCCCTTGGGTTTATAATATCAATCCTTTGGGTTTATTAATCTAAGGGTTCATATTCCTAGGGTATAATATTGTTCACTTAGGTTTATAATCCCAACCAATCATAGCCAACCATGGTCAACCATGGTCAAATGTCGCATTGTCACAAATATTGTCCCAATATAAGAATCAACCATCGTCGACCATGTTCCAATGCCGCATAGTGACAATGATTGTCTCAATATGAAAGTCAACCATGTTGCAACATCACATTCAGAAAAAGATTGTTTATATGAAAATCAATCACGGTCAAGCATGATAAACCACCTTCCAACGTCGAATTGTGAAAAGGATTGTCTCAATATGAAAATCAACCTTGGTCAACCATGTTTATTTTATGGTTTAAAATATTTATCTTCAGGTTTATATACCTTGTGTTTATACTATTAATCCCTTGGGTTTATACTATTAATCCCTTGGGTTTAATATTATTCCCTTGTGTTCATAATCCCTTACGTTTTTATTAATCAACCATGTACACCCATAGTAAATAATATGTTGACCATATTTAACCATGTTTGACTAGCACAACTATGGTGAAACATGATTAAACACAATTATCCATGATCAAACATTATCACTCATTGTCACCCATGTTCAACCATAAAAAACTTTATTTAGCCATAGTCAACCATGGTAAACCTTGGTCAACCATGATCATCGATGGTCATCTCTCGTCAATCATACTCAACCTATACCAATCCATGATCTACCCACTCCTAATCGCCAAATGTGGTCAAGAATGGTTAGAATAATATAACATGATCAGCCAAGTTTTCTATGGTTGAACATGGTCAATCATTGTCAACATGGACAAGCATAATATATCATAGAAAAGTATGATCTCCCATGTCCAAATATGTCAAATCATGTTCGTCCATGATCAACATGGTCAAACGATGGGCATCATGCCCAACCATAGTTAGGCATGGTTCGACATCATCAACCATTATCAAACATGGACAACCATGGTCAATCGTGGTTAGCCGTTGTTAATAATTATGTATCAGATTAAAGTATAGTTTGATGTGGACAAGTATGGTCATCCATAGTCAGTTATATGTTGACCATAATAAACCCTCCTCAGCCATAACTTAAATAGATTTAGCCATAGTCAACCATTGTCAATCATTGTCTACGAATCCTCCTATATTGCACATTGGTTGCCAACTAGCATAACCACATTAATAAATGTGGTGGATATATGCCAAATTGTAGCATTGCCCCCCTTTTATATGTTAATCAATGTTTGAAAATGTCATCGATCAATGTATATCAATGACGTATATCAACCACATTTACTAATATGGTTGTGTTATTTTATTTTTTAATGACATCATATAATGAGATTGAATCTCCACACATCTCCACCCTAAGATCACATAATGAGAATGTATAAATGTTTTGAAAAAATTCTACCCGTACCAAAGCACAAACACTTGTTGGCTGGAAGCTTTATGAAATTCATAATAAATCTAAACTTATAAAAATTATACTAAATCTACGAAAACGAATATATATATTAACAACTAGCCTGATATATATTTGTAACTAAAGGAATTGGCAATAGGGTTGCTTTTGTATTCATGTGACACTGAAGCAATTTTAACTACTATCGTTGTAACCTCTAAGTGCCTAAATATACTCCTTCTGCAGACACAAATAATATAAAAGAATTTAAATCTCAATTCTTATAATACATAACACTTCATTGTCACGACAATCACTAATTAAATTACCCTAAAACTAAATTAATTTTTTTATATTAATATTAAAATATTAAATAATATTTTCCCAATATTGTCAAGCATGTTAAATTAAGAGAATTACTCATGCATGAGGAGTTGGCTAAACATAGAGATTCAGTGAACTGAGTGATTGAGTGGTTGAGTGTTGAGTCAAGTCGAGTTAAGTGATAGACGACTTTGAGTGTGTGGTTACATGTCAAGATATTTTAGGCAAGTAGCTAGTTAAAAAAGGATAAATACCCTTCACCGGGTTCATTGTAAGCATCATGTTTTGTGTGATCAATAGAAGAGCAGGAGCTTGTGTTTTATGTGTGAATTATTTATGCTTTGTCTCCTCCACCTTTCCAACAAATTGGTATCAGAGCGAGGTTACAAAGAAATATAGAGAATAGATTTGCAGTAATCTGTGTGAGAGGAGAGAAATTCATATTTTCTCGTTAACAATGATTACCTTATGTCGTTTTGCATGCATGTGGATTCCATCTGTGATTGGAAGCGTTAGAGGACTAACGCGACAGTTAATTAACGTCGAAGGCGCGTTAATAAACCGAAGAACCCATATTTATAAATTATAAAGTCAACATCTTAAGATTTATCATAAGTTTATATACGTTGAGTGGGAATCATAGTTTATATGCGTTGAGTGGGAATTCTTTTATTAAGAAGAGAGCACGTTAAAAACAAAGGGTTTTATTAAAAGAAATTTTTTTTATAAAGGTTTTCAGAACATTATAAAAGGATTTTTTTGAAAAATGTTTCTTTATTAAAATAAAAAATTTAGGGTTTGATTGAAAAGGTTTTTTTTTTTTTAAGTTTATGAAAGGAGAAATTTTTTTGAAGATAATTTATTTGGAGAAAGATGGCTTTCTCAAAATTCCATCCCTAGTGCCTACCGTTTATAAGGAAATATTACGATGTGTGGGCCATTAATATGGTGACCACATTGCAGGCACATGATGTTTGGGATTATGTTCAGTTTGGGTATACAGAGAGGGAACAATGGAAGAAAGGCAAGAAGAAGAATGCACAAGTGTTGCAGCTTATCCAGTAGGGAGTGCACTGAGCAATGTTCTAGAAGATTATGATCACGTTTTCAGCAAAAGTAGCATGGGATACTTTGGTGACAAACTATACAGGTATGGCCAAAGTCAATATTGTTCAGTTCCAGAATACTAGGAGAGATTTTTAAAGTCTGCATATGAAGGAGACAAAGGACATTGATTCTTTCATGAATCGAGTCATAAATGTCATAAATCAGTTAAAGATTTATGGTGAGGACATTAAATATCAAACAATGGTTGAGAAGGTCCTCAGATCTTTGACTACCAAATTTGATGTTGTGGTAGAAGCCAAAGAAGAAACCAAGGATTTGACATCATTAACAGTTGATGTGCTGATGTGATTAATTCTATCACACGAGGCAAGGATAGACAAAAATAAGGATTCCACTTTAGAGACCTCTTTTAAAAGTCAGGTTTCTATTTCAAGAGACAAAGGTCGAGACAGAGGATGAAGCGAAAGATTTGTTGGTTAGAGAGATGGCCGAGAAGAGAATGAACATGAAAGAGGAAGAAACTACAGAAGCTTCAGCAATAATCAAAGAGTTGACAAATCGAAGGTTAGATGTTATTATTGCAATAAATTTGGTTACAATTCTTGTGATTGCAGGAAGAAGGTAGCTCATCAAAGGGAACCAGAGAGATAATGTCACTACAGAGAGTAAAAAAATCCATTTTCCTAGCTTGCCATACCATGCATGAACCTTCTTCTAGTGTGTGGCTATTAGACAGTGGTTGCAGTAACCACATGATAGGCAACAATGATTTGGTTTCAAATTTCGATCAATCTGTGAAAACAGAGGTAAACTTGGGGACTAACAAGAATGTGGAAGTAGATGGCAATGGAGTGGTTAACATTCTAACCAAGCAGGGGGAGCCGAAGACAATCTCAGAGGTATATTATGTTCCTAGTCTCAAACATAATTTGTTAAGTGTTAGTCAATTGACACAGAAATGATACATAGTTATTTTTCAAGGTAAAGAATGTGTTATATATGACAAGCCCCCAAGAAAGAAACTTATAGAAAAGGTGCAAATGATGAAGAACAAACTCTTTCCTCTAATTATGAATTACAGTGGTCAAGTGAGTTATGTTACAATTGCATGTTTTGATGATTATTGGTTATGGCACTTTCAATTCGGACACTTTCACTTTTCTGGTTTAATATTGTTGTAGCAAAAACAGATGGTCAGAGGATTACCTCCCATCAAAGAACCTGTTAGTACTTATGAGTGTTGCACCTTGGGAAAGCAACGCCATGAAAGTTTTCCAAAACGAGTTGCATATAGAGCAGAAAAACCTCTTGAGATAATTCATATAGACTTATGTGGACCTATGAGGACACAATCAATTGGTGGAAGTTGTTACTTCCTCACTTCCATTGATGACTACAATAGAAATACTTGGGTTTACTTCTTGAAGCAGAAGTTTGAAACTTTTGCAAAGTTTAAGGAATTCAAAGCCTTAGAAGAGAAATAAAGTGATTGAAAAATCAAGTTATTGAGGTTAGATCGTGGTAGAGAATATGATTGAAAGGCATTCCATGATTACTGCAAACAACATGGAATCAGAAGATAGTTTACAACCAGGTACAAACTACAACAGAATGGTGTAGCAGAGAGAAATAACAGGACAATTATGAACATGGTAAGAATCATGTTTAAAGGAAGAAACTTGTCTAATGAGTATTGGGCAGAAGAAGTTGCATGTGCTATTTATGCGATCAACAAATCTCCTACAGAGAGTGTGATGAATAGAGTACCAAAACAAGCATGGTTAGGTATGGCTTACAATGTATCTCATCTCAGAGTATTTGGATGTGTGGCGTATGCACATGTGCCTAAGGAACGAAGAGGAAAATTGGATGATAAAAGTGAAAAATAAATATTCACTGGTTATAGTGAGCAATCAAAAGCTTACAAATTGTATAAATCTATCACAAAGAAGACCATAATTAGTAGAGATGTTGTGTTCAAAGAACAAGAGTCATGGAATGGAATTATAGATAAAACAGTTGATGCACCAGTGCCACTGATGGAAGAAGATGATGTAGCAGAAAAGGATCAGTAAGAATCACAGGGGAAGACAGCAAACAGAGACACACCTACAAAGACTCCAAGATTTTCAGAGATGCATGGATCTTCAACCAGATCAACAGATCAAGATTCTCCCAACAATCAATCAGGTGATGAATCAAGAAATGGTAAGAGAAAATTGAGAAGTTTGAAAGATATTTATGATGATTTGGATGTTAGTTCAAATTTTGCATTGTTTTCATTCCAAGATTCTTCGTTTGAATAAGAAATCAAAGATTAAAATTGGGTGCAAGACATGGATGAAGAAATTGAAGCTATTGAAAATAATGATACATGGGATTTGGTTGATTTACCAAAGGAAAAAATCTCATTAGTGTAAAGTGTGTGTACAAGACAAAGTTGAATGAGAAAGGTGCAATTCACAGATTTAAAGCTAGACTTGTAACAAAAAAAATCTCGCAGCAACCGAGAATAAATTTTGGAGAAACGTTTTCTCCGGTAGCCAGATTGGATACTGTAAAAGCAGTTCTAGCCACAACAGCTCAGAACAAGTGGAAAGTATATCAGATGGATGTAAAATCAACCTTCTTGAATGGAATTCTAGAAGAAGAAATCTATGTGCAACAGCCTCCACGATATGAAGTTGAAATTAATGAAGAGAAAGTTTACAGGTTGAAAAAAGTGCTTTATGGACTGAAGCAAGCGCCTACAGCTTGGTAGAGCAGAATCGACATCTACATGATTAAGCGTGGATTTTGCAGAAGAAACATTGAGCCTACCTTATAAACAAAGGTAAATGAGCATGAACAGATTTTGATTGTTTTCTTATATGTTGATGACATGATTTTTACAGGTGATTTTGAGATAGATAAATTTAAAGCAGCCATGATGAAATAATTTTAGATGACAGATCTTGGTTTCATGAAATATTTTCTTGGCATAGAAGTTGAGAAATTTGAAAAATGATTTTTTATTTGTCAAATAAATATGCCAAAGATTTGTTGAAAAGATTCAGGATGGAAAATTGCAAACCTGTCCCTACAGCAGTTGCAATAGGTACAAAGTTAAGAAAGGTTGATGAAGGATCAGATGTCAATCCAACTCTATTGAAAAGATTGGTTGGCAGCCTCATGTATCTCATGTCTACAAGACCAGATATCATGCAAGGAGTGTGTTTTATTTCTAGATTTATGGAGACCAAAAGCCACACATTGGAGTGCAGGAAAACCAATTCTAAGATACATAGAAGGAACTAGAGATTATGGCATACTGTATGCAAGCACAGAAAAGAAAGATTTGATTGGATACACAGATAGTGAATTTGCAGGTAGTTTGGATGATGGGAACAACACTTCTAGTTATGTGTTCCATCTTGGTTCAAGTGTGATTTCATGGGCATCTAAGAAGTAGCCCATTGTGTCACTTTTGTCAGTGGAAGCAGAATATGTAGTAGCAACATCAATAGCATGTCAAGCAATGTGGTTAAGAAGAGTATTTGATTCTTGTCTCTGTTTGGTGTCTTTCAAGCATGACCATGTTTTGAGTGAAGATTGTGCATATTTTCTTTCGGGGCGATATCAAAGATAGCCTCATGCAATCAGCAAAGCAGATATAAGAAAAGGAATGACATTAGTCATGGGTCGCAAAGCGCGACTGAAGAAGACTAATAAAAGGAATAAAAAATAAGACACAGATATTTTTTCCATTGTTAGAGAGGTTCAAACCATAGCCGAGGAACTTAGAAGTCTAGCAAAATAAGAAAAAGAAATCGAGGATGATTGGTGTAGCTTTGAAATGCTACCACCTCCTATGTTTACACGTAAATATTTTGATCATTGGGTTATCAAGATGTTAACTTTTCTTAGAGCTAAAGAGTTAATTGAGTATGGGTCTAATAACCCATATGATGAAGTAGTGATGCTTTAGCTTTGAATTTTATAAAACAGGCATTGGATGAGTAGTGTTTGTGCAATGTAGCAAAAGCTACAAATTCCAAGGAAGCATGGAAGATCTTAGAAGAAGAATTTGGTGCAAGGGAGAGTGACATGCAGTAGCAATATGTGCCAAAATTTATTGAGTCAGCAACAAATATGAGAGTAGAGGAACAAGAATCTGAGACAAAAATAGATCTTGGAGAATCCCACTCAAAAGTGGATGATGGTTGTCAAGACCATAAAATTCAAACCCATTATGCAAGCATGCATATGGATGAAAAGGATGCAACAAAGATTGCAGAGAGAGAATTTGAAGCCTCTGTGTGTGAAACTGAGAAAGAATAAATAAATGCTCAAGGACTCCACTGTAATGTGGATGATGAAAATGATGGTAAATCCCACTGTGATGAGACACATGTGGATGATGACTGCAAAGTGAGATGTGAAGTGGTGAATCCAGCCGCAACTGATGGATTTGGTGAAGTTGAAATTGTCAATGAAATTGACAATGAGAACATGCATGCTCGGATATCCCACCATAGTGTGGATGAACATTATGTTGATGATATGTTTGGTTTCTTTTTTGAAATAGGGATTGACTGTGACAATATAGTAAGGGAAATGTTTGTTAAAATATTGAATGTTAAAGCTGCCACTATAGTAGCAAGATATGAAGTAGTTGGAATTGCTAATGAAGTAGTACGTCATCTAGCAATAGTGGATGATCAAGAACATGATAAAGTGATTGAAGAGTTTTTTATTAGAATATCCACTAACAGTGTAACAGTGGAAGACAACTTCCATGCAGTTGAAAATAATGAATATGTAGAGCAGGAAACTCTCACTAAAGCGAGTCATATTAAAGATGTTTTTAACATTGTTTTTGAATATACATGTGTTCAAAGTAGCATGGGAGTAGAAGTTGAAAGCAAGGTTGTTAATAGGTTTGATGCAGATTTGAAGCTCATTGAAGAATGGGTTAAAAAACCAATAGAACAAATTGATGTGTGTCTTAAAGCACAACTGGAATAAAAGAATTGAATGAAATGGTGAATAATGATCTTGAGTGTGCAGATTACAGGAAAAAAGCAGCAGTACTTGATGATGAAAGTGAAAAGAATGATATGAAAGACAAAGATGAATGCATTGAAACCTTTTTTTGGCAATGGAGTGAAGAGGAGATAAGTTTTTGTTATCAATAAATATGACAAAAAGAAAGTCATGAATATGAAGAGCAAAGCAGACAATTTGAAGATGCAATGTTGTGGCAGCAGTCCATAGTTGAATAAATATTTGAAGAGGAAGGTTTAGAAGACATGATCCAATTGTTTTTTAGAACAAGTTCACAACAGGTCAAAGAAAAATTGCAGTAGGAGCAAGTGAATAAATCCCACAACAAGAAATATCAACAGAGAATGAAGCAATTTCGAGGATATAGAATCTAGAAACAGAGAAAAAGAAATCCAAAATTGTAAAATTCTTGAGTCATTGTAAGCCTTAGAAAGCTAGGTTCAAGGTTGCTTCTGCAAAATCCATTCTTAATCATGTGGCTATCAATTTTGTTATATCAAGCTCTAGGTGGTTGGTTCAGTGCATAGAGCGCTTTCTTCAACCTATACACTTTATCTTCATTACCTTCAACTTCATAACCTAGAGGTTGTTTCACATAAATTTATTCTTCTAGAATTCCATTCAGGAAGGCTGATTTCACATCCACTTGCTATGAGTTTTTGTGTCTAGAGCTACTCTTACGGTATCCAATCTGGCTACCAGAGAAAACTTTTATCCAAAGTCTGTTTGTGGTTGCTACGAGAACCCTTCTGCTACAAGTCTAGCTTTGAATATGTCAATTTCACATTTCTCATTCAAATTTGTCTTGTACACCCACTTTACACAAATGAGATCTTTGTCCCTTGGTAAATCAATCAAATCCCATGTATCATTCTTTTCAATAGCTTCAATTTCTTCATCCATGACTTGCACCCAATTTTCATCTATGATTGCTTCTTCATATGAGGAAGGTTGGAATGACAATAATGCAAAATTTTAATTAACATCGAAATCATCATAAATATCTTTACAACTTCTCATATTTCTTTTACCATTGCTTGATTCATCACCTGATTGATTGTTGGGAGAATCTTGATCTATTGATCTGCTTGAAGATCCATGCTGCTCTGAAAATCTTGGAGTCCTTGTTGGTGGGCCTCTATTTGGTGTCTTAACCTGTGATTCTTGCTACTCCTTTTTTGCTACATCATCTTCTTCCATCATTGGAACTTGTGCATCAACTGTTTTGTCTACAGTTCCATTCCATGACTCTTGTTCTTTGAACACAACATCTCTACTAATTATGGTCTTGTTTGTGATAGGGTTATACAATTTGTAATCTTTTGATTGCTCATTATAACCAGTGAATATGCATTTTTCACTTTTATCATAAAATTTTTCTCTTCACTTTTTAGGCACATGTGCATAAGCTACACATCCAAATATTCTGAGATGAGATACACTACAAGACATGCCTGACCATGCTTGTTCTCGTACTTTTTTTATCACACTCTTTGTAGGAGATATGTGGATCACATCAATAACACATGCAACTGCCTCTGCCCAATACTCATTAGACAAGTTTCTTCCTTTAAACATGATTCTTACCATGTTCATAATTGTCCTGTTCATTCTCTCTGCTACACCATTCTACTGCGGTGTGTACCTAGTTGTAAATTATCTTCTGATACCATGTTGTTTGCAGTAATCATGGAATGTCTTTGAGTCATATTCTCCACCATGATCTGACTTCAATACCTTGATCTGTCGGTCACTTTGGTTCTCTGCTAAGGCTTTGAATTCTTTGAACTTTTCAAAAGTTTCAAACTTCTGCTTCAAGAAGTAAACCCAAGTCTTTCTACTGTAGTCATCAATGAAAGTGAGGATGTAATAACTTCCACCAATCAACTGTTTCCTCATAGGTCCACTCTATATGCACTAGCTTAAGAGTTTGTTTTTCTCTGTATGCAACTCTTTTTGGAAAACTTTCACGGTGTTTCTTTCCTAAGATGCAACACTCATAAGTACTAGCTAGTTCTTTGATGGGTGGAAATCCTATGACCATCTGTTTCTACTACAACAATCTTAAACCAGAAAAGTGAAAGTGACCAAATAGAAAGTGCCATAACCAATAATCATCAAAACATGCAGCTGTAAAATAACTCACCTAGCCACTATAATTCATAATTAGAGGAAAGAGTTTGTTCCTCATTATCTGCACCTTTTCAATAAGCTTCTTGCTTAGGGGCTTGTCATATATAACACATTCTTGACCTTGAAAGATAACTCTAGATCCTTTCTGTGTCAATTGACCAACACTTAACAAATTATGTTTGAGACTAGGAACATAATATACCTTTGAGATTGTCTTCGACTCCCCCTGCTTGGTCAAAATGTTGACCTATCCTTTTCCATCTACTTCCAAAGTCTTGTTAGTCCCCAACTTTACCTCTGTTTTCATAGATTGATCAAATTTTGCAACCAAATCCTTGTTGCATGCCATGTGGTTACTTCAACCACTGTCTAATAGCCACACACTAGTAGAAGGTTCATGCATGGTATGGCAAGCTAGGAACATGGAATTTTTACTCTCTATAGTGACATTAGCTCTCTGGTTCCCTTTATCAGCTATCTTCTTCTTGCAATCACGAGCATAGTGACCAAATTTATTGCAATAATAACATCTCACCTTTGATTTTTCAACTCTTTGATTATTGTTGAAGCTTCTGTGGTTGCTTCCACTTTCATGTTCATGCTATTCTCGGCCATCTCTGTGACCACCATATCTTCCGCTTCGTCCTATGCCTCTCATTCTACTTCTGCCTCGACCTTTGTCTCTTGAAATAGAAACCTGACTTTTGAAAGCGGTCTCTAAAGTGGAATCCTTATTTCTGTCTATCCTTGCCTCATGCGATAGAAGTGATCCCATCAGCTCATCAACTGTCAATGATATCAAATCCTTGGCTTATTCTATGTTGAGAAGTGATCTAAGGACATTATCAACCACTATTGATCTCTAATGTCTTCACCATAAATCTTTAACTGATTTATGATAGTTATGACCCAATTCATGAAAGAATCGATGTCCTTTGTCTTCTTCATATGCAGACTTTCAAAATATCTCCTAGTATTCCGCAACTTAATAATATTTACTTTGGCCATATCTGTATAGTTTGTCGCCAAAGTATCCCATGCTACTTTTGTTGAATATGTGATCATAATCTTTTGGCACACTTCTCGGTCCACTCCCTACTGGATAATGTAGTATACCTGGGGGATAATATGGGGTACAGAGGGAGGTACCCAAGGGAATAATGTAATAATAGGATGGGCCATAGTAATAAATAAGGTGGTTAACCTGTATCATGTAAGGGACCACAAGTAGTTAGCAATAATGTAATAAGCCCATGGTATTAGATAGATGGTATTGAGGGAACCATGGTAATGACCCATGGTATTGTATGTATGAGGCCTATATAGAGGCTAGAGACTCCCCATTGACAGATGTCAAGGATTATTGTATGAACAGGTATATGTCTTGTGGAGTGTTCTCCTTCCTTAAGGAATGAATGTATGGTGTTGCCCTACCTTAAGGGTTTGATTAATAAAGTGAAGCATTTGTATCTATATTCAAAGGCTCCAAGGTTCTCAGATCTGTTGATGTAACAATAAACAACTTTGCACTCAAGGGACATGCACAATTATCAAGATAAAGTTTATAAGGAAATGTGGAAAGGTACATATATGTTTTGGAGAATTACTACATATACACTTTCTCTTAACAATATAAATAATGAAGGGCACTCGCTTGCTAAGGATGGCCCTAAAACTTGAAATGGGGCATCATAAATGCATGATTACAGGAACACATATCCGTTCCTAGGAGCATGCACGTGTTCATACGAATTAATGGTTAAGAAGCCTTAAACCACCAATTATGACAATAACTAGGATGCTACATCAACATGGCTCAAAAGCATGCACACATTCCTATAAATGTGTATGTGTGTTTCTAGGAAAACACATCTCTTCTTAGGAATATGCATCCATACCTAGTGCAACTCATTTTTATACACATGCAACCCATTTTCCTTTTACAATATCAAGCTACAACACATGTTTAGTTATTCTTGAGCCAAATTTTTCATCCTTGGTCTACATTCTGTTCCAAGTCAATGAATTAGATCTTCTTTGGATTCTAGGTAAGACTTCCAATGGAATTTATTTGATTCTTTTTGTTTTTCTTATTTTTTATTCAAATTTGGTTTAAAATTGAAGTAATAAAAATAAAATGATACCCTAAACATAAACACCATATTAAATTGTAGGAGACCCGGTTTCCATGATGCCTAGTGAGAACCCAACCCCGCCATTACTAAACAACAACTTAGAACAACCAAAAATCAACAAAGAACAAAGAAATCTCAATGCTAAAATTGATGCATCTTCGCTACTTTGAGGACATTCACACGGGATCTCAAAAACACTAGAAAGTCCTCATTATTGTCTCTTGTAAGTTCTCTAAATTAAATTGCACTGCCCGTCTCTAATGCCAAAGGTTTATTAACTAATATTTTCAATTACATAGATATGATGTATGAATACTATAGAATATAAAAACCATATTAAAGACCTTAACATTACCAAACAAGATTTGTTGTCATTTTTCACCGAACCAATAAACGATCATCCTTTTCTAGTCAACAAAGAATGGATTTGTATGGATTAGTGCACCTACTAGTCATTTCAAGATTATTGAATGGATAGGGGTTCATGGTTTTTGATAAACACCCTTGTAATAATGTTGAGGTATATATATATTTCTTGAGGATATTATGGGTAGAGTTTGGACTATGAAATCCATGTTAGCTACTTCGAGATGAGAGAATTCTAGGGGATTGGTCGTGGGTCTCCATAAAATTTATAAATTATGTTTTGCAACCTAGCATTAAGTCCTCATCCACCTAGATGATGGTCTAATATCCCCTGACTACCATTGTTCAATAGTGGATAGCATTATTGGCACTAAGATGGAAATAACTACCTTGACTCGCACCCTAGTGTAGAATGACACCTTTTTAACATCGTTTTGATATGATTCACCAACAAGGGATGTCAATAGAGGGGTTGGATAGTTAGATTCTACGACATTGTTCAATTAGGAGAGACCACATGGAAGCTCATGGGAGTCTCATAGATGTACCAATTGTGGACATACTTTCTATGCCCTAATAGATGCTAATAGATAACATTGGTTTAAAGGGAAGGTTATTATCTTGATCATCTTTGCATTCTTCATTATATATATTTGTGTGTGTGTGTTTCTCTATTTGTTCTATATATATATATATATATCTAATTATTTGTTGTTTGTAATTGATATGCTCTAGGAGCACTCCCCCACTCTGGTTGATGCATCAATGTTAACTTCTGCCACTAATACTACAATAGAATTTGTTTCTTTTTTTATTTTTATTTTGTGTACCACACGCTCAGGTATGGTGAATTAAAATAATCCCTCCTTGTAAAACATTTCATAATTTTTTAGATTATATTATATATTCTTTTAGTTTGGGTATAAAGAATCCATACCCACATGGGATGGACATATCATCCCCTTTAACGTCATGTTTCACTATTCTTTTTTTCAATGTTTACTTCATTATCGTGTTTTGGTTAACTAGCTAAAATATTATAAATATGCATGTAGGTTGTGCCATTTTCACATTTTTCCACTATGCTATGGAGATATCATTCACCATCATCCACTATTCCTCTATGAGTTGTCACATTGCCTCAACCTTTTGGATCCATATTATCTCCATTAGGGAACTTCTGTCATTGCTACAATCCATGGATGTTGATTGTAACTGCTCTCCACTACCTTTTCCATCCCATCCACCTACAAAGGCTTCATCCATAGGAAATCTGTTGATAAATAACACACGCCCCACAAAGCCCTTTTTACTACCATTGTTCTAGATGATCATGCATTTTTCCTTATAGGATAAAGGGGGTAGCGGTAAGAAAATTTTGTATCTCGCTAAAATAAGAAGTGTATGATGGTATTGAAAAGAGGTACTCATCAAGGAAGTGAGCATATGGCATGCCTTTATTTGAAAGAGGAGGAACATAAACCTTAAATAAAAAATTTAAATAACCATCTTAACTAATATAATATTTCAATATGAACTTTATATATATATATATATATATATATATAGATAGATAGATAGATAGAGAGATAGAGAGAGAGAGTAAAATATTTTATTATGGTTGTTGATTAAAATATCTCAATGTCATCCATAAGTCATCTCAATATTTCAACCATCAAGTATTATGTAAACCATGAGAACCAAGGTTCAAGTCCCCAATGGGTCAAGCCAACTATATATATATATATATATATATATATATATATATATATATATATATGAATTGAAAATGAAAAATTCCATACTTGAAAATAGCTAATGGAGAGTAAAAATTTTGCATTTACATTTTGACGCCTTTTACCTTATTTTAGTGAATTTTGTTCAAAATTTAAGTAAAGTTTTGTTGGAATTGCAAATTTAAGCTATGTAATTTACATAATATGGGTGTTCAAGTAGATTTTCAAAGAGTTAATTCCATTTATGCATACTTAAGTGAAATTTAAACAATGAAGAATTAAGATCTCATCATCAAAACATTTTATTCTTGCATTCCTAAAAATGAAGGAGATGTGTCATTATTTCCATTCTCATCATGAAGTTTATATGTATAAAGAACCATTGTAGTTCTATCATAGTCTCTAATTTAGTAAGAGATGTGTCATCATTTCCATTCTCATCATGAAATTTATGTGTATAAAGAACCATTGTAGTTTTACCATAGTCACTAATTTAGTAAGCATCGAGAATCAAACCTCTTTTAGACTACAAAACTTGAAAAACTATTTGCACTTCAAGATATTTGATCTTAATGTGCACTTAATAAATTTATGGTGAAAATATTTTATTTTATTTTATTTTATGTTTATTTTTATTTATTTATTTATTTATTTATTTTGGTAAGATGGTGAAAATAAATTATACTAATTTTAAATATGAAATGTAAAGTAATTAAATTGTGTAGAATTTGATTTTTGTGAATTTTTAATTCAAATTTCATAAAGTAAAAATGATAATAAAAACCATTTACCAGAAAAATAAATTATCCACTTATAAACATCCAAATTTTTCATTATAAACATTCAAAAATTTCATCGATGAATCCATCTTTCTTTTATTCAAAAATAAATTATCCCCTTATAAACATCCAAAAATTTCATCGATGAGCCCATCTTTCCTTTATTCAACATTCAATCTAGATTTACTAACTTAAAAAAAATATTTAATTCGAAGGTAAGTGGCCGGGCTTTTGCTATGATTGAGTAAAGGGTTTTAAAACCATACCAGATCTATAATTGATTTTTTGACAAATTATTTGTATTAAGATTGGGAAAAAAAATTGAAACGCACATCATTTAAGTTATACCATTGCCACTTTTTTAAATATTCAACTTAATTCTCTAAAGCAATCATCTCTAAAAATCGGAATATTTTCTACTGTTCGTGCAACTATGTAAAGGTGAATGTTATTGAAATTATTTATGGCCTTGAAAATATATGTAAGTGCGCTGTCTCACATGTTTACATATATAAAACAATGTTATGCAATATATTTTCAGATAATCCTGAACTTTGGCGATTTGTTTAGATAATCGAACTTTTCTCAATTAATTTTTTTCCTTCACGTCGTCTGAAGGTGATCAAGCCACTGATCCAGACAATTCCTGTGAAATAGATGATGGCAATTACACAATTCTCTGATGTGCTCCTCTTCCTCGAAGGAGTTCACGCACACGGCACATTTAATGTCATCCCCTATCGACTCACAGAATCTCTCCCCATACTTCCCGAGAGTCCAATTCATCGCAGCCTTTATATAGGATAACGTGAATGCGAGGTGAAACAGCAGTGTGGGGATAGCCAGACCGTAGAATCCTGCAGGGAATCCCATGACCTAGAAAGCTCGAAGAAATTCCACCACATCAAATGCTCGGAGGAAACCTAATAGAAACACCTTACTGTTTCAAACTCCGATGCCTTTCTTGAAGCCTCTCCGAGAAGAGTACTGAATGTAAAGTGTGAAAGGCTTGAATGTTAAGGAAGTTCTGAGAAGAGTCTTGAAATTGAAGCAAATCTAGCTCATATCTGATGGGTTTGAGTGGCGACTCTAAAGTGGAGAAGAAATGATGAAGAGACCGTGGGCCCACTCCCCAACTGCAACGGATATCCCGGACAGCGTATCCTACGAGGCAAAAACGGAAAGACAACCTTATAAATTTATTGTAAAAAAAAAGGTGGTTCCGACCTGGTAAGCAGATCTCCAATATTGTCTGAAAATACCTTTAATTAAAATTATAGTATTTTTTTAATTAAATATTTTGAAAAAGTTTAATGGTTAATAATGTGTATTTTCTCTTCAGAAGCTGCAGGTTCAAATTCAGTGAAATAGAGACAAAATATGTGGAATGATATAAACCTCTTATGAGCGTTTCTGAATGTTTTAATCTCATAATAAGTAAGATCTTTATAATGGGGGGTGTATTTTTGGACATCTTAAGTTTTCAGTGAGATGATATAATGAGAATGTAGAAATGTTTTGAAGATCTCCACATTTACCGAGTCATAAATATTTGGTTCCATCCACAGCTTATGAAAATCATACTAAATTTAAACATATAAAATAATTTTATAAAAATCATATTAAATTATATAAAAATATAACATATAAAATACATTTATAAAAATCATATTAAATTATATGAAAATTTAACATATACAATAAATTTATAAAAATCATATTATATATATATATATGAAAATGTAGAAATGTTTTGAAGATCTCTACATTTGCCATGTCACAAATATTTGGCTCCATACACACTTCTGAAAATCATGCTAAATTTAAACTAATGAAATTAAATTTATAAAAATCATGCTAAATCCAAAAAAATCTAAAATCTAAAATCTAAATCCAAGCACATTGCCGTAGTTGCTTGGATATTACTCAATTAAACACGAGAACGTGCAAACGGGGAGCATTAGTTGGGACACTCTCACTCACAATAATTAAATTGAATTTAAACAATTCTTTTATATTAATTTTGGAGTAGTGTTTTTTTAATCTCTTAAAGATCGTTGGTTGAGCACACTACGCGTGTTTGGTGGGATATCACACAATTTAATTATTTGCTGGGATATCACTCAATTTAATTACTTGCACGCACGGACGATTAATTTACACATGACTTATTGAAAAAGAGTCCCTATCAGTGAGTTTTGTTTCATTTAATAGAAAGTATATCTAAAAGTGATTGCGAACGCCAACCATGGCCGCCTCCTTATCCAATTATGATGTGTTTTTTCTCCTTAAAAACGAAAGATAGAAAATCGCGAGTTTCCTAAAATATAATATAAGAGTAATAATTTTTTAGTTATTATTTTTTTTGCTAAAGCAAAAGTATGATCTTTTTTCCATTAATAATATATAAAATTTATATCACTCCACACAGAGTTTTGGACCACGGGAGAGACTTGAAAACCATACCGAGAACGGGCTAAAAACCCAACTTCTAAACTCAAAAATGTTAAACAACGCTGAACAAAGATGAATCCGGTAACAGAACCAAAACAACGAACTAAACAGAGGTCATAAGTGAGGGTCCCACCAACCCGCGGGAATGTAGAGTGGACCTTGACCAAAAACACTCACCCACTTTTTCAACCCGCCAATAATAAAGAGCAAGCACACTTCCCGCCAACCAACCAACTTGACACTTTGATCTTCACTGTTGATCCAGCAGACCCAATCCAACGGCAGAGGGCTATTTCGCAATGTCAAGAAGCGCGACACTTACCCATCCCGACCACCAACCTGCCCGATCATTCCCAGCGGTCGATCCGCTTTGGTCGATTCAACGGCCGATGATCATTTCGCACCAACCAATGTCACCGAACATTAGCGTGTGATGAGGGCGGTATTCAAACCGACCCCACCGCCACGTGTAGCTCTCTGTATGGGATCACTTCAAAATCAGAAAAATCGTCTTCCGCCTGCGAGGCTCCCGATCGCCGGAAAGCTGTCCCCAACCCGGTATTCCAATCCCAGATGGAAAACTCATGGTATTGCGGCCGCCGAGAGTGCTTTCTGATGTGTCTTTTCTTCCAGAACTGAGGAAAGATGAAACTCCCCCCAAACTGCCAATCTTCGCAGAACCAGAGCCATCCGACTGGCTACCACTTGGATTGTCTGAATCACCTGGATTCCATATCCAGAGCTCTACTTCGAAACACGATTCTATCTTCATCTACCTGGTCATGACAAATCGCTTTTAGCCTGCTCGGAGGTAGCTCTTGCCAGTTCAACACAATCCTATTCTCTGTGTTGATCACACCTTGATTGGCTAGAAGATCCGCCATTTTATTCGCCGACCTTCAAACATGTTTAAAGCTGATTGTACGAAGGCTTTGGATGTGATGCTGAATCCATTGAAAGCCCTGGATCAGCCTCCAGTTCTTTGAGACTTTTTCTGGCTTTGTTCCCCAGCTGATCCTCTTGACCGAGTTGATGATTAGCTCAGAATCAGCGTCAACAATCACATTTTGTTGGTTTTCCTGTTTCAGGAGATCTAAACATTGCTCCATAGCCATCAATTCCGCCATGTTATTGGTGGCTTTTCCTAAATGACAGTGGAAGATGAAAAGGACACTTCCATTCTCATCTCTTAACACATCTCCATAACCAGCGGTGCTCGGGTTGCCTTTTGAAGGCCCATCAATGTTGAATTTTAAAAAGCCCTTAGGGGTAGGATGCCATAAATTTTGCTCGGACACCATGGAGATTACTTTCCTTTCCAGTCCCTAAGGAGTAAGATCCTGCATACCCAAATCACAGAGAATTCTCAAATCAGCTGCAGAAGGAGGGTTCTTAGGAAGATTTCGCACAATAGTGCTGACCATTTCCTTGAGTTGTTTTAAGATTAGCTTAAAAATGTATTGGGATGGCCTCTTTTCATTCTTGAAGATTCTGTTGTTCCTTTCTTTCCAGACATTCCAGATAATGAAGCTTGGAAAGATGGTCCATGCTAAGCCAAGAACTTCATTATCTGAAAAGTTTCTTCTCCAATTGTTTAGGGTGTTGATGATATTCCTTTTGTCTCTATCAGTCTATCGGAAAATGGTGGCAAAAGAATCCCACAAACTGGAGGTGAAAATGCAATTGTTGAGAATGTGCTCCATAGTTTCCTCTTTAGTTTCACAGAGCTGACATTTGGAAGGCCCCAGCATACCCCTCTTCCTAATGTTATCTTAGGTTAGAATTTTCCTATGCGAAACCAGCCACATGAATAGTTTGATTTTCATCCAGCCTTGGTGTCTCCATAGGTCTAGCCAAATCTTATACGGAGCTTGTGAGTTAAGATCAAGGAGAATGAGTTTTGCTTCCTTGAGATTAAAGGCACCCTCATTCTTGTAACCCCATCTTAGCTAATCTTGCCACTCTGACTTTAAAATCTTCCTTTGTTCTAACCTCTTTTTTAGAGTCTTCGCTTTAGCTTTCAGGGGGTTGTCATCCCTAAAATCAAAGTTCCTCCAGGTTCTCCATTTTCCATTACTGTTGGTTTGATCCCAAAAGTCTTTTGCTTTAGATAACCCTTTGGTATCTGTTTCTTCCTTGAGATCCCTCAAGTCTTCTTTTAACAATATAGGTTCTTGTTGCCATCTATCCTCCCAGAATAGGACTAGGTTTCCATCTCTGATTTCCCAGAAGCTGTTTCCTTGGATTAAGCCCCTGTTATCCCAGGCCTTATTCCAAATGTGTGAGCCCTTTCTATGTCCTGACATTCTTATTAGATCATTGTTTTGCTAAGTGCTAGCATATTTTTCTTTCCAAATCATTGCCCACTGAACCTCTGGGTCTTTAACCCAATGCCACCATAATTTAACTCCTAAAAACTTGCTTAGAGTCTCAGGATCATCCAATCCAAGCCCACCGAAGATTTTAGGTTTGTAGATTATTTCCCATGCTACCAAGGCCCATTTCTTTCATTCTCCCCCCTTGCCCCAAAGAAAGTCTCTTTGAATGGTTCTGAGTTGCTACAGGAATCCTTTTGGTGCTGGAAGAGTAGATAGCATGAAGACTAGGATTGATTGTAGGACAGGCTTGGCTAGTACTAACCTACCAGCCAAATTTAAAGATCTAATAGTTCATTTCCTGATTTTATCTTGTAGTTTGTTAATCACTAGATCCCAGATGCTCTTGTGTAAAGGTTTGGCTGTTAGAGGAACTCCAAAATATTTTGAAGGGAGGGACTCCCTTTGAAAGCCCAAAATTCTGGAAATATTTCTCTGAATAGCAATGTGAGTATTAAAGAAAAAAATCTTAGATTTGGAGAGATTAACTTCCATACCTGAAGCCATAGCAAAGTCTCTCAAGATTTTCCTATAAGCTAGTGCTTCTTTGACCGTGGGGATACCCTGCAGCATGGTATCATCAACAAATTGTTGATGAGTTAAGGCCTGGCCATCTTCAAAAAGTTGGATACCTTTGACTTTACCAACTACTTTAGCTTGCTTGATCGCTCGACCCAGCCCTTCCATCATGAGTATGAAGAGAAAGGGAGAGAGTGGATCTCCCTGCCTAAGGTCTCTTGAAGGAGTAAAAGTCTCCGAGAGAGATCCATTAACTAGAATAGAAAAATTGGGAGAAGTAACAAGGGCCATTACCCATTTGATCCAGTTATGATCAAACCCAAAAGCTGTGAGAACTTTTCTGATATAGGTCCAATTCAACTTATCATAAGCTTTTGTTGTATCCAGTTGCATGATCATTCCATCTTTCCTATTGATTGTCAATGAGTGCACCACCTCATGAGCTTGAATGATGTTGTTGAGGATTTGTGTACCTTCCACATATCCAGATTATTCACCCGACACCAGGGTGAGAAGAAGAGGTTTGAGTCTATTGGCCACTACTTTGGATATAATCTTGTAGACCTCATTGCATAAGGCAATGGGTCTAAACCTATCAGGAGTTTGTGCCACATCCTGTTTAGGGGTCAGGGATATAAAGGTGGTATTAAGTGCCTTCAATATGGTTTTGTCCCTCCTAGAGTCTTCCACTACATCAAAAATGTCCTGTTTCACTATGTTCCAGCAAGCTTTAAAAAAATCTACATTGAATCCATCCAGGCCTGGTGCCTTACCATTTTTTAGGACCTCACTAACCTCCTCTTCTGACACTGGTCTATTGAGGTTGAAATTGTCCTATCTGGAAACCAGCTTAGGTATATGCCTTGATATAACCCTGATGGATTGATCTATGTCTGAACAGGTTTCCTATGCAATACCATGAAAGTGCTGAACCAGCACTGCTTCTATTTCTTCATGAGAGTTGAGTAAGTTACCTTCCTCGTCCTTGATCAAAGAAATCCTGTTGTGAGCTCTGTTCGCCATAGTGGATCTGTGGAAGAATTTAGTGTTACGTTCTCCTTCTTTTAGCCATTGATTCCTACCTCTGTCTTGCGCTTGGTTCCTAGCTCAATTCCTCTCTCTTCTGATAGTCCTTTGCTACCTGCTTCCTTGTACACCCAGCTTCACAGAGTACCTGTAGAATCAAAGTAGCATAACGCTATACAAGAACGTGGATCTATTATCATAAACAATCTAGGATCAGATGTAAATTGACCATACAAATGCATGAAACATAAATGACACAAGAGTATGGAGGAAAACTTGAATAGCTTTATTGATAATCAAGAAAGAGCCAAGAGAGTTACAACCAGTTGTTCCTGACCCAGCATCATCCTCTCAGCAAGTAAGCCCTTCTTCACCTCATGCAAAGCTTAGATCGCCCAACACTATGATGTTGCCTCAGGAAACCAACAGCAATTCCTTACAAGATGCAAAATTCCAGCCTCTGGATCTCTGGGATGAGGGATCCATATATAGATATCTGTAAGGGAGATGAGTCAGCTTGTGATTTGATTAGTGTCTTTCCTCTGATAGTTCTTGCTTCCACTTGGAGATTGATGATTTCTTACTCATCCTTGGTCGAATTTAGAATGGCAAGTGTCACGGGAGAAGTTTCTGAAAGATTCCATGCTTCTCCACCTCGCGGATTGACACTGCCATTTGTCTCTTCTCACCCATCGCGCCCCATAGAAGGGCTTTTTGAAATGCAATGCACCCAATGAGTGTACTTAGGTGAGATGCAACCCACTTTGCCTATGGAGCAGGTGAAATGATCCTGTTTTAACCAGTTCTGAGTAGTTTTTCATGGAGAACTTCTGGGAGAAGTTGTAATCATTTGACCTTATTCCTTTAGGGGTTGGAACAACACTTTTAGGGACTTAGGAGCCCTTGGTTTATGGACATTTTATGCTTGGGGTTGCAGTGCCCAAAAATGTCTGTAACAGTTGCCCCCTAAAGCATGAGGTCGTTAATCTTTTTTGATGTCAGGTGAAATGCTTTATCATGAGGGTCCGAAGTTCTTTCAAGCTGGGAGGAGACCTGTAATAAGATACAATACAATACATTATCTTCATAATATTTTCATGATCTAGCTGAGGCGGGCATTCCCATGTTTAGCTTTATAGATTTATTTTCATGTACATAGGACAGACAATTGTCTGAGTGTAGACTGATGATTCTGGTAGAGCCATCATCCCTTTGATTGGATGATTATCTGTGCAGCAATGATGTACATTTGATGTCTTTATTTCCCTTAATATATATCGCAGCCCAGATGGATGAAACTAGATCTGGGGTCTTCAATCTCGTTCGATCTTCACTCAAAGTACAAGTCGATCCATGTGAGAGATGTTCTGGATTCGAACATGGAAAGACATCACCTGATTACCAGCCAATGATGTAAGTTGTTAACAGGCGCGAGAGTAATCACTGATAATGATAATGACCCTCAAGGTACTGCAGTACAATTCACGTGGTGTGAATAAAGGACTTGGCGTTGAACACCACGCAAAATCTTTCGGTCGAAGGCCATTGATGTAAACCTGTCGCCGGAAGTGAGAAACTTGCCATTGAGGCATGAAAGCTTCAAAGTACTGAAAGGGGTGTCCCTAGATCGACTTCTTGGATAATGATCTGATGTCGACAAGAAGCGATCCGTCATAGGAGGGCCTTAATGAATCCCACATCAATGACACGGAACATAGCAAATGATTTTAATGGAGGTGAAAACGATCTGGTGATATAAGGTTTAGGGTGGCAGTCATGAAAGAATGGAGCGTAAATGTATTACAGTGGGTGAGACACAGGTGAGTTCTCTGAGTGACTTCTCTTGAACATATCGGCGACATTGACGTGATGGATTGGTTGCATTAACCCCAAATGTGGATGGTGTGATGGGACCATGGTGATGTGACCGGTGAATGAAACAACCCAACCCGACTTGGATGCGGAGTGAAAGTGTCATGTTCAAGAGCGACTTGCTACCAGCAAAGTTGCTTCAAGTTTTCTTCCCAATTTTCCCCAATCATTGCTGACCAGTACCTCTTTATTTTTGTCAAGCTTGAGGAGGATAACATATGCTTGTTCTATAATTTTCCCTTCGGGCAAACCCATCGCTATGTTTTAACGAGCCTAGCGATAGTGAAACTCGTTCTTGTCTGCTATGGACAAGTTTGTCGCTATTAGGTTTTAACGAGTTTAACGACAAAGATGACTCGGTCCTTTTCAATTTTAGAGAGTCTGAAAAGGGACGTAAATGAAACTCCAAAATCCTTTTTCGTCATCTAATCCCTTAAGTCCGAAAAATTATAAAACAATACAGAAGGGATGAATTTTCTATACTTTTAACGAGCCGAACAAAACAAGCGCTCGATATTTTTGTGTAATAATCCCTCAGGTCCAAAAAGATTAAAATCTAAAGGAGGGATAGCACTTCTGGTCCCTTTAACGAGATGGAGAGGCCAATGGCTCGGCAATCTTTTCATATTTTACGAGTCAGTTGAAAAGAGCTTAAAGGAGACTCGTCTTTGAGGAACGAGTGATAAAATTGGGTAGCAGCTAATTCCAGGTAAGGTTTGGAATTTTCCAATCACAGCAGTGTTACAAGGATGGCTAGCGGGATCACTCTTCGTAGCTGTTCCTGAAAAGGGGTAAACAATCAAATGGAGGTGAATGATCGGCCGATACAGAGTCGAGGTGATGATGGGAACACAACCAAGGCTTTAAAGGCTGAAGTACTACATTCACGATGGTTATTTACCGGGAATTGGTTCATTTTTTATTGAGCTTAAACGCTGGGGGAAACATTTGCTCATTGCTTATGTTTATTTTTTAGCGAGCATGAAGTCCGCGTTAAAACTGCTTGATGCGGGTTTATTTTTTAACGATCTTAAACCCTACAGTAACACTGCTCATGGCGGTTTATTTTTTAATGAGCTTGAACCCTGCGGTAACACTGCTCGTGGTAAGTTTGCATGCCCCCAGCATAATAACGCAAATCGAGGTGCATGCCCCCCAAGCTTCATTGCATTCATCTTGGTGGTTGGAATGAAGGTTTACCTTCGAGATCTTCGAAAGACCTGAATTTGAGTTTACGAGATCGTAATCAAAGACTCGATTTGGAAAGGGAGTTGTTTCATTTTTTAATGAGGTTGACATAGTAAAAGAACTATCCTCATAATCCACCGTATTTACAGTATTTGATAGAAAATAAAAAACTGAAGGATGATTAAGGTCATTGGAATAATCTTCGTTGTAATCCAGGATATGGTGGTAATCTTCCCATGGTGTCTCTCCTAACATCATTGACTGAATGATTCCTTTGTCTGTAGAATGTACATGCGACCAAGGATCTGAAGAGGTACCATATTCCTTAGACCTATCTATCCAAACACTCGATGAGCATTGATTTGGGTTTGCCCCCCAGGCCAATAAAATTGATTGCTACAATATTTCTAAAATGGCAATGATCCATGCTGACAAAATGTTTAGGAATCTTCCGAATCCATTAGATATAGAAGATTTCATATTGCAGGTTTCCACTGTGGCCACTTCCGCCAGATTACTCGGAGGCGGTAGGGAAAAAGTACCCATTAAGGTAGGGTCTTTTAGGAGACCTACGCCAATATTTTGAAGCGAATCGTTGCTTCCATGGATCATTGGAATGCTTCCCGTAACTTGTGAACTGTTGGGGAGAAATGTTTGTTGGTCGACGATTGTAATTCCTCCTTGAAAGGTAAATGCAATCTTCCTGAAGTAGGTCGACACAACTGCGGCCATGGCATATATCTAGGGCCTTCCCAATAGGATGTTGTAATCGAGGTTTCCGTCGATTACTTCAACATCAATTTCTACTGTTTTTCCCCCTAGTTCAACTTGCAAGTTACTTAAAATCCCATATGGAGTGTATGATCGTCCATCAAATGCTTTTAACATTGTTGATGATCGCGACAAGGGTGGTGAGCCTAAATTTTTCCAGCAACTCATCAACATAATACATGTAGATGCCCCCTCATCAATAATTGTTCAATGAATAGTTTTGTTGAGGGCTTTCACTTGAATAAGGAAAGCTAGTTGAGCTGGTAACTGAGGGTCATATCCTTTGTGATTAAAGGATACAAGATTGGAATCCGTTGGGTCAATCCCACCTATTACTGATAATAGATCCTGCTTTTGGGAGAGGCAATTTTGCGGTACCTCAAGAACATGTGGTACATGCAGAATCAAAGTAGCATAACACTATACAAGAACGTGGATCTATTATCATAAACAATCTAGGATCAGATGTAAATTGACCATACAAATGCATAAAACATAAACCACACAAGAGTATGGAGGAAAACTTGAATAGCTTTATTGATAATCAAGAAAGAGCCAAGAGAGTTACAACCAGTTGTTCTGACCCAGCATCATCCTCTCAGCAAGTAAGCCCTTCTTCACCTCATGCAAAGCTTAGATCACCCAACACTATGATGTTGCCTCAGGAAACCAATAGCAATTCCTTACAAGATGCAAAATTCCAGCCTCTGGATCTTTGGGATGAGGGATCCATATATAGATATCTGTAAGGGAGATGAGTCAGCTTTTGATTTGATTAGTGTCTTTCCTCTGATAGTTCTTCCTTCCACTTGGGTATTGATGATCTCTTACTCATCCTTGGTCGAATTCAGAATGGCAAGTGTCACAGGAGAAGTTTCTGGAAGATTCCATGCTTCTCCACCTCGCGGATTGACACTGCCATTTGTCACTTCTTGCTCATCGCACCCCATAGAAGGGCTTTTTGAGATGCAACGCACCCACTGAGTGTACTTAGGTGAGATGCAACGCACTTTGCCTATGGAGCAGGTGAAATGATCCTGTTTTGACAAGTTATGAGTAGTTTTTCATGGAGAAATTCTGGGAGAAGCTGTAATCAGTTGACCTTGTTCCTTTAGGGGTTGGAACAACACTTTTAGGGACTTAGGAGCCCTTGGTTTATGGACATTTTATGCTTGGGGTTGCAGTGCCCAAAAATGTCTATAACACCTGCCTTTCATTTTTCCCTTGCTTTTCCAACCCTTTGGTCTGAGTTTTCCATAAGAACAGCTGTTGAACTCTGTGGAACTCCTCTGGAGGTAACGAATCCACTCCCTCCCTAGTTCCTTGTTTCAAGAATCCTTCTAGATCTAGGTTCTCTTTCTCAAGAATCTCCTGTGGTTCGTGGTCCTCCATTTCCATCTTACTCTGGGTCATTTAATGGTCCATCTCTGGTTCTATGTCACTCATCATTTCTTCTTTCTATTTATTGTTGTTTTGGGTTTTCTCATCAGTATCTTCATGCCCCTTCTCCACTGGACTGTTTCCCTTGACCTGATTTGCTTCCATTATCACATCCTCCTCTTCTAGGGCTTGAAACCTGTTTTGACTGGCCTGTTGCTTTTTTGAATGAAGTAGCTTTAATCCCCTTTTTCTTCCTTTTCCTTTCTGGACCACCTTGTAAAAGCTTTCAGTATCTTTCATGGTGTTAGTTTTGCCCTTGTTTTCTGTTTTACTGAGAGGGCAATCTCTGAATAGGTGCCCATGCTCATGGCGTTTATGACATCTGAATGGGATGTGTTCATAATCCACTGTTTGCACCCATTCTTCATCAAACACTTCCAAGATTACCTCATCTGGTAGGGCTCCAGAAAGATCCATTTCCACACATATTCTTGCAAAGGATGTATAGTTTCCCCTTCTGGTAGCCTCAGAGGCTTTGACAAAAGACCCTAGCGTATTTCCTATGGCAGATAAGGATTCCAGTTGCCGATAATCCAAAGGTAGAGAGTAGAGTCTAACCCAAACCGATACCGAGGTAAAAGTTTCTCGTTCTGGGAAAAAATTCATAACCCATGGTCGCATGTACAGGCTTGCTGCTGTGTAAAAGTAGGGCCCTCCTTCAAACACTTTGTCCTTGTCTTCAATATTTGCAAAGACAATACTAAAGAAACCCTTTGACCCAAGATGTAGTTCTATGCTTCCTTTTGGTTTCCAGTGGTTTCCAGTGGTATTTAATCCATGTTTGTAAAGCTTTTTCAATGGGCCATAAGACCATGAATTTGAAAATGATTGCATATGTCTGCATGTGGGCCCTATGCACCTGCAGAGCAGGATCATTCAAAACTACTCTCGGCGTGATTGTAGTTTTGGGCTTGCATGGTCCCTTTTGTGCTTTGTCTTTTGTTCCCTGTTCCTTATCCACTTCCTCGCTTTCTTTAGTGTTATTATTCTCCCTCGATTTAGAGCCATCCTGCTCCTCTTCCCTGTTTCTTTGCCTTACATCTGAAGGACCTCTATCATCTTCTATTGGTTTTTTACCTCTGCTGGCCACTGCTTGCTTGTAGGAGGGAGTGGAGCTCCCTCCTTTGCGTCCTTCCATGGAGAACAAACTTTGTAAGCCTATAACCCTAGCTCAAAAATCATCTCCGCTCCCGCTCCCCCGATCCGTTACCGTCTTACTTAATCAATCTTTTTAGTTATTATTAATATTGAAATTGATTCTGATATTTTTAAATGTTGATGCCAGAAAAGGTGGTATATATATATATATATATATAAACACACACACACACGGTGATATTTTTTAAAAATTGATGTTGAGAAAAGGAGGCATATATACATATAAGACAAAGTGGAAGAGACGCCAGTAGTGTTTGATATAGTTGGAAGTGATAATAATTATATTTTAATATAATAGTGATATTTATAATTATAGAGTTTTTAATAATAATTAGGATTGTGTAGATTATATAATTTACACTTAAAAGTTTAAGAATTTATTTTCAATTGTTTAAAAAAGATTTAAAATTTCAAATAAACTAACTAATAAAAAATATAGGTTAATTTTAATAAAATTTATGAAAATATGGAGAAAGTCATATATAAATATATATATATATATATATATATATAAACTTAAGAGAATGTGATTCTTGAGATGAAAGGGATGAGATTTATGTATAACATATTATCTAAATGAAAATAAAAGTTAAATTATGATATTATTGAATAGATTGATATGATAATAAACACATTTTTCATTCACATGATAAGTATAATTATTAATATAAAGTTTCTTAAAAAATGAGGAAGATACATATAGGTTTTGGAAAATACAGTATACTTATACTTTGTCTAAATAGTGTAAAAGATGAAACTTATGAGAAGATGAGTTTTTAGGAGAAAATCATATTATTTTTCTTGAATTTTGTATGTATAGATATCACATTTAAAAAAGAAAAATGACATAGTAGATTGGAATGATGTGATGTAGCTTGAAAAATAAGATAAACCACACAATGATCGCAGTTTGTTTCTCAAATATTTAATCAAACATTACATATATAAAAACTCTTAAACAAATCTTGGAAATTCTAGATCCTAAGAAAGTGAATCTAATATACTAAAAATAAACAATAGCACAAACACCAAAAGAAAAAACCAACTCATAACACTAATTACTAAGTATGTTAGCTCAACACCCTAAGTAGAAATTATTACAAAACAACTCACCATTCTAAAACACTCTATTTCTACATTATTTTACCATTAAAAATAACAAGCTTAAATAAGATCTTTTATTTTTAAGGCAAGTACAATACCATTACTTTATTGAAAAACAATAAAATATTTAAATAATAAATTCAATTAAAAAAACAAAAAAAACATAAATTAAGACTACAACCACACAATAACCCATTCATACATATAAATATATTTATAAATTAAAAAAAATATTTATCTATTTTTTTAATTTTACGAATTATCTAATCTTCATTTAATTATATTATATTTATATTTATTTTTAAATTTATTTCAATTTTACAAATAAAATACTTTTAATATTTTCTCAAATAAATAATATCTAAATTTCCTTCGATAGAAAAGTAATACTTTTCAATAAAAAAGTAATTAGTTTCATATATCTATTTATTTGAAGTAAATTTAGTCCCGTAGTATTTTTTCTCACCTATTAAATCGTATTATGTTTTTAGTAGTGATCCACATGTACATACTTACATTACAATTACACATTTATGTGAGTATTTACTAAGACGTAGGATGGGTTAATAGATATTGGCTTTAAAATTATTCATTTTAATATTTGTTGATGTAAATATTTTTATATGTACCATTTCTATCCAACTCGACGATAATAGAGCTTCAATAACAAATTCATGACCAGGTTGGAAATAACCATATTTACATCAATCTAATAAATAAGGAATTTTACTTTATCATACAATGATCAGTAAACTGGAACAAAGAATTGACTTCCAGACAATAATTCACCTTATCTCTCGGTTTGAAACCTTCAACCAAATTCCACGAATCGATTAGCGTTGAAATTTGTTATAGAAGTGTGCTCAATCTTTTTGGAAAATAATATTTTTAATCATTAGTATATTTATTAAACTTATTTTAATAAATGTAGTTGACTGCATTGGGAGTACAAGTTTTATTTATATTTATCCTGTAATATTTAACATTTATAATTTAATGTTAAAATTATTTAAAAATTAATATAATTATTATTATGTATAAACACAATATAAATTGGTTTATGAATACTCAAAAAAAATAGTAAATAAATAAAAATATAAATACACTAAAGCTATGGTAAATAAATAAAAACTCTTTTTTATACTTACTTCATTGGTGAATAAATAAAAATATAAATAAATTAGAGATGTGGTAAATAAATAAAACCTATTTATATATTGACTCCATAAACCTCTTTATATTTAAGAAAATTCAAAAAAAATGTTTTATTTAGTTGAAGCCTATGGGCTAAATACCATTTTAATACCATGGGCTAAATATCATGGGCCAAATACCATATTTATAAAAGAGGTATGGTAAATAAATAAATAAATATAAAAGAGGTATAAAGAGGTATGGTAAATAAATAAAAATACATCAAATAGGATTAGAAATCAACATTTAAACTCATAGATCCAACATAGATAAAAAAATACCATGGGCCAACTTATTATTACTACCATGCAAAAAAACATTATTAACCCTAATATTAATATTAAGATATTAAAAATAATAATATTATTAAATTTAATATTCATATTAATATATTATAATATTAATATTATTAAATTTAATAACTTTGGATTAATACAATATTAAATTTGTTATATTACAATATATATTAAGATATCATTATATATATTAACTCTATATATATATGGGAAGGAAGAACAAAGACATAGAGTAATAGAGGTGGAGAGATAGGGGGGTGACAAGGGAGAGATAGAGATAAACTAAAGGAGAGGGGAGAGGAGGAATGAAGAGAGAGAGAGAGGGATAGGAGTGAGAGAGGTAGAGAAGGGTAAGAGAGGGAGAGGGATACACAAATATGGAGGGGGGAAGAGAGAGAAGGAGAGAGGTAGGGAGATAGTGAGAGGATTGTAGGGCAGAGAGAGATGGGGGAAGGGCGATGAGGTAGGAGAGGAAGGACGGGAGAGAGGAGAGAAGGAGGGATGGTGTTAAGCAGATAAATCCCTCTTGATGACAAGAGCGATCTCCCTAGGTCCTAAGAGAAACTAGAAACAAATAGACAATTGAATAACTCTTTTCTGAAGCTTACCTAGTTTGAATCGTAAATACAAGAGAAGGAAAATAAGCCTCTTACCTATTTGCGAAATTCTTGATGGAGATCCCTACTCCATCTCGATGCAATGTTTCAATGCTAAAAAATACTTGCAATCATAGACATAAGAAAGACCAAAGACATATGCAATCTAACAATTGAAACAAGCTTAATCTAATGATCAAGGAGATTAGAAAATGAAATCATCTTAATGAATATCAAAAGAGACATACATCATTCATCATTTCAGTAAGACATTACAAACAGAAAAAATGATTCATTTGTATTAATTTAAGGATAAAGAAGAGTTGTATAACCTCTGCCATGATGTCATTAGGTTCTTCCCAAATGCTTCCAACCCTCTACTTAGATGATAAGGCTTCCAATGTAAATCCAACAACGTAAGTCTATCTTTTCTGAACCTCACAATCCCTCTAGCCTGTAGTCAATTTATAGGCCAAGAGGAAAGAGTTTTAGATCCAAAAGAGAAGGATGAGATCCTCTAATTGGGGGATTAGGGTTCCTTGATTAAAGGGAATTAACTCCATGATCTAAGGGTTGTGGATCAAATAAATATGACCTATAAGATTTCAGTTGGGATATATTCACTCAATAAGGCTTCTGGAGTTCAATTTTTATTTGTACTTTTCTTTGAGTTATGTGCAGTCTATAGCGGAAGACAAAGTGAAATTATGTGTGGGTTTCAAGGAGATAAAATGAAAATGCGCGAAAATTGATTAGGAAAAGAACGTAGTTCATACTAAACAAGTTATAAAGCCATTTTACCTAAAATTCACATCTTCTCCAAGGGTTTTTTTATTGTTTGACCTCTAAGGGAGTGCAATGGAACATGTTTATGGATGGCGAGAGATCCATTTTAAGAGTCAAGTTTCATGGTGACAAATTACGTGTAACAGAAAGAGAGATGGATTTGGAGGGGGGGAGAGGGAGAGAAGAAGAAAGGCATAGAGAGTAAGAAGTGGAGAGAGAGAGTGTGTGTATGTTTTGGGGTGAGATAAAGAGATAAAGATGGAGAGATGGAGAGAAGGAGGGAGAGAAGGGGCAGAAGGAGAGAGGGAGGGATATAGTAACATAGTTGGAGAGAGAGAGAGAGAGAGGGATAGAGAGCTGGAGTTGGAGGGGGAGAGAGGGAGGGAAGAAGAACGACATAGAGAGTGAGAAGTGTAGAGAGAGAGGGAGTGACATGGGAGAGATAGAGAGAGTGTGTGTATGTTTGGGGGTGAGAGAAAGAGAGAAAGGATGATATATGAAGAGAAGGGGGGAGAGAAGGAGAGAGAGGGATATAAAACCAAGTTGGAGGGTGAAGAGAGAGAGAGAGAGAGGTGGGAGAGAAAGGGAGAACCATGAATAATAATGGGTATATTATTCTCTTGGGTTTATAATATCAATCATTGTCAACCACGGACAACCATGGTCAATCATGGTAAACATTGTTTTATAAAATCAATCATGGTCAACCATGGTCCAATGTTGCATTGTGACAAAGATTGTCTCAATATGAAAATCAACCATGGTCCGACATCACATTGTGACAAAGATTTTCTTGATATGAAAATTAATCATTGTGAAGCATGACCAACCATGGTTTAATGTTGCATTCTGACAAGGATTGTCTTAATATGAAAATCAACCATGGTCAACCATGTTTATTTTAGTGTTTATAATATTTATCTTAGGGATTATATACCTTGGGTTTATAATATTAATCCCTTAGGTTCATAATCTCTTCGGGTTTTAGTATTAATACATTGGGTTTATTATTCTCTAGGTTTTATTAATCCCTTTGGTTTATTAATCCTTATGGTGTATATTAACCACATTTATTAATGTGGTTGAGTTTATAATATTAATCCCTCATATGTATATTAATATATTAGGGTATATAATATTAGATTTTTTAATATTAATTTTAGGTTTGATATATTATTCTTAGGGTTTATAGTATTAATCCTAGGGATTAATATTAATCCCACAGCTTAATGTTAATCATGTTGGTTTATAAAATTAATTTCAATGGTTTATAACATTAATTTGTTGGGTCTATTAATCTTGTGGTTTTAATATTACTCCATTGGGTTTATGATATTAATCCCGAGTGTTTATAATAGTAATCCATTGGGTTTATAATGTTAATAATCCCTTGGATTTTTTTTAATCCTGTGAGTTTATAATATTAATTCCAAGGGTTTAGAATATTAATGTCTTGGGTTTGTCGATTCCTTGCGTTTGTAATATCAAAATCTCTTGGGTTTTTAAAATTAATCCCAAGGGTTTATATTATTAATTCCTTGGTTTTATTGATCACTTAGGTTTGTAATCTTAATAAGCACTTGGGTGTTTAATATTTATTCCGTTGGTTTATTAATCCTTTGGGTTTATGATATTAATCCCATTGGTTTCTTAATTCCTTAGGTTTATAACATTAATAATTCCTTTCGTTTATAATATTAATCCCTCTGTTTAATATTATTCCGTTGGATTTATAATATTAATCCTTGATATGCATAATAATATATTAAAGTTTATAATCTTAAAGTTTTTCATATTAATTTTACTTTTGATATATTAATCTTAGGGCTTGCAATATTAATTTCTTAGGTTTATAATATCTTGGATTTATAATATTAATCTTAAGATTTATATTGTTAGGGTTTAAATCCCTTGAGTTTATGATATGAATAATTTTTAGCATTTATTAAATGTAGGTAGCTAATAATATTATTAATTGCTAGAGAAGTTATAAAATTATTATAAGTGTACAATATAGCATATATTAAGTCGACGCCTATGGCCTATATAAACCACATATATCAACCACATTTATTAATGTGGTTGTGCTAATCTATATAGACAACAGGTCAAGTATTAAAGGGTTAAGCTTAAACTAAGTTTTGAAAAAAGCCTTGGAATTCAAGCAAATCTAACTCACACATGAAGATGGATTTGAGTGGTGACTTGAATGTGGAGGAGACAGGAAGAAAATCTCCTACTCAGAAGAGCTGAAAGCCACCAACTCTCTCACTACAATGAATATATAACATAACTTATAAGACAAGGCAATCACGGAAACAATAATATTATATGGATAGAAGAAATAATTTGTCTAGGAAGAAAAGCGGTTTTATACATTTCAATTAAGATGATGACACTTCTTTGATGAAACCATACAATGAGATTGTTTTTCATCACAAACATTTATTAATGAAATTTGGCACACTAATCTTTTTACAAATTGCAAGTCATGATTAGATAGTAAGATTAAATATGTTAGTTCGTGGAAGGCGTTTATATATTGAAGAAGGCTTCGTTGGGTTTTTAAATCAAGGGTGATGATTTAATGTGTTTGGGAGTATGCTTCATCTGACGCGTTATCCACGACTAGAATTTATACAATGCATAAAAAGGTGCAGTGGACTTAATCGGGTAACGGATTGTTTGGATCATCCAAATACTGTGATTTTGTTGCTGCTATAATTTTGGTTTAATCATGTTCGAGCCCGGGAACGTGACCGATGGAATTGAATTGGTCCATCGGTGCTGCATGGAAGTTTCGATCGAGGAAGTTGCTATATCCTTGAACTTGCTTTCCCTCCTCACTGGTGGGGGGAGGGATCCTGCCTGCTTTTTACTAACTATACAACACCCTGGCATCGATGGGTGGATGCGTTCATTATTTCTAGACCCTGCAAAGAATGTGGGATCAAATTTTGTAATAGGTGATGGACATGTTTAGGATGTTGTTTTTGTTGATGTGAAGATTAAGTTGTATTTTCTGCAAGCCCTGTTGTGCCTGATTACTTCCTGTTACTCTCTCCATTACTAGCATTGGTCTGGTGCACATGGCGTTAGGGTTGGCCATTTCCACTGATTTTTTCTCCGAGGTTGATTGATCAGACTTCAATGAAATTTTCAAATTATCCGACGGTGACGTCCCTGCGGGTATTCGCTCCATATCAAATGACAGGTCACATTCAATTTATTCATAACATGTCACTCAATGGTCTGTACAGTGATTTCCTTAAAAAATTATGTTCTCGGGACTTTGAATCGGGCAACACAATATTTTATATACTATTCCTATCTAATTTAGTTGTGATTTCGGCAGCAGAGACCTTGGAATGTGGACATGCAGGTGTAATGTGGTGTGATATTTTGTTCTATGGATGACGACAGGAGATTTATTTATTACTAAAGTGCACGGATTGGGCAGATCTATTGGTAGTTTACCTACCTCTTTCATTCATGCATTTAAGTGTGGGATACAATCCCTTCCTACCAAATATAGGGGTGCGTACCGTCTATTATTTTTATCCTTTATTTCCATCATTCAGTCATATTATGACCTTCTCTCATCCCCTTGCTTCGGACACGTCAGCCCATGAGGCTCACATGATGGCCACGTTGGAGGTGGAATGGAACCATTTGGGCGGCCACATGGGTAAGTTGGGTTGTGGACCCATTAATACTGGCAATAGGAATATGGAGGGTCTGTCTGGCGATCCCTAGGTGGTGTGCATGCAAACCCCAGATCACATGGGAAACATTGTGGGGTTTTCAAAGGCTCGCAGAACGGAAGGAATAAACGTGTAGTTGATATTACCACCCTGATGCCTTTTTTGAGTTTCGGTTAGGATGTATTGATTAATCGTGTTCACAGTCTTTAGAAACAGACTCTTGTGGGTAGATGGCACTTCATTCAGTTAATGGAGGATGACATGTGTTGGTGGGTCAAAACAAAGTGGAAGACCCTCCTGGGATATATGCCCACAGTGGCCATATTGATGGGAGTGGTATAGTTTTCACTTCCTGAGCCAAGAATATTTAGAAAGAATTAAGGGTTTTCCATGGATTCAGGGAAGAGGATTTCTGGCTCTACATCCATGGTATATCAGTTTCAATCCGTTGAAGGAGACACCCAAGAACATACTGATCTGGGTCAAATTTCTTGGATTATTGATTGAATTCTAGGCACGATGGGTATTTATGGATATTGGAAATGCCATTATAAAATTTGTCTACGTTGAACCTCAGTGGTTAGGTACTACAGATAAGCGGATTGCATGGTTCCCGATTGAGAAGGAGTATATGGGAGGTTTCCCAGACCACATTGAGTTGCAGTGGGAAGGTAATCATTTACTCCAACACTTGGACTTTTGGGAGTCCTTTTCTGATGTCTCATTTGCCATTATACTAGCCACCTCATGGCACAATTCCTGCGCAGACTGGGGGGACGTCATTTTCCCATGGAAGATCGTTGCGTGGATCGTCAGTTTTGGTTACGGGAAGGGACATTCTCTCTGCTGGTGACCGAACTATTGGGGTGGTGGCGGACCGAAAGTGCATTCCCACAGGTACTCCCCCTTGTCTTTTCTCACACCTCTCCTCTGATTATACTCTTGATAAACGAAATAATACCTCCCCGATTGAAGCTCCCTCATCTCCCTTGATGACGAATGATATTGGGTCTCCTACTACTAATGACTCAACCTATATTCCCTCGGATATGGCCACTCTACCACCTCGCAAAGGCACTCCCATTACTAGACAGACCCCTATCCCATTGACGACACATGATGCAATATCACTGGACATATTACTTACATTCTTTCCCTCACACCCCCTCTTAGCTCCAATCCTTCCTCGGTGACGGACCCTCACCCCCTATCGCCAACCTCCCCATATCCTCTCCCACAAACTCAGTTGATAGTGATATTTATTTTTTACATAAAAAAAGACACTCGACCTTCGCACCCTCATTGTCCACAAGCCTCACAATTCTTTGTCGCCCTGCATCAGCCCTACCTCAACCAAGAACATCACGATCCGCTGAACGCACCATAGGGATAACCACAATTTTTTAGGCCATCCACGTACCCTCCCTTTCAATCCATCCGACCCACATGAACTCATTGACGTTCTAATTGCTACGTCTTGTCAACCCAAGGGACCTTAGAGGAAATGAGCCCTTTCTGAGGGCATCATGATTTTTTTCCTCTCTATGAATATCTGCAGATTGGGGGCCACGCATAAATTTCTTACCCTCAAAGACATGTTTCACACATCTAACCCCAATATCATACTACTCCAAGAATATATGCACTCGGCTCAACATGTGGTTTCATATTTTAGGAAGATGCTTCCTGAATGGCATATTGCGGCAATAGACTCTATTGGTCTCTCTGGGGGTCTGGTTGCACTATGGAACCCAAGGTGGGTTTTTATGAAGGCTTACTCATGTTTTGGTGGAATTCTTTTATCAGGAAAAATCATAGGTCTCTCAGGGCGCATTCACATTTTCAATATATATGCCCTTTATAGGGTCAGGGCCTATTTTTCGAAGAAATTGGTGGATTCGGGGATCTTGGTACTAGATTCCTTCTTAATGGTAGGGGATCTCAACCTCACTATAGGTTTGGATGAGATAGGGGGAGGGGGAGGGTGCGGTCCCACAGATTGGATCCCATTGCAGACCAACTCAAAGATATCATTGTTGACTTTAATCTCGTGGATATTTTCCTCCTCGTCTTTTTCCCAAATGAGAAAATGGCAAGACAAGGGACATTCATATTGCCAAGCGACTAGAGATATTTTATTACATGAACATCTGATTGAGAGATTGGGGTACATCCATTCAGGGATTATCAACTCTTTTATCTCTGACCACAGGGCCATTATCTTAAAATGGAACATGGATGATCTCAGAATGGGGGTGCCATTTAAATTCAATCAGGTGTGGTTGGAGGACCTGGATTTTGTCACTCTAGTGAAGGATTTCTACACACATTACAAGTCACATGAGATTTCTCCAATGGTGGTAATGCTGGAGAAACTACAGGCCTTCAAGGGGGTGGTTTAAAGATGGGAACGTAACAAGAAATACCAAATGAAAAAGGACCGAAAGGATATCTCAGATGAATTAGATAGACTGAGCCTGCAACTTCAATCAGACAACCCTTCCGAGGTACTGTGGACATCCATCAGATCACTGGAAAAAAAAGACAATCTATCCTACATATCTAGGAGGTAATATGGCGATTAAAGAGTAGGGCACTATGGATTCAGGAGGGGGATCGGAATACAAAATTTTTCCACAAATATGCCAGCCACAGAAGGAAGATTAACACTATCTAGGATATGAAGGACTCAGATGGGAATCTGATTCACACACTACAAGACATTCAAAGGGAGGCAATCAATCATTTTGAAGAGGCATACATGCGCAGGGTGGCAGCCAATCATTTTGAAGAGGCATACAGGCACATGAAGGCAGCCAATCATTTTGAATGGGCATACAGGCACAGGGAGGCAGACTGTACTGAGGACTAGATTTGGGGAGTGGGTTTATACCCCACTATGTTTGATGATGACTCAAATGATGCACTATATAATAGTGTTACGAAGGAATAAATAGTGGAAGTGCTCAAATCTTTCAATAGTGCCAAATGCCCGGGTCTAGACGGATGGACCGTCGAGCTATTTATACATTTTTTTGATGATTTACATGAGGACCTCCTGGCGATGGTGGAAGAATCTCGTCTTCAAGGTTTTATCCACCCGCATATCAAATCAACTTTCATAGCACTCCCCAAGAGGAGGCTCACTGGATCCTTCAAGGATTACCGACCCATCTCTCTGTGCAATCTCATCTATAAGTTAATATCCAAGATTATTTCTAGCAGGATCAAGCATATTCTATCCAAATTCATATCTCCCGAACAATTTGGATTTTTGCAGGATAATCATATACATGATGCAATGGATACTATATAAGAGTGTTTTCATTCTATTCACACAAAAAAGTTGAATGCGACAGTCATGAAGGTGGACTTGCAGAAGGCATATGATTGCCTGGACTGGGGCTATCTGCGGCTGGTTTTACATAAAATTGGCCTACAGCCCAAAAACATTGATTGGATCATGGCATGTGTTTCAAATGTTAGATATGTTGTGATCATCAATGGATATCCCATTAGGTTTTCTTTGGCAGGCCGTGGTCTGAGATAGGGGTGTTTCCTATCTTCATTACTTTTTATCTTAGTTATGGATGGACCTAGCCTGTGTATTTAACAGGACGTGGTGGCAGGATAATTTCGGGCTCTTGCATTGGGTCGTAACATTCAGATATCACACAGTTTTTTTGTAGATGATGTTCTCATTATGGGCATGATTTCTAGATTTTCTTGGTTGGAACTTTATCACATTTTTTTCAGGTTTGGAAACGCCTTGAGACTTTTTATGAATCATCAAAAGTCCATTATTTTATATGGCAAGGGTGATGAGGAGGATATAACATATATCAAGGGTTTATTCGGGGTGGAGGCTGATAGCATGGAGGGTGGTATGAAATATCTGGGTTTTCATATCAAGCCAAATAACTACAGAATTAATGATTGGATGTGGCTGGTGGATCGTTTTTACAATAAGATCTCAGGGTGGGAGTAGAAATGTCTTTCTCTGGATGGGTGACTTACCCTCACTCAGTCAATCACTACACAACCCGCGGTATATTGGGCACATCTCTATTGTCTTCCTATTACTATCATCTCAAAACTCAATAGAATTATGGCTAAGTTCATTTGGTCGGGCTCGGCTTCTGAATGCAAATATCATCTGACTACCATGGCCTCCATTTCTATTCCAAAAAACATGGGTGGTTGGGGGATATTGGACCTAAGGCGTTTTGGATGGGCCTTGCTATTAAAAACCTTGTGGCGAGGCATATTCGGGTTTGGCATCTGGGTAGACATCATAAGGAATAAATGTCTAAAAGGAAAAGACTTTACATTCTGGATGTGCAGGGAGCTCAGTGGTGTTCATACGAGGTCTTCCATATGGCTTAGTCTGAAAAAAATCTAACACCATTTCTTGAGGCGCACTTGCTGGATTTTTGGTACTGGGCACAAGGTTCTGATTGGCCCAGATCATATTATGGGTATGAGACTGGATTTCCACATCTCGGACAGGCTCCTATATTGCATCAATGGCAAGGGATATTTTTTCTAGAACCAAGCCATCAGTCACTGGAATGGAAATGTCCCTATCTGGAAGGGGGCGAGGGAGATGGGCCTCGGGGGTCTAGAGGCATTGGAATGGGATCATATCAGATGTGATGAGGTTGACTGGTATTTGTAAGGGGGAGGAGGGGGATTATATCATATGGCTTAGGAAGATGAAGAGCGGTAATGTTTCAGTGGAAGACTGATACAAATCCATTTTCTATGTCGACCATAATATATTCGAGGTATGTTGGTTTTACAAGTTTTTCAAAACTAAGTTGTCTATCAAAATCATCTTATTTCTTTGGCTTGTCTGGAAAAACAAGGATTTGACTTGAGATAATCTTCAGAAGAGAAATTGGCAGGGGTCTAGTATATGTGTTTTATGCAGGAAGGAGGCGGAAGATAATGTACATATATTTCTCAAATGCCCCATCTGACTGGAGATCAAGACAAAGATTGTTGGTCGAATCAATTTCCCTTTAATTTCTTTTGATAAAATCTCAGACTATCTAACTTTGTGGAGTCAAAACCCCCCGAGTGACGATACATTCCCCTATCATCCTTTTGGGAAATCTGGAGTTGTCGGAATCACATTATATTTGAGGGTGCGAAGGGAGAGAGATCATGCGTGATTGAAAGTATTATGGGCCAGTATTCTACTATGTTGAACACCACCAATAGACCCATTCAACCTACTATCTCGAAGACAGGCCCAGGGATAACATATCCAGCTGGGTTTTCTGATGGTGCCGTACAAGGAACAAGAATTCACTGGGGCGCTGGCAGTGGCACTAATACGAAGGCGAAGGAAATGGCTTTGTTGGGGCTACTATGGTTGACATCATTCCTGAGCATTCTCTCCATTCATACATATGGGGATTCACAGGCCATCATTAATCATGTTCGAGGTAACATGTATATCAGGCAACCACATCTTGAGGGCTGGCTCAGACAAATCATGACCCTCTGGAGGTCTACAAGACATGCTTCCATACAACATATTTGAAGAGATTTCAATCAAAATGCAGATAAGATGTATAAAATGAGTTTACTGGCTCCGTTGGATGGTATGTATATAGAGATTCGGATTGCAGGTTCCATACTAGACGCTGGTGTTTTCCCTTTCCCTAGATAGTTTTTTCTTGGATGATGCAGTACTATAATTTCCTCATGTTTTTCTGTAGGCAATCCATGTCCGTCAGCAGACTATATGTTTTGTGGATCAAGATGTTTTTTTATAGATGGATCTAGGTATTTTGTTTTTCTTTCCCTATTTTAGATATTTGCCCGGAGTCATATAAGAGTATAAGGGTTTATACTAGACCTTTATATATGGTTATCACTTACATACACTGTTTTAAATCAATGATATGTACTCTGTATTTTTTATTAATATAAAAATCAGTATTTTTTTTCTTATTGGAAAAAAATAGTGAAAAGACCCACAACTAATTTTCTTCGTAAAAAAGGTGGTCTGTGTTATCACTGAAAATTCTGATGCCAAAATAGCTCACACTAGCTTGAGGACAAAGTGTTTTGCAGCACATAAATCCTTTTGGCAGTTTCGCAGCGCAGCATGTTTTAGGTGATTTCGTAGCGCATAATTCATATTTTGCACTGGCTGCGCTACGAAATTGGGGATTTGTTCGAATCCATAGTCATTCTTTCCCAGCTGTCATGTTTATCAAAATCCATTGGGTTTGCATCAACAGTTGTCAGTTTATAAGGTTTTTTAGTACCCCAGCAGATGGTGTTTCATTGGGTTTATCTGGAGCACTCTTTCCTTGGAAGAAGCCTTCTGTGGTAATCAGTGGATAAACAAGGGATCAGACTGTGGATATCACATCATTTATTTTGGCACTGTTGCAAGTGCAAGGGAAGCTCTCATGTCAGAGGTTAGAACAGGGGTTCCTTTAAAGGTTTCCTGCAAAGACTTGCATGTGAAGAAAAGAATTGGAAGTGGAAGCTTTGGTGAAGTCAAAGAGATTATCTGGATGGGAGAGAATTTTGCAATGATGCATATGTTTACCAATGTGGAAATATTTCTGCATGAGGTCTCTGCAATGTCTAAGCTTCTGCACCCAAATCTTTTGCAGGCATTAAGCTCGTTTGTAGATAAAGACAGAAGTGAGTGCTGTCTGGTGACAGAATTGATGCATAAGGATCTTCGTAGCTTCATCAACGAGAATTCTTCTCCTCGCAAGAGAATCCCATTTTCACTTCCAAGGGCAATAGATATTATGCTTCAAATAGCCAGAGGACTGGAGTATTTGTATTCCCATGGTATTTTGATATGAATTACCTTTGTGAAGTTTTCCTTGAAAATTGGTGCCTCTGCATAGTTTCAAGGCAGATGAGAAGGACATTTCAAGATAAAAAAGCTCAAGACAGTCGAATTTGGCATGTAAGCTGTGTTTTTGAAATTACACAGCAGTTTCGTAGCGCGCTACGAAACTGCTGTAGGTGATGTTTTTTACAGGCATATTTCTCTGTTTTAAGTAGTCAACTTCCAGGAGGTATTTAGAGCAGCTGAAAGAATATTTTCGAAAATTGAAAGAGGTTTTTATTCCTAACATACTGAACTAGAAAAACCTCTTTCAGTTTCTTCAAATTGATTATGAGCTAGGAGAAACGAGTGAATAAAAGTTGCACTACGAAACTGCTGTTTTTAATTTCCTGTTTTACACATCTTCTTCAAGGATCGATTCTGGGCAGCTGGAGTAGTTTTTCAAAAAACCAAAGGAGGTTTTTGTTCAGCATGGATTGTTTCACAAAAGCCTCCTTCAGTTTTTCCAAATACGTTTTCTGCGAGAAGTTATGAGCTCTGTCCCAAGACCTATTTTTCAGCCAGAACAGAAGCTTATATTTCATGTCATCTTCACTTACCATTATATCGCCAATGTAAGAAAAAGGAGGTGAGATACATCAGAAAAATGAACATGCGTTTAAGAGCTGAAAACAAAGCTTTAAGGAGAGAGGTTGCAGATTTAAAAGCACAGCTAGGTTAACTGGCTGCTTATGGATGGTGAGAAAGGTCATGTTCTAAGTTTTGTAAAATTTTGCTTAGTTCCTTATTTTGAAGGCATGTAGACCCTGCTATACATATCCAAGGTAAAAAGGAGTTTTGCAATCAGGTGGCAGAGCAGTAAAAATATCAATAGAAATGGAAATTGTTTAAAACAGTTTCGCAGTTTCGTAGCGCGCTACGAAATTGCGAAACTGCTGTAGGTGTTGTTTTTAAAACGCAGGCAAACAGTTTGAAAGAAGAATCAGAAATTTGCAAAGGGAAAACCTCAGTGACATGAAAGGGATCAAAGGAAGCTGCTACAACCATTCAACATATGCCAGGTGTACCTTTTTGTAAAGGTGAAATATTTTGTCTTAAGTTAAAGCTTTGATAAAGGTACTTTATTACCGGTTGTTAGGGTTTTGGAAGGAGATGTATACGAAGAATTTTGGCTTATACACCTGTTCAATCAACAAAGCTTCCAGCACATTTGGGAATATGGTGATGCTCGTTATTTTTGGGGTATTAAAGAGCTGGGAACATGCTGCTTAATTTTTGAAGAATGGTGGGAGACAAGGACCGGAAAAACAGGGGTTTTATCCTTATGATTAATGAACCATCAGCGCATTCAGTATCCAAAGCTAGCTTGTTCATTGCATCTTTCTCTCAGCTATCTCGGCCAAGCTTTAAGGAGACAGGTGTCAAGGATCAAGAAAGAATCATGCTACGAGGAGAACAGAATCAGAGTTTTAGTTTAGTTAGGACTCTTTGTAATTACAGCTCAGCACTTAATGTATTTAATGAGTTAGTTAAATGGTAGATAGGGGTAATTAGTAGCAGTCATCGAGCTCCCCTCATGCTGGAGGAGGAAGCTCAAATTAGTTAAGGGTGTATCTCTATATATAGATCAAACTTTGATGTAATGGGGGTTGGATGTTTTTGAAAAACAGAGTTTATTTTGCTTATGTAAGAACTTGTTTTCAGTAATACAAATGACTGCTTTTTCTTCTCAGGATTCATACATTGTTTCAGATGCTCAAGATATATGTGTTTGGTTTTATCCTTTATGTTTTACAGCTTTATAGATACACAATCACTCAGAATTCACTCTGCTGCTCTGATTTCCTGTGTGTATTTGTAAGTTGAGGTTTATTTGAGAGGTGTCTTGAGTATTTAAACATTACATGCCCTGACTTCCATGAATGAGTGGTTTTATAGTTTGCTGAAATGATGATTAACTCCATGAGCCCAATGGAAATCTTTGTAAGGTCTGTCCAGCCAATTCATATGTTAAATTTACTTTGCAAGAGTTAGCCATCTCATCAATATTTAAAATCAGTAACCCCTTTGAGAGAGCCCTCTCAGGCTAAGGAGGCTAAGCCTTAGTCAAAAGTCTGGTTTGAAATAGTTACACAGAGTCTGACTGATTAGCAGCCTTCAGTGCTTGATTTCGTGATAACAGTCTGCATGGCAGATTACTTGCTCCCAGGCAGGTTTGGCAATGCACAATCTTAATAAATTAATCCTATAATAAAATAAAATTTGGTCGGTTGTTGGTTTTGAAGTGTCATTTTTCAGATTTAGGATTAAATAAAATTTAGCTCGTCGTTACTTGTAGTGTAAGCTCTTATATTTTGTTTATATTTTGTTTGGGAATTGTTTTTTATGACATAACTATTCATGTGAGTTAAGTATATGTTTACTGAATATTTATAATGTAAAATAAAATAGTAAGAGTAATTTTTTAAAATGATATAAATATTTATAATTTAGAATAAATCAATTCTAATACATTTTATATTTTATAATAATAATGTTTTTATAATTAAGCATTATTGCTATCATAAAAACATAAAGGTTTTGCAGTTTTTGCTATTAAAGTAGGGAAATGATGTGCATAATATCTATGCACACTTGCTCTCTTGAATAAAAGACATCGCTTCCTCTTTATAAGTTTATAAATATAATATATATAATGTTCCTATTTACATAGTTTTGTGACTGTAAACAGCGAACTTGCGTTAGTGGCCACTGCATACTTGCTCCCTTGAGTTAATAGATGCTTTGTTGATGTTATGATTTAGAAGACATCGGTTTTTACATTGACATAACATGAGTTTACCTTTATGGTTTTTTTGAGATGGTTGATTAAATTAATGATATAGTTTAGTCTTCCATGTCTATTTGCATTGGAGGTTGCAATTAATAAACTAAATGTAAGAAGTATTTAGGTTTCTGTGCCACTATCCGAAAATAAAAGATTGTATTTGCTCTAGAAAGCCGATGACCCTTTAATTTCAGCTATCATAAAAGAATATGCCATTATGGAAGATAAGTTTATTGAACTCATTTCTCAAATAATATATCAAACCTATTAGGCGAAGGTGTCCTATCGGAAGTTGATCATGACGATTAATTTAATTTTTTAATTTGAAATTGTAATTTTTTTTTAATATGATTATATTTTTATTAACTAAATATTCAAATCATATTTAATTTTATGATGATTTTTATTTTTATTTAATATTTCAAGTAATTAACACGGGTTTACCTTTCTTCTTTTGTAACCATAAATAAATGAAGTTTCAATTTTGAAATTTAAAAATGTTCTAATATTGAAATCTTAAAAATATTGATTTCCATTGTTAAATATTTTTGTTTGGGATATATTTTATAAACAAATAAATTTTATTTAAAAATATTTAAAATAAATAAATTTTATTAAATTAATAAAAAAACTCAATTTAATTTAATTGATAAATATTTTGAAATAAATTTTTATTATATAATAAAATTTAGTTAAATTTTGAGTATTATAATTTATTATTATATATTATTTGGGTTTATTTTTAGAATAAAATATTTCAATTAGAATATTTTAATTTCATATTTAAAATAAATAAACTCTATATAATATTCCCTTGGGTTTACAATATCAATCTCTCAGATTAATTTATCTAAGGGTTCAACCATGGTCGAGCATGGTCCAACGTCATATTGTGACATATATTGTATCAATATGAAAAGTGACATGGTCAACCATGTTTATTTAAGGGTTCATAATATTTATCTTAGGGTTTATATAGCTTTCCTTTATATTATTCCCTTGGGTTTATAATAATAATAATAATAATAATAATATCCATTTTTAAGGTCACGGCCAGGCCAGACACCAAATTGGTGTATGAGACCCCCTTATTTGTGGGACAAGGGACCCACCTCCTCGCAACGATTTGACTGCTAAGTCTACGAAGGCATAAATACTCTACCACCCTTTGGTTTTGAACCTGTGACCTCTTAGGATGAAACACATGCTCTTAACCATTAGGCCCACTCAAACTGTATAATCACTTGGGTTCTTAGTTTTAATCCCTTGGGTTTATAATATCAAGCATGGTCAATCATGGTAAACCATGGTGCAACGTCACATTGTGACAAAGATTGTGTCAATATGAAAATCAACCATGGTCAATCATGGTCCAACGTCGCATTGTGACAAAAAATTGTCTCGATATGAAAATCAATCATGGTCAACCATGCTTAAACGTCTCAATGTGACAAGGATTGTCTCAATATGAAAGTCAACCATGGTTAACCATGGTAAACCAGGTTTATTTCAAGGTTTATAATATTTATCTTAGGGTTTGTATATCTTGGATTTATAATATTAATCCCTTGGGTTCAATATTATTCCATTGGTTTCATAATTCCTTAGCATTTTAGTATTAATTGATATGTTGGGCTTATACTATCAATCATAGTCAAATTCTTCCAAAATGTGCGCCAAAAGTGCCCTGTAAAATTCGCATCCTTGTCAGAGAGAATGGACTTAGGTAGACCATGTAGCCTAACAATCTCTGTAGAGAACATTTGGGCCACGTTAGTGGCATCGCTGGTTTTTCTGCAAGGGACGAAATGTGCCATCTTCGAAAACCGGTCTACTACTACCATCACCCAATCATAACCCCGTTGTGTCCTCGGTAGACCCAAGATGAAGTCCAAGCTGACTGAGTCCCACGATCTACTTGGAATGGGCAATGGTGTGTAGAGTCCCGTATTTTCACTGTGTCCTTTTGCCAACTAACACACTTTACATCTGGTTACAAATCTCTGCACATCCCTTTGCATTTTTGGCCAATAATAAAAATGGCTGAGCTGCTCTAATGTTTTGTCTAAGCCAAAATGTCCGGCTAAACCTCCACTATGCTTCTCCCGAATGATATTCTCTCTCATCGAGTAATCGGGGATGCATAACTATCCCCCTCTAAACAACAACTTCTCCTGCAAATTATAGTCCAACCACGAACTATTGTTTCTCACCAAAGGATTCTGACAGGCTTCATAAGCCTCTTTGAAATTCGTGTTAGTCTGATACAAGTATTTCAAATGCTCAAAGCCCAACACTTGATCATACTCTCCTACAAGAGTAAAGATCTTCTGTTCAATGCATCCGCCACCTTGTTGGCTGGCTCGCTGATGTGTTTCAACACAAAGGTGAAACTCTACAAATACTAAACCCACTTAGCATGCTTGTGATTTAGCTTGTGCTATTGCATCACATATTGCAGTGCAGAATTATCCGAGAATAAAATGAACTCATTCCCTAGCAGATAGTGTCTCCAATGCTTCAGTGCTTGGATGACAGGATAGAATTCCTTGTCGTAGGATGAATACTTTTGCCTGCTTTCATTAAAATTCTCGGTGAAAAATGCAACAGGTTTGTCTTCTTGGCTAAGTACAGCTCCAATGGCTGTACCGCTTGCATCACAGCGAACCTAAAAAAGCTTTTTAAAATCTGGTGATCTCAGGATCAGCCTCTCTGTGATCTTCTTCTTCAGTAGCTGAAAACTCCTTTCTGTTTCCTTGGTCCAATGAAAAGGTTGACTTTCCTTCTTTATAGTGTCCAACATAGGTGCACAGATTTCACTAAAATTTCTTATAAATTTTCAGTAAAAACTTGCCATCCCATGAAAACTACGTACCTCAAATATACTTTTTGGGGATGGCCAGTGGACAATTGCTGCAATCTTCTCTGGGTCCAGCTTCAACCCGTTTTCTGCAATCACGAAACCCAGATAAACCAATTCTTTTTGCAGAAAAGTGCATTCTTTTAGATTTATCAACAACTTATTCTACTGCAATTTTTCCAACACACTTCGAACATGTCGAAAGTGTTCCTCTCTCGTCTTGCTGAAAATTAATATATCATCGAGGTACACTATTACAAACTTTCTAATGAATTCTTTCAACATTTCGTTCATGAGTTGAATAAAAGTACTGGGTGCATTACTCAGTCCGAATGGCATTACCAGCCACTCATACAGTCCTTCATTGGTTTTGAAGGCTGTCTTCCACTCATCCCCTTTCCGGATTCAAATATGATGATACCCACTCTTTAAATAAATCTTTGAAAAATATGTTGCCCCGCTCAGGCAGTCCATCATATCATCCATCCGTTGTAGTGGAAATTTGTAGCGGATGGTAATCTTTTTGATGGCCCTCGAATCTGTGCACCTTCGCCATTCTCCTCCTTTCATGGAGCGAGAACTATTGGAACCGCGTAGGGGCTCAAACTCTCCCTTATCAGCCCTTTATCTAGCAATTCCTGCACCTGTTTTCTGATCTCTTAATTTTCTTTGGGGCTCATCCGATACATTGCCTTATTCGGTAGACTTTCTCCAGGTATAAAGTCAATATGATGACTTATACCTCTCTTAGGAGGCAATTTATCTTGTAAGTCATCCACTACTATATCGATGAATTCCTGCAACACTTGCTGAATTTCCGCAGGAAAATCTGACACATCTTTGTGTAGCAGCACCGTCTTCACTCTTCTTACAACAACATAGCTTACTTCACTGTCTTCAATCTGTTTCAAAAACTGTTTTCTGCCCATTAGTAAAACTCTTGTCCCGCTTGTTTTCATCGTCTCTTCTTCCTTGATGGGCACTAGCATGTGCTTGATCCCATCTTTGACAAACTTATAAAAGTTTGTCTTCCCGTCATGTACTACATTCCTGTCATACTGCCATGGCCTGCCTAGCAGTATGTGACATACATCCATCGGAATTATATCACAAATAACCTTATCCTTATATCTGCCAATATGGAACTCAACTTCACATTGCTCATCCAACAACAACTGATGGCCTTTTTGCAGCCATGATACCTTGTAAGGAGAGGGGTGCTTCAACCGTTTCAACCCCAACTTCTCCACCATCTCCATGGAAACCAGATTATCTATGCTCCCACTAGCGATAATCATCTTACAACATTTCCCATGTGACTTACAAACTATCCAGAACAATGCTTTCCTTTGAGTTTGTTCAGCTATTTCTTTGGATGGTTTCAGCAACACTTTGTTCCAAACTAAGGATTCCCTTGTTTCTGGCAAAGGGAGGTGCCTCTGCTTCCTCTGGCTGTGTGACATACGCACCCCTCTATCCAGCTTCTTCCGCCTCCGGACACTCAAAAGATTTGTGCCCCCACTTATGGCACCTGTAGCATTGATAACTAGCTCCTCTACCTCGGCCATTTCCTCTTCCTCGCTAATATGGCCTGCCACTTCTCGTGTTGTCACCTTTTTATGTTGTCCCAGAAGTTTAGGAACTGCTGCCTTCTTCACTTTTGCTGGCAGTTCACCCTCTACCATAAGACTATCCTCTTCCTCTGCTGGTTCCCCATCCTCTCCTAGCATTTTGTTTTCTGGTGATCTTCTCCTCCATTTTCATAGCACTCTGATATGCTTCTTCTATGTTTTTAGGGGAAAGAATGTTGATTTCATTTGATATTTCTAATCTCAAACCATTTACATACCTTGCTGTTTTCTTCGGGGTGTCCTCTGTATAACTAGATCTTAAATTTACCTGGTAGAATTCTTCAGTGTACTCTCTTACTGTCATCCCTTTCTGTTTCAAATTCTGCACTTGCCGATGCAGTGCAATCTAGTAATCCTTGGGTAGAAATCTGCCTTTCAACTTGGCCACCATCCTTGACCATTTCTTTATTGGCAACTTGTTCATCCTCCTTCTCTCTACTTGGACACTGTCCCACCATAGGGCTGCATGTCCCTTCAGCTTTGTTGCAGCGAACTTAACTTTCTGATCTTCACTGACCTCTTCACACTCAAAATATTTATCCAGTTTGCTGATCCAGTCCAACAGAACCTCTGTGGACAAGCTGCCATCATAATTTGGGATTTCTGGTTTAGGCTTGCTACTCACCAATAGGACCGACCTCAACAATCTCATTTTCGACCCTTCTTCATCTGATCCATCTATTGTCACTACAGCTTCTTCGTCACTATCATCTCCTACCTCTGGATCCCTTCTCCTTCCTACTTCAACTGCCTCCAAATGGGCAGTGAGGATCCTGATTTCCTCACGCAATCCTTCATTTGCTGCTCTCCAAGCACCTCTTCCACGTCCTTGTCTTCCAAATTCCATCTCTCGAAAAAACTCTAAATCCTGCTCTGATACCACTATGATGGGACCAGCCTGCAATTCCACAATATAATATTTAACAATAATATAGTAGTGTGCTAATCCACAATTAAATGATTAAGAAATGATTTGGGACTTAACACTTGTGATTAGGTGTTAATCATAGGATGGTTCTAGTTATTCATTGGATGGCATTTATGCTGGACTTTAATGATGTTGTGTTGGCGGTACTTGCCTCGGTTACTGTTTCCCGCTCTTGGTTTACGCCAAAACCTTGCATTCTATGTCATTTCTTCATTTTGCATTTGTATTTTCGCTGCGCTGAGGGTTTGGACTGGAAGTGAGGGTTTGTGCTGCGAATGTATGGAGTTGAGCAACAGGCTCTGCGTGCACCCAGCTATGGGTTGTGCTGCTTGTTGGTGTGGCACCTTCGTTTGTTCTGGTGATTTCGTTGCTCGGTCTCTTGGGCACAGTATGAAGGTTCTTCTCATCTGTGTAAGAGAGTTACTACTGTCTTTGCCTATTTGGTTAATAAACTTGTCCCTGCTCCACTATTTTCATTTCATTGTAGTTCTTCTGGTTACTACTTTTGGTTAATGGGTTACCCGTGTTGCGCTCTACAGGTCACAGTCGCGGTGGCCTCGTCCTCAGCTTCGCAGCTCTATTCAGGTAAGCTGTCTCTCCATGATTCGTTTCCCTTCTTCGTTTTCCTCCAATTCTAATGAGGACTGCTCCTTGGTCTCAGGGTGTCACCATTGGCTGTGGCTCAGTGGGATTCCATTCTTCAACTAATCTCTAGGTAAAACAATTTGTTTACTGTGCATTCAGTTTCTCACTGCTTCTTGTCTTTTACTCTGTTGGCATTTGGCTAACAATGCTGTCTTGTTTTGCTTGCGCAGGTGGGAGTTCGTTCTCTGGCGTGGTTGATGAAATTGCTTCGGCTTTGTTCTGGTAGGCTCTGCTACTATTATCAATTTGTCTTTGTTAGTTGGTCTCTATCAATTTGCTGGGCAGAGTCCCAGTTCTCGTCCACTCGAGTTTCTCTGTTGTCGCTATGCGACCTGGCTCAGTCTTGTACAAAACCCTCATTTGTATTCTGGCAGTTTTGTGACTTTAAACCACCTTTTGGATGGTGGCTGACCAAACCCTCACCCTTAGGGTTCTGCTGGTTCGTATTGTTCTTCCGTCGTTTGAATGGATATCCCTGGACTGTTATATGTATACAAATATTTTTTGTTGGCAATGAAAAGAATTAACAGAGAATTTGATTATATTTCGATTACCTCGGTCCTGGGATTGTTGCTCAGCATTTGCATTCTCATTCTTTTTGAACTGCTTGTAATGTGGTTGGATTTCGTTGTGGAACTCCATTTGTTTGCTGCCAGTCTTCGTACTGGAAATACTCGTCCAATTTCTCTGTCCGCTTTCTATTCTTTAGAAAAGAAAATAAATGAAATGGGTAGGAACGCATAGTATTTGCTTAGTTTTTCTTACTTAATGATTAAGGGAAAAGTAAATGAATATTACAACGAACTGTAACAGATGGACTCAAATGTTTCAGATGAAAGAAATTATTCTCTGTATTGTATTTCTGTTCTCATGTACTGAACCCCTCCATGATTGTATTACATTGATTTTTATATTGTGCTTGAACAGTTACTCAAACTGTTCTCGGTTACCATACAGTTACCCTTTGTAGTTACATAGTCGATAATCTTATTGGGTTTTCTTGTATTGTAGGAGTTACAATATTATAATTTTTGTTTATGAACAAACACCTGTAAGATGGACTAAGAAAATGACAAAACAATGTAACTGTTATGACACTACCCTAATTGTACTGTTCCTAATGTTTCTTAACTAATTAATAATAAAACAAACTAATTCCTAGACACTGTTTTATTCATTAAACGTAAATGAAACTAAAAGTTTTTGAACCTGTCCTTCTTGGTTGAGACCAACACCCAGTCATGATGCCCTTAGTTGGATGCTCCTACATCAAATGTCTAAATATGAAAATCAACCATGGTCAAACATGTGTTATTTTAGTGTTTATAATATTTATCTCAGGGTTTATATACCTTGGGTTTATAAGATTAGGCCCTTGGATTTAATATTATTGCCTTGGGTTCATAATCCCTTGGGTTTATAATATCAATCCCTTGGGTTTATTATTTCCTTATCTTTATATTATCGACCATGGTCAAATGTTGGATTGTGACAAATATTGTCTCAATATGAAAATCATCCATGGTCAACCATGGTCCAATGTCACATTGTGACAAATATTGTCTCGATATGAAAATCAATCATGGTTAAGCATGGTCCAACATTGCATTGTGACAATGATTGTCTCAATATTGAAATCAACCATGGACAACCATGTTTATTTTAGGGTTTATATACTTTGGGTTTATAATTTTGATCCCTTGGGTTTACAATATCAATATTTTGATTTTATTAATCTAAGAGTTCATATTCCTAGGGTATAATATTGTTCACTTAGGTTTATAATCCCAACCAATCATAGTCAACCATGATCAAATGTTGCAATGTGACAAGTATTGTCTCAATATGAGAATCAACCATGGTCCAACATGTTCCAACATAGCATTGTGACAATAAATGTCTCAATATGAAAGTAAAACATGGGCAACCGTGCTAGGATATACCTCAATTCAATTATTTGCATACTCGAAACATCAATTTGTGCATGACATAATGCTTTGGCCTTTAAGAGTGCGATTTTTTTTTTTCCAAAAACCATTTGTTGAAAACTATAGCAAAAAGTAATTGCGATGGCCAACAATGGCTTTCTCATATTAGTTTAATGGCCTTATAGTGTAGAGATAGGGTTCACTTCTCGAATATTACTGGCTTATTTTTATCAAAAGAAAGAAAATATTAATTTAATAATAATGTTCATGTAATAATTAGTTTTTTTTAATTATTGTTAAGTTTTAAATTAGTTTCCACAACTTTTATTTTTAAGAGTAGATGTGAGAAAAGGAGGTATGTATGCAGGTATACATAGAAAATGTATTATAAAAAATAAAGAAAAGGAGGTACATAAATATTAAAATGAATGTAAGTAGAATACTAAGAATGCTGGTAAGTAGAAGGGTTAAAATTGGGATAAATTATATTTTTAATTTATAAACATATAAAATAATAATGATAAAATGTAGGAAAAATATTTATAATTATAAATATAAGTTTATTAAAAGTAGGAAACTTTGGATATATATTATTTAAGATAGAGATTTATACTTAATAACAAATGAAAAAGTAAAAGAAAATCTGTGTTTTTCCATTATTTGAAATTCATTTTTGAATGTATTAATGGATTCAACGTCTTCAAAAACTTAGAGGACTCCTATGTTTTGCAGATTACATAGATTAAACTCACAATACTCATAAATCCTTATTGGATTTTAGACAAATCGTACAAGAAAATATGCTTGAAAAATATCCAAAACATTGAATAATTAAGCTAAATTAAGAAAAAATGTATACATGATAATTTTGATAAAACTTATGAAAAATCGAAAGAACCACATGTACAAGTTTATGAGAATATGATTCCTGAGATGAAAGAGGTGAATATAGAACACATATACAAGTTTATGTGAATATACAACACATTCTTAGTTATTCCTGAGCAAATGTTTTCATCTTTGGTCTACATTATGTGCCAAGTCAATTAATTAGATCTTCTTTGGATTCTAGGTAAGACTTCTAATGGAATTTATTTGAATCTATTTCTTTTTCTTATTTTTTATTCAAATTTGGTTTAAAATTGAAATAATAAAAACAAAATTATACCCTAAACATAGACACCATATTAAGTTGTAGTAGACTTGGTTTCCATGATCCCTAGTGAGAACCCAACCCTTCCATCACCGAACTGCAACTTAGAACAACCAAAACTCAACAAAGAACAAAGAGATCCCAATGCTAAAATTGACGCATCCTCACTACTTTGAGGACATTCACACAAAATTTCCAAAACATGAGAGAGTCCTCATTATTGTCTCTTGTAAGTTCTCTAAATTAAATTGTATTGTCCATTTCTAATGCCAAAGACTTATTAACTAATATTTTCAATTACGGGGATATGATTTATGAATACTATAGAATTGGTCTAAATAAAAACCATATTAAAGACCTAAACATTACCAAACAAGATTTGTTGTCATTTTTTACCGAACAAATAAACACTCATCTTTTTTTAGTCAATAAAGAATGGATTTGTATGGATTAGTGAACCTACTTGTCATTTCAATATTATTGGATAGATAGGGGTCCATGGTTTTTGATCAAAATCCTTGTAATAATGTTGAGGTATATATATATCTATTTCTTGAGGATATTATGGGTAGACTTTGGGCTATGAAATCCATCTTAGCTACTTAGTGATGGGAGAATTATAGGGGGTTGGTCGTAGGTCTCCACATGATCAAAATATACTAGTTGCAAGCTAGCATTAGGTCCTCATCCACCTAGATGATGGCCTAATATCCCCTGACTAGCATTGTTCAATAGTGGATTGCATTATTGAAACTAAGATAGAAATAACTAGCTTGACTAGCACCGTAGTGTAGAATGGCACCCTTTTAACATCATTTTGCTAGGAGTCACCAACACGAGGTGTCGGTAGAGGGGTTGGACCATCAGATTCTACACCAATGTTCAATTAGGAGACACCACATGGAAGGTCATGTGAGTCTCAGAGATGTGCCAATTGTGGACATACTTGCTATGCCCTGTTAGATGCCAATAAATAACATTCTTTTAAGGTGGAGGTTATTATCTTGATCATCTTTGCATTCTTCATTATATATATTTGTGTGTGTTTGTTTCTCTATTTGTTCTATATCTATCTAATTATTTGTTGTTTGAAATTGCTATGCTCTAAGAGCACTCCCCCACTATGGTTGATGCATTAGTGTACCACTCATACTACAACAGAATCTATTTTTTTATTTGGTGTACCACACATTCAGATATAGTGAATTAAAATAATCCCTCCTTGTAAAAAATTTCATATGTTGTTAGATTAGATTATAGATTCTTGTAATTTGAGTATAACTATATATTTTATTTAACATTTTTACATATTTTGATGACACTAGGAAAGAATCCATACCCACATGGGATTAGCATATAATCCCCTTTAACGTCATGTTTCAACCTAATCCTCAATCACGATCATCATAAGAATGGCCGCCGCCACTTGGACAGTGATATGGAACAGAATGGTCATGGTTATAACGATCTTTAGCACTACGGCTTCCCCCGTCCCGACTGCATCCTCCATACCGATCACCACCCTTACTATCAGAACCATATTTATTACTCCTACTACCACCTCGATAACGATCACTTCTGCTTCCATATCTATCACCTCCACCTCCCCGATATCCATCTCCATTAGGGCATTCCCTGGCAAAATGACCATGCTAACCACATTTAAAGCACTCTAAATTGCAACCACCACTATATCCTCTTCCACCTCCACCACCATAGCCACGGTCACGACGATGACCACGATCTTCCTCATCACTCTTTGGCCGAGCTTTGTCAACAGTTATAGAATGACCATCAAGACTCATCCCATGCATGGAATCTATGGCATCTTCCATGATCTTCTTGTCATCAAATGTTACAAACACAAAACCCCGAGAAAGACCAGTATCCCTGTCAACGACAACCTAAAAGTATATTGCATATCAGTTCAGAACATGTGCGGTAATAATAATGCTTATGCACGTATAACATTAATTATAGTAGTATTTCAATCGTAAATTAGAAGCCATGTATGTTAAAGACAGATGGACAAAGAAAGTTACCATAGTAAGTAGTTAGAAAGATGTGACGATGATAAAACGCATATCAGGCTGTCGAGATAGGAGTACAAATACAAGAATCCAGACACCCTAATCTGCTACTTATCTACAGAAATGAATCTAAATCCTCAGGCCGTGTCACCTAAGCCAAAGGTAGAAAGGGTCTTATTTGAAAGAGAGTTTTACGACCAAAAAAATACAAAAACGCCCTACATTTTCAACATACAATAAAGCTAGGCATTCGCTTTGCAATTTTCCTTTCAATAAATAAAAGCAAATTTTATTGGGAGCACACCAAACAGAATTCAAGTGACATGTGGAGGGGAAAATAAGCTTACCTTTGCCTTAGTGAGTTGACCAAACTTGTGAAAAGCATCTTCCAAAGTCCTACCAGAGGTGCTCCACGACAAGCCTCTAAAGAAGCAGCCATATTCCAAAGCATCAGACTTAGCTCAAATTTCTACAGAAACCCTAATCTACAATTAAGAGAGGAAAGAGTTTTCAGAAAGATTTAATATGCTTAACCAACTAGTGAAAGTGCATCAACATTAAAAATGAACCGAACAAACATATTTTGACAAAAAAAGGACAGAAAAAGGAAAATTCTCAAAACATAAAACAAAAGATAAAACTAAGCTTTATTGGGAGCTACTGTCATCTCACGAGAGCATTAAGAGAACAAATTTGAGATAAATATGGCAACATCTCACCAAACTCACTATTTTCTTCTCAGTTAAACTACGTTGGCCAAGCTCATCTAGGGTTACAAAAAATGAATACACAAGAGATGGAGGATGCAACAAAAACTACATGATCACCATTGCAGAGCCTTTAAAGCTCAAAACTATCTGCCTTGAAGATTTCAATCAAAGAAAAAAATGATAAGTAAGACCTACAGTTGAAAATAATTAATATTATTTTGTATTAATGGAGAAATGGTTATACAAGTTGTAACGTATCTCCTTAGTTTAGGATTTGTTCCTAGAGTTTAGGAGTTTGGTTGCAACTTCCTGAGTTCTAGTGATGTACTTAATGATGTAATTGCTCATTTTGATGTAAGTAGAGTGTACGGAGAGAGTTCTCTTTGTATGAGTGCAGTCTCCAGGTGCAGTACTCACCTATGAGCTGTAACTCCTCCTTTTTAATTCAAATCTGATTTTTATCTTGGTATCGGAGCTCAGAGTAGGGATAGCCTTAATTTTTTTTAGGATGCATCATTGATTACAAAACTGTAGTGGCGGCATTTGTAGAATCAGGTGGACTGCAGTAACACCTGAAGACAGGTCTCAGATGACTGATCATCTCTGAGCGCAAGAAAGTGTTGGCGCAGTTTCGTCGCGAACAGTCGCGCCATTTTTGTGCGGAAGGAAGAGCTGGCGCGAATTTTTTAGGAACAGACACGACAATTGGTGTGGTTTTGAGGGTGATAAGCACGCCAGTGCGCCAGAAAGTACAATTGACACGGAAAATCAAGGATTAATCGCGCCAACCTCTTTCTCTTTGAAAAATCAGCAATTTTTGCAGATCGAAGTTGCCCGGTGGTGGCACTTTGAATTTCCGGCTCTGTTCGGTGGCAGCAAAGCGGAGTAGCTCGGTGGTGGCATATTGGAGTCCCTGATCTACTCAGTGGTAGCAGATCAAACTTGCCCGGTGGTGGCGGATTGGAGTTCTGGATCTGTTCGGTGGCAGCAGATCGAACTTGCCCTCTGGTGGCATATTGGAGTTCCTGATCTATTTGGTGGCAGCAGATCAGTTTTGCTCGATGGTGGCGCGTTGGAGTTCTGAATCTGTTCGGTGGCAGTAGATCGGACTTGCCCGGTGGTGGCTCACTGAAGATAAAAATTATTTTTTTTTCCAGCAAAAACAGAGGTTCGGATCTGGTATGTGGTGATTTTTTTTATTATCCTGAAAGTGTTCAGTTCGATAGACTTATTCATCAGAGGATCAGAAATTTTATCAATCTAATATGAATAACAGTCTAGAATCATATCTCCATGAGTCTGGCAAACTCGATGGATCGAATTTCAACAACTGGAAATTCAAGATGCAGACTTTACTTGAAAGTGAAAATGCGTGGTCGATCGTTACAGGAAGTGAGCTGAGATCAGGATCAGCCACACAAGAACAAGATTGGGATAAAAGGGAGACAAAAGCGAAGGTCATATTGAAGATGTCCGTCAAGGACAATGTTATCCCACATATTAGAGACTGTAAATCGGCCACTGACATTTGGATGACGATCAAAAACCTATACCAGACACAGAATACAAACCGTGTCTTGTCACTCAAAGGCAAGCTGTTTGCATTGAAGATGGAGGAGAATGAATCCGCTGCTGGATTCATTGCTAGAGTCAAAGACCTGAAGGACAGATTGGGAGATATCGGAGAGAAAGTTTCCGATTCAGATCTGGTCACGATCACGTTGAACGGAATGACTGATGATTATCAGACATTCATCACAGGGCTGTCAGCAAGGGAGAAAGCCCCTTCATTTGAAGAGCTGACAGGGATTCTGATACAGGAAGAAGAGCGACGACAAAATTTGAAATCACAGAGCAATGACCTTGCTCTGATGGCAAAAAGGAGACAGTTTAAAGGGAAGCAACATCAACAACTGCAACAGCAGCAACAGAGAGGAGCCAACACATTCCAGAAGAGACCGTTTAAAGGTATGTCTGCTAATCATTTTCCCATCAAGAAATGTTTTTAGTGCGGGAAACCTAGACATGAGATTAGAGATTGTTATAAGAGGCAGGGAGACGAAGGAAGAAACAAACAAAGAAAACATAAGGGTTACTTCGTTAATGAAGAGGAGGATCATAGCCACGAACTTCGACTATTTATAGTCAATCGTGCCCTTTCAGCTTCAAAGGGAGATGAGGACGACATATGGTATGTTGACTCGGGCGCATCCTCACATATGACTAGTAAGAAGGATTGGTTTGAATTTCTTGAAGAAACTTCATGTGGGTTGAAAATCTATTTAGGAGAAGATAGTTGACATGAGATCAAAGGACATGGTGACATTCCTGTAAAATTACCTAGCGGTGACATTAGACACCTTAAAAATGTATTGTATGTTCCAGGAATTAAGAAAAATTTGGTCTCTGCCCCAATGATTACTGATCAGGACATGCAAGTTCAATTCTTTAAGAGTAACGGTGTCATTAAGGATAGCCAGATGTAAACAATTGCAACAGGAGTGCGCGTGGGGAACCTGTACAGAATAGATGTGAAGAGTATGCCACAACAGGCAATGGTTGCAACTGGATCGATAGCCGAAAATCTCTGGCATCAGAGATTCGGCCACCTTAATCTGCAAGACCTCATCCTACTTCAGAGAAAAGGTATGGTCGATGGACTCCCTGTTTTCCGTAATGTTAAGCAGGATTGTGATGGATGTGCATTAGGGAAAATGCATAGAGAAGAGTTCCCTTTGCATGTTAAAAGAAAGGAAAGAGACATTTTAGAACTGGTGCATACAGACATTTGTGGACCTATGCAAACCAGGTCATTAGGAGGAGCATATTACTTTCTCTTATTTACAGATGATTGCACTAGATTTTCATGGGTATATTTTTTGAGTAAAAAGAGTCAAGCTTTTCAGTATTTTAAAGAGTTTAAATCCATGGTAGAAAACCAGACAGGAAAAAGGATAAAAATTCTCCGCTCAGATCAAGGGGGAGAATACAGGTTAGGAAAGTTCATGGATTTCTGCAAGCATCATGGGATTGTGCAATAGTTTACAGTGTCTCACACTCCACAACAGAATGGAGTGGCAGAACGAAAGAACAAAACTCTTGTGGAGTGCGCAAGGAGCATGCTTCAAGGTAAGGGTCTATCAAATGGTCTTTGGGCAGAAGCTATTAACACTGCTGTATATTTAAAGAATAGGAGTCCTACTAGGTGTCTAGGCTTCAAAACCCCTTTTGAAGCATTGTTTGGATTCAAACCAGCAGTGAGTCATTTAAGTATTTGGGTCAAAATCTTATGCTCATATACCTAAGGCGGATAGGAAGAAGTTAGATCCTAAAGCCTTGAAATGTATATTTGTTGGTTATGGCACTAAGTTCAAGGCATATAAGTTATTTAATCCTATGAATCACAAGGTTTTTGCAAGCAGAGATGTCATATTTCATGAACAGGTTGAAGAAGGAAAGAATGACTCTAACAGTGAATGGCACATTCCATTGCTATTGGAAGAAAACAGTGAGGAGGATGAAGAGCAGGAGGAGAAACAAGAAGAAGAAGAAGTAACAGACAATGTAATCAATGAAGATGCAAGCTCGGAAAAGGTTGAAATTGAGGTAAGTCCCCTACCAAGGAGATCAGGTAGGAAGACTCGATTATCTTCTAAATTGAAAGGCTATGCATTAATGTCAAAGATTTTAAACATTGTAGAACCTGCAAATTATGAGGAAGCAAGTAAATATGATGCATGGAGGGCTGCAATGTATGAAGAAATAGATTCAATAAACAGAAATCATACTTGGGATTTGGTTGAATTGCCTGAAGGTAAAACCCCCATAGGATGTAAATGGCTGTATAAACCAAAAATAAATGCAGATGGGAGTATAGAGAAACTTAAAGCTAGACTGGTAGCAAAGGGTTACTCACAGAAAGAGGGAATAGATTTCGATGACACCTTTGCTCTTGTAGCCAAATTAAACACCATTAGAATGCTAATTTCCTTAGCAACAAAACACAAATGGCAGCTACAAGCTAGATGTCAAGTCTACATTTTTGAGTGGTGACTTGAAAGAAGAAATTTATTTAGTACAGCCTGAAGGTTTTGTGAAAAAGGGATAGGAACATCTTGTGTGTAAATTGAAAAAGGCACTTTATGGTTTAAAACAGGCACCCAAGTCTTGGTATGAGAAAATTGACTCATTTTTTGTTCAGCATGGCTTTCATAGAAGCTTGAATGATTGAAATCTGTATACCAAGTTTAATAAACAGAGGCAAATTATTTTGATTTCTTTGTATGTAGATGATATGATCATAACAGGGAATGCTAACAATCTGATCAAAGAAATCAAACAACAGATGTCACAAGTGTTTGAGATGAAAGATCTCGGAAACCTTCATTATTGTTTGGGATTGGAGGTATGGAGAGACTCTGGAAAAACTTTTCTTACTCAAGGGAAGTATGCTAGAAGCTTGTTGGAAAGGTTCATAATGGAGCAGTGCAGATCAGCAGCAACACCATTATAGCATAACTTAAAGTTGAGCAGTGACGATGGTACTAAACAAGTGGATGCTACCATGTACTGACAGCTAGTTGGCAGTTTGATATATCTGACTACAACTAGACCAGATTTGGCATATTCTGTTAGTGTGTTGAGCCAGTTCATGTCAAAACCACTCGAAAGTCACTGGGTCGCAACAAAAAGTGTGTTGAGGTATCTTAGTGGTACTAGTAATTATGGCATTTTGTACAGGTAACTTGGATGACCGAAGATCTATCACAGGTTACGCATTCAGCATTGGATCCGGGGTCATAGCATGGAGCGGCAAAAAGCAGCACACTGTAGCTATATCTTCATGTGAAGCTGAGTACCAAGCATGGTGTGCAGCCACATGTGAAGCTATCTGGTTGAGAAGACTTCTCAACTATGCAGGAGAAGAGCAGAAAGAATCAACTATTATCAAAACCGACAACCAGAGTACCATCAAGCTTGCATACAATCTAGTCTTTCATAAAAATACTAAGCATATTGATACTCAAGTTCATTTTGTTCGAGAGAAACAACAGTCAAAAGAGATATGTGTTGAATATTGTAAAACTTGTGATAACATGGCCGATATTTTTACTAAGCCTCTTGGGCGTGTAAAGTTTGAATTGTTTAGAGGGATGCTAGGAGTTCAGGATAATCCTTTCTCCATTAAGGGGGGGAGTTGAAAATAATTAATATTATTTTGTATTAATGGAGAAATGGTTACACAAGTTGTAACGTATCTCCTTATTTTAGGATTTGTTCCTAGAGTTTAGGAGTTTGGTTGCAACTTCCTGAGTTCTAGTGATGTACTTAATGATGTAATTGCTCATTTTGATGTAAGTAGAGTGTACGAAGAGAGTTCTCTTTGTATGAGTGCAGTCTCCAAGTGCAGTACTCACCTGTGAGCTGTAACTCCTTCTTTTTAATTCAAATTTGATTTTTATCTCCTACACCAAACGTAGTTACCTCAACTTTCGCAGTCAGATTCGATCTCGAAACACCAAAACACCGCTGTTACTGAAGAAACTTGCACTGGAAATGTTGACCGAGCATGCTTCTGTGGCTACTCCACAATGAAAACTTGGGATCACTTATAACCCTACACCTATCTCAAATGAAATGAAATGACGTGAAATGAAATGGATCACATGTTAATAGAATTTTATAAATTACCATCCAAGATGGTGGAGCATGGTGCCATGAGAAGGGGTCTCGTGCTTATCCTCGCTATGTTCGTGCTTTTAGGAAAAGGGCGGTCACATGGAAGAGGGTTGAGCTTCTATGACAAATATAAAAGAGCCAAGAAGGAGGGGTATTAATGTCAAATTAAAACTTTGAATGTTGGGATGGAATGTGTCATTGTAAGATAAAAAGTAACATAGTATAGACAAATCTTATTAAGTGTTTAAAGTCCTTGTTATCTATCTATAGTAAAGGGGCTAGATGCCTTTTCCTTCACTAATAAAGTGGAATACTTTCCCTTATTATTATTATTTTCTCTATTTTCTGATTTTTATATTTTTTAATATTGAGAAGGTTGTTAATAATTATTAGGTATATTTTCTCAATATGAAAATCAATTGTAGGCAACCATGCACCAATGTCACATTGGAATAAATATTGTTTATATGAAAAAACAATCATGGTCAAGCATGGTCTAAAATCGCATTGTGACAATGATTGTCTCAATATGAAAATCAACCTTGGTCAACCAAGTTTATTTTATGGCTTATAATATATATATTTCTGTTTATATACCTTGGGTTTATAATATTAATCCCTTGGGTTTATAATATTTAATGTTTTTACTAACATAATAATATTTAATAATATTTTTATTAACATAAGGATTGTCTCGATATGAAAATCAACCATGGTCAACTATGGTCCTATGTCGCATTGTGACAAAGATTGTCTCGATATGAAAATCAATCATGGTCAGGCATGATCAACCATGTTTATTTTAGGGTTTGTAATATTTATCTTGAGGTTTATATGCATTACTTTTATAATTTTTATCCCTTGGATTTATAATATCAATCCCATGGGTTTATTAATTAAAGGTTTCATATTCCTATGGTTTAATATTATTCCCTTGGGTTTATAATCCCAACCAATCATCCATGGTCAACCATGGTCAAATGTTTCATTGTCACAAGTATTGTTTTAATATGAGAATCATTGTTATGAAGCCAGCTCACAAAAACATATAAAAGATAGATCAACACCTTAAAAATAAGCCTCCTCAAGGGGGAAACCTCCTTTACATTACACAAATGAACAATTCTTGGATGATACAAATGACAAGAACTCCTTTCTATATATATCAATCTAAGCGGTCATAATATAATCAGAGCTGACATAACAATAATAATGTAATGGCACAATAATAACAATAGTGGGCTTCTATGGGGCACAATAATAACAATATGGGGACTACATGGGCACAAAAATATAATAAGGGGGTTGTACTAATAACAATAAGGGGTTACACTAGTAGTATAGGGACCCAACATGCCCCTCTCCTTCAAAAAGTGTTGTCCTCAACGCTTGAGTAGTTCTTGATGCTTCTGTATAAAATTCTTGTCCTCCCATGTGGAATTTTCAGCGGGTAAGTTCTTCCACTTGATGAGATACTTTGAAATTGATCGATTTTGTAGCTGACGAGTTCTTATTTATGTGACTGCTCCAGGTTTCAATATGATTTTCCCTTCCTCGTCAAGTTCTAGCAATATTGTTTGAACTGGGATCTTCTATAATTTTTGAATGAGTGGCCACACTTCTTCGTCATTCTTCCATTCATCCTTGCTCCATTTATCCAATCTGGTTGGATAATAGAAATAGCAGAAAACAATGCTTCTACATCCTCATCCTTTTTTAAGAGTGCATCTGCAACAACATTTTGCTTCCCTTTTTTGTAGATGATTTCAAAGTCATAACCCAACATTTTTGTGACCCATTTTTTATATTCCTCTAAAGGTAATTTTTGTTTTAAAGAGTATTTAAGACTATCATGATCCATTTCTACCTTAAAGTGTCTTCCCATTGGGTAAGGTCGTTGTTTCTTAAGTGCATGTAGTATTGCCAACATTTCCTTCTCATAAATAGCTTGCTTGAGATGTAGTCGTAAAAATACCCTATCACCTACATCAAAACTTTTTTCACTGCGATGTTGATCTACCTGTTGTTTCATTTGATTCTGCACCAAAGTGGCATTATCCTTCAAAAGTTGGAGAACTTGTTGTTGATGCTCGATGTGATCTTTCACTGCTTGAATCTTTTTCTTCTTGATATGTCCTTCTATCTTCAAAGTTTGAGGAGTCGTAATTTCTTCTAATGCATTACAATATATGGTTGGATTCATTTCTTGATGCTTGATGTGATCTTTCACTTCTTCAACATTTTTCTTCTTGATATGTCCTTTTATCTTGATAGTTTGAGGAGAGGTAATTCCATCCAATGCATTACAAGATATGGTCAGATTCATTTCTTCTTTCTTGATGTGATCTTTCACTTCTTGAACCTTTTTCTTCTTAATATGTCTTTCTATCTTACGAGTTTGAGGAGTGGTAATTCTTGCCAATTCTTTACAAGATATGGTTGGATTCATTTCTTCTTTCTCTAGGGTTGGTTCTAGGTGTATATCCTCTTCTTTTGATGTTTCTTTATCATTTTCTTCCTCCTATTCATGATCTATGTAAAATAATTTCTTCTCAGCACACTTATGACCTTTAGTGTATTTGCTATCACAATTGTAACAAAGCTCTTTTTCTCTTTTTTCTTCCAATTGTTGTCATGTAAACCTTGTAGGTTGTGGAAGGCTAGGAGAAAAAACACTTCCATAATTATAGTCATGAGTGGTGGGATTCCTTGTTTCCTTAATTTCACTTTCAATTTTTCTTGCCAACTTAAACGCCTTCTCTAATGAATTAGGTTCCCAGAGACAAACCTCATGTTGAATGTTATCCTTTAAAGTACCTATGAAGACATCAATCCTTTGCTTCTCTGGAATATCATTTACCCCTATATTCATTTTTTGAAAGTCCTCAATGTGCTTTGCCATTGAACCCTTTTGTTCGAGATATATCAATTGGCTAAAGAAGGTGTTACTCTTTCTATCCTCGTAATGTCCTATCATTTATTCCGTGAAAATTGACCAAGTGACAAGTGCTTTACGAGAACACAACCCTTTATACCATAAAAATTGATTCGGTTCTAAATATGAAGATGCAATACATACCTTTTGTAATAGTTGCACCTCATTTAGATCAAAATATTGCTCCATCTGTAGTATCCAATTTACCGGATCCTTGCCATCAAACATCCTCATATTGGCTTTTCTTGATTTTAAGAGCTCCATCTTGAAACAACTGTAACTATGTAATTTCAGATTTTCCAGTTCTAAAATCACGACCTGTGGTAGCCCTCTGCATCCTCTTTCCAATGCCACTAGTCTAATCGAAATTGGATTCTCCAAGAAAGAGTTATGCAAAATCTCCCAAGATGACCTTATTATACACCTTTTTAGAAGAGAAAACTTGTATGAAGTTACATGTGTCACTCTTTTGACCTTCGGATCTGAAAAATATAAATAGGAAACTATAATCCGTCCTCTTTCTATAACTTCTGATGAAATTTCAATCTAATGTTCAGTGAGAAATTTATGACGATTTTCCCAAGGTCACTTGTTTAAGAGTTAATTCGGGAGTCTGCAAAAACCCTAACATCCTCAGATCATATATCCTAAACTATAGCGAGACAGGATCTGAAAATTCAGACTCGAGGTTCAGATTTCTTTCTTCTCAAATAGGTTTTTTTTTAGCTTCTGAAACTTTGTAGCGAATAAGTTATTGCGTAACTTCCACGATGACCTGTTTTATATGAAATTATGGAGCTTGAAAAAAACCCTAATTCCTCAGATCATATCTCCGAAATATAGTCGGTCAAGATTTGAAATTTGAAACTGAGGTTTAGTGTGATTTCTTCTCAAATGGGTTTTTTGTTTTGCTTCTAAAATTTCACAGAAAAAAGTTATAGCGAAAATTCCACGATGAACTATTTGGAGTAGCGAAACCCTAGAAGCCAAAGGTCTAATACCAAATGTTATGAAACCAGCTCACAAAAAGATAGAAAAGATAGATCAACGCTTTAAAAATAAGCCTCTTCGAGGGGGCAACCTCTTTTACATTACACAAATGAACAATTCTTAGATGATACAAATGACAAGACCTCCTTTCTATATATAGGAGTCTAAGGGGTCATAATATAATCAGAGCCGACATAACAATAATAATGTAAGGGCACAATAATAACAATAGTGGGCTTCTATGGGGCACAATAATAACAATATGGGGACTACATGGTTACAAAAATATAAAAGGGGGTTGTACTAATAAAAATAAGGGGTTACACTAGTAGTATAGGGACCTAACAATCAACCATGGTTGACCATGTTCCAATGCCGCATTGTGACAATGATTGTCTCGATATGAAAGTCAACCATGGGCAACCATGCTACAACATCACATTCGGAAAAATATTTTTTATATGAAAATCAATCGCGTTCAAGCATGATCAACCACGTTCCAACGTTGCATTGTGACAAGGATTGTCTCAATATGAAAATCAACCTTGGTCAACCATGTTTATTTTATGGTTTATAATATTTACCTTTCAGTTTATATACCTTGGGTTTATACTATTAATCTCTTGGGTTTAATATTATTCCCTTGTGTTCATAATCCCTTGGAGTTTTATTGATCAACCATCTACACCCATAGTAAATAGTATGTTGACCATATTTAACCATGTTTGACTAGCACAAATATGGTCAAACATGAATAACCACACTTAGCCATGATTAAACCTTATCACTCATTGTCACCCATGTTCAACCATAAAAAATATTTATTTAGCTATAGTCAACCATGGTAAACCTTGGTCAACCATGATCATCGATGGCCATCTCTCGTTAATCATACTCAACGTATACCAAATGATGCTCTACCCACTCCTAATCACCAACTATGGTCAAGAATGGCTATAATAATCAAACATGATCAACCAAGTTTTCAATGTTTGAACATGGTCAATCATTGTCAACATGGGCAACCATAATCTATCATAGAAAAGTATGGCCATCCATGTCGAAATATGTCAAACCATGTTTGTCCACGATCAACATGGTCAAACGATGGGCATCATGTCCATCCATAGTTAGGCATGGTTAAACATCATCAACCATGATCAAACATGGACAACCATGGTCAATCGTGGTTAGCCATTGTCAATAATTATCTATCATAATAAAGTATAGTCTGATGTGGACAAGTATGGTCATCCATAGTCAACTATATGTTGACGATAATAAACCTTCCTCAACTATAACTTAAATAGATTTAGCCATAGTCAACCATAATCAATCATTGTCTACTAAGCCTCTTCATATTGGACATTTGTTGCCAACTAGGATCACCACATTAATAAATGTGGTTGATATATGCCAAGTTGTAGGATTCCCCCCTTTATATGTTAATCAATGTCTGAAAATGTCGTTGATCAATGTATATCAATAACGTGTATCAACCACATTTACTAATATGGTTGTGTTATTATATTTCTTAATGAGATCATATAATGAAACTGAGTCTCCATACATCTCCACTCCAAGATCACATAATGAGAATGTAAAAATATTTTGAAAAAAATCTACCCGTACCAAAGCACAAACAATTGTTGGCTCAAAGCTTTATGAAATCATAATGAATCTAAACTTCTAAAAATTATACTAAATCTATGAAAACAAATATATATATATATATATATATATATATATATATAGCCTGATATATATTTGTAACTATAGGAATTGGCAGCAGGGTTGCTTTCATATTCATGTGACACTGAAGCAATTTTGACTACTACCATTGTAACCTCTAAGTGCCTACATATACTCCTTCTGTAGACACGAATAATACAAAAGAATTTAAATCTCAATTCTTATAATACATAACACTTCATTGTCACAACAATTGCTAATTAAATTATCCTAAAACTAAATTAATTTTTTCTATATTAATATTAAAATAGCAAATAATAGTTTCCCAATATTGTCGAGAATGTTAAAATAAGATAGTTACTCCTGCATGAGGAGTTGGCTAAACATAAAGACTCATTTAACTGAGTGATTGATTGGTTTAGTGTTTGATTGTTGAGTCAAGTCGAGTTAAGTGATAGACGACTTTGAGTGTGTGGTTGCATGCCAAGATATTTTAGTCAAGTAGATAGTTGGAAAAGGATAAATACCCTTCACTGGGTTCATTGTAAGCATCATGATTTGTGTGATCAATAGAAGAGCAAAAACTCGTGTTTTATTTGTGAATGATTTATGCTTTGTCTCCCCCACCTTTCCAACAAATCGGTATTAGAGTGAGGTTACAAAGAGATACGAAGAACAAATTCGCAATACTCTATGTGAGAGGAGAGAAATTCATATTTTCTTATTAACATTGATTAAATTATGCTTTTTTGCATGCACGCGGATTCCATTTGTGATTAGAAGCATTAGAGGACAAATGTTGCAGTTAATTAACATCGAAGGCGTGTTAACAAATGGAAGAACACGTATTTATAAATTACAAAGTCAACGTATTAAGATTTATCATAAGTTTATATACGTTGAGTGGGAATCATAGTTTATATGTGTTGATTGGGAAGTATTTTATTAAAAAGAGAGCATGTTAAAAACAAAGGGTTTTATTAACAGAACTTTTTTATAATTTTTTCAGAACTTTATAAAAGGATATTTTTTTATAAAATAAAAAATTTAGGGTTTGATTGAAAAGTTTTTTTTTTCTTTTAAGTTTACGAATGGAGAAATGTTTTTGAAGAATTTTTTTTTGGAGAAAGATAGCTTTCTCAAATTTCCAGCCCTAGTTCCCACCATTTACAGGGAAATATTATGATGTGTGGACCATTAAGATGGGAACCACATTGCAAGCACATGATGTTCAGGATTATGTCCAGTTTAGGTTTTCAGGACCTAAGAATGAAGCAGAAGAACAAGCTCTTAGTAATACAGAGAGGGAACAATGGAAGAAATACAAGAAGAAGAATGCACAAGTGTTGCAACTTATCCAACACAGAGTGGACCAAGCAATGTTCCAGAAGATTATGATCATGTCTTAAGCAAAAGTATTATGGGATACTTTGGCGACAAACTATACAGGTACGACCAAAGTCAATATTCTAAAGTTGCAGAATATGAGGAGAGATTTTGAAAGTCTGTAGATTAATGGGAAAGAGGACATCGATTCTTTCATGAATCAAGTCATAACTGACGTAAACCAGTTAAGGATTTATGGTGAACACATTAAAGATCAAACAGTGGCTGAGAAGGTCCTCAGATCTTTGTCTACCAAATTTGATGTTGTTGTAGCAACCATAGAAGAAGCCAAGGATTTGACATCATTGACAGTTGATGAGTTGATGGGATCACTTCTATAACATGAGGCAAGGATATACAGAAATAATGATTCCACTTTAGAGACCGCTTTCAAAAGTCAGGTTTCTATTTCAAGAGAGAAAGGTCGAGGCAAAGGATGAAGTGGAAGATATGGTGGTCAGAGAGATGGCCGAGAAGAGCATGAACATGAAAGTGGAAGCAACTACAAAAGCTTCAACAATAATCAAAGAGTTGACAAATCAAAGGTGAGATGTTATTATTGCAATAAATTTGGTCACTATGCTCGTGATTGCAAGAAGAAGATAGCTTATCAAGGGAACTAGAGATCTAATGTCACTATAGAGAGTACTAACTCCATGTTCCTAGCTTTCCATACCATGTATGAACCTTCTACTCATGTGTGGCTATTAGACAGTGGTTGCAGTAACCACATGATAGGCAACAAGGGTTTCGTTGTAAATTTCGATCAATTTGTGAAAATACAGGTAAAGTTGGGGATTAACAAGACTGTGGAAGTAGATGGCAAAGGAGTGGTCAACATTCTGACCAAGTAGGGGGAGCTGAAGACAATCTCATAGGTATATTATCTTCCTAGTCTCAAACATAATTTGTTAAGTGTTGGGTAATTGACACAGAAAGGATACAAAGTTATCTTTCAAGGTCAAGAATGTGTTATATATGACAAGCCCCCAAGCAAACAGTTTGTAGCAAAGGAGTAGATGAGGAGGAACAAACTCTTTCCTCTAATTATGAATTACAGTGGTCAGGTGAGTTCTTTAATAGTTTCATTTTCTGATGATTATTGGTTATGGAACTTTCGATTTGGACACTTGCACTCTTCTGGTTTAAGATTGTTGCAGCAGAAACATATGGTCAGAGGATTACCTCCCATCAAAAAACCTGTTAGTACCTGTGAGTGTTGCATCTTGGGAAAGAAATGCCTTGAAAGTTTTCCAAAAAGAGTTTCATACAAAGCAAAGAAACCTCTTGAGATAGTGCATACAGACTTGTGTGGACCTATGAGGACACAGTCAATTGGTGGAAGTTGTTACTTCCTCGCTTTCATTGGTGACTACAGCAGAAGGACTTGGGTTTACTTCTTGAAGCAGATGTATGAAAATTTTGCAAAGTTCAAGGAATTCAAAGCCTTAGCAGAGAAACAAAGTGATCGACAGATCAAGGTATTGAGGTTAGATCGTGATGGAGAATGTGATTCAAAGGCATTCCATGATTACTACAAACAACATGGAATCAGAAGACAATTTACAACTAGGTACACACCGGAACAGAATGGTCAGGTATTTATGTGCCATTTATGTGATTAACAGATCTCCTACAAGGAGTGTGATGAACAGAGTACCAGAACAAGCATGGTCAGGTATGCCTTGCAGCGTATCTCATCTCAAATTATTTGGATGTGTAGCTTATGCACATGTGCCTAAGGAGCGAAGAGGAAAATTGGATGATAAAAGTGAAAAATTCATATTCATTGCTTGTAGTGAGCAGTCAAAAGCTTAGAAATTGTATAACCCTGTCACAAAGAAGACCATAATTAGCAGATATGTTGTGTTCAAAGAAAAAGAGTCATGGAATGGAACTGTAGACAAAACAGTTGATGCACCAGTGCCACTGATGGAAGAAGATGATGTAGCAGAAACAGAGCACCAAGAATCACAGGTGAAGACACCAAACATAGACACACCAATAAGGACTCCAAGATTTTCTGAGTAGCATGGATCTTCAACCAGATCAACAGATCAAGATTCTCCCAATAATCAATAAGGTGACGAATCAAGCAATGGTAAGAGAAACATGAGAAGTTTGAAAGATATTTATGATGATTGGATGTTAGTTCAAATTTTGCATTGTTGTCATTCCAAGCTTCTTTGTTTAAAGAAGAAATCAGACATGAAAATTGGGTGCAAGCCATGGTTGAAGAAACTGAAGCTATTGAAAAGAAGGATACATGGGATTTTGTTGATTTACCAAAGGACAAAAATATCATTGGTGTAAAGTGAGTGTACAAGACAAAGTTGAATGAGAAAGGTGAAATTTACAGATTTAAAGCTAGACTTGTAGCAAAAGGATTGTCACAGTAACTGGGAGTAGATTTTGGAGAAATGCTTGCTCCAGTAGCCAAATTGGATACTGTAAGATCAGTTCTAGCCACAACAACTCAGAACTAGTGGAAAGTATATTAGATGGATGTGAAATCAGCCTTCTTGAATGGAATTCTAGAAGAATAAATTTATGTGCAACAGCTTCCAAGATATGAAGTTGAGAGTAATGAAGAGAAAGTTTACAGGTTGAAGAAAGTGATCTATGGTATAGAAGAATCGACATCTACATGATTAAGAATAGATTTTGCAGAAGCAACATTTAGCCTACCTCATACATAAAGGTAAATGAGCATGGATAGATTTTGATTGTTTGATTATATGTTGATGACATTATTTTTACAGGTGATTTTGAGATAGATGAATTTAAAGCAGCCATGATGAAATAATTTGAGATGACAGATCTTGGTCTCATGAAATATTTTCTTGGCATAGAAGTTGAGCAATCTGAAAAAGGAATTTCTATTTGTCAAAATAAATATGCCAACGATTTGTTGAAAATATTCAAGATGGAAAATTGTAAACCTATCCCTACATGAGTTGGAACAGGTACAAAGTTAAGCAAGGATGATGAAGGATCAGATGTCAATCCAACTCTATTCAAAAGATTGGTTGGCAGCCTCATGTATCTCACAGCTATAAGACCAGATATCATGGAAGGAGTGAGTTTGATTTCCAGATTTATGGAGACCAAAAGACACACATTGGAGTACAGGAAAAAGAATTCTAAGATACATAGTAGGAACTAGAGATTGTGGCATAATGTATGCAAGCACAGAAAATAAATATTTGATTGGATACATAGATTGTGATCTTGCAGGCAGTTTGGATGATAGGAAGAGTACCTCTGGTTATGTGTTCCATCTTGGTTTAGGTGTGATTTCATGGGCATCTAAGAAGCAACCCATTGTGAAACTTTCGTCAACAGAAGCAGAATATGTAGTAGCAGCATCAACACCATGTCAAGCAGTGTGGTTAAGAAGAGTATTTGATTATTTTTGTTGTGTCTTTTTTTGGTGTCTTCAGCTATGATTCTTGTTGCTCCTTTTCTGCTACATCATCTTCTTCCATGAGTGGCACCGGAGCACCAATTGTTTTGTGTACACTTTCATTCCATGACTCTTGTTCTTTTAACACAACATCTCTGCTAATTATGGTCTTCTTTGTGACAGGGTTATACAATTTGTTAGCTTTTGATTGCTCACTATAACTAGTGAATATGCATTTTTCACTTTTATTCGATACACAGATATTGATTTTGCAGGCAATTTGGATGATAGGAAGAGCAATTTTTGTTATGTGTTCCATCTTGGTTCAGGTGTGATTTCATGGGCATCTAAGAAGTATCCCATTGTGACACTTTCCTTAGAAGAAGTAGAATATGTAGTAGCAGCATCAACAACATGTCAAGCAGTGTGGTTAAGAAGAGTATTTGATCCTTGTTGGTGTCTTAACGTGTGATTCTTGCTGCTCCTTTTCTACTACATCATCTTCTTCCATGAGGGGCACTGGTGCATCTACTATTTTGTCTATAGTTCCATCCCATGAATCTTGTTCTTTGAACAAAACATCTCTGTTAATTATGGTCTTCTTTGGGACAGGGTTATACAATTTGTAAGCTTTTGATTGTGTTATCACTCCTCTGGATCTCCAAGGCTAAGGAAGAGTCCAGCTGAGGTAACCACAGACCAATCTTTTGACTTGGTAGCTAGCCCTACCAAGCCAGAGAGGGATTTCTCCAAAGAATCACAACTAGGAGGGTTGGATGGATTAGGGTTTTAGGCTAGGTATAAAGTGTAGAGTGTTTTGTTTGTTTGAATTTGGGTTGTTGGATGAGGATTAGGCCAAAGAAGCTAGGCCAGGGAAAATGAGATATGATTGCAAACTTTTAAAGGGGCAAGGTAGGTAGGAGGTTGGCACTTCAAAGGTGGTTTAGTGAAATGGTTTAAGAGTGATGAGGAGTTAGGAAGAGAATATGAGATGGATTCTTCCCAAACTGAAGAAAAATGGACAAATTATGATAACTTTCCCAAAAAAGAGCATGAGCAAACATCTATTCTTCCTATCAACTTGAAAATTACATTATAATAGACATGAAATGGTTGATGAGCATACAAAAGATTGATACATATGATCACAAAGAAGAAACAATGCTAAACATTCATACCACATGTATCCCAAAGAAATAACTACAACTCATCTATTAATACTGGTCAAAATCTGATACAATAGTGTCTCTGATCACTAGTACAACATATAACTGAGTCCAATGTTTCTCTATGGTGAATAAAGGTACTAAATAGACATGAAAACCACTTCCCCTCATCCTTAGGGGTCGAATCCCTGAGGTGAGGAAGATATTACACAAAAATATGAATTGATAACTAACTTGTAGGATGGTCCAGGCGACTCATTCCTATCTTAAGTGAACTGATTCATTACACCTCATCTACTTGATTTACCTAATGCATTTACCCTAGGTAATAGTAAAAACATAGTAATTACATCCAATTTGATCATTTACATAGGTAAAATCATCATTTTCCAAGGTGAAAATCAAAACAGGAGAGAAACTAAGGAAATTGGAGAAGACTGTCAAATGCGCCCTCTCTTTGTCAAACATGCCCTTTCTCTGTCAAACACACCCTCCAAGTTTAGGGTTGCTTTTGGGTGCCTTCCTAGTGTCCAAATTTTCTCCAAGATGGCTTGTTATAAATCCCTTCAAGTCTACTTTCTAGAGGTGTCTTCAATGTTCAAATTGGAGCTCATTTGACTTGTCAAAAATGCAATCTCCCAAGACTGGTAAACGCACAACGCCCAAGCGAGTAATGAGGCAAAAAAGTGGTTTTTTGGTGGTTTTTTACCTTTTTTTATTAACCTGTTTGTCTCCAAATGCGTAGCAAATGCAGAGGGTGCATGTCCTCGTCACTTTGAATCCAATTATGTTGACCTTTTTCTCATTAGATGCCCCAAAAAAGAGCGCAACACCCTAGGTGTTGTGCATTTGACCTTTTCATTGTGCTAAAAATGACACAAAAAACATAGTAATTCACAACTTGAAACATTTGCTCAAAATGTGTCAAAATTGAGCCTAGGATAGCTCGTTAGAACGCTTTTCTTGTCTAGTTTCCCGATCTACCTTTATTTTGCAAAATGGACTTGATTCTCGCAAGACTGGTCAAAAAGTGCAGAATGAGGATGCAAAAATGAAGTGTGCTCTTTGAGGAAACATTTGGAGGTCTTCCTCAACTCAAAATTGAGATCATAATAGCTCATTGGAAAGTTACTTCCATCTAGTTATCATTTGACTCATCAAGAAAGCCATTTGGATACTCCAGCTAGGAGAAACAAGGATTTTTTCAAGGTCACTCTAGAAGTGCAACAACTCTCTTGTAGCAACTGTATTTCTGAAATTTCTCCAAAACCATGATACTTGTGTAAAAAATGAAGGAGGTTTTTCATACTTGGCCTATGATGGACAAAAAAATCTCTCATGTTTGTCAAATTCATCTCCGTTTGGCCAAAAACATAGTTTGAAGAAAACTTGGCCCTGTGTGTGGCCAATGATTTGTCCCTTGGAATGACTTCTTGAAAAATGATGGAGACATGATGTTTATGAGTTGGAATTGCCTCATATTTGCTGATATGACCTCCCTTATGCCTCCTCTGCTCATATGTCTCTGATTCCATATCAAACCCTAGCTCAATGGGAGAGGAAATTATGGCTTAATGTGGGCAAAAAAGGGGATTTGGGAAATTTATAGCAATGTAGAGAATAAAGGGGAAAGGGGGCTTCAAAATTCTTAGGAAACTTTTGGGAGGTATGGAGGGATGTTAGGAAGTAGGGAAACTAGAATTTTAAGGATTGAGTGAGGGAAAGGGTTCCAAAAGGGAAAAACACAAGCCTAGTCTAGAAAAGTGTCAAAAGCGTAGCAATATGCTAGGGTCTGTAGAACAATGATGATTTTGAGGGATAGGAATGATAGGAAGTGTTAAATAAGGTATATTACAGATAGGGGAAGGCATAATAGCATCATGATACAAGTTTTGTTGATGATTTAACCATGGAGGTCATGAAACCAAGAAAAATGTCCTCAGAACACTAGGAGAGGGAAATGGGAGAAATGGGCATGGGAAAAGGTCAAGGGAGGTAGATGGAGTGTAGGTGAGTGAGGTTTATTTACTAGGGCTACCACCAATGAGTAAATTTTTGAATGAGGACATAGGTGGAATGACAAAACTTTCAGAGCAAGACCCTAATATGAATATGAAAAGAGGAGTTTTGGTCACTAATGGCAGTATGCAAATACTGACTCTTACAGATTTCTCACTATAACCAATCAAGTTTTGCGTGATTCATAGAAGAGCCATAGCTCATGTGTTTTATGTGTGAATTTATTATTTTTCTCCTTTACCTCTCCAACAAATTTGTATCGGAGTGAGGTTAAACCATAAAGCCGCTAAAAAAAAAATTATGGTTTGGAAGATCCGTGAATAGCCACAACTACCGTCAACAACCATTGCTGCATCCTCAAATAACAGAGTGTGGGAGAGGAGAGTGTACTCCTTAGTGGAAGTAAGGAGTACAAAGCAATGATTTCTTTTTATTTTTCAAAGTTGTAGCCTCGAGCTAGCGATTTCTCTATACGTAGATAGTTTAAAAGTCCAATTTTCTGAGCTGCCTTTAGCAAAAGAGAGCCCGAATTCTTGTGGAAAGTTATTTAGAGTGGAATTTTTGCACTGCCATTAGCAGAAAAGACAATGTAAGTAAAATTCAAAGCGGAATGCACTTTTTGAAAAACCATGAAGAACATGATAAAATTCAATTAAAGTCACATGAGATTATTTATTGGATTCCTAAGGTTTTTTAAAAAAAAGGCACATGTGCATAAACCAAAATGGCCTTTCTTCGATTGTTTGAAAATAGGACTTTCTTCATATATTTGAAGTATTAAATATTTTCTTTATAAAAGTTTAAGTTGAAGGTTATAAAAAGATTCATGGAGTGTTTTACTTGGTATGATATTTATGAATATATGTTTTTTTTATATTAAAAAAGAAAAGAAAAGGTGTGTGGTTTATTATAAAGAAGAGTTAAGTCATAATTGTTTTGTGGATTTGGGAGATTTTTTTTGAAAAGAGAATTTAGGGCTTTGCAAAGTCGGTCTCTACAAAATTATTTGGTTTTTGTCAAGCATGACCATTCTCGGAGTGAAGATTGTGCATATTTTCTTTTGGGGACGATATGGAATATAACCTCATGCAATTAGCAAAGCATCTATAAGAAAACGAATGCCATCAGTCATGGGTCACAAAGCGCAACTGAAGAAGACTAAGAAAAGGAATCGAAAAGAAGAGGCAAAGATTGTTCCCATGGTTAGAGAGGTTCATGCCATAGCCAAAGAAACTAAGAAGTCCAACAAAAGAAAAAGAAGAAATCGAGGGTGATTGGTGTAGCTTTGATCTGCTACCACCTCCTACGTTTACAGGTAAATATTTTGATCATTGGGTTATCAAGATGTTAACTTTTCTTAGATCTAAAGAGTTAATTGAGTATGGGTCTAATAACCCATATGATGAATTATGTGATGCTTTAGCATTGAATTTTATAAAACAGGCATTAGATGAGCAGTGTTAGTGCAAGGTAGAAAAATCTACAACTTCCAAGGAAGCATGGAAGATCATAGAAGAAGAATATGGTGCAAGGGAGAGTGATTGCAACAAAAATATGTGTCACAATTTGTTGAGTCGGCCGCAAATATGAGAGTAGATGAGAAAGACTCTGAGAGGAAAATAGAGCTTGGAGAATCCCACTCAAAAGTGGATGATGGTTGTCAATACCATAAAATTGAAACCCGTTAGGCAAGCATGCATATGGATGAAAAAGATGCAACAAAGACTGCAGAGAGAGAAGCTGAAGCCTCCGTGTGTGAAATAGAGCAAGAAAAAATAAATGCTCAAGAACTCCACTGTAATGTGGATGACGCAGATGATGGTGAATCCCACTGTGATGAGACACATGTGGATGATGACTGCAAAGTGATATGTGAATTGGTGAATCCAGCCACAACTGATGGATTTGGTGAAGTTGAAATTGTCAATGAAATTGACAATGAGCACATGCATGCTCGAATATCCCACCATAGTGTGGATGAACATTATGTTGATGATATGTGTGGTTTCAATTTTGAAATAGGAATTAATTGTAATCATATGGTAAGGGAAATGTTTGATAAAACGTTGAAGGTTGAAGTCGCCACTGTAGCAGCAAGATATGAAGCAGTTGGAATTGCTCATTAAGTAGTATGTCATCTAGAAAATGTTGATGATCAAGAACATGATAAAGTTATTGAAGAGTTTTTTATGACAATATCCACTAATAGCATAAAAGTGGAAGACAACCTCCATGCAATTGAAAAGAAGGTAGATGTAGAGAAAGAAGCTCTCACTGAAGAGAGTCATATTAAAGATGTTTTTAGCATTGTTTTTGAGTATACAGGTGTTCAAAGTAGCATGGGAGAAGAAGTTGAAAGAAATTTTGTTATAAGTTTGATCCAGATTTGAAGATCATTGAAGAATGGATTCAAAAACCAATAGAACAAAGTGATGCGTGTCTTAAAGCAACAACTGGAATAAAATAATTGAATGAAATGGTGAATAATGATCTTGAGTGTGCATATTATAGGAAAAAAGCAGTAGTACCTGATGATGAAAGTGAAAAGAATGATATGAAAGACAAAGATGAATGCATTGAAACCATTTTTCAGCAATGGATTCAGGAAGAGATAATATCTTGCTATCAAGAAATATGGAAAAAAGAAATTCATGAATATGAAGAGCAAAGAAGACAGTGTGAAGGTGAAATGTTGTGGCAGCAGTCCATAGTTGAACGAATATTTGAAGAGGAAGGTGTAGAAGACATGATCCATTTTTTTTCAGAACAAGTTCAAAACAAGTCAAAGAAAAATTGCAGCAGGAGCAAGTGAATAAAGCCTACAGCAAGAAAGTTCAACAATGAATGAAGAAATTTCAAGGATATAGAATCTCGAAGCAGAGAAAAAAAAAAATGTAAAATTGTAAAATTATTGAGTCATTGTAAGCCTTAGAAAGGTAGGTTCAATGTTGCTTCTACAAAATCCATTTTTAATCATGTAGTTGTCGATTCCACTATACCAAGCTCTAGGTTCTTGCTTAAGTCCATAAAGCGCTTTCTTCACCTTGTAAACATTATCTTCATTACCTTCAACTTCATAACCTAGAGGCCATTGCACATAACTTTCTTCTTCTAGAATTCCATTAAAGAAGGCTGATTTCACATCTATATGATATACTTTCCACTTGTTCTGAGTTGTTGTGCCTAGAACTGCTCTTACGATATCCAATTTGGCTACCAGAGAAAAACGTTTCTCCAAACTCTATTCCTAGTTGTTGTGAGAATCCTTTTGCTACAAGTCTAGCTTTGAATCTGTCAATTCCACCTTTTTCATTCATCCTTGTCTTATACACCCACTTTACACCAATGAGATTTTTGTTCTTTGGTAAATCAGTCAAATCCCATGTATCATTCTTTTCAATAGCTTCAATTTCTCCATCCATTGCTTGCACCCAATTTTCATCTCTGGTTGCTTCTTCAAACGAGGAAGGCTGGAATGACAATAATGAAAATTTTGAATTAACATCCAAATCATCATAAATATCTTTCAAAAATCTCATAATTCTCTTACCATTGCTTGATTCATCAGTTGATTGATTGTTGGGAGAGTATTGATCTGTTTATCTGCTTGAAGATCCATGCTTCTCTGAAAATATTGGAGTCCTTGTTGGTGTGTCTCTATTTGGTGTCTTCACTTATGATTCTTGTTGCTCCTTTTCTGCTACATCATCTTCTTCCATCAATGGCACTTGTGCATCAACTATTTTGTCTACAGTTCCATTCCATGACTCTTGTTCTTTGAACACAACATATCTGCTAATGATGGTTTTCTTTGTGACAGGGTTATACAATTTGTATGCTTTTGATTGCTCACTATAACTAGTGAATATCCATTTTTCACTTTTATCATCCAATTTGCCTCTTCGCTCCTTAGGCAAATGTGCATAAGCTACACATCAAAATACTCTGAGATGAGATACGCTGCAAGACATACTTGACCATGCTTGTTCTAGTACTCTGTTCATCACACTCTTTGTAGGATATCTGTTGATCACATAAATAACACATGCATCTGCTTCTTCCAAATACTCATTAGACAAGTTTCTGCCTTTCAACATGCTTCTTACAATGTTCATAATTGTCCTATTCATTCTCTATGCTACACCATTCTACTGCGGTGTGTAACTAGTTGTAAAATGTCTTCTGATCCCATGTTGTTTGCAGTAATCATGGAATGCCTTTGAGTCATATTCTCCACCATGATTTGACCTCAATACCTTGATCAGTCAATCACTTTGGTTCTTTGCTAAGGCTTTGAATTCTTTGAGCTTTGCGAATGTTTTGGACTACTCCTTCAAGAAGTAAACCCAAGTCTTTATGTTTTAGTCATCAATGAAAGTGAGAAAGTAACAACTTCCACAATCAAATGTGTCCTGATAGGTCCACACAAGTCTATATGCACTAGCTTAAGAGGTTGCTTTGCTCTGTATGCAACTCTTTTTGGAAAACATTCACGGTGTTGCTTTCCCAAGGTGTAACACTCACAAGTACTAGTTGTTTCTTTGATGGGAGGTAATCCTCTCACCATATGTTTCTGCCGCAACAATATTAAACCAAAAAAGTGCAAGTGTCCAAATCGAAAGTTCCATAACCAATAATCATCAGAACATGCAACTGTAAAAGAACTCACCTGACCACTGTAATTCATAATTAGAGGAAAGATTATGTTCCTTGTCATCTACACCTTTGCTATAAGCTTCTTGCTTGGGGGGTTGTCATATATAACACATTCTTGACCTTGAAATATAACTATGCATCCTTTCTATGTCAATTGACCAACACTTAAGAAATTATGTTTGATAATAGGAACATAATATACCTCTGAGATATTATTCGTCTCCATCTGCTTGGTCAGAATGTTGACCACTCCTTTGCCACCTAGTTCAACAGTCTTGTCAGTCCCCAACTTTACCTATGTTTTCACAGATTGATCGAAATTTGCAACTAAATCCTTGTTGCCTGTCATGTGGTTACTGCAACCACTGTCTAATAGCCACACACTAGCAGAAGGTTCATTCATGGTATGGCAAGCTACGAACATGGAGTTATTACTCTCTATAGTGACATTAGCTCTCTGGCTCCCTTGACCAGCTATCTTCTTCCTGCAATCACGAGCATAGTGACCAAATTTATTGCAATCATGAGCATAGTGACCATATCTTCTGCTTTGTCCTCTGCATCTCGTTCTACTTCTGCCTCGACCTTTGTCTCTTGAAATAAAAACCTGACTTTTGAAAGCGGTCTCTAAAGTGGAATCCTTATTTCTGTCTATCCTTGCCTCATGTGATATAAGTGATCTCATAAGCTCATTAACTGTCAATGATGTCAAATCCTTGGCTTCTTCTATGTTGAGAAGTGGTCTGAGGACCTTCTCAACCACTTTTTGATCTTTAATGTCTTCACTATAAATATTTAACTTATTTATGACATTTATTACCTGATTCATGAAATAATCGATTTCCTCTTTCTCCTTCATCTGCAGACTTTCAAAATCTCTCCTAGTATTATGCAACTTAACAATATTGACTTTGGTCATACCTGTATAGTTTGTTGCCAAAGTATCCCATGCTACTTTTGCTGAAGACATGATCATAATCTTCTCGAACACTGCTCGGTCCACTCCTTGCTGGATAAGCTATGACACTTGTGCATTCTTCTTATTTTCTTCCTTCTATTGTTCCCTCTCTGTATTACTAAAAGCTTGTTCTTCTGCTTCATTCTTAGGTCCTGAAAACTCAAACTGGACATAATCCCAAACATCATGTGCCTGCAACGTGGTCGCCATATTAATGGCCCACACATCATAATCTTTCCGTGTCAACAGTGGGAATTGGGGTTGCAATTTTGAGAAAACCATCTTTCTCTAAAAAAAATTATCTTCAAAAAACATTAAATTTTCTCCTTTAATAATCTTTGCAAAACTTCCTTTTAAAAAAAAATTTATTCTCTTCAAAAATTTCCTTTATAAAATAAAACCCTTTATTATTTTTTAATATAAAAAATCTTTTATATAAAAAATATTTATATATAAAAAAATTCTTTATAATCACTCTTTCAAAAAATCATATGATAAAATCATGTGAGTTTAAAATCGTACCCACTTCTCTTTTTATGATTTTAGAAAATATCACATGACTTTTAAAGCCTACTTGACTATGGCTTTCGACTTTCAAACACATTGACTCCGTATTGTGTTTTGGCAAACCCTGACTATTCTGCTAAATGGTGGCTTGCTTGTTGACTACTCAATTTCCCCGACGATGGGTGTTCACGGTAGCTGTGACTGCTTCTTCAAAATGGATGGGTTTTCAACCTTCAAGAAATTCTATCTATTTTGTCAACAAACCAAATGAGCTCAGCTACAACGGCTGAGAAAATTCTAACTATCTTCTCACTCACACATGCAGGTGCGGCTGTAGAATCTCTCTGTCTCAAACCTCACTCTGATACGAATTTGCAAAGGCAGAGATTGCGAATTTGATATATTTTTGTCAGCGGAAATAGAATATGTAGCAGCAACATTAACAGCATGTCAAGCAGTGTGGTTAAGAAGAGTATTTGATGGGCTCAAGAAGAAAGAACAAGGATCAACAACAATATATTGTGACAACACCTTAGTGTTTGCACTATCCAAGAATAATGTGTTTCATCAGAAGAGCAAGCATATTGATACTAGATATCACTTTATTAGAGAGTTTGTGAGCAATGGAGAAGTAAACTTGAAGCCTTGTAAATCTAGTGATCAATTAGCTGATATATATACTAAGTCATTAGCACAATATGTGCTTGAGTTTCATAGAAGAAACTTGGGTGTTGTATGCCTAGCTGAGACATAGAATAGTAGACATGTTTCAGTTGTCATGAGTCATGTTTTAGTTTAGTGGTCATAATTAAGGCGGAGTGTTAAAATAACATAATTACTCCTGCATGAGGAGTTCGCTAAACATAGAGAATCAATTACTAAGTGATTGAGTGGTTGAGTGTTGAGTCAAGTCGAGTTAAGTGATAGACAACTTTGAGTGTGTGGTTTCATGTGGTTGCATGTCAAGATATTTTAGGCAAGTAGCTAGTTGGAAAAGGATAAATACCCTTCGTCGGGTTAATTGTAAGCACCATGTTTTGTGTGATCAATAGAAGAGCAACAACTTGTATTTTATGTGTGAATTATTTATGCTTTGTCTCCTCCGCCTTTCCAACAGAGCACAACACTGTATTTGCTTGGATATTACTCAATTCAATAGGGGAATGTGCAAGCGAGGAGCATTACTTGGGGCACAATCGTAATCGTTTGGTGTTAAAAATTAGAAATTGAAATTAAACAATTTTTTATAATAATGTTGGATTAGTTTAGAAAAATCTTTTTAGAGATTGTCGGTTGGAACTTGCGCTTATTATACTTGGTTTGTGGGATATACCTCAATTCAATTATTTGCACACTCGAAACATCAATTTGTGCATGAAATAATACTTTTTCCTTGAAGAGTGCGAAAAAATTTCCAAAAAGCAATGTTATGTTAGTGTTTGTTAAAAACTATAGAAAAAAGTAATTGTGATGGCCAATAGTGGATTTCTCATATTAGTTTGATGGATTTATAGTGCATATATAGGGTTCAATTCCCTAGTATAATATGCTTATTTTTATCGAAAGAAAGAAAGATAGAAAAATATAGAAAATATTAATGTTGATGTAATAATTATTTTTTTAATTATTGTTAATTTAAAAAAAACTAATTTTAAGTGTGATTTTTTGGAGTTTTTGGTGTTGGAATCCAGGAGAAAAATTTGTGGTGAAATCCTGATTTGTATTATTTAAACTAGTTTGTTTATTGTCTATATGGATTCAACACCCGGAAAACCCCCTAGGGCACTTTTATTGTGCAGGGGTTACCCATCAAATTTGTGATTTCAATGAATTCTTGTCGGATTTTAGAGAAATTAGACCGGAAAAATCCCCTGGAAAAGCTTCCAAAAAGTCGCACTAAAAACAATTGGATTTTTAAATTAGTTTCCTTATATTTTATTTTTAAGAGTAGAGGTGAGAAAGGGAGGTATCTATGCATGCATATATAGAAAATGTGTGATAACAAATGAAATAAAAGGAGGCATACAAACATGAAAATGAAAGAAAGTAGAATATTAACAATATTCATAATTAGTATGGTTAGAAGTGGGGTAAAATATATTTTTAATTTATAAATATATAAAATAATAATGATAAAATTTAGGACAAATATTTAGAATTATAAGTATAAAGTTATTAAAAGTAGGAAATGTTGGATATATTTTATTTAAGGTGGAGAGTTATATTTATTAACAAATGAAAAGGTAAAATAAAATATGTGATTTTCATTATTTGAAATTCATTTTTGAATATATTAATGGATTCAACATATCTAGAGGCCACCTAGATTTTGCATATTAAATAGATCAAACTTACAATTCCAATAATCCTTATTGGATTTTAGACAAATTCTACAAGAAAATAAGCTTAAAAAAGATCCAAAACATTGAATAATTAAGCTAAATTAAGCAAGAAAGGATATATGTAGTTTTGATAGAACTTATGAAAATCCGAAAGAACCACATATATAAGTTTAAGAGAATATGATTCTTGAGATGAAAGAGGTGAAAACTACTTATACCATAGATAAACTTCTATTAACAAAAAAGTAAAGGCTCCAAGGTTCTTAGATAAAATGATGTAACAATAAACAAATTTGCACTCAAGGGACATGCACAATTATTAACATAAATTTTATAAGAAAATGTGGAAAGGTACATATATGTTTTGGAGAATTACTACATATACACTTTCTCTTAACAATATAAATAATGAAGGGCACTCACTTGCTAAGGATGGCCTTAAAACTGGAAATGGGGCATCCTAAATGCATGCTTAGAGGAACACATATCTGTTCCTAGGAGGAGGCACATGTTCATATGCATTAATAGCTAAGAATCCCTAAACCACGAATTGTGACAATAAATAGGGTGCTACATCAACATGGCTCAAAATCATGCACACATTCCTATAAATGTGTGTGTTTCTAGGAAAACACATGTATTCTTAGGAATATGCATCCATGCCTAGCGCAACTCATTTTTATACACATGCAACCCATTTTTTTTTACAATATTGAACTACAACACATGTTTAGTTATTCTTGAGCCAAATTTTTTATCCTTGGTCTACATTATGTGCCAAGTCAATGAATTAGATCTTCTTTGGATTCTGGGTAAGACTTCCAATGGAATTTCTTTGATTTTTTTTATTTTTCTTATTTTTTATTCAAATTTTGTTTTAAATTGAAGTAATAAAAATAAAATGATACCCTAAACATAAACACCATATTAAATTTTAGGAGACCTAGTTTCCATGATGCCTAGTGAGAACCCAACCCCTCCATCACCAAACAACAACTTAGAACAACCAAAACTCAACAAATGACAAAGAAATCTTAATGCTAAAATTGATGCATCCTCGCTACTTTGAGGACATTCACACAAGATCTCCAAAACACTAGAAAGTCCTCATTATTCTCTTGTAAGTTCTCTGAATTAAATTGTATTGCCCATCTCTAATGCCAAAGGATTATTAACTAATATTTTCAATTACGTAGATATGATGTATGAATACTATAGAATATAAAAACCATATTAAAGACCTTAACATTACCAAACAATATTTGTTGTCATTTTTCACTGAACCAATAAGCAATCATCCTTTTCTAATGGACAAAGAATGTATTTGTATGTATTAGCGCACCTACTAGTCATTTCAAGACTATTGGATGGATAGGGGTTCATGGTTTTTGATAAAAACTCTTGTAAGAATGTTGAGGTATATTTGTATTTCTTGAGGATATTATGGGTAGAGTTTGGACTATGAAATCCATTTTAGCTACTTCGAGATGGGAGAATTCTAGGGGGTTGGTCGTGGGTCTCCATAAAATTTAAAAAATATGTCTTGCAACCTAGCATTAAGTCCTCATCCACCTAGATGATGGTCTAATATCCCCTAACTACCATTGTTTAATAGTGGATAACATTATTGAAGCTAAAATGGAAATAACTACCTTGGCTCGCATCGTAGTGTAGAATGACACCTTTTTAACATTGTTTTGCTAGGATTCACTAACAAGTGATGTCAATAGAGGGGTTGGACCATCAAATTCTAGAACATTATTCAATTAGGAGAGACCACATGGAAGCTCATGTGACTCTCATAGATGTACCAATTGTGGACATACTTGCTATGCCCTGACAGATGCTAATAGAGAACATTGTTTTAAGGTGAAGGTTATTATCTTGATCATCTTTGCATTATTCATTATATATATTTGTGTGTGTGTGTTTCTCTATTTTTCTATATATATATATATATATATATATATATATATATATATATATATATATATATATATATAATTATTTGTTGTTTGTAATTGCTATGCTCTAGGAGCACTCCCCAACTATGGTTGATGCATCAATGTTAGCTTCTACCACTAATACTACAATAGAATTTGTTTTTTTTTTTTTTTTTTTTCATGTACCACACACTCAGGTATAGTGAATTAAAATAATCCCTCCTTGTAAAACATTTCATAAGTTTTTAGATTATATTATAGATTCTTTTAGTTTGGGTATAACTATAGCTTTTATTTAACGTTTTTACATATTTTTATGACACCAGGAAAGAATCCATACCCACATGGGATGAACGTATCATCCCCTTTAACATCATGTTTCAAACTATTTTTTTTGAATGTTTACTTCATTATCATGTTTTGGTTAACCAACTAAAATATTATAAATATGCATGCAAGTTGTGCCATTTTCACATCTTTCCACTATGCTATGGAGATATCATTCACCATCATCCACTATTCCTCTATGAGTTGTCTGGCAGAGTTGTCACATTGCCTCAACCTTTGGGATCCATCTTATCTCCATTAGGGAACTTCTGTCATTGCTACAATCCATGTGTGTTGATTGTAACTACACTCCACTACCTTTTCCATCACATCCACCTATAAAGGCTTCATCCATAGAACATCCATCGACAAATAACACACCCCCCACAAAAGCCTTTTCACTACCATTGTTATAGATGATCATGCATTTTTCCTTATAGGACAAAGGGGGTAGCAGTAAGAAATTTTTGTATCTCAATAAATTAAGAAATGTATGATGGTAGTGAAAAGAGTTACTCATCAAGAAAAGAAAAGTTTTTGCCTAGGAGAGTCGGAAGAAGCTTTGGTGTAGCAATCTGGGAGAACGCTTAGCTAGGGTTACAGAGGGGTTCCGAGTCTGCTCCCTATGGAGCACAGTAGAGGAGGCAGCTCTAATCCCTCCTACAAGGAAGTGGTTGCCAGTAGAGGCAAGTTACCATTGGGTAATGTCAGAGATTTTGAGGAAGAGGGGAAAAATAATGAAAAGGGGTCAGATGGGGCCAGGTTCAAGGAAAATAGCAGCACCAAGGACAAGGAGGAAGAAGACAAAAGCCAGGGAACAAGGGACAAACATCAAAAGGGACCGTGCAAACCCAAAACGGAGATTACTCCTAGAGTAGTGTTAAATGATCCTGATCTGTAGGCGCACAGGGAACATATGGGAACTTACACCATAATCTGTAAATTCATGGGAATATGGCCCTTTGAAAAGGCATTACAGACATGGATCAAATACCATTGGAAACCCAAAGGTAGTATTGATCTCCATCTTGGGTCAAAAGGTTTTTTTACAGTGGTTTTCACTAACATTGAAGATAAAGACAGAATATTCGAAGGAGGACATTACTTTTATGCATCAGCGGGCCTATATATGCGGCCGTGGATGACAAACTTTGTTCCTGAGAGGGATACATTCACCTCAGTTCTTGTTTGGGTAAGGCCCTATTCCCTACCTCTCGATTACTGGCAAAATGAATCGCTCGCTACCATAGGAAACAAGCTAGGTCATTTTGTTAAAGCTTCGGAAGCCACAAGATGAGGTAAATATACTTCCTATGTTAGGATTTGTGTAGAAATGGAACTATCAGGTGCTCTTCCGGATGAAATAATCCTGGAAGTCTTTGACGAGGAATGGGTCCAAATTGTGTATTATGGGCACATCCCATTTAGCTGTCATAAATGCCATGAACATGGTCACTTGATCAGAGACTGTCCTCTTAGTAAAATAGACAACAAAGGCAAACCTAATTCAGTGAAGGATACTGATAACTTTCAGAAAGTGGCAAGAAAAGGAAAAGGAGGCAAAAAGGGATCAAAGCAACAGTGCAGTGAGGGACAAAAGACCAACCAAAACAAGTTTCAGGCTCTAGAAGAGAATGAAGAAATGACAATTGAAGAACAAGCAATGGAGGAAGGCCCTACGGAAGAAGAGAAGGAAGAGAACTACAACCCAACACAAGAGATTCGTAATAAGAAAGAAACTATGATGAATGAGACTGAACTAGAAATGGATATGGAAATAACCCAAAGTGAAACAGATCTAGAGGACCATGAACTTCAGGACATTCTCGAAAAGGAAAGCCTAGATCTGGAAGGGTTCTTGATGTAGGAAACCACGAGAGGGATAGATTCTTTACCTCAAGAGGATTGCAATAGAATACAATAGTTATTTTTATGGAAGACACAGGAAAGTGAGTTAGGAATAGGAAAAACCACTGATAAGCAGGAAAATAAAGGAGTGAAAACAATGAAATCAACCCCAAGACTGGCTACTAGAAATGCAGGCAAGAAAAGAGGTCGAAAAAATAAGAAGGAGCTTTTGATGGAGTGTGGAAGGCTAATGATAGATTCGGGTAAGATGAAAGACCTAACCAGTTACTCCTTTACAAGTCTTTAATTATGAAGTTTACATCTTGGAATATCATAGGTCTAGGAAGTAAAAGAAAATAAAGATTACTTAACTATAGAATGAAACAAGATATGCCGGATATAATCTTCATCCAAGAAACAAAATGTTCCATCCAGAAAATAAGACTAATACATAGCAAATGGCTCAATAGATATGAGTTTCTAGAGGTTAAAGCCGAGAATATAGCGGGGGGTATTCTCACTCTTTGGATCCCCCAAAGGGTTAGAATAATGGATGCAGAGGCATCAAGAAACTACCTACCTGTGGTCATTCAACCAGTGGGGATTACGGAAACATTCCTGGTCACCAACGTTTACAGTCCCCAGAGAATAGAGGACAAACTCAAATTGTTAGAAACCCTTATTGAACTCAGGAACAGACAGGGGGGCATTCCTTGGATCATGGGAGTGGATTTCAACATGATCAAATCTCTCTAAAAGAAAAAAGGAGGCACCAGAGTGCTTAACAAAGACTCCTTAGCGTTCCAATCATTTATAGACAATATGAATTTGGTAGATTCAGAATCGGACAACGGCCTTTTCACATGGAACAACAAAAGGGGAGGGGAGGCATTGGTAGCTTCTAAGTTAGACAGATTTATGATATCAAAGGAGTTGATGCTTCTAAATAAAGATATAACAACCAAAGTTCTTCCATTTGGAGGTTCAGATCACTGGTTGATTCGATTGGAAATCAAAGGTATAGATTCTCCCAGGAATAGACCCTTCAGATTCGAAAATATCTGGCTGTCCCACTTGGACTTCATTAGTAACATTGAAAAATGGTGGTCTGAAGACTTGCAAATTCAAGGATCTAAGATGTACCTTCTTCAGAAAAGACTAAAGCACATTAAGACCAAAATTAAGGAATGGAATCAAAAGGATTTTGGTAATATTTTTGAGGCAAAAAAATTAGTGCAAAGCAAGATTCAATAACTCAACCAGGCTTTGATAAAAGATGGATTTGACAAAGCCAAAAGTGATCAGGTGGACAAATACCATCTAGATTGGTAAAAGTTATGAAAACAAGAGGAAATATTTTGGAGACAAAAATCCAGAGTTTAATGGCTCAAGGAAGGAGAACAGAACACAAGATTTTTTCATAGATCCGCTATAGCTAACAGAGCCCATAATAGAATCTCAATGATCAAGGATGAGGAAGGGGAGATTTAGAACACTCATAAAGATATAGAAGCTATTCTTGTTCAACATTTCTGGCATATCACTCGGGAAAACATTCCCGATAGGGATTAGGCCATCAGAAGAATCACAAGGCATATCCATAAGTTGGTGTCCAGAGAGGACAATTTTAACCTCAATAGACCAGTGACTGAAGAGGAGGTCAGTGAGGTTCTCAAAGATATGCAGAATAGCAAAGCTCTAGGGTCGGATGGTTTCAATGTGGACTTTTTTAAAGCTTGTTGGAATATTGTCAAAGAGGACATCTTGAATGTGGTAGAAGATCCCAGGAACAACAAAACTATACTGAAAGCTCTCAACACCTCCTTCATCTCCCTAATTCCCAAATAGGACTCAACTCAAACTGCAGATAAGTATAGACCTATTGCCTTATGTAATGTGGTTTACAAGATAATATCCAAAGTAGTGGCAAATAGACTCAAACCTCTCCTTCCCTTGCTAGTGTCGGAGGAACAATCAGGTTATGTGGAGGGAAGATAGATTCTAAACAATATTATTCAAGCACATGAGGTGGTTCACACGCTAACCAGCAAAAGGCAAGCAGGGATGATCATGCAACTAGACATTGCCAAAGCATATGACAAGGTGAATTGGATTTACATCAAGAAGGTTCTCTCAGCCTTTGGGTTCGACCACAACTGGGTCAGATGGGTCATGGCGCTGGTGACTTCTTCCAGCTTTTCTATTCTGGTTAATGGCTCTCCCTCAGATATCTTCAATCCTTCCAGAGGTCTCAGGTAGGGAGATCCACTCTCTCCCTTTCTCTTCATTCTCATGATGGAAGGTCTTGGGCGATCCATTAAATAGGCCAAGGCAATGGGAAAAATCAGAGGTCTTCAGGTTTCCGAGAATGGTTCTGCTCTGACTCACCAACAATTTGTGGATGATACCTTACTGCAAGGGATCCCCACAGTCAAAGAAGCTTCAGCCTACAAGAAAATCCTCAAGGCTTTCGCCTTAGCCACAGGTATGGAAGTCAATCTCTCTAAGTCCAAAATATTCTTTTTAAACACTAATATTGCTATCTAAAGAAATATCTCAAGAATTTTTGGTTTCCAAAGAGATTCCCTCCCCTCAAAATATTTAGGAGTTCCTCTTACTGTCAAACCCATGCACAAGGGTATATGGGAACTGGTTCTTAACAAAATGAAGGATAGAGTCAAAAACTGGACCTTCCGTGCTTTGAACCTGGCAAGCAGGTTAGTTCTAACAAAGGCAGTTCTGCAATCTATCTCAGTTTTCATGTTATCGGCTCTTCCAACTCCCAAAGGTGTTTTATAACAAATCAGAAATATACAAAGAGATTTCCTTTGGGGCAAGGAGGAAACAAGGAAGAAATTGGCCCTAGTTTCCTGGGAAAAAATTTGTAAACCCAAAAGTCATGGGGGTCTAGGCTTGGACGATCAAGAGATTCTTAGCAGAGTCTTAGGAGCCAAGCTTTGATGGAGATGGGTTCAGGAGCTAAAATCCCAATGGGCCAAGACATGGAAGGAGAAATATGCTAGCTCTTGGCGCACCAATGATCTCATGAGAATGTTTGGAATTATAAAAGGCTCATACATATGGAATAGAGCATGGGAAAATAGAAGCTTGGTTCAAAAGAATAGTTTCTGGGAAATTAGAGTAGGAGATCTTGCTCTCTTTTGGGAGGACAAATGGCAATAAGAACCAACGTTGTTAACAGAGAATTTTTCAAATCTCAAGCAGGAAAAAGATGCCTAAGGGTTAATCAAAGTTAAGGATTTCTGGGATCATACTCACACCTCTGGAAAATGGAGAAGCTGGAAAAACATTAACTGCAGAGAGGACAGTGCCCTAAAATGAAAAACAGAGGCTCTTGGGAAATTACTAAGGCAAAGAATGATCTTAGTTTCAGAGGGGCATGATCAATTGAGATGGGGTAATAACAAGAAAGGAAACTTTAATCTTAAGGAAGCAAAAGGTTTTCTTCTTAGGCTTGGCTCTAGTGTTCCAAACAAGACCTGGCTACATCTCTGGAGGAATCAAGGATGGATGAAAATGAAGCTTTTTATGTGGTTAGTTCACCATAAGAAAACCTTGACTTGGGACAACATTAGGAGAAGAGGGGTTATTGGGCCTTCCAGATGCCAACGCTATGAAAAGCAGGAGCAGACAATGGAACATATTCTCAAAAGCTGCTCGTTCACAACCTGGCTGTGGGATTCATTTTCTTCAATTTTCTAGCAGTCTGATAGGGATAGAGGAAGCATCACAATTACCCCAAGCCAATGGAGGAGAAACTATGTGGAGAATGAATTCCTCAATTTGGCTTGGGCCTTCACGCCTGACTTTATCATCTGGAATGTTTGGAAAGAAAGAGATAAAAGAATTTTCAAGAATGAAAAATCTTCACCACATAGTCTATTTGATCTTATCCTGAAAGAGCTTAGAGAGACAGTCAGCTCCACTATTCATAATATCCCTAAAAATCCCCCATCGGATAACGAGCAGAGAACTCTCAGGCATATGGGTTTGCAAGGGATAATTCCTCAAGGTGTAAACAAAAGGGTCACAGCTAGGGTTACAGAGAAGGACTTCTAGCAACCTCCATCAAAACGCTTCCTGAAATATAACATTGATGGTCCCTCAAAAGGAAATCCGGGCACTTCTGGTTCTGGAGGAGTTTTAAGGGATGAAGATGGCAATATTATCTTTATCTTTCACTGTCATTTAGGAAACGCTACCAACAACATGGTGGAAGCAATGGCTCTAGAGCAGTGTCTAGAGTTTATGATTGAGAATCATTGCTCAAATATCATTGTAGAAGCAGACTCTGAGATAACTATTAATGCTGTGAAAAGACTCAGTGGTGGTTCTCGGTCGGAGAGAGTCTTGAATCACTGGAAACTTATCCAGGTTTATCAAAGAATCCAAGTTCATCTCCAGGGTCTTCGAACCATTAGTTTCAACCATGTCCATCGTAATGCCAATAAACTTGCAGACTTACTAGCCAATCAAGGTGTTTGCAGTGCTGACTGTGGGTTGGCAAAGAATTGGCATGATATTCCTCAAAGTCGTCTAAAGGCTATCTGTGAGAATCAAGTGGCTGAGGACAGAGATGTCTTTCGATTTCGGGCTAGGTTGATTAGCAAGAATTGAAGTTGCCGGACTGAGCACCCTCAACTCAGCAGGTTGTACCAGGAAGGTTGGTTAGCTATTTTCAGACACACTTTCTCCCGGAGCTTTTCGACCAAAATCCCTTGGCTGCTGGTTAGCTCTCTGCGGAATCAGTTCCCTAACATACTCTGGTCAGGGTTCTGTTTTCGCCGTATGATTGGGTAGAATGGGCGGTTATTCGGGCACAACAGTTGGCTTTCTCCCTCTTTCCATTTTTGGACTAGAAATCCCGGCCCTTCCCGGTTTTCCGGCGATCGCACGTGTAAAGCGGAAAGTGGTTTTGCAGTTTTGGGAGCGATCCCATTGGGATCACAACACGTGGCATGGTACTGTTTCGGAAACCGCCCTTCATCGCAAGTTAAATTTCGGTCATGTAAGGCGGCGCGATATACACTTGAATGTTGGATCTGGCTTCTCAGATGGACAGCTGGGATCGTTCACACTATTTAGTGGGGCCCAACGGGTCATTTCCTCGTTCCGTGATGACGCATCTTATCCTTTTCTATCGTTTGGGTTCTTTGGGGGGTCGGGGATGACTGTTGTCGTGGTTCGGCCACAGGGGTATGGTTGGTCAGGTTTGGCCTTTTGGTTATTTTTTTGTAGCCCTTCGAAGGTTTTCCCATGGGGTTTGGGTTTTCTGATGTGAGAAGGAGGGTCTTAGTCTTGGACAGGATTACCTGTTCTCCTGTGTTTGTATAAATTGACAAACTCATGTAAAATTTGTATCTTATCTTTTGATTTAAAGAAATAGAAGGTTCAGCTCTTGCTTCAACAAAAAAGAAAAGAGGTACTCATCAAGGAAGTGAGCATATGGAATGCCTTTATTTGCAAGAGGAGGAACATAAACCTTAAATAAAAAATTTAAATAACCATATTAACTAATATAATATTTCAATATCAACTTTATATATATATATATATATATATAGAGAGAGAGAGAGAGAGAGAGAGAGAGAGAGAGAGAGAGTAAAATATTTTATTATGGCTGTCAATTAAAATATCTCAATGTCATCCATAAGTCATCTCAATATTTAAACCATGAAGTATTATGTAAACCATGAGAATCAAGGTTCAAATCCTCAATGGGTCAAGCCAACTATATATATATATATATATATATATATATAGGAATTGAAAATGAAAATTTCCATACTTGAAAATAGCTAATAGAGAGTAACAATTTTACATTTACATTTTGATACTTTTTACCTTATTTTAATGAATTTTGTTTAAAATTTAGTAAAGTTTCATTGGAATTGCAAAATTAAGCTATGTAATTTACATAATATGAGTGTTAAAGTAGATTTTCAAAAAGTTGATTCCATTTATGCATGCTTAAATGCAATTTAAACAATGAAGAATTAAGATCTCATGAAAAATTGTATCATCAAAACATTTTATTCTTGCATTCCTCAAAATGAAGGAGATGTGTCATTACTTCCACTCTCATCATGAAGTTTATATGTATAAAGAACTGTTGTAGTTCTATCATAGTCACTAATTTAATAGGTGTGTCATCCTTTCCATTCTCATCATAAAGTTTATATGTATAAAAAACCATTGTAGTTCTACCATAGTCACTAATTTAGTAAGCATCCAGAGTAACCTCTTGGGAATTACAAAACATGAAAAACTATTTGCACTTCAAGATATTTGATCTTTGAGTGCACTTGATAAATCTGTGGTAAAGATAAATTATACTAGTTTTAAATATAAAATATAAAGTAATTGAATTGTGTAGAATTTGATTTTTATGAACTTTTAAATTCAAATTTTATAAAATAAAAATGATAATAAAAACCATTTACAAGAAAAATAAATTATCTCCCTGTAAACATCCAAAATTTTCATTATGAACATTCAAAAAATTCATTTTCTTTTATTCAACATTTAGAAAAATAAATTATCCTCTTATAAACATCCAAAAATTTCATTGATAAGCCCATATTTATTTTATTTAACATTAAAATTGACCCAATCTAGATTTACTAACTTAAAACATTTATTTAATTCGAAGGTAAGTGGCCAGGCTTTTGCTATGATTGAGTAAAGGGTTTTAAAGACATACAAGATCTATCATTGATTTTGTGACAAGTTATTTGTATTAAGATTGAGAAAAAAAATTGAAATGCGTATCAGTTAAGTTATAGCATTGCCACTTATTTAAATATTCAACTTAATTCTCTAAAGCAACCATCACTAAAGCTCGGAATATTTTCTACCCTTCATGCAACTATGTAAAGGTGAATGTTATTGAAATTATTTATGGCCTTAAAAATATATGTAAGTGGGCAGTCTCACATGTCTCCAGATATAAAACAATGTTATGTAATATATTTCAAAAAATAATAATGAATAAAAAACATGGACTTCGTTGATTCTAAGAATGAGTAAATAATTTGATGCTCATCACTATTCGTTGATTCTATCCGTATCTACAAGCCATTTATGGAGTAGATAACTAAACATTTTAACCCGATTTAAAAATACATCATTACGCAATTCGGCATTTACCTTGAAAAATATTTGTTATTAATATTTCTGCTATGGCGAAATTCCAATATCTTCAGCGAAGATATAAGCGATCCTATCGACTATCCACGATTTACTCACATCCCTATCGAGTATCCTGTCCGGCATAAGGGACGATCGGCAGAGAGGGCAGGTAGTTTGGCGATGATCAATCCACTTATCCAAACAATTTCTGTGAAATAGATGATGGCAATTGCACAATTCTCTGATGTGCTCCTCTTCCTGGAAGCAGTTCAAGCACACGGCACATTTAATGTCATCCCCTATCGACTCACAGAATCTCTCCCCAAACTTCCCGAATGTTACAATCGACAAGTTCTTTCTAATCGTATCAGCACAGATTGAAGGTCCAACGGAAGAGGAGTTGATATCAGGCAAGTCTGGCCACGAAGAGCCGTCAAGTTCTCGAGCGTCAGCTAACCCAGTGTAACATCCCTATGGTAATAACTTGGCGTAAATTATTCAGTTATGAAATAGTAATTCTTTTTAAAAAAAAAAGATTACGAATTAGTTTCAAAAACTAATTCTTGTTATTCATAAAGCTGTCAATTAAAGAATGAGGGGGGGGCTGTGAAGACAGAGAGAGAGAACTGAAGAAAGAAAAAGAGAAAGAATAGAAGGGTTAAGTCTGGTGAGGACCAGATAACCCTAGCACATCTGTGCAATAGACTAGTTGAGGGCTGTAGGCCTGCAGGACTGCTCGGGGGGAGAACCCAACATAGCGTTGGATCTCATGGCTGGGAGGATAAGAGCAAAAACATTGCAGGTGACTTCTGCAAGTAAGGACATTGATAGTGGGAAAAACCAGGTATGCATTCTCTGATCTAGTTAATGAATAAAGAAAAGGTATAGAAGAAGACAGACAGGACACAGAACTTGTATTATTTGTCTTTAGTTACTGTAGTATGGTAACTAGATTAATGTATACAGTTCCTGAAATGTTTGTACATGATAATGTGTGACTGTGGTCACCCCTGGACACTGTATTAAGAACTTAGGGTTGTACAGTCTTATTACGCTCAGAACAGAGTCAGTTCTTAGAGCTGTTGAGGAGGTATGGAAACTGTATCAAATATCAGTGAGGTAAAACCAGAGAATAGAAGTAAAAACAGAACCAAGTTAAAGGTCTGGAAATGCTTGGTAGGAAACCGAGTTAGACAAATACAGTCAACTAGCGCAGAACTAGTGCTTGCATGTAAGCAATAACGTTATACAAGCCAATGATAAAGAATGCGAACTAAACTGTGTAGTGGAAACATCATTATGGAAACAGTACTGTAAGATAAGCATTGTACAGTTAAAGAGCACGGTGCAAGTCTAGCCATATTAACAGACCCGAATAGGGTTTATAATCTCTATGAGACAGACCTGGAAGTAGCTAAGCATAGCGAAACCAGAAACCAAATACATCATTCCAAGATAAGGTCAACAATACCAAAATATGACCTGCATATTAAACATGTAGTAACCTGGCATTCAAGGGTCAATGTAATGACTGTTCGCGGAAGAGGTAGACGCTACGCTCATATACCGAGCGCAGGACTACCTCAGTATCGCTTTAAAAATACATATGAAATGAAAACAGTTTTGCATGAACCGAACACATGTGAAAACCTCGAGATTATACTGTAATAATGTGCACTGTAGTAAACCCATAAAGTTCTACGAATCTATTAAGTAAACAGGAATATGAGCATACAGTAGAACACCCAGAATATAAGTCTTTCCATATGAACTGGCTATGTAAGAGCAAAATAACCATTTAGGATTATTGTTAGAATCTGAGAATCGAAAGCAAATATTCATTAAAAAACTGCAAAACATTATCATAGCCGTGAGAAGTCCAGGCATGGAAGACAGCGGTAAACCGCAGAATGATGAAACCAATACATAGTCATTTAGCTTCACAGATTTGTTAATAGCTCGAGAGAGCTTCCAAAATATACAGACAGTGACTTCTTAAAGCCTGAGAACCAAGTCCAAATCAAATGTACAGAAATATAGTAGATGGCGTGAAAGCCATAAGTAATACCTATCTAAACCCTAAGGGCTCACGTGAGACAGGCCGGCATGGAGAGGTCACCTGTATAAGCGTAACCAGGGTTTGAGACAAATTAATCGGACCTGAGACAGGTAAGCAAACCATAAACTATGTCTCAGCTAGAAGTCATTGCATACAGTATATCAATAAGCTATTAACCAAGGAAAAGCCAGTACAGGCATACCTGTAAATTTCACTAAACGCCCAAATCCTTCTGCACGCTGTAGGAGAAGCTGTGGACGGCCTGTGCATAACCCATCTGCAGAACATTCGGACACAGTTAACATATGGGTTACATGAATCTGACTGTGAACATGAATACAAATTGATGACAGTAGTATCCTTACCTGAGCAGCGAGTTAGGCACCGGGAGGTTGCAGAGAAGACTGTCGAAGCGACGGAGGAGCTCGGCTGCAGCGGAAAGAGCAAATGAACCCAGTCCGACGAACCCGGTGACCATATATATCGATTGACAAACCCTAAGTAATTCTGAGCCGTTCGATGAGGATGAGTAATCTCCATCGTTGATTTAGGCGGGAGCACCTGGCGCGAAACCCAGTACGGGTCAACCCTCCTCAAGTCACATGCCATCACGTGAAGATGAGCCATCTGGCCACGGAAGAGGGTGAGCTTGGATGCTAATCACTCACCACCTGGCACTTAACGTTTATAATGAGCCGGATATGACAGCACTAATTTCCAATGCATTAAGTTCTGTTCTCAAACATAGTAAGGCGGTAAGACCATGAACAATGGGCCTGAGTAATGGTAAGGTGTATTATATGTTTATTAACATACGTATAAGCTAAACCGGGCCAGTGTAAGCATATTATATATAGGTAAATGCGTAAAAGGTCTGGCGGAGACTGTATATTATAATTAACTTACTTAGTTAGAGTGAGAGGGTTAATGAGTTGACCCCATCTCTTAAAATTTTTCTTTAATTATGCATTTTAAGTTAATGAGATCGTGACAATGTGGTATCAGAGCCAAAGGTTGCAACACTGGTGCCTTTGGGAATTGGTAAGCGGAAAGGATATTGAAGTACGCCATTAGTAGGCATTAACTCGGGTATGAGTTTAATCATTCGCATATTCGTACACTACTTTTGGCATGACAGGTGTGATTCATGTTTATAACTTCTTGAGAAGTAGTTAATAAGATGTTGCATAACTACGTTCATAACGTTGGATTCCTGATGAGGATAAAAGACAATGAAAATTTTGTTGCACCTAAGAACAAAATTGAGTACTCATTACAATCATGAACAATATTGAACACTCAGGGAGAAAAGTGACAATCAACTACCAACTTTTACCTTGCAAATATGGCAATAACAATGATACATTCGTTAAACAAAAGTGAAGTTACCATGAACAAAACTTAATGAGTCATGCATGAATATAAATTATGGGGAACATCCTTGAATAGGATGACAAATTGTTTTAAAAAAAAAAAGACATTAGAAGAACCCCCTTAGATATTGAAAACATGCAATGAGTCAAGCAGCGAGACTTAATTGTCATAACTAACTTTTGATTCAGTCTTGTCATGGGTGCATGAAGACGATTGGTAGTTGGGATTGGTTAGTGTTGTATGACTAACCCATCAAACTTATATGCATTAATTAAATTGAACTAAGATTGTTACAATTCGTAAACAAGTGAAGGTTGATTGATGTCACATGCATGAAATGTGTGTATGAAAATTTTTACTCTCTCGGTGCTATAGTTCAGTTGTGCATGAGAAGAGTTCTTAATTTTATTCACTATAAGAATGCATGATGAATAGCATATGCTTATGTCTTAATAGATTTAGTGATGATTACCCTCTAATTAAGTGAAATCCATTAGCATGGTACGTGTTTATCATTACTTGTTGAGAGATAAAAACCATTGGAGCCTCGATTAATGATGGTTGAATTTATCTCTACTATGGGAATGATGGATTTCTTATGCATATTGCATTCCAGTGTGAACTTAATTGGAGAGGCATGTTCAGTGGGTAACATTTCTAGGACCCAATTCATGGTATAACTACATGTGATAATTACTCATAAATAGACTACCTGTGTTAATACAGTTGTCAGTAAACTCTAACTACCTTCCCCAACTATAGATGCTTCCAAAGGAAATGGAAGCAAAGAGAAGGAAGAAGACCGTGCTGTAGGGACAGACGGAGATAGGAAAAAGAAATCGCTAAGTCTGGTGATGACCAGATAAAGCAAGCTTTGAGTGTTAGAATCTTGCAGAAGATTCTAAGTCTTGGGATGACTAGATAGCGCTTGAGGTGCATGTGAGTATTCCCTTGACCATGCTTAAGAAGTTGAAAAATGATAACCATAGTGTGTTGCTGTTAATGATTTTCGTAATGTCTCCTTGAAGTCATTATTCTGAAAAGGTCACATAGTAGTGTTATGATAGTAGTTGCATCTAGCATCAAGTGGTAACTCTGGTGCATGTGCGACACTTAGGAGATTATGCTTCTAATTGCATAAGTAGAGCAATTGCTTCCGGTAAGGGTGGTTTAACTTGTTAGTTATGCATGTTGACCCAAGGATAAGATAAGTGTCTTGTTCACTTACTTGAAGAACACGTATGAATGTTTTATATGATTTCTTGGTAGAGAAAGTATTTGAATGCATGCAATAAAAGAATGGTTCTTTTATAGATTTTCTTGGTAAAGGAAATGTGTTAAGGCATGCAGTTAAAGATTGATTATTGGGTATGTTTTCTTGGTAAAGAAAATAGGTAGTTCCTATTAGAAAGACTCCACGTGAGTCTTGTGTGTGAAATGCTCGTCTCTTGTCTATAAAATCCTTGCTAAATATGGCCGAGGTATTTTCTTGAGAAAAGAGGATGAGGTATATAAATGTCCTGAGGACATAGCATGGAAGGTGGCCAAGTTTGCTTGAATTAAAATATGTATCTTTATTTGATAAAAGCTTCTTGGAAAATATATATATATATATGCTAATTGCATTATGATTCTAGTTGGTTTATAAGCTCTAGTGATATGACTATGCATTACATGCATGATAAAAGATAACTAAGAATGTGCTTCTAGGCACATAGATATTCATCCCTAAATTCTTGAGGAAAGAATATATTACATATATACATAAATATAGCCTCCTCCTAAGAGTATGCATACTTCATGTATGAAGATGCATGAGAATTTTTCTTGGAAATAAAAGTAGAGGTTCTTCCCTTAAAGACACATTAGAATAGTGTTCATACAAGAACCAAAATCCTTACTTGTTTCATGAAAAGAACTATGTGCATTGAAGTAAGGTAATTGTGTTAGAAGAACACATGTTGCATATTGGTAGCTATTTTGACTTTGGAATTATGAGTCTGTGTGTACTTAGAGAAAGAGGTCATGCTAGCTTCCTTGAAATTAATAATCTCTTGGGGAGATTGTCGTGTTGGATGAGCTGTGTTGATTGCTTGATTTTGATACATAAAGGATAATTAATCCTTGTTTTTGTATCTTGATTTTTATGCCTAAAGATAGATACCTTTAATAATTTCTGGAAAGGGAATCTTGAGAAACCCTCATATCTGAAGATAGAGAAATGAGGATTAAAATGACTTCCTTTAAGAAAGAGGTATGTGGTTTGTCGTATGAAATGATGGTGGTCTTCTAGTGAAGGGAATAAGTGTTGCATACATTAAAGAAGGGCTTATAGGATAAGCAATAGTATGCACAAAGAATAGTCATTGTGACGTAAGAGTTATGTTCTTATGTTCTTATATGTTAGAGAAATTATGTTTAATTACACTAACAAGGCATGACTAAAGCTAGCCATAGTAAACGTAAGATAATACTCCATTAATGATGATTTGAATTGGAACAACAGACTATGGCAAAATTGGGAATGATGAGAGTATTAACTCAACTGTTGTTGACATTTATGCATTAATGAGTATTTGCATATGCTTTATACATGACAATATGGTATGCATGAACATTCTTGGAAATGGAATACGTGTTAACTGATGCATATTTGTAACTAACGTTGCTGATGGAATTAAGTAGTGGTAGCTTAATGGCAACAAGAAAACTCATCACATAAATTGCTGCAATATGAAATGCAATTATAAATGAGAAAGAATGATGTTATATGATATGCATGAATTATGTTATTTGGAAAATTTGCATGCATACAACATGTATGATGGCTAAGTTTCCCATCAATCTTGATGTTGTGGACCCATGACGAGGGATAAGTGTAAATGCATGGTGTACATGCATGTTTATTTTGTAATGATAATGATTATATGGTTCATTGTGTAATTACTTTGGGAAAGAGTAATAAAAGAGAAATTTAACATGCCAGACAGTGCAGATAGTCGGGTGATGATAGTTACCTGCCTGGAGGGTTGATGGTACTTGTCTGCCCGGATTGTGAAAGGCTGGAATGCCTTGGGTTGATGACAGTTACCTGCCCGGAGGGGTTGATGGTACTTGTCTGCCCGGATTGTGAAAGGCTGGAATGCCTTGGGTTGATGACAGTTACCTGCCCGGAGGGGTTGATGGTACTTGTCTGCCCAGATTGTGAAAGGCTGGAATGCCTTGGGTTGATGACAGTTACCTGCCCGGAGGGGTTGATGGTACTTGTCTGCCCGGATTGTGAAAGGCTGGAATGCCTTGGGTTGATGGCAATTACCTGCCTGGAGGGGTTGATGGTACTTGTCTGCCCGGAGTTGGGTTGATGGCAGCTACTTGCCCGGAGGGGTTGATGGTACTTGTCTGCCCAGATTCCCTCTCCCTGGAATTCTTGAGCTGGTTGGCCAGTGGAATTCCATGTTAGACCTGGTAAGGTCTCTATCAAAGAAACTATCTGGATGTGAAAATGACTCGAGTTGGTTGTGAGAACCAATTGCCATGGATTGGGAATTCTTTAGTCCATTGTGGACTCATGGCTAAAGGAATTTTACATATAGATGTGTAAAATATGTTATGCACCTTTAATAAGAAATGAGCTTAGTGCTCAATAAAGAATAAATGGAAACTTTAATTCCTTTATTGTGTTATTAATGTTGTGAACATCTTAGTGGGAGCTAAGACAATTCTTGCTTGATGCAGTGATTGACTGTTTTGATGATTAGAGAGCTAGGTGCTCTTTTGGTACTTCTTGAAGTACTTTGCAGATGTCTTTAGTGAGAATTCAATCGGTGTGCACGTGAGCAGTGATCTATCATTTGATGATTAGTGTTAGTGCTCTCTAAGTACTTGTAAAAGTATTGCAATTTAGAAATCGTCTAGCATTGCACAATTGGTTGATAGTCAAAAGTATTTCATTTGACTCAAAATATAGTGACTAATGCAATTGAATTTGTTAGTCATATATTACAGGAATTACTTACCATGGAGGGTTGAAGAATTGTCCAACCACTATTAAAATGCTTACATGAAAGACTTCATGATTTTTAAGAATAGATGGTAAGTAATGGTAAGTTGACACAGAGAATTGTTTATTATGAATGAAGAAGGGCCAAGTGGCGGCGATTAGAAGTTGCATATTTTTGCAATTACAAACGTTTATGACTATTGATGTTTATAACTAATGATATTTCTCATGACTATATCATTACTATTTCGGTTCGTTGTCATTTCTTGGAATGACAACTTTGATTTTTAAGAGATAGGATCACATTTTGTGTGGTTTAGATGGTAATACCATGAGTAAAGCCTAAAGTTCCAACGAAGGATGAACACCGAGGACGGTGTTCCTGTTAAGGGGGGGAGTATGTAACATCCCTATGGTAATAACTTGGCGTAAATTATTCAGTTATGAAATAGTAATTCTTTTTAAAAAAAAAAAGATTACGAATTAGTTTCAAAAACTAATTCTTGTTATTCATAAAGCTGTCAATTAAAGAATGAGGGGGGGGGCTGTGAAGACAGAGAGAGAGAGAGAACTGAAGAAAGAAAAAGAGAAAGAATAGAAGGGTTAAGTCTGGTGAGGACCAGATAACCCTAGCACATCTGTGCAATAGACCTGTTGAGGGCTGTAGGCCTGCAGGACTGCTCGGGGGGAGAACCCAACATAGCGTTGGATCTCATGGCTGGGAGGATAAGAGCAAAAACATTGCAGGTGACTTCTGCAAGTAAGGACATCGATAGCGGGAAAAACCAGGTATGCATTCTCTGATCTAGTTAATGAATAAAGAAAAGGTATAGAAGAAGACAGACAGGACACAGAACTTGTATTATTTGTCTTTAGTTACTGTAGTATGGTAACTAGATTAATGTATACAGTTCCTGAAATGTTTGTACATGATAATGTGTGACTGTGGTCACCCCTGGACACTGTATTAAGAACTTAGGGTTGTACAGTCTTATTACGCTCAGAACAGAGTCAGTTCTTAGAGCTGTTGAGGAGGTATGGAAACTGTATCAAATATCAGTGAGGTAAAACCAGAGAATAGAAGTAAAAACAGAACCAAGTTAAAGGTCTGGAAATGCTTGGTAGGAAACCGAGTTAGACAAATACAGTCAACTAGCGCAGAACTAGTGCTTGCATGTAAGCAATAACGTTATACAAGCCAATGATAAAGAATGCAAACTAAATTGTGTAATGGAAACATCATTATGGAAACAGTACTGTAAGATAAGCATTGTACAGTTAAAGAGCACGGTGCAAGTCTAGCCATACTAACAGACCCGAATAGGGTTTATAATCTCTATGAGACAGACTTGGAAGTAGCTAAGCATAGCGAAACCGGAAAACAAATACATCATTCCAAGATAAGGTCAACAATACCAAAATATGACCTGCATATTAAAACATGTAGTAACCTGGCATTCAAGGGTCACTGTAATGACTGTTCGCGGAAGAGGTAGACGCTACGCTCATATACCGAGCGCGGGACTACCTCAGTATCGCTTTAAAAATACGTATGAAATGAAAACCGTTTTGCATGAACCGAACATATGTGAAAACCTCGAGATTATACTGTAATAATGTGCACTATAGTAAACCCTTAAAGTTCTACGAATCTATTAAGTAAACAGGAATATGAGCATACAGTAGAACACCCTGAATATAAGTCTTTCCATATGAACTGGCTATGTAAGAGCAGAATAACCATTTAGGATTATTGTTAGAATCTGCGAATCGAGAGCAGATATTCATTAAGAAAACTGCAAAACATTATCATAGCCGTGAAAAGTCCAGGCATGGAAGACAGCAGTAAACCGCAGAATGATGAAGCCAATATATAGTCATTTAGCTTCACAGATTTGTTAATAGCTCGAGAGAGCTTCCAAAATATATAGACAGTGACTTCTTAAAGCCTGAGAACCAAGCCAAATCAAATGTACAGAAATATAAGAAGATGGCGTGGAAGCCATGAGCAGTACCTAACTAAACCCTAAGGGCTCACGCGGGACAGGCCCGGCATGGAGAGGCCGCCTGTATAAGCGCAACCAGGGTTTGAAACAAGGTAATCGGACCTGAGACAGGTAAGCAGAAACCATAAGCCATGTCTCAGCCAGAAGTCGTCGCATACAACATCACATTAAGCCATTAACCAAGGAAAGGCCAGTACACGGGGTAGGCATACCTGTAAGTTTCGCTAATCGCCAAATCCTCCTGCACGCTGTAGGAAAAGCTGTGGATGGCAAACTGACCTGTACATAACCCATATGGTGAACATTCGGACACAGTTAACATATGGGTTACATGAATCTGACTGTGAACATGAATACAGATTGATGACAGTAGTATCCTTACCTGAACAGCAAGGTAGGAACCGGGAGGTTGCAGAGAAGTCTGTCGAAGTGATGGAGGAGCTCGGCTGCAGCGGTGGAGTGCAAATGAACCCAGTCCGACGAACCCGGTGACTATATATCGATTGCCAAACCCTAAATAAATCTGAGCCGTTCGATGAGGTTGAGAGATCTCCATCGTTGGTTTAGGCGGGAGCACCTGGCGCGAAACCCAGTGTGGGTCAACCCTCCGCAAGGCACATGACTTCACGTGAAGTTGAGCCATCTGGCCACGGAAAAGGGTGAGCTGGGTTCCCACTTACTCACCACCTGGCACTTAACATATATAATGAGCCGGATATGACAGCAAATTTCCAATGCATTAAGTTCTGTTCTCAAACATAGTAAGGCGGTAAGACCATGAACAATGGGCCTGAGTAATGGTAAGGTGTATTATATGTTTATTAACATACGTATAAGCTAAACCGGGCCAGTGTAAGCATATTATATATAGGTAAATGCATAAAAGGTCTGGCGGAGACTGTATATTATAATTAACTTACTTACTTAGAGTGAGAGGGTTAATGAGTTGACCCCATCTCTTAAAATCTTTCTTTAATTATGCATTTTAAGTTAATGAGATCGTGACACCCAGAAAACTGAAGAACCCAATTCATCGCAGCCTTTATATAAGATAACGTAAATGCGAGGTGAAACAACAGTGTGGGGATAGCCAGACCGTAGAAGCCTGCAGGGAATCCCATGACCTAGAAAGCTCTAAGAAAATCCACCACTTCAAATACTTCAAATGCTTGGAGGAAACCCGATAGAAACACTTTAGTGTTTCAAACTCCGATGCCTTTCCCTGAAGCCTTTCTAATGCCCATATGATCTAATATAGGTAGCAGCTCAAGTGTGAAGGGCTTGACCGTTAATGAAGTTCCGAGAAGATTCTTGGAATTGAAGCAAATCCAGCTAAGATATGATGCGTTTGAGTGAAGACTTAGATGAAGAGACACAGGCCCCACTCCCCAATTGCAACGGATATCCGGGACAGCGTATCCTAAGAGGCCAACACGGAGAGACAGCCTTGCAAAAATGGAGTCGGAGGCGGAAGAATTGGCTCGATGGTCAGTGGTGGAAATGGATTGACACTATCAAAAACTTCTAAGATACTTAAAATTAAAAATTTTAACAGCTTTTATTTAAATTTACAAAAATATTTTGAAATTCTCAGTAATTCCAAATAATAAGACTTGAAAAGGAAATACCAGAATGGTACAATGCGATGTCACAAAAAAAACATTACCGTAGTTGCTTGGATATTACTCAATTAAACACGTGAACGTGCGACCGGGGAGCATTAGTTGGCACCCACTCACAATAATTTAGCGTTACAAATCATTCTAAATTGAAATTAAACCATTCTTTTATATTAATTTTGGAGTAGGTTTTTTAAAATCATTCTAAAATGAAATTAAACAATTCTTTTATATTAATTTTGGAGTACGTTTTTTAAAATCTTTTAAAGATCGTTTGTTGAGCAAATTACGCGTGGTTGCTTGGTATCACTCAATTTAATTATTTGAGACTGTATATGTGGAATGACATAAGCCTCTTATGACCGTATCTGGATGATTTAATATCATAATAAGATGCTTATAATGAGTGCATTTTTGGACATTTTAAGTTTTTAATGAGATCATATAATGAGAATGTAGAAATGTTTGGAAGATCTCCACATTTTCCGATGATAAATATTTGGTTGCATGCACAATCAGATTAAATTTAAATTTATAATACAAATTAAAAAAATTATATATATATATATATATATATAATTAATTTAAAGAGCTGTACATTTACAAGTAACAAATATTTGGCTCTTATGAAAATCGTGTTAAATTTAAACTTATAAAATCAAATTTATAAAAATCATACTCAATCCAAAAAAATATAAAATCTAAATTTGAGCACATTGCGTAGTTGGTTGGATATTACTCAATTAAACACATGAACGTGCAAACGGAAGCATTTGTTGGCACAGTTATTATTGTTTTCTAGAGAGCCTAAGAATTTTATAGATAGTTAAAAGTGGTTAGAATTTAGTAAAAAAAATTAAAAAATATTAGTGTTTGAGTTATGTTTTTAATGATGGAAATAAATTTAGCAGCATCAAAAACATTTAAAGCACTTAAATCTTAAAATTTGATAATTATAATTTAGATTTAGAAAATCCTTACTGAATTTTATCAAAATCTTTGTATAATTCTCCAGACACATTTTTACCATAATTTCTATGATTTTAAGAGGAAATTTATGATATTCGGGACAAATTTGACGACGTTCCAAATCATTCTGAATTGAAATTAAACAAATCGTTTATATTAGTTTTGGATTAGTTTCTCTTTAAATCTCTGAAAGATCGTTGGTTGAGCACATTACGTGTGGTTTCTGGGATATCACTCAATTTAATTACTTGCACGCACGCCACAACAATTTGCAGAGACATAATACTTTCGCCTCAAAATCATGAGATTTTAAAAAGTCCCAAAACCAACGGTATGCCGTTTTCAAGATTTGTTTGTTTTATTTATTATAAAGTATATGTAAAATGTAATTCCGAACGCCAACCATGGCCTTCTCCTTATACTACCTAGATGACGTTAGAGCGCGGATATAGGGTTCAAGTCCCATGTATGATGTGTTTTTTTTTCTTAAGAACGAAAGATAGAAAATCGTGGGTTATCTAAAACATAAGAGACGAGCACTGGTTTTTCAAGTTATTAGTCATATTAGTCCTTGCCTGCTTACGACTATCTCATTTATTTTGAGGTCAAAGTGTCAAAACTGTAACGTTATTGAATTGTATTATTTTATTTTGAGGTTAAAGTGTCAAAACTTTATTGAATTGTATTATTTTATTGTGTTTTTGTAATTTTAATTAAAGTTTCAAGAAAATATTTTTTTTGTTTTCTTATAAATTCAAAATTTTTTGGAAATTTTTTTTTTAATTTTTTATGGGTTGAGCGAGTTTTGATAGTACATAATTTTTTTGGTGGAGAGTGTTTTATTTTTTGTATTTTCTAGTGCTTGATAATTCATTAAAAAAACACTGACATGGTTGCAGGGCTTTTATTTAGGCGGTAAGGCGGGGGGAGGGTAGCCGTTGGGGTACGGGAGGCACTGAACAAATATGTAATTAATATTATTATGTTTCATTTTGCAGAGCTTCCTTGTGTGAAGCTTTCCTTGTGCACAACTTTCACTGTGCTGAAGAAAAACACAATTGTAGGTCCATTACATCGGTAAGGAGGGAGCTAAACAAATCTCCAAATAATATTATTATGTTTTCATTGTGTGAAACTTTCCTTCTATGGAACTTTCACTGCGCATGTTAAAGCGTAGTTTTTGGATCATGTGCCATTAAAGAACATAACATCACTAAAAAAACTAACATTAAATATCAATATTCAAAAGTGGGCAGAAAGTGTACAGAGACGGTGTTCTACAGGGATATATGTTCAGTGGGGGTCACTATTTTCATTTTTATTACAAAGATTTTTTCATTTTTACTTCACATTTGCATCACAGCTAATACATCATCATTACTTAACATGGTCAATCATGGTTAACGTTAGTCAACCATGTTTTATAAAATCAAACGTGGTCATCCATGGTCAACCATGGTCAAACGTCGTATTGTGACAAAGGTTGTCTTGATATGAAAATCAACCCATGGTTAAGCAAGGTCAACCATGGTCCAACATCACATTGTGACAAGGATTATCTGAATATGAAAATCAACCATGGTCAACCATGTTTGTTTTAATGTTTATAATATTTATCTCAGCGTTTACATACCTTGGGTTTATATTGATTTAATATTATTCCCTTGGGTTTATTATTCCCTTGCCTTTATAATATCAATCCCTTGGGTTTATTATTCCCTTTAGTTTATAATACCAATCACGGTCAATCATATCCAACCATGGTCAACCATTTTCAACCACGGTCAAATGTCACATTATAACAAAGATTGTCTAAATATGAAAATCAACCATGGTCAACCATGGTCCAACATCGCATTGTGTCAAAGATTGTCTCGATATGAAAATCAGTCATAGTCAATCATGGTCAACCATGGTCCAACGTCATATTATGACAAGGATTGCCTCAATATGGAAATCAATCATGGTCAACCATGTTTATTTTAGGGTTTATAATATTTATCTTAAGGTTTATATACTTTGGGTATGTATTTTTAATCTCTTGGGTTTATTATTCCCTTGGGTTTATAATATTAATCCTTTGGGTTATTAATCTAAAGGTTCATATTACTAGGGTGTAATATTATTCACTTGGGTTCATAATCCCAATCTATCATGACTAACCATGGTCAAATGTCGCATTGGGACAAGTATTGTCTCAATACAAGAATCAAACAAGCTCAACCATGTTCCAATATCGCATTATGATAATGATCATCTCAATATGAAAATCAACCATGCAAAACCATTCTCCAACGTCATATTGGGACAAAGATTTTTTACATGAAAATCAATCATGGCAAAACATGGTCAACCACAGTCCAAATTTGCATTGTGACAAGGATTGTCTCAATATGAAAATTAACCTTGCTCAACCTTGTTTATTTTATAGTTTTTAATATTTATCTTCCGGTTTATATACCTTAGGTTTATAATATTAATCCCTTGGGTTTAATATTATTCCCTTGGGTTCATAATCTCTTGGGGTTTTAGCATTAATCCATTGGGTTTATTATTCCCTTGGGTTTATAATATTTAATAATATTTTATTAACATAATAATATTTTATAAACATGAAGATTGTCTCAAAAGGAAAATCAACCATGATTCTAAGTGGCACTGTGACAAAGATTGTTTTGATATAAAAATCAATCATGGTCAACCATGGTCCAATGTCGCATTGCAGCAAGGATTGTCTCAATATGGAAATCAACCATGGTCAACCATGTTTATTTTAGGGTTTATAATATTTATCTTAGGGTTTATATGCTTTGGATTTATTATTCCCTTGGGTTTATAATATCAATCCCTTGGGTTTATTAATCTAAGGGTTCATATTCCTAAGGTTTAATATTATTCCTTTCGGATTTTAGTATTAATCCCTAGGGTTTATTATTCCCGTGGGTTTATAATATCAATCATGGTCAACCATGTTTTATAAATTCAATTATGGTCTACCATGGTTCAACATTGTGACAAAAATGATCTCAATATAAAAATCAATCATTTTTAAACCATCAACCATATAAATTTATATTTATATTAATAAATTTATATTTATTTAAAAATATTTATATTAATCAATAATAATAATAATAATAATAATTAATTATTATTATTATTAATTAATTATGAATTAATTATTATTATTATTATTAATTTTTATTTATTTAATAATAATAATAATATCATTATCACCCATCGTCCATGGGTGTTATACAAAACAAAACCTAGTTGAAAACCTTAAATGATCCCAAATTAGTTTGTTCAAAATTAGACCAATGTTGATGAAAACCATATCTTGTTATTAATTTTAATATGCTTGTTGTTATTAAAGTTATTAAAAATAATAATGTTGTTACGAATGTTGTTGACATTAATATTTATGTTAATTTTAATGTTAATATTTAATATAACTTTTAAAATGTAATGGAATATATCTTTGATATTACACTATCAAACATTTTTAATATAACTTTACAAATGTAATATAATGTATTTTTGATATTACATTGACTTTATATTATTTGCAATAAAATTTAATAATTTTAAAGTTGTTTGAGAGGTGACAAACAACTAATGGCATTACAATGTGTTAAATAATAAATTATGTTATAATACGACAAATATTAAATATCGTCATAATGTGATGAACATAAAATACCATTGTAATGTGATAAAAAATAAATATTGTTGCAATGTGAAGAGTAATATCCATCAGCATAATGTAATAAACAATAAATGACATTACAATGTGATGAATATCATAAAACATCACAACATCATGAACAATGTTACAAATAATCAACATTGTTGCAATCTGTGAATAAAAAATTACATCACAATGTGATGGATAATAAATGTCATTGCAATGTAGCAAACAATATAACTTTAATAACCTCAAAGTGTTTTGGAATGTGACAAGAAAAAAATTACATCACATGAGTAATAAATAACATTATAATGTGACAAACAATAAACAATGACACAATGTGACCCATGGTCAACATGGTTGAACATGGTCAACCGTAGTTAACATGACCATCATGTTCAACCATGGTTCACCACAATTATATATAATAAACACAACAACACTGATCAACCATGTACACCCATAGTAAATAATATGTTGACCATATTTAACCATGTTTGATGAGCTCAACTATGGTAAAACATGATTAAAAAGACTTATCCATGGTCAAACATTATAACTCATTGTCACCCATGTTCAACCATACACAACTTTATTTAGCCATAGTCAATCATGACAAACCTTCGTCAACGATGATCAACCATGGTCATCTTTGGTCAACCATGATCAACCATGGTCATCTTTGGTCAACATGATCAACCGTGGCCATCTTTGGTCAACCATGACCAACCATGGTCATCTGTAGTCAATCATACTCAACCTATAACAATCCATGCTCTACCCACTCTTGATCGCCAACCATGGTCAAGAATGATTAGAATAATCAAACATGATCAACCAAGTTTTCTATGGTTGAATATGGTCAATCCTTGCCAACATGGGAAACCATAATCTATCATAGAAAAGTATGGCCATCCATGGCCAAATATGTCAAACCATGTTCGTCCATGATCAACATGGTCAAACGATGGTCAACATGCTCAACCAGAGTTAGGCATGGTTAACCATAATCAAGCATTATCAATCATGGAGAACCATGGTCAATTGTGGTTAGCCATTTACAATAATAATCTGTCATAGTAAAGTATATTCAGATGAGGACAAATATGGTCATCCATAGTCAACTATATGTTGACCATAATTAACCTTCCTTAACCATAACTTAAATATATTTAGCCATAGTCAACCGTAGTCAATCATTGTCGACTAATCCTCCTCATGTAGCACATCGACTGCCAACTAACACAACCACATTGATAGATGTGGTTGATATATGCCAAATTGTAGCATTGACCCCCTTTTTTATGCTAACTAGTGTATGAAAATGATGTCAACCAATGTATATCAATAACATATATCAACCACATTTACTAATATAATTGTGTTATTCTACTTCTTAATAAAATTATATAATGAGATTGAATCTCCACACATATCCACCCAAAATCACATAATGAGAATATAAAAATATTTGGAAAAAATTCTAATCATACCAAATCAAGCTCAAAACTTACGAAAATCATAATAAATCTAATGAATTCCGTTATTTCCTGTTTTGGCTATTTCTAAGCATGTTAATAACTAATTAGTGGTTTGACTAGGATTTTTTGGTCAAAATTAGCCGTTGGCATTATAGCCGTTGGAGTCTCTGCACACTCTATTTAATCAAGCTAAGCCGGATTGGTTCTTCAACTTGTCCTGACGATGAACCACACTGGTTGATTCGAAACGCGTCGACAAAAGATTGGTTATGTGATTTTGCCGAAAATTTTCTAAACAAATCTAAACTTATAAAAACTATACTAAATCTATGAAAACATATATATATAAACAAATAACTCAAATAACTAGATATGTATTTGTAACGAGAGGAATTAGTAACAAAACCGTTTTCATATTCATGTGATACTCAAGCAATTTCGACTACTACTATTGTAATCTCTAAATACTTACCTACAATCCTTTGCAACACAAATAAATCGAGAAAATTTAAATCTCAAATTTTATAATACATAACACTGGGTTATCACGACAATTACTAATTAAATTGCCCTAAAATTAAATTATTTCATTTATGTTGATATTGATAGAGTAAATAATATTTTCCAAATATTGTCGAGGACAACACCGTAGTTGGTTGGATATTACTCAATTCAACATGTGAATGTGCAAGCGAGGAGCATTACTTGGCGCACAGTCACAATCGTTTGGTATTGAAAATTAGAAACTGAAATTAAACAATTCTTTATAATAACGTTGGATTAGTTTAGCAAATTTTTGTAAAGATTGTCAGCTGGGCCTACTACGCTTGGTTGCTGGGTATAACTGAATTCAAATATTTGCGCGCTCGGAACATCAATTTGCGCACGACATAATACTTGGCCTTGAAGAGTGCGAAAAAAATCCCATAATATGTCGGCATTTGTAGTTGCGTTGGCCTTATAATGCGGCTATCCCCAGTATGACGTGCTTATTTTTATCGAAAGAAAGAAATATAGTAAATACTAAAGTTCATGTAATAATTAGTTTTTTTAATTATTGTTAATTTTCAAATTGGCTTTTAAAAGTAGAGGTGAGAAAAGGAGTATCTATGCATGTATACATACAAAATGTATGAAAAAAATGAAAGAAGATGCATACAAATATAAAAATGAAATAAAGTAGAATACTAAGAAGGTTGGTAATTGGTAGGTTAAAAGTGAGATAAAGTATATTTTTAATTTACAAATATATAAAATAATAATAATAAAATTTAGGAAAAATATTTATAATTATAAATATAAATTTATTAAAAGTAGGAAATGTTGGATATATGTTATTTAAGATGGAGAGTTGTATTTATTAACAAACGAAAAATAAGAAAATTTGGGATCTTTTATTATTTGAAATTCATTTTTGAATGTATTAATAAATTCAACATCTTCAAAAACCTAGAGGCTACCTAGATTTTGCAGATTAAATATATCAAACTTACAATTCTAATAATCCTTATTCGATTTTAGACAAATTCTAAACGAAAAAATACTTATAAAATACCCAAAACATTGAATAATTAAGCTAAATTAAGCAAGATTGGATATATGATAATTTTTATAAAACTGATGAAAAATCGAAATAGCCACGTATACAAGTTTAAGACAATATGATTCTTGAGACGAAAGAGATGAACAATACTTATAACACAAATAAGCTTTTATTAAGATAAATGTAAAGGCTCCAAGGTTCTCAGATTTCTTGATGTAAGAATAAACACATTTTCACTCAAGGGACATGTACAATTATTAAGATAAAGTTGATAAGAAATTGTGGAAAGGTACATATATGTTTTGGAGAATTACTACATATACACTTTCTCTTAACAATATAAATAATGAAGGGAACTCGCTTGCTAAGCATGGCCCTAAAAATGGAAATGGGGCATCATAAATGCATACTTGCAGGAACATGTATCCGTTCCTAAGACCATGCACATGTTTATATATATATTCTTTTTATTTTTGAATTTGACTAGGGTGATTGGTCAAAATTAGTCGTTGGCATTATAACCGTTGGAGTCTCTGCACCTCTATTTAATCAAGCTAATCCAGATTGGTTCTTCAACTTGTCCTGACGATGAACCACACTGGTTGGTTCGAAACGCGTCGACAAACGATTTATTATGTGATTTTGCCGAAGATTATCTAAACAAGCCCTCAACTACCAATTATGAAAATAACTAGGCTGCTACATCAACATGGCTCAAAATCATGCACACATTCCTATAAATGGGAAAACACGTCTTCTTAGGAATATGCATCCATACATAGTGTAACTCATTTTTATACACATGCAACCCATTTTTATTTTTACTATTTCGAACTACAACACATGTTTAGTTATTCTTGAGCCAAAGTTTTCATCCTTGGTCTACATTATGTGCGAAGTCAATGAATTCGATCTTCTTTGGATTCTAGGTAAGACTTCCAATGGAATTTCTTTGATCTTTTTGTTTTTCTTATTTTTTATTCAAATTTGGTTCAAAATTGAAATAATAAAAAGAAAATGATACCTTAAACATAAACACTATATTAAATTGTAGGATACTTGGTTTCCATGACACCTAGTGAGAACCCAACCCCTCCATCACTGAACTGCAACTTAGAACAACGAAAACTAAACAAAGAACAAAGAAATCCCAATGCTAAAGTTGATGCATCCTCGCTACTTTGAGGTCATTCACAAGGATCTCCAAAACAATAGAGAGTCCTCATTATTGTTTCTTGTAAGGTCTCTAAATTAAATTGTATTGCCCATTTCTAATGCCCAAGGCTTATTAACTAATATTTTCAATTACAGGGATATGATGTATGAATACTATAGAATTGGTCTAAATAAAAAACATATTAAATACCTAAACATTACCAAATAATATTGTTGTCATTTTTCACCGAACCAATAAACAATCATGTTTTTCTAGTCAACAAAGAATGGATTTGTATGGATTAGTGCACCTATTAGTCATTTCAATATTATTGGATGGATGGGGTTCATGGTTTTTTATAAACATACTTGCTAAGGTTTTGCAAATGGGGTAGCAAGCTAAGTGGGCTTGAGGCACGATACTTGCTAAGGTTTTGCAAATGGGGTAGCAAGCTAAGTGGGCTTGATTGTGGAAAAAACTCCACAGTTAAGCGCGCTTGAGCCAGAGGAGTTCTGGGATGGGTGACCTCCTGGGAAGTCCTGGTTACCGGGTGCAAGCCCCGGAAGTGATGATTGATGCTATGTGATTCGTTCTCCACATTTCACTAGTTTCAATCCCACTTCTTCACCCCTGTGAGCATCACCCGATGCAATGAGTGCTAAGTGAACTATTCAAAAATCATGAGAAATTAGTTAGTTACGACTACCTCTCATGGAAATGGTCATACGTTAATGACTTACTTAACGCAGTTGAATCCCAAAATGATATCTAATAATGCACTGCGTAAATCCCCTATACTTAAATTCAAAAAGAGTCAAGGGATCTCTACTTGAATGGTTCATGAGGCACGATACTTGCTAAGGTTTTGCAAATGGGGTAGCAAGCTAAGTGGGCTTGATTGTGGAAAAAACTCCACAGTTAAGCGCGCTTGAGCCAGAGGAGTTCTGGGATGGGTGACCTCCTGGGAAGTCCTGGTTACCGGGTGCAAGCCCCGGAAGTGATGATTGATGCTATGTGATTCGTTCTCCACATTTCACTAGTTTCAATCCCACTTCTTCACCCCTGTGAGCATCACCCGATGCAATGGGCGCTAAGTGAACTATTCAAAAATCATGAGAAATTAGTCAGTTACGACTACCTCTCATGGAAATGGTCATACGTTAATGACTTACTTAACGCAGTTGAATCCCAAAATGATATCTAATAATGCACTGCGTAAATCCCCTATACTTAAATTCAAAAAGAGTCAAGGGATCTCTACTTGAATGGTTCATGAGGCACGATACTTGCTAAGGTTTTGCAAATGGGGTAGCAAGCTAAGTGGGCTTGATTGTGGAAAAAACTCCACAGTTAAGCGCGCTTGAGCCAGAGGAGTTCTGGGATGGGTGACCTCCTGGGAAGTCCTGGTTACCGGGTGCAAGCCCCGGAAGTGATGATTGATGCTATGTGATTCGTTCTCCACATTTCACTAGTTTCAATCCCACTTCTTCACCCCTGTGAGGATCACCCGATGCAATGAGTGCTAAGTGAACTATTCAAAAATCATGAGAAATTAGTCAGTTACGACTACCTCTCATGGAAATGGTCATACATTAATGACTTACTTAACGCAGTTGAATCCCAAAATGATATCTAATAATGCACTGCGTAAATCCCCTATACTTAAATTCAAAAAGAGTCAAGGGATCTCTACTTGAATGGTTCATGAGGCACGATACTTGCTAAGGTTTTGCAAATGGGGTAGCAAGCTAAGTGGGCTTGATTGTGGAAAAAACTCCACAGTTAAGCGCGCTTGAGCCAGAGGAGTTCTGGGATGGGTGACCTCCTGGGAAGTCCTGGTTACCGGGTGCAAGCCCCGGAAGTGATGATTGATGCTATGTGATTCGTTCTCCACATTTCACTAGTTTCAATCCCACTTCTTCACCCCTGTGAGCATCACCCGATGCAATGAGTGCTAAGTGAACTATTCAAAAATCATGAGAAATTAGTCAGTTACGACTACCTCTCATGGAAATGGTCATACGTTAATGACTTACTTAACGCAGTTGAATCCCAAAATGATATCTAATAATGCACTGCGTAAATCCCCTATACTTAAATTCAAAAAGAGTCAAGGGATCTCGAATGGTTCATGAGGCACGATACTTGCTAAGGTTTTGCAAATGGGGTAGCAAGCTAAGTGGGCTTGATTGTGGAAAAAACTCCACAGTTAAGCGTGCTTGAGCCAGAGGAGTTCTGGGATGGGTGACCTCCTGGGAAGTCCTGGTTACCGGGTGCAAGCCCCGGAAGTGATGATTGATGCTATGTGATTCGTTCTCCACATTTCACTAGTTTCAATCCCACTTCTTCACCCATGTGAGCATCACCCGATGCAATGAGTGCTAAGTGAACTATTCAAAAATCATGAGAAATTAGTCAGTTACGACTACCTCTCATGGAAATGGTCATACGTTAATGACTTACTTAACGCAGTTGAATCCGAAAATGATATCTAATAATGCACTGCGTAAATCCCCTATACTTAAATTCAAAAAGAGTCAAGGGATCTCTACTTGAATGGTTCATGAGGCACGATACTTGCTAAGGTTTTGCAAATGGGGTAGCAAGCTAAGTGGGCTTGATTGTGGAAAAAACTCCACAGTTAAGCGCGCTTGAGCCAGAGGAGTTCTGGGATGGGTGACCTCCTGGGAAGTCCTGGTTACCGGGTGCAAGCCCCAGAAGTGATGATTGATGCTATGTGATTCGTTCTCCACATTTCACTAGTTTCAATCCCACTTCTTCACCCCTGTGAGCCTCACCCGATGCAATGAGTGCTAAGTGAACTATTCAAAAATCATGAGAAATTAGTCAGTTACGACTACCTCTCATGGAAATGGTCATACGTTAATGACTTACTTAACGCAGTTGAATCCCAAAATGATATCTAATAATGCACTGCGTAAATCCCCTATACTTAAATTCAAAAAGAGTCAAGGGATCTCTACTTGAATGGTTCATGAGGCACGATACTTGCTAAGGTTTTGCAAATGGGGTAGCAAGCTAAGTGGGCTTGATTGTGGAAAAAACTCCACAGTTAAGCGCGCTTGAGCCAGAGGAGTTCTGGGATGGGTGACCTCCTGGGAAGTCCTGGTTACCGGGTGCAAGCCCCGGAAGTGATGATTGATGCTATGTGATTCGTTCTCCACATTTCACTAGTTTCAATCCCACTTCTTCACCCCTGTGAGCATCACCCGATGCAATGAGTGCTAAGTGAACTATTCAAAAATCATGAGAAATTAGTCAGTTACGACTACCTCTCATGGAAATGGTCATACGTTAATGACTTACTTAACGCAGTTGAATCCCAAAATGATATCTAAGTATGAATTTATTTATTTATTATTTTTTTATTTTTTTATTTTTTTCCTCTAAATTTGTCTACTCCTATATTGATACAAAATATTTTTACACCGAGGCCATGGCCTCGAGAAAGCTAGCCCAAAGATGCGGCATGTTTACATAGCATAGCTGAACATTGCCCAAAAAAACCTGCTGAATGTTGCCCTGAAGGACTGCTAGGAACCTAACCATGACTAATACCATAAAACATGAAGCCCCCATTATCGTGCTTGAAACTAAAAATTGAACAGAGGCCATTCAGCAACCGTAACAAGATGACTGGACCATGGCAAGTGAACCGAGAAGCACTGCCTAGAACAAAAACTGAGGACAAACTTCAGAAGCAACTGAGACTGAAATCGAGACCAAAAACCATAGACTAGCAGAGTGCCGCCCTCGCAGGGGAAACCGACGATTAGAACTGATGCGCTTATCATGACGGTCAAGTAGGTGATGAATGAGTACCCTCGAGCATACAGAGTTTCAAAAAACCATAGAGCGCAGACCTGCTTAAACGTCATGGGAGGTGGAGGGCTGCTCTTCAATGATGCGGCATCCATATTTGTAGTCGTCTTCGTCCTCAGAGGGGTGGCCCTCTTTGCTTGTAGAGCCGCCGCCGATAGGGACACTCGGGCCCGCCTGATCCTCCACGACCTGGGATGCTATGCCTTTACTCGAGCCTGAGGCCTTGCTCTGCTTGTAATCCATCTGAGTGGTACCATATCTGTCTTCCGCCAGCATTTCCCTAGTCACCCCAGGGGAAACAGCTTCCTGACCAGCAGTAATCTCGCTAAGCTCTATGGTAACAGAGGCCATGAAGGAGAAATTGCCATGAGTGCAGGGGAACTGGAGCCGAGCGGTATTAGTAGCAGAATTGAAAGAGCTCGCTGCCAAATTGTGCTGTCCTCTACCCCGTCCCCGACCACTTCTTGTAGCAGGATAGTGGTCCGAGTGGAAGTCCGAACAAAAAGTCGAGGAATCCGTCGTGGAGGAGGAGACCTGGCGGACAGTTTGCCCCCGGGAGCTGCCTCTCCTGCAACTCATCCTCTGGCGAAGTTTGGGCATGGTGGGAAGAACAGGAAGATCCGAATGGGCTGCAAAACTAAGGAGGCAGAAAAGGATTAAAACTAGCTTGGCTTCAGCACACAGATGGGCGAAGGGAAGGGCAGAGGACAAGTAGCTATCGAATTTGCAGATATGGTAATGAGAAACCTGAAGCCCCAGCCAGAAATCCACCCAGCGAACCAGAGCCCAACGTTTCCCCGGGATAGTTCGAGAGCGAATCTCTGCAGCGGAAAAGGAGTGACTTGAGCGCAAAGGAGGAGCGCAAGTGAGACGAGCTGAGGGCGCCATGATTAGAAGATGAACAGGCCGGAGAGGAGGGACAGGCTGCATTAAAGCAGCATTAAATTTGAGTTCAAGGGAATTAAAGACCGGTTCTGTGAGAGACCGAGAGGCGGTGGAGATGAGCCACGCGCCCACCCATTTTGCTACCCACGTACCTGTACCACATTTAAACACCCAGATTCGGGAATATGAAAAAGTATGTTTAATGTATATTTAATTATTAGATGTTTTAATAATAAAAATTTTAATCAGATTTTGATTTTTTTATTGTTTAGAATGTATTTTTAAATATACAATTAAGATTGTGCAGATTACACAACTCATACTTAAAAATTCAAGAAATTTATAATAAATGTTTAAAAAAGATTCAAAATTTCAAATAGATTAAACTAAGAAAAAATGATTATATGTTAATTTTAATAAAACTTATGAAAATATGGAGAAACTCTCTCTCTCTCTCTCTCTCTCACACAGATATATATATATATATATATATATATATATATGAGAATGTGATTTGTGAGATGAAAGGGATGAGAGTTATGTATAACATATTATCCAAATGAGAATGTAATTCGTGAGATCAAAGGTATGAGAGTTATGTATAACATATTATCCAAATGTAAGTGAAAGTTAAGTTATGATATTGTTGGATATATTGATATGATAATAAACACATTTTTAATTCACATGATAAATGTATTTATTAACATAAAGTTTCTAAGAAAATGAGGAAAGATATATATAGGTTTTGGAAAATATAATTATTTTAGTGAAATAGGTGTCTATCCTACACTTATATTTTGTCCAAACAATGTAAAAGATGAAACTCATGAGAAGATGACTTCTTAGGAGAAAATAATATTTTTTTTCTTCAATTTCATATGTATGGATATCACATTTAAATAAGAAAAATAAGGCAACAAATTGGAATGATGTGATGTAGCTTGAAAAATAAGAGTTTACTACAACTATCAAAACTGCTAAATATCTTAATTAATAGAAAACAAATAAGAATAAAAGAAACAAACGATAGAATAAACCACACAGTGTCACATATTAGATCATACTTTATTTTTCGAATATTTGATCAAACATTACATTTATAAAGACTCTTAAACGAATCTTGTAAATTCTAGATCCTAAGAAATTGGATCTAATATACTAAAAATATACAATAATACAAACAACAAAGAAACCAACTAGTAGCCATAACTACAAAGTAAACTAGCTCAACAACCTATAAATAGAACTCATCATAGGACAACTCATCAACCAAACAATTCGCAATTCTAGAACACTCCATTTTTACATTATTCTAACATTAATAGCCTTTGAATAATATTGTAATAACATAAATAAAAAGTCATGAAACTAACAATCTCACCACTGTACAAATCAAATTAAAATGAAATGTGTACTTATTATTTAAAAAAATTTAAAACTGAGTATTTTTATTTACAAAACAAGTACAATACCATTATTTTATAAAAAATAAAAATATTTAAATAATAAATTCAATTAAAAGAAAAAAATCATAAATTGATATTACAACCACACAAAATAAATATATATATATGTATATATATATATAAAATTGAGAAAATATTTATCTATTTTTTATTTTACAAATTATCTTATCTTCATTTAATTATATTATATATATTTTTTAATTTTAAATTTATTTCGATTTTACAAGTAAAATACTTTTGAATTTTTCTGCATAAATAATATTTAAATTTCTTTTCATAGAAAAGTAATACTTTTATACAGAAAAACTAATTATTTTCATATATCTATTTATTTTAATCTCTTTAACTTGAGAGGTAATTTTTCTCATCGATTATATCGTATCATGTTTTTAATAGTGATCGACATGTGCATAAGCGTTTATGAAAGGGACATACAATTACAAATTTATGTGAGTATTTAATAAGACGTAGGATGGATTCATAGATATGGGCCTATAAAATCGGCTTTAACATTTGTGCAAATATTTTGATATATACCATCTCCATCCAACCCGACGATAATAATAAGGCTTCAATATCAAATTCATGACCCGGTCGGATATTTACTTCCATCTACTAAATAAGGAATTTTACTTTATTATACAATCATCAGTAAACCGGAATAACGAATTGACTTCCACAAAATAATTTACTTTATTTGTCGTTTTCAAACCTTCAACAAAATTTCACGACTCGACTAGCTTTGAAATTTGTTAAATTATATTTGTAAAAGTAACATTTTTAAGTATTAGCACACTTATCTTAATAAATGTGGTTGATATATATTCATTGGTGTTATTTTTCTATGTTGATTCACATATAAAAGGTGGAAAATGTTAACTATTGGTATATATCAACTATATTTATTAATGTGGTTGTATTAGTTGATGGCCCACATGTGTGAGGTTGATTCATTGACCACGGGTGACTATAGTTGACATTAGCTGACTATGGTTAAAAATGGTTGACGAACATCAACCATTGTTGACTATGGTTAATAATGGTTTACCATAATTACCATGATTGACCTTGGTTGATTATTGTCAACATTAATTGACCATGGTTGACTAGGTATTAAGAGTATAGAATGTGGTTGACAAAACATGACCATAGAAGACCATGTTGATGATTGTTGCCTATGTTTACCATGGTTGACCATGGTTAATATTGGTTGTCCATGATTCATCATGGTTGGATGGTTGAACATTATTGACCATGGTTACCAGTGGTTGACCATGTTTAATATGGTTGACCATGGATTATTAGGATAAATTAAGGTGGGCTAAGGGTGACCATTGATGAAAATTTTGACTATGATTGACATGTGGATGAGAGTTGACAATAATTGACTATGGTTGATCATGGTTAACCATGGATACCATAGTTGACAATGGTTGACCATGGTTGAGAATGGTATCAAGAGTTGAGCACAGGTCACTATGTTTGACCATTTTGATCGTGGTTGATCATTGCTAGGTGTGTGGACTATGGTTCACCATGGTAGTTCATATTCTCTATGGTTTCTTGAATATGGTTGTTTATGATTGACCATAGATGTCAATGTTTGACGATATTTTCCCATGGTTGACCAAGCTATACTATGTTTTTCACATTCTGATGTAAAGTTATGTTTGACTTTTTGCAGTGATGAACAACGTTTGTAACATTCCAATAGTGGATAATATTTGTACCATTCCAAAATTTCAACATATTAGTCACAATGCAACATTAATTTGTTTGTCATAATGTAACCCAAACAAGCTTTTTTCATCAATTATTCAAGTATTTATTTTTTATAACAATTTCACATCATGTTTTTTACATAAGCACATTATGATATTAATTTTGTAATGTTACACTATAACAAAGATTTTTAATAAACACAATATGACATGGAATTTATTTTTTCATCATATATTTCTGTCATATTATTTTCACAACCACATTCTAATGTTAGTTATTTAATATAACAGTGTGATAATACGCAATGCTTATAAAAATAAATGTTAATTTATAAAAACAAATGTTGATTCTATATGATGTTTACTAATCAAAATAAATATTTCTACACTTAAATATTGATGGTAATTAGATATAGCATAAAAAAACAACAATGTATAAAAATATTTATTTAATTTATTTGTTTAATAGAGGAACACTTCATTTGATTAAGCTAACTCTGTGTAGTTTTTAGATAGGAAAGGTTTATAATATTAGTTTTATTCTATTAATTAAAATATAATTACATGGTTCTTAAATTCAAAAGATCTAATTTTAATTTACAATGTGAATGCAAAAATATATTTGCATAATTATATTTCCATAACTATATTTCCACAGAATTGAGGACTTGTTCGAAGACTCAATTAAATAGAAAGTGTTTACAACAACATTTAGGGTTGATAAATACTTTTAAATAATCTCCACACTTTAAAATTGAGAAATATAGTGACTATCATTTGCACCAAGAGATGCAAAGACACACTGATAGAAGTGTAGATGAATGTAGAGTGGTGTAGAGGTAGCATTGTAGGAAACAAGGATGTGGACGTGGAAGGCATGAGGAATCATGAGGTAAGGAGTGGGGGGAATGGGAAGGAATTGGTAAAGGAGGGGACTACGTGAAACAACTTGCAAATATTAAACTACAATGATTTAGAATAGTTTTCAAAACCCTATTTCAAATTCATGGAACATATCGAAGACCTTTCTTGAAATACAGATAAAACCAATCTAAAAGATTTTATGTACCATATTTTAGACTCCATTGTTTTTAGTGACTTCAAATATATTTCAATCCTCCTTTCCCCCCCAAAATAGAAGAAAGCATTTGACCCTTTTCCTCCTTTTTTAAATTTGTACTTAGAAAGTGTTGGGTCAATGTATTGGATGCCACAGAAACACAAGAAAGCATTAAGGGCATTGTGAACATATTAGGCATTTGTTTGTGGTGAGATCCATGGGACATTGACCACAAATCATGGTTGGTTTGTGTGGAGCACCATATACCACTCTAAAGGCCTATAGTCTACGAATAAGGTAATCATCTAGAAGCTACAAAACATTATTGTATATAAGTAATAAAAGAACGAAATGAAAAAATTCAATACCATTCCATCATATTCAATACCATTCCATTTCAGAAAATGTTAGAAGACAAGAAATTATCCAACTATACTCAAATGTTAGAAGACAAGAAAGTGTCCAACTGTACTCCTATCAAACTAATGATGACAGTGGATACACTTAGCAAAGCAATGTTAAAACATAAGAATTGTTTTGCAAGACATTATTTGAAGTGTAGGGAGTATAGCAATATAAAAAATATTACAGTGAGTATTAGTGTCAAAGTAAAGAACCTAATTATTTGTGTTCTGTCTGTTTTCCATATTTGATATATATCTTCCCTATCTTGCCTTTTCTGTTTAGGTCACAAAGATATACAATTTCATGTAACATTTTTGTATCGCTGCAAATAAGAGGATTTTTTGTCAAAAACTCCTTTTGCTCTATTTATAAGAAGACAACAAGCTATAGGTATTGAAGGCACGCAGTCGGGATGTAGGAAAACCAAGGCACAACATATGAGAACCCTGGAGTAATAGGTTAGTATTATTCAGAACATGTGTAGATTTTTTCTCATGCCTAAGTTTATGCTATGAAAAAATCATATGACATTGTAACAATGTGTAAACTATTGTATTTTTTAGCAGTTAATTAATATACTATATTTTTCTGACTACAATTTTTCAGGTATGTATTACCAAATTGTTTATAAGAAATTCCAACACATTTTTCAATCTATCTAAGTGGAAGAAATGTTTAGAAAATATGCACAACATTATGTAGTTACATGATGGACTCTGCACTGGAAGAAGAGAAAAATCTACAACATTGCATTAATATAGTAATTGATTTGGTTCAATTTTCCACCTGAAAAAATGTGCTACTATCCCCTAAAAACTTAAGGCTAGAAAGTATGAAATTTGATATGTTTTAAAGGGCAACATGTATGAGTACCAACATTTTTCCCATCAGGAAAACATTTCCAAGCAAAATCAAAACATAAATCATCAGTTCCACACTCCTTGAAAACCATTGCTCAAGACCAAGAGTGAAAACCAGTTCCCTTTTGCATTTCATATTCTGTATTATATAATATGACAATACATGTACAGTTCTTGTAGTTCTCTATTTAAAATTTGCAAAGAAGCCAAAATTCCAGATAGGGAAATCAATGCTAATGTAACAAGCCAAAAGCCCATTCCTGCCTTAGCTCAAATCCCACAAATAACGAAGGAATTGCATATTGAAATGTCTACAATTATACGGAAAATTATTAACATCACTTTGAAGCGAATACATAATATCTAGTCAAACAAAAGAAAAAATTATAGCCTGCTATAAAAGGTCCACATTCCATAACAATGGTACAAGTGTATTTTCATTCTGACAATAAAGGAAGTTTCAAAAGGTGCACAATGTGATTGATCGTTGATGTTAAAATCCAACACAAAGTCAAAGCACTTGACAGTTTTCAGCCAATGACAGGAAGAAATGCCTTCACAATTTAGGCATCTGACCTCATGCAATGACTGAATCCCTTTAAATTAACTATTTATCCTGAATTTGTAACAATCCTTAATACACTCTTCTAAGTACAAATTACTAACAATACTAATTGCATCTCTTTCTAAATTCACTTTGAACCCCTTCCAAACCTATTATAACATACCTGGAAACCAGTAAGATACCCTTCTATGGCTTTCCAACCCTCCTAAAACCTAGCAATGCACCAACATGCAGTGTTAATAAAAAGAGATTTTCTGAGGTGTTTGTAAATCTCTTATTCTGAGCAGATTACTTTATCTGAAATATAAAATATAAATATATGTGATTGAATCCATAAGAGGCTAGTACTCCCAACTTCCAAGCTCATTCCACTTGAGCAACCTTTTGTAATTCTGAGAAAAATATATCTCCTCTACCATGCCAGCAACGTCAATCTAGATTATAGTAGTTGAGGCATGTACCTAGATAAATACTTATCTAAAAGGTTTTTTGGGACCCCAGTTTAAAGAGGAATCGTTTTATTCAATACTAAGATATTTCAAAGAACTAAGACACTTCTTTGATTTCGATGGTCCTGAAAGCCCTTTCAAATTGGGACTTGTATGAGGAAACATGGAGCCTTTAGTGGACTTGTATGGGCCTGAACTGGCCTCTGAAAAAGGAAAAGATAACCTTTTCCTTCTCTATGAAATAAGCTTTGTGTTAGGAGTTCTAGGCTTATTTTTTGGAGTACTTAGTGATTTGACCTTTTCTTCGGCATACTATGTAGATGCCATGTAGTTGGGAATTCTAGGAGATCTCATAAGGCTTTAATCATTTGTCATAGAAGATATATGTTTGAGGCCTTTATTTTGGAGTACTCAGTGATCTAACCTTTGCTTTGGAAAACTTTGTAGATTCCAAGTGGTTGGGAATTATCAGAGAGATCATACGGATTTCATTATCTCTCATAGAATATGTCCTTGTTACACCGTTACAAGAGTTTTTATGACCTCAAATCATTCTCATCACTCTTTGTTTCTATCCTCACCAATGGCATCTTGTTTGGTATGGAGGATTTTGAAATAGGAGTAAATGGATCAGATTTTATGGTACCAATGTTGGTCAATTCTACATTATGCTGCTTTCATTCTATATACAAAGTTTTTTCATCCAATCTCACAAATATTAAATCATTAATTTTGTGATTAATTTTTCTCCCATAAATGATGGAAAATATTTCCAACAAAATTTAAATATTTTTATTGTGTAAATATGATAAACATGTATGTAACTAGTAAAAGACAATTGGAAGAATTATGAATACCTCACAAATAAACTTGTCAATGAACACTTTGTTGACACATTAAATATATAAATGTTAGGCTAGTGACATGCTCTACGAAAATATATAAATGCGTATGGCTAGTTGGAAACCATGTTTCCTCCCTATTGTGTTATGTGCCATGTGCACCTTTAGAATGTGTATTTCATTTGATTTTGGAATAAAATGTGCTCTTTTTCGTTTGAAAGAAAAGAGAAACCTCAATGAAATTTAAAATTTATCCAATTGGAAAAACACAAGAGAGTCATTGAATTCAGAAACAACAGAGAACTTGTTTTAAGGAAAGTTCCAGGAACTATTAAAACTATTGAATAAGCCAACGATAAGAAGGAACCAAACATACCATTACATTTATAAGTGCAAAATTTGTATTTGACAATCTATAGCCATCAAATAAAAAATTGTATAGATTAAATTGACTATGTTACAAGAACACCAAACTTACATTGTAAAATACTTTGCAACTTGCCTCAAAATGGGTTCAAATCCATGACAATGGTCCAAACAAAACTTCAAATCCTTCCACACATATTCATTCGTGTAATCGATTTCTGCCAAGACGAAGAGCTATGCAAGAATACGTCTCTTTTGAAATATGATTTCTTTGAGGATGTGAAAATAAAATAATATACTTCCTTTGATGCATGGACAAGAGCATCATATATTTCTTTGGATTTGTTTAATTTAGCTTTGACCTTGTATTCACTATTTCCATATTCAGTCCCTAGTTTCTTCACCCTTCTTCTTAGCATGGATTCCAGAGACCTTATCTACAAACTGCCCCATCGTATCATCCTTCTGCCCAATTTTTTCAAGAGGAATCCCATCTGCAGACACATCCCTGTTCTTGGTATTTTTATATTTCTTTTCCTTTACCTTAGCCCTATCCTACTCCATTTTCAGCCTTAGGGTTGCAACTTCCTCCTCATTTCCACTAATGTCAATATTCTTGGAGTCAGAAAAGGCAACATGGTGGACAAGATACAAGAGAGTCTCTAAATTCATTAAACAATGAAGAACTCATTTTAAGGAAAATTTATGGAGCTATTGAAACTACTGAATAAGAAAACCATAAGAAAGATCCAAACATACCATTACATTTATAAGTGAAAAATTCCCATTTAACATCCTATAGCCATGAAATAAAAAAAAAAAAAAATTATAAATTGAATTGACTATGTTATAAGAACATAAAACTTACATTATAAAAATACTTTGAAACTTTCCTCAAAACGAGTTCAAATCCATGACAATGGTCCAAAACAAACTTCAAATCATTCCAAAAATATTTCTTCTTGCAATAAGTTTATGCCAAGAGGAATAGCTCCGCAAGAATAGGTCTCTTTGAAATTTGATTTCATTGAGGATGTGAAAATAGAAGCATATACTTTCTTCAATGCTTGGGAAGGCGCATGATCTATTTCTATGAATTTCTTTAATGCAAATTTGGCCTTGTCTTCACTGTTTCCATCTTCAACCCCTAATTACTTCGTCCTTCTACTTAGCATGGAGTCCATAGACCTTATCTACAAATTTCCCCTTCGCATCATCCCTTTGCACAATTTTATAAAGAGGAATCCCATTTGCAAGCACATCCCCATTCTTGGCATTTTTTTGTTTCTTTTCCTTTACTTTAGCCCTATCCTGCTCAATTTCTAGCCTCAGAGATGCAACTTCCTCCTCATTTCCACTATAATGAAAATCTTCTCGAACTTAGAAAAATGCAACATGGTAGACAAGACAAGATGTCAATTTCAACTCCTTCAAGGCCTTACCCTAAGCACATACCCACATTCCTCGAGCGCAAAATAGTTATATTTTCCATTGAATTCAAGTTGATGATGGGGCACTCAAATTTGGTTTCAGAATAATCATGGTAAACCTTGACACCTAGAATTGGGTCAATATGAATGGTGATCATGTCCTTCAAATCCCTAACATGGCTAAACTAGTTAGGCAAAGTCTTGTCCAGTAAAGCCCTACCCAGAGATTACTTGTTGAAAACATTCCCCAAGTGATCAATTGCATATGAGGGTTTCCAAAAATATTTGTTCTTGCAATCAGTTTCTGCTAAGAGGAATAGATCTATAGGAATAAGCCTCTTTGAAATCTGTTTTCTTTGAGGATGTGATAATAGAAGCATATACTTCCTTTGATGCATGGGCAAACACATGATCTATTGCTTTGAATTTCTTCAATGCAAATTTGGACTTGTCTTGACTGTTTCCATCTTCAGTCCCTCATTTCTTCACCCTTCTACTTAGAATGGATTCTAGAGACCTTATCTACAGACTCCCTCATCGCATCATCCTTCTGCCAAATTTTATCAAGAGGAATCCCATCTGCAATCGCATCCTCAGTCTTGGTCTTTTTTTGTTTCTTTTCCTTTACCTTAACCCTATCTAGATCCATTTTGGGCCTCAGGGCTGCAACTTCCACCTCATTTCCACTGATGACAATATTTCCAGATTGAGAAAAGGAAGCGTGACATACAAGACACAAAAGAGTCACTAAATTCAGACACAACAACTCCATTTGAAAATTCTAGTTTCATTGGGAGAAACTTTGTTTTGTTTTTTTTGGCATACATTTTAAAATAGAAATCCCTAGACTTAACATTAGTAGCTCCACCATCTCCGCCACCACAAAAAATCATAGGTATCAACAACATAATAGAAGATTAATAAAAATAGAAGAGAATACATTATAGAAACCCACTCAACAAGAATGTCCCCACATGTTCAATGACATGACAACTCCTATGTATGTGGTATATTGAATAAAATTATGTTTGTTCAAGGACTCAAATAATAGGTGATGGATTTCTACAGAATAGGGTCTAGGTTCACCACATCGTGACCTTCAACAATATTTATTTGCTCAACCTTCCTTAAATGACAACATATGTGCATGGATGGAGAACTGGGTAGTATGATGTGGTTGTTTTCATTTTACATTTGACTATATGTCAAGGAACTAATCAATGTTGCTTCAACAAATGACAACACATGCCCATGCAAAGAGTATTAGGAAGGTAACGTATGACCCATGCTTGGAGTGTATTTTAGGTGACTTATGGCCCTTCATCTTATAAGTGATGGTTAGGTGAGGTATGGGGATTTAGGTTATACATTTTAATGTTGAGATTAAGACAAAAAAATAGGCAAAGTTGAGCTCATGGTTGCAGAATGCATTCCTCAGCTGGATTTTTGTGCTTTTGGTAGTAGTTCAAATTCCATTAAGTTAGGCTCCATCTTGTTTGCTTTTGGATCCCCTTATGGAAGGATTCGATCACAAGACTTCCTTAGATGATAATCAAGATGGTTGTTCTAGTTTATGAGGACTTTTAGATGTGATAATTGTAATGGATATAATAATTAGCTGTATTTTTATTTTCATCTAATTCTTGTGTGAGTCTAATAGAAATTCCCTTTATTTATGAATCCAGACACGCATCCACGATTCCAAGCAATGGGAAATTGGTGATTTTCTTATGTGGAACAATGAACACATATGTCGATATTCCTGCAGATAATGTATGGATGGATATGGAAATTCAAATGGTAATGTGCAAGACAAAAATATTGACCTAGTTTAGAATATAATGGCATGATTTCTCTTGTACATGTCAAGGCCATAATGTTAATAGCCAACAATGGAAATTATACCAATTATCGACATAATGATGTTGACGATGAGAGTGGATCGTAGACTGAGGAAAAAATATCAGATTTTGAACTTATCTCGAAGGGATTAGGGATCAATCCTAAACCTCTAAGTGGCAAGGTCAATAGAGGTACACATATGAAAGTTAAGACTACCTCCTCGACGTTAAAATTGACACAATTTTTTCACGTTGCATAATAAGATGATCAATATTTAGAGATCTATGTTACTTGGTTAAAGTAGTTGTGTATTTTTAAGGCATTTTCTTCTATTATGTGCCTTCCATAGGACAACACTTCAACTCTGCATAACTCTTGGAGCTTAATATAATCATCTCTAAATTGTTTCTATGGATTAGATGGAAGTGCTCTCCCAGGAGATGTTGGAACAGAGCCATGGACCTTCCCGGTGTGCAGAAAGGAGAAAAACGAGAAAGGACATGGGGGAAAGGAGATCCATAATATGTGGAGAGAGGAGATAAATTACACATGTACATGAAACATAGAGGAAATAGGAGAAAGGAGATAGATGACACGTGGAGAAAGGAGATAGAAAACATGTGGTACAAGACATGAAGAGGAAATATCTAGAGTAATAGACTACAAATATCTACAACGTTCATAAGAAGAACCTCATAATAAAACGTCTATCGGTGTAACTAATTTGAGAGTGAAATTGAGGGTTGAAAAATAATTTAAAATAATCACCTCTATAAAATTGAGAAGCATAATAATTAGAAATGTTTATATAATTTCATAATAAGAATAATTACAGTCTTTTTTGATGTAAATTATGTACTATATGAGTTTATGATACATTTATTGCGTCAATAAGTGTGTTTATTTTAGAATAAGACTTCCAAAATTTTCATTTAATTATCAATGTTTATTAAGTTGATAGTGGGATTCAATATCCATTAAATAGTATAAATATTCTTAATAGTAGTCACAAATTAAAAGGTTGAGATCTATTTCAAAATAATTATGTTCATGTTTCTCTTTTAATTAAGTTAATTAATTTAAAAAAATCATATGAATATGTGCCATAAGAATATGAGTTATGATTTTTTGGGAATGTGGTATTAATAATTATGTTATTGACCCATAATATTGTAAAGAAACCTATCTACAAATTAAGAATCTTCATAATAAAGTTGGGGTAAATATCCATGAGTAATAATTATATTACATGTATTTTTAAAAGTATATATGTTTAATTCATATATTAATTCCTTTGTAATTAATAATAATAATAATATAAATTAAAAAAAATTATAATTTAGTTAATTCTTATAATTTTGGTAAGAAATGTATAGTAAAATAAATGTTGATATTTATGGATTTTTATTAGCTATTTAATTTATATAAGTGCGATAATTTATATTTATTTATTGATTATAATTATATTCATTAATTATAAAATATTTTAATACATATAAATTTTTATTTATAATTTCATATATATAAGTGCAATAAATGATAAATTAAAAAGTTTCACCATAAACCATCTATCTCCTCGACATTAACGTCACCCTATGTCACTCTCTAACTCATGCATGCAGATTACTCTTGTGCATGAAAAAGGCAATGCTAATCCTTATGATGGATATTTGCATGGATATTTGGAATACTAATCTATGCCTAAATAGTTGTATGATTTCTCTCCAATTTTGATTTGGATGATATTGGATAATCTCGAGTGACAATTTTAAATAGTTGTATGATATGTCTCGACATTTTATTTTGATAATCTCTGATAATATTTTGCAACCATTATTGGCTATGTAATAAAAATTTTATTTATGGTAGACAAAACTATATAAAATTATGGTTAAAAATAATTTGAGAACAACACAAATATACAACTATACATTTTATAGTTTATGTAGTTTCATTGGAAAATATTCTTATAATTTTTACATTAATCAATGTATTAGTATTTTTTCACTAGAAATTCTTGAGTGTTTTCTCATTCAATGATTTCCTTAGGTTTCATGGTTATATTATTTCTCAAATAATAGCTTTTTGAATTACTAACATTCACATTTAGGAATGATTACATAGATCTTCATATCTATATTAAGGTATGATTAAACTCAGATGTTTATATCTATATTATATTAAGGTAAAGGAATTATATATATATATAATTGGGAAGTTAACCATGTTTGAAAATAAAATAATGTGACAATTATGAATAGGTAAAATTTTCCCATATCCAATATAAACATTATTTAATGAGGGGTGTTATGATGTTCTTATTAGTTAATTGTAAGTGAAAGATCCAAGTGTGTGTAATCTTATTAGTTAATTTTAAGTTAATATACAAGTGTTTGTAGCATTGAAGCAAGAGAAACTTTTTAAAGCATAAAATAAAGTCATAGTCACGTTAAGAGAGGATACTAATGAGATTAGTAGAAGATCTCTTAAACCATCAACTCTCAAATAATGAAAGACCAGTGGGATGGATGGAAATGGATTCTCAGCAAGCAAGACTAATCCTAAATTTCCCAAAGAATACCCTTTAAAAGATCAAATCAATGTTTATGGTTGAAGATGTCAACGTGAAAGCAATACAGAGACGATATATGAAAGGCGACCACCAACCGGAGCTAGTAATGGAGTAGTGATTTCTATCAAATCGACATGCAAGGACTAGGTTTATTAGTGCTCGATCATTGGTATTAAAAATATGTTTTCGTAACTGGGAGAAGTTTTTGAATATATAGAAAATTTAAGAGAGAATTTTCTTAAGAAACGTAGGAGATGTAAGAATTAGAGATACATTTCATTTATGTGTAATGTATTTCTATTACCCCGAAAACTCATTGATATTAGTAAATATTCAAATCAAGAACATCATTTTGAGTAAGTAGTTAATCTTGTATCCTTATGTTGTTCGTTTTGGTTTTATGTTAGTCCATGTTTTTTTGGGATATATTATTTAATGTGTTATTGAAATTGTAATTAAATTATGTAATCGGTATAATTAATGATAGATTAACAATCACATTGAGAGGGGTGAATTAATGTAATGGAAAACTTATTATTTCAAAATATTTTATTAATCAATAATCATGAAGCAATGTACCATAATAATTTGTATCATGACAATAAATGAAACCATGCATTAAGAAGTTATCATCACATTAACACAAGAGGACACAAGATTTACATGGAAATCTTTATAGGAAAAACCACAAATTATTTTTCCTCTCCTTCTTCAATTCATTTACATAGATTTGTAGGGACCAACTTGGTAGAGGCACCCACCCTTGTGATGTGTCAGCAACTACTTGCAATAGTCTACAACCTGATCGAGACACCTACCTTGAAAATGTGCAAGCACCTACTTGCAATCGACTAGAAATTGATGGAGGCACCAACCTTATAAATGTGTAAGCTTTGACATTTTGTAGGCTTCAACAAGATTGAGACACCAATGTCAGTGGAGGCAACCACCTCCTTCCTTAACTTCCCGTGGACCACTTTTCAAAATATTTCAAACTGGATCCACATGCTCTTCAATCATGTTACTGTTGCCATATTTCTATCATCAACATGTGATATATTTGTTCATACCCTCTGACAACGTGTTTATCAATCTAGTCACATAAAATTCTTCCTGGAACCTATTTAGTTATATACACAACACTTCCTGCAACCTGCCCATAAACCCCAAAAGCACATAACATTGATTTAAGGGCAAGGTCATGAGACACGTATTCCAACCTATAATTTTGGGAAAAACATACTAGCGGGTGTTCATTTGGTTTATTATGGCTAAGCGAAATTGGCAAAGGCAATGACAAAGTCTTTGAGAAGACAAAGAGGCATTAATTGGTATTTTATTTATGAAAATAATGGAAAATAGGATAAAATGAAGGTGAATGATCACAAGTTGCACGTGAGGAGGAAATTGGAGAAAGTAGAAGGCTCAATGATAAAAAGGCTTCTGAGGATCAGTTCGTGGCCTTTTGAAAAATTTGGGTTAGAGCTCTCTCTCTATTATCTCTCTCTCTCTCATACTCTTTCAAACTTAGAAAATTCTTGGAGCACTCTAGCATTGGATACAGGAGGGAAAAGGAAGGGCAAGAAAGAAAAGGAAAGAAAATATCAAGCAAGGAAGAGTTGGATCAAGCAGCTACAACAGGATTACTAGCAGGTATCAAGTTGCACGTATGATATTTTTGCTAGTTTTAACATGCATGTGTATATTTGGTTCTGTTGTTGTCACTCACATGGGTTTTTCTATGTGTGACAGCGGTTTCATATTTTCCTTGCCATTTCCGAATAGCCATTGTGTGATGGGGTTCTTTCATTTGGTTGAGCTTTCTATTGCCAAATGGTTTTGGAACATGGCAAGGTGGTCTCGGGAAAATTCCTAAGGGCCTCAGAATCCCTTGACTAGTAATGGCAGGATTACGGCATAGCCTGAGGGTGGAGACGGGAAAATTCCTCAAGGTATTGGTGAATAAATCTAGTGGCATGCAAACTTGTTTAGGGCCTAGTGATCCCTTGAGTAGTCTTGGCAAGATTGCGGTAAAGCCTGATAGTGTATGTTTTTTGTTTGTGGCCTAGGAATCCCTTACTCGGTAATGACTGGATTGTGGTAAAGCCTGGTCGTGTAGGTGCTTGTTGTGGGCCTAGAAGTCCCTTGACCAATTTTGGTGGGATTGTGGTAAATCCTAATAAATCGTTGCTTTTTTTGTTGTGAGTCCCACATTCATGCTTGGAATATCGCATGGGGATGATTGGCTGAAAGAAAGATTTGGTTCAGCTCAATCTATTGTCAGTTGGTACTTGGAAGTCCCTGACTTGGAGCCCTTATCCTCTTTTGTTTTGAGTAAATTTACTTGTTATGATGTGCCTTCGATAGTTGTTCTGTCATAGTTATTATTCTGGATATATTTTGGTTATAAGCATGGTTTTATGACAAATTCTATTTATGGCTCTTCTCATGTTTTGTTTGGTAATTTATTGGTTATTGAATGCATGATCTAGATTTTATAGCAGCTATTATGAGAGGGCATTAGACCTTATTGATGATTTATAGATAAATGTGAGATCCCTATGTTTTGATATGCATTTATAACCTGTTGATTACATGTCCACAATGTGTTTGACAAAATGAATGTTATGGTTAGGTTTGATTAGGTCAAGTTCTTGACTAAGTTTTTCATTAATGGATTTATCCTTGTGTCATTCATCATTCTCGAAAATTATATCAAGTTCTAGGTAGAGGTCTCGATACTAACCTCGAAAAAAGTTGCTTAGATTCTAGGGTCGCATGTTCAGAACTAGGAAATCTAGACTGCAGTCACAGGGAGATAGGGTTATCCATGCGACTAGAGGGCTACAGTCACTAGCTTTCCTTGTTATGCAAGTGAATGGGAGTCTAGATCACTAAAAAGGAAAGTTAACTGAGGGTTTTGGCATCTGGAGTGGTTGTTTAGTTCCTGTGAGTCCTATAGCTCCCGAGGAGGGTCATTAAGGTTTCTTTTTGTCAACTCCATCTCCTTAATGTGATCTAGGAGGTCATGTCATGTCATAGCATCTCTTCCTCTCATGTTTACCCTGGTAGATAGGTGAACTTGGCTAAATGTGGGAGGAGGGTGGTTGCAAAGTGGTATCAAAGCATGGTTCAATGCTTGGAATGAATGGGTAAAATGTGTTTGTCATGCATGCATGTTAGTTGTTGATGTGTCAGTTATGAATTAATTGTGATAGTCATTGTTGTGGTCTTGTGTCATCATGATGTTTTTGTTGTGTCATGATGTTGATGTGTTTGTAGAGATAGAGTAGGAGATGCAAATTACTAGAGCGAGGTTGCAACACTGGAGCTCGGGGTAAGAGAAAATCATCACATGGGTTTTGTATTTTTGGCATGCATGTATGATGGTTAATCGTTGTTATATTCCTTGTGGTTATATGCATGCTTTTCATCTATTTTTGTTATGGTTACATGCATGATAGATGCTAGTTGATTAGTGCGGTCACACACACATGCATTATATTTTCATGAATGATAGTAACTTTGGTTATATGCATTGCGGTCACACACATGATAATTATGGTCATTTCATTTAAGATCTCGGTGTTATATGTATCGCGCTAATCTGTATTGGCTTGAGCAGATGGTTATGGTTATGATATTTATGTATGAGTCGATATAATTGTGATATTTGTTGGCATTATGATACAAGAGTTGTCCTTGATGGCAACTCACATAGATGATAGTTCACAGTACAACAGGTTAACAACAAAAGACTCTAGAGATTGAATAAAGAGAATGGTTTAAGAACTATATGCTGGTTCACTTTGTCCAAGTAGCGTATACACGTGGGTCCACAGAACAAAAGGCGCGTATACGTATACACACAATTTCACAGGAGGAAAAACGCGTATGAATTGGAAAATCAAGGAAATCCAAGAGTAAAGAATACCAAGGGTCAGTACCATGGTATTAGCCCACAATATTGAGTGGAGTAACGACTATTTTATCATGTCCAAGAATGCCACAGGTCCTAAGTGTGGTTTTGTTCCAAGGTATTCAGAAAGGCCAAAACTATATAAGGAGGAGAAGATCAAAGGGCCAAAGGATGCAAGTGTAAGGGTTTCTCAGGACTATTTCTATCTAAAGTATATTTTATGTTGTAGGGGTTATGAATAAGATATGATCTGAAATATTTTATGCACCTTGAATTCAATGTTGAATCAGGATCACGAGACATGAAATCACTTGTCATTGAATGACTTGATATTTGTTTGGCTAGATTCTATCACTAACGCATGTTTTATTCTGTAAATGTTATGATCTGGGTATGACTGAAGTTTGTAACAGCTGTGAAGTTTTAAGTTAGTATTTCCAGATCTATACACTAGTTCGCCTTGGTGAAGGCGCGTATACACACTAGTTCAGTACTTCGAAGTAGTGTATGCATTACGAAATATGATTTTTGAAGTTGCAGTTGGTTCTGGTTGTTGATAAGTAGTTATGGGTTCTACTCTATGTTGTGGTGACAGTGTTCTGAATGTTCAGATTGATTGATTGTGATTTGCTTCAGTGATGATGGGTTTTCAGTGATTGGTTGTATTGCAGTGGTGATTGATTTTGAGCTTCAATGTTGCTGATGGGTCTAGTATGAAAATTGGATGAAACGTGGCCTTCATATTGTGTTGTTGTGTACCAGGAGTATCTACTCTAAAAATAAATGAAACGTGGTCCCTCGAGGAAGAGAGAAGGTTGTAGCCTTCTCTAGGACGGTCCCTACGTACTGGTAAACATATCGACCAGTACAAGAGCCAGGGGGTTGGAGCCCCCTTCCAGTAGCAGCTGGAGAACAAGTGAAGGTTGTATCCTTCTGTAGGTCGGTGCCTATGTACTAGTAAACATATCGGCTAATATAAGAGCTAGGGGGTTGTAGCTCCCTTCCAGTAGAAGCTATAGAATGAGAGAAGGTTGTAGCCTTTTGCAGGTGGGTGTCTGCGTATTGGTATGAGTATGCACTAGTAAAATATTGCAAACAGGGTTTTATTATATTAAAAGAAGACAGAGACGACAACAATAGGTGGTTTTTCTCCCGCATTGGGTTTCCACCTTAAATCTTGGTGTTCATGTGTGTTGCTTATGTGTGATTGCTTATTCTGTTATTACTGCACATGGTTACTATTTAAATGGTTAATTAAGCACTAATGCACTGATTAAAGATCAACATGTGATGAATTAATTGAATCATAAGTTCACTGGATATACGTTGGTTGCCTTAAGAACAGTTGCGTGCACACACGCGTTTCCTTCACTAAAGTAGCGTATATAAATTTGATTATGAAAATAAAAGGTTAGTAAGTTGATAATACTGATTCACCCCCCCTCTCAATTTTATTTCCAACAATTTGTATCAGAGCAGGTCCTTCAGAAGAAGCCTGATCGCCTGAAGGGAGATCTTTCAAGATGAATAATCATGAATTCGTGGGATCTAGCGGACCACCAATCTTCAATGGGAACAAGTTGGTATATTGGAAAACAGGAACTAGAGATTATCTTTAGTCACTTGGAGCTGATGTTTGGGCAATTGTGGAAAGAGGATACCGATATCCAGCAGCAGTCCCCATGGATCCAGCAGAAAATAAATCATATGAAATCAATGACAAGGTCGTCAACTCTTTATTGGGAAGTCTATCAGAATTAGAATGCATCAAAGTAATGAAGTTCCACACAGCCAAGGAAATTCGGGACAAAATCATTCAGAGCTACGAAGGAAACTCCGAGGTAAAACATGCTAAACTCGAAACTCTCAGAATCCAGTATGAAACTCTCTAGATGCATAATGATGAAAGTATTTCTAGTTATTTCTTACTAGTAGATGGAATTGTAAATCATATGAGAAATCTAGGTTTAGAAATAAAGAAGGCTACTATTGTTGAGAAAATTTTGAGATCTTTTCCTTTTAAATTTGAGTCAAAAGTATTTTCCATTGAAGAAAAGCAAGATCTACGATCTGTTAGTATTGTTCAACTTCATTGAATTTTAACTGCCTTTGAAATGAGGAAAGGAGGTCCATCAAAAATCAGAGAAGTTGCTTTCAAAGCTTCTACAAAAGGAAAATAAAAGGGAGATCTCAAAGAATCAGGATATATATCAGAAGAAAAAGATGTAAACTTTTTGAAGAAACTTCAGTGGGGTTCCGGAAGATTCAGAGGTAAGCTTCCCTTCAAATGTTTTTCTTGTGGAAGAGTTCGTGATTACGCTGCTAAACGCCCTCATGACAAAGGAAACATTTCTGCAGAAGGTAATAGAATTTATTGTACTCATGAAGATAGTGATGACATGTCTAATAGTGATAAAGATGATCAAGATATTAAACTACTCATGGCATATGAAAATGATACCTTAGAAAAGGAAGATTTCCTTAAAGAAATCACTCAACTCAAAATCTGCTTGGTAGAAAAGGATACAATCATAAACACAGTGACACATCAACTCACTGAAAAGGACAATCACAATGAAGTGTTAGAATTTGAAGTAGTAAGTCTAATAAAATACTTACTAATAATGATGTGTGGGCCATTAATATGGGGACCACGTTTCAGGCATATGATGTTCGAGATTATGTCCAGTTTGGGTTTTCAGGACGTAAGAATGAAGCAGAAGAACAAGCTCTCAGTAATATAGAGAGGGGACAATGGAAGAAATATAAGAAGAAGAATGCACAAGTGTTACAACTTATCCAGCACGAAGTGGACCGAGCAATGTTCCAGAATATTATGATCATGTCTTCAGCAAAAGTATTATGGGATACTTTGGCGACAAACTATACAAGTACGACCAAAGTCAATATTGCAAAGTTGTGGAATACTAGGAGAGATTTTCAAAGTCTGTAGATTAAGGAGAAAGATGACATAGATTCTTTCATGAATCGGGTCATAACTGTCGTAAATTAGTTAAATAGTTATGGAGAATACATGAAAGATCGAACAGTGGTTGAGAAGGTCCTCAGATATTTATCTACCAAAATGATGTTGCGGTAGCAGCCATAGAAGAAGACAAGGATATGACATCATTGATAGTTGATGAGTTGATGTGATCACTTATATTGCATGAGGCAAGGATATAATAAAATAAGGATTCCACTTTAGAGACTGCTTTCAAAAGTCAGGTTTCCATTTCAAGAGAAAATGGTTGAGCCAAAGGACAAAGCAGAAGATATGGTGGTCAGAGAAATTGCCGAGAAGAGCATGAAAATGAAAGTGGAAGCAACTACAAAAGCTTCAACAATAATAAAAGAGTTGAAAAATCAAAGGTGAGATGTTATTATTGCAATAAATTTGGTCACTATGCTCGTGATTGCAGGAAGAAGATAGCTCATCAAGGGAACAAAGATCTAATGTCACTACAGAGAGTACTAACTCCATGTTCCTAGCTTACCATACCATGCATAACCCTTATGCTCGTGTGTGGCTATTAGACAGTGGTTGTAGTAACCACATGATAGGCAACAAGGGTTTCATTGTAAATTTCGATCAATATGTGAAAATAGAGGTAAAGTTGGGGACTGACAAGACTGTGGAACTAGATGGCAAAGGAGTGGTCAATATTATAAGCAAGCAGTGGGAGCCGAAGACAATCTCATAGGTATATTATGTTCCTAGTCTCAAACATAATTTGTTAAGTGTTGGGCAATTGACACAGAAAGGATACAGAGTTATCTTCCAAGGTCAAGAATGTGTTATATATGACAAGCCCCCAAGCAAGCAACTTATAGCAAAGGTGTAGATGAGGAGGAACAAACTCTTTCCTCTAATTAAGAATTATACTGGTCAGGTGAGTTCTTTTACAGTTGCATGTTCTGATGATTATTGGTTATGGAACTTTTGATTTGGACACTTGCACTCTTCTGGTTTAAGATTGTTGCAGCAGAAACATATGGTTAGAGGATTACCTCCCATCAAATAACCTGTTAGTACCTGTGAGTTTTGCAGCTTGGGAAAGAAACACCTTGAAATTTTTCCAAAAAGAGCTGCATACAGAGCAAAGCAACCTCTTGACCTAGTCCATATAGACTTGTGTGGACCTATGAGGACACAGTCAATTGGTGGAAGTTGTTACTTCCTTGCTTTCATTGATGACTATAGTAGAAAGACTTGGGTTTACTTCTTGAAGCAGAATTATGAAAATTTTGTAAAGTTCAAGGAATTCAAAGCCTTAGCAGAGAAACAAAGTGATCAAAAAATCAAGGTATTGAGGTTAGATCATGGTGGAGAATATGATTCAAAGGCATTCCATGATTACTACAAACAACATGGAATCAGAAGACAATTTACAACCAGGTACACACCGCAACAGAATGGTGTAGAAGAGAGAAAGAACATGACAATTATGAACATGTAAGAATCATGTTGAAAGGAAAAAACTTGTCTAATGGGTATTGGGCAGAAGCAGTTGCATGTGTTATTTATGTGATAAACAAATCTCCTACAAAGAGTGTGATGAACAGAGTACCAAAACAAGCATGGTCAGGTATGTCTTGCAGCATATCTCATCTCAGAGTATTTGGATGTGTAGCTTATGCACATGTGCCTAAGGAGCGAAGAGGAAAATTGGATGATAAAAGTGAAAAATGCATATTCATTGATTATAGTGAGCACTCAAAAGCTTAGAAATTGTATAACCCTGTCGCAAAGAAGACCATAATTAGCAGATATGTTGTGTTCAAAGAACAAGAGTCATGGAATGGAACTGTAGACAAAACTGTTGATGCACCAATGCCACTGATGGAAGAATATGATGTAGCAAAAACGGAGCAGCAAGAATCATAGGTGAAGACACCAAATAGAGACACACCAACAAGGACTCCAAGATTTTCTAAGCACTATGGATCTTCAACCAGATCAACAGATCAAGATTCTCCCAATAATCAATCAGGTGATGAATCAAGCAATGGTAAGAGAAACATGAGAAGTTTGAAAGATATTTCTGATGATTGGATGTTAGTTCAAATTTTGCATTGTTGTCATTCCAAGCTTCTTCATTTGAAGAAGCAATCAGAGATGAAAATTGGGTGCAAGCCATGGATGAAGAAATTGAAGCTATTGAAAAGAATGATACATGGGATTTGGTTGATTTACCAAAGGACAAAAATATCACTGGTGTAAAGTGAGTGTATAAGACAAAGTTGAATGAGAAAGGTGAAATTGACAGATTTAAAGCTAGACTTGTAGCAAAAGGATTGTCACAGCAACCGGGAGTAGATTTTGGAGAAACTTTTGCTCCGATAACCAGATTGGATACTGTAAGAGCAGTTCTAGCCACAACAACTCAGAACAAGTGGAAATTATATTAGATGGATGTGAAATCAACCTTCTTGAATGGAATTCTAGAAGAAGAAATTTATGTGTAGCAGGCTTCAGGATATGAAGTTGAGAGTAATGAAGAGAACGTTTACAGGTTGAAGAAAGTGCTCTATGGACTGAAGAAAGTACCTAGAGCTTGGTATAGAAGAATCATCATCTACATGATTAAGAATGGATTTTGCAGAAGCAACATTGAGCCTACCTTATACACAAAGGTAAATGAGCATGGACAAATTTTGATTGTTTGCTTATATGTTGATGACATGATTTTTACAGGTGATTTTGAGATAGATGAATTTAAAGCAACCATGATGAAATAATTTGAGATGAAAGATCTTGGTCTCATGAAATATTTTCTTGGAATAGAAGTTGAGCAATCTGAAAAAGGAATTTTCATTTGTCAAAATAAATATGCCAAAGATTTGTTGAAAAGATTCAGGATGGAAAATTGCAAACCTGTCCCTACACGAGTTGCAACAGGTACAAAGTTAAGCAAGGATGATGAAGGATCAGATGTCAATCCAACTCTATTCAAAAGATTGGTTGGTAGCCTCATGTATCTCATAGCTACAAGACCGGATATCATGCAAGGAGTGAGTTTTATTTCCAGATTTATGGAGACCAAAAGGCACACATTGGAGTACAGGAAAAATAATTCTAAGATACATAGTAGGAACTAGAGATTGTGGCATAATGTATGCAAGCACAAAAAATAAATATTTGATTGGATACATAGATAGTGATCTTGCAGGCAGTTTGGATGATAGGAAGAGAACTTCTAGTTATGTGTTCCATCTTGGTTTAGGTGTGATTTCATGCGCATCTAAGAAGCAACCCATTGTGACACTTTCGTCAACAGAAGTAGAATATGTAGTAGCAACATCAATAGCATGTCAAGCAGTGTGGTTAAGAAGAGTATTTGATTCTTTTTGGTGTGTCTTTGTTTGGTGTCTTCACCTGTGATTCTTGCTACTCCTTTTCTGCTACATCATCTTCTTCCATGAGTGGCACTGGAGCACCAATTGTTTTGTCTACACTTTCATTCCATGACTCTTGTTCTTTTAACACAACATCTCTGCTAATTATGGTCTTCTTTGTGACAGGGTTAAACAATTTGTTAGCTTTTGATTTCTCACTATAACCAGTGAACATGCATTTTTCACTTTTATTGGATACACAGATATTGATTTTGCAAGCAATTTGGATGATAGGAAGAGGAATTTTGGTTGTGTTCCATCTTGATTCAGGTGTGATTTCATGGGAATCTAAGAAGCATCCCATTGTGACACTTTCATCAGAAGAAGCAGAATATGTAGTAGCAATATCAACAACATGTCAAGCAGTGTGGTTAAGAAGAGTATTTGATCCTTGTTGGTGTCTTCATGTGTGATTCTTGCTGCTCCTTTTCTACTACATCACCTTCTTCCATGAGTGGCACTGGTGCATCAACTGTTTTGTCTATAGTTCCATTCCATGAATCGTGTTCTTTGAACACAACATCTCTGTTAATTATGGTCTTCTTTGGGACAAGGTTATACAATTTGTAAGCTTTTGATTGTGTTATCACTCCTCTGGATCTCCAAGGCTAAGGAAGAGTGCAGCTGAGGTAACCACAAACCAATATTTTGACTTGGTAGCTAGCCCTACCAAGCCAGAGAGGGATTTCTCCAAAGAATCACAACTAGGAGGGTTGGATGGATTAGGGTTTTAGGCTAGGTATAAAGTGTAGAGTGTTTTGTTTGTTTGAATTTGGGTTGTTGGATGAGGATTAGGTTAAAGAAGCTAGGCCAGGGCAAATGAGATATGATTGCAAAACATTTAAAGGGGCAAGGTAGGTAGGAGGCTTAACACTTCAAAGGTGGTTTAGTGAGATGGTATAAGACTGACAAGGAGTTAGGAAGAGAATATGAGATGAATTCTTCCTAAACTGAAGAAAAATGGACAAATTATGATAACTTTCCCAAAAAAGAGCATGAGCAAACATGTATTCTACCTATCAACTTGAAAATTGCATTATAATAGACATGAAATGGTTGATGAGCATACAAAACATTGATACATATGATCATAAGGAAGAAACAATGCTAAACATTCATACCACATGTATCCCAAAGAAATATTCGCAACTCATCTATTAATATTGGTCAAAATATGTTAAAATAGTGTCTCTGATCACTAGTACAACATCCAACTGAGTCCAACCTTTATCTATGGTGAATAAAGGGACTAAATAGACATCAAAACCACTTCCCCTCATCCTCAGGGGTCGAATCCATGAGGTGAGGAAGATATTACACAAAAATCTGAACTAATAGCTAACTTGTAGGATGGTCCAAGCGACTCATTCCTATCTTAAGTGAACTGATTCATTACACCTCATCTGCTTAATTTAATTAATGAATTTACCCTAGGTAATAGTAAAATCATAATAATTACATCAAATTTGATCATTTACATAGGTAAAATCATCATTTGCCAAGGTGAAAATCAAAACAGGAGAGAAACTCAGAAAATTGGAGAAGACTGTCAAATGCACCCTCTCTTTTTCAAACACACCCTTTCTCTGTTAAATGCGCCATCCAAGTTCAAGGCTACTTTTGGGTGCCTTCCTCGTGTCCAAATTTTCTCCAACATGGCTTGTTATAAATTCCCTCAAGTCTACTTTCTAGATGTGTCTTAAATTTTCAAATTGGAGCTCATTTGACTTGTCAAAAACGTAATCTCCCAAGACTGGTAAACGTGCAGCGCCCAAGCGAGTAATGACGCAGAAAGGTTGTTTTTTTGGTGTTTTTTACCTTTTTTACTGACCTGTTTGTCTCCAAATGCATAGAAAATGCACAAGGTGCATGTCCTCATCACTCTGTATCCAATTATGTTGACCTTTTTCTCATTAGATGCCCCAAAAAAGAGCGCAACACCCTCAGTGTTGTGCATTTGACCTTTTGACTGTGCTAAAAATGACTCAAAAAACATAGTAATTCACAACTTGCAACATTTTCTCAAAACGTGTCCAAATTGAGCCCAGGACAGCTCGTTGGAAAGCTTATATTGTCTAGTTTCCCGATCTACCTTTAGTTTGCAAAATGGACTTGATTCTCCCAAGACTGGTCAAAAAGTCCAGAATGGGGGTGCAAAAATGAAGTGTGCTCTTTGAGGAAACTTTTGGAGGTATTCCTCAACTCAAAATTGAGATCATAATCACTCATTACAAAGTGCTCTCCGTCTAGTTATCATCTGACTCATCAAGAAACCCATTTGGATAATCCAGCTAGGAGAAACAAAGATTTTTCCAAGGTCACTCTAGAAGTGCAACAACTCTCTTGTAGCAACTGTATTTTTGAAATTTCTCCAAAACCATGACACCTGTGTAAAAAATGAAGGAGGTTTTTCATCCTTGGCCTATGATGGACAAAAAATTCTCTCACATTTGTCAAATTCATCTCTGTTTGGCCAGAAACATAGTTTGAAGAAAACCTGGCCCTGTGTGTGGCCAATGATTTATCCCTTGAAATGACTTCTTGAAAAATTATGGAGACATGATGTTTATGAGTTGGAATGGCCTCATACTTGCTAATATGACCTCCCTTATGCCTCCTATGCTCATATTTATTTGATTCTATAGCAAACCCTAGCTCAATGGGAGGGGAAATTATGGCTTAATGTAGGAAAAATAAGGGATTTGGGAAATTTATAGGAATGAAGAGAAATAAGGGGATAGGGGGCTTCTAAATTCTTAGGAAAATTTTTGGAGGTAGGGAGGGATGTTAGGAAGTAGGGGAAACTGGAATTTCAAGGATTGTGTGAGGGGAAGGGCTCCAAAAGAGAAAAACACAAGCCTAGTCTAGAAAAGTGTCAAAAGTGTAGCAACATGATAGGGTTTGTAGAACAATGATGATTTTGAGGGATAGGAATGATAGGAAGTGTTAAATAAGGTATATTAAGGATAGGGGAAGGCATAAGAGCATCATGATACAAGTTTTGTTGAGGATTTGACCATGGAGGTCATGAAACCAAGAAAAATGTCCTCAGAACCCTAGGAGAGGGAATTGAGAGAAATGGACATGGGAAAAGGTCAAGGGAGGTAGATGGAGGGTAGGTGAGTGAGGTTTTTTTACTAGGGCTACCACCAATGAGTAAATTTTTGAATGAGGACCTAGGTGGAATGACAAAACTTTCATAGCGAGATCTTAATATGAATATGAAAAGAGGAGTTTTGGTCACTGATGGCAGTATGCAGATACTGACTCTTACAGATTTCCCACTATAACCAATCTAGTTTTGTGTGATTGATAGAAGAGCCACAACTCGTTTGTTTTATGTGTGAATTTATGTTTTGTCTCCTTTACCTCTCCAACAAATTGGTATCGGAGTGAGGTTAAACCACAAAGCCGCTAAAAAGAAAATTATGGTTTGGAAGATCTATGAATAGCCGCAACTACCATCAACAAACATCGCTGCATCCTCAAAGAACAGAGTGTGGGAGAGGAGAGAGCCGCCAATTTGCTCCCCTGTAGTGTGATAAGACATTTAATCTTTTAGTGGAAGGAAGGAGTACAAAGCAATGATTCCTTTTTATTTTTTCAAAGCTGTAGCCTCGAGCCAACGATTTCTCTATACGTAGCCAGTCTAAAAGTCCAATTTGTTGAGTTGCCTTTAGCAAAAGAGAGCCCGAGTTCTTGCAGAAAGTTATTTAGAGTGGAATTTCTGCACTGACATTAGCAGAAAAGACAATGTAAGTGAAATTCAAAGCCGAATGCACTTTTCGAAAAACCGTGAAGAACATGAGAAAATTCAATTAAAGTCACATGAGATTATTTATTGGATTCCAAAGGTTTTTTTTTTAGAAAAGCACACGCGCATAAAACAAAATGGTCTTTCTTCAAATGTTTGAAAAAAGGACTTTCTTCATATATTTGAAGTATTGAATACTTTCTTTATAAAAGTTTAAGTTGAAGGTTATAAAAAGAGTCACAGAGTGTTTTACTTGGTATGGTATTTATGAAGAATTTTTTTTTTATATTAAAAAAAGAAAAAGGTGTGTGGTTTATTATAAAGAAGAGTTAAGTGATAATTGTTTCGTGGATTTGGGAGAATTTTTTTGAAAAGAGAATTTAGGGCTTTGTAAAGTCGGTCTCTACAAAATTATTTGGTTTTTTTCAAGCATGACCATTTTCAGAGTGAAGATTGTGCATATTTTCTTTTGGGGGCGATATGGAATATAACATCATGCAATCAAAAAAGCATCTATAAGAAAAGGAATGACATCAGTTATGGGTCGCAAAGTGCGACTGAAGAAGACTAAGAAAAGGAATCGAAAAGAAGAGGAAAAGATTGTTCCCATGGTTAGAGAGGTTCATGCCACAGCTGAGGAACTAAGAAGTCCAGTAGAAGAAATTGAGGGTGATTGGTGTAGCTTTGATCTGCTACCACCTCCTATGTTTACAGGTAAATATTTTGATCATTGGGTTATCAAGACGTTAACTTTTCTTAGATCTAAGGAGTTAATTGAGTATGGGTCTAATAGCCCATATGATGAAGTATGTGATGCTTTAGCATTGAATTTTATAACATAGGCATTGGATGAGCAGTGTTTGTGCAAGGTAGAAAAAGCTACAACTTCCAAGGAAACATGGAAGATCTTAGAAGAAGAATTTGGTGCAAGGGAGAGTGACATGCAATAACAATATGTGTCACAATTTGTTGAGTCAGTCGCAAATATGAGAGTAGAGGAGAAAGACTCTGAGAGGAAAATAGAGCTTGGAGAATCCCACTCAAAAGTGGATGATGGTTGTCAAGACCATAAAATTGAAACCCATTATGCAAGCATGCATATGGATGAAAAAGATGCAACAAAGATTACAGAGAGAGAAGTTGAAGCCTCTGTGTGTGAAATAGAGCAAGAACAAATAAATGCTCAAGAACTCCCCTGTAATGTGGATGACGCAGATGATGGTGAATCCCACTATGATGAGACACATGTGGATGATGAGTACAAAGTGAGATGTGAATTGGTGAATCCAGCCACAAATGATGGATTTGATGAAGTTGAAATTGTCAACGAAATTGACAATGAGCACATGCATGCTCGAATAACCCACCATAGTGTGGATGAACATTATTTTGATGATATGTGTGGTTTCAATTTTGAAACAGGGATTAATTGTGACAATATGGTAAGGGAAATGTTTCATAAAACGTTGAAGGTTGAAGCTGCCACTGTAGCAGCAAGATATGAAGCAGTATGTCATCTAGAAAATGTTGATGATCAAGAACATGATAAAGTCATTGAAGAGTTTTTTATGACAATATCCACTAATAGCATAAAAGTGGAAGACAACCTCCATGCAGTTGAAAAGAAGGTATATGTAGAGCAAGAAGCCCTCACTAAAGAGAGTCATATTAAAGATGTTTTTAACATTGTTTTTGAATATGCAGGTGTTCAAAGTAGCATGGGAGAAGAAGTTGAAAGAATGTTTGTTGATAAGTTTGATCCAAATTTAAAGCTCATTGAAGAATGGATTCAAACCCCAATAGAAAAAATTGATGTGCATCTTAAAGCAACAACTGGAATAAAAAAATTGAATGAAATGGTGAATAATGATCTTGAGTGTGCATATTATAGGAAAAAAGTAGTAGTACCTGATGATGAAACTGAAAATAATGATATGAAAGACAAAGATGAATGCATTGAAACCATTTTTCAACAATGGATTCAAGAAGAGATAATATTTTTCTATCAAGAAATATGGAAAAAAGAAACTCATGAATATGAAGAGCAAAGAAGACAGTTTGAAGATGCAATGTTGTGGCAGCAGTCCATAGTTGAACGAATATTTAAAGAGGAAGGTGTAGAAGACATGATCCAATTTTTTTCAGAACAAGTTTAAAACAAGTCAAAGAAAAATTGCAGCAGGAGCAAGTGAATAAAGCCTACAGCAAGAAAGTTCAACAGTGAATGAAGCAATTTCGAGGATATAGAATCTAGAAGCAGAGAAAAAAATATGTAAAATCGTAAAATTATTGATTCATTGTAAGCCTTAGGAAGGTAGGTTCAATGTTGCTTCTGCAAAATCCATTTTTAATCATGTAGCTATCGATTATGCTATACCAAGCTCTAGGTTCTTCCTTAAGTCCATAAAGCTCTTTCTTCAACCTGTAAACTTTATCTTCGTTACCTTCAACTTCATAACCTGGAGGCTGTTGCACATAAATTTCTTCTTCTAGAATTCCATTCAAGAAGGCTGATTTCACATCTATATGATATACTTTCCACTTGTTCTGAGTTGTTGTGTCTAGAACTGCTCTTATGGTATCCAATCTAGTTAATAGAGGAAAACGTTTCTCCAAAGTCTATTCCTGGTTGTTGTGAGAATCCTTTTGCTACAAGTCTAGCTTTGAATCTATCAATTTCACCTTTCTCATTCATCTTTTTCTTGTACACCCACTTTACACCAATGAGATTTTTGTTCTTTGGTAAATCAGTCAAATCCCATGTATCATTCTTTTCAATAACTTCAATTTCTCCATCCATTGCTTGCACCCAATTTTCATCTCTGATTGCTTCATCAAACAAGGAAGGCTGGAATGACAATAATGAAAATTTTGAATTAACATCCAAATCATCATAAATATCTTTCAAACATCTCATATTTCTCTTACCATTGCTTGATTCATCACCTGATTGATCGTTGAGAGAATCTTGATCTGTTGATCTGCTTGAAGATCCATGCTTCTCTGAAAATCTTGGAGTCCTTGTTGGTGTGTCTCTATTTGGTGTCTTCACCTATGACTCTTGTTGCTCCTTTTCTACTACATCATCTTCTTCCATCAGTGGCACCTGTGCATCAACTTTTTTGTCTAGAGTTCCATTCCATGACTCTTGTTCTTTGAACACAACATATTTGCTAATTATGGTCTTCTTTGTGACAGGGTTATACAATTTGTAAGCTTTTGATTGCTCACTATAACCAGTGAATATGCATTTTTCACTTTTGTCATCCAATTTGCCTCTTCTCTCCTTAGGCACATGTGCATAAGCTACACATCAAAATACTCTGATATAAGATACGCTGCAAGACATACTTGACCATGCTTGTTCTGGTACTCTGTTCATCAGAATCTTTGTAGGATATTTGTTGATCACATAAATAACACATGAAATTGCTTCTTCCCAATACTCATCAGACAAGTTGTTGCCTTTCAACATGCTTCTTACCATGTTCATAATTGTCTTATTCATTCTCTATGCTACACCATTCTGCTGTGGTGTGTAACTGGTCGTAAAATGTCTTCTGATCCCATGTTGTTTGCAATAATCATGGAATTCCTTTGAGTCATATTCTCCACCACAATTTGACCTCAATACCTTGATCAGTCAATCACTTTGGTTTTCTGCTAAGGATTTGAATTCTTTGAGCTTTGCAAGAGTTTTAGACTTCTCCTTCAAGAAGCAAACCCAAGTCTTTCTATTGTAGTCATCAATGAAAGTGAGAAAGTAACAACTTCCACCAATCAAATGTGTCCTCATAGGTCCACACAAGTTTGTATGCACTAGCTTAAGAGGTTTCTTTGTTCTGTATGCAACTCTTTTTGGAAAAGTTTCACGGTGTTGTTTTCCCAAGGTGCAACAATCACAAGTACTAGTTGTTTCTTTGATGGGAGGTAATCCTCTCACCATATGTTTCTGCTGCAACAATCTTAAACCAGAAAAGTGCAAGTGTCCAAATCGAAAGTTCCATAACCAATAATCATCAGAACATGCAACTGTAAAAGAACTCACCTGACCACTGTAATTCATAATTAGAGGAAAGAGTATGTTCCTTGTCATCTACACCTTTGCTATAAGTTGCTTGCTTGGGGGGTTGTCATATATAACACATTCTTAACCTGGAAATATAACTATCTATCCTTTCTGTGTCAATTGACCAACACTTAAGAAATTATGTTTGATAATAGGAACATAATATACCTCTGAGATTGTCTTCGGCTCCCCCTACTTGGTCAGAATGTTGACCACTCCTTTGCCATCTACTTCCACAGTCTTGTCAGTCCCCAACTTTACCTCTGTTTTCACAGATTGATCGAAATTTGCAACCAAATCCTTGTTTCCTGTCATGTGGTTACTGCAACCACTGTCTAATAGCCACACACTAGCAGAAGGTTCATGCATGGTATGGCAAGCTAGGAACATGGAGTTAGTACTCTCTATAGTGACATTAGCTCTCTAGTTCCCTTGATCAGCTATCTTCTTCCTACAATCACGAGCATAGTGACCAAATTTATTACAATAATAACATCTCACCTTTGATTTGTCAACTCTTTGATTATTGTTGAAGCTTCTATAGTTGCTTCCACTTTCATGTTCATGCTCTTCTCAGCCATCTCTCTGACCACCATATCTTCTGCTTCGTCCTCTGCCTCTTGTTCTACTTCTGCCTCGACCTCTGTCTCTTGAAATAGAAACCTGACTTTTGAAAGCAGACTCTAAAGTGGAATCCTTATTTCTATCTATCCTTGCCTCATGTGATAGAAGTGATCCCATAAGCTCATTAACTGTCAATGATGACAAATCATTGGCTTCTTCTATGTTGAGAAGTGATTTTAGGACCTTCTCAACCACTGTTTGATCTTTAATGCTTTCACCATAAATCTTTAAATGATTTATGACAGTTATTACCTGATTCATGAAAGAATCGATGTCTTATTTCTCCTTCATCTGCAGACTTTCAAAATCTCTCCTAGTATTATGCAACTTAACAATATTGACTTTGGTCATACCTGAATAGTTTGTCACCAAAGTATCCCATGCTACTTTTGCTGAAGACGTGATAATAATCTTCGTGAACATTGCTCAGTTCACTCCCTGCTGGATAAGCTGCAACACTTGTGCATTGTTCTTATTTTCTTTCTTCCATTGTTCCCTCTCTGTATTACTGAGAGGTTGTTCTTCTGCTTCATTCTTTGGTCCTGAAAACTCAAACTGGACAGAATCCCAAACATCATGTGCCTGCAACGTGGTCACCATCTTAATGGCCCAAACATCATAATCTTTCCGTGTAAATGGTGGGAATTAGGGCTAGAAATTTGAGAAAGCCATCTTTCTTTAAAAAAAATTCTCTTCAAAAAACCTTAAATTTTCTCCTTTAATAAGCTTTGCAAAGCTTCTTTTTCAAAAAATCTCTCCTCTTCAAAAATTTCCTTTATAAAATAAAACCCTATATTATTTTTTAATACAAAAAATCTTTTATATAATAAATATTTATATATAAAAAATCTTTATATAAAAAAATCTTTATAATCTCTTGAAAAGACCTTAAATTTTCTAAAATCTTTTATATAATAAATATCTATATATATATTTATACAAAAAAAAATGTTCATAATCACTATTTCAAAAAATCATATGACAAAATCACGTGAGAAGATATTTAAAATCGTACCCACTTCGCTTTATGAGTTTAGAAAATATCACATGACTTTTAAAGCCTACGTGACTATGCCTTTCGACTTTCAAACACGTTGACTCCGTATTGAGTTGCGGCAAACACTAACTTTTCTGCTAAATGGTGGCTTGCTTGTTGACTACTCAATTTCCCTGACGATGGGTGTTCACGGCAGCTGCGACTGCTTCTTCAAAATGGATGGGTTTTCAACCTTCAAGAAATTCTATCTATGTTGTCTACAAACCAAACGAGCTCAGCTACAGCGGCTGAGAAACTTCCGACTATCTTATCACTCACACATGTAGGTGCGGCTGTAGAATCTCTTTGTCTCAAACCTCACTCTGATACGAATTTGTAAAAATTTGATATATTTTTGTTAGTAGAAGTAGAATATGTAGCAACAACATCAGCAATATGTCAAGCATTGTGGTTAAGAAGAGTATTTGATGGGCTGAAGAAGAAAGAACAAGGATCAACAACAATATATTGTGACAACTCCTTAGCGATTGCACTATCCAAAAATAACGTGTTTCATCATAAGAGCAAGCATATTGATACTAGATATCACTTTATTAGAGAACTTGTGAGAAATGGAGAAGTAAACTTGAAGCCTTGTAAATCTAGCGATCAATTGGCTGATATATTTACTAAGTCATTAGCACAATATGTGTTTGAGTTTGATAGAAGAAACTTGGGTGTTGTATGTCTAGCTGAGACATAGACTAGTAGACATGTTTGAGTTGTCATGAGTCATGTTTTAGTTTAGAGCTCATAATTAAGACAGAGTGTTAAACTAAGATAATAACTCTTGCATGAGGAGTTCTCTAAACATAGAGAGTCAATCACTGAGTGATTGAGTGGTTGAGTGTTGAGTCAAGTCGAGTTAAGTGATAGACAACTTTGAGTTTGTAGTTTCATGTGGTTTCTTGTCAAGATATTTTAAGCAAGTAGCTAGTTGGAAAAGGATAAATACCCTTCGTCGAGTTCATTGTAAGCATCATATTTTGTGTGATCAATAGAAAAGCTACAACTCAAATTTTATGTGTGAATTATTTATGCTTTGTCTCCTCCATCTTTCGAACAAAGCAGAACACTGTATTTGCTTGGATATTACTCAATTAAACAGGGAAATGTGCAAGCGAGGAGCATTACTTGGGGCACAATCATATTCGTTTGGTGTTGAAAATTAGAAATTGAAATTAAACAATTTTTTATAATAATGTTGGATTAGTTTAGTAAAATCTTTTAAAGATTGTTGTTGGAACTTGCGCCTATTACGCTCGGTTTGTGGGATATACCTGAATTCAATTATTAGCACGCTCGAAACATCAATTTGTGCATGACATAATACTTTGTCCTCGAAGAGTGCTAATTTTTTTTTCCAAAAAGCAATGCTATGTCAGTGTTTGTTAAAAACTATAGAAAAAAGTAATTGCCATGGCCAACAGTGGCTTTCTCATATTAGTTTGGAGTTATAGTGCAGATATAGGGTTCAATTCCGTAGTATAATATGCTTATTTTTATCGAAAGAAAGATAGAAAAATATAGAAAATATTAATGTTCATGTAATATTTAGTCTTTTTTAATTATTGTTAATTTTTTAAAAATTTGTTTTAAGTGTGATTGTTTGGAGTTTTTGGTGTTAGAATCCACTGGAAAAATTTGTGGTGAAATCTTGATTTGTGTTATTTAAAATAGTTTGTTTATTATCTATATGGATTCAACACCCTGAAAAACTCCTAGAGCACTTTTATTGTGCAGGGGTTACCCATCAAACTTGTGATTTCAATGAATTCTTGCCGGATTTTATAGAAATTAGACCGGAAAAATCCCCTAGAAAAACTTTCAAAATGTCACGCTAAAAACAACTGGATTTTTAAATTGGTTTCCTTATATTTTATTTTTAAGAGTAGAGGTGAGAAAGGGAGGTATCTATGCATGCATATATAGAAAATGTGTGATAACAAATGAAATAAAAAGAGGCATACAAACATGAAAATGAAAGAAAGTAGTATATTAAGAATACTCGTAACTAGTATGGTTAGAAGTGGGGATAAAATATATTTTTAATTTATAAATATATAAAATAATAATGATAAAATTTAGGAAAAATATTTAGAGTTAGAAGTATAAAGTTATTAAAAGTAGGAAATGTTGGATATATGTTATTTAAGGTGGAGAGTTATATTTATTAACAAATGAAAAGGTAAAATAAAATATGTGATTTTTCATTATTTGAAATTCATTTTTGAATGTATTAATGGATTCAACATATCTAGAGGCCACCTAGATTTTTCATATTACATATATCAAACTTACAATTCCAATAATCCTTATTGGATTTTAGACAAATTCTACAAGAAAATAAGCTTAAAAAAGATCCAAAACATTGAATAATTAAGCTAAATTAAGCAAGAAAGGATATATGTAATTTTGATAAAACTTATGAAAAACTGAAAGAACCACATATATAAGTTTAAGAGAATATGATTCTTGAGATGAAAGAGGTGAACACTACTTATACCATAGATAAACTTCTATTAAGAAAAAAGTAAAGGCTCCAAGGTTCTCAGATACGTTGATTTAACAATAAACAAATTTGCACTCAAGGGACATGCACAATTATTAAGATAATTTTTATAAGAAAATGTGGAAAGGTACATATAAGTTTTGGAGAATTACTACATATACACTTTCTCTTAACAACATAAATAATGAAGGGCACTAGCTTGCTAAGGATGGCCTTAAAACTGGAAATGGGGCATCATAAATGCATGCTTAGAGGAACACATATCCATTCCTAGAAGCAGGCACATGTTCATAGGCATTAATAGTTAAGAATCCTTAAACCACCAATTGTGACAATAAATAGGGTGCTACATCAACATGGCTCAAAATCATGCACACATTCCTATAAATGTATTTGTTTCTAGGAAAACACATGTCTTCTTAGGAATATGCATCCATACCTAGCGCAACTCATTTTTATACACATGCAACCCATTTTTTTTTACAATATCGAACTACAACACATGTTTAGTTATTCTTAAGCCAAAATTTTCATCCTTGGTCTACATTATGTGCCAAGTCAATGAATTAGATCTTCTTTGGATTCTAGGTAAGACTTCCAATGGAATTTCTTTAATTCTTTTTATTTTTCTTATTTTTTATTCAAATTTGGTTTAAAATTGAAGTGATAAAAATAAAATGATACCCTAAACATAAACACCATATTAAATTGTAGGAGACTTGGTTTTCATGATGCCTAGTGAGAACCCAACCCCGCCATCACCAAACAACAATTTAGAACAACCAAAACTCAACAAATAAGAAAGAAATATCAATGCTAAAATTGATGCATCCTTGCTACTTTGAGGACATTCACACAGGATCTCCAAAACACTAGAAAGTCCTCATTATTGTCTCTTGTAAGTTCTCTAAATTAAACTGTATTGCCCACTCTAATGCTAAAGGATTATTAACTAATATTTTCAATTACGTAGATATGATGTATGAATACTATAGAATATAAAAACCATATTAAAGACCTTAACATTACGAAACAAGATTTGTTGTCATTTTTCACTAAACCAATAAACAATCATCCTTTTCTAGTGGACAAAGAATGGATTTGTATGGATTTGTGCACTTACTAGTCATTTCAAGATTATTGGATGGATAGGGGTTCATGGTTTTTGATAAACACTCTTGTAATAATGTTGAGGTATATATGTATTTCTTGAGGATATTATGGGTAGAGTTTGGACTATGAAATCCATTTTAGCTACTTCGAGATGGGATAATTCTAGGGGGTTGGTCGTGGGTCTCCACAATATTTTAAAAATATGTTTTGCAACCTAGCATTAAGTCCTCGTCCACTTAGATGATGGTCTAATATCCCCTGACTACCATTGTTCAATAGTGGATAACATTATTGAAACTAAAATGGAAATAACTACCGTGGCTCGCACCCTAGTGTAGAATGACACATTTTTAACATTGTTTTGCTAGGATTCACCAAAAAGTGATGTCAATAGAGGGGTTGGACCGTCAAATTCTACAACATTATTCAATTAGGAGAGACCACATAGAAGCTTATGTGACTCTCATAGATGTACCAATTGTGGACATACTTGCTATGCCCTGATAGATGCTAATAGATAACATTGTTTTAAGGTGAAGGTTATTAACTTGATCATCTTTGCATTCTTCATTTTATATATTTGTGTGTGTGTTTCTCTATTTTTTCCATATATATCTAATTATTTGTTGTTTGTAATTGCTATGCTCTAGGAGCACTCCCCCACTCTGGTTGATGCATCAATGTTAGCTTCTACCACTAATAATACAATAGATTTTTTTTTTTTTTTCATGTACCACACACTCAGGTATAGTGAATTAAAATAATCCCTCCTTGTAAAAAATTTCATAAGTTTTTAGATTATATTATAAATTCTTTTAGTTTGGGTATAACTATAGCTTTTATTTAACGTTTTTACATATTTTTATGACACCAGGAAAGAATCCTTACCTACATGGGATGAACATATCATCCCCTTCAACGTCATGTTTCAAACTATTTTTTTTTTGAATGTTTACTTCATTATCGTGTTTTGGTTAACCAACTAAAATATTATAAATATGCATGCGGGTTGCGCCATTTTCACATTTTTCCACTATGTTATGGAGATATCATTCACCATCATCCACTATTCCTCTATGAATTGTTTGGCAGAGTTGTCACATTGCCTCATCCTTTGGGATCCATTTTATCTCCATTAGGGAACTTCTGTCATTGCTACAATCCACGTGTGTTGATTGTAAATACACTCCACTACCTTTTCCATCCCATCCACCTATAAAGGCTTCATCCATAGAACATCCATCGACAAATAAGACAGCCCCCACAAAACCCTTTTCACTACCATTGTTCTAGATGATCATGCATTTTTCCCTATAGGACAAAGGGGGTAGCAGTAAGAAATTTTTGTATCTCAATAAATTAAGAAGTGCATGATGGTATTGAAAAGAGGTACTCATCAAGGAAGTGAGCATATGGCATGCCTTTATTTGCAAGAGGACGAACATAAATCTTAAATAAAAAATTTAAATAACCATCTTAACTAATATAATATTTCAATATCAACTTTAGATATATATATATATATATATATATATATATATATATATATATATAGAGAGAGAGAGAGAGAGAGAGAGAGAGAGAGAGAGAGAGAGAGAAATATTTTATTATGGCCGTCGATTAAAATATATCAATGTCATCCATAAGCATGTAAACCATGAGAATCAAGGTTCAAATCCCCAATGGGTCAAGCCAACTATATATATATATATATATATATATATATATATATATATAGGAATTGAAAATGAAAAATTCCATACTTGAAAATAGTTAATGGAGAGTAACAATTTTACATTTACATTTTGATACATTTTACCTTATTTTAATGAATTTTGTTTAAAATTTAGTAAAGTTTTATTGGAATTGCAAATTTAAGCTATGTAATTTACATAATATGAGTGTTCAATTAGATTTTCAAAGAGTTAATTCCATTTATGCATACATAAGTGCAATTTAAACAATGAAGAATTAAGTTCTCATGAAAAATTGTATCAAAACATTTTATTCTTGCATTCCTCAAAATGAAGGAGATGTATCATTACTTCCACTCTCATTGTGAAGTTTATATGTATAAAGAACCATTGTAGTTCTATCATAGTCACTAATTTAGTAGGAGGTGTGTCATCCTTTCCATTCTCATCATAAAGCTTATATGTATAAAAAACCATTGTAGTTCTACCATAGTCACTAATTTGGTAAGCATCCAGAATCAAACCTCTTGGGGACTACAAAACTTGAAAAACTATTTGCACTTCAAGATATTTGATCTTTGTGTGCACTTGATAAATATGTGGTAAAGATAAATTATACTAGTTTTAAATATAAAAAATAAAGTAATTGAATTGTGTAGAATTTGATTTTTATGAACTTTTAAATTCAAATTTTATAAAATAAAAATGATAATAAAAACCATTTACAGGAAAAATAAATTATCTCCCTATAAACATCCAATATTTTCATTATAAATATTGTTATTTTTTTATTCAAACATTTGGAAAAATAAATTATCCCCTTATAAACATGCAAAAATTTCATTGATAAGCCCATATTTATTTTATTTAACATTAAAATTGACCCAATCTAGATTTTCTAACTTAAAACATTTATTTAATTCGAAGGTAAGTGTCCAGGCTTTTGCTATGATTGAGTAAAGGGTTTTAAAAACATACAAGATCTATTTTTGCTCTGATGGAGTAAAGGGTTTTAAAAACATACAAGATCTATAATTGATTTTGTGACAAGTCATTTGTATTAAGATTGAGAAAAAAAAATTGAAATGCGTATCAGTTAAGTTATAGCATTGACACTTATTTAAATATTCAACTTAATTCTCTAAAGCAGCCATCTCTAAAAATCGGAATATTTTCTACCCTTCATGCAACTATGTAAAGGTGAATGTTATTGAAATTATTTATGGCCTTAAAAATACATGCAACTATGTAAAGGTGAATGTTATTGAAATTATTTATGGCCTTAAAAATATATGCAAGTGGGCAGTCTCACATGTCTCCAGATATAAAACAATGTTATGTAATATATTTTAAAAAATAATAATGAATAAAAAAAGGATTTCGTTGATTCTAATAATGAGTAAATAATTTGATGCTTATCACTATTCGTTGATTCTATCCGTATCTACAAAGCCATTATGGACTAGATAACTAAACATTTTTAACCGATTTACAAATACATCATTACGCAATTCGGCATTTACCTTGAAAAATGTTTGTTATTAATATCTCTGCTATGGCGAAATTCCAATATCTTCAGCGAAGATATAAGGGATCCTATCGACTATCCACGATTTACTGACATCCCTATCGAGTATCCTGTCCGGCATAAGAGACGATCGGCAGAGAGGGCAGGTAGTTTGGCGATGATCAATCCACTTATCCAAACAATTTCTGTGAAATAGATGATGGCAATTGCACAATTCTCTGATGTGCTCCTCTTCCTGGAAGGAGTTCAAGCACACGGCACATTTAATGTCATCCCCTATCGACTCACAGAATCTCTCCACAGACTTCCCGAATGTTACAATCGGCAAGTTCTTTCTAATCGTATCAGCAGAGATTGAAGGTCCAACGGAAGAGGAGTTGATATCAGGGAAATCTGGCCACGAAGAGCCGTCAAGTTCTCGAGCGTCAGCTAACCCAGAAAACTGAAGAGCCCAATTCATCGCAGCCTTTATATAAGATAACGTAAATGCGAGGTGAAACAACAGTGTGGGGATAGCCAGACCGTAGAAGCCTGCAGGGAATCCCATGACCTAGAAAGCTCTAAGAAAATCCACCACTTCAAATACTTCAAATGCTTGGAGGAAACCAATAGAAACACTTTAGTGTTTCAAACTCCGATGCCTTTCCCTGAAGCCTTTCTAATGCGCCTATGATCTAATAGAGGCAGCAGCACAAGTGTGAAGGGCTTTACCGTTAATGAAGTTCCGAGAAGATTCTTGGAATTGAAGCAAATCCAGCTCAGATATGATGCGTTTGAGTGGAGACTTGAACGTGGAGAAGAGATGATGAAGAGACCCTGGCCCCACTCCCCAGTTGCAACGGATATCCGGGACAGCGTATCGTAAGAGGCAAACACGGAGAGACAGCCTTGCAAAAATGGAGTCGTATACGGAGGCCGAAGAATTGGCTGGACCGTCAAAAGTGGTAAAAAAATTTCAAAAAATTTTATAGATGCAATGTTTGAATCATATTTTTGATGGTGGAAATTTGGGTAAAAAAATTTCAAAAAAATCTTATAAATGCAATGTTTGAACCATATTTTTGATGGTGGAAATAGATTAGCACCATCAAAAATATCCAGAGCACCTAAAATTAAGAATTTTGACAATTTTTATTTAAATTTAGAAGAATCCAAATAAAATTTTTTCAAAATATGACCGAAATGGCGCTAAAAAATAATTTTTAGACTACGGCTGCAAAAAAGTGGTTTCGACGTGGTAAGCACGTCTCCAATATTGCCGGAAAATACTTTTAATTAAAATTATAATATTTTGAAAAGGTTTAAGGGTTAATAATGTGTATTTTCGCTTCAAAAAATAGAGACTGCATATGTGGAATGATATAAGCCTCTTATGACCTTTTCTGGATGTTTTAATCCCGAATAAGATGATTATAATGGGGAGTGTATTTTTGAACATTTTATGTTTTTAATCCTGATCATATCGTGAGAATGTAGAAATGTTTTGACGATAACGATGTTTTTTTTTTCAGAAGAAAAATCACGATGTAATTATATTAAGGAAATATAACAAGCTGTATACATGAGAGGACATGAGAGGACATAACAGAGCAGCCCGGAGAAACTGTTCCTGATAGACAAAATAGGCACTGCCAATGAGCCTGATAATAAAAAAAGAGAAGCTGATAACCAAGATCGATCAGAGATCATGAGCAAAAAAACAGAATATCCTTCCGGAATTGTACCAAAAGAAACGATAACGACGTTTGCCCAATATTTATGTACAACTTATGAAAATCATACTAAATTTAAATTTATAAAGTAAATTTATAAAAATCTTATTAAATCTATATATGAGAGAATGTAGAAATGTTTTGAAGATCTCTACCTTTACCAAGTGACAAATATTTGGTTCCATGCACATTTAGGAAAATCATGCTAAATTTAAACGCATGAAATTAAATTTATAAATCAAAAAAAAAAATTCTAAAATCTAAAGCTAAGCACATTAAAGAAAAAACTATATATTTATTCATGTTTTATATTTACATCTTCTTCATATCAGAATATTCCAGAATAACAACAGTATAGATATCAGTGCTTGTTGCATGTTCCTTCATACAAAAATATCCCAGTATCCAGTCCGGTAAGCATAAAAGTCTAATTGTGAAGTGCTGGTATTACCATGTCGATATTTAACAATATGTGATACTATATTAGGCTTGTGAGCATAAATCTTAGTGATAGCATTCCATTGGTGGGCAAATTGTTCTTCTAGGGTTGGGAAGCTGGAGCCGGAGCCGGAGCATGGGAGAGCATGTGTCTTTCCAGAGAGATTTAGACCCCTGTTCACAGACTCTTTCAGGAATTTCGACACTCGTCTTGGTTGGGCTTCTGACGGGAGTTTTTATGGTCTAATCTGGCCATAAGACTGTCCACAAGTTTCCGCCACCTTCTGTCTCGACGGAGCTTCCCTGCATGCATTTTCTGCCACGTTCAGGCGTTTGGACACCGTTGTGGCTAGGCACCTGGCGGGAGTTTGACTTAGTTCGCAAGATTTTCCACAAGCTTTCGCCACCTTGCGTCTTGACAGAATTTTTCCTGCATGCACTTTCAGGTAATCTTGCAGATGATTGGCTTAAGTGTTTTGGGTGGGTGTCAGCCTTCAGACACCTATCTATAGTCTCCTACAAGTTTATAGTACATGCATGGACGCCTGGAGCGGGATTAGAAGGTTTTACGTTGCTTCTTGAGCACATAAATACTCCTTCGGTATATCGTCCCGTGTTTCTTTACATCCGGGGCCTTTTGGCTTTTGGCTGTTTCAAAGCCGGACAGCTTCTGAGATCTGTTATCTCTGGTTTCTTCTTATGTAAAAATTGGGTTGCTTTTCTCGGGTTTCTCCTATTCTATGTTAAGATTCTCTCTGGAATGATCAAGGTCGCTCTCTCCTGCTGCTCTGGTAAAAGCTCCAGTGAGGTCAGCTTTTTCCTTTCACTTCTCTTGCTTAATGTAAAACTGGTTTTAGGATGATGATTATATGGTTTTGCGTATTCAGGGTCTGTTTTTTAATGCTGTAACTTATATATGGAACCAATATAGGCCTATTAGTGGTCTTGATTTAGAAATGCTGAAGTCAATTTTTAGTAAGATTAAGAATTCCATAGTTTTTTACAGCCCCTGCACTGATTTTCGCATTAGAATAGGGAAATGGTGGTGCGTTTTTCAGCTCATCTACTGTTGTATTGATTGCCAATATTATCCTTCGGTATAGAGCTCCAAATTCGTTCCTGTGTCAAAATTTGTTTCAAATCTAATGCCGGTAAACCACTCTAGATTATAGCCTCCTACCTTTCAGATGACCTGAAAATTTCAAAGTTCTCGGACAGATTCCAGTCTCTGTCTATCACAGCTTGCTCTGGTACCTTTCTTCAGATTTGGTATACCTGCCCTTATTGACTATGGTATGGTATCTGTCCTATACTGTCATTTCATTAGGTTATTTTCCCTAGACTGTCAGCTGAACCGCCTCCAATTTCCTTTCTGGAGTCTTCTTACTTGCAATTTGAGCCCACATCTCGCCGATCCTCATAAATCCTCCTATCTAACTGTGTACTTTTGTTTGGATTGGATCCACGGACTCGATCTTTCCTGATCGGTCTCATTTAATTCCTTATTCTCTAGGCATTACTCATTTTGGGGGTCTGTTTTGAAAGATTACGGGTAGGATTGCGCCCGTACTGGTGCTGTGGTGGTTGATCCCAAAGTGCCCGTCGTTGGTCTGGCTGTGTCATATCATACATTAATATGGTGGATGAGTCTGACTCATCTGCCACGAGGGCACTTGTACAGGTTGCCATCCAAGCTGAGGAGGCGCGGGAAAAAGACTCTCCCCTTACAGGCTGGCAAGCAACAGTGGAGGAAATGATAATTAATCCAACCTGTATCGAATCACACCGGTCTAAAAAGAACTCTTTTAGAAAAGATGGCCCCCCCTCCCTTCTATTCAACAAATCCAAGCACCCTGTTAAGACAGCCCCTCCCCCGAAAGCTGTCTTTGTAGACGGTGCCACCCTATCTGAAAGAATCGACAGCCTGAAGAATCTAGCTCTGGTGGGGAAGTGGCAATTCCCCGAAATGGATGATCTGGACATGAGAAAATGGCTATCGGACAAATGGTCTCCCTTGCTAGGGTATACTCCCATTATCTCTCGGCTCATGAAGGAATGGTACTCATTCCATTTCTTAAAAGCAGCTGACTTAGAGTTGGTTCTAAATAATCCCTGGGTTTCCGGAAGAAGTTTTCTGGCACTTTCTCGCTGGTACATTGGTTTCGACCCTTTAAAGAACACCCCATCAAACAGCTTGATATGGGTGAAACTCTCGAACTTGCCGCTGAAACTATGGTTAGAGGAAACCCTCTCTAAGATAGGTAATTCGATTGGTAAGTTTGTGTATGTAGATCCCTGGTGCAGAGGGGAGAAAGACAAGCGAATTGCCTGGATCCTAATAGAGAAGCCGTATAAAGGTGGATATCCCGATCATTTGGAGATAGTTTGGGGCAGCTCTAATATCCATCAAAGGTTAGACTTTTGGGGCATTCCTTTCAGGTGCTCCGGGTGTCATAAAACGGTACACTTGATCAAAAAATGCAGTCATCGATTCTCCAGAAGAATCAAGAAATCATCTTTCAATCGAGACTGGAAATTAGAATCTGAGCCTTCTCGGGAGTCCTTGGAGGTTCGGTTGTCTTCTCTACAGAAGGAACAAAATGCTACAAATAAGAACCTTAATCTCCCTGACCATGATCCTCTACCTCAGCCAGATCTCTGCTGTTCCTTACAAGACCCTCCTGGTCGAGCTGATGCTATTTATTTGCCTCATATAATTGCTCATATTCCGGAGCCCCGTGAGGATATCCCTGTCCCATCTCCCCCAGATATGAATCAGAGGGATTTTGTTATTGGCTCTCTCCCTATGCCGATATCCTCCTCCTCTCCGTCTCTGGTCAAAGCTCATCTAGCTGACTTAAAAGGAAAGAAGCCAATTCAATCACAAGGAAACGATCCCTGTCACATGCCCTGCCTGGATGATACGCTCTTTGAATCCCCTGTCAATAATCCTAACAATGACATTGATTTCCTCCTTAAAAGGACATCTCTGGATCTTGAACCTTTGACCATTCATAAACCAATCAGCTCGCCCATTCATACCATCAGCCCAAATTCCGCCAAAAATATAACGGTCAGGAAGAAGTCTAAAGGGGGCAACCGTCATTTTAGGGGAAGATCTGTAGTCACATCGCATGGAGTGAGGAATTTATCATTAGTGGAAGTTCCTGTTTTGGATTCATCTGATTTTCAGCCTCTTAGAGCATATATGGCTGGCGACTCATCAAAATGACCTTTCTTATCTCAATGAATATCAGGGGCTTAGGCGCAACCCCAAAATTTAATGCGCTAAAAGATGTTTTCTCCAGAGCACATCCAAAGGTTATTTTTATTCAAGAAACCATGCATCCTAGCTATGTGTCGATTGCATATTTTAGGAGAATGTTTCCTAAGTGGTATATGGTTGCCACTGAGGCAAATGGTCAGTCTGGTGGTCTTGTTGTAATGTGGGATCCAGCTTGGATAAGGGCAATAGCTTATAAATGCAGTGCAGGAATACTAATAACAACATCTCTCAGGGATCAAGAATTTGTTTTCAACACGCTGAATGTCTACGCTCCATATAAAAAAAGACTTTCTTTCTGGGAAAGGCTTTTTGATTCCCATATTCTTGAGATTGATTCTCTCCTGATGGCTGGCGATTTTAATTTAGTTCTGAGCTCTGACGAATGTTGGGGTAATTGCAGGAAAATTGATCCAATGGCCGACAGAATCAGAAAAGAATTGCTAAACAGGGATCTGGTTGACATCGCTCCGGAAAAAATGAGACCATCATGGGACAATAGCGGGACCGGGCAGGCGTACATAGCTAAGAGAATTGATAGAGTCATTATGCATGTCAGCATTATTGGAAATATGGGAATGCCAATTTTATCAATTGGAAGTGATCACACTTCAGACCATAGACCCATTCTCCTAAAATGGCGCGAAAATGTCATCAGGCTCGGATATCCCTTTAAATTCAATAGTATACATTTGGCTGATCCATATTATAATGAATTAATCTCCAGTAAATGGAAATCCATCCATGAAACCAGAATGGCACCTTATATGCCTTTCCGCGTAAAGATGGATAATGTGCGGGCCGTGACGAATGATTGGAAAAATCATAAGAGGAGCTTGGATAAACATGAGCTGGAAATTACACGAAGGGAGCTAGAATTTCTTTTACAATCAGCTGATCCCAACAGTCAAACTATAGAAAGAAAAATTATGATAAGGAATCTGGAGAAAAGGAAACAATTGATCTTGCAAAAGGAGGAGGCAACATGGCGTCTCAAGAGCAGAGCCATTTGGCTCAAAGAAGGAGACAGGAATACGAGATTCTTCCATAAGTTTGCAAATGCAAGGAGAGAAAGGAACACTATCTGGAGCATAAAAGACGAAATGGGAAATATACTCATATCTCAGAATGAGATCACAATGGAGGCCGTGAGATTTTTTCAAATCCAGTTTAAAAGAAGGGAGGTTCTCTTTCAAGATGCTATGTGGGGCATAGAACTGGTTCCGGAAATGTTCGATGAAGCTGCAAATGATGAGTTTATAAAGCCAATATCCGAGGAAGAGCTCTTGAGCGCTATCAAGTCCTTTAAAAAGGATAAACGTCCGGGTCCGGACGGGTGGCCAATCAAATTTTTCTCCCATTTCTTTGATCTTATTAAAATGGACTTGTTACCGATGGTTGACGCTTCTAGGATGTCTGGAAGCATATATTCTGCCACCTCTTCAACCTTTATTGCTCTGATTCCAAAGAAGTACAGGGCTGAAACTTTCCATGATTTCAGGCCTATCTCGCTTTGTAACATCTTGTTCAAATTATCCTCAAAAATCATCGCGGAAAGATTGAAACCTGCTCTAAATGCCTTTATCTCGAGGGATCAGCATGCCTTTTTAAAGGGCCGATTTATCTTGGATGCAGTCGCTATGACACAAGAAGATCTATTCTCGATGCTGTCTAAGAATATGGACGCGGCCATTCTCAAGATTGATTTGCAAAAAGCATATGATTGCGTGGATTGGGGTTTTTTAAGAATCCTGCTGGCAAAAATTACACTGAAGTCCCCAAGTATTAACTGGGTTATGAGCTGTGTTGAGAATGTTAAATATTCAGTGATTGTAAATGGAATCCCCTCTCCTTTTTTTCAGGCGGAGAGAGGTCTTCGACAGGGTTGTCCCCTGTCCCCATTACTCTTTATTCTGGTTATGAACTGCCTTAGCTTGCAGTTGAATAAAGCAGTAGTGGAGAAGCGATGTCGCCCAGTAAAGATTTGCAAGCAGGTCTCCCTTTCTCATAATCTCTTCGTGGATGATGTCCTTATCTTGGCTATGCTCTGGAAGGCTTCTTGGTTGTGCATAAATGATATTCTTGTTAATTTCCAGGAAGCCGCTGGTCTATTTATTAATAGGGGAAAATCCTCCTTGTATCATAATGATTCAAATATGGACTTAGTTCTTTGGATAGCTGAGCTGTTGAGTATTGCTCCTGTTTCTATATCGCAAGGTTTTAAATACTTGGGATTTTCTTTAAAGGCTAAAGGAAACATAAAATCGGACTGGTTATGGCTCTTGGATCGTTTTTATAAAAGGATCTCAAGATGGGAGTTTAAACTTCTTTCTTTGGCCGGTAGATTCGTTCTTGTCCAGGCTGTTCTGTCTCAACTCTCTATCTATTGGGCACATATCTTCTATCTCCCTTCAAGTACCATTAATCATATGAACAGGCTGATCGCAAATTTTCTTTGTGGAGGACGTGCATTTCAGAACAAAATGCATCTTGTTAAGTTAGCTGCTATATCAAAACCAAAATATGTTGGAGGATGGGGTCTTCTCAACCTGCGCATCTTTGGTAATGCTCTCCTATGTAAGTCTCTCCATCGTGGCATATTCGGTGATGGGCCATGGAGCAAGATTATAAAAGGCAAATATCTAAGAGGAAGGTGCATTGAACACTGGTACAGGAGGGAGTCCATTGGCATTAGGAGTGGATCGTCGATTTGGTAGAGTCTCAGGAAAGTTCAGCATTTATTTATGCAGTATTTAAGTTGGAATCTCTTCTCAGGCTCTAGTATGTTCATTGGTTATGATTCATTTTCATCCGCCCGGAATTTCTCTTTTCCTTTGCCGCTGGTCCTCTTTCTTCACAGGCTGGGATATTTTACATGGGATAGGCTGATAAAGGAGTGGTCTGGTTCTTTCCCGGTGTGGAAAGAAGGGGAGGACTTGCATCTGCCTCCTTTGATGTTCCCTCTATGGAATTCGGTTAAAGCAAGTCTCAGCAACTTGGGAATCATGCGATCGGGCACTAAAGACCTTCTGGTTTGGTGCCTTAGAAGAACCAATCAGCCTGCAACCGTGAAGCTTATTTACGCTGACCTGATCTCTGTCACTGGTTGGGGTCCTCTTCCGTTGTTTCCTTCCCACTTCTGGAAGGCTTCATGTCCTCTCAAAATGATCATCTTTTCCTCGCTATTATATTGGAATAAAAATCTTTCTTGGGAATTCCTTCAGAGAAAGAATTGGCAGGGGCCGAGCAGGTGTCCCATGTGCCTCAACGATGTGGAATCAAATCTGCATATGTTCTTTCAATGCGCCTCGACCCTTAATATCTGGTATGATTTGTCTTTACAGTTTGGTTTTCCTTACATGATTTTTCCTTCTGTTTAGGATGCTTTTATATGGTGGAGTAGGAAATCCTCATCCTAGAGGTCGTTGTTTATTATATCCTATTGGTTTTTGTGGATCTGGCGAAATGCACATATCTTCCAAGGTTCAAGGGAACCCCTACATGCTGTTCTTCAGAAGATCCTGGATTTCCATGAATCTTCTCACCAAAACGTCCTCTCGCCAAATGTTCATGATACATGACTCTGCGGCTGCATATCTTATGACATCGATGGTTTTGTCTCTTTGGATCTCCGTTTAAAGGAGAAGCTGTTGGATCCTTCTACATTATGAGGGTTGTTTCTTCCAGTTTTGTTATCTGTGGCAATATTGGACAAGCGGGCTAAAAAGATGTGTTTCATGGGTTTTTCCTGGTTCAGTTCTTCCAGTTTTGTTATCTGTGGCAATTTTGGACAAGCGGGCTATAAAGATGTGTTTCATGTGTTTTTCCTGGTTCGGTCACTGGTTGATTGGACTATCTGTCTTTTGTTATCAAGCAAATAGTGGGGGGCTTTATCATATAGCTCATTCATCTGTCTTATGTTTTTTTCCTGTTTCAGTCATTGGTTGATTTGGACTATCTGTCTATTGTTACTCAGCAATTAGTGGAGGGCTTTTTCTTATAGCTCTTTCATCTGTTTTATGTACTGAAGACCTTTTATATTTTCTTCATATAAATCTATACTGGTTTTTTTCCTTTGAAAAAAAAAGATATTAGGCTTGTTCGTTGTTCTCTGTAATTCCAAATAATTCTGTAATTCCAAATAATAAGACTCGAAAAGGAAATACCAGAATGGTACAATGCGATGTGACAAAAAAACATTACCGTAGTTGCTTGGAGCATTAGTTGGCACAAACACACAATAATTTAGCGTTACAAATCATTCTAAATTGAAATTAAACCATTCTTTTATATTAATTTTGGAGTAGGTTTTTTAAAATCTTTTACAAATCATTCTAAAATGAAATTAAACAATTCTTTTATATTAATTTTGGAGTACGTTTTTTAAAATCTTTTAAAGATCGTTTGTTGAGCAAATTACGCGTGGTTGCTGGGGTATCACTCAATTTAATTATTTGAGACTCTATATGTGGAATGATATAAGCCTCTTATGACCGTATCTCGATGATTTAATATCATAATAAGATGCTTATAATGAGTGTATTTTTTGACATTTTAAGTTTTTAATGAGATCATATAATGAGGATGTAGAAATGTTTGGAAGATCTCCGCATTTTCCGATGATAAATATTTGGTTGCATGCACAATCAGATTAAATTTAAATTTATAAAATAAATTAAAAAAATTATATATATGTATATAAATAATTTAAAGAGCTCTACATTTACAAGTAACAAATATTTGGCTCTTATGAAAATCGTGTTAAATTTGAACTTATAAAATCAAATCTATAAAAATCATATTAAATCCAAAAAAATATAAAATCTAAATTTGAGCACATTGCCGTAGTTGGTTGGATATTACTGAATTAAACACATGAACGTGCAAACGGAAGCATTTGTTGGCACACTCTCACAATAATTTGGTGTTTTCTAGAGAGGCTTAAGAATTTTCTAGATAATTAAAAGTGGTCAGAATTTAGTAAAAAAAATTTCAAAAAATATTAGCTTTTGAGTTATGTTTTTAAGGGTAGAAATAAATTTAACACCATCAAAAACATTTAAGACACCTAAAATCTTGAAATTTGTTAACTGTAACTTAGATTTAGAAAACCCTTACTGAATTTTATCAAAATCTTACCAAAATTTCTATAATTCTCAAAACACATTCTTACAATAATTTCTATGATTTTAACAGCAAATTTATGATATTTGGGACAAATTTAACGACCTTCCAAATCATTCTGAATTGAAATTAAACAAATCGTTTATGTTAGTTTTGGAGTAGTTTCTTTTTAAATCTATTAAAGATCTTTGGTTGAGCACATTACGTGTGGTTTCTGGGATATCACTCAATTTTTTTATTTTTTTATTTTTATTTTTTTTTCAGGATGAAAAATCACTATGTATTTATATAAGATATATAAAAAGTCCCATATACATGATGAAGAACAAAAACATATGACCCAGTAAAGAGTTTTGGATCAGCAAAATGAAGCCATAATCATAAAACTGGGGAGGCAGGGCTGAACAACCGGAACTCTCAGCAACTGAAAGAGACTGATACAGGAAAACAGAAAAGGATCCGCTTAAGCAGATCGACCACATGAGGAGATATACCGCTTCAAAGATGCGGACAGCCAATGCAAATCGGTCATAAAAAAAAATGAGACTATAAGGAGAGATTCCGGAGAAAAACCCCGTCATAAGATTAATAGGCCTGTGGATGAATAATGTTGGGGCAACAAAACACTGAAAAGATTTGAAGACCTGCAAGGACGAAATTAAAAGTCAGTAGGATAAAAATCCTGAATGAAGAAGATATCGCTTTCCACGGAGACCTGAAGATGCCAATGACCAGGAGCCTCGAGAAGACCCTTCTTCGACAGAGCATCAACCTGCACATTTTTATCCCTGTAGATGTGTTGGATTGAGCCCTCCTTAAGAAAATTCCAGTAGAACTTTATCCTGTTTAGCCAACCAAAAAGATGAGGACTGGAGATGGAGTTTTTTCCCTTGACATATTCCACCATGATCTTTGAATTGCCGTAGATAGAAACCCCCTGAAGATTAAGAAAGAGACAGAAGTATAAAAGGCCAGCAAGGGCCATTGCCTCAGCCAAATTGTTGGTGCCTCTTCCTCCATTCCAAAATATATAAAAATTTGTGTCTTTATATAATATAATAAAAAAACCACAGCCACATGCTCCATTTTGCTCAGCGCCATCAAAAAACGCCGTCGGCACAGATGAGATATCCAGATGAGGATCGATGATAAATTGTTTCTTCTGCTTGAGGGGAGGGATAGGGATAGCTTCATAAATAGAAGAGATATGAAGGAGAATTTCCTGGAGGGAAGGGTTTTTATCTTTGAAAATGAGACTATTGCGCCATTTCCAAATGCACCATACAGAGATGATGAATACTGACCTGCAAGACTCCGATTGCTCGTTGTACCACATAAAAGCTTCTTTTATAGTAGCATGAAACAGGAACTGAATGCCGAAGAAGATCTCGAGAGATGACCATAGCTTCTGAGTGCCCAGACAACTTATGAATAAATGATGATTATCCTCCGCTGCAGACCTGCAGATGGGACAGAAGCTCGGCCCCTGCCACCCTCTCTTTCTTAAATTCTCCCACGATAGGTTTTTATTATGAAATAACAACCACGAGAATAAAACCATTTTGGACGGGCATCGCACTTTCCAGAAAACAGTTGGGAAAATAAAAGACTGGGAGGACTGTTTTTGCTTGATCAGGCTCTGATACACATCTTTTACCCGGATGGAATGAGACCCTTTTGCATTTTTCCAAATTAATGCATCATGCTCCGATGAGCGAAAAATGCCACTGTTCCTGAGCTTTATCCTGAGATGGGCCCATTGAGCAGCCAAGGCATCCGGCATTTGCAAACTATCTGCATCACGCCACATAGGAATTGGACCCAGCCACTCAGAAATTAAACCATCCTAGAAAAAGATACCTCTTCTATGAAGGAAAGCGAGGAAGGATTCCGGGACAACGATCTCCTCCGTACCACTTAGGAATGCGTCTTTTCCGATAAGGATCCTTTTCCCGGATTGAAAATGCCAAATCAGATTCTTCAGAAAAAATATTTCCATTTTACGCAGACTTAACCAAATTGGCGATCCATAGGATGGGCCAATCATTTCTTTTCTGTACCAGAAGGAAATATCCTTTCTGCCAAGATACTTCGATTGGATAGCTCTGCTCCAGGGCCCGGCTTCAAAAACACCCCTCCATAATGATTTGCATAAGAGATCCATACCAAAAGATCGCAAATCCAGAAGACCCCATCCTCCCATCTCCTTCGGCAGAGAAATATGGGATAATTTTGTGAGGTGAAATTTGCTCTTTCCTGCCTGACCACCCCAGATGAAATTAGCAGTGAGCTTATTCATTGTTTTGATTATGCTTGAGGGGAGGAAGAACAAATGAGCCCAGTAGACAGCCAATTGATTTAATACAGACTGTGCCAAAATAACTCTACCTGCTAAAGAGAGGCTTCTGTACTCCCATCCAGATATTTTCTTGTAGTATCGCTCTGGGATCCATTGCCAATCCGCCGATGAGTAAGCATTTGCTTTCAATATAAACCCCAGATATTTGATTCCCCCACTGATGGAACGAGTCTCAATACCAAAGAGAGAGCATAACCAGTCTATATCTTCTTGTTGGATGTCATTATGATAGATAATAGATTTCGAGCAATTTATCAGCATCCCCGTTGCCCTCTGGAAATTTTTTAAAATTTCATAGAATGAAAGCCAAGTAATTCTGCAAAAAATCCCAAACAGAATGATGTCGTCCACGAACAAATTATGAGAGATCGCAACATTTCTGCATATGTGCAATGGCCGGCATCTATCTTCCTGTACAGCCTTGTTAATATGTAAACTGAGGGAGTCCATAGCTAATATGAAAAGCAACGGGGATAAAGGACATCCCTGGCGAAGGCCTCTGGATGCAGGGAAGAAGGACGATGGAAGCCCATTTATAATAACCGCATAATTCACCTTATCCATGCATGCCATGATCCAGTTTATCATGCTGATCCTCAAACCGATCTTCGCCAGCAAACATCTGATGAAGCCCCAATCCAAACAATCATATGCTTTACAAAGATCGATCTTAACAATGACTGCATCCTTCTTTTTTGAATGTATAGCAGAAAGGCCTTCTTGAGTTGATGCCACCGCGTCTAAGATGTTTCTTCCTTGAAGGAATGCATGTTGGGCTGATGATAAAGATGACGATAGGACTCCTTTGATTCTTTCAGCAATTATTTTTTATATGATTTTATAGGAGATATTACATAATGAAATCGGACGGAACTCCATAAACGATTCTGCATTCCCTTTTTTTGGTATGAGAGCAATATTCGTGGAGGATATATTTTTGTTGATGCTGCCCGACATCCTTGTTGCTTCAACCATCTTTAACAGGTCTGTTTTGATTAGATCAAAAAAATGGATGTAAAACTCTATTGACCAGCCATCCGGGCCGGGGCATTTGTCCCTTTTAAAGAGTTTCATTGTTCTTAGCAGCTCCTCCTCGGAAACTGGGCGAAAAATCTTATCATTTAAGGCCTCATCAAACATCTGAGGGAACACTTCAATGCCCCATAAAATATCCTGGAAACTGCTGTTTTCTGATCTCTTGTACTGCTTCTCAAAAAAACTTACTGCCTCCTTTGTAATTTCCTGTTGGGAGTATATAAAACCACCTTTTCCATCTCTTATTTTCCAAATGGAATTCTTCTCCCTTCTAGCATTTGCAAAGTTATGAAAAAATTTCATATTCCTGTCACCTTCCCTAAGCCACAGCGCCCTGCTCTTCAACCTCCAGAACATTTCCTCCTGTTTCAGCAACTCTGTTTTCCTCCTCTGTAAATCCTTTATATGAACCCTCATCTGGAAAGATAGCTGATGAGCAGCCATAGCTTTCGCTGCTTGATCCAATTCCAATTGAATTTTCCAGAGCTCGATTTTGTTTGATTGTCTTTTGTTGGACTGCCACTTTTTAACCACGCTGCGAATATGATTCATTTTGTCGCTGAAAGTCATTAAATACGAGCATGGATTAGACATTAGCATCTCACTCCAAGCATTTTTAATGTGCTCATCAAACTCCGGGTCCTCCAAATGAGCCCTGTTAAATTTGAAGGAGTATCCCTTCCTGAAACCATTTGCCCTCCATCCAAGCATAATCGGACGATGGTCTGAGATGAAAACCCTCTCTATCGTTGAAAAAGGCATGCCCATCACGTCGATTAAGCTGGCATGAATAAGAAATCTGTCTAGTCTCTTTGCAATATAGGCCTTCTCAATTCTTCCGTTCTCCCATGTCGGATACATTTGAGGAGGGAGGATATCCACAAAATTCCTTTTCAGTAGTTCATTTTTTATTCTCGCAGCCAGTGGATCCCCTCTCCTATTTGAACCCCATACTTCATCCATGCTTAAAGTGAGATTCAAATCCCCTGCAATCAATAGAAAATCAACATCAAAAATCTCAGAGGCAAACAGATTTTCCCAAAATGATAGTCTGTTCCTGTAGGGAGCGTATATATTCAAAATATTTATGGGAGATTTTTGTCCTCTCAGGTGAGCCGAGACTAGGATGCCAGCTAAACAACTATAAGTTTTTTCTTTGATCCATATTTGCACAGACATAATACTTTCGCCTCAAAATCATGAGATTTTAAAAAAGTCCCAAAACCAACGGGATGCCATTCTCAAGATTTGTTTAATTTATTATAAAGTATATCTAAAATGTAATTCCGAACGCCAACCATGTCCTTCCCCTTATACTACCTAGATGACGTTAGAGCGTGGATATAGGGTTCAAGTCTCAAGTATGATGTGTTTTTTTTTTCTTAAGATCGAAAGATAGAAAATCATGGGTTACCTAAAACACGAGATGAGCAATGGTTTTTCAAGTTATTAGTCATATTAGTCCTTTCCTGGTTATGACTATATCATTTATTTTGAGGTCAAAGTGTCAAAACTGTGACGACATTGAACTGTATTATTTTATTTTGAGGTTAAAGCGTCAAAACTGTATTGACTGTATTATTTATTGTGTTTTTGTAATTTTAATTAAAGTTTTTAAGGACATATTTATTTTTTTTAATTTTTTTTTTCCTAACTTTCTATGGGCTCAGCGAGTGTTGATAGTACATAATTTTTCTGGTGCAGAGTGTTTTATTTTTTGTATTTTCTAGTGCTTGATAATTCATTAAAAAAAACTGATATGATTGCAGGTCTTTTACTTAGGCGGTAAGGCGGGGAGAGGGTAGCCGTTGGGGCACGGGAGGCACAAAACAAATATGTAATTAATATTATTATGTTTCATTTTGCGGAGCTTCCTTGTGTGAAGCTTTCCTTGTGCACAACTTTCACTGTGCTAAGGAAAAACACAATTGTAGGTCCATTACATCGGTAAGGAGGGAGCTAAACAAATCTCCAAATAATATTATTATGTTTTCATTGTGTGAAACTTTCCTTCTACGAAAATTTCACTGCGCATGTCAAAGCGTAGTTTTTGGATCATGTGTCATTGAAGAACATAACATCACTAAAAAAACTAACATTAAATATCAATATTCGAAAGTGGGCAGAAAGTGTACAAAGACGGTGTTCTACGGGGATATATGTTCAGTGGGGGTCACTATTTTCATTTTTACCTCGCATTTGCATCACAACTAATACATCAACATGACTTAACATGGTCAATCATGGTTAATGTTATTCAAACATGTTTTATAAAATCAAACATGGTCATCCATGGTCAATCATGGTCAACCATGGTCAAACGTCATATTGTGACAAAGGTTGTCTTGATATGAAAATCAACCATGGTTAAGCAAGGTCAACCATGGTCCAACATCACATTGTGACAAGGATTGTCTGAATATGAAAATCAACCATGGTCAACCATGTTTATTTTAATGTTTATAATATTTATCTCGTCGTTTATATACCTTGGGTTTATATGTATTTAATATTATTCCCTTGGGTTCATAATCCCTTGGGTTTATTATTCCCTTTAGTTTATAATACCAATCATGGTCAATCGTATCCAACCATGGTCAACCATTTTCAACCACGGTCAAATGTCGCATTATAACAAAGATTGTCTAAATATGAAAATCAACCATGGTCCAACGTCGCATTGTGTCAAATATTTTCTCGATATGAAAATCAATCATAGTCAATCATGGTCAACCATGGTCCAATGTCATATTATGACAAGGATTGCCTCAATATGGAAATCAATCATGGTCAACCATGTTTATTTTAGGGTTTATAATATTTATCTTAGGGTTTATATACTTTGGGTTTATAATTTTAATCCCTTGGATTTAATATTATTCCCTTGGGTTTATAATCTCTTGGGGTTTTAGTATTAATCCGTTGGGTTTATTATTCCCTTGGGTTTATAATATTTAATAATATTTTATTAACATAAAGATGGTCTCAAAAGGAAAATCAACCATGATCCTAAGTGGCACTGTGACAAAGATTGTTTCGATATGAAAATCAATGATGGTCAACCATGGTCCAATGTCGCATTGTGGCAAGGATTGTCTCAATATGGAAATCAACCATGGTCAACCATGTTTATTTTAGGGTCTATAATATTTATCTTAGGGTTTATATGCTTTGGATTTATTATTCTCTTGGGAATATCAAACCCTTGGGTTTATTAATCTAAGGGTTCATATTCCTAGGGTTTAATATTATTCCTTTGGGCTTTTAGTATTAATCCTTAGGGTTTATTATTCCCATGGGTTTATAATATCAATCATGGTCAATCATGGTGAACGATGTTTTATAAATTCAGTTATGGTCTACCATGGTCCAACATTGTGACAAAAATTATCTCAATATAAAAATCAATCATTTTTCAGCCATCAACCATATAAATTTATATTTATATTAAATTTATATTTAATTAAAGATATTTATATTAATCAATAATAATAATAATATTAATGTTAGATTTAAGGCTTCTGTGGGAGTTTTTTGATTCATGATCTGGATTGACCACAGTCTTCAGTTCATTTTGCCAACGTTTCAAACCCCAAAGGGGGTCCATCATCAGGACAAGATAGAAAGAATAAGAATGCGAGATTATTGAGAGAGAAGAGAATTGCGACCTGAAAATAAATACAAGAACCCTAAATTCGAAAATAAAAGCCGACATATGATTTTTATTTATTATTATTTTATTCATTATTTTCTATTTATTAGAACAGGTTTTTTATTATTTAAAATTTTTTACTATAATTAAAATATATTATTTATTAAAATTTTATATTAATTATTAAAAAAATTTATGAACAAATATTAAAACTTTTATTCTAATTAAATAACATTAATTAATATAACTAAATTATATTAATTATATTATTATAATTAATATATAATATATATAAACTATAATTGATTTAAATAATTATTCCAATTAATTTATATATTCAATAAAATTAATTACTATAATTTAATATAATTTATAAGATTTTATAATTTATCAGATTTTATAATTTATAACATTTTATAACATTTTTAAAATAATTAATATAAATGATTTCCTTGTTCCTACAATGCTTTAGAAATTGCAGGTCAGCAATTCTCCTCTCAATTTTTGTCCTCAGGATTTCAAGAAGACAGATCTCCTTCCATGTTTCCCCTCCGTACAGGGAAGTAATGTTAGATTTAAGGCTTCTGTGGGAGTTTTTGATTCATGATCCGGATTGACCACAGTCTTCAGTTCATTTTGCCAACGTTTGAAACCCCAAAGGGGGTCCATCATCAGGACAAGATAGAAAGAATAAGAATGCGAGATTATTGAGAGAGAAGAGAATTGCGACCTGAAAATAAATACAAGAACCCTAAATTCGAAAATAAAAGCCGACATATGATTTTTATTTATTATTATTTTATTCATTATTTTCTATTTATTAGAACAGATTTTTTATTATTTAAAAATTTTTACTATAATTAAAATATATTATTTATTAAAATTTTATATTAATTATTAAAAAAATTTATGAACAAATATTAAAACTTTTATTCTAATTAAATAACATTAATTAATATAACTAAATTATATTAATTATATTATTATAATTAATATATAATATATATAAACTATAATTGATTTAAATAATTATTCCAATTAATTTAATTAATTTATATATTCAATAAAATTAATTACTATAATTTAATATAATTTATAAGATTTTATAATTTATCAGATTTTATAATTTATAAGATTTTATAACATTTTTAAAATAATTAATATAAATGATTTCCTTGTTCCTACAATGCTTTAGAAATTGCAGGTCAGCAATTCTCCTCTCAATTTTTGTCCTCAGGATTTCGAGAAGACAAATCTCCTTCCATGTTTCCCCTCCATACAGGGAAGTAATGTTAGATTTAAGGCTTCTGTGGGAGTTTTTTGATTCATGATCCGGATTGACCACAGTCTTCAGTTCATTTTGCCAACGTTTGAAACCCCAAAGGGGGTCCATCATCAGGACAAGATAGAAAGAATAAGAATGCGAGATTATTGAGAGAGAAGAGAATTGCGACCTGAAAATAAATACAAGAACCCTAAATTCGAAAATAAAAGCCGACATATGATTTTTATTTATTATTATTTTATTCATTATTTTCTATTTATTATCTCGCATTCTTATTCTTTCTATCTTGTCCTGATGATGGACCCCCTTTGGGGTTTGAAACGTTGGCAAAATGAACTGAAGACTGTGGTCAATCCAGATCATGAATCAAATAATATTAATATTTAATTAATTATTATTATTATTAATTAATTTATTATGAATTAATAATCATATCTATTATTATTAATTCATTAATAATAATGATATCTATTATTATTATTAATTTTTATTTATTTAATAATAATAATAATATTTTTATCACCCATCGTCCATGGATGGTTATACGAAACAAAACCTAGTTAAAAACCTTAAAAGATACCCAATTAGTTTGTTCAAAATTAGACCAATGTTAATGAAAAACATATCTGGTTATTAATTTTAATATTCTTGTTGTTATTAAAGTTATTAAAAATAATAAGGTTGTTACAAATGCTGTTGATATTAATATTTATGTTAATTTTAATGTTAATATTTAATATAATTTGTTTTTAAAATTATTTCATATTTAATTATTTTAATGTTTAATTTTTAATATAACTTTTAAAATGTAATAGAATATATTTTTGATATTACACTATCAAACATTTTTAATATAACTTTACAGATGTAATATAATATATTTTTGATATTAGATTGAATTTATATTATTTACAATAAAATTTAATAACTTTAAAGTTGTTTTAGATGTGACAAACAACTAATGGCATTACAATGTGTTAAATAATAAATTATGTTATAATACGATAAATATTAAACATCGTCACAATTTGATGAACATAAAAAACCGTTGTAATGTGATAAAAAATAAATATTGTTGCAATGTGAAGAGTAATATCTATCAGCATAATGTGACAAACTATAAATGACATTGCAATGTGATGAATATTATAAAACATCACAACATCATGAATAATGTTACAAATAATCAACATTGTTGCAATGTGTGAATAAAAAAGTACATCACAATGTGATGAATAATAAAAGTCATTGCAATGTAGCAATCAATATAACTTTAATAACCTCAAAAGTGTTTTGGAATGCGACAAGCAAAAAATGACATGACAATGTGTTGAGTAATAAATAACATTATAAAAGAGGTCTTTGCTTGGAGATACCAAGTTGAAGGCGGAAGCAAGTAGCGATGGTGCAGAGAATAGCAGAGACGATTTCTAATGGAGGGCAGCAGAGGAGGGAGCTCGACTCCCTCCTACAAGGACGTGGTATCCAACAAAAGCAAAGCAACGGTGATAAACAACAAAGGCGGGGCTGGGGAAAAAAACAGTGATAATGATAAGGGGATAGAGGGAACTAAGACCAAGGTAAATAGTAGCATAAAGGACAAGGAGGAAGAAAACTAAAAATCATAGTTCACGAGACCATAGGAAAAAGGGACCTTGCAAGCTTAAAGCTGAAATAAATCCCAGAGTAATTTTAAATGACCCTCCTCTACAAGCGCACAGAGAACACATGGGGAACTGTGCCATTATCTGTAAATTCATGGGACTATGGCCCACTAAAAAAGCTTTACAAACGTGGATCAAGTATCACTGGAAACCCAAAGGAAGCATTGACCTACATCTTAGGTCAAAGGGATTCTTCATAGTAGTGTTCTCAAACATCGAAGACAAAGAAAAAATATTTGAAGGAGGACCCTATTTTTATGCTACAGCTGGTCTCTATATGAGGCCTTGGATGATGAACTTCATCCCAGAGCGGGAGACCTTCACCTCGGTTCCAGTAAGGGTAAGGTTGTATTCTCTTCCTCTTGATTATTAGCAAACTGAATCGCTAGCATCTATTGGTAATAAACTAGGGCATTTTGTCAAAGTTTCTGAAGCCACAAGAAGAGGGAAATATACTTCATTTGCAAGGATATGTGTGGAAATGGATCTTTCAGAAGCTCTTCCGGATGAAGTTATTTTGGAAGTTTTTGATGAGGAGTGGGTGCAGACAGTGGACTACGAGCATATCCCATTCAGATGCCATAGATGCCATGAACATGGACATCTGTTCAGAGATTGCCCTCTCAGTAAAGCAGACATCAAAGCTCACCTTAATACTTCGAAGGAGATAGAAAGCTTTCAGAAAGTGGCAAGCAAAGGTAAAGGGGGGAAAAGGGAATAAAGCAACAACAGAATGAAAGGCAGAAGGCCAGACATAACAAGTTTCAAGTGCTGGAAGAGAATGAAGAAAACATGAAGGAAGATAATTCTCAGGAGAAAGATCCTAATGAAAAAGAAAAGGAAGAAAACACTAAACAATCTCAAGATATGGATCATCAAAATGAAACTGTTATGAGTGAGACAGAAATGGAGATGGACCAGGAAATGACCCAAAGCGAAATAGATATGGAAGATCATGAATTACAGGAAATTCTAGACAAGGAAAATCTGGATCTAGAAGGATTCCTGAGGAAGGGATCCAAGGGAGGAATAGAATCAATACCTCCTAAAGAATGCTCTAGAATACAACAGTTATTTTTATGGAAAACCCAGGAAAGAGGGTCGGATAAAGGTAAAAGTATTCACAAGCAGGAGCTCAGAGGTGTGAAAACTATGAAATCAACTCCAGGATTAGCAACTAGAAATCCACGAAAGAAAAGGGGCAGGAAAAGAAAAACGAGCTCTTGATGGAATTTGGAAAGCTAATGATAGATTCAGGTAAGATGAAAGACCTAACCAATTACTCTTTCACAAATCTTTAGTTATGAAATTTATATCTTGGAATATCAGAGATCTAGGTAATAAAAGAAAACAAAGAATGTTAAGTAACTGAATGAAAATAGCGACACCAGATATAATATTTATTCAGGAAACAAAATATTCCATTCACAAATTAAAGCAAATCCACAACAAATGGATGGACAGTTTTGAGTTTCTCGAAGTGAAAGCACAAAACACACCGGGTGGCATCCTCACTCTTTGAACCCCCAAAAAGTCATCATATTAGATGCGGAGGCTGCAAGAAATTATTTATCTGTAATTATTCAACCAGTGGGAGTTGAGGATACCTTCCTCGTCACAAATGTTTATGGTCCACAAAGAATAGATGAGAAACTAAGACTCTTAAACTCCTTGGTAGAGCTCAAAAGCAGACATAAAGAAATACCTTGGGTCTTGGGAGGAGATTTTAATATGATTAAATCACTTTCGGAAAAAAAAGGAGGCACCAGATTTTTTAATAAAGACTCAGAGGTGTTCGAAACCTTTACAAATGATATGAATTTGGTTGACTCGGTAATGCATAATGGCTTTCTTACTTGGAACAACAAAAGAGGATGTGAGGCTCAGGTCGCCTCCAAGTTAGATAGATTTTTGATCTCAGAGGAACTTATGCTAGCAAATAGAGAAATAACAGCTAAATTTCTCCCCTTTGGAGGTTCTGATCACTGGCCGATCCAATTAGAACTCAAAGGGTTTGATTCTCCCAGGAATAGACCCTTCAGGTTTGAGAATATCTGGCTCTCCCACCCAGAGTTCATCAACAACATTGAAAAATGGTGGGTAGAAGATCTGCAAATCCAGAGCACTAATATATTCACCCTACACAAAAGACTTCAGCATATTAAATTCAGACTCAAAGAATGGAACAAGAAGGTTTTTGGCAACATTTTTGTGGATAAAAAGGCACTGGAAGCCAAACTACAGGAACTCAATCAAGCGTTGATCACAGAGGGTTTTGATAAAGTCAAAAGTCAGCAAGTTGATAAACACCATCAAGAATGGGAGAAATTATGCATACAAGAGGAAATCTTTTGGAGACAAAAGTCTCGAATTCAGTGGCTCAAAGAAGGTGAACGCAATATTAAATTTTTTCATAGATCCACCATAGCCAATAGATCTCACAACAGAATCTCTTCGATTTTGAATGATAATAGGAAGCTCCAGACCTCTCACAAGAATATCGAAGATGTGTTGGTTCAACATTTCCGAAGTATCACTAAGGAAAACAATCCAGACAGAGAGCAATGTATCATAGAAATTACAAAAATATCCCTAAGCTGGTGTCAAGAGAGGACAATTTTAACCTGAACAAACCAGTCACCGAAGAGGAAGTCAGTGAGGTTATCAAGGACATGCAGAATGGCAAAGCTCCAGGTCCAGATGGTTTCAATGTGGATTTTTTTAAGGCCTGCTGGAACATTGTCAAGCAGGACATTCTGAATGTAGTGGAGGATTCCAGAAGAAGCAGGACTATTCTGAAAGCCCTCAACACCTCCTTCATCTCTCTGATCCCCAAACAGGATTCAACCCTGACTGCTGATAAGTTTAGACCCATTGCTTTATGTAATGTGGTATACAAGATTATATCCAAGGTGTTGGCTAGCAGACTCAAACCTCTTCTTCCTTATTTAATCTCCAATCTAGTTATGTGGAAGGCAGACAAATCCTTAACAATATCATTCTAGCCCACGAGACAGTTCACACGCTAACCAACAAAAAACAGGTCGGTATGATCATGCAATTAGATATTGCCAAAGCCTATGACAAGGTAAATTGGATCTATATCAAGAGGATCCTTGCTGCTTGTGGTTTGATTGCAACTGGGTCAGATGGGTTATGGCTCTGGTTACATCCTCCAGCTTTTCTATTCTGGTGAATGGATCTCCCTCAGATATCTTCACTCCTTCTAGAGGTCTCAAGCAGGGCGATCGTCTCTCTCCCTTTCTCTTTATCCTCATGATGGAAGGATTGGGTATAACCATTAAGCAGGCTAAAGCCTTGGGAAAAATTAAGGGCCTTCAATTAACAGAGAACGGTCAAACAATGACTCACCAACAATTTGTGGATGATACAATGCTGCATGGAGTTCCTACAGTCAAAGAAGCTTCAGCGTACAAACATATCCTGAATAACTTTCCCTTGGCCACAGGTATGGAAGTTAATCTCTCCAAATAATTTTTTTTTTCTTAAATACTGACATTGCAATTCAGAGAAATATCTCAAGAATTTTGGGCTTTCAAAGGGATTCCATCCCTTCAAAGTATTTGGGAATTCCCCTTATAACCAAGCCCCTGCACAGAAGTATTTGGGAACCGGTGCTCAACAAGATGCAAGACAAAGTTAAAAAATGGACAATCAGATCATTGAACCTAGCGGGTAGGTTGATTCTGACAAAAGCCATTCTGCAGTCAATCCCGGTTTTCTTTTTATCAGCTCTCCCAGCTCCCAAAGGGGTCTTACAACAATTTAGGAATATCCAGAGAGGCTTCCTCTGGGGCAAGGAAGAAACATGGAAGAAATGGGCCCTTGTTTCTTGGGATAAAATCTGCAAACCCAAGAGTCACAGGGGCCTAGGATTAGATGATCAGGAAATTTTTAGTAATGTTTTAGGAGCCAAACTCTGGTGGAGATGGGTTAAAGAACCAGAAGCTCAATGGGCTAAAACCTGAAAAGAAAAATATGCAAGTTCATGGAAAACTAATGATCTTATTAGAATGTCTAGCAACATAAAGGGGTCTTACATCTGGAATAAAGCCTGGGAAAATAGAAGCCTACTACAAGACCATAGTTTCTGGGTAATCAGAGCGGGAGATCTTGCGCTCTTTTGGGAGGATAAATGGCAACAGGAACCAATGCTGTTAAAAGAGGACTATATGAACCTCAAGCAGGAAACAGATTCCCAAGGACTAACCAAAGTTAAAGATTTCTAGAATCTTCCTCACAACTCCAGAAAATGGAGAAATTGGAGGAGCATAGACTGTAGAGATGACAACCCCCTAAAAATAAAAGCTGAGGAAATTATGAGCATGCTAAAACAAAGGAAAATCTTGGTAACTGAGGGGCAGGATCAGTTAAGATGGGGCCTCAATAAAGAAGGATCCTTTAATCTTAAGGAAGCTAAGAGGAATATTCTGTACCTAGATTCCAGCAATGCAACGAATTCTTGGCAACAACTCTAGAACCACCAAGGGTGGATGAAGATCAAGCTATTCATGTGGCTAGTTCACCACAAAAAAATCTTAACTTGGGACAACATCAGGAAAAGAGGAGTTATTGGGCCTTCTAGATGTCAACTATGTGAAGCTCAAGAGGAAACAATGGAGCATATTCTTAACAGTTGCACCTTTACCACCTGGTTGTGGGATTCTTTTTCCATCATTTTACAATAGACAGATAGAGATAAAGAAAGCATCACTAATACCCTGAATAAGTGGAGAAGGAACTTTTCAGAGAATGAGATTCTCAATTTAGCCTGGGCCTTTACACCAAGCTTCATTATCTGGAATGTTTGGAAATAACGGAATAAAAGAATTTTCAAGGATGAAAAAACTAGTCCTGTTCGCCTGATGGATCTGATCTTGAAGAAGATTAGGGAGACAATTAGTACCACTGTTAGCAATCATCCCAAAAACCCTCCCACAGAAAATGAGAAGAGAACTCTCAGGCAACTGAGAATGCAAGAGATCATTACTAATGGACTCAGTAGAAGAGAAGGTAATTTGGGAAAGGAAAATGATTTCTGGCAGCCTCCTTCGAAAGGATACCTGAAATGCAATATTGATGGTGCTTCAAAAGGAAACCCTGGAATAGCCGAATACGGAGGGGTGTTAAGAGATGAAGATGGAAGCATAAGCTTCATTTTCCACTGCCACTTAGGTAAAGCCACTAATAACATGGCTGAGTTAATGGCCTTAGAACAATGCCTAGAACTACTGAATCTAAATCATAGCTCAAATGTCATCATAGAGGCAGACTCAGAGATCTCAATTAAAGTTGTTAATAGAATTAGTTGTGGAGCAGCGTCGAAGAAGGTCTCTAAACACTGGAGACTGATAGAAGTGTGTCAAAGAATACAAAATCATCTCCTGAGTCTAAGAACTGTTAGTTTCAGAAATGTTAGACATGAAGCCAACAAACTAGCGGACACTCCAGCCAACCAAGGAGTGATTAATTCAGAGAGCAGATTTGAAATGAAGTGGCAGGAGATGAATCAGGGCAGAGTAAAATCTCTTTGCGAAAAACAAGCGACAAAAGATAGAGAAATTTCTAAACATTGGGCCAGAAGGATCGATTTGGTACAATGATGTCTAAACAGGTTAGATCTCAGTTCTCATGGTGGTACCTGGTAGATGGACATGCTCAAAGTAATCCTTTAACACCATAGTGGAAAATAACCAGGTCCCTTTCCCTTCAGATTATTCTATAGGGTTCTATCCACAGTCAACGATGGTCTTTGTTGCATATACAGGGTTCTAATTTCCCAGTGAAGGCAGTTCCCCTTCATTCCTCTCATCGGTTGGAAAACCAGGCTCAAGTGGTTTACGGGTGACCGCACAGCTTTGATATGGTAAGTGGTTTACCTTTTTTGGGAGCGATTCCATTAGGCTCCCACCATGTGGCTTAGGAGGGGTGACGAAACAACCCTCCATCGCACATTAAGTTTCGCACATCTTATGTGGTGTGATATTTTGGCGTGCCATCCGATTTCATTGGTTGATCTAACGGTCAGTTTTGCAAGTGCTTTTTGTCAGGCCAAGGGTCTTTTTGGGCTTGTTGGGATAAAGACGTGGGTAGTTAGCGAAGCCTTTGATTAGGCTTTCGTTTTTTATTGTTCATCCTTAGGTTTGGTTTAAGAGATTATTTTTGTTTGTTGTAGAGGGGTGGGGCTTCACTACGGCAGCATGACCTTGGTTTTCCTGAGTCCATGTGGAGGTCATGGTTATTGTACATTCTGTAAATTTAAGATTTGTTTAATGAAAAAGAAGGAACTACTCTTGCTTAAGCAAAAAAAAAAATAAATAACATTATAATGTGATGAACAATAAACAACGACACAATGTGACCCATGGTCAACATGGTTGAACATGGTCAACCGTAGTTAACATGCCCATCATGTTCAACCGTGGTTCACCACAACTGTCTATAATAAACACTACAACATTGATCAACCATGTACACCCATAGTAAATAATATGTTGACCATATTTAACCATGTTTGATGAGCTCAACTATGGTAAAACATGGTTAAAAAAACTCATCCATGGTCAAACATTATCACTCATTGTCACCCATGTTCAACCATACACAACTTTAGTTAGCCATAGTCAATCATGGCAAACCTTGGTCAACCATGATCAACCATGGTCATCTTCGGTCAACCATGATCAACCATGGTCATCTTTGGTCAATCATGATCAACCATGGTCATCTTTGGTCAACCATGATCAACCATGGTCATCTCTAGTCAATCATACTCAACCTATAACAATCCATGCTCTACCCACTCCTGATCGCCAACCATGGTCAAGAATGATTAGAATAATCAAACATGATCAACCAAGTTTTCTATGGTTGAATATGGTCAATCATTGCCAACGTGGGAAATCATAATCTATCATAGAAAAGTATGGCCATCAATGGCCAAATATGTCAAACCATGTTCGTCCATGATCAACATGGTCAAACGATGGTCAACATGCCCAACCAGAGTTAGGCATGGTTAACCATAATCAAGCATTATTAAACATGGAAAACCATGGTCAATCGTGGTTAGCCATTTTCAATAATAATCTAAAATCTAAAATCTAAATCTAAGCACATTACCGTAGTTGCTTGGATATTACTCAATTAAACACGTGAACGTGCGAGCGGGGAGCATTAGTCGGCACAGTCTCACAATAATTTAGCGTTACAAAGCATTAGTTGGCATACTCTCACAATAATTTTTTAAAATCTCGTAGAGATCGTTGGTTGAGCACACTACGCGTGGTTGTTCGGATATGAGTCAATTTAATTACTTGCAGGCACGGAACATCAATTTGCACATGACATAATACTTCGGCCTCGACATCACGAGATTGAAAAAGAGTGGCAAAAGTTTTGTTTTATTTATTAGAAAGTATATCTAAAAGTAATTGCGAACGCCAACCATGGCCTTCTCCTTATCCTACCTAGATCACGCTAAAGCGCGGATATAGGGTTCAAGTCCCAACTATGATGTGTTTTTCTTCTTAATAAAGTAAGGAAATTCGCGGGTTTCCTAAAATATAATATAAGTTAATTTATTTTGATATCTTTTAAAATGTTGATGGGAGAAAAGGTGGTGTGTGTATATATATAAAGAGTTGATGTTGAGAAAATGAGGCATATATACATATCAAACAAAGTATATATGTGGAAGAGACTAGAGGCTATAAATAGTTAGTAGTATTTGATATTTGATGTATTTGATATAGTTAGAAGGGATAATAATTATATTTCAATATAATGGTCATATTTATAATTATAAATTAATTTATTAGATATTATAAAAATGATATATATGTTTTTAAAAATAAATAGTTATATTTATTAATATATGAAAAAGTATGATTAATGTATATTTAATTATTAGATGTTTTTTTTCCAAAATTAATAATAAAAGTTTTAGTCAGATTTTGATTTGTTATTGTTTAGAATGCATTTTTAAATATACAATTAGGATTGTGCAGATTACACAACTCATACTTAAAAATTCAAGAAATTTACAATAAATGTTTAAAAAAGACTCAAAATTTCAAATAGATTAAACCAAGAAAAAATGATTATATGTTAATTTTAATAAAACTTATGAAAATATGGAGAAAGTCTCTCACTCTCACACACACACAAAAACATGGAGAAAGTTTCTCTCTCTCACACATATATATATATGAGAATGTGATTCGTGAGATGAAAGGGATGAGAGTTATGTATAACATATTATCCAAATGAGAATGTGATTCGTGAGATCAAAGGTATGAGATTTATGTATAACATATTATCCAAATGAAAGTGAAAGTTAAGTTATGATATTGTTGGATAGATTGATATGATAATAAACACATTTTTCATTCACATGATAAATATATTTATTAACATAAAGTTTCTAAGAAAATGAGGAAAGATATATGTAGGTTTTGGAAAATATAATTATTTTAGTGAAATAGGTGTTTATCCTACACTTATATTTTGAACAATGTAAAGGATGAAACTCATAAGTAGATGACTTCTTAAGAGAAAATATTTTTTTTTTCTTCAATTTCATATGTATGGATATCACATTTAAATAAGAAAAATAAGGCAACAAATTGGAATTGTAACGCCCTGGCGACTTGGGCAGAGGCGCGCCTTCACCCGACGGGCGACCCGGGTGGGCGACCCGTGCACGACGGGCGGGCGCCCTGGTACAGGTTTGGTGAGATGTGATATTCGGTGGATAAAGGGCGAGCTGCGGACGGGTTGCAGCAGAGTTAGATGCGGGTGCAGCTACCGAACCGGCGGACAGATTACGGTTGAGGCTCGGGCGAGCCGAAACGGAGAGTCGACCCAAGGGCGACCCGCGCCCGACGGGCGGGCGACCCATGGGCGGTCCACACCCGACCACCAAACAGCGACATGGCGGGCAGCGAACACGGCGAACAGCAGCGTGGGTGCGAGTTGGTGGACACGGCGTGGCACGGTTGAGCGCGGAGATGCGGGCAAAGGGAGGGCGACCCGGGCGGGCGCCCCTCCATACGGCGGACGGGCAGAAACGCGAACAGCAACCGGGCGTGCGACAGCAAACAACAATGCGACGTTCCTACGAGCCGACTGCGACGTTGGAGCACTTACATAAACTTGGAAAATAATGCGATGAAGTCACAAGACTTTATAAGGGCGTAGGGAGGCCTTGCCCTTAGGCAAGGGCCGACCTGCCCATAAGTAAAGAGAGGGGCTTCAATGCATGTATTTTGGGGGCCGGCTTAAAGAGCTGACACCCCTTCATCATAAGATGAGATGGCTATATATTCGTGGAGTAGAAGGCTCATTTGAAAAACAAGCACTTCGCTCTCCTCTTGGTCATCGAGCTAGAGATAAGAGGACGCAAGAAGTGCGCATCTCTCATGCGCATAAAGAGAATAAATGCGCAGTTCAACCGGGAATTGAAGTAAGGACGACGGTTCACGGTGAAGGGCAATTCGGTGCAGAGTTGATTTGGTAGAGTTGTTGGAGGCTCGGGTGAGCTCGCTCTTACCAAAGGTAATTGGTATTGAATTGTAAAAGGATTTCTTGCCTCGTTGTAATTATCTTAAGTGTTGGCCATGGGTACGCCCGGCACACTTATGTGATTTTATTATTGAAAGAGATTCATAATATATATTTGGGCGAACTCGTTCGGGAGTTGCCCCTCCCATTATCATCGTGTGCAATTGTTATGTGTTCGGTTTTACATTGCATATTGGTTATGGTTGTATATGAAGATTAATGCCTTGTCTTAATTAAAGAAGATGAATTAAGCATATTAACGTGTAAGGCGTAGTCTATATGTACAAGTATTACGAAAAAGAAAGTACATGGTAGTGCCGCACCCCGCCAGATAACGGTTGGAAGACTACCGTAGACTTGGGGGCGTGACAGGTGGTATCAGAGCTCGGTCTAGAGCTGGTGAGCAGGGTTGCTTGTGAAGACTTGGATAAGGTTATCTTGGTTGAAATTGAAGGTGAATCTGCTTGATCTAAAGCAGGTGACTCGGTAAGGATGTCTCTCTTGGAAAAATTGGGTTTTGCGACTATGGAAGAATTTGAGAAGGAAATACTTGAAGAGTCGGAAAAGCTAAGGCAAGGATACATGGATTGTGGCAAGAGGTTGTCTGAAACAAAAAGTGCTCTTCGTGCCTTGGTGGAAAAAGGGGCCTCGGACCTGGATGAGGATGAAGCCCTTCGACTTACACATGAAGGAATCTTAATTGAAGCAAAGTTCAAAGAACTAAGGATAAGGCATGCGCTGAATAAGAAAAAGAAGGATTGTTTAGTCCTTGAAAAACATCTCGAAATCTTGAAGGAGGAAATCAAGCTTAGGGAGAAACAAAAGGAAGGAAGTGGGGAAGGAACCTCACGAGTTCAAGAAGACTTGGTGATAGAAATTTCTTCTACTGATGATCCTCACGATGAGGCTGCAAGTGAAGAAGGCCCGAGTGCTACTTCAAAGGCAGTGACTGATGGAGATTGCAGGGAAGAAGATCCGGAAAGAAACAGGTTGGAATATGTCCAGATGAAGATTGGTGGGGCCGATGTACTCACTATGGTTGATAGTGGGGCTTCACATAACTTCATGAGTGAAGACACCGCAAGGAGACTTGGGCTGAAATTTGTACCTGTGAAGGCACAAATGAAGACGATGAATTCTCCTCCTATGGCGATCCTTGGTATGGCCGAAAAGGTGGACACTACACTTGGTGGGTGGACCGGAAAGGTAGACTTCACCATAGTGCGGATTGATGACTATGAGGCAGTATTGGGGATGGAGTTCATGAAACAATTTGAAGCTATCGTTGTGCCACATTTGAGGAAACGTTTCATTTATGATGGAAGGGAAGATGTACCCATTGGTGTAACAAAACCCGATTATAAGTTAGGAGGAATGCAGATGGAGGACAAGGTAAAGGTAGACAAGCGGTTGTCTACGATGGAGGCAAAGATTGCAGAACAATCTGTGGTCATCCGAGCACTTTCAGATAGCATCTCGGACTTATCGAGAAGGCTAGAGTTGGTGGAGGATGATGACGACGATGATGAACTATATGTGAGACCGAACATCCAGAAGGAAGATCGGGAAGCATATCTACAAAGGATGGAGGTTGAGGATCCGGATAGATGGATCGAGCTGATTAGTGAAGGAGAGCCTCCAAGCTCTTCTCGCTCCACATCTTCTTAGATGACATAGAAGATGGGGCTCATTGTTAAGCTGCTCATGGCAGTGAGCCCTCAAACTTGGTTGAGCAGGTATGGTGAACACAACGTGCTGCAGAAAGATGGGGTTTCCATGGACCTGGGCATGGGATCGTGGAAGTAAGTGTTGGCACATGGCTAGGATGTGTAACACTTGTTATACATGGGCAGTTGGCACATGGAGATGACTTGGTGGAGACAGGACCTTATATATGTTGCAGAGGTGTTGCCTTATATGGAGGAGTCTACATCATGGTCGATATTAGTCTTGGTGGAAGAGTCACTAAGATGGTATGTTGTCGGGACGACAACGTCTTCAGGTGGAGGAGAGTGTAACGCCCTGGCGACTTGGGCAGAGGCGCGCCTTCACCCGACGGGCGACCCGGGTGGGCGACCCGTGGGCGACCCGTGCACGACGGGCGGGCGACCCGGGTGGGCGACCCGCGGGCGACCCGTGCACGACGGGAGGCCGCCCCGGGCGCCGCGACCCGTGCACGGCGAGCGGTTACAGGTTTGGTGAGCTGTGATATTCGGCGGACAAAGGGCGAGCTGCGGACGGGTTGCAGCAGAGTTAGACGCGGGTGCAGCTACCGAACCGACGGACAGATTACAGTTGAGGCTCGGGCGAGCCGAAACGGAGAGTCGACCCAAGGGCGACCCACGCCCAACGGGCGGGCGACCCATGGGCGGTCCACACCCGACCACCAAACAACGACATGGCGGATAGCGACATGGCGGGCAGCGAACACGTCGAACAGCAGCGTGGGCGCGAGTTGGTGGACACGGCGTGGCACGGTTGAGCGCGGAGATGCGGGCAAAGGGAGGGCGACCCGGGCGGGCGCCCCTCCATACGGCGGACGGGCAGAAACGCGAACAGAAACCGGCGTGCAACAGCAAACAGCAATGCGACGTTCTTACGAGCCGATTGCGATGTTTGGGAGCACTTACATAAACTTGGAAAATAATGCGATGGAGTCACAAGACTTTATAAGGGCATAGGGAGGCCTTGCCCTTAGGCAAGGGCCGACCTGCCCATAAGTAAAGAGAGGGGCTTCAATGCATGTATTTTGGGGGTCGGCTTAAAGAGCTGACACCCCTTCATCATAAGATGAGATGTCTATATATTCGTGGAGTAGAAGGCTCATTTGAAAAACAAGCACTTCGCTCTCCTCTTGGTCATCGAGCTAGAGATAAGAGGACGCAAGAAGTGCGCATCTCTCATGCGCATAAAGAGAATAAGTGCGCAGTTCAACCGGGAATTGAAGTAAGGACGACGGTTCACGGTGAAGGGTAATTCGGTGCAGAGTTGATTTGGTAGAGTTGTTGGAGGCTCGGGTGAGCTCGCTCTTACCAAAGGTAATTGGTATTGAATTGTAAAAGGCTTTCTTGCCTCGTTGTAATTATCTTAAGTGCTGGCCGTGGGTACGCCCGGCACACTTATGTGATTGTATTATTGAAAGAGATTCATAATATATATTTGGGCGAACTCGTTCGGGAGTTGCCCCTCCCATTATCATCGTGTGCAATTGTTATGTGTTCGGTTTTACATTGCATATTGGTTATGGTTGTATATGAAGATTAATGCCTTGTCTTAATTAAAGAAGATGAATTAAGCATATTAACGTGTAAGGCATAGTCTATATGTACAAGTATTATGAAAAAGAAAGTACATGGTAGTGCCGCACCCCGCCAGATAACGGTCGAAAGACTACCGTAGACTTGGGGGCGTGACAGGAATGATGTGATGCAGCTTGAAAAATAAGAGGTTACTACAACTATCAAAACTGCTCAATTTCCTAATTAATAGAAAACAAATAAGAATAAGAGAAACAAAAGATAGAATAAACCACACAGTCTCACATATTAGTTCACACTTTATTTCTCAAATATTTGATCAAACATTACATTTATAAAGACTCTTAAACAAATCTTGTAAATTCTAGATCCTAAGAAATTGGATCTAATATACTAAAAATATACAATAATACAAACAACAAAGAAATCAACTAATAGCCATAAATACAAAGTAAACTAGCTCAACAACCTATAATACTCATTATAGGACAACTCATCAACCAAACCATTCACAATTCTAGAACACTCCATTTCTATATTATTCTAACATTAATAGCCTTTGAATAATATTGTAATAACAGAAATGAAAAGTCATGAAACTAACAATCTCACCATTTGTACAAATCAAATTAAAATGAAATGTGTACTTATTATTAAAAAAAATCTAAAACTGAGTGTTTTTATTTACAAAACAAGTACAATACCATTATTTTACAAAAAATAAAAATATTTAAATAATAAATTTAATTAAAAAACAAAAATCATAAATTGATATTACAACCACAAAATATATATATAATTGAGAAAATATTTATCATTTTTTATTTTACAAATTATCTCATCTTTATTTAATTATATTATATATATTTTTTAATTTTAAATTTATTTCAATTTTACAAGTAAAATACTTTTGAATTTTTCGTACATAAATAATATTTAAATTTCTTTTCAAAGACAAGTAATACTTTTATATAGAAAAACTATTATTTTCATATAACTATTTATTTTAATCTCTTTAACTTGAGAGGTAATTTTTCTCATCGATTATATCGTATCATGTTTTTAATAGTGATCGACGTGTACATAAGCATTTATGAAAGGGACATACAATTACAAATTTATGTGAGTATTTAATAAGACATAGGTTGGATTAATAGATATGGGCCTATAACATCGGCTAAATTTGTGCAAATATTTTGATATATACAATCTCCATCAAACCCGACGATAATAAGGCTTCAATATCAAATTCATGACCCGGTTGGAAATAACAATATTTACTTCCATCGACTAAATAAGGAATTTTACTTTATTATACAATCATCATTAAACCGGAATAACGAATTAACTCGACTAGCTTTGAAATATGTTATATTAGATTTTTGTACTTATTAGAAAATAACATTTTTAATTATTAACATATTTACATTAATAAATGTGGTTGATATATATTTATTGGTGTTATTCTTTTATGTTGATTCACATATAAAAGGTGGACAATTTTAATTATTGGTATATATCAACCATATTTATATATGTGGTTGTATTAGTTGATGGCCCACATGTGTGAGGTTGATTCATTGACCACAGGTGACTATAGTTGACATTAGTTGACTATGGTTAAAATGGTTGACGAACATCAACCATTGTTGACTATGGTTAATAATGGTTTACCATAATTACCATGATTGACCTTGGTTGATTATGGTCAACATTAATTGACCATGGTTGACTAGGTATTAAGAGTATAGAATGTGGTTGACAAAACATGACCATAGAAGACCATGTTGACGATTGTTGCCTACGTTTAAAATGGTTGCCCATGGTTAATATTGGTTGTCCATGATTCATCATGGTTGGATGGTTGAACATTATTGACCATGGTTACCAGTGGTTGACCATGTTTAATATGGTTGACCATGTTTAATATGGTTGACCATGGATTATTAGGATAAATTAAGGTGGGCTAAGGGTGACCATTGATGACAATTTTGACTATGATTGACCATGTGGATGAGAGTTGACAATAATTGACTATGGTTGATCATGGTTGACCATGGATACCATAGTTGACAATGGTTAACCATGGTTGAGAATGGTATCAAGAGTTGAGCACAAGTCACTATGTTTGACCATTTTGACCGTAGTTAATCATTGCTAGGTGTGTGGACTATGGTTCACCATGGTAGTTCATATTCTTTATGCTTTCTTGAATATGGTTGTTTATGATTGACCATGGGTGTTAATGTTTGATGATATTTTCCCATGATTGACCAAGCTATACTATGTTTTTCACATTCTGATGTAAAGTTATGTTTGACTTTTTGCAGCGGCGAACAATGTTTATAACATTGCAATAGTGGATAATATTTATACCATTCAAAAATTTCAACATATTAGTCACAGTGCGACATTAATTTATTTACCCAAACAAGCTTTTTTCATCGCATTGTTCAAGTATTTATTTTTATAGCAGTTTCACATAACGTTTTTTACATAACCACATTATGATATTAATTTTGTAATGTTACAGTATAACAAAGATTTTTGATAAACACAATATGACATGGAATTTATTTTTTCATTTTGTGTCACATTATTTTCACAACCACATTATAATGTTAGTTATTTAATAAAACATTGCGATAATACGCAATGCTTATAAAAATAAATGTTAATTTATAAAAACAAATGTTGCTTCTATATGATGTTTACTAATCAAAATAAATATTTCTACACTTAAATATTGATGGTAATTAGATATAGCATAAAAAGAAACAATGTAGAAAAATATTTATTTACTTTGTTTGTTTAATAGAGGAGCACTTCATTTGTTTAAGCTAAGTCTGTTTAGCTTTTAGATAGGAAAGGTTTATAATATTAGTTTTATTCTATTAATTAAAATATAATTACATGGTTCTTAAATTCAAAAGATCTAATTTTAATTTACAATGTGAATGCAAAACTATATTTGCATAATTATATTTCCATAACTATATTTCCACAAATCTGAGGACTTGTTCGAAGACCTAATTAAATAGAAAGTGTTTACAACAACATTTAGGGTTGATAAATAATTTTAAATAATCTCCACGCTTTAAGATTGAGAAATATAATGACTATCATTTGCACCAAGAGATGCAAAGACACACTAATAGAAGTGTAGACGAATGTAGAGTGGTGTAGATGTAGCATTGTAGGAAATAAGGATGTGGATGTGGAAGGCATGAGGAATCATGAGGTAAGGAGTGGGGGGAATGGGAAGGAATTGGTAAAGTAGAGGGCTGTGTGAAACAACTTGCAAATATTAAACTACAAAGATTTAGAAGATTTTTCAAAACCCTATTTCAAATTCATGGAACATATCGAAGACCTTTTTGAAAATACAGATAAAACCAATCTAAAAGATTTTATGTACCATCTTTTCAAATCCATTGTTTTTAGTGACTTCAAATATATTTCAATCCTCCTTTCCCCCCCAAAACAGACGAAAGCATTTGACCCTTTTCCTCCTTTTTTAAATTTGTACTTAGAAAGTGCTGGGTCAATATATTGGATGCCACAGAAACACACGAAAGCATTAAGGGCATTGTGAACATATTAGGCATTTGTTTGTGGTGAGATCCATGGGACATTGACCACAAATCATGGTTGGTTTGTGTGGAGCACCATATACCTCTCTAAGGGCCTATAGTCCATGAATAAAGTAATCATCTAGGAGCTACAAACATTATTGTATATAAGTAATAAAAGAACGAAATTCCAAAATTCAATACTGTTCCATCATATTCAATACCATTCCATTTCAGAAAATGTTAGAACACAAGAAATTATCCAGATGTACTCAAATGTTAGAAGACAAGAAAGTGTCCAACTGTACTCCTATAAAACTAATGATGACAGTGGATACACTTAACAAAACAATGTTAAAACATAAGAATTGTTTTGCAAGACATTATTTGAAGTGTAGGGAGTATAGTAATATACAAAATATTACAGTGAGTATTAGTGTCAAAGTAAAGAACGTAATTATTTGTGTTCTGTCCGTTTTCCATATTTGATATATATCTTCCATATCTTGCCTTTTCTGTTTAGGTCACAGAGATATACAATTTCATGTAACATTTTTGTATAGTTGCAAATAAGAAGATTTTTTGTTAAAAACTCCTTTTGCTCTGTTTATAAGAAGACAACAAGCTATAGGTATTGAAGGCACGCAGTCGGGATGTAGGAAAACCAAGGCACAACATATGAGAATGTTGGAGTAATAGATTAGTATTATGCAGAACATGTGTAGATGTTTTCTCATGCCTAAGTTTATTCTATGAAAAAAGCATATGACATTGTAACAATGTGTAAACTATTGTATTTTTTAGCAGTTAATTAATATATTATATTTCTCTGTCTACAATTTTTTAGGTATGTATTACCAAATTGTTTATAAGAAATTCCAACACATTTTTCAATCTATCTAAGTGGAAGAAATTCTTAGAAAATATGCACAGCATTATGTAGTTACATGATGGACTCTGCACTGGAAGAAGAGAAAAATCTATGATATTGCATTAAGACAGTAATTGATTTGGTTCAATTTTCCACCTGAAAAAATGTGCTACTATCCCCTAAAAACTTAAGGCTAGAAAGTATGAAATTTGATACGTTTTAAAGGGCAACATGTATGAGTATTGACATTTTCCCCATCAAGAAAATATTTCCAAGCAATATCTAAACATAAATAATTAGTTCCACGATTCCTTGAAAACCATTACCCAAGACCAAGAGTGAAAACCAGTTCCCTTTTGAATTTCATATTATTTATTATATAATATGAAAATACATGTGTAGTTCTTGTAGTTATCTATTTAAAATTTGCAAAGAAGCCAAAATTATAGATAGGGAAATCAATTCTAATGTAACAAGCCAAAAACCCATTTCTGCCTTATCTCAAATCCCACAAATAATGAAGGAATTGCATATTGAAATGTCTACAATTATAGGGAAAACTATTAACATCAATTTGAAGCTAATATATAATATCTAGTCAAAGGAAAGAAAAAATTATAACTTGCTATAAAAGGTCCACATTCCATAACAATGGTACAAATGTATTTTCATTCTGACAATAAAGGAAGTTTCAAAAGGTGCACCATGTGATTGATTGTTGATGCTAAAATCCAACACAAAATCAAAGCAATTGAAAATTTTCATCCAATGACAGGAATAAATTCCTTCACAATTTAGGCATCTGATCTCATGTAATGGATGAATCCCTTTAAAGTAACTATCTATCTTGAATTTGTAACAATCCTTAATACACTCTTCTAAGTACAAATTACTAACAATGTTAATTGCATCTCTTTGTGAATTCACTTTGAACCCCTCCCAAACCTATTATAACATGCCTGGAAACCAATAAGATACCCTTCTATGGCTTTCCAACCCTCCTAAAACCTAGCAATGCATCAACATGCAGTCTTAATAAAAAGAGATTTTCCGAGGTGTCTGTAAATCTATTATTCTGAAAAGATTACTTTATCTGAAATATAAAATATAAATATATGTGATTGAATCCATAAGAAGCTAGTACTCCCAGCTTCCAAGCTCATTCGACTTGAGAAATTTTTTTTAATTATGAGAAAAATATATCTCCTCTACCATGCCAAGAAGGTGAATCTAGATTATAGTAGTTGAGGCATGTACATAGACAAACACTTTCCAAAAGGTTTTTTGGGACTCCAGTTTAGAGAGGAACCATTTTATTCAATACTAAGATCTTTCAAAGAACTAAGACACTTCTTTGATTTCGATGGTCCTGAAAGCCCTTTCAAATTCGGAGTTGTATGAGGGAACATGGAGCCTTTAGTGGACTTGTATGGGCCTGAACTGACCTCTGACAAAGGGAAATATAACCTTTTCCTTCTATATGAAATAAGCTTTGTGTCAGGAGTTCCAGGCTTATGTTTTGGAGTACTTAGTGATTTGACCTTTGCTTTGGCATACTATGTAGATGCCATGTAGTTGGGAATTCTAGGAGATCTCATAAAGCTTTCATCATTTCTCATAGAAGAAGTGTGTTTGAGGACTTTATTTTGGAGTACTCAGTGATCTAACCTTTGCTTTGGAAAACTTTGTAGATGCCATGTAGTTGAGAATTATAGGAGAGATCATACAGATTTCATTATCTCTCATAGAATATGTACTTGTTACACTGTTACAAGAGTTTTTACGACCTCAAAACGTTCTCATCACTCTTTGTTTCTATCCTCACCAATTGCATCTTGTTTGGTATGGAGGATTTTGAAATAGGAGTAAATGGATCAGATTTTATGGTACCAATTTTGGTCAATTCTACATTACGCAGCTTTAATTCTATAAACGAAGTTTTTTCATCCAATCTCACAAATATTAAATCATTAATTTTGTGATTAATTTTTCTCCCATAAATGATGGAAAATATTTCCAACAAAATTTAAATATTTTTATTGTGTAAATATGATAAACATGTACGTAACTAGTAAAAGACAATTGGAAGAATTATGAATACCTCACAAATAAACTTGTCAATGAACACTTTGTTGACACATTAAATCTATAAATGTTAGGCTAGTCACATGCTCTACGAAAATATATAAATGTGTATGGCTAGATAGAAGCCATGTTTCCTCCCTATTGTGTTATGTGCTATATGCACCTTTGGATGTGTATTTCATTTGATTTTGGAATAAAATGTGCTCTTTTTTGTTTGAAAGAAAAAAGAAACCTCAATGAAATTTAAAATTTATCCAATTGGAAAAACACAAGAGAGTCATTGAATTCAGAAACAACAAAGAACTCGTTTTAAGGAAAGTTCCAGGAACTATTAAAACTACTGAATAAGCCAACGATAAGAAGGAGCCAAACATACCATTACATTTATAAGTGCAAAATTTGTATTTGACAATCTATAGCCATCAAATAAAAAATTGTATAGATTAAATTGACTATGTTACAAGAACACCAAACTTACATTGTACAAATACTTTGCAACTTGCCTCAAAATGGGTTCAAATCCATGACAATGGTCCAAACAAAACTTCAAATCATTCCACACATATTCATTCTTGTAATCGATTTCTGCCAAGATGAAGAGCTATGCAAGAATACGTCTCTTTTGAAATATAATTTCTTTGAGGATGTGAAAATAAAATAATATACTTCCTTTGATGCATGGACGAGAGCATCATATATTTATTTGAATTTATTTAATTTAGCTTTGACCTTGTATTCACTATTTCCATATTCAGTCCCTACTTTCTTCGCCCTTCTTCTTAGCATGTATTCCAGAGGCCTTATCTACAAACTGCCCCATCGTATCATCCTTTTGCCCAATTTTTTCAAGAGGAACCCATCTGCAGACACATCCCTGTTCTTGGTATTTTTATATTTCTTTTCCTTTACCTTAGCCCTATCCTACTCCATTTTGAGCCTTAGGGTTGCAACTCCTTATTTCCACTCATGTCAATATTCTTGGACTTAGAGAAGACAACATGGTAGACAAGATACAAGAGAGTCTCTAAATTCATTAAACAATGAAGAACTCATTTTAAGGAAAATTTCAAGAGCTATTGAAACTACTGAATAAGCAAACCATAAGAAAGATCCAAACATACCATTAAATTTATAAGTGCAAAATTCTTGTTTAACAGTCTATAGCCATGAAATAAAAAAATTTATAAATTGAATTGACTATGTTACAAGAACATAAAACTTACATTATAAAAATACTTTGAAACTTGCCTCAAAATGATTTCGAATCCATGACAATGGTCCAAAACAAACTTCAAATCATTCCAAAAATATTTCTTCTTGCAATAAGTTTATGCCAAGAGGAATAGCTCCGCAAGAATAGGTCTCTTTGAAATTTGATTTCATTGAGGATGTGAAAATAGAAGCATATACTTTCTTCAATGCTTGGGAAGGCGCATGATCTATTTCTATGAATTTCTTTAATGCAAATTTGGCCTTCTCCTCACTGTTTCCATCTTCAACACCTAATTACTTCGTCCTTCTTCTTAGCATGGATTCCATAGACCTTATCTACAAATTTCCCCTTCGCATCATCCCTTTACACAATTTTATAAAGAGGAATCCCATTTGCAAGCACATCCCCATTCTTGACATTTTTTGTTCCTTTTCCTTTACCTTAGCCCTATCCTGCTCAATTTCTAGCCTCAGGGATGCAACTTCCTCCTCATTTCCACTATAATGAAAATCTTCTCAAACTTAGAAAATGCAACATGGTAGACAAGACAAGATGTCAATTTCAACTCCTTCAAGGCCTTACCCTGAGCACATACCCATATTCCTCGAGCGCAAAATAGTTATATTTTCCATTGAATTCAAGTTGGTGATGGGGCACTCAAATTTGGTATTAGAATAATCAAGGTAAACCTTGACACCTAGAAATGGGTCAATATGAATGGTGATCATGTTCGTCAAATCCTTGACATGGCTAAAATAGTTAGGCAAAGTCTTGTCCAGTAAAGCCCTAACCAGAGATTCCTTGTGGAAAACGTTCCCCAAGTAATCAATTGCAAATGAGGGTTTCCACAAATATTTGTTCTTGTAATTAGTTTTTTCTAAGAGGAATAGATTTGTAGAAATAAGCCTCTTTGAAATCTGTTTTCTTTGAGGATGTGAAAATAGAAGCATATACTTCATTTTATGCATGGGAAGACACATGATCTATTGCTTTGAATTTCTTCAATGCGAATTTGGACTTGTCTTGACTGTTTCCATCATCAGTCCCTCATTTCTTCACCCTTCTACATAGAATGGATTCTAGAGACCTTATCTATAGACTCCCTCATCGCATCATCCTTCTGCCCAATTTTGTCAAGAGGAATCCCATCTGCAGGCGCATCTTCGTTCTTGGTCTTTTTTTGTTTCTTTTCCTTTACCTTAACCCTATCTAGATCCATTTTTGGCCTCAGGGTTGCAAATTCCTCCTCATTTCCACTGATGATAATATTTTCAGACTGAGAAAAGGAAGCGTGACATACAAGACACAAAAGAGTCACTAAATTCAGAAACAACGTAGAACTCATTTAAGGAAAGTCCCAAGAACTATTGAAACTACTGAATAAACCAACCATAATAATAAGCCAAACATACCATTAGATTTATAAGTGAAAAATTCCCATTTAACATTCTATAGCCATCAAATAAAAAATTGTAAACATTAAATTAACTATGTTATAAGAACATAAAACTTACACTATACAAATACTTTGCAACTACCTCAAAATGAGTTTGAATCCATGACAATGGTCCAAAAAAAACTTCAAATCCTTCCACAATTTTTTTTTCTTGGAATTAGTTTCTACCAAGAGGAAGAGCTCTAGAAGAATAAGTCTCTTTAAAATATCATTTATTTGAGGATGTCAAAGTAGAAGCATATACTTCCTTCGATGCTTGGGTAGACCCATGATCTATTGCTCTGCGTTTCTTCAATGCAGCTTTGGCTTTTTCTTCACCATTGCCATATTCAATCCCTATATTCTTTTCCCTTCCACTTAGCATGGATTCCAAAGACTTCATCTACATACTTCCCCATTACATCGACCTTCTACCCAATTTCTTCAAGACGAATCCCATCTACAAATGCATCCCCCTTCTTGGTGTTTTTATATTTCTTTTCCTTTACCTTAGTTATATCTTGCTCCATTTTTAGCCTCAAGGCTACAACTTGCTCCTCATTTCCACTATCGACAATCTTCTCAAACTCAAAAAACATAGCAAGGTAGATAAGACAGGATGTGGATTGGAACTCCTTCAAGGCCTTTGCACTAAGCACATGCAAAGGCCCACATTACTCGAGTGCAAAAAAATTATATTTTCCATTGTATTCAAGGCTGCTAATGGGGCACTAATATTTTTGTCAAAACCATCACGGTAAACCCTAACACTTGGAATTGGGTCAATATGAATTACAATCATGCCCTTAAAACTGTTGATATGGCTAAACTAGCTAGGCAGAGTCTTATTGAGTAAATATCTAACTAGAGACTCCTTGTTGAAAATGTTCCCCAAGCGCTCAATTGCGCATGGGGTTTTAGGGTATATTAGGACAGAGCACAAGTGCTCCATTTGCAAATTCTAGTCTCATTGGGAGCAACTTTGTTTTGTCTTTTTTGGCATACATTTTAAAATAGAAATCCCTAGACTTAACATTAGTAGCTCCACCATCTTCGCCACCACAAAAAATCGTAGGTATCAACTGCATAATAGAAGATTAATAAAAATAGAAGAGAATACATTATACAAACCCACTCAACAAGAATGTCCCCACATGTACAATGACATGACAACTCCTATGTATGTGGTATATTGAATAAAATTATGTTTGTTCAAGGACTCAAATAATAGGTGATGGATTTCTACAGAATAGGGTCTAGGTTCACCACATTGTGACCTTCAACAATATTTATTTGCTCAACCTTACTTAAATGACAACATATGTGCATGGATGGAGAACTAGGTAGTATGATGCGTTTGTTTTCATTTATATTTGACTTATGTCAAGGCACTAGTCAATGTTGCTTTAGCAAATGACAACACATGCCCATGAAAAGAGTATTAGGAAGGTAGGGTATGACCCATGATTGGAGTGTATTTTAGGTGAGTTATGGCCCTTTATATTATAAGTGATGGTCAGGTGAGGTATGGAGATTTAGCTTTTACATTTTAATGTTGAGATTAAGACAAAAAATAGGCAAAGTTGAGCTCGTGGTTGTAAACTGCATTACTCAGTTGGATTTTTGTGCTTTTGGTAGTAGTTCAAATTCCATTAAGTTAGGCTCCATCTTGTTTGGTATTGGATCCCCTTATGGAAGGATTCGATCACAAGACTTCCTTAGATGATAATCAAGATGGTTGTTCTAGTTTCTGAGGACTTTTAGATGTGATAATTGTAATGGATATAATAATTAGTTGTATTTTTATTTTCGTCTAATTCTTGTGTGAGTCTAATAGCAATTCCCTTTATTTATGAATCCAGATGCGCATCCACGATTCCGAGCAATGGGAAATTGGCGATTTTCTTCTGTGGAACAATGAACACATATGGTGATATTGCTGCATATAAGGTATGGATGGATATGGAAATTCAAATGGTAATGTGGAAGGCAAAAATTTTGACCTAGTTTAGAATATAGTGGCATGATTTTGCTTGTACATGCCAAGGCCATAATGTTAATAGCCAAAAATGGAAATTATACCAATTATTGACATAATGATGTTGACAACGAGAGTGGATCGTAGAATGAGGAAAAAATATCAGATTTTGAACTTATCTCGGAGGGATTAGGGATCAATCCCGAACCTCCAAGTGGCAAGGTCAATAGAGGTACACATATGAAAGTTAAGACAACCTCCTCGATGTTAAAATTGACACAATTTTTTTTCGCGTTGTATAATAAGATGATCAATATTTAGAGATCTATGTTACTTGGTTAAAGTAGTTGTGTATTTTTAAGGCCTTTTCTTCTATTATGTGCCTTCCATAGGACAACACTTCACCTCTGCATAACTCTTGGAGCTTAATATAATCATCTCTAAATTGTTTCTACGAATTAGATGGAGGTGCTCTCCTGGAGATGTTGGAACAGAGCCATGGACCTTCCTAGTCTGCAGAAAGGAGATGTTTATTGTGTAGGACAAAAAGGAGAAAGGACATGGCGGAAAGGAGATCCACAATATGTGGAGAGAGGAGATAAATTACACATGTACATGAAACATAGAGGAAATAGGAGAAAGGAGATAGACAACACGTGGAGAAAGGAGATAGAAAACATGTGGTACAAGACACAAAGAGGAAATATATACAGTAGCGGACTACAAATATCTACAGTGTTCATAAGAAGAGCCTCATAATAAAATGTCTATCGGTGTAACTAATTTGAGAGTGACATTTAGGGCTGAAAAATAATTTAAAATAATTGCCTTTATAAAATTGAGAAGCATAATAATTGGAGATGTTTATATAATTTCATAATAATAATAATTACAATTTTTTTGACGTAAATTATGTACTATATGAGTTTATGATACATTTATTGCATCAATAAGTGTGTTTATTTTAGAATAAGACTTCCAAAATCTTAATTTAATTATCAATGGTTATTAAGTTGATAGTGGGATTCAATATCCATTAAATACTATAAATATTCTTAATAGTAGTCACAAATTAAAGGGTTGAGATCTATTTCAAAATAATTATGTTCATGTTTCTCATTTAATTAAGTTAATTAATTAAAAAAATCATATGAATATGTGCCATAAGAATATGAGTTATGATTTTTTGGGAATGTGGTATTAATAATTATGTTATTGACCCATAATATTGTAAAGAAACCTATCTACAAATTAAGAATCTTCATAATAAAGTTGGGGTACCTATCCATGGGTAAGAATTATGTTACATGTATTTTTAAGAGTATATATGTTTAATTCATATATTAATTCCTTTGTAATTAATAATAATAATAATATAAATTTAAAAAAGAAATTATAATTTAGTTAATTCTTATAATTTTGGTAAGAAATGTATAGTAAAATAAATATTGATATTTATGGATTTTTATTAACTATTTAATTTATATAAGTGCAATAATTTATATTTATTTATTAATTATAAATTATATTCATTAATTATAAAATATTTTAATACATATAAATGTCTATTTATAATTTCATTTATAGAAGTGCAATAAATGATAAATTAAAAAGTTTCACCATAAACCATCTATCTCTTTGACATTAACGTCACCCTATGTAACTCTCTAACTCATGCATGCAGATAACTCTTGTGCATGAAAAAGGCAAGGCTAATCCTTATGATGGATATTTGAAATACTAATCTATGCCTAAATAGTTGTATGATTTCTCTCCACTTTTGATTTGCAAAATATTGGATAATCTCGAGTGACCATTTTAAATAGTTGTATGATATGTCTCCACATTTTATTTTGATAATCTCTGATAATATTTTGCAACCATCATTGGCTATGTAATAAAATTTTTATTTATGGTAGACAAAACTATATAAAATTATGGTCGAAAATAATTTGTGAACGGACTCATTATGTAGTTTCATTGGAAAACATTCTTATAATATTTACATTAATCAATGTATTAGTATTTTTTCACTAGAAATTCTTGAGTGTTTTCTCATTAAATGATTTCCTTGGGTTTCATAGTTATATTATTTCTCAAATAATAGCTTTTTGAATTACTAACATTCACATTTAGGAATGATTACATAGATCTTCATATCTATATTAAGGTATGATTAAACTCAGATCTTTATATCTCTATTAAGGTAAAGGAATTATTTATATATATAATTATAATTATAGTTATAAGTTAACCATATTTAAAAATAAAATAATGTGACCGTTATGAATCTTTGGGTAAAATTTTCCCATATCCAATATAAACTTTATTTAATGAGGGGTGTTATGATGTTCTTATTAGTTAATTGTAAGTGAAAGATCCAAAGAGTGTGTAGCATTGAAGCAATCTTATTGGTTAATTTTAAGTTAATATACAAGTGTTTGTAGCATTGAAGCAAGAGAAACTTTTCAAAGCATAAAATAAAGTCATAGTCACGTTAAGAGAGGATATTAATGAGATTAGTAGAAGATCTCTTAAACCATCAACTCTCAACTAATGAAATACCAGTGGGATGGATGGAAATGGATTCTCAGCAAGCAAGACTAATCCTAAATTTCCCAAAGAATACCCTTTAAAAGATCAAATCAATGTTTATGGTTGAAGATGTCAACGTGAAAGCAATACAGAGACGATATATGAAAGGCGACCACCAACCGGAGCTAGTAATGGAGTAGTGATTTCCATCAAATCGACATGCAAGTTGTTGATTCCAGCCCCGAATCCACAAACACCTTGATCCTATCACGACAAACATGTTAGTCACACGAAGAAGCATGTCGCAGGAATTATGATACAAGGGTTTATAATCTACCTTGAGAAAAATGGTTTTTAGGACTAGGTTTATTAGTGCTGGATCATTGGTATCCAATACATATTTATAATGAAGGATTTTTAAATGGAACTGGGTATTAAAAATATGTTTTCGTAATTGGGAGAAGTTTTTGAATATATAGAAAATTTAAGAGAGAATTTTCTTAAGAAACGTATGAGATGTAAGAATTAGAGATACATTTGATTTATGTGTAATGTATTTCTATTACACCGAAAACTCATTGATATTAGTAAATATTCCAATCAACAACATCATTTTGAGTAAGTAGTTAATCTTGTATCCTTATGTTGTTCGTTTTGGTTTGATGTTAGACCATGTTTTTTTTGGCATATATTATTTAATGTGTTATTGAAATTGTAATTAAATTATGTAATTGACATAATTAATGATAGATTAACAACTACATTGAGAGGGGTGAATTAATGTAATGTAAAAATTATTATTTCAAAATATTTCATTTAATCAATAATCATGAAGCAATGTACTATAATAGTTTGTATCATGATAATAAATGAAACCATGCATCAAGAAGTTATCATCACATTAACACAAGAGGACACATGATTTTACATGGAAACCTTTATAGGAAAAATCACAAATTATTTTTCTTCTCATTCTTCAATTCATTTACATAGATTTGTAGGGACCAACTTGGTAGAGGCACCCACCCTTGTGATGTGTAAGCAACTACTTGCAATAGTCTACAACCTGATCGAGACACCTACCTTGAAAATGTGCAAGCACCTACTTGCAATCGACTAGAAATTGATGGAGGCACCAACCTTATAAATGTTTAAGCTTTGACTTTTTGTAGGCTTCAACAAGATTGAGACACCAACCTCAGTGGAGGCGACCACCTCCTTCCATAACTTCCCGTGGACCACTTTTCAAAATATTTCAAGCTAGATCCACACGCTTTTCAATCATGTTACTATTGCCATATTTCTATCATCAACATGTGATATATTTGTTCATACCCTCTGACAATGTGTTTATCAATCTAGTCACATAAAATTCTTCCTGGAACCTATTTGGGTTATATACACAACACTCCCTGCAACCTGCCCATAAACCCCAAAAGCACATAACACTGATTTTGGACATAAAAAATATATCATCAAGGCTTTTCATTCCTTTAGAATTGTTCACAATTGATCATCGTGATTGTTCACATAATCAAATTTGGCCACCAAAAAACATATAAATTATATGAAGCTATATAAAAGATTAATATTTCAATAGAATGACACAATCTAAGCATATTATATAAAATGACATACACACACTCTTCAATCATGTCACTATTGCCATATTTCTATCATCAACATGTGATATATTTGTTCATACCCTATGACAATGTGTTTATCAATCTAGTCACACAAAATTCTTCCTGGAACCTATTTGGGTTATATACACAACACTTCCTGCAACCTGCCCATAAACCCCAAAAGCACATAACATTGATTTTGGACATCAAGAATATATCATCAAGGCTTTTCATTCCTTTCGATTTGTTCACAATTGATCATCATGATTTTTCCATAATCAAATTTGGCCACCAAAAAACATATAAATTATATGAAGCTATATAAAAGATTAATATTTTAATAGAATGACACAATCTAAGTGTATTATATAAAATGACATATTATCGGTGCTAAAAAATGTCTAACTATTTTATAGATTAGTCGATACCAATATGCCAATAACCCATTATACTAAAAGAAATCAAGTTTGAGTGGACTCGAACCCATGACATTCATGGAGAAACCAATCCATACAACCAACTAACCTAATCGAAAAGTTATTTAACTTTTAGAACCCACACACACATACACACACAAGCATATATATATATATATATATATATATATATATATATATATATATATATATATATAAGTTAAAGGCTACGGGGGCTAAAACCACAACATCAACCCAACATAGCTCATAGGAGCTTGCACCCGAGACCATGCTATATATTGAGATATAAGATTGTGAGGGCTCAAAACATCCACCAAACACTACACAATGACTTCAAAGATACATTGCCACCTCAAAGCTCACACTCGGACTCATGATCAGAATGTCCCTAAGATCACACTATATATCAAAATACAATCTTGCAAGAGCTCGAACCATCAATCAGACATTGTCTAATGACATCACAAATACACTATGACCTTAGAGCTCCAACTCAGACTTATGATTAGAACTATATATTTCGTTGTTTAAAATTTTGTGTTCAAGTCACGATGTGGTGTGTATATATATATATTCATGTCTCCCCGGATATGACCTTAGGGTCAACCGGTGTTTCAATGTGACTTCTTTCAACGTCGATGATCATGGAATTAACACGATATGACCATTCTCAATCAACCATATGATCAATGATGTGCCCAATGAAATAAGGACTTAGGCCTTTCACCACATGACCATGCCATGTGACCCAATCATTAGGTGTCCATGGTAATTGACATGTCAATGTTATAATTATGTCATCAAGCAACATAGCAACTCGTGAGGGGTTCCACGTGCCTACCATTTTTGGGAATTTGACTAGTCAAAAAATACCATTTGTACTTGCCACGTGACATTCCCTGGAGGTTCCACATTACTATGCTGATGTTGTCCTGATGATTTGTCAAGCCATGTCATATGCCACATCATATTCTTTTACCAACAATGATTTATCACTTCTCTAAGTTGTCACACCACAACTAACTATGCAAGTGGCCCACGACATTGCCACATCACAACTGTAATAGCCCTAGGTTAAAATTTCATCTAATAAAGTCAATAAAGGCAAGGTCATGAGACACGTATTCCAACCTATAATGTTGGGAAAAACATGCTAGCGGGTGTTCATTTGGTTTATTATGGCTAAGCGAAATTGGCAAAGGTAATGACAAAGAGGCATTAATTGGTATTTTATTATGAAAATAATGGAAAATAGGATAAAATGAAGGTGAAAGATCACAAGTTGCACGTGAGGAGGAAATTGGAGAAAATAGAAGCCTCAATGATCAAAAGGCTTTTGAGGATCAGTTCATGGCCTTTTGACAAATTTGGGTTAGAGATCTCTTTCTCTATTATCTCTCTCTCTCATACTCTTACACACTTAGAAAATTCTTGGAGCACTCTAGCATTGGATACAGGAGGGAAAAGGAAGGGCAAGAGAGAAAAGGAAAGAAAATATCAAGCAAGGAAGAGTTGGATCAAGCAGCTACAATGGGATTACTTGTAGGTATCAAGTTGCATGTATGATATTTTTGCTAGTTTTAACATGCATGTGTATATTTGGTACTCTTGTTGTCACTCACATGGGTTTTTCTACGTGTGACAGTGGTTTCATCTTTTCCTTGCCATTTCCAAATAGCCATTGTTTGATGGTGTTCTTTCATTTGGTTCAGCTTTCTATTGCCTAATGGTTTTGGAACATGGTGAGGTGGTATCAGGAAAATTCCTAAGGGCCTCAGAATTCCATGACCAGTAATGGCGGGATTACAGCAAAGCCTAAGGGTGGAGACGGGAAAATTCCTCAAGGTATTGGTGAATAAATCCAGCGGCATGAAAACTTGCTTAGGGCCTAGTGATCCCTTGAGCAGTCTTGGTAGCGTTTCGGTAAAGCCTGATAGTGTATGTTTTTTGTTTGTGGCCTAGGAATCCCTTACTCGGTAATGATGGGATTGCGGTAAAGCCTGGTTGTGTAGGTGCTTGTTTCGGGCCTAGAAGTCCATTGACCAATTTTGGTGGGATTGTGGTAAATCCTAATAAATCCCTAGTTGTTTTGTTGTGAGTCCCACATTCGTGCTTGGAATATCGCATGGGGATGATTGGATGAAAGAAATATTTGGTTTAACCCAATCTATTGTTAGTTGGTACCTTGAAGTCCCTGACTTGGAGCGCTTATCCTCTTTTATTTTGAGTAAATTTACTTATTATGATGTTGCTTCGATGGTTGTTCTATCATTGTTATTATTCTGGTTATATGCTAGTTATAAGCATGGTTTTATGACAAATTCTATTTATGGCTTTTATCATGTTTTGTTTGGTAATTTATTGGTTATTGAATGCATGACCTAATAGATTTTTTTACAGCTATTATGAGAGGGCATTAGACCTTATTGATGATCTATAGATAAATATGAGATCTCTATGTTTCGATATGCATTTATAACCTGTTGATTACATGTCCACAATGTGTTTGATAAAATGAATTTTATGGTTAGGTTTGATTAGGTCAAGTTCTTGACTAAGTTTTTCATTAATGGATTTATCCTTGTGTCATTCATCATTCTTGAAAGTTCTACCAAGTTCTAGGTAGAGGTTTCGATACTAACCCTGAAAAAAGTGGCTCAGATTCTAGGGTCGCATGTTCAGAACTAGGAAATCTAGACTGCAATTGCTGGGAGATAGGGCTATCCATGCAACTAGAGGATTACAGTCACTAGCTTTCCTTGTTATGCAAGCGAATGGGAGTCTAGATCACTAAAAATGAATGTTAACTAAGGGTTTTGGCATCTGGAGTGGTTGTTTAGTACCCGTGAGTCCTATAGGTCCCGAGGAAGGTCATTAAGGTTTATTTTTGTCAACTCCATCTCCTTAATGTGATCTAGGAGGTCGAATCATGTCACAGTATCTCTTCCTCTCATGTTTACCCTGGTAGATAGGTGAACTTGGCTAAATGTGGGAGGAGGGTGGTTACAAAGTGGTATCAGAGCATGGTTCAATGCTTGGAATGAATAGGTAAAATGTGTTTATCATGCATGCATGTTAGTTGTTGATGTGTTAGTTATGAATTAATTGTGATGGTCATTGTTTTGGCCTTGTGTCATCATGATGTTTTTGGTGTGTCATGATGTTGATGTGTTTGTTGAGATAGATGAGGAGATGCAAATTACTAGAGCGAGGTTGCAACACTCGACCTCGGGTAAGAGAAAATCATCATATGGGTATTGTATGTTTGGAATGCAGGTATGATGGTTAATTGTTGTTATATTCCTTGTAGTTATATGCATGCTTTTCCTCTATTTTTGTTATGGTTACATGCATGATAGATGCTAGTTGATTAGTGCGGTCACACACACATGCATTATATTTTCATGAATGATAGTAACTTTTGGTTATATGCATTGCGGTCGCACACATGATAATTATGGTCATTTCATTTAAGATCTCGATATTATATGTATCGCGCTAATCTGTATTGGCCTAAGCAGATGGTTATGGTTATGATATTTAAGTATGAGTCGATATATTTGTGATATTTGTTGGCATTATGATACAAGAGTTGCTCTTGATGGCAACTCACATAGATGACAGTTCACAATACAACAGGTTAACAACAAAAGACTCCAGAGATTGAAGAAAGAGAATGGTTTAAGAACTATATGTTGGTTCACTTTGTCCAAGTAGCGTATACACGTGGGTCCACAGAACAAAAGGCATGTATACTTATACACACACTTTCACAGGAGGAAAAACTCATATGAGCTGGAAAATCAAGGAAATTCAAGAGTAAAGAATACCAAGGGTCAGTACCATGGTATTAGCCCACAATATTGAGCAGATTAACGACTATTTTATCCCGTCCAAGAATGCCACAGGTCCTAAGTGTGGTTTTGTTTCGAGGTATTGAGAAAGGCCAAAACTATATAAGGAGGAGAAGATCAAAGGGCCAAAGGGTGCAAGTGTAAGGGTTTATCAGGAATACTTCTATTTGAAGTATATTTTATGTTGTAGGGGCTATGATTAAGATATGATCTGAAATATTTTGTGCACCTTGAATTCAATGTTGGATCAGGATCATGAGACATGAAATCACTTGTCATTGAATGACTTGATATTTGTTTGCTTAGATATGATCACTAACGCATGTTTTATTCTGTAAATTTTATGATTTGGGTATGACTGAAGTTTGGAACAGCTGTGAAGTTTTAAGTTAGTATTTGCAGATCTATAAGCTAGTTTGCCTTGGTGAAGGCATGTATACACGCTGGTTCAGTACTTCAAAGTAGCGTATACATTATGAAATATGATTTTTGAAGTTGCAGTTGGTTCTGGTTGTTGATGCAGAGTTCTGGGTTCTACTTTGTGTTGTGGCGACAATGTTCTGAATGTTCAGATTGATTGATTGTGATTTGCTTCAGTGATGATGGGTTTTCAGTGATTGGTTGTATTGCAGTGGTGATTGATTTTGAGCTTCAATGTTGCTGATGGGTCTAGTATGAAAATTGGATGAAACATGGCCTTCATATTGTGTTGTTGTGTACTAGGAGTATCTAGTTTGAAAATTAATGAAACGTGGTCCCTAGAGGAAGAGAGAAGGTTGTAGCCTTCTCTAGGCCGGTGCCTACATATTGGTAAACATATCGACCAGTACAAGAGCTAGGGGGTTGGAGCTCCCTTCGAGTAGAAGCTAGAAAATGAGAGAATGTTGTAGCCTTTTGCAGGTGGCTGTCTGCGTATTGGTATGATTATGCACTAGTACACGATTGTAAACAGGATTTTCTTATATTAAAAGAAGACAGAGACGACAACAGTAGGTGGTTTTTCTCCCACATTGGGTTTCCACCTTAAATCTTGGTGCTCATGTGTGATTGCTTATTCTGTTATTATTGCACATGGTTACTATTTAAATGGTTAATTAAGTACTGATGCACTGATTAAAGATCAACATATGATGAATTAATTGAGTCATAAGTTCACTAGATATATGCCAGTTGCCTTAAGAACAGTTGCGTGCACACACACATTTCCTTCACTAAAGTAGCCTATATAAATTTGATTATGAGAATAAAAGGTTAATAAGTTGATAATACTGATTCACCCCCCCTCTCAGTTTTATTTCCAACAATTTGTATCATATCAGGTCCTTCAGAAGAATCCTTATTGCTTGAAGCGAGATATTTCAAGATGAACAATCACGAAGTCGTGGGATCTATCGGACCACCAATCTTCAATGGGAACAACTTGGTATACTGGAAAATGGGAACTAGAGATTATATTCAGTCACTTGGAGCTAATGTTTGGGAGATTGTGGAAAGAGGATACCGATATCTAGCAGCAGTCCCCATGGATCTAGAAAAAAAGAAATCATATGAAATCAATGCCAAAGTCATCAATGCTTTATTGGGAAGTCTATCAGAATCAGAATGCGTCAAAGTCATGCAATTCCACACAACCAAGGAAATATGGGACATAATCATTTAGAGCTACGAAGGAGACTCCCAGGTAAAACATATTAAACTCGAAACTCTCAGAATCCAGTATGATAATCTCAATATGCATAATGATGACAGTATTTCTAGTTATTTCTTACGAGTAGATGGAATTGTAAATCATATGAGAAATCTGGGTGTAGAAATAAAGGAGGCTACTATTCTTCAGAAAATTTTGAGATCTTTTTCTTCTAAATTTGAGTCAAAAGTATTTGCCATTGAAGAAAAGCAAGATCTACAATCTGTTACTATTTTTCAACTTCATGGAATTTTAACTGCATTTGAAATGAGGAAAGGAGGTCCATCAGAAATCATAGAAGCTGCTTTCAAAGCTTCTGTAAAAGGGAAATAAAAGGGAGATATCAAAGAATCAGGATATATATCAGAAGAAGAAGAGGTAAACTTTGTGAAGAAACTTCAACGGGGTTCCGAAAGATTCAGAGGTAAGCTTCCCTTCAAATGTTTTTCTTGTGGAAGAGTTCATGATTACGCTACTAAATGCCTCATGACAAAGGAAACATTTCTGCAGAAGGTAATAGAATTTATTATACTCATGAAGATAGTGATGGCATGTCTAATAGTGATGAAGATGATCAAGATATTAAACTACTCATGGCATATGAAAATGATACCTTAGAAAGGGAAGATTTCCTTAAAGAAATCTCTCAACTCAAAATCTGCTTGGCAGAAAAGGATACAATCACAGGCACATTGACACATCAACTCACTAAAAAGGACAAGCACAATGAAGTGTTAGAATGTGAAGTAGTAAGTCTAATAAAAGAACTTGAGAAGACAAAAACTCTGGATCTTAGATTTCTAAAGGATCGGAAACATTAGATGAAATCATCAAAGTTTAGCGTTCTCCACTTATAAAGACTGGTCTTGGTTTTCATGAAACTGTTGAAGGTGAATCTAGCTCACAAGATGAGGCAAGGAGCTTTAATGCAAAATCTGAAATGCTTAACAAGGAGATAAGTGGTCAACCCCATCAACAACCAAGGAAAGAAAGACTTCAAAGAAAATCATTTACTCCTAACTATGGAAGGGATAATCAGTTCTTTCCTCTGAAAAATAATGTTGAATGTTTTATATGTCACAATTTTTGGCATGTTGCATTCAGATGCAGAAGTAGAATGGTTCAAGATGTCACATAGAAAGATCATCAGTTTCCAGGTACTTTAAGGGATATTGTTTTTCTTGCAATATGTTTGGTCACAAAGCTATTGATTGCGATAGAAGGAATATGAAACATGTAAGATTTTATGCGTGTAAAAAGTTTTGACATATAGTAGAGGAATGCAGGAGCAAATTTTGGCCACCATACCAAAAGGAGAAAACATCATCACAATCCAAGGTATTGAACAAGAAGGAATTGTTGTAAAAAATATGTGACATAGCTCAGTATACAGACATAACAGACCTAGGGGGAGATGAAAGTGTAAAACATCAGTATTCAAATTCTCATACGCAGTTATTATGAAGACAAGTCACGTATATATGTGAGTTAGAAGCTGCACAGTCACATATATGGTGTTTTGAGGAAAAAGCAGTGGGATAGACTCAGGAAAAGGGGTTTGATATGGTTTAGTCAATTATCAATTATCTGTTCTATTCTGATTGATGATGATTATAGTTTGTTGATGATATGTGGAAGTGTTTTTGGGCCTCATAAGCTATTAATAATTTGATGAATAACTGTTTGATGATGATGCCTTGATGATTCTTACTAACAAATGCAATGATCAACTCTGATAGTGAATAGCTACCACAGGCTCAGAGGGAGCATATGCTTCTAATAATGCATTGCTGGAATTATACTAGAAGACCTTGGTACATGATGATGCTTATATTGCTTGATCCACATAGCTGTTTTGATTTAGATGACTCTTTTAATGATGGACATTTACAGTTTGTTGATCTTGATGCTGCTAATAGATTCTTATGGTGCAGATCATATATGGTGTATAAATGTCACGTATATCATTTGATGTAAAATTCATGTAAAGACCTATGATGTAACCCCACTATGCATGGGAAGGATGATGCAATAACTGCAATTTTTTTTAATCATGTATGAAAATTTGGTGTATCCCCGCTTGGTTGGGTGATTGATGTATGTATGAGTCGTTGATGATAGGAAGGCCATACTCAATTAGTTGAGTGATAGAGTCATGTACTTCATTTCACATCCATCAGAGACTCCGGTAAAAGCTCAGGGGGAGCATGATCAGAGAATTTAGCATGTGCATAGAATCCCTACTGGGGAGAATATCTTGATCCACATTTTTTCCTTGATGTCAAAGGGGGAGAGTATCTTGGTGTTGTGGTTTCCATCAAACCCAAAGAGGGAGATTACTGGCATTATGATACAGGTGTTGTCCTTGATGGCAACTCACATATATGACAGTTCACAGTACAACAAGTTAACAAGAAAAGGCTCCAGATATCGAAGAAAGAGAATGGTTTAAGAACTATACGCTGGTTCACTTTGTCCAATTAGTGTATACATGTGGGTCCACAAAACAAAAGGCAAGTATATGTATAAATGCACTTTCACATGAGGAAAAGTGCGTATGAGTTGGAAAATCAAAGAAATTCAAGAGTAAAGAATAGCAAGGGTCAATACCATGGTATTAGCCCACAATATTAAGTGGAGCAATGACTATTTGATCTTGTCCAAGAATACCAAAGGTCCTAAGTGTGGTTTTGGTCTGAGGTATTGAGAAAGGCCAAAACTTTATAAGGAGGAGAAGATTAAAGGGCCAAAGGGTGCAAGTGTAAGGGTTTCTCAGGAATACTTCTCTCTTAAGTATATTTTATGTTCCCAGAGTTATGATTAAGATATGATCTGAAATATTTTGTGCACCTTGAATTCAATGTTGGATCAGGATAATGAGACCTGAAATGACTTGTCATTGAATGATCTGATATTGGTTGGGCTAGATCTGATCGAAGACACATGCTTTATTCTGTAAATGTTATGATCTAGGCATGACTGAAGTCTGGAACAGCTGTGAGGTTCTAAGTTAGTATTTTCAGATCTATATGGTAGTTTGCCTAGGTGAAGGCATGTTTACACGTTGGTTTGGTACTTCAAAGTAGTGTATACATTACGAAATATGATGTTTGAAGTTGCAGTTGGTTCTGGTTGTTGATACAGATTTCTGGGTTATGCTTTGTGTTATGGTGACTGTGTTCTGAATGTTCAGAATGATTGATTTTGACTTTCTTCAGTGGTGATGGGTTTTCAGTGATTGGTTTTATTGCAGTGGTGATTGATTTTGAGCTTCAATGTTTCTGATCGATCCAATATGAAAATTGGATGAAACGTGGCCTTCATATTGTGCTGTTGTGTAACAGGAGTATCCAGTCTGAAAATTAATGAAACCTGGTCCCTGGAGGAAGAGAGAAGGTCGTATCCTTTTGTAGGCCGGTGCCTATGTACTGGTAAACATATCGGCCATTAAAAGAGCCAGGGGGTTGGAGCTCCCTTCTAATAGTAGTTGGAGAATGAGTGAAGGTTGTAGCCTTCTATAGGCTAGTGCCTACGTACTAGTAAACATATCGGGTAGTACGAGAGCAAGGGGGTTGTAGCTCCCTTCCAATAGAAGCTAGAGAATGAGAGAAGGTTGTATCCTTCTGCAAGTGGGTGCCTACGTATTGGTATGAGCCTGCACTAGTACAAGATTGATAAACAAGTTTTTCTTATATTAAAAGAAGACAAAGACGATAGCAATAGGTGGTTTCTCTCCCACATCAGGTTTCCACCTTAAATCTTGGTGTTCATGTGTGTTGCTTATGTGTGATTGCTTATTCTGGTATTACTACACATGGTTACTATTTAAATGGTTAATTAAGTAGTGATGCACTCATTAAAGATCAACATATGATGGATTAACTGAATCATAAGTTCACTGCATATACACTGGTTGCCTTAACAACAGTTGCGTGCACACGCGAGTTCCCTTCACTAAAGAAGCGTATATAAATTTGATTATGAAAAGAAAAGGTTAGTAAGTTGATAACACTGATTCTCTGCGGCGCCCCCCGGCCCCCCTCCCCTTCCCCCACCCTCTCAATATTATTTCCAACAATATTGTGTAGCACTAATTCATACTAACTTGTGTAAATGTGATAGCCTTCCCTGAGATACAGTGAAGCATGAGTGTGATTATATTGTCTGTTTGGTTTATCTATAGTGGTATGTTTATAGTTTGTCTGAATGTTTGATTAATTTCATGATATGAGTATGTGTCTATAATATTTCATGACGGAATGATCTTGCTGTAAGACAATTATATTAATACAATATGCACCGAGACAACTAAAATGCACTTGAGTGTAAGTGGGTGCTAGTTGTATTCTTATGATTAATGACTGTGAGTTAATTATGGCATGACTGTTATACTTGGTAAAGGTTGATTTGAGATTAATAGACATGATTTCTTGATATTTGGAATGAGTGACTAACATGTGTGAACAATTGCAAGGAAACATGGTATCCGCATGATAAGGTAATAGTTGATTTGTTAAAATAACCAAAATTTGGGTGATGTGATAACATATAATAAGACTCAATTGTAGTAAGATAAAAGTTAAAATAAAGGGATTCAGCAAAAATTCCTTTGGCTATGTTTGGAAACCACAATTCCAAATGAATGAGTGATTTGAATACATGAAGTCTTCTTAACCTTGATTTCATTTAAAATTATGTGGATATGTGTGATATTCATGAGCATGCATTTGATAGGTATATTAGTTAGTTCCTAGTTATAGTTGGATCTGTGAAATGTATTGGAGTCCCTTGAGAGATGTCATGGGTGTGTTTAGTTACAAGGAAACGTGGTTGTAAGAATAAGGTAAGATAACTGGTATACTGTCATATTTACTTATACATTGACAATTATGTGTTTATGGTAGAATGATGTAGGGATTGTATGGCATAAGAGATTGCCATGAAATATTGAAGAAGGCTCGGGTTGAGGTCTCCCTTGGAAGCATTAGGAAGCCATGGGAATTGAGTCATGGTGTATGTTGCTATTTTTGTGCTTTCGGTGCTTTGTGATTTTTTGCACTTGATTTGTGGGTTTTTATTTATTTATTTTTATTTATTTGTTTACTTATTTATTTATTTTATTTTTATTTTTTATGTTTGGTGCATGGCCATGCCACTTTTTTTTTGGTTTTGTATTGTTATTGGTTTCATGGTTTTCTTCTTGTTTGTTTCTTGTTCATGTATTTTATGTTTTGAGGGTCTTGGGAATTGTTTGGGGAAGGAGGAAAGCTAATGGAGCTCGGGGAGAGCTGAATGAAACCCAATAGATAATGAAAGATCCAAATGAAGGTTGATGCATGTAAAGGGAAGTTGAAGAGAAGAATATGACAACTAGTTGGATTGGTTGGGTCAATTAGGGTAAATGGATGGTGGTAGGACAATCATGAAGAAGGTAACATGAGATGTAAAGTGAATGGATTTGAGGCCTCGGATGTGTTCATTGTGTTGGGAACTATTGTTCTCAATGTTGTTCATGTTGTGCACGAATAAAGGGAGTTATTTTAAATTTGACCTTATCATATTTGGTAATTATGCTGTGATCATGATTATGTTGATGTCTATGTATGTATGCATGTATGAATGTATGTGGTTGTATGACAGGGTTGTCAGGGATCATGATTGCTTTATGTAATGTTTATATGTACATATGCATGTATGTATGTTACTATCTGAAAGGGTTGTCAGGGATCATTCTTGTGGAAGAATGATTGTTTATGTGGGTGGATGACATGAAGAGATTCCTCGTCTTATAAGGAATTGAGTGGGAAGAGTAGCCCTGACAAATCAGTGAGGTCAGTATTATGTGGATATGAATTAATATTATGTGTTGATACTATGCCGACATTTATGTTATGGACATGTAATGTCGAGGGATACGTCAGCAGAATGAAAGCAGTGTGATCTGTGACATGTTTGGACAAGCATGGGTAGTGGGAAGACACTAGAAACAAGGTTGATTGGTAGAGTCAATGTGGATTTTGGATGTGTAGTACTATTTTTGTTGTATATGTTGTGCATGTGTTACTTATGTTGTTTTGTACATGCAGTGTTGTGTACAAATGGTGTTGTGTACATATTGTATATGTGGTGTTGTGTAAATGAGATGTGGCGTACATGTTGTACATATGGTGTTGTGTGCATGTTGTACATATGGTACTATGTACAAGTGGTATTATGTACATGTTGTACATGTGGTGTTGTGTGCATGCGGTGATATGTACATGTTGTACATGTGGTGTTTTGTGCATATGGTGTTATGTACATGTTGTGCATGTGTTGTTGTGTATTGGTGTTCATATATGAATCATACAATTAACCTAATTCCACATTAATTTTCAACCCGAGGCTCGACTGGTTATATCAAGGCTATTGTGAAAGGTATATGCATGCCACAATTTCCCTACCCAACATTGAACATTTAATCATAGCATAACAATGTGTAACAACAAGTTATAACTATAAGAGAAATAAAAGTAACAACAAGTTAAGATTCATAGAAACACACTAAAATCATTACATAGAAAAGAGATAACACAACAAAAGATAAACCTATGAACACATCTAATCCAACAATGCCTGATCAGGAGAGTGGGCCCAATTCCTTGATCAGAGCTGTGGCAAGATCAAGATCTATAAAATAATCAAAAGATTAGTAATTGTATTAATTAAAATATCGTTACAGAGGTCTTTTATTACAACTCAAAAATATTGTATATCTCCTAGCGGTGGATTTCCTAGCCCCGTAATGACTACTTATACATTTTATAAAAACTGACAGTGGCTAAGATTACGAAAGATGTCTGCTTGCAAATACATAGAGGTTTCTTGAGATATAACAAAATTTAAAGATAGCACTTGCGCTGGTCAATATGTTGAACCACTGTTGCAGTTGATATCCAAAGATAGCACTGCCAACTCAATAGTGATCATATGCTGAATCATGCCTTTGATCATCATTATTTCAACTCTGCATGAAAACCTAAGTTAGCAAGTCACTTTAGGCAATAACCCCCTATGACTATGCTTGATTGATTAACAATTCACAAAGACGTGACAATAGGTGTACCTTCACTGTTTAGAATGAAAATCGACCAACAAGGGCATGAAATGAGTACAAGAAAGGGATAAAAAGGTGGGTAAAAAGTGGGCAAAATTAACAACCAACATCTCCCCCAACTAGCCTTTCTACATGTCCTCATGCAGCTCGTCTCCTACGCAGATATGTGTTAGAGCCATTGTGGTCGGCATGGAGTTGTGCAAGGTCATACTTCGCAGCCATTTCTATTCTAGGAACCTTGTATCCATCTATATGAACGATTTCCTTCCACCAATCATTGTGTACCACGTAAGCTCGTGCGTATTGCTCAGCTGGCAACCAAAGAATAGGATAACAAAATCTTAGATCCATCCATTGGGTCCTACTGGTCTAAATACATGTGATATATCATGGTATTCTTTCCAAAGCTGAAAAAAATTAGGGGCCCCAAAATGTTCATGTATCCTTATTGTAGTTGACAATAACACCCATCGTTTTTGACGGCTCGTTGGGGCCTCCTCTTGACAAGTAAAAATTTTATTTGTACACATGTCATCACACCACTTCTGCGTTGCCAGCATCTGACCCTTCTGTCCTTCTATTCCTAAGAAGGTACGATGTTTGTTAAAAATATTCATGGCCTGACAATGCTCTACCCGAACTACAAGTGGCTTGTTCGCTTGGTTCTCTTCGAATGTGTCAAAGGCTTTCTTCCACTTAACCTGGTTAATCATGAAGGAGGTGAAGGCTCTCAACTGAATATCCCCCACATATGGCACTGGATTGAACGATTGATCGGTCCCCAAAAAATAATCATGCATGTAGAGTTTTCACATCAAGTGTTGGTTCAGGATATTATGACTCCACAGAATCCGCAGAAACTATATCAGATGTTTGATTTTGTGGTTTATCTCTTGATGGATGCTCTCCAAATAGAAGAATAGGCATTGTTCATGGAGGAACAAAGAATAAATATGAGCAGGAGGTCGGAACACCATTACCTACTGTGCTAGATAAAACATTTCATCATTGTCTGCTTTCAGTAGTTGCACCTATTCTTCTAGTTCCTCAATCCTTTTCTTATGCTTTCGGTGTTTCTACTTGGCTTTGTCCATATGGGTCATGTAATCAATCATTACTCTTGCAACTTGGTCTTGAATTCCTCTCACTCCTTCTCGGTGGGCTTCTAAAGAGATAGACCCTTGTTGAAGATGATATGCAGTAGCTTGGAATTAGCTTGCCATTTCTAAATTTCAGCGGTGAACAAGAATTCCCACAACTTAAACAGGTGAAAAAATAGTTTGGTCTATACTGCTACTAAAGTGGTTTTGGCTCTAGGATTTGCAACATCCCGACTGACATTCTTCTTATGCTTCCTCACCCGTCTCTGTAAGCATAACACCTGCTTCCTTAAATTAATAATCTCCAATTTTAATTGCATATTTTATTTAAATTGTGACGAGTACCTTTCTTGGATGGGGGACCTTATTTTTGCACACTGTTCAATAAATTATTTCTTGATAACGACCTCCTCCATGAGTCTCACGACTGGTGTTGGATTTGGTGGATTGATGTCAAGAAAATTATCCATTGGTTCCTGTTTCACCCTTATTTCTTCTCTTTTCTCCTCAACTCGGGGGGCGGCCCCAACATCTGCTTCCACAGGCCTTGAAAGCTCCACACCTCTGCTGAATGACTCCGGAGCCACTGCAGGCCCTTGCAGAGTAGCATTTTAAACACATTTTTCATGTGGCTGCTCTAGCTATTCCGTCCAGTTTCCCAATTATCTTACTTCATTTGCTAAAAAATTGGTATTGGACCTTGCGAGTCAGTACCAATAACAACGTTCTCTTCCAACAGATCTGTGCGAACAACACCAGCCACAATTTCTTTAACTATTTGTTTAAAACTTGGTTCTGGCCCTTGCGGGTCGATACCAACATCATCATTTTCTTCCAGTGGCTTTGTGCGAAAAGCATCAACCACAATTTCTTTAACTTTCCTCTCATTCAATGCTAGTTCTTATGTAACAGTGTGGAACACCAGTCCTTCTATTTGTCCAATTTTTCCACTAGTCAACACTGGTCTTGTGTGACAGTGTCAATGATGGTGCCCTTCCCTATCCCTACAAATGTTTGTATCGAGGGAGAGCTCTTTTCTTTCACTGAGAGTCTACGGGTGTGAAATTTCCTTGTACCTCTTGGCAAGGAGGAAGAAAGAGGAGAATGAGGGATATCCTCTCCGATTTTCGTCCTTTCTGCACCTGTTGTTTTAATTCCTTCTCCTTCCCCTCGTTTTTCTGCACTTTCATTCTCCTTTTCCTGTGCCACTTGCTTTTCTGTTTTAGCCGATTTCTCGGTAGTCGATGTTGGTTCTTGTGTAACATCATCGACTATGGATTCCACTACTTCCACTGGTTTCTCGATCACTTTGGCAGGCAATGTTAGTTCTTGTGTAACACCATCACCTACAATTTCTTCTATTGCTAGTAATTCTTCCATCAGTTTAGTGGTCGACGCTGATTCTTGTGTAACAACATTGCCTGCACCCCCTTATACCTCCATTTCTTCTTCTTGTAGGTCAATAGTCGATGTTGGCTCTCATGTAACAACATCCTCTGCGTCCCCTTCCTCTATTGGTTATTTTACTACAGCATGCTCTGTCGCCAATTCTTCTAATTGTTTGGCAGCCGATGTTGGTTCTTGTGTAACAATGTCGTCTGTGACTTCTTCCTCTGCCACTAATCCCTCTTCCTCTCTTACCGGCATCATGGTTGCAAGTTCCTCTTCTGCTAATTCAGTGAATTATGGGCAAGCCACAAAAGTTTGTGACAGGGCATGCACCAGTAGTAGCCTGACAAGCCCGTGGTTTGTGAGGACCGCCAACGGTTGCCACGATCGACAAGCAGACCATGCCATTAACTGAAGGTTATTCCATAAGAAATGTGGCATATCTAGAGAATGCACACAATGAAACCGAGGGCATGCAAGAAGTTTAAGATGGCATTTTAAAAGGGTAGTGAGCCGACCTTCCCAAGTGATGTATTGTACCACAAAATATGTTACCCCAGCCCATGGATGTGGCAAGGATTTACGATCATATCCCTTCCCTTTTGAACCACGGTTTCTCCTGCTTGCAAGAATAATTCTAGAAATTCTGGTAGAGGTGATTTATAGGTGAGCCATTTCTTCCCACCTTGGAGAAATTCGCTAATAGTCAAGATAACTTCCTCTGTGACAGGAATGTCCAACCCACGAACTCTGGAATAATTCCTATCCAAGTTGAATACGAATTCGACTGTAATAGATTCATAGAATCCTTGTAACCTCTCAAAATAGGTATGCCACCCTACATTCTCAAAAACTTGCCATACATTCGGATGGTGTCAAAACTTCGTTGTGTCTTCAGGTTCATTCCTAGCAACTTGCCTACCCATTCTGCAAGTTGCTCTATAGCACCACTCGGAGTAGCAACAAAACCGTTGAGGAGAGCATTAGCTGGTAAAGTTGCGATGATAGGGATTGCGATTGCAAGGGATGTGGTGAAAGGGAAATCAGGCGACTATTATGGGAAACATCAATGGTGGATTATGTTAAATAATGGCAATTATTACAATGCATTGGAAAGCACCGTAATTCAATACAGTCGTACATAGTTCAAGTTCCAATGCATATGGATAAATGCGGAAGGTATGGTGGTGATCAAAATGATAATGTGGAATGTACGAGCTGGTGGGAGATTCAACAACAATAATGATAGATCATCATTTCTGTTAAATACGACATGTTTAACATTAATATAGTAACACCCACCCCCCCCACCCCCCCCCCCCCCCCCCCCCCAACTAAGGGATGATCATCCACAGTCATGTCTAGTCATGTCATAGGTGAAATGTCAATCAAATCCACGAAGTTACTTGGGGACATACATAGCGACTTACCTTGATGGAGTAACAACACGGAAGGAGTAACAACATCGGAGGAGTAACAACATCAAAGGAGTAACAACACCAGTGTAACACGAAATTATGACAAATTGAGTAACAACACCGAAGGAGTAACAACACCAGTGTAACACGAAATTGTGACAAATGGAGTAACAACACTAAAGGAGTAACAACACCAGTGTACTTAGGTGAAATCACGATGAATGGAGCAACAACACCGGAGGAGTAACAACACCAGTGTATTTAGACAAAATCGTGATGAATGGAGTAACAACACCAGTGTACTTAGATGATTGTGATGAGCTGAGTAACATCACATGAGGAGTAACAACACCAGTGAAGTACCTAGGCGAAATCCACATTCATAGAGTAGCAACACGAGAGGAGTAACAACACCAGTGAAGTACTTAGACAAAATCAACATCCATAGAGTAACAACACCAGAGGAGTAATAACACCAGTTGAGTAGCAACACCAACAAAGTACTTGCAAAAAAATAATGATAGAGTAGTGACAACATTTATTGTATTATATATATGTATTTTTTTTATTATTTTTTTTAAGCAAGAGGTGCAGGGAAGAATTCTCTGCACTAACAATTTCAAAACTAGAATTATAAGAGATATTTTTTAAAAAAGATTCCATTTATGATTAGGGGAGTATGTGCCTCATCGATTGTTATGAGTCTAACAGTCCCGTTATCAAACACCGTGTCAACTTCATATGGTCCCATTCATCTAGAGTAGAGATTTCCTTTAAAATATTTGAACCAAGAATCATAGAGCAACGTCCATTCTCCTCTTTGAAACACCTTTTTCTTGATAATTTTTTCATGCATTTAGTTCACTGCTATTGAATTGCAGCATTATTCTAGAAAACTACCAAAAGAATTTCATCCAACTCATTTAACTGTTCCAGTTGGTGTTTTTGGGCTTCTGAAAGATCCAAACCTACTTCAAGGGTTGTTCGGGGCATCTTAATTTCGAATTCCACTAGAAACAAACGGGATTTCCCATAGACAAGCTCATATGGTGAAAATCTTGTTGTGTTCCGCCATGTTTTTCTATATGCCCAAAGTGCCTCAAGAAGATTTTCGGCCTAGTTTTGGTGATGGTTTGCTACATTGTTCATAAGGATATTCTTGATCACTTTATTTGTACTCTCGACTTGACCATTCGCCTGAGGATGATATGGAGAGGTCACCCTGTGCTTGATTCCATAATTCTTCATAAGTCCTGCTATCAGATGTGATGTGAGTTGCACCTCCCCATCCGAGACTAACTCTCTTGGAGCTCTGTACTGAGACAAATTTTGTTTGAACAAGAATGTTGGGTTGTGTTATATTCTTTCCATGACTAGCTGCCCTAATGAACCGGGGTGTTAGAGGGGAGGCAGAGGCCCCCTTTCGTTGCGCCGATTACGTAGCGGGGGGTTCATAGGGGGTTTGAGGGGGGCGCGTAGCCCCCCTCTATGGGGTTTGGGCAGCACCCCAGGGAAATTGTTTTTGGACCCTATATTAGGTGGGGTGAACTTACCTATGGTTTTGTGCATGGTTTTCGCACATGATTTTGGCCGCGATGGTTTATGGTCCATGGTATTGGATGCTTCGGCATGTATGTATATGTATGTAACATTGAAAGGAACATAATGAAAAATCAATCTAGTAGTCCTAGCTTTGGGATCAGGGAAAATTTTAAGAACCCCCCCTAAATTTATAAATATAATAAATGGGCGAATCTCCATGGTATATAGGAAAAATGAAAGGCGATTTTATCAATAATATAATATGTATATATAATTTTTTGGCGAATCTCTCACCAAGCATGGCGAATATTTTGCTCGATTATAAAATCTTGTAAGATCTTGGCGAGTCTTTCACTAAATAATAAAACTTTGTAAAGTCTTAGTGAATCTTAGAATAGGCTACATGCTGGTTTAATTCCCCCATTTAAATAGGCTACATTCCAGGTGAATACCATGGGTCAATACCATGTGCCATTTTGGTGAATACAATGGGTCAATACCATGTGCCATTTTGGTGAATACAATGGGTCAAATACCATGTGCCATTTTTATTTTTATTAATTCTAATATTAGGGTTAATAATGGTTTTTTGCATGGTATTAATAACAATCTAGTCCATGGTATTTGTCCCATAGTATTTTGGCCATTGGTTTCACCTAAATATAACCCATTTTTTGAGTGTTCATAAATATAAGGTGACTTATGGAGTAAATATAAAAAAATGTTTTATTTGTTTACCATACCTCTCGTTTATTTATATTTTTATTAATTTACCATACCTCTTTTACAAATATGGTATTTGGCCCATAGGATTCACTTAAATAAAACCTCTTTCTTGGGCCTTCATAAATAGAACGAGGGTTATGGACTAAATATAAAAAGAGCTTTTATTTATTTACTATACGTCTAGTTTATTTATATTTTTATTTATTTACCATAACTTTTGAGTAAGTATAAAAAGATGTTTTATTTATTTACCATACCTCCACTTTACTTATATTTTTATTTGTTTACACCCTTACATGTATATAAGGTGACTTATGGAGTAAATATAAAAAATGTTTTATTTATTTACAATACCTCTCATTTATTTATATTTTTATTAATTTACCATACCTCTTTTATAAATATGGTATTTGGCCCATAGGATTCACTTAAATAAAACCTATTCTTGAAAATGGGCGAATGGATTCACTTAAATAAAACCTATTCTTGAAAATGGGCGAAAGGAAGGTTGTAAGTCCTAATTTCAAGGGCTAAATTTACCTTTTTTACCCTCTCCCTTAAAATAAGGTGGGCTATTTGAGGTGATTTGTAAAAATGTACTATGATACAAAATATTCGCCCACTAAAAATTTAAAACCCCTTAATTTCGCCAAAGGGCGAACATTCGCCCCTAAAATTATCCTTGTTTGGGATCATGGGGAAAATCTCTGTGTATGTGTGTTTTATTTGGTATTCTCTCGCATTGTTTATTTTCTGTGTTTTAGAATTCGTATGTAGGTAATTTTTGTACGGGGTTAAAAACTACATTTGAAATCAGAGTTGTTTTGGCTTCAAGGGGACGCCTTTGTTGCTTAGCGGTTTCGCTTGGGCCTGTGGTAGACCCTATTCAGTGGGAAATCTATGGGATCGATTCTGGTGGTGAAAAAATATGGCGAGCAGTGCAAAGATAGAGATCAAGAAATTTAATGGTTAGAGTTTCGAGTTGTGGAAACTCAAGATGGAGGATCTGTTGGTAGATAAAGATCAGTAGATCATAGTAGATCCGGGTACTAAACCAACGGTAGCGTCAGATGAAGAATGGAAGAAGTTGGATCGGAAGGCAAAGAGCACAATACGATTGTGTGTCTCAGACTCAGTATTGTTGAATGTATCAAGGGAATCTACGACTAAGGCTTTGTGGGTCAAGTTAGGGACTTTGTACCAATCTAAGTCTCCGGTGAATAAATTGTTCCTATGGAAAAAGCTGTATTACCTGAGGATGAAAGATGGCGACTCGGTAACAGAGCCTTTTAACGCATTTAATACTGTGGTAAGTTAGTTATTATCTGTTTATAATAAAATTTCATATGAAGATAAGTGCATCGATTTGTTGTGTTCTCTACGAGATTCATGGGATAGTCTGGTTATTGCAATAGGTAGCAATGCAACTGCCTTGCAGTTTGATGAGATAGTCTCATCCTTGCTGATGAAGGAGATGAGTGAATAGTATCTAATAATTTTCCCATAACGTTAATAATGAGTGGATGCTCTGGTTTTCTTCTAGGTTTCTTAGAGAAATATACTTTGATTGTTTTGGCATAAATCGGTACGTCCTTCTTTTCCTGAAGTAATGGGATTTTGACAAATAAGTTTTATAATTCCCCTAAAAAGTAAAATTTAGGATGAGGACTTTATTTTCTCAAGGATAGTCTCTCAGGATAAGGTGGACCAGTATGACGTCCTCTAGTAACAATTGTTTGAGAAGGGGGTTGTTGTTCCATAGGAATTTGTGTTGACTCATCCCCATTTGTTTCAGAAAAATTACTAGGTTCTCGTTCTTAGACTTCATCATCAATATGTTGAACAATTATTGGTGAAGTTTGATTATTTACCACCTAACCAAACCGAAGATTTAATTCATTACATTCCACGGTGGCAATACTGTATGCAGGAAGGTTGAGTGTCTCAACCTATTGAGCCCCCCTATTGTTTGGATTTGGGTTGGATTGAACAAGCAGTTGTGGATGAAGAGGAGGATTACTGGTGGAGGCATTAGAGGGAAGTTGTAACTGTTGTTGTGGCATAGGCTGGGAGAACTGTCCTGAAGGAGGAGGAGGTCCACACCAATTCTGGGACCATGAAGGAGTTGGACTAGAGTATCGGAACCATGGTTTTCAGGGCATTGGATATTGACAGGTCTACGTCCATGAAGGTGAAAAAGGTACAGACTGAGGCCTAAAATTAAAATTATTAAAATACTGAGAAGGGTCTTGATGCATACCTTGATTCATGTTTTGTGGTCATCGTTTCCATGGTTTCCAAGGTTTCCTTGATCCAATGAAGTACAACTGATATACTTCTTCATTTGCTCCGTGTAAAATTGCCTTTAGCCTAGGAAGAGATGGACAGGTGATAGTGGAATTACTCTCTTCACATATCACAGAGGTCTTGATAGTATTTAGTGGACATTACTTCAGCGGGTGCTTCTTCATGCATTGATGACAGAAAATGGACATGGCCTTCTCTACTTCCATCTTCTTCTGTATCGCCTATAAAACATCCAGTTGTGAGGATAATGTGCTCAAGATATCAGTCCTCATGTTGTCTAGCAAGTTTCCAGTTTCTACTTTTGTAACTCCACCACTGGATGTCTTGAGAATTTGTATCTCTTGCCTCTGTCTCGTAGCTCTACGTGAACACTTAATGCACAATTCACTGATGGTGTCGAAATCTCCCTTTGATATATCTCCCCTTCCTACTACGTTCAAAAGTTCCAAAGATTCCTCCCTTAGTGCTGGAAGAAAAATTATCTTCAAGATGTCCTTATCCAGATCACTATAGAATGACCTCTGCAAACTGTATTGGAACGCTCCACAAAGCCCTCTGTTGTCATACTCTTTCTGCACAATGTTAAATATTTCTTCCTTAACATATCAGGATTTGTAGTAGTCTTGATACTTTTCGAGGAAAATCGTCTTCATATCATCCGATGTAGTAATAGATTTCCCCCCTAAACCCATGAACCATCTCAAATATTTTCCCTTCAAAGTGGAGGGGAATATCTTCAATTTTTGAGCATTAGAAAAATAGTCATACCCCTGATAAACAATATCGAATTCAAATAGGAATGTGTCTGGATCCTCAGAATAAATACCATGAAATTTAGGTAGCATTGTCAAAGGAATACGCTTCATTGGTGCATCACCCCTGATATCTCCAATTGGGAACTTTATCGAAGAAGTTACAGGAGTCACGAATACCTTCCAATATTCACTTGGAATCTCAACAGATTCTGGTTTTTCTATAATGTGCGGTTGAGTTTGTTTAACAACAATCCCTCGATCAAAGGGCGTAGTGAATGACCTTAGGTCTTCATATTCTTCTGAACTCACAATGTTTAGTTCTCTCGATCATCTACTTGCTACTTATTCTTCCCTGAATTGTGCTTCTATTATTAGGGAGTTTCTAGTTGTGAAACTGACTGACCTCCAAATCTCGTATGAGATCTCACCTTAAGAATAACTCCTGATGATTCTACTAATTCAACTTTTGAAATGATTTCTTGGATATAGGTATTTATTCCTAGATATTTCCTTCCTCGTTTGGGGGACCTTCCTCTGCCCCTTTTATTTGTATCTCTGTTCATGCAAATTGAAAGCAGAGGAATTGGAGCAAGGCGAAAATATCCCTCCCTAGGATGAGAGAATGGCCCCTAAAAAGAAAGTAACAGGAGGAAAACAAACCAGCCACAAATTTCTAAGTTCAGGACCTGAAGCAAGGTAAAAAAAAAATTCCCTTCCCAGGATGAGAGAGTGGTTCCTATGAAAGAAACAAATAGTCTAATGCTGAGGACCTGGAGCAGGGTGAAAACCTTCCCTCCCCAGGATGAGCGAATGGTCTTATGGTCAATACTAGTTGTACTTTCGTGCCTTCGATAGCCTCCCCAAGAAGGGCACCATAATGTTGGTGTTCAGATATGAATCATACAATTCACCCAATTCCAAATTAATTTTCAACCCGGGCTCAACTAGTTATTTTAAGGCTATCATGCAAGGTATATGGAGGCCATAGTTTCCCTACCCAGCATTGAACATTTAATCATAGCATAACAATGTGTAACAAGTTATAATTATAACAAAAATAATATTAACAACAAGTTAAGATTCACAACAACACACTGAAATCATTACACAACAAAGAGATAACACAATAGAAAATAAACCTACGCACACATCTAATCCAACAATGCTTGGTCAGGAGAGTGGGCCCAACTCCCTGATCAGGGTTGTGGCAAGATCAATATCTATAAAATAATCAAAAGATCAACAATTGTATTAATCAAAATATCATTACAGAGGTCTGCTGTTACAGCTCAAAAATATCGTATATCTCCTAGTGGTGGCTTTCCCAGCCCCGTAATCACTACTTATACATTTCATTAACAACTGACAGTGCCTAAGATTACGACAACTGTCTACTTGCAAATACATAACGATTTCTTGAGATATAAAAAAATTCAAAGATAGCACTTGTGTTGGTCGATAGGTTGAACCATCGTTGCAGTTGATATCCAAAGATAGCATTGCCAGCTCAATAGTCATCATATGTTGAATCATGCCTTTGATCATCATTCCTCCAAATCTGCATGAAAACTTAAGTTAGCAAGTCGCTTTAGGCAATAATCCCCTACAAATATGCTTCATTGATTAAAAATTCACAAAGACATGAAAATAGGTGTACCTTTGCTGTTTAGAATGCAAATCGACCAACAAGGGCATGAAATGAGTACAAGAAATGGATAAAATGGTGGCTAAAAAGTGGTCAACATTAACAACCAAAACTTTGTACATGTGGTGTTGTGTAGACATTGTGTAGGTGGTGTCATGTACATGATGTTGTGTACATGTTGTGGAGGTGGTGCAATGTACATGTGGTGTTGTATACACATTCTGCAAGTGGTGGCGTGTATATGTGGTGTTGTGTAAACATTGTGTAGGTGGTGTTGTGTACAGGTGGTACTATGTACATGTTGTACATGTGGTATTGTGTGCATGTAGTGTATGATGTGTTGTGTACATGTATTTTTTACATGTCATACATGTTGTATTGTGTACATGTAGTATTGTGTGCATGTCGTACATGATGCATTTGATACATGTTTTGTTATGTACACATGGTATTGTGTGCATGTCGTACATGCTCTTTTGTGTACATGTGGTGTTGTATCCATGTCGTACATGTTGTGTTGTGTACATGTGGTATTGTGTATGTACATTGTGTAGACGTGGAATCATGGCATGTGTATTTGTTGTGTTTACTCTGTGTACGTATATGTGTTGTGTTATACGCCAGGTGTAGGTGCATGTATTATGTTGTGGTGTACACAAGGTGTAGGTGTATGTGTTGTGTTGTACACTAGGTATAGATGTATGTATTGTGTTGTGGTTTACACAAGGTGTAGGTGTATGTGTTGTGTTTTACACTGGGTGTAGGTGTATGTGTTGTGTTGTACACCGAGTGTAAGTGTATGTATTGTGTTGTACACCAGGTGTAGGTGCACATGTTGTTTTGTGTGTCAGGTGTAGGTGCATGTATTAGATGGTGTTGTATGTCGTGTGTGGTTGTATGCGTGTGGTGTACACTATGTGTATGTGTATGTGAGTGAAGAAAAGAAAAGGCACTTAGTGTTTGCTAGGTGTGGCAACTGATCCGATATGTGTACGGAAAGGAGAATGACAGAAGCAAAGAATTGATTGAAGCATAAGTATATGCATTTTATTAAAATTTTAGCTATGCATGTGATCTATGATTTTGATTTATGATGGTTGTGTTTTGAGCTAACCAGATGTGATATCTTTATACATGATGATTTGATCGAAGAGTTAGATTGAATTGTTGTGTTAGGAAGAAAACATAATTGAAAGTGTACCTTGTTGACAAGCCACCAATGAGGTATTATTTGAATTTATTTCAGTTTAATTTGACTCTAATTCAAATTATGTGATTGGTACAAGCAAGCATGGAAATGCCTGGTTTGGGTAGTTCAAACTGATAGCAAGAATTAACAACAATAACAAAAGGAAACGGAACAAGCAACATTATGTTGGTAATAAGAATTTAGGATCAGGGCCATTATGGGACATTGGTACCTAATAGTTTCCATTGATTTCCTTGAGCATGCTATGACTAGTATGATTTTTTTGAGGTAGGGATATGTCTTAGCTTTTGGACCTTCCGATGCGAGGAAACCTTGCCAATGGATGGATCGCCCAGGAAAGGGGATGCGAGGGAAGATGGAAGGTGAGTGACTGTAGAGAAGTGGGTTAAAATATTTCTTGAGGTACTATGTAGCAGAGAAGGGAAGGTTGGAAGATGGATTTGTTTTGGTCATTAGCATTGCCGGATAGAATTAGATGCACATTGGGAGTGTACCCTAGAACAATGAGCCAGTAATTGCTTACTCAGAGAAAAAGTATCGGAAGGATCGCAACATTGGATATTGGATGTAGAATTTGACTTTGGTAGTGGATTCTAGAATTCTTGGGAAAACTCTTGGTATTATTGTTATGAAACTAGCTCACAAAAAGATAGAAAAGATAGATCAATGACTTCAAAATTAGCCTCTTTGACAGGGAAACCTCCTTTACATTACACAAATGAACAATTCTTGGATGATACAAATGACAGGACCTCCTTTCTATATATAGGAGTCTAAGGGGTCCCAATACAATCAGAGCCTACATAACAATAATATTGTAGGGGCACAACAATAACAATAGTGGGCTTCTATGGGGCACAATAATAACAACATAGGAACTATATGGGCACAATAATACAATAAGGGGGTTACACTAATAACAATAAGGGGTTACACTAGTAGTATAGGGACCTAACATGCCCCTTTCCTTTAAAAAGTGTTATCCTCAACACTTGAGTAGTTCTGGATGTTTCTGTATAAAATTCTCATCCTCCCATGTGGAATCTTCAGTTGGTAAGTTCTTCCACTTGATGAGATACTCTGAAATTGATCGATTTTGTAGCTGTCAATTTCTTATTTATGTGACTGTTCTAGGTTCCAATATGATTTTTCCTTCCTCATCAAGTTCTAACAATATTGATTGAACTGGGATTTTCTCACCTATAACCTTCTTTAAGCATGAAACATGGAAAACTTAGTGAACTTGGGAAGATGCAAGAAGCTCCATTTTGTATGCCATAGTACCAATATTTTGTAACACCTTGTACGGACCATAATACTTTGGTGATAATTTATTATCGTTCTTAGGTTACTTAAGGGACATTTCTTTGTATGGTTGTAGCCATAAAAATACCCAGTCGCCTACATCAAAACTTCTTTCATTGCTATGTTGTTCTGCTTGTTGTTTCATTTGATTCTGCGCCAAAGTAAGTTTAGCCTTTAAGATTTCGAGAACTTGTAGTTGATTCTTGAGGTGATCTTCCACCGCTTGAACCTTAGAATGATTGTCCAATACTTTTTGGAGATTAGGGGAAATAGATGACTTCACTGTTTGAAGCTCTTATTATCACTCAGAATTTTCTCTAGAAGTTATCAGAAGAAAGAAAATGACTGAGGTAATCACAAACCAACTTTTAAGCATAGGCTCTAGCCAACCTATGACTTAGAGAGGGCTCTCTCTATATGATTTAGCTTTGTTTTCTAGGATTTCAGGCTAGTTATGAATGTTCAAGGGGTTTTTGATTTGTATTGAGGATTAGATGGTGGAATCCATAAAACAAATGGATAGAATGATGTCTTTAGACCATTGGGCTATGGAGTCAATAGAAGGGTAGTAGAGCTAGAATTAACTCACTAAAGGGAGTGTTCAAAGGGCAAGCTAGTAGAGTAAAGTGCAAGTCTTTGGGCGAGAGGGGTGAGAAGGTCTTAACTAGGGTGAGAGAGAAATTAAGAATTCGCAGACCGAGATTAAAATGAGGAAAAGAGGATAATTGGAAACAAAGGGCAATTAAGAATCCTTTGCTATAGATTACAGAGAGAAAACCTAAACTAACGAGCAATTAAGAATTCCTTAACTTAGATAATCAGTTGAAAACATTTAAATGCATAACAGTTAAAACAGAGTGAAATTAAGCAAATTCTGGGATATCATTCCATGTTATAGCATTCAGATTCAGATATACATTAAACATTGTGGAAAAACATTTAAGAAAAATGAAAACAACGTGAGAAAATACTTGTATGCACTTCTCTCTACACATGATTCCTTGAAATATCTCTGCTTTATTCATCAATCCAGCTTGTTGGCCGAGTCAGTGATACAAAAGCTTTACAGTCTTTTGATCAAGAAGTCTATAGAAATTTCTAAGAATCCCTCCTACTTACTTCGAATTGTGAAGTATTTATACAAAATTTTATTACAAAATATCTCAAACTATCTTGAGATTTAATCGAGGAAATACAAATATCTTCTTGCAAGAAGATAGAGACAACTATTGAACTGCCTTCATGTTGTCCCATTTATTTTGGTGTTGCCAGCCTTTATGGTTTGGTTTGTAGCTCTTTATGCTCTTTGATGTTTGAACTTTCACACTAGAGGCTCTAGTTACTTTTGGCTTTTATTTGATACTCTTTAACCATTCTAACTTTCCTTCACCTTTTACCCTGCTGACTGTACTTTAACCTTTTTACTACATTTTACTATAGTAAATCATTCAATTTTTTCCATAATTCAGCATCAGGTAACTTGATTTTCAACATCATCCTATATATCTCATCTAACTCGGTATACTTAGAAAAAGTAGGCCTAGTGATGAATAGGTGTTTCACCTCATGTTGGAGGAAAATCAGGTTTTCAAATGTCTAGTAAAGAACTTTGCCTATTGGCAATGCTTTTATCGATGATGTACTGGCTTGTTCTTTAGCTAGCTCTCTAATTTTGTTGTTATAATCTTGTTGTGTCATGAGCTTGTCATTTATGACCAAGGGATTGGGTAACCCTTTCTCTCTCAAGATTTGAAAGTTGGTCATAAATCTATCAACTGCCACTTGCATATTTTGACATTTGTCATCCAAGTTTATCATTAAGTTTCTCTTGGAAAGGACCTTTCTTACCTCCAAAATTGTTTCTGTCCTATCCTCTATATCCAATTCTTGAAGTTCATACTTGTTTTTACTATTGAGGAAGTGGATAAGTCTGGTTGCATCTTCAGGCATGTCTCCTAGTTCTTCCTTGGCTTTTTGGATAGCTTCTATTGCTACCTTTATCAGGTCTATCTGTTCAAAAATAACTTGAATTGATGGCCAACTATCATTGACAGAGTCAATGATATTGGCCCATAATAGTTCCTTGACTTGCCCAAGGGGTTCGTTTAGTGTTAGATATTTCTACATGGCCTTTAATCTTTCATTCATTCTGGCAGCTTTCTGTACTTCTTCCTTGTGCATGATCTTGGAAAACTTGCAATCTGTTTCCAAGCTTGTCACCTGTTCTTTCTGTTTGTTCATTTCTGTAGCCTAAATATACATTTCTTCCATGGCTTTGATCAACTCTGCTCCTTTTTCTCCTGATGCACTTGTTGTTTATGTAGACTCTGCTGAAACTGGCTATGATGTAGGCATGGGAGCTGTCAGGCCAGGAGTAACTCCATTTGGCAGAAAACTGATTATTATTATTCCATCAGGTATGTTATTGTTATATACAAAAGGGTGTGATTGTTCATTTCATCTCCTGATGACTGTTCACATTCCTAATTTAATTATTTACATGAATTCACCCAATCGTGAGGATTAGGTGTCAACATTCCCCCCCTTAATCTGAAGGGATGTTGGTGAGTCCAAGCATCATTCTGAATCTTTCAAGCTTTTCTCTTCCAAGCGCTTTGGTGAAGATGTCTGCAATTTGCTCATTTGTGGAACAATGATGGAGATGGATTATTTTGGCCTCAATATCATGTCGGATCAGATGATATTTAGTATTGATGTTCTTTGTTCGATCATGGAACTTTGGGTTCTTGGCCAACTTTATTGCAGAGGTGTTGTCAATCATGAGTGGAGTTGATTGTACTTGTTTTACCTGTAAATCTTCAAGAATTTTCCTGAGCCACACAATTTCTTTTGTCGCTTCAGTTGCTGCCACGTATTTTGCTTCTGTTGTGGAATCTGCTGGAACGAGTGTTTGCGTGATCTCCAGGAGACAACTCCTGATCCAAGACTCATAGCATATCCTGAAGTAGATAGCCAAGTTTCTTTGTCTCCATCGAAGTCTGAATCAGAGTATCCGATTAAACTGAAGTCATCCACCTGTGTGTACCTGATTCCAAAGTCTTGTGTTCCCTTCAAGTACTTTAGAACTCTTTTTGCAGCAGACCAATGTCCCTCACAAGGCTTTTGCATAAACCTAGAGAGGATTCCAACAGAAAATGAAATGTCTGGTCTGGTGGTAGTTAGGTAGTTGAGACTTCCTACAAGCTATCTATACTTTGTTGCATCCTCAAATTCCTTTCCTTCAATAGATGTGAGCTTCAAGTTTTGTTCCATTTGAGTAGTAAGAGGATTGCACTCTATCATGCCAAACCTGTTCAACAAATCTCCAATGTATTTTTGAGAAAGAAATATGGACTTTGGATGTTGGGTTACTTCAATGCCAAGATAGTAATGAACATAGCCCAAATCAGTCATTTGAAAACTTTTTCCCAATTCCTTCTTTATGGATGCAATGTAGCTTTCATTGTTCCCTGTCATTAAAATATCATCTACATATACCACAAGATATACAACTGTTTTTCCAACTTTCTTGACAAATAAAGTTGCATCATCAAGATCAAAATGATTGAGATTGAGTTTCAGAAGATGCTCAGTTAGTTTTTCATACCAGGCTCACGGTGCTTGTTTGAGGCCATACAAGGACTTCACAAGTTTCCATACTTTATGTTCATGTCCTTTCACAACAAATCCTTTAGGTTGGGACACAAAAACATTCTCTTTTAGATCTCCATTCAAGAAGGCAGTTTTTACATCCATTTAATGGACTTTCCAACCGTTCTGAGCTACTAGTGCAAAGAGTGTCCGGATGGTGGCCCATTTTGCTGTGGGGGCAAAAGTTTCCTCATAATTGACCCCTTCCTTCTGTGCAAAACCTTTTGCCACAAGCCTAGATTTGTGCTTGTCAGGTGAGCCATCAAATTTGTACTTTTTCTTGTAGACCCACTTGCAGCCAATTGGTTTGGTTCCAAATGGAGGATCAACCAGCCTCCAAGTGCCATTCTTTATGAGGGCATCATACTCCTTTTGCATCGCTTCTTTCCCTTCATCATGAGAAGCAAATTCTTTAAAGGAAGTTGGTTCAAAATCTGTAGACAAGTTCAATTCACAATCATAAGAAACATCCATATCAACAGGTGAATTAGAGTCATCTACATCACCTCCATTTTGTCGGTTTGAATTTCTGGTTCCTGTTTTTCCAATTTCATTAGGATGAACACTTTCAAGTGTCTTCGTCAGCCACTCTGGAGGACCTTTCTGAGATGGTCCAGGCTGCTTTGTTGATTGAGTTGGGACTGAATCAAGATTGAGTCTCCCAATTCTATCAATTACATCACTTAAAGCATCATCCGTTGTTGGAGTTTCATGCGGGGGATGTTGTTCTTCAGAAGAAGATTACACATGTTGATCTAGTATAGGAATCCCCCCTTCAAGATGTGGAATATGATTATCAAATTCTTGAAATGATTTTACTTTTGTGAATCTATACAAGCAATCAAATTGCCGCTCAAGAAAATTGTCAGTTTTGCATGATTCAAGAAAAATTACATCTCTAGATACAACAAACTTTTTATTTACTTCATCATAGAGTCGGTATGCTTTGGAGGTGTTTGAATACCCCAGGAAGATACACTTACGACTTCTAGCACCAAGTTTGTTTCTATGTACCTTAGGTATCAAAGCATAACAGGTGGAACCAAAGACCCTGAGATGTTTTACCGAAGGAACATGTCCATACCACAATTCATAAGGAGTCTTGTTTCTTATAGCATTAGATGGACATATATTCTTTATATATGCATCACATAGAACAGAGTCAGCCCAAAACATTATCTTTACATTTTTGAAGAAAAGCATGGATCGTACCATATTCAAGATTGTTCTATTCATTCTTTCAGCTACACCATTCTGTTGGGGATTATAAGGCACAGTTGTTTGATGTTTTATCCCACGTTGGCGAAGATAGTTTTCAAATTCATTTGATGTGTATTGTTTTCCATTATCAGTGCGAATAGACCCAATATGAGATTGTGCATCATTTTCAATCCATTTATGAAAATTCTTGAATGTTTGAAAAGCATCATATTTGTTCTTCAATAAATAAACCCAACACATTCTGGTGTAGTCATCAATAAATGTCATGATATATTTATTTCCATTTGCAAAAGGGAAAGGCATTGGACCACATAAATCTGAATGAATGAGTTCAAGCTTCCTATGTGCTCTTGAATGTGAATCATGAAAAGACTGTTTGCTATGCTTTCCTAGAATGCAAGCATCACATTGCTTAAGTTTCCTAGGAATTGTAGGCAAACCAGCAACACCATTTTTCTTTAATAAGCAGAGACTGTCATAGTTTGGATTTCCAAATCTAGCATGCCATAATAAAATTGATGGAAGTGTACCTTCTTCATGATGAGACGTATATGAGAAATGTTGTGCATGAGCAGAGGTTCCTTGCAGTTTGAGAAGCCTTTCTTCTTCTATTCCCCTCATGACAAGTGAGTGGTCAGATGCTTTTCTTACCTCAAGCTTGCCATCAAACATATGAATGGAGTGACCTTGCTGGCGGATGTGGACCAAGGACAACAAGTTTCTCTTGAGCTGTGGGAGATATGGAACATGATCCAGAAGAAAGTTTGGAAGACCAGGCAGTTTAAGCTTGATTGTGCCAAGCCCTGATGGCTTGATTTTTTATTGATTTGCAAAGTATACTACTCCATCAACATTGTCAGTAAAATATTCAAAAACATCTTTTCTATGAGTCATGTGACAGGTTGCTCCTGAATCAAGCAACCAATCATTTTTCCAAGAAGCAAGTGAAGCATTAAACAAATCTTCATTTACTCCAATGTTACATTGTGCCTCAACATAGTGAGCGGATTCAGGTGCTTTACCTTTGTCTATATCATCAGTTTTACCTTTTTGTTGATTTCTTTTCTGCTCAATTTTGTCCTATTGTAGCTTGCATGTAGAGGCATCATGTGATCCATTTATTTTGCAGTGAATGCAGTGTAGATTTGCCTTTTCTCCTTGAGAATGTCTGCCCCCCTTGCCTCTGAAATATCTTCCTCTTCCTCTTCGTCCACCTCTTCTTCTTGTAGAATCTTGAGCAGGATGCTTTTCTTTATGAGCAAGGCACACAGTCTCTTCAGAAGATTCAGGGGCTGTCTTCTTTCCAAAAGCTTTCTCTCTTTTAGCAAACTTTTTCACAGGAGAGTCAAAGGTTATATCTTTGAGATTTTCATTTGCTTGCAAAGACTCAAGATAATTGGAGTAAGTAGGATAAAGTGCCTTGAGAAAAGCAATAAGAGGGATATCCAGCTCAACCTTAGTGGAATTGATATCATGCATTATAGACTTTACTTCAGATGCAAGAGCAAGAGGATCATTATTTTGCAGTTCAAGAGTGAAGAGTTTAATCATGAGTTGAACAACTTCAAGTGCAGAATGTGAGTCATAGAGTTCTTTCAGCTTTTGTAAGGCTTCAAAGGCAATGGAATATGACGAAATATGGTGACTCACCTCTTCATTTACAGATGCTACGATTAATGCATAAGCTTTGCTGTTCTTATTTTCCCAAATGACGAGCTCTTTGTCTGAGGTAGGCTGTACTGGGTCATTGTCTCCTTCTCCGACACACACTCCTTTCCACAACTCATTGAAGATGAGGGTGTGTTTTATCATCCGGGACCATTCAGGATAGTTCTCCTTGCCAGTAAGAACTATTCCTACCATGGATATGATTGAATGCATTCTGTAAAAAACTTTTGCTGACAGAAAAAAATACTTCTGCGAATATACAATAAAAATGTACTCAAAAGGGCATTCTCAAAAGATTTCAAATCCACAATGTGACCCATATAAATCCATCATTATAACATAAACCTCATATAAGTTCCCCATATAAATCTCATAAAACTTCACCATATAGATCTTATAGAAATTTCCTATAAACTTCATATATAAATACCATGGTCATGACCATGTAGGTCAACGCATTCTTTGAACTGTAATTTACAACGGTCAACCTCGGCAAAGCATCAAACATATGAATGGCACCAGCAATCAAATCGGACCCAACTGTCGGGACGGAAGCACAAAATCTCGGCCGAAGGTGAAAAAAATGTGCTTCATGTATGGAGGTATGGGTGAACCAAGTCAGGCCAGCGCATGTATTAAAAAGTGATGTATTAAAAACACAACAGTGTACTAAAACGAGAGTGGGAGCGGTGTATTAAAACACAAAGTGGTGTATTAAAAACGCACAGTGGTGTATTAAAAACACATCACAACCATGTATGAGCTTTCACCCTCCGACGTAACTGTCATTGTTTTACCGCTCTTTCACATCCATGCTCTCGTAGCGGCGTTGTTGTTGTCCATGGTGGCTGGTGGAACTGTCGTCATTTTGTCCGTTGTTCGATTCTCGGCCTCATCTTTTTGGAACGATATGAAAATATACGATGACACTTAGTACATAGCGGTGCCTACCATTCATTAAATTTTTCTAGAGGCACAACACAAAGCCCAAAAGTGAGGAGAAAGGTATCGTATAGCCTGTGACATAGGCGGTCGGAGGACAAGACTGCAGAGAAAAATGGTGCGTGGTTCCACTGTGCAGTGGTTCATAAAGTCATGAAGAGCACCACGATTTCATAGGAGCGGTAATCCATTCGGTTCAACTAAAAAAATAGCACCAATAACACACTGTCAATGCAATGTAATACCACCAAAATCGCTCGGACAAATCGACATACCATAAAATTGTTTCTCCAACCATACAAGTTTCGATCCTCGACTGTTAGGAGGGAAGAGAAAACGCAGACTGGGCGGACTGGTCTATGCGCAAAGTTTAGAGAGTGGACAGAGGGACAGAGAGCCCGGTAGTGAACATACTGCATGAAACCATGTCAGACCACCACGGCAGAGGTAGCGCTAGTGCGCCAGAGAGCGTTATGGACAGAGGCAAAGAGCGTAGGTAACTCAGGACTATACCACGTTAGGACAAGACAAAGGAGTTATAGGAGCATAAGAGCTAAAACAAGGAGCTGGCTCTGATACCATGTTAGGCCAGGAGTAACTCCATTTGGCAGAAAACTGATTCTTATTATTCCATCAGGTATGTTATTGTTATATACAAAGGGGTGTGACTATTCAGTTCATCTCCTGATGATTGTTCACATTCCTAATTTAATTATTTACATGAATTCACCGAATCGTGAGGATTAGGTGTCAATAGGAGCTGTGGGAGCCAATGAGGCTTCTAGCACTGAAGGGACTGCTGTTGAGACCATTGGGATGATATTTGGAGATGTAGTGGTAATATCACTTTACTTCAATTGAATTAAAGTGTCTAATTCTTTCTCTGTCTCCTTCAATTTATCATTAAGTTTTAGGATCAAGTCCATCAACTCTTCAGGTATAGTTTGGCTCTCTAAGACCTCCTATGTTTGGGGATGTTGTAGCTAAGGTATCTTCAATTGTTTTTTCAGTGCTGCAATGTCACCGTTCTTCTTCTTTATCAGTTGTTCAGTGGCTTTAATATCTTTGGGATCATGTTCCAATTCATTCACTAAGTCTTCCAAAGACTTGATTCTAGTATCCTTGGCCTGTGAGGAGGCCTTCTGTAATTGGTATTGAGCTGAGATATTGCTCAATAAATTCTGCAACTATGAGCAGCTATGGCTTTACCTATGAGGGTGGAGTATATCATCTATCCAGCCTGTTTGTGCAGTTCAATTTTGTCTATGGGATGAATATCCCTTGCCATCACTTCAAAATCAACTCTCTTGAAATAAGTTGATGTCCTTGGATGTTGTGCTGTTGGTTTTATGAAGGATATCTGTAATTTTCTCTCCTTGATGTCAAAAGCTGACATCAACCTTGTTTGATTGGTAGGTGTGAGTTTGAGATACCGAGCATAAGTTTGGGCCTTTACTTTCTCATTTCTTATTTTGATCTCTTTATATCTGTCTTTTATATCCTTATCCTTATCAGAAGGCCTACTAAATGAGGATACTTCTACACTTAGTTGTCTTTCCAAAATCTGGGTCTGTGATGTAGATGGCCCTTGTGTTTCCTCAGATAGAGTTGTGCCTTTACTTAAGTCTAGCTCAATATCAGTTGTTTGTACTGAGCCTTCTGTGTCTTCCTGCTTTGAAATAGGATTTAGCCTATGTCTTTTGCTCTGACTAGCCCCATACTCTACATTTGATGTGCTCATTCCTGAACTTGAGGGTTCCTCCCTGGTCCTTTTGGGGTTCTTTTCCTCATTCCGAGGAGTCTGCATGATAGGAGGGGTGCTCATGGCTGGCTCTTATTGTTCAAGTATCTGCATAAATGAGCTCTCATCAAACTGTCTTTCTAAGTCACATAAGTTGTCTTTCCAAAATCTGGGTCTGTGATGTAGATGGCCCCTATGTTTCCTCAGATAGAGTTGTGCCTTTACTTAAGTCTAGCTCAATATCAGTTATTTCTACTGAGCCTTCTGTGTCTTCCTGCTCTTAAACATGATTTAGCCTATGTCTTTTGCTCTGACTAGCCCCATACTGTACATTTGATGTGCCCATTCCTGAACTTGAGGGTTCCTCCCTGGTCCTTTTGGGGTTCTTTTCCTCATTCTGAGGAGTCTGCATGATAGGAGGGGTTCTCATGGCTGGCTCTTACTATTCAAGTATCTGCATAAACGATCTCTCATCAAACTGTCTTTCTAAGTCACATAAGGCATTCTCTACATCTACCTTTGTACTATCTCTGTCTATGAGAGTGTTTTCCACCCACTCAGATTGATTTTCATATCTTTCTATCTCTAGTATGGGGTGGTGAATACAAGGTCCCAACTTGGCCTTCTTTCTCAATATGGTCATAAGTTCTTGAGGGTCATACCTCCACATGAAACTCATTTGGAACTTCATTTGCTGCAAAATTTGGTCTGCCTCCTTCCCTGCCTCCCTAGAATTGTAGATGAAGGGGCCTAACTGGTTTTTTAGTTTGGTCGAGACAAAATTTATCTCATCAGAGTTCATTATTTGTCTATAGTACTCTAGAGAAAATAACCTCATGGGGAGGTACTTTGGTAGTTTATATGGTGCAATCTTGCAACCATAAATTATTATCTCTGTATGGTTTTGGTAAAGGTATCAATCTCCCACTTTTCTTCGTTTAGACCACTGAAGGAACTTTTTGATCGCTAGACTTATCCTGGGTGGAGGGCTTCCTTTCAACGTAGTCATGACTGGATGAACAAAAGAATCTATGAAATATGAATAGGTATATGGTGACTCAAACTTATGGACAATTGGGTTTCCAAAAATGACAAACCTGTGTTGGCCTTTGGTATCCAACTTCTAGAGGGGAAAGGGAAATTTGTCTAGTTGATTATATAGGAACATATGGTAGAGGACATATGAGTATTTGAACACTCTTTCATTGTTCATCCTCGTGAACTGTTCATGGATTCACTCAGCTATGAATTCAACATAATTGTAAAAAACAACTGGAGGCTGTCCCGAGGTATAGATTGACATGAAGGCTAGGACAAGTTCATCAACAAATTCATTAGCAAAGCAACCTAGGACACATGATATCATGGTGATGATTTGTTTGCCACTTTCAGAGAACATGACATAAAGATATGGGGGGGGGGGGGGGGGGATTTAGGAATGTATTGCTCTTCAACAATGAAATCTTGGAACAATTGGGCCAGTCTAGAGGGACTTAACTTGGAATATTGGTCTAACAAATCTCCAATTGAGAGTGGAGTCAGGTTTGGTCCTGATTAGAGTTGCAACATTTCATTTATGGAATCAGCTGTAATGGTGAATAGAATCTTTTGGTTAGGGGACATTACAGCTCTCAAGCTGGGAATGTAACAGACATGGCACTGGTGGACAATTTCAGGGAAAACATATACCTGTGGGAACTGGTATTTGGGAAAATTTGACTCCCAAAGGCCAATATCATTAGCATGGTTGAGGTATCTGTCCCTAATTAAACAATGGATTTTATGTAGGAGGCCCTGGGTAGATGTATATTTAATTTGGAAATCCCTGTTAGCTAAGGGAAGGTGGTCGAGGTCCAAATGGGGAGTTGTGATAGGTCTAACGTCCAAGGCAACAGGGGCAGCCATAATTTAGTTCTTGTGGATTTAAATTAGGCTCTACAGGTTTATTTAGAAGTTTTTCATGGCAACTGAGATTTTTCAGAGGGTTTGGTCATGGGTTTCAAAATTTAAAGTATTTATTCAATTAATTTTACGTAATTGAAACACTAAACAAGGCTGAGCATTTTGGAATTTTGAAAGGGTGAGTGATAATTTGTGGTAAAATACCTGGAATTGGGTGAATAATCTGCAAATTTGGAGGCAGTTGCAGAGGTTTGAATGGTTCTGGTATAGACTGAGAGATCGACTGGGGTCTCTGCAACTTTCTTCAAGGGTCAATTCAGAGTTTAAATGGTGAATTCGACATTTGCAGGGATCACTAGTTTGTAGTGGTTTATGAGCGAAAAAATGAGAAAAGGGTCTTCTCGGCCTTTTATGGCGTAACGGTTATTTTTTGGCGGCAATTTTATGAATGAACAGTAGGTGGTTTGGCAGGTTGAGCAGGGAGGCAGTATTGGAGGGCCATCGCACCGCTTTTGTGGCATGGGCAGTTTTTAGGAGGGGTCACCTGATCTACTTTAGAGCGCGACATGTAGCATTTGGGGGGTTGGGGAAAATTGCCTTATTGGGTGGGTAAAGGTCAGCTATTGGCCTCAGCCAATATGGTTGTGGTCCGTTAGATTTGAGCGCTTGTGATCTAATGGTAGTTGGGTAGAGAAGATGCGTGAAGGAAATGAACGGGATTTGAGGGGGGGCCCAGGGGTTTTGATCACAGCGGCTTGGGATTAATTTAGGAATTAATCTTGGTGTTGACATTATGATTCAGGTGTTTTCGTTGATGGCAACTCACTTAGATGATAGTTCCCACTACAGTATCAAAGAATTACAGATCACACTACAGAGAATGAATAAAGAGAGGTATACGCAGGTTCACCGTGACAGAGGAGCATATACATGCGGGTTAACAGACCAAAAGGAGCATATAACGTACACACGCACTTTCACAGAATGAAAAGCGCGTATATCTTGGAAAACTAAGTTTTGGTTGAAGGTATTGGTCCATGGTATTTGGTCCGAGGTATTGACTCAAGGTATTTGGTCCAAGGTATTGGTCATAAGTGGTTTTGGTCCATGGTATTGAGAAAGGCCTAAAACTATATAAGGAGGAGAAGATCATTAGGCCAAGGGTGCAAGGAGTGCAAGGATTGAATATCTGATGAAGTGAGAGATCCAGTATGAAGGTTATGGGTTTGTGATGCTTTTCTTGATTTGAGCTAAGGATGCACCTATGTGGATGATGATGAATTATGGATCGAGATCTTAAGGCTTGGAATGTATTATCATTATGTGGTTTCATCACTGATAGACTAGATATGAATTACTGGCGCATGTTTATTCTATAAATGTTATGATTTGGGTATGATTGTTGTCTGGAATAGCTGTAAAGTTATGAGTTAATATTTTTAGATCTGTACATGGGTTCGCTTTGGTAAAAGTGCATATACATGTTGGTTCAGTTCATCAGAGTAGCGTATACACTATGAAATATGATATCTGAATGTACAGATGGTTCTAATGGTTGTTGCAGAGTTCTGGGTTCTGCTCAGTGTTCTGGTGACAGGTCTTCAGTGATTCAGTGTTGGGTGATTTAGAATTTAATGATTGGTTAATGCAATGGTTGTATTGTAGTGGTGATTGATTTGAGCTTCGATGTTGTTGATGGGTCCAGTATGAAAATTGGATGAAACGTGGCCTTTAGATTATGGTGTTGTGTTTCAGGAGTATCAAGTCTGAAAATTTATGAAACGTGGTCCCTAGAGGAAGACTGAAGGTTGGAGCCTTCAGTAGGCCGGCACCTACGTACTGGTAAACATATCGGCCAATACAAGAGCTAGGGGGTTGGAGCTCCCTTCCAGTAGCAGCTGAAAAACGAGAGAGAGTTGTAGCCTTCTGTAGGCTGGCGGCTACGTACTAGTAAATATATCGGCTAGTACAAGAGCCAGGGGTTTGTAGCTCCCTTCTAGTAGTAGCTGGAGAACGAGAGAAGGTTGTAGCCTTCTGTAGGTGGGTGCCTTCATACTGGTATGAGCCTACACCAATACAAGATTGTAAACAGGTTTTCTTATAATAAAGGAAGACGGTAGCAGGTGGTTTTTGTCCCACATTGAGTTTCCACCATATATCATGGTTTTCATGTGTGTTTCTTATATGTGATGATCTATTATGTTTTTGCTACACCTGGTTACTGTTTATATGTCTAATGAAGTTCTAATGCACTAATTAAAGATCAACATATAACTGAATCATAAGTTTGTTGGATATATGCTAGTTGCATTAAACACAGTTGCATGTACACGCAAGTTCCCTTAACTGATGTAGCATATATGAATCTGATTATGGAAATGAAAAGGTTATTGATTTGATAATACTGATTCCCCCCCCCCCCCCCCCCCCCCCCCCTCTCAGTGTTATTTCCAACACCTGGGTTAAGCGATCGGGTGGGGCTTAATTGCGGGATTAGGGAATTGGGTGAGGTTAATGACAGGATTAACTTAGGTTTACCAGGATTAAGTAAACTAAGTAAGGTTGTATCGGGACATGGGTAATTTTTATAGTCTTTATTAAAACTAAGGGTTAGGATATTTAATTTAGGGGTTTGATTAATATACGGGAAAAAGGTAATTATGGGGGATTTATATAATAAAATTAGAAATTAATATGAAATGTGGTGGAGTGGGATTTTCCTTAAGTAAAAAGGTAAAATGTAATTTTTGTGCACATATGTTCAATACTTAGGATAAAAGTATTTTTGTGGGTTTTAGGGTGAAAAGCGATTTACATGGAGTTGTTTTTATTTTTCCTAGAAAAATAATTTAACCTTAGGAGAAGGGGGTTTTATTAGGGAAATGAAGGGGGTATGTTTTTTATGAAGGAGATTCTAGCACTTGTGTCCATAAATCATTAAGCAGAGGGTCCGGTCCCTCCAAAAGTTAGAGAAATTCTCTGAGCCTCTTTGAATTAAAGGGTTTAAGTACTTAGAACTTATTTATGGGAAATTTGTAAGTAGAGCGGTGAAATGACTGAGGTGATATTAAATAAACCAAGTTGTAAACCATTGTCTTTGCTTTGTTTACTGATTATGCACATTTGAAAGATGTATTTAAACATGACAAGTGCTTTTGTGTAATCACTTGATATTTTTGCAGCCTTTCTTCTATTTACCCATTTACTTACCCTACCATTTTTTTCATTTTATTTGGGTTCATTTACGTTAGAAAACCCTTATCAATCCTTTTCTTTTACAAAGTAGACTATCTAATTCTAACCTTTATCATCCAAGGGTTCAGATTAAACTGATTAGCTCCTTTTATTTTCTCTACCTATCTAATGATCTGCCAAGATTAAAATGTTTGGTCATATTTTATTCACTAACTATAAACATAAAATTCAAAGCATGATATAATCAAGATTAAATAGTTTGATTACCATGGATTGTGGCATGAATAACAAGCTGCACACAATCATTATTATGCATAAAAGTAAATAGTAGTGGCATTTAGACTTGCTCACTTTCATGGTCCTTTTTTGTTTTTGGGGTTTATATATTTTCATTTTTTGACCTTTTCTCAGTTTTTTTGTCCTTTGATTTTTCTTTTAGGACATACCCTCTTTACATTTTTTAATTTTTTAATATGGAAAACATTTGCATAAAGCAAAGTTATGTACAATATTACAAGGCTTAACCTTAGTCAATCAAAATTATGACTCCTATTGGTCTAGGAACCTAACAGTGAGAGAAAGGGTTACCTAGTCCCTTGGTCATAAATGACAAGCTCATGACACAACAGGATTATAACAACAAAATTAGAGAGCCAGCTAAAGAACAAACAAATACATCATCGATAAAAGCATTGCGAACAGGAAAAGTTCTTTACTAGACATTTGAAAACATGTTTTTCCTCCATCATGAGGTGAAACACCTATTCATCACTAGGCCTAATTTTTCTAAGTATACTGAGGCAGATGATATATATAAGAGGATGTTGAAAATCAAGTTACCTGATGCTGAATTATGGGAAAAATTGACTGATTTACTATAGTAAAATGTAGTAAAAAGGTTAAATTACAGTGAGTAGGGTAAAAGGTGAAGGCATGTTAGAATGGTTAAAGAGTATCAGTGCCAAAGAGTATCATATAAAAGCTAAAAGTAACTAGAGTCTCTAGCATCAAAGTTCAAACAACAAAGAGCATAAAGAGATACAAGCCAAACCATGAAGGCCATCAGCACCAAAATAAATGGGACAGCATGAAAGTAGTTCAATAGTTGTCTCTATCTTCTTGCAAGAAGATATTTGTATTTCCTAGATTAAATCTCAAGTTAGTTTGAGATATTTTGTAATAAACTTTTGTATAAATACTTCACAATTAGAAGTATGTAGGAGGGATTCTTAGGCATTTCTATAGACTTCTTGATCAAAAGACTATAAATCTATTGTATCACTGACTGGACTAGCAAGCTAGATTGATGAATAAAGACAAAATATTTCACAGGATTCATGTGTAGAGCAATGTGCAGACAAGTATTTTCTCACGTTGTTGTCATTTTTCTTCAAAGTTTTTCCACAATTTTTAATGTATATTGAATCTGAATTCTATAACATGGAATGATATCCCAGAATTTGCTTAATTGTACTCTGTTTTAACTGTTATGCATTTAAATGTTTTCTACTGATTATCTAAGTTAAGGGATTCTTAATTTCTCCTTAGTTTAGGTTGTCTCTCTGTAATCTATATCAAAGGATTCTTAATTGCCCTTTTTTTCGATTATCCTCTTTTCCTCATTTTAATCCCGGTATGAGAATTATTAATTGCTCTCTCACCCTAGTTAATACCTTCTCACCCCTCTAGCCCAAAGACCTGCACTTTACTGTGCTAGCTTTCCCTTTGAACACTCCCTTTGGTGTGTTAATTCTAGCTATGTGGCCCTTCTGTTGACTCCATAGCCCAATGGTCTAAAGACATCATTCTATCCATCTATTTTAAGGATTCCACCATTCAATCTTCAATACAAATCAAAAACCTCCCTGAACATTCATAACTAGCCTAAAATCCAAACAAAAAAAGCTAAATCATATAGAGAGATCCCTCTCTGAGTCATAGGTTGGCTAGAGCCTATGCTTAAAAGTTGGTTTGTGGTTACCTCGGTCATTTTCTTTCTTCTGATAACTTCTAGAGAAAATTCTGAGTGATAACATAGTGGCGACCATACTGGGGAGATCAAATCCTTAGTCCTAATAAATCTTTAAGAAAATTCTAAATCTTCATTATAAGCCTCTTAAAGTCATTTGTTAGAAGTTGCCTTGAAAAAATCTCACAAAAACAATTAAAAAGTTTGAAATTTTGGCTTCTAGGAAGACTCATATTACTAGGGCTAATTCGGATCCAAACCATACCCCAGTAGTTGATAATCCTAACCTACTTTCAAGAAAATCCAAAAAAGAAGAAAGTTCAGTTAGCTAGATACTATTAGTTAAAGCCAATTAATGTCCTGATGAGTGGTTATTTTTAGAAGAACTTCCCTTTGATGTTCCATTTTATCTTTTATTATTTGGAACAAAATATGAAAATGCACTCAATGAAACTGTTCTAGATCCTGACTTTATTGCAGACCTTGAAGCTCAACAGGCCAACAAATCCATTGATGAATACATTCTGAAATCTCCACAATCATCCATCAATATTGCCATAGCCCCTGAGCTTTTTGAACAATCAGCCATTACCTTGAGTTCACCATTATTCCCTTCAACTTCATTAATAATACCTTCTGAAGTCCATTCTTCATCACCATTTATACCTACTCTCCCTCACCAACCTATCATCTCCCATTCATCACCCACTATTCCTGGTTCTTCATCCATTCTTCATCCACATCTTAACGCCTCCCAGCTTACATCCATGGAAAATAGGTATGCTCCTCTTGTTTTACCTGCTCAACTTGGTGCTATGCTAGCAGACTACCAAAGTAAAATTGTTCAATTTGATGGCACAAGACATTACACTGCACAACAACATGTCAACAAGATAACAGATTACTTTGAGTTGCACGAAATTGACACAGATAATGTTCAAATGAGACTCTTTGCCCAAACCTTAGCTGGTGATGTTAGGAAATGGTTTAGAGCATTGCCTGCAAATAGTGTTGATAGTTTAGATGCACTTCACTAGCAAATTTTGAACATATGGGAAAGAAAAAGAATCCCCTACAAATCCTTTCAGAATATGAGAATATTAGAAGAGGACCTAATGAAATTGTTCAAGATTACTACACTAGATTCAATAGTATATATAACACCATCCCAGTAAATCTTAGACCCCCACCTGAATTAGTATTAATAAAGTTCCCTGATGGTTTTGACATAGATATGGAATACCAACTTAGGGAAAGAAACCCCCCAAAATTAGAAGAAATGCAAAGTGTAGCTATTAGTGTTGAAGCTAATTTGTTAGCTAAAAGGGCTAGAGTTATAAATGAAAAAAGAGGAACTGCTAAGGATGAAACTTCACCATCTAACATTAAAATAGATAGTTTAGCCAAAAGTATGGAAAGAATAATGGATAGAATAGAGAAAATAGAAAGGAAACCCCAATGAGATAACCAATAAGCACCTCCAGTTAGAAACCCGAATTTTAGAAAAAATCAAAACCAAAACATTCGAAAAAATGGACTAGATCATAACATTAGGCCTCATTTTCAAGAAAATTATGTAGAGACATCCCATCCTAAAGATCCAGAACAAGATACACAAATTAACCTAATGGGAATAAATGATGAGGACACTATTTTTCTAACCCAAGATGAGCAGGAATTGCATATGCAGTAGCAATTACAAATCCAATCTGGAGAGTCATTTGATTACAAATAAGGATATGATTCTGCCATTTTTGAAGTACATAAACATTATAATCTAAGAAAAAAAAGAATGTTGATGTCCCTGACCAAACCAAGAAAACAATACAAAGTCAACCCAAGAACCCTAGGCAGAACCAAAATCCTCCCTAGGCAGAACCCAAATCCTTTTGGCCCCACAATTGTAGATATAACCTCTGATCAACCTTATGTTGATCCACCATCCGCTTCAATTCCACCTATGGAACCAGTGGACAAAGCTAAAAAAATCAGATTTAAAAATCCATCTAAGGAGATCCCCAATAAAGGAAAAGAAGATAAGCCTACTCAAGTCCTTGTTGCAAAAATTCAAAACCTTCAAACAGAAAAAGTCTCTTTGCCCCTTAATCTGGGAGCAGAGATAGAAAAGCTAAAGCTTTCAGTTCCTTTAACAGAACTAATCAAGAATGAAACTCACAAATCACAGATAAACCAGACCTTAAACATTGCTGAAAATTAGGATTCTGTCAACTTGTTTGATGACCAACCAGAACTCATATTTGGTCTAGATGTTAATTGCAAACCATTAGAAGGAGGAGTTCCACCTTTTTACATTAGCCTTAGTATCCATGACAAAATTCTACATAATGTAATGTTGGATTCTGCGGCCTCTCACAACTTAATGCCCAAATCAGTGAAGGAGAAATTAGACCTAGACATTACAAGGCCTTACAAAGACTTATTTTCATTTGACTCCAGTTGGGGACCTTGTCTAGTATCAATTAAAGACTTGTGTGTCACTTTAGTCCAATATCTGGCCAAAAGAATGCTTATGGATATTGTAGTTGTTGACATCCCACGAAAGTATGGCATGCCATTATCCAGACCATGGGGAGCCAAACTTCAGGGATCCTTACAAGTAGATATGCCATATGCAACAATTTCCATTTTTGGACAACCTGAGAAACTATACTGAGAAACCTTAAAGAAATATATGGTAAGTAGCTAGGATCGGCCTCAAACATTCCCATTTACTCCATACACTCAGATATCGATTCTTTTATCCTGTATAATACTGATCAAACACAAGATTTTTTTTAGACAATACTAATACAGAACCAAAAGAAATTGTAGTTTCTACACAAAATGAAACTACCAAATTACAGAACTTTTCAATGAACAAGATGGTCAAATTGCTGTAAATGATGAAAGTTTGTTGCACCAGATAGTGAAAATTAGGAGCATGAGATATTATGACATTTAGAATTTGATGGATCAATCATTAAGTTAGAAGGGAGAGCGGGAGTGTGGATATATAATTTGGAAAATAATCACCCAGAAGGCCATGCATATAGATTGAATTTTAAATGTACCAATAATATGGCCGAGTATGAAGCATTAATTTTAGATCTTAAGTTATTTAGGAATCTAGGAGCTAAAAGATTTTCTGTCATGGGAGACTCCGAACTAATTATAAAATAGTTTGATGTTGTATATATGACAAAGGACCCTAGATTAAGTTGTTATAGAGGAACTATTGTAGAAATACTTAACACTTTCCTAGAAATAAAGCTTGCGGTAATCCCTAGAAAACACAATATGCAAGCCCATAGTTTAACAATGTTTGCTAGCACTTGCGAATTACAGTTCCAACCTAACCATCAATACACTGCTGAATTTAGGCACAAACTTGAAATTCCAGATAATTTGAAAATTTGAAAATATTTTTAATGACAAATAGATAAATAACCTTTTACTTTCAGAAGAAGATTTTGTAAACAACAATATAGAGACTGATACATCCATAGATCCTGACACTAAGGATGAGATAGAAATAAATGGGATAGAAGGTGATGAACTAGATAGAATCAACCCATCTAAATTTACTAAATCATATGTAGATAACTTAGAGCAAATTGAGATTGCTGAAATAATCAGTGAAGAAACCAAAGTAATTAGTGTCAAGGATAACTTCTTACCAAAGGGATTAACCCCTCTAGAAGATTTATTTGATTCAAATGACGTTCCTAGGAAACCGAAAATGGAACCATTAAGTTTTGATATAGAGGAATGTGATATAGGCACCAAGGAAAATCCTAAACTGATCAAACTTTCAAAATCATTACCTCCAATTGAAAAAGTAAAATACATTGAGTTGTTGAAAGAATTTCAAGATGTCTTTGCTTGGAGTTATGAGGACCTCAAATCCTATGACACCACCATCATCCGGCACACAATTCCTATTAAATAAAATCAAAAGCCTTTCAAACAAAAGCTTAGAAAGATCAATCCTGTCTTATTACCTGCAATTGAAAAAGAAATTCAGAGGATGTATGATGCCAAAATAATTGCACTAATCAGATTTTCTGATTGGGTCTCAAACTTAGTGCCCACTAGAAATAAAACTAGTGAGATCAGACTTTGTGTGGATCTCAGAAACCTCAACAAAGTGTCACTAAAGGACAATTACCCTCTCCCCAAAATGGATCACATTTTACAGAGGGTAGTTGGATCAACCAGAATATCATTGTTGGATGGGTTTTCTGGTTACAATCAAATCTTGGTTCATCCAAATGAACAACCCAAAACTGCCTTTACTACTCCTTGGGGCACATTTATGTCTGTGAAAATGCCTTTTGGGCTAATGACTACAGGAGCCAATTTATAGAGGGCTGTGGATATAGATTTTGAAAAAGAAATTCATGATTTCATTGTGATATATCTAGATGATATTACCGTATTTTAAAAATCTGACAATCAACATTTGGATCATCTAAGACAAGTTTTTATTAAATGCAGGAAATTTGAAATCTCCTTGAACCCCAAAAAGTCCTTTTTTGGGTTAGAAGAAGGAAAGTTGTTAGGTCACATAATTTCGAAAGATGGTATAAGAATAGAGCCTATGAGAATAGAAGCCATCCTGTAAATACAACACCCTAGGAACATTAAAGAGTTACAAGCTTTCTTACGGAAAATTAATTTTCTTAGAAGATTTATATCTAATCTAGTAGAGTTAATTAGATCACTAAACAACATGCTAAAAAAGGACTCCACCATAAAATGGACTGTTGAGGCTAAAAAATCCTTTGAAGACATTAAACTGGCCTTAACTAAAACACTTGTGTTAATCAGTCCTAAATTTGACAGAGATTTTATCTTATTTTCCTTTGCTTCTGAGCACACAATAGTTGCAGTTCTATTACAGAAAAATGACGAGGGCTATGAACAACCCATTGCTTTCTTTAGCAAAGCCTTGAGAGATGCCCCCTTGAAATACAATATAATGGAAAAACAATCATTGGCTTTAGTCAAAGCCATTAAGGAATTTAGGGTATATATCTTATATTCTCATATAGTAGCCTACGTTCCGAATTCAGTAGTTAAAGACGTCCTAACTCAGGATGGTCCTGATGGAAAGAAGGGAAAGTGGATTGCTACTATTTTAGAGTATGATATAGAAATCAAACCTACTAAGTTAATCAAAGGCCAAGGTTTAGCCAAGCTCATGGCTGAATCGTACTGTCAGGCCTTGGACATAAACTTTATTGCAACAATAGATAATGAAGAGGAGATGACGACTCCACTAATCAGCCAAGCCTTTATTAAATCACCTTGGTATGCTGATATTATTTATGTTTTAATGAACTTACAAGCTCCTCTTGAATTTTCTAGGACTAAAAGCAGGTTTTTGAAGATGAAATCCTTGAAATTTTGTATATTAGACAATGCTTTGTTTGGAGAGATCATGAAGGTATTCTTTTCAATTGCTTATTAAAAGATGAATTTGACAAAGTTTTGCAAGAGTTTCATGTAGGTGACTGTGTAGGACACCTTTACTGGAAGACCACTGCAGATAAAATCCTTAGAGTTGATTTCTACTGGCCTACCTTCTTTGCTGATGTCAAAAAATATGTGACCTCCTGTCACAAATGTCAAATTTTTGAGGGAAATAAAAAGCTTTTACCTTTACCCCTCAAGACAATCTCTGCTAAAATACCTTTTCAACAATGGGGTTTATACTTCATTGGTTAAATTCACCCACCCTCCTCTGCCCAGCACAAATGGATCCTCACAGCCACAGACTACTTCAAAAAATGGATAGAGGCCATACCTTCAAGGCAAGCCACAGACACTGTTATCATAACCTTCCTTGAAACTAATATTCTATTAAGATTTGGATGTCCAACTAAGCTCATTACTAATAATGCAATGGCCTTTAAATCCAAAAGAATGATAGATTTCTGCAATAAGTATCATATCACCTTGGGCCATTCTATAGCCTATTACCCTCAAGGAAATGGACTGGCATAATCCTCAAACAAAATCCTGGTAAACATCATCAAGAAGTTACTAGAGGACAATAAGAAAATTTGGAATAAAAAGCTAGTCAATGCCTTATGGGAAAACAGATTGACTACTAAGAAATCGATTTATACTTCTCCCTATCAACTAGTTTATGGGATGGAAGTTGTCTTTCCATCCTCTTTGGGAGTACCAGTAATGAAGATACTTCAAGAATTGTAGGTTGAACCAATTGGTATCCAAAGAAGAATCAACCAAACTATTCATCAACAACAAACCAGAGAAGAGGTCTATATCAGGTCTCATGTTGTGCAGGAAAGGGTTAAAAATATTTTTGATAAGAGAACCAAGGCTAAAGATTTCTACCTTGGAGACAAGGTGCTCAAGTGGGATTCAAGGAGGGAAGACAAAGGTAAACATGGGAAATTTGATTTCCTATGGAAAGGTCCCTATGTCATTTATGCTTACAGAGGAAATAATGCTTTCTTCCTAAGAGAAATTGATGGTACAAAAACAGAAGGTGGGCCAGTGAATGGTCGGATGCTAAAACACTACTTTGAACCTAGTTACTAATTTTCATTTCCCATTTGTATATATTCTATTTTCAAAAGTCCAGTTTGGATTGGATGGTGATTTTTGAAGTTGAAGCCCAAAGAGAAGGCCCTAAGCTTTGAAAGATTTACTTTCATAAGTATCAATAATGAAAATGCATAGAGGAACACTTTGCAAGGTAACATCAACAACAATTCAAAGGCAAATGATCTTTAAAGTTCTTGACATTTCACTAGAAAATGCCATCCCAAAGTGGAGCCATTATTAGGTTCCTATACCAATAGGAGTCATAATTTTGATTGACTAAGGTTAAGACTTTTAATATTGTACATACCTTTGCTTTCTGCAAATGTTTTCCATATTAAAAAATTAAAAAATGTAAAGAGGGTATGTCCTAAAAGAAAAATCAAAGGACAAAAAGAATGAGAAAAGGTCAAAAAATGAAAATATATGAACCCCCCCAAAAAAAGAGACCATGAAAGTGATAAATTCTAAATTCCACTACTATTTACTTTTATGCATAATAATGATTGTGTGTAGCTTGTTATTCATGCCACAATCCATGGTAATCAAACTATTTAATCTTGATTATATCATGCTTTGAATTTTATGTTTATAGTTAGAGAATAAAATCTGACCAAACAGTTTAATCTTGGCAGATCATTAGATAGGTAGAGAAAATAAAAGGAGCTCATTAGTTTAATTTGAGCCCTTGGATGATATAAAGTTAGAATTAGATAGTCTACTTTGTAAAAGAAAAGGATTGATAAGGGTTTGCTAGCCTAAATGCACCCAAATAAAATGAAGAAGAAATGGTAGGGCAAGTAAATGGGTAAATAGAAGAAAGGTTGCAGAAATATCCAGTGATTACACAAAAGCACTTATGTCATTTTAAAATACATCTTTCAAATGTGCATAATCAGTAAACAAAGCAAGGAAAATGGTTTACAACTTGGTTTATTTAATATCCCCTTAGTCATTTCACCCCTCTACTTACTAATTTCCCATAAATAAGTTCTAAGTACTTAAATCCTTTAAGTTAAAGAGGCTCAGAGCATTTCTCTGACTTTTGGAGGGACTGGACCCTCGGCTTAATGATTTATGGACACAAGTGCTAGAATCCCCTTCATAAAAAACATACCCCCTTAATTTCCCTAATAAAACCCCATTTTCCTAAGGTTAGAGTATTTTGCCTTGGAAAAGTAAAAACAACTCCATGTATATCCATTTTCACCCTAAAACCCACAAAAAACCTTTTATCCTAAGTATTGAGCATATGTGCACAAAAATTACATTTTACCCTTTTACTTAAGGAAAAACCCACTCCACCACATTTCATATTAATTTCTAATTTTATTATATAAATCCCCCATAATTACCTTTTTATCATATATTAATTAAACCCCTAAATTAAATATCCCAACCCTTTGCTTTAATAAAGACTATATAAATTACCCATATCCCGATATAACCTTACTTAGTTTACCTAATCCCAGTAAACCTAAGTTAATCCTGTCATTAACCTCAACCGATTCCCTAATCCCGCAATTAAGCCCCGCTCGATCGTTTTACCCAGGATTAATTCCTAAATTAATCTCAAACCACTATGATTAAAACCCTTGGCCCCCCCCTCAACACCAGTTCATTTCCTCCGCGCATCTTCTCTGCCTGACTACTGTTAGATCACAAGCGCCCAAATCTAACGAACCATAGCCATATCAGTTGAGCCGATAGCCGACCTTTACCCACCCGATAAGGAGGTTTTCCCTGACCCCCCGAATGCTACGCATCATGCTCTAAAGTAGATTGGGTGACCCCTTCGAAAAATTGCCCACGCCGAAAAAGCGGTGCGATGGCCCTCCAATACCTCCCCCCCACTCAACCCACCAAACCACCTACTGTTCATTCATAAAATTGATGCCAAAAAATAACCGTTGCATCATAAAAGGTTGAGAAGCCCCTTTTCTCATTTTTTCGCTCGTGAACCTCTACAAATGAGTGATCCCTGCAAACACTGAATTCACCATTTAAGCTCTGAATTCACCCCTGAAGAAAGTTGCAGAGACCGTAGTTGACCTCTTAGTCCGTACCAGAACCATTCGAACCTCTGCAGCTGCCTCCAAGTTTGCAAATTATTCACCCAATTCCAGGTATTTTACCACAAAATATCACTCGCCCTTTCAAAATTTGGAAATGCTTAGCCTTGTTCAATGTTTCAATTAAGTAAAATTAATTGAATAAATACTTTAAATTTTGAAACCCATGGCCAAACCCTCTAAAAAATCCCAGTTGTTGTGAAAAAATTCTAAATAAACCTGTAGAGCCTAATTTAAATCTGCAAGAACTAAATTATGGCTATCCCTATTGCCTTGGATGTTAGACCTATCACAACTCCCCATTTGGACCTTGACCATCTTCGCTTGGCTGACAGGGATTTCCAAATTAAAGATACATCTACCCAGGGCATCCTGCTTAAAATCCATTGTTTAAGTAGGGACAGATACCTCAACCATGCTGATGATATTGGCCTTTGGGAGTCAAATTTTCCCAAATCCCAGTTCCCACAGGTACATGTTTTCCCTGAAATTGTCCACCAGTGCCATGCTTGTTACATTCCCAACCTGAGAGCTGTAATGTCCCCTGACCAAAAGATTCTATTCACCATTACAGCTGATTCCATAAATGAAATGCTGCAACTCCAACCAGGACCAAACCTGACTCCACTCTCAATTGGATATTTTTTACACCAATATTCTAAGTTAAGTCCCTCTAGACTGGCCCAATTGTTCCAAGATTTCATTGTTGAAGAGCAGTACATTCCTAAAATCACCCCCCCCCCCCCCCCCCATATATTTATGCCATGTTCTCTGAAAGGGGCAAAAAAATCATCACCATGATATCACGTTTCCTAGGCTGCTCCACTGATGAATTTGTTGATGAACTTGTCTTAGCCTTCATGTCAATCTATACCCCAGGACAACTTTCTGTTGTTTTGTACAATTTTGCTGAATTCATAGCTAAGAGAATGCATGAACAGTTCGCCAGGATGAACAATGAAAGAGTGTTCAAATACTCATCTGTCCTCTACTATATGTTCCTATATTATCAGCCAGATAGATTTCCTTTTCCCCTCCAGAAGCTGGATACCAAAGGCCAACCCAGGTCTGTCATTTTTTGGACCCCACTATTCCATAAGTTTGAGTCACCATATACCTATTCAGATTTCATATATTGTTTTGTTCATCTAGTCATGACTATGCTGAAAGGAAGCCCTCCACCCAGGATAAGTCCAGAGATCAAAAGGGTCATTCAGTTGTCTAAACAAAGCAATGTGGGAGATTGGTACCTTTACCAAAACCACACAGAGATAAGAATTTATGGTTGCTAGCTTGCACCATATAAACTACCCAAGTACCTCCCCATGAGGTTGTTTGCTCGAGAGTACTATAGAAAAATAATGAACTATGATGAGATAAATTTTGTCTCGGCCAAAAAAAGATCACAATTCAAAGTAAAAAACTAGTTAGGCCCCTTCATCTACAATTCTAGAGAGGAAGGGAAGGAGGCAGACCAAATTTTGCAGAAAATGAAGTGCCAAATGAGTTTCATGTGGAGGTATGACCCTCAAGAATTGATGACCAGATTGAGAAAGAAGGCCAAGTTGGGACCTTATATTCACCACCCCATACCAGAGATAGTAATATATGCAAATCAATCTGAGTGGGTGGAAAACTCTCTTGTAGAGAGAGACAGTACAAAGGTAGATGTAGAGAATGCCTTATGTGACTTAGAAGGATAGTTTGATGAGATATCATTTTTGTAGGTACCTGAAAAGCAAGAGCCAGCCATGAGCACCCCTCCTATGATGTAGACTCCTCAGAATGAGGAAAATAACCCCAAAAATACGAGGGGGGAACCATCAAGTTCAAGAATGGGCACATCAAATGTATAGTACGGGACCAGTCAGAACAAAAGACCTAGGCTAAATCCTGTTTCAGAGCAGGAATACAAAGAAGTCTCAGTAGAAATAACTGATACTGAGCTGGACATAAGTGAAGGCACAACTCTAGATGAGGAAGCACAGGGGCCATCTACATCAAAGACCCAGCTTTTGGAAAGACAACTAAGTGTAGAAGTATCCTCATTCATTAGGCCTGCTGATAAGGATAAGGATATAAAAGACAGATATAAAGAGATAAAAATAAGAAATGAGAAACTAAAGGCCCAAAATATGCTCAGTAGCTCAAACTCACACCTACCAATCAGACAAGGTTGATGTCAGCTTTTGACATCAAGGAGGGAAAGTTACAGATTTCCTTCATAAAACCAACAACACAATAACAAAGGACATCAACAGATTTCAAGAGAGTTGATTTTGAAGTGATGGCAAGGGATATTCATCCCATAGACCAAATCGAATTGCACAAACAGGCTGGAGAGATGATATACTCCACCCTCACAGGTAAAGCCATAGCTTCTCATTAGTTGCACAATTCATTGAGCAATATCTCAGCTCAATACCAATTAGAGAAGGCCTCCTCACAGGCCAAGGGTACTAGAATCAAGTCTTTGGAAGACTTAGTGATTGAATTGAGACATGATCCCAAAGATATTAAAGCCACTGAACAGCTGGTAAAGAAGAAGAATGACATTGCAGCACTGAAAAACAATTGAAGATACCTCAGCTGCAACATCCCCAAACACAGGAGGTCTTAGAGAGCCAAACTAGACATGAAGAGTTGATGGACTTGGTCCTAAAACTTAATGATCAATTGAAGGAGATAGAGAAAGAATTAGACACTTTAATTCAATTGAAGCAAAGTGATATTACCACTACATCTCCAAATGTCATCCCAACGGTCTCAATAGCAGTCCCTTCAATGCTAGCAGCCTCATTGGCTCCCACAGCTCCCATGCCTACAGCACAGCCAGTTTCAGCAGAGTCTATATTAGCAGCAGGTGCATCAGGAGAAAAAGCAGCAGAGTTGGTCAAAGCCATGGAGGAAATGTCTATTCAGGCTACAGAAATGAACAAACTAAAAGAAGAGGTGACAACTTGGAAATAGATTGCAAGCTTTCCAAGATCATGCACAAGGAAGAAGTACAAAAAGCTGCCAGAATGAATGAAAGATTAAAGGCCATGGAGAAAGATCTAACACTAAAGGAACCCCTTGGGCAAGCCAAGGAACTATTATGGGCCAATATCATTGACTTTGTCAATGATATTTGGCCATCAACTCAAGTGATTTTTGAACAACTAGACCTGATAAAGGTAGCTATAGAAGCTATCCAAAATGTCAAGGAAGAACTAGGAGACATGCCTGAAGATGCAACCACACTTATCCACTTCCTCAACAGTAAAAACAAGTATGAACTTCAAGAATTGGATATAGAGGATATGACAGAAAAAATTTTGGAGGTGAGAAAGGTCTTTTCCAAGAGAAACTTAATGATAAACTTGGATGACAAATGTCAAAATATGAAAGTGGCAGTTGATAGATTTATGACCAAGTTTCAAATTTTGAGAGAGAAAGGGTTACATAGTCCCTTGGTCATAAATGACAAGCTCATGACACAACAAGATTATAACAACAAAATTAGAGAGCTAGCTAAAGAACAAGCCAGTACATCATCAATAAAAGCATTTCCAATAGGCAAAGTTCTTTACCAGACATTTGAAAACCTGTTTTTCCTCCAGCATGAGGTGAAACACCTATTCATTACTAGGCCTACTTTTGCTAAGTATATTGAGGCAGATGAGATATATAGGAGGATGTTGAAAATCAAGTTACCTGATGCTGAATTATGGGAAAAATTGATTGATTTACTATAGTAAAATGTAGTAAAAAGGTTAAAGTACAGTGAGCAGGGTAAAAGGTGAAGGTAGGTCAGCATGGTTAAAGAGTATCAGTGCCAAAGAGTATCAAATAAAATCCAAAAGTAACTAAAGTCTCCAACGTGAAAGTTCAAACAACGAAGAGCATAAAGAGCTACAAACCAAACCATAAAGGCTAGCATCACCAAAATAAATGGGACAACATGAAAGTAGTTCAATAGCTGTCTCTATCTTCTTGCAAGAAGATATTTGCATTTCCTAGATTAAATCTCAAGTTAGTTTGAGATATTTTGTAATAAACTTCTGTATAAATACTTCACAATTCGAAGTATGTAGGAGGGATTCTTGGAAATTTCTATAGACTTCTTGATCAGAATACTGTAAAGCTATTGTATCACTAATTGGACCAGCAAGCTGGATAGATGAATACAGACAAGATATTTCATAGGATTCATGTGTAGAGCGAAGTGCAAACAAGTATTTTCTCACGTTGTTGTCATTTTTCTTAAATTTTTTTCCACAATATTTAATGTATATCTAAATCTGAATGCTATAACATGGAATGATATCCCAGAATTTGCTTAATTGCACTCTATTTTAACTGTTATGCATTTAAATGTTTTCTACTGATTATCTAAGTTAAGGAATTCTTAATTTCTCCTTAGTTTAGGTTGTCTCTCTGTAATCTATATCAAAGGATTCTTAATTTTCCTTTATTTCTGATTATCCTCTTTTCCTCGTTTTAATCCCGGTCTGAGAATTGTTAATTTCTCTCTCACCCTGGTTAAGACCTTTTCACCCCTCTGGCCCAAAGAACTACACTTTACTCTGCTAGCTTGCCCTTTGAACACTCCCTTTAGTGAGTTAATTCCAGCTCTACTACCCTTCTTTTGACTCCATAACCCAATGGTCTAAAGACATCATTCTATCCATCTGTTTTAAGGATTCCACCATCCAATCCTCAGTACAAATAAAAAACCCCCTGAACATTCATAACTAGCCTGAAATCCCAGCAAACAAAGCTAAATCATATAGAGAGAACCCTTTCTGAGTCATAGGTTGGCTAGAGCCTATGCTTAAAAGCTGGTTTGTGGTTACCTCGGTCATTTTATTTCTTCCGATAACTTCTAGAGAAAATTCTGAGTGATAACACCTCTAGTGAACATAACTGTGCAATTACACCCTATTGTTCTCTCTTTAGAATATTTTTCATGCCATTAGATATGATTATTTTTCTTGGTTTCACTACAATACCCCGTAATTCAACTTCCTTTCCTTCCCAAAAAAAATTCAAGAAAAGTTCTTGAAAATTGAAACTTATCAATCCCAAAGACTGTAACTATTCAACTCCTACTACAACATCAACACCACCCATTGGACTGTTCAAGACATATTATCCCATGGATAGCTTGATAATATGGCAGTTTCCAGAGAAATTTATGGTTCCTCAATTTGCAACCATTACTTGACACTTTGGTGATGGATATAGGAAGAAATTCAATTCCTTGGATATCTTACAATGAATAAAATTATGTGTACTACCCGAATCAATAAACATTATTACCTTTTTCTTCTTGATATGCTCTTCTATCTTGAGAGTTTTACGAGTGGTAATTCCTGTCAATGTATTACAATATATGGTCAGATTCATTTCTTCTTTCTGTGGGATTGGTTCCTGGTGTATATCCTCTTCTTTTGACATTTCTTGTTCCTTTTCTTGCTCTTCTTCCCCATCTATGAAAATTAATTTATTCTCAGCACACTTATGACCTTTAGTGTATTTTCTATCACAACTGTAATAAAGGTTTTTTCTCCTTTTTCTTCCAATTTTTGTGGTGTCAACCTTGTAGGTGGTGAAAGGCTAGGAGCGACAACACTTCCATATTTATAGTTATGAGTGGTAGGCATCCTTATTGCCATAATTTTTCTTTCAATTTTTCTTGCCAACCTGTATGCCTTCTCTAATGAATCAGGTTCCCAAAGGCAAACCTCATGTTGGATGTTATCATTTAAAGTCCCTATGAAGGCTTCAAACCTATGCTTCTCTGGAATATCATTTACCCTTATATTCAATTTTTGGAAGTCCTCAATATGCACTGCCATTGAACCCTTTTGTTCGAGATTTATCAATTGGCTAAAGAATGTGTTTCTCTTTGTATCCTCATAATGTGCTAGCATTTCCTCCATGAAAATTGTTCAGGTGACAAGTGGTTTATGAGAACAAATTCCTTTATACCATACAAACTGATTCGGTTCTAAATATAAATATGAAATACATACCTTTTGTGGTTGTTGCACATCATGTAGGTCAAAATATTGCTCCATCTGTAGTATCCAAGTTACTGGATCCTTCCCATCAAATTTCCTCATATCTATATTTGGAATATGGTGGGTATTCAATCCAACATTAGAGTCTATGCAATAATGATTAACATTTCTTTTGTTCTCATCATGAGTTTCCTCTACTACCTTTTCAGCATTAGGAAGCCTTTCTTGTAGTGACTTTGTCCCACCTTCCTTCAAACCTTCCATGTCTTTCTTCAAATCTTCCATGTTGCCATTCGAGTTTTCTTCTATACCATTTATCTTATTGATCATATCTTCGATCACATTCTTCAAATTATCCCTCCAATTTTTCTTACTAGGTGTTTCTATTTTTTTGATTCGAGTCATTCCTTTTCTTGCTTTTAGGAGCTTGATCTTGAATCTGTTGTATCTCTAAAATTTCAGATCTCAAAGATATGAAATTTTGACCTATGGTATCCCTTTGTGTCCTCTTTCCAACGGCATAAGTCTAATCAAAATCAGATTCTCCCAGAAAGAGTTATACCCAATCTCCTAATATGACCTGATTATATACTTTTTCTGTAGAGCGAACTTGTATTAAGTGCCATGTGTCACTGTTTTGATCTTCGGAATTGCAAAAATACACAAAAAACTATAGTCTTTCCTATTTCTGTAATGTCTGACGAAATTTCAATCTGATGCTCACAACGAACGTTATGACGATTTTACCAAGGTCGCCTATTTGGGATGTAATTTGGGAGACTGCAAAAACTGTAACTTGCTTGGATCATATCTCCGAAAATACAGAGAGACAAGATCTAAAATTCGGACCCAAGGTTTATCAAGATTTCAGATCAAACAAGTTTTAATTTGAGCTTCTGAAATGTCGTATAAAAAAAGTTATTATGAAAATTCCACGACAACCTATTTGGAGGAGTGAAACCCTACAATTGAAAGCTTTGATACCAAATGTTATGAAACCAACTCACAAAAAGATAGAAAAAATAGATCAACAGCTTCAAAATCAACATCTTTGAGGGGGAAACCTTCTTTACATTACACAAATGAACAATTCTTGGATAGTACAAATTAGAAGACCTCCTTTCTATATATAGGAGTCTAAGGGGTCCCAATACAATCAGAGGCTACATAACAATAATATTGTAGGGGCACAACAATAACTATAGTGGGCTTCTATGGGGCACAATAATAATAACATAGGGACTATATGGGCACAATAATATAATAAGGGGGTTGCACTAATAACAACAAGGGGTTACACTAGTAGTATAGGGACCTAACAATTATTTTGAGGGTGGATGTGTGAGCCTTTGGATTCCCTTGTTGTAGATGCAAGAATTTTATTCTTTTATTTTCAGGTTAAAGAAAATGTGCATATGTATATATGTGTATATTATTGTAAATATTGTATCGAGATAGATTTATAAAGCTCCATAGATAATATAATTATTTTCTAGTTGAAGCAAATGTGCATGAATATATATGGTTTCTATTGTAAATACCATAATGAGTTGTGTTATAAATCTCTAGTAAACGACATGTTTGTCATGTTGCCAATAGGATGTCATTGTAAACACTGCAACGACCTAGGTTATGAAGCTCCATAGGCAGTATGTTTTGTGTTCATCATTTTGCTGGTCATGGGTGTCATAGAACACCAAGGACGGTGTTCCCCTAAGGGGGAGGGGCCTGTAACAACCCCGGGTTAAAAGTTCATGTAATAAAGCTAATAAAGGAAAAATAAGACCAAGGTCATGTGACACCTATTCCAAGGTGAATGTTGGCAAAAACATCGTAGTAGGTGTTCATTTGGTTTATTATGGCAAAGGAAATTGGTAAAGGAAATGACAAAGGCTTTGAAAAGACAAAGAGGCATTAATTGGTATTTTATTTACCAAAACAATGGAAAATAGGAGAAAGGGAATGTGAATGGTCATAGGTTGCATTTGAGGAGGAAATTGAGGGAAAAATAGAGGAAATTGAATAAAATAAATGTCTCAATGATACAAAGGCTTCTGAGGACCAGTTGACAACCTTTTGACAGTTTTGGGTTGGGGCTCTCTCTCTCTATTCTCTCTGTCACACCTTGCACACAGAGCATTCTAAGTGTTATCACTCAGGTTGTCCTTAAAGCTCCTTAAAGGATACGGCCGAGGTAACCACAAACCAATCTTTGGACTGCAGGTCCTAGCCTACCTGCAAACAGAGAGGGCTCTCTCTTCATAATTTAGCTTTGTTTTGGGTTGATTTTTAGGCTAGTTATGATTTTCTTGGGTTTTGTTTTGATTTTGATGGGATGGAGGATTCTTTCAAACACAGTTGGGATGCATAGTGTGAGAAGTTCAAACCATTGGGCATGGAGTCGTGGATTAGGCTTACTGTTGCATTTTCTTGGTCACAAGAGGAATACAGAGTAGGATAGCTACACATAAAACAATATCTAGCTAGAATAAAGATGGAACGAAGGTCAATGAATGAAAGGCAACTAAGTAGCTCTCATTATGCTAACAGAGGGAAGGTGAATGAACATTTATATAGGAGCAATCAAGGATTCCTAAACAACATTCATATATGAAGGAACTAGTGTAAATATGAGCAAATCAGTATTCATATTCAGGACTAATTCAGAGGAAAACATAGATAAATCACAGAAATTGAGAAAAGAATACAACTAAGTGAGCTCTGAACTATTCTTTCTTTCTGCTATTTAGATAGTGAAACAATGATGGCATAAAACATATAAACTGTAAATAGAGATAAGAAACACTTATTGGGCTATGTAGAAGCATTAGGATTCCATAGTCACTCTTCAGACATTAAAACACAACAGTCAGTTCATCTCCCAAACATTCCAGCGATCTTTGATTATAGAGACTCTCAGAAAATACAATGCAAGTCTAGAGGAAGTTATCGACCAACCAACCCTTTTTTCATAACAGAGGGTGGTTTAAATAGAAAAAATATCTACAAACAACAGATCTGAGACAGATCTCATCAAATAAATGCCTTTAACCTAATTTGTACAGAAGTAAATGGCAGAAATATCTATCTAAGTGCTGCGCTGGGGAAGCTGCCTCAAAAATGGATCAAAATTTGTCCTTATGGCTCTGTGCTGGCTCTTTTAGCCATAAGTGTGCTTTAAATTCATTCATCTGCGCCTGCAAGTGGTTCTGCTAACTTAAGTGGCCAAAATTGTGAGTTGGTGAGCCTTTATGGCTCAGAGCTGCTTGATTGACTTTGTTGGGAGGCTCTTTAATGATTTCCTGCTTCGGGCTCAAAGTTTTCCATTGAAAACCTTCACTGATACACTTTTCCGCATCTTGATACACTTTGGCACTGAATCTGGGCCTTTTCTCACCGCTGATACTCTTTAAACTATCTCATCGCCCCCTTTCTGTCTATTCAAGGCGAAATAACTGCCGCAAAAGCTTTTGTGGCCTTTGGGTGCAATCGGCGCTTGGCCGATAAAAAATAGCATTAAACCTTGCAAAAAATGCCGCAAAAAGGAGGATTTGTATGCTGTTGACTGTACCGAGGCCGAAACTGGCTATCTGAAGCAAAACTGGGCCTTGGAGCGATCTCAGAAAGCTTAGGGATGCATGAATTCCCTTATCGGGAGCCGGGCGCGGGCATATATGTGAAAATATGAACAAATGCCGCCTTTTCTTTTACACAGAAAAAGACCAATTTCTATGTAAATTCGTGAAAAACATGGGCGGGAGCGGCACTGTAGCGGAGATTAAATCCTGACCGTTGGATCGCGCGAAGGCAGATCCAACAGCTGGCACTAAATCGGCGATCGGTGGATCAGCGGATCCCAAAACATAAAACCTCCGAATAGCGATGAACCTGGCGGACCCGAAATGCTTATAGGCTCTTTCTTTATGGAGATCGGGTCCGGCCCATCGGAGCTTTCATATCGGCGGATTTGGTAAAAATGGGTAAGCGGACCCGATATACTATATGCTGCACTTCATAGCTTTTCGGCTCCGGGATATAGGAGCACACAGTGCGGACCCTTTCTGACCCGAAATCTTTAGGCTCTGCTTTATTGTTATTTCAGCTCCGCCATATCGGAGCAGTCCCGCTTGGCTGTACAAAAGGTCTTTTTGGACCCGATATGCCTTTATGCCGCGCTTTATTACTTTTTGGCTCCGCTGGTCGGAGCCATATAGGAGTGATGCGATTAAATATGGGCCGTTGATCTCTGGGCCTGAATGGGCGGCTGAGATTAACTCAGCAATTCGCTATCGGTGGGGTCATGGGGTTGCCACATAGAAACGCCGAAACCCATCAGACCCGATAAGTTATACAGGCCCTCTTTATTTTATTTCGGGTCCGACCCATCGGCGGAACCCAAATCGGCGGTTTTAACAGTGGAATGGGTCCGCGGACCCGAAAACCCTTAACACTGCATTTGATAACTCATCGGCTCCACCAAATCGGAGCAGTATATGGGGCGATGCGAAGTGGGGGGCCGCGCGACAAGATCTGGGCCGTCAGATTTGGGGCCCGATCCAATGGTCCTGGATCCGTCAGCGGATCGGCAGTCGGAGGGACCGGGGGGCGGCACACATAGAATCGCCGAAATATGGCGGACTCGAAATCCTTTGCAAGCCCTTTATTATTTTTGAAATCGGGTCCGGCCCGGGCTTTCGGAAATGCAACATAGAGTTAACACAATATATCGCCCGACCTCCGACAGCGATATCGCGTCGGAGGGAGGGCACATGTCTTCGGAGGGTTTCCAAATATGCTTGTTATATGCCACTTCCCCCTCCCGATAGCGATATCGCATCGGAGGGGGACCAAATAGATCCTTTTCTCATCAGACCATGCATTTTAAAATACAAAGGCAAAATGAATTCGGATGGGTAGCCTTTGGTGTTTCGGATGGATTCTAAGGCATTGGAAGGGGTCCGATAGCCATAAAGGGAGAATTTTATCATTTTTTGAAGGTTTTTCATGGTTTTTTGGGTTTTTCATGCCTTGGAAGGAGTCCAAAAAGCATGGGAAGATGGTTTGAGGGTGGCCATGAGGGTTCTTGCTGAGTTTCAGATAAACTTAGCAATTCCCAAGGATGTATATGGTTATTTTTCAACCAGGGGGAAGGGATAAGTATATAGGGGAGTTATATAGATAGTTTTAGTAGGGGAAGGGAAAAGAGATAGGGAGTTACATAATAAAGTTAGTAGTTAATATGATAATGATGAGAAAAAGCGCTAAGAATGAAGTCTTAGGCTATAAATGGGGGAAAATGACTGATAGAAGAAGTGTGAACATTCCTTGAGTGAAGCAGATCTTCACCAAGGCAAATGATATGGAGAATGATGAAATTAAGAGGTATCAAGCAGATCTTGACCTCTTTAGGGGAAGTTAGTGAGTGATTTGGGGAAAGAGGAAGAAGGGGAAGTTAGTCGCTTGAAGTCCTCCAACTGAACAACTGCCTTCAACTTGTGATATGATAGATATAACACTTGACAATATGAAATGGATCACAAGCCATGATTCTGCAACCACAAAGCTACCTACCCGACCTACTCACCTAGCATTTTCTCTTCTTTTTGGTTTGGGTGCACTTGAACTAGCATACCGAGCTTTTGTTCTTTTCTTCTTGCTGTCCTCCTATCTACAACTACACTTATTGCATCCAGGGGCTCAGATTAAGCTGTTGAGCACCCTTGTTTCTCTACCTATCTACAAATCTGCCAAGATTAAGCTGTTGGGACAGATATTCCTTCTCTATATTCTACAACAGGAAATTGAAACCTAGGGAGGCCAAGATTAGGCTGTTTGGCCCTCCCTTAACTGAAAAACTCATCAAAATCGATCAACCCATCAAAAATGGAACACAACAGTGGTACTTAGACTAGCACACTCTCATGGACACTTCTTTTGTCTCTGTAGCAAATATGGAGCATTGCAGCAAGAAAAGTATGACATATTTGGCATGTAAAAATGTCGATCATGAAAGATGATTAACCTACTGCAGCAGGAGGCTAACAGTGGCTCCACTTGGGGATGGCTTTTGCTTGTGACAAGCCAAGAACAGCAGGTCAAAATGCCTTGATCTTCTGTAGTTGCTGTTAATTGAAAATTTCTTCTGTGCTAACTGCTGAATGACTAGAACTTTAACTTCTGAACGCAACACTCCTCCTTAACTGAAATACTGTGAAAAATAAAGCATCGCCTGCTCTCTTCTGCGTGCTTGATATTGCATACACTTTTGCTTGAGCACTTCCTTGTTAAATAAACACAAAAGAGGAAATAAAACTGGAGCTCTTCTTTTCTTGTCTTTGAAAGGGTGCTGAAGTAAACTGAAAATCCTCCTTTCTTTTTGATACTGTTGACTTGAAGACTACAAGCTGCAAACAGTTTCTCTTTAACATAAATCACTGTGATATGACAGTGCTGCTTTGCTGTTTTGCTGAGATTATTGCAGAGACAGAGCTTAAAAATAGAGGACTTGCATTGGCTGTGTCTTCACAAACTTTGTTGCTGCTCCTCTAACAATCGGACTGCTTATACAGAATAAAAACAAAAGTGCTGATATATACAAATGTCAATGTACAAATAGATATATACAAAGCTGGGTTATGTTCAACAAAAGGGATTATGATAATGCTTTAGCATACGTCCATTTATAGGGCCTTCTTCTGCAGTGCTACCCTCTACAGATTTGAGGAAATATGTGTTATTTCCCTGAACAACAGAAATAACAAATGACCCTCTCCAAAGGAAATCAAATTTTGCATGTTTTCCCTTGTCTTCTCTACGTGAGTCCCACCTTAGAAATTTGTTGCCAACACAGAAATTCTCAGCCTTATTCCTCTTATCAAACATCCTTTTGAGCTTCTCTTGCATAATTTGAGCTCTGTCATAGACCCGCTCTCTTGTCTGCTGCAAATGAATTGTTTGGTTTATCCTCCTTTGTATATCATTTGGCTCAGCTTGAATTTCTCGCAACAGCTTGATAATAGGAATGCCCAGTGATGAAGGAAATCTGGCCTCCATGCCATATACTATCTCATAAGGGCTCATCCTAATGGATTTCTTGGTTGATAATCTGTCTGCCCATAGGGCATTTGTGAGCTTTCTATGCCAGCTCTTCTCACTTTCTTCCAAGGTATTCTTAATGATACTGATCAGGCTCTTATTAGATGACTCGGATAAGCCATTACCTTGAGGGTAATAGGCTGTGGAATGGCCTAAAGTGATACGAAATTTATGGCAAAAATTGATCATCTTTTTGGATTTTAAAGCAGCGGCATTGTCAGTGATGATCTTCTCAGGGCAACCAAATCTAGAAAGGATATTGCACTCAAGGAATTGAATAATGGTGGAGTCATTGGCTTGCCTACATGGGATGGCTTCAATCCACTTGGTGAAATAGTCGGTGGCTGTTAAAATCCACTTATGCTGGCCTGAGGAAGAGGGATGGATTTCTCCAATGAAGTCAAGACCCCATTGTTGAAAAGGCTTTTCGGTTGAGATGGGTTTCAGAGGCAAGGGGAGCAACTTTCTCTTGCCTTCAAAGATTTAGCATTTGTGACATGAGATAGCAAACTTCTTTACATCTGCAAACAAAGAGGGCCAATAGAAACCAACCCTTAAAATTTTATCAGCAGTGGACTTCCAATATAAATGTCCTCCACAGTCCCCTGCATGGAATTCTTTCATGACATTGTTAGTTTCATTCTTGGTCAAGCAATTGAGCAATATGCCTTCATGATTCTTCCAAAATAAAGCACCATCTAAGACACAAAATTTCAAAGCCTTCATTCTTAAAAATCTCTTCTTGGTCCTGGACAATCCTGGGGGAGCACACAGGTTTAACAATACAAAGCAAATATCAGCATACCATGGGGATTGCACAAAGGTGTCACTGATCTGTGGAGTTGCCAACTCCTGTTCATTGTCCAGTTGGTTGATGTCTAAGGCTTGAAAGTTTGTTTCAGACATCAGTTTGGCTAAACCTTGTCCCTTTATTAGCTTGGTTGGTTTTATTTCTATGTCATACTCAAGAATGTTAGCAATCTACTTGCCTCTTTTGCCTTCTAACCCCTCTTGGGTTAATATGTCTTTTACAACAGCATTTGGGACATAAGCAATCACATGTGAATATAAAGTATAAATTATGAAGTCTTTGATTGCTTTAACAAGGGCATAGGCCTGCTTCTCCATGATTTGGTACTTCAAAGGGGCATGTCTTAAGGCTCAGCTGAAAAAGAAATTGGCTTTTCATTTCCTTGGTCATCCTTTTGCAATAGGACAGCAGCTATGGTATTATCAGATGCAAATGAAAATATGATAAAGTCCCTATCAAATTGAGGACTTGTGAGGACTGGGGCTTGAGTTAAGGCAACTTTGATACTCTCAAATGCTTGCTTGGTTTCAAGAGACCATTTTACCTTGGCATCCTTCTTTAACATGCTGCTCAACAGTCTTATCAACTCGGCTAGATTTGGGATAAATATCCTTAGGAAATTGATCTTTCCTAGGAATGCTTGCAGCTCTTTTATGTTTCTAGGATATGGGATTTGCAATATGGCTTGGATCCTTTCCGGATCAATTCTAATCCCGTCTTTTGAAATGACATGTCCCAGTAATTTGCCTTCTTCAAGGCCAAATAAAGACTTCTTGGGGTTCAAGGAAATGCCATATTTCCTACATGTTAGGAACACTTGTCTCAAATGTCTTAGGTGCTCTTGATCAGATTTGGAGAAAGGGGTAAGATCATCAAGATAGACAACCAAGAAATCATGGATCTCCTTGGAAAATGCAATGTCCATGGCCCTTTGAAAGGTGGCACCTGTGTTCTTTAGGCCGAAAGGCATTTTCACATATTTAAATGTTCCCCAAGGTGTTGTAAAGGCTGTCTTGTCTTGATCATCTGGGTGAACCAGTATTTGATTAAAACTTGAAAAGCCATCTAGCAAAGAGATTCTAGATGACCCTACTACTCTTTGTAGGATGTGGTCCATTTTGGGCAATGGGTAGTGGTCTTTAAGGGAGACTTGGTTTAAGTTTCTCAAATCTACACAAAGCCTAATCTCACCTGTTTTCTTTCTTGTGGGAACAAGATTGGATACCCATTCAAAAAATCTAATGGGTGTTATGATATCTGCTTCAAACATTCTTTTCACTTCTTTCTCAATTAGAGGGAGAAGCACAGGATTGATTCTCCTCAGTTTCTGTTTGAAGGGCTTTTGATTTGGCTTTAAGGGAATGGTATGTTGAATAATTGAGGTGTCATAGGACTTCAAGTCCTCATAACTCCAACAAGATTGGATACCCATTTAGAAAATCTAATGGGTGTTATGATATCTGCTTCAAACATTCTTTTCACTTCTTTCTCAATTAGAGGGAGAAGCACAGGATTGATTCTCCTCAGTTTCTGTTTGAAGGGCTTTTGATTTGGCTTTAAGGGAATGGTATGTTGAATAATTGAGGTGTCATAGGACTTCAAGTCCTCATAACTCCAAGCAAATACAGCTTGGAATTCTTTGAACAAATCAACATATTTGGGCTTTTGATCGGGCGGCAAAGATTGAGATAGTTTGATCATTTTGGGCATCTCTGCTGTCCCAATATTGTATTCTTCTATGGCAGTGTTTATAGGCTGCATTTTTGGCTTTTTGGGCACATCATTTGCATCAAACATGTCTTCTAGTGGAGTGAGGCCAACCGGGAGAAAATTGTCCTTTAGATCAATGATTTCGGCCTCTGTTTTGGCTATTTCCTCCAAATGCATCTGTTTCAGCTCTTCTATGTTTTCTTCATCAAATATGGTTGGCTGTAGCAATTTTCTAGCTGTTTCAGCTGTTACAGTTTGACGGATTTGGTTTATTTCTTGCAGTGGATCATCCATAGCATCCATATCAATGTTTAGGCCTGAAAACTCATGCTGTAAGGTAAGAAAATTGTTGATTTGAGCATCATCCTCAAACACTTGCCAATCTTTAACATTGTTAGGGACAGCAGGCCTGTGCTTTATCTCAGCAGTAAAGTGGTGATTGGACTCAAAAGGAAGCTTGCAAGTGCTAGCAAAAGTAGCTAGGCTGTGAGCATGCATGTTATTGCTTCTAGAAATCTTAGCAAGTTTGGATTCAGTGAAGGTATCAAGTATTGCAGTGGCAGCAGTCCTATAAGCTCTTAGCCTTCTATCATTGGTAACGAAGTTGCCCTTCATTTGTTGTATGATTAAATCAGAGTCACCTAGAATGGACACCTTTGCAGCTCCTAGAGCTTTCAACAGTTTAAGGCGTAAAAGGAGAGCTTCATACTCTGCCATGTTGTTGGTACATCTGAAGTTAAGTCTGTAAGCATGACCCTCTGCATGGCTATTATGTGTATTGTGAATCCATATTCCTACCCCTGCTCCTAGCTTATTAACAGAACCATCAAACTCTAAATACCATGTGATTTCTTGCTTGTGGTTGATATTAAGAGTTTCAGTCATTTTAGGATTGGGCAGACCTAGGTTTTGTGCTTCATGTGGTTCCTCTTGTATGCTGGTTGCACTGACTGTTTTGACAGTTTCCTGCGTATGGGCAACCGATTCTTGATTGATGCATGTTTCTTGTTCTAAAGGCAAAGGCCTCTCATTAGTTGGAGGACTTGTTTCATCATTAAACAAAATAAAAGAATCCATATCAGAATGGATTGAATAGATAGGGAAATTCTGGGGCTTTTCCTCACTACTTACCACATACTTCATCAGTGTTTCTCTATACAGTCTCTTTGGTTGCCCAAAGACTGAAATAGTGGCATAGGAGAGGTCTAATTGGAGAGATCCTTGGAGTTTTGCCCCCCAAGATCTTGATAAGAGCATGCCATAATTTGGTGGTATGTCAGCAACCACCACGTCCATTAGGATTGTATTGTTTGGGTATTGGACTAAGGAGACACATAAGTCTTTGATTAAGCCTAAACACTTGACCTGACTTGAGTCAAAGGAGAATAGATCTTTGTATGGTCTTGTTACATCAAGGTTTAGCTTCTCCATTACAGCTTTGGGCATAAGGTTGTGTGAGGCACCTGAGTCAAACATTGCATTATGTAAAAGTTTATCATGTATGTGCAGAATGACATAAAAGGGTAGAACAGCTCCATGTGCTGATTTGCCATCAACTTCTGGACCAAAAAGCAACTCAGGTGTATCATCTAAAACATTCACATCATCCCTATTCTCTGGCATTTGCAGTGATCTTTGGATTTGTTGCCTATACACATCATGCTTTGCAAGTTCAGATAAGGGGATGGAAATCTTAAGTTTGCTTATTTCTGATTCTAAGTTGAATGGTTTCTCCAATGGATGCTTTGTGTTGGCAATAGCAAATTTCCCCTTTTCAAGTGTATTTTCTGCGTTTTCCTCTTGATTATCAGTGTTATGGTGAGTGATACCTTGCGGTATTTCTATTTTGGGAAGGCTTTTAGGAGTGCTATTTACATTTTCCTTTGAGGAGGAAGGTAGTAGAGGCTGATCATTAGAGGGCTGCATGTCTGGTGTGTCTGTTATATCCTCTATTGTGACTTTTTTCGAATATGGGATTGTTTGTTTGGTCAGTTCTATGGAAGCAGCTCTGTCCTTAATCTTCTTGGGCTGCTTTGATTCCTTCTGTTTGGTGGGCTCGGCTACATTGATTATTCTAGTTATCAGTTTATATTGTTTGTGCACTTCATAAACCGCTGAATCATAACCTTGTTTGAAGTCAAAAGACTCACCTGACTGGGTCTGAAATTGATTAAATTCATGCTCATCTTGGTCTTGTTGAGTTAGGAAAATTTGTTGCTCACCCTTCAAATCCACCAAGTTCATGTGAGTGTCCTCTATGGCATCACTAGATGTGGATGCTTCCGTATAATTTTCTTGGAAAGGAGGCCTTATATCACGGTCTGGGCTAGATCTACCAGCGTTTGAGTTCTGAGTTTTCCTGAAATTTGGGTTCCTTATGGTATTGGGCTATTGCCCTTCCCATGATGATTTCCTCTCAACACTCTCTACTCTGTCTCCCAGCCTGTGCATGCCATTGATAATAGCATCTAGCTTTTTATCTAAGGCTGAGGGCTCTTCCTTGAAGGTGGTTCTTCTCTCAGTTCTAGCTCTGTTTCTTTTGGCAATTAAATTTGCCTCCACAGTGACAACCACATTTTGCATGTCCGCAAGGCTGTTAGGGGCTCTTTCTTTTAATTGGTAGGCCATATCTGGGTTGAATCCATCAGGGAATTTATATAAGGCAAGGTCAGGTGGGGGCCTTAAGTTTTGTGGGATAGCATTATAAACGCTATTGAACCTTGCACAATAGTCCAAGACTATTTCTTGTGGACCTCTTTTGATTGTATCGTATTCAGCTAGTATGTGCAAGGGATCTTTCTTTTTCTCCCATCTGTTGATAAATGACTCGTATAAGGCTTCTAGGTATGCTATGGAATTGGCTGGGAGTGCTCTAAACCATGTCCTGACATCGCCTGTCAAACTTTGGACAAAAATCTTCATTCTCACACCATCATCGTCAATCTCATAGCTTTCAAAGTAATCTTGCATTTTCTTTGTATGCTGAAGGGCTGTGCAGGCACTTGTGCCATCAAAATATGTGATTTTAGTTTGGTAATCCTGAGGCATAGCCCCAAGATTTGCAGGCAGCTGTAAAGGTGTATATCTGTTCGCCATCTTGGCAGGGATAAATGGAACAACAGGGATAAACAGAACAGCTAGAACAACTGGGATAATAGGAGTAGTAGTGGTAGTATGTGTAGTGAATGGAGGTGTGGAAGGAGTGCTTTGAGAGGTGGATGAAGAACAAGGGGAACTAGGGGTTGAACGAAATAAAACTTTGACAGGGGTTGGGCCACAGCGTGGGTGAACTGCTTCAGGACTATTATCAGCAAAATCCTCTCTTCGCTCTAGCTTCCTGAGGTTCCTTGGGATTATATTGGGATTTTCAAAAGCTGCTGGGGGATTTGGGTCTAGATTTGACCTTGTATAACGTGAACTATTTTTGGGAGCCAGCTTCTAGCTTGTTTTTTGGGTATTTTTCTAAGAATATAAGGGTTAGAAAGAAACTTTTGAAGGTCTGGTTCCTTCCCAGTGGAGCTTCCCACCTTGATTTGCGAAATTATCTGAGGATGGTCCCCAGTGGAGTCGCCATTATGTTATCACTCAGGTTGTCCTTAAAGCTCCTTAAAGGATACGACCGAGGTAACCACAAACCAATCTTTGGACTGCAGGTCCTAGCCTACCTGCAATCAGAGAGGGCTCTCTCTTCATAATTTAGCTTTGTTTTGGGTTGATTTTTAGGCTAGTTATGATTTTCTTGGTTTTTTTTTTGATTTTGATGGGATGGAGGATTCTTTCAAATAGAGTTGGGATGCATAGTGTGAGAAGTTCAAACCATTGGGCATGGAGTCGTGGATTAGGCTTGCTATTGCGTTTTCTTGGTCAAAAGAGGAATACAGAGCAGGATAGCTACACATAAAACAATATCTAGCTAGAATAAAGATGGAACGAAGGTCAGTGAATGAAAGGCAACTAAGTAGCTCTCATTATGCTAACAGAGGGAAGGTGAATGAACATTTATATAGGAGCAATCAAGGATTCCTAAACAACATTCATATATGAAGGAACTAGTGTAAATATGAGCAAATCAGTATTCATATTCAGGACTAATTCAGAGGAAAACATAGATAAATCACAGAAATTGAGAACAGAATACAACTAAGTGAGCTCTGAACTATTCTTTCTTTCTGCTATTTAGATAGTGAAACAATGATGGCATAAAACATATAAACTGTAAACAGAGATAAGAAACACTTATTGGGCTATGTAGAAGCGTTAGGATTCCATAGTCACTCTTCAGACATTAAAACACAACAGTCAGTTCATCTCCCAAACATTCCAGCGATCTTTGATTATAGAGACTCTCAGAAAATACAATGCAAGTCTAGAGGAAGTTATCGACCAACCAACCCTTTTTTCATAACAAAGGGTGGTTTAAATAGAAAAAATATCTACAAACAACAGATCTGAGATAGATCTCATCAAATAAATGCCTTTAAACTAATTTGTACAGAACTAAATGGCAGAAATATCTATCTAAGTGCTGCGCTGGGGCAACTGCCTCAAAAATGGATCAAAATCTGTCCTTATGGCTCTGTGCTGGCTCTTTTCGCCATAAGTGTGCTTTAAATTCATTCATCTGCGCCTGCAAGTGGTTCTGCTACCTTAAGTGGCCAAAATTGTGAGTTGGGGAGCCTTTATGGCTCAGAGCTGCTTGATTGACTTTGCTGGGAGGCTCTTTAATGATTTCCTGCTTCAGGCTCAAAGTTTTCCATTGAAAACCTTCACTGATACACTTTGCCTCATCCTGATACACTTTGGCACTGAATTTGGGCCTTTTCTCACCGCTGATACTCTTTAAACTGTCCCATCGCCCCCTTTCTGCCTATTCAAGGTGAAATAACTGCCGCAAAAGCTTCTGTGGCCTTTGGGTGAAATCGGCGCTTGGCCGATAAAAAATAGCATTAAACCTTGCAAAAAATGCCGCAAAAAGGAGGATTTGTATGATGCTGACTGTACCGAGGCCGAAACTGGCTATCTGAAGCAAAACTTGGCCTTGGAGCGATCTCAGAAAGCTTAGGGATGCATGAATTCCCTTATCGGGATCCGGCCGTGGGCATATATGTGAAAATATGAACAAATGCCGCCTTTTCTTTTACACAGAAAAAGACCAATTTCTATGTAAAATTCATGAAAAACATAGGCGGGAGCGGCATTGTAGCGGAGATTAAATCCTGGCCGTTGGATCGCGCGAAGGCAGATCCAATGGCTGGCGCTAAATCGGCGATCGGCGGATCAGCGGATCCCAAAACATAAAACCTCCGAATAGCGATGAACCTGGCGGACCCGAAATGCTTATAGGCTCTTTCTTTATGGAGATCGGGTCCGGCCCATCGAAGCTTTCATATCGGCGGATTTGGTAAAAATGGGTAAGCGGACCCGATATACTATATGCTGCACTTCATAGCTTTTCGGCTCCGGGATATAGGAGCACACAGTGCAGACCCTTTCAGACCCGAAATCTTTAGGCTCTGCTTTATTGTTATTTCGGCTCCGCCATATCGGAGCAGTCCCGCTTGGCTGTACAAAAGGTCTTTTCGGACCCGATATGCCTTTATGCCGCGCTTTATTACTTTTCGGCTCCGCTGGTCGGAGCCATATAGGAGTGATGCGATTAAATATGGGCCGTTGATCTCTGGGCCTGAATGGGCGGCTGAGATTAACTCGGCAATTCGCTATCGGCGGGGTCATGGGGTTGCCACATAGAAACACCGAAACCCATCGGACCCGATAAGTTATACAGGCCCTCTTTATTTTATTTCAGGTCCGACCCATCGGCGGAACCCAAATCGGCGGTTTTAATAGTGGAATGGGTCCGCGGACCCGAAAACCCTTAAAACTGCATTTGATAACTCATCGACTCCGCCAAATCGGAGTAGTATATGGGGCGATGCGAAGTGGGGGGCCGCGCGACAAGATCTGGGCCGTCAGATCTGGGGCCCGATCCAACGGTCCTGGGTCCGTCGACGGATCGGCAGTCGGAGGGACCGAGGGGTGGCACACATAGAATCGCCGAAATATGGCGGACCCGAAATCCTTTGCAAGCCCTTTATTGCCCTATGTTAGTTAGTTTTTTACCAAATTTCAGTAATTACTATTTAATTTATTAACCCTAGAATTGAGTTTCCCTTTAACTAATTTCTAAAAATCGCAATTTAAACCTTATAAATATTAATAATAAATAATATTGACATAGTTAACCTTAATAAATTTGGAATAAATATTCTTTTCATTAAATATTAATTAAACCTTTAAGTTTAAAGGATTAATTATGAGATACCTATGATATTAGTTTAATCATAAACATATCAACCTTAATTTATAAGTAATAATAGATTGAGGATTACTGACCGTTAGGTTTAAAGGTAATTATGATTTACCATAATATTAGTTATAATATTTACCTAATATAACTAAACTCTAGGAATAATAGTTTAACAATTTGTTTAGATCTATTATTTATCATGAAGATTTAGATTATTATTTTATATAGCTCAATGGACCTATCTATTTAAATAACAATATGATATAGTCCTAACTTATAAATAATAATAATAAATAATATTGACATGGTTAACCTTAATGAATTTGGAATGGAAATCTTTTTAATAAATTTTACTTCAGCCTTTAGGTTTAAAGGATAAATTATGAGAGACCAGTAATATTAGTTTTAGTAATAATCATATCAACCTTAAATTATAAGTATTAATAGACTTACCTTGGAATAAAAATTTGGATTATTGGCCATGAGGTTTATAGGTAATCATGATTTACCATAATATTAGTTAGAATATTAGTTACAATAATAGGGTTTAATTACCTTTACGTTGGAATAATAATTAAATATGGGTTAATTAATATCTATTATGGGATATAATGACCAACTTAATTAAAATATGTGCGTTTCTTGGTAATTGGGATAATAAGAATAATATACCTAATTGTTTTAAATTTACCAAAGGGATTCCTTTAGTTTCCTAAAATATTAATTACTTTTTTAGTAGTTTGACCAAGGTCACTAGGTCAAACTAGCCGTTAGCATTTTAGTTGTTGGGGTCTCTGCACGCTCTATCTAATCACGCTAAGCTGGATTGGTTCTTCAACTTGTCCTGACGATGAACCACACTGGTTGGTTCGAAACGCGTCGACAAAAGATTGGTTATGTGATTTTGCCGAAGATGATCTTACAAGCCCTTTATTATTTTTGAAATCGGGTCCGGCCCGGGCTTTCAGCAATGCAACATAGAGTTAACACATTATATCGCCCGACCTCCGACAGCGATATCGCGTCGGAGGGAGGGCACATGTCTTCGGAGGGTTTCCAAATATGCTTGTTATATGCCACTTCCCCCTCCCGATAGCGATATCACATCGGAGGGGGACCAAATAGATCCTTTTCTCATCGGAGCATGCATTTTATTAAAATGCAAATGAAAAATGAATTCGGAGGGGTAGCCTTTGGTGTTTCGGATGGATTCTAAGGCATCGGAAGGGGTCCGATAGCCATAAAGGGAGAATTTTATCATTTTTTGAAGGTTTTTCATGGTTTTTCATGCCTTGGAAGGAGTCCAAAAAGCATGGGAAGATGGTTTGAGGTGGCCATGAGGGTTCTTGCTGAGTTTCAGATAAACTTAGCAATTCCCAAGGATGTATATGGTTATTTTTCAACCAGGGGGGGGGGATAAGTATATAGGGGAGTTATATAGATAGTTTTAGTAGGGGAAGGGAAAAGAGATAGGGAGTTACATAATAAAGTTAGTAGTTAATATGATAATGATGAGAAAAAGTGCTAAGAATGAAGTCTTATGCTATCAATGGGGGAAAATGACTGATAGAAGAAGTGTGAACATTCCTTGAGTGAAGCAGATGTTCACCAAGGCAAATGATATGGAGAATGATGAAATTAAGAGGTATCAAGCAGATCTTGACCTCTTTAGGGGAAGTTAGTGAGTGATTTGGGGAAGGAGGAAGAAGGGGAAGTTAGTCTTGCCTCGCTTGAAGTCCTCCAACTGAACAACTGCCTTCAACTTGTGATATGATAGATATAACACTTGACAATATGAAATGGATCACAAGCCATGATTCTGCAACCACAAAGCTACCTACCCGACCTACTCACCTAGAATTTTCTCTCCTTTTTGGTTTGGGTGCACTTGAACTAGCATACCCAGCTTTTGTTCTTTTCTTCTTGCTGTCCTCCTATCTACAACTACACTTATTGCATCCAGGGGCTCAGATTAAGCTGTTGAGCACCCTTGTTTCTCTACCTATCTACAAATCTGCCAAGATTAAGCTGTTTGGACAGATATTCCTTCTCTATATTCTACAACAGGAAATTGAAACCTAGGGAGGCCAAGATTAAGCTGTTTGGCCCTCCCTTAACTGAAAAACTCATCAAAATGGATCAGCCCATCAAAAATTGAATACAGCAGTGGTACTTAGACTAGCACACTCTCATGGACACTTCTTTGGTCTCTGTAGCAAATATGGAGCATTGCAGCGAGCAAAGTATGACATAATTGGCATGTAAAAATGTCGATCATGAAAGATGATTAACCTGCTGCAGCAGGAGGCTAACAGTAAGAGCACTCTAGCATTGGAGAAAGGAAGGAAAAGGAAGGACAAGAAATAAAATGAAAGAAAATATCAATAAAGAAGAGTTGGATCAAGTGACTACCACAAGATTGCCTGCACATATTGAGTTGCATGTATGATTTCCTTGTTAGTTTTCTCATGCATGGTATATGAATATGTGTATTTGGTTATCTTGCTATCAATGACATGGGTTTTTCCATGTGTGACACTAGTTTCATCTTTGCATTGCTATTTTTAGATAACCATGGTGTGATGGGGTTCTTCATTTGGTTGAGCTTTGGATTTCCAGATGGTTTTGGAACCAGGTGAGGTGTTCTCGGGAAAACTCCCCAAGGGCCTAGGAATCCCTTGACTGGTAATGGTATGATTGTCATAAAGCCTGATGGTGGAGACAGGAAAATTCCTATTGGTGAAGAATTCCGGAGACATCAAAGCTTATTTAAGGCCTAGTGATCCCTTGACAGGTTTTAGTGGGATTGCGGTAAATCCAGATAGTGTATGTTTTTTTTTGGGGCCTAGAAATCCCTTGACTGGTAATGGAAAGATTGTGGTAAAGCCTAGTTGTGTAGGTTCTTGTTTCAGGCCTAGCATTTTGTTGACCGGATTTGGTGGGATTTCAGTAAAGCCTGAGATATCCCTGGTTGTTTTTTTGTGAGTCCCACATTCATGCTTGAAATATGGCACAAGTTTGATTAGTTGAAAGAAATATTTAGTTAAACCTAATCTATGGTCGGGTGGTACATGGAAGTCCCTGACTTGGTTGGATTTTTTATATGTTAATAAGAGACCTTCTCCTCTTGTATTTTATGAGTAAATGAACTGGTTATGATGTGGCTTTGATGGTTATTCTATCATTGTTATTATTCTGGTTATATGCTAGTTATAAGCATGGTTTTATGATATAGTCTCTTTATGGCTCTTATAATGTTTTATTTAGTAAATGATTGGCTATTGAATTCATGACCTAATAGATGCTATTATAGCTATTATGAGAGGGAAATAGACCTTTTTGATGATTTTCATATATGTATGATATCCCTATGTTCAGATATGCATTTATAACTTGTACATTACATGTTCAAAATCTGTTTGACAAAATGTTTGTTATGGATAGGCCTAGTTAGATTAAGTTCTTGACTAAGTTTTGCATTAATGGCTTTGTCCTTGTGTCATTCATCATTCTGGAAACTTTTATCAAGTTCTAGGTGAAGGTCTGTATACTAGCCCTGTAAAAGTGGCTTAGATTCTAGGGTTGCATGCTTAGAACTAGGAAATATAGACTACATTCACTGGGAGGCAGGATTATCCATGCAACTGGAGGGTTACAATCTTCGGCTTGCCTTGTTATGTAAGCGACTAGAAGTCCAGATCAATGAAAAGGCAAGTTAACTTAGGGTTTGGGAACTGAGAGTGGTTGTTTAGCCACCGTGGGTCTTGTAGCTCCTAAGGAAGGTCAGTAAGGTTTCTTTTTTTCGACTCCATTTCCTTAATGTGATCTAAGAGGTCGAGTCATGTCATATTAGCTCTTTCTCTCATGTTTACACTGGTATATCGATGAACTTGGGTAAATGTAGGAGGAGGGTGGTTATGACAACTGACTTTGTAAGAGGCCCACATCAGTACAACATCATCTCCTTTCACCAATCAATAAACACCATGTTTCATTATAGAATTAAGCTAACATGGAGGGATGACACTCGTTAAGCTTTGGGAAAGTTGATATTCCATATGCATTCACTTCTTCGTATTGACACCTAATCATTGTGATTGGGTGAATATATGTAAATAATGTACATGGTAAATAATCGAGAATATGAATATGAAGAGACATTGGGAGGTGAAGCCCAAGAGTCTCTACCTCCTTGTATATACCATAAGCAATATTAATGCAAAGACACAATTTCATTTGAGGAGTTACCTCCTTGCCTGACATGGTATCAGAGCCAGCTCCCAAAATTAGTTGTTTTGTTGTAACTCTTGTCATTGTCTGCCATTATTCTTTGCCATCTGCGCCTCTCCTTTGACAAAAATTTTGTCTTAATTCTCTGTCCTGCCATTCTCTGTTCTCTATTCTCCTATATGTTGAATCATAGTCATATGGTATGCTTCCTTTGGAGCATGATGCATTGATACTATGTTATGGCATAAGTGTTGCACCATTGGGATGCGGGCTCAAGTAGTTCTGAAATTAAATGTGAGTTTTTCATGCTACCTGGAGATGCTGGCTAGAGGTGCTCTGGTGTGGTCACTGCCTGGAGGTGTTTCCTGGAGGTGATGTATACACGTCGAATCCTGATTACATTTCTTTGAGTATTCCAGTAACATTGAATCCTACCACTACAGTTGGTTACATGGATCATACTGTGTGGACGTCACGATTGTTATTTTTGTGTTGATGTGGAGTGATATGCAAACAAAAATTTCTTTGGAAAATTGTTTGACTCCTGGTTATCTCATTTATGTGCTATCATGACTGTGATATGTTGGTGCAATGGAAGATTTGGTAAACCCAGCTCTTTCCCAACCCACCACCATATCACCCATCATGAACAATGTGGTATTTATGATGTATCATGTACACCCTACTGCACTTGTGCTTCTTGGTTAATAAACACCATTCACCATTGTTTTATCACCGCTCCCGGACATATAACACCTCCCACCCTACCACATTACCTCCGCTCTTGGTTATAACATATACATCACCGTTGTCTCTCAGTCGAGCTCGTGGTATATCATGATTTCATTGGCATGTATGCAGTGGTATATAACACATCGCATACCCACCTCTTCCACTAAAATCTCGACACAAATCCCCCTCTCTCCAGACACTGGTTGCATTTCTGCGTGCAACAAACATGGGGCTGTCCCTCCTCAGCTTAGGTTAACATACACTCTTGCCTCTCCAGTGGTATTACACAATTGGCCTGAACCATAAATCCACTCTCCCACACCATACATCCGCTCTCCCATGTGTGTATTACTCTGCCATATGTGTCCCAACACTTATAATATACAACGCTAGCCATACCTCCACTTAATAGTACCTCTCGCATATACCACCTCCCCCAAATCATACCTCTGTCTTATATATATCAGGGTGTTTCTCTACAAGAAATTACCACCAGAGGTGCAATTTTTGCCACTGGAAGTGTAATTTTTTGTAGTAGACATATTTTTAAATGCATTCATTGATCTCTATAGTTGGAGTAGTTCTCTTTGGGAAAGAGAACTATCCAGAATGGTCAAGGAAGGTTAAACACACTCTCATTTTCAATGAGTTGTGGAAAGGCGTTTGTGTAGTAGAAGGAGATAATGAACCAAAAAATCCCACCTTAGATAAGGAGATCGCCATTTGGGAAAACAAGAACAACAAGCCCTATTTCTCGATTGCATCATGTATAAGTGAAGAGGTGAGTCACCATATTTCACCATTTTCAAATGATTTTGAAGTGTTACAGAAGTTGAAGGAACTCTATGACTCACACTATGAACTTGAAGTTGTCTAATTGATGATTAAATTGTTTAGTCTTGAATTGAAAAATGATGATCCTCTTGCCTCAGCATCAGAAGTAAGATCTATTATGCATGATATCAAAAACACTGATGTTCAACCAGACATTCCTCTCGTAGCTTTTGTTAAGTCACTATATCCCACTTATTCAAATTATCTTGAGTCATTGCAAGCAAGTGGAAACCTTAAAGAGATTACCTTTGACTCCCTTGTGAAGAAATTTGCTAAGAGAGAGAAAGATTTTGGCAAGAAGATAGCTCCTCAGTCTTCTAAAGAAGTTGTGTGTCTTTCACATAGAGAGAAGAATCATGCTCAAGATTCTTCTAGAGGAAGAGGTGGTTGAAGAGGAAGAGGAAGAAGAAATTTTAGAGCCAGGGGGGCAGACACTCTCAAGGAAAAAAATCTGATCTTCATTTCATACGTTGCAATAGAGATGGACATGATGCATCTACATGTAAGTTTCCTTGGGACAAAATTGAGTAGGAAATAAATCAATCCCAACGTAAAACTGGTGACAAAGAGAAAGGTAAAGCACTTGAATCTGCTCACTATGTTGTGGCACATTATAATATTGGAGTAAGTGAAGACTTGTTTAATGCTTCACTTGCTTATTGGATGAATGATTGGTTTCTTGATTCAAGGGAAACTTGCCACATGACTTTTAGAAGAGATTTTTTTGAAGAATTAATTGACAATGTTGATGGAGCAATATACTTTTCATACAAATCAAAACTCAAGCCATCAGGGCTTGGCACCATTAGGCTTAAATTGTTTAGTCTTGCAGACTTTCTTCTACATGATGTTTTATATCTCCCACGGCTGAGGATAAACTTGTTGTCCTTGGTCCACACTCACTAGCAACGAAATTCCATTCATATGTTTGATGGCAAGGTTGAGGTCAGAATAGCATCATATCACTCACTTGTCATGATGGGGATAGAAGAAGGAAGACTTCCGAAGATGCAAGGTACCTCAGTTCATGCAAAAAGTTTTATGAAACCAACTCACAAAAAGATAGAAAAGATAGATAAACGCCTTAGAAATAAGCCTCTTCGAGGGGGAAACCTCCTTTACATTACACAAATGAACAATTCTTCGATGATACAAATGACAAGACCTCCTTTCTATATATAGGAGTCTAAGGGGTCATAATATAATCAAAGCCGACATAACAATAATAATGTAAGGGCACAATAATAACAATAGTGGGCTTCTATGGGCCACAATAATAACAATATAATAAGGGGGTTGTACTAATAACAATAAGGTGTCACACGGCCGCAAGAGTTAGCTCAATCGGTCAAATCAAGTGCCTCGCCAATGGGAGGTCACAGGGTCGAATCCCGAAAGCTCTTGGGGTTAGGTCAGTAAATAGGCCGAGGGGTGTTGATGCCTTCGGGTGCGTCCACTCAGTGTTGAACAAACCTGGATGTAGCGGCTACCCATTGACCCGGGTATCCGTGAACCAGAAGTGAAAAAAAAAAAATAAGGTGTCACACTAGTAGTATAGGGACCTAACATGCCCCTCCTTTAAAAAGTGTTGTCCTCAACGCTTGAGTAGTTCTTGATGCTTTTGTATAAAATTCTTGTCCTCCCATGTGGAATATTCAGTGGGTAAGTTCTTCCACTTGATGAGATACTCTGAAATTGATCAATTTCATAGATATCGGGTTCTTGTTTCTGTGACTGCTCTAGGTTCCAATATGATTTTTCTTTCCTCATCAAGTTTTGGCGATATTGTGTGAACTGGGATCTTCTACAACTTTTGAATGAGTGGCCACACTTCTTCATCCTTCTTCCATTTATCCCTTGCTTCATTTATCCAATCCGGTTGGATAATAGAAATAGCAGAAAACAATGCTTCGACATCGTCATCCTTTCTTGAGAGTGCATCTGCAACAACATTTTGCTTCCCTTTTTTGTAGATGATTTCAAAGTCATAACCCAACATATTTGTGACCCATTTTTTCTGTTCTTCTAAAGATAATCTTTGTTCTAAAATGTATTTAAGACTATCATGATCCATTTTTACCTTGAAGTGTCTTCCCATTAGCTAAGGTTGCAATTTCTTAAGTTCAGGTAGTATTTCCAACATTTCATTCTCATAAATAGCTTTCTTGAGATGTAGCCATAAAAATACCCAATCACCTACATCAATACTTCTTTCACTGCGATGTTGATCTTCCTATTGTTTCATTTGATTCTGCACCAAAGTGGCATTATCATTTAAAAGTTGGAGAACTTGTTGTTGATGCTCAATGTGATCTTTCACTACTTGAATATTTTTCTTCTTGATATGTCCTTCTATCTTGAAATTTTGAGGAGTGGTAATTTCTTCCAATGCATTACAAGATGTAGTCGGATTCATTTCTTGATGCTCAATGTGATGTTTCACTTCTTGAACATTTTTCTTCTTAATATGTCCTTCTATCTTGATAGTTTGGGGAGTGGTAATTCTTGCCAATGCATGACAAGATATGGTCAGATTCATTCCTTCTTTCTTGATGTGATCTTTCAATTCTTGAACCTTTTTCTTCTTGACATGTCCTTCTATCTTGAGAGTTTGAGGAGTGGTAATTATTTCCAATGCTTTACAAGATATGGTCATATTCATTTCTTCTTTCTCTAGGGTTGGTTCCTGGTGTATATCCTCTTCTTTTGATGTTTCTTGATCCTTTTCTTCCTCCTCTTCACAATCTATGTAAAATAATTTCTTCTCGTCACACTTATAACCTTTAATGTATTTGTTATCACAATTGCAACAAAGCCCTTTTTCTCTTTTTTCTTCCAATTGTTGTGGTGTCAACCTTGTAGGTTGTGGAAGGATAGGAGAAGCAACACTTCCATCTTTATAGTTGTGAGGGGTAGACTTGCTTGTTGCCATAATTTTGCTTTCCACTTTCCTTGCCAACCTGAATGCCTTCTCCAATGAATAAGGTTCCCAAAGATGAACCTCATGTTGAATGTTATGCTTTAAAGTCCCTATGGAGACATCAATCCTTTGGTTCACTGGAATATCATTTTCCCTTATATTCAATTTTTGAAAGTCCTCAATGTTCTCTGCCATTGAAAACTTTTTTTTGAGATTTATCAATTGGCTAAATAATGTGTTGCTCTTTATATGCTCATAATGTACTATTATTTCCTCCATGAAAATTGACCACGTAACAAGTGGTTTACAAAAACAAAGCCCTTTATACCATAAAAATTGATCAGTAGAGTGCACACGTGTCACTGTTTGAACCTTAGGATCTGAAAAATATACACAAAAAACTACAGTTCATCCTATTTCTGTAAATTCTTACGAAATTTCAATTTGATGCTCAAAGAGAAAGTTATGATGATTTTCCCAAGGCCACCTGTTTAGAATGTAATTCAGGAGTCTGCACAAACCCTAAATTCCTCAGATTATATCTTCGAAAATATAGCAAGACAAGATCTGAAATATGGACCCGAGCTTCACCAAGATTTCGGTTCAAATGGGTTTTGATTTTGGAGTTTGAACCTTTGTAGAAAAAATATCATAGCGAAAATTCCATGATGACCTATTTGAGATGAAATTCTGGAGCTTGCAAAAGCCCTAAATTCCTCAGATCATATCTCCGAAAATATAGCGATACAATATCTGAAATTCGGACTTGCGGCTCAAAACGATTTCTTCTCAAATGGGATTTATTTTTAGCTTCTGAAGCTGCGTAGCGAAACCCTAGAATCCAGAGCTTTGATACCAAATGTTATGAAACCAACTCAAAAAAAGATAGAAAATATAGATAAACACCTTATAAATAAGCCTCTTTCAGGGGGCAACATCCTTTACGCTACACAAATGAACAATTCTTCGATGATACAAATGACAAGACCTCCTTTCTATATATAGGAGTCTAAGGGGTCATAATATAATTAGAGCCGACATAACAATAATAATGTAAGGGCATAATAATAACAATAGTGGGCTTCTATGGGGCACAATAATAACAATATGGGGACTACATGGGCACAATAATATAATAAGGGGGTTGTACTAATAACAATAAGGTGTTACACTAGTAGTATAGGGACCTATAAGAAGGAAGACTTCTGACAGGGATAGAAGAAGGAAGACTTCTGAAGATGCAAGGTACCTTTATTCATGCAGAAAACTTCTCATACAATTCTCATTATGATGAAGGTAAATTTCCAGCAAGTCTTTTATGGCATGCTAGATTTGGACACTTGAACTATGACTACCTTCACTTGTTGAAGAAAAAAGGTGTTACTAGTTTCCCCACAATTCCTAAGAAATGTAAGCAATGAGATGCTTGTATTATAGGAAAGCATATCAAACAGTCTTTTCATGATTCACATTCCAGAGAAAATAGAAAAATTGAACTCATTCATTCAGATTTATGTGGTCCAATGCCTGTTCCTTCCGCAAATGGAAATAAATATATGATGACATTTATTTATGACTACACTAGAATGTGTTGGGTTTATTTATTGAAGAACAAATCTAATGTTTTTCAAACATTCAAGGACTTTCATACATGGATTGAAAATCATGCACAATCACATATTGGCTCTATTCACACTGATAATGGAAAATAATACAATTCAAATGAATTTGAAAACTATGTTTTCCAGCATGGGATCAAACATCGAACAACTGTGCCTTATAATCCCCAACATAACAGAGTAGTTGAAATAATGAACAAGACAATCTTAAATATGGTATGTTCCATTTTCAAGAATGTAAAAATGATGTTTTGGGTTGATGCAATTCAATATGTTGTGTATGTAAATAATAAATGTCCATATAATGATATTAGAAACAAGACTCCTTATAAAATGTGGTATGACCACATTCCTTTGGTAAAGCATCTCAAGGTATTTGGTTCCACCTGTTATTCCTTGATACCAAAGGAACAAAGAAACAAACTTGGTGCAAGGAGTCGTAAGTGTATCTTCTTGGGGTATTCAAATACCTCCAAAGCATACCTTATCTATGATGAAGTTAATAAGAATTTTGTTGTATCTAGAGATGTAATATTTCTTGAATCTTCCAAAGATGACAATGTTATTGAATGGAAACTAGATCACTTGGATGGTTTCGGACATGCAAAATTGTTTTAAGAATTTGATAACTAGATTCCACATCTTGAAGTGGGGATTCCTATACTCGATCAATCTGTGGAATATTCTTCTGAAGAACTCTCTCTCCCACATGAAGCTTCAACCACTGATGATACTTTGAGTGACGTGATTGATAGAATTGGGAAACTAAATCTTGATTTAGTCCCAACTCAATCAACTGAGCAGCTTGGACCATCTCAGAAAGGTCCTCCAAAATGGCTGACAAATACACGTGAAAGTGTTCATCCTGATGAGGTTAGAAAGAGACGAACAATAAAGTCAACCAGGAAAAATGGAGGTGATGCAGATGATTATGATTCACCTGTTGATATGGATGTTTCTTATGATTGTGAATTGAATTTGTCTATAGATTTTAAGCCAGCTTCCTTCAAAGAATCCACTTATCATGATGAATGGAAAGAAGCAATGAAATAGGAATAGGATTCCTTGATAAAGAATGATAGTTCAAATCTGGTTGATCCTCGATTGGGAACCAAACCAATTAGCTACAAGTGGGTCTATAAGAACAAGTATAAATATGATGGAACACTTCACAAGCACAAAGCCAGGCTTGTCACAAAAGGTTTTGCATATAAGGAAGGGGTTGATTACGAGGAGACTTTTCCCCCCATAGAAAAATAGGCTACCATCTAGACACTCTTTGCCTTGGAATCTTAGAACGGTTGGAAGGTCCATCAAATGGATGTAAAAACTGATTTATTGATTGGAGATCTAAAATAGAATGTTTTTATGTCCTAGCCAGAAAGATTTTTTGTGAAGGACTAAGAAAAATAAGTACGCAAGCTTGTGAAATCCTTCTATGGCCTCAAGCAAGCACCATGAGCTTGGTATGAAAAGTTAACTGAGCATCTTCTAAATCTCAACTTCAAACATTATGATCTTGATAATGCAACTTTATTTGTTAAGAAAGCTGGAAAAATGATTGAATATATTATGGTGTATGCATACGATCTTTTGATGACAGGGAACAATGGGAGCTACATTTCATCCATAAAGAAGGAATTGAGGAAATGTTTTGAAATGATTGACTTGGGATATGTTCTTTACTATCTTGGTATTGAAGTAACTGAACATCCAAAGTTTATATTCCTCTCTCAGAAGAAGTACATTGGAGATCTGTTGAACAGGTTTAGCATGGTTGAGTGCAATCCTTTGACTACTCCAATGGAACAAAACTTGAATCTCACGTCCATTGAAGGAAAATAATTTGAGGATGCAACAAAGTATAGACAACTTGTAGGAAGTGTCAAGTACATGACTACTACCAGATCATACATTTCATTTTCTGTTGGAATCCTCTCCAGGTTTATGCAAAAGCCTTATGAGGGACATTGGTCTACTGGAAAAAGAGTTCTAGAGTACTTGAAGGGAACTCAAGACTTTTGACTCAAGTATAAACAAGTGGGAAACTTCAGCTTAATTGGATACTTTGATTCAGACTTCGATGGAGACAAAGAAATTGGGGCATCTACTTTAGGTTATTCTATGAGTCTTGGATCAGGATTTATCTCCCGAAGATCATGAAAACAATCAGTTCTAGAAGATTCCACAACAGAGGCAGAATATGTGGTAGTAATTGAAGCAACAAAGGAAATTGTGTGGCTCAGGAAAATTCTTGAATATTTGCAGGTAAAACAAGTGAATTCAACTCCAATCATGATTGAAAACACCTTTACAATAAAGTTGGCCAAGAACCTAAAGTTTCATGATCGAACAAAGCATATCAATAAAAAATACCATCTAATTTGACACCATATTGAGGCCAAGACAATCCATCTACTCCTTTGTTCCACTAGTGAGCAGATTGCAGACATCTTCACCAAAGCGTTTGCAAGAGAAAATTTCGAAAGGTTCAAAATGATGCTTGGACTCACCAACGTTCCTTGAGATAAAGTGGGGGAATGTTGACACCTAATCATTCAGATTGGATATATATATGTAAATAGTAAACAATGGAGAATAGGAATATGAAGAGACACTGGGAGGTGAAGCCCAAGAGTCTCTCCCTCCTTGTATACATCCATGAGCAATCTTAATGCAAAGACACAATTTCATTTGAGGAGTTACCTCCTGGCCTGACGCTTCATATGATTATTGGATCTATTAGATTTGAGAAAACATGCTCAAAGTTTAGTGTTGTTAGAGTTCATGTAGGTCGGGACACTATCCATTATCGATCTATTCAAAAACATGTATATGGTCTAAAACATGTGTAATGTTTAACAAATTTAGGTTTTGTGCATTTTCACCCCATAGTTTAGACCCTTTGCTAATGTTGATATTCAAATGGATATAACTTCTTATCTGAGAGGAGTTTATTCAGAGTGGGATGTACTTTTGGAAAGTTCTTGAAGAGAAATATGCAACCATACCATCCATAGACTCAATAGGACGTCATAAATTTGACAAAAAATTAATAAATTTCAAACCTCTTTGACTACACTTAATGAAGACATGCAAGCGAGCACACCATCATAAAAATTCCTTGATATGTTGCTACTTTCTTATACATCCCCTTTGACATCATTGATACCTATTGTCATCAATGAAAACAATATGTGCAACAATTAATAACTTTTATGAAAAAAAGATGATTGAGTTCCTTAAATTGAAGTATACAATTAGATTTTTGTTTAAATGTTCAATTCTTTCCCTCTCCAACAATATTTCATTCCTGTGTATATGGTAAATTGTGTTGCATATTGATACCATATATAGTGTAATAATTGCTAAACTTTGTTTTAAAAGTTCACCCCCATTATCTATACTTAACTTCTAAATTTGATGTCTATTTTTTTTTGTACAAAGGCCTTCAAGGTAGAAAAGCATGTGAAAAAATTCACTCTCTATGGTCTAAGAAGTAAATTTAAGTGTGTTTAGAGAAGTCACCAATGAAGGTTCAAAAATACTTAACCCAGAAAAAGAAGCAAAATAAAGTGAACCAAACAAATTACTATGCAAAAACTAGAAAGGCATCTAATCATTCTAACATGTATGTTTGTCAAAATTATTTTAATTATGTTCATTGAGAAGAAAACTAGAACAAACATAATCCTTGCATGAAACAACAAGGTGAATGGTGAACACATTATACCTACATAATTGTTTAAATGAGTTATAGTTCACATGACCAAACCATTAATGGTTAAGTATACTTATATCACCACTATGATAAAGCTTGAAGAAAGAAAATATGCACCAAAGTTGTCAAACTACTATAGCTTGATAATTTTCTTGATGGTTTAACATGTCGAGGATCCCTTAAATTATAAATTACAATATTTAATATCATTTAACCATAAATGTTGATCTCAGATGGGGTGTTTACAAAGAAAGTGTGGGGGTTGCCACCACCCCACCTAGCTAAGAGTTGGGGGAAGTGGAAACACACCCCCATAAAGAATTTTAATGGTGCTCAAAATCTAAAGGTGTTGCCACATACAATCTTTAACCATAGTACCCAACACCACTGGAATGCTATCCTCTCTTCTAGATAGCTTGTAGGGTTTCCACTTGTCAAAATCTTGACCTAGCTCTATTGTGGTTTCATATATTCCTCGTCATAGCTCAATTCATAAATTGAACCATTTTTATTGGCCTCCAAATTCTCATTTCTAAAATGAAGGCCTTGGCTCTCGTTGATTACTACTGAGGGCTCATGTCATCTCATCCCCTCGAGCTTTGGCCATGCATTACCTTGCGATCCTTGGCTGACATTTGTGACTCTAGAAGAGGACAACCGTCCCACATGGACTAGATCTATGGAAGCGAAGGAAATTTCCATTTAACCACCTACAAAATAATCTCTACCTAGCTGTTTATTTTCCTTTGGAAGTTCAACACGTGTATAGCTTTCAGATTTGGGGCCTCTTTCATGCAAGAAGATTTCTCATTTCTATGTTGAACACCTTTTGTAGAGGTACTCCCAGTGGGATATAACTCATGTATCACCCTCGATTTTGTCCTTGATTTCATTTATGGAATCTATTATGGTATTTCCTCACACAAAATTATTGTTTGGTGCATTCCTCTTAGTACTCAGCCTAATTCAGGGCCCAAGAGGTCTCTCTCTGGTTCGTTCCCTTAGGTTGTCCCCATCCCCCAGTCAATGTTCTTTCCAAATGGCTCTTCATCACCCTCCTCACAACCTCCTAAGTTTACTCGTCCTCTTTATCCATTGTTTGTTATCCATCCATCTCCTCTTCAGATCCTGGGAACATTTGACACCCTACCCACTTGGGCCTAATTCTCTTCCATGTGGATTTTGTCTTTGTGCCTATTTTTTGTGTCTTTCCTCTCTAGACCTCCTACTTTCGTTTTTTTATTTGAGCATCCACCATGCTTGGTTAGTGAGATATTGTTCGTAGAGAAGAAACCTACTACAAAGAATCAACCAGTCAAGGAAACATCCATATTCACCATGGCCTAGAGGAAACAACAACCCCATTCCATGAGTCTATGTTGGGTCCCATCCAAGATGAAATCAGTCACACGGAGAGAGAAGAAGCCTCTCATTGACACCATCTCTTAGACATGAATGTTCTTAGTGAGATGGAAGACTCAGTGCTAGATATCAGGTACACACGTGGATGTTTCAATCAATACATGCACATTGTTGACATATATTTCCATTTTAAATTCCTCCTTGCCAAAATTATGAGACAAGTTCAAGCATCGAGTATACTTCCTTCACTGTATGGAGCATTTGTATTTCCACATGAAGGATCTATATCATAAACTATATACCGTATAACAAAACACCTTGGTATTCCACCCCTATCTAGGGGCACCCTCGGCAACAACCAAGAGCCCATCTAGGTCACATCTATGGATTTGAATCCATCTGCTGAGTTTTATGATGTGCTCAAGATTTTATTACTTTTTCTCATTACTATCTATTCTCAAGACCTTTTCAGTCTATGTATGGTTATTTTGTTTTTTGGACGACAATATTATCCTATGCCTCTTTAGGGAGAGTAAAATTTTGGTTATGGTATGGTCTTTGTAGTGCCAGATTGACCTAAGTCATCTAGAATTTTCATATACACTTTTGTTTAGGAGGCAATACAAAATTTAACCCCACAAAAAGAATCCAACCTTAAAGGTATCATATGTTTATTCTATTCTTTTAGATTGAATTTGCTCATCTTAATATTTAATAATTATAATAATTTATATAAATTATTCATACAATTTTTTAGAAGTCAAATTTCGTCATTTATTATTTTTCATTTCTGTTTTTAAACAATTAACCAATTTTCATTTTTTAATACAATTCATTTAAATTTTATAAAACATAATTACTTCATTAAAATACATACAAATAAAATTTGGTGAAAATATATAAGTTTATATATATATATATATATATATATATATATATATATAATATTATATTAATTTTATAATAATTATAAATTTTGGTGGTATAATTTAATTTGGCCAGAATCTTAAAATAAATTATTGTACACTTTGAGGGAGTCTGAAGATTAAAAATATATGTACCTTTCAAAAAAACAGATTCAATTCCACGAAATAAAAATATATATTTCCTTTCAAAAAGTTACAAGTTCAATTCTATGAAAAAATCAGTTTTTTATCTTAAAATTAATTTACTATTATGATCACAATTATTATAATATTAATGGCAAATTATAAATTTGTTTTTCGTATGTATACAGGTTTGTGTGTTGTGCAAGTGGCTAGAATTTTGTTACGATTGAGTAACCAGGAAAACTAACCCCATGTAACATTAACCATTAAAAAAAAAACTATTTACTTAGAAGATAAGTGTAAGATGAATGCTATTGAAAGCACTTATGGATTTAAAAAATATGTGATTGGTAATTTTAAGATGTTACAAATATAAAACATGTAATGTAATAATGTTTTAAGACTAGAAGGGAAAAAATACACTGAATGGAATATCCCGAAATTTAGCGTTTTGTTTGGATAATCAAACTTTTCTGTCACGTATATGTGATATCTAAACCATTATTATTATATTATTAGCTTCAAATTAAATTACTATTATTATCACAATTATTACGACGTTAATTAAATGTTATAACTCTTCGTTTCTTTTCCTTCTCATCCATTTTCCCTTTGTTTTATACATATAATCTCTTACTTTGTGTGTTAAATGGCCGAACTTTTCTTATGATTGAGTAAACATTAAAAGTAACTAGATGCAATGTTACCAAAAAAACAATAAACTATTTATTTAGAGGTTAAGTGTAATATAAATGTTATCGAAATCATTAATAGATTTTTAAAATGGTTTATGATTTACGCCAAAGAACTTGTATGTGGAAGAACAAACACAAATCTTATATAACAAATATTTGTATTTCCGTATTAATTTTCCTCTTTGCACAATTCCTCCTAACACTTTTTTTCTATATAAGATTGATTTCTAAATAACAGAACCCACTTAACATCACTCATTCAGCGTAAAGTATCACACGATTTCATGTTTACATAACTTCATATGTTTCTGCCTCACACGCAAAATAGTGCACGTGGTCGTTATAGATGGAAAGGAGAAATATAGCGCTAAACGGCATTGAAAACGGATGGTACGACTAGTATAACAACCTTAGAGTTCATACTCACAAAAAAGCAATTGCATAGAGCTGTGGATCTATGCAAAATAGAGGAAGATTTGTGTAAAACTACAAAGTATAGATGAGCACACTTTTGGCTTTCAATTTTGTCCGAATGACATCTCTAAATATCGTATAAAACAACTAACCTATTGGAGATGCCATCGAGGCTCGATTGAGAATCGAAAACAAATTTTGTAATATATCATTAATCGAGAAAACAACCAACCTTTAATTAACCGTGGTTTTTTTGCTCCTCGCATAGAGAAACTTGTCCCCACATGCATTTGCTTATATCGTTACTCTATAAAATAAGCAAGATTCAGTCAACCATGACTTTTACTCTTTGAAAAAAGAAATGTGTCTTTTTGCTCTTCACAGATAGATATATTGGAGATGCCATCCACGCTCAATTGAAAATTGAAAATGTCTTTTGCAATATACTCTAAAAAATATCCAACGTTCAATCGACTACGGTATTTTGCTCCTCGCAAAGAGAAATTTGTCCCTACATGCATTTGCTTATATCATTAATTTGGAAAACAACAGATGTTCAATCGATTACAAATTTTTCTCCTCGAAAAGATAAACATGCCTTTCTACTCTTCACAGAGAGATTGAAAGAAACTTCACAGAGAGATTGAAAGAAAGCAATCGACGTTATTTCCTAATCACAGTTTAATCGTCCTCATCATTATCTAGATACCCTCTTATCATTGCAATATTGACAACATACAACCAGGAAAAGTGATAGTAAGCAATTTAATGCAATCTATATCCAAATACGAATGAATTACCATAATAGTTATAATAATAATAATAATTGAATTGAAATAAAAAAACCAACATTATTTCATAATCACAGTTTAATCATCCTCATCATTATTTAGATACATTGTTATCTAGTCTAAATTCTTAACCATCACAACACCTTCAATGCAATATTGACCACAGACAATCAGTGAAAATCATGGTAAGAAATTTCATGGAATAAGAAATAATGAGCATAATTTCCTTGATAATCACAATTAAATTGAAATAAAACAACCAACATTATTCCCGAATCTATTGCTATAAATTTGAGAAATACCACGTGTAATTTATCATTTTCAAACATAACTAAATATATTTCACATATTTTTCACACATAAATGTATTGATATCGATTTGCTAGTACTAATGCTAAAGCTAGTGCAATAATCATCTACAAAAAAGTGAGAAATACCACGTGTAATTTATCATTTTCAAACATAACTAAATATATTTCACATATTTTTCACACATAAATGTATTGATATCGATTTGCTGCAATAATCATCTACAAAAAAGGAAGCAATTAGAATGAACCCAGCAAAAGAATCGAGTACCACAACAATTGCACCAGTAATAGATAATTCCATGTAAATATTTCAGAGGAGAGTTCAAGCCATATCTAGAATGAATGAAAACTTATATTGTTTTTCAATATGTTATGGTCCAAATGCACCAAAATTCTCCAAAGAGAAGCCTTATGATTATCATGAGCCCCTATTTGATCACAATGTTCCGACATGAATATGGGCATATGATGCTGTGCTAATGAACCATAAATGATTCTCTTGTCGTTAATGATAGTATCATATCCTTATCTTCTCAACACATAACATTATAATTGATAAAATGAATTTTTTATTAATAATCCATCGTACTGATTGAATGCAAGTAACTTTTATGAAGTGCAATCTTATTGGTGATTCTACTCATAATATTCCATGGTAACACTATCGAAAAATGATGCACCACCAACATACAAAAAAATCTTGTTGGATAAAAAAATGAACGCTTTTATCAACTTGTTACTATTGATCATATCATATGCCCATATCCTCACCACATAACATTACAATTTAAATAATGAACAATTTTCTCATTGATCCACCAGCAAAATGAAAAACTTGGCAAATGATCCATCACATTAAGTGATTATGAAAATAAGCTTCACGAAATCGAACGTTGTAAGGTTGTGCTCTCTGCACAATAACATATTTGTTTATGGAAATTGTTATATAAATAGGTATATATGTGAAAATGCACAATAAAATATTTGTTTATGGAAATTGTTATATAAATAGGTATATCTGTAAAAATGCAGAGGAAATACATTCTAGGAAAGAAACTTTCAAGCTTTAAATCTACACAATCACAAACCTTTCGCATAATTCATACACACTTGCACTCAAAAAATATTTTTGTTTTTTTTCATGGTGACTCTTAAATATTTTTGATGTATTTTGAAATAAAAGTCTGGACTTAATTCGCAAATCCGTGCATATGCCTATTTACACAAAGATAGCTATTAACTGATTAAAGACTATGTTTTGATAATGGAATCTTTCCATTTTCGTAAGTTATTTATTTACACACATTTATTCAAAATTATTATTATATACTATTGGTAATATCTTAATTCTAAACATTTCCAAATAATTTACTAAAAAAAATTCTGTAAACTGAAATCTATCCAAATCTTTAATTGCATAAAGCACAAATTGAAAAAGATTTACCTTAAACAAATTTGTATGAATGTACTGTAAGTTTTTTCTTTCCACATAGTTTTTGAACATTATTATTATTATTATATGATTGGTAATATATTAATTCTAAACATTGCCAAATAATTTACTAAAAAAAACTCCACAAGATGAAATATTTCCAAATCTTTAATCACATAAAATGCAAACTGAAAAAGAATTACCTTAAGAAAATTTGTATGAATGTAAAAAGAAAATGTGAAATATCATTAGACTATGAACAAAAGTTATAAAGTTCCCTCTACACCTGCATTCTTTTGCACATATTTCCCTCTCTGCACATCCTTGATTCAGCATAGCTAAATTTGTTGTAACAACCTTGGTAAAAAATCCATGTAATAAAGGTTAATAGAGACAAAATAATAACCATGCTTGATGGGATACTTATTCCAAGCTGAATGTTGGGCAAAAGCATAGTGATGGGGATCATTGGTAATTGATTAATGGCTAAGGAAATTAGAAAAGGAAATGGCAAAGGCTTTGGAAAGGCAAAATGACATTTTTGGCACATTTATTTATGGAAATAATGGAAATTAGCAGAAAAGGGACGTGAAAGGTCATAGGTTGCATGTGAGGAGGAAAATGAAGAAAATGGGGCCTCATTAATAAAAGGCTTCTGACCATAATTTCATAGACTTTTGTCAGTTTAGTTTTGGAGCTCTCTCTCTATTCTCTCTCTCTCTCATACTCTTGGACACTTAGAGTTTCTTGGAGTACTCTTGGAGGAGTGTGGCATACTTGGAGTTCTGGAGCAAGAAAGTGAAGGAATAGAAGGAAAGTGCAAGAGGACATTAGGATCGACAACTACGACACATTTTTATTGTAGGTACCAAGTTGCATGTATATTTTCCTCACTGGTTTTGGCATGCATGGAAAATGCATGTGGTTTATTGGTCATGATATGTCATTGACATGGAGGATTGCCTAGATTGATAGTGGATTTGCCTAACCTCGCCATTTCCTACATATCCATGGTGTTGTGGGTTCATTTATTTATTTATTTTTATTTTTATTGTATTTTTTTTGGTTGGTTCTCATGTTTTATTTAGCTTGGATTGAGTTACTAGTCCCTAGAGCCTTGCTTGCACAAATGCTCTAGAGCCTTGTAACAACTTGGGTTGAGTTACTAGTCTTGGAGCCTTGGTTGGACAAATGCTCTAGAGCCCTTAGTGGGTTGAATTACTAGTTCTAGAGCCTTGGTTGGACAAATTCTCTTGAGCTTGGCGACAGTTGTGGGTTGAGTTACTAGTCCTAGAGCCTTGGTTGAAACAAATGCTCTAGAGCCCTGGAAGGCTTGGGTAGAGACCAATCTAGTGATGGTTTTTTATTTCTGACCATGAGGTGAAATCATTGTTTGATGGGTTGAGGTGGTTTAGCCTCTGGAAACCCTGGATGGTTTTGATTGATGTGTTTTATGAGATCCCACATTCATGCTTGGAATATGGCATCAGGGTGACTCGATGAAGAGAAATTTGGCTCAGCCATGTCTACAATCGGGTGGTTCATGGAGGTCCTGAACCTAGTTGGTCTTGGCATCATTAAAATGAGGTTATTTCTCCCTATTATTTCATGAGTATTATACTGGTTTATATGTGGATTATATGGTTTTTTTTTGCTTGGTATTTCTATTGTTATTATGTAGGTTATAAACATGTATTATGATAGTGGATATGTATGGATCTCATCATGTTTTACTTGTAAATGAATGAACAATGTATCTATACCCTAATAGATGAAATTAGAGCTAATGTGTTAAGGCATCAATGATTCTTAGCGATTCTAAGATAAGTATGAGACCCCTATTCTCAGTTATTCTATTAAGACCTGTAGCTCTCATGTTTGTGACATGTTTGATGAAATGCTTGTCATGTCTAGTAGGGGTCCAGTTTAGTCCTTGTTAATGTTTTTGCAAATTTATCATTTTTCTATTGTGTAAATTCATTTCTGAAGGTGTCATTGAGTTATAGGCAGTGATTTTGGCTTTAGGCCTAAAATAGTGGTACAAATCCCAGAGTCGCAGGCAGAACAATGGGAAAAAAATTTCGTGAACACTCACTTTCCCTTGCTATGGAAGCGTTTGGAGCCTCCTCGACAAATATTGTTCAATATCAAGGGAGCGCTCAGGGGTTTGATGCATTAAAACTTCAGTGGGACTAAGGGACTGGTTATCTAAGTGGTTTGAATGGATCAGAGTTTTGTTGTTGATGTGGAAGGTCTGTGTGATGTGTTCTATTGGTTCCACTTCCTTAACTAACACATAGGGAGTCAAATCATATCATAGTAACTTCTTGTCAAATGTTTACTCTGGTTGGTCGGTTACATGGGTAGATGTGAGAGGAGGGTGTTACAGAGTGGTATCAGAGCATGGTTCACCCCTCAAACTAGATGGGATGTGTGTTGGTCATGCATTCATGTTGGTTGCATATGTGTGTCTTGTGTTGTAAGATCACATGCTTGTTGCATTTTTATGGTATGGGTTATGGCTACAATGAGGTCACCATGGGAAGTTGATGGTGCGATTGTGGAGTGTGTCATCATGAGTTTATGGTTGATTATACGTTGTTTATGCATGTTAGTATTCACATGCGGTCAAGTGTACATTGCTGTTGTGGTTTTTGTCATGCATGAGGTAATCATATATGTAGTTGATATTGTCATGCATGGATGAATGGACTCTAGCTAGAATGATGGTTATATGCTTATATGCTTATGTCTTATATTTCTATATGTTGTTTTGATTATGCTATACATGTAGTATGTTGGTTTTTTGATCTTGTAGATGAGTTATCCTCCCCAAATTATGATAAGGTACGTTGGTTTATTGTGATTTGGTTTAGATGACATGATATACCTTGCAGAAAAAATATAAAAAATGACTAGCAAGATGGTAGACTACAATTCCAGAGACTCTCTCAATAGATCATATGAGCAACGTCGTGTTGGAAACCCTTCTGATTTGGTAGACACACTCAGAATATTAAAGGTGGAAATAAGGAGTTGTATGGTAGAAAATGACAAAATAATATAGGCAAAGGAGAAACAAGTAGAGGTAAGTGAAGTGATACTTCAAAGTTTGTCAAAATTGTATATGAAAATAGGTCCCCTGGTGGGTACAGGTTGGATAAATATGACACAATCAGAGATTACAGGTCCTTGGATACTCTGGATAACAAAGGTGATGGACGTAGGTACTATTCTAGTTAAGGTTCTGACAGGCATTATGATTGGCATCGTTATCATCCTTATAGGAGGAGTGGCAAGGCGTATTTTCCGGATGACTTTAAGAAAGAAAAGATACCTACATTTGATGGAGAGATGAAGAAGTCACAGGATGCAAAAGTATGGTTGCTTTGTATGAGGAAGTTATTCAAGGTACATCATTATTCAGAGAACATGAAAGAAAAAATAATTACATTTAGTCTTAGAGGTAAAACATATATTTGGTGGGAAGATGTGAAGAATGTCATAGGTATTCATGAAAAGGAATTGAATTGGAATCAATTTGAGAGACTATTCAAGAAGAAGTACCTATCAAAGAGACACTTTGATGATAAGGAAAAGTAATTATATGAGCTAAAAATGGGATTGATGACAGATGAGAAGTACACTAGTAGGTTCTTGGAGCTACTGAGGTATGTGCCTTACCTGAAGGAGGAGAAGGCCAAGATTCAGAGATTTATTAGTGGATTACCGATTGCATTCAAAGATAAGATTGATTTTGATGAGCCTAGATCATTGGAGGAGGCCATAAGAAAGCTAAAGAATTTTTACGAGAAATCAAAGTGCAGATATGAGACTAAACCGGACTAGAAAGATAATGAAAAGAACAAAGGAAAATGTGACAAGAAGCGAGAAAAACCTCAGGGTACATGTAATAAAGATAACGAAATTCCATCTAAGAATTTCAATGCATCAGATAGAGGAAAGGGACTTCGATCTGAGGAGTATAATAAGGAGCCCGTGTGGTGTTAGACTTGTGGAGGAGAGAACCATAAGAGATATTGTCCACAAAATCAAGTTGGTAGATAACAGATCTATAGTGCTCATGAGGCACAAACAGTGGGAGATGTTGGGCAGAGTGTTCCTAGGATCTATTTAGTGCTGGATAACAGACATATAGATCATCAAGCATCTATCATGGAGATGGACAGTAAGTTTTGTGATCAAGTTATTTCTATTTTGATTAACCCTGGATCTAATTATAGTTATGTTAATCTTAACCTAGTGGATAAGTGTGGTTTGAATAAAGAAGTGCATGAATATTCTTGTTTATTGAAGCTGGCTATAGGTACAAAGAATCGAGTTCATCATTAGGTAAGAGCTTGTGCATTTGATTTGAATGGTATGCCTACCTCAACACATTTGAATGTATTAACCTTTGGATCATATAGTATGTTGTTGGGCATGGATTCATTGTACCTTCATAGAACCAAGGTGGTTTTTTATTACAAATCCATTGAGTGATTAGATGATAATGGGGAAAAAAGAGTCTTGCACAGTAAGAATAAAGAAACGTTAGTTAGAATGGTGACAACTATGCAGGCCAAGCATAGTTGCAGGAAAGGGTGTGTGTTATTTGCAGTGCACATTTCTAGTGATAAAGGTAAGGGAGTTGAGGATACAAATGTTTTGAGCAGGTACCCAGTTCCACAACAGTTTTAGGATGTATTTCCTGCAGATATTTCAGAGTTTCCACCTCACAGGGAAGTATATTTTTCTATTGAGTTAGTGTTAGGGGCAACACCAGCATCGAAGGCACCTTACAGGATGAGTACACCTAAGTTGGTAGAGTTGAAGCTATAGTTGAAGGAAATGCTTGTCAAGGGGTGCATTAGGCCAAGTGTATCACCATGGGGTGCACCAATATTGGTTTTGAAGAAGAAGGATGGTACTCTCAGGTTGTGCATTTATTACATGCAATTGAACAAAGTGACCATCAATAATAGGCATTCGTTACCGAGGATTAATGACTTGTTCGATTAGTTGAAGGGAGGAACAATGTTCTCAAAGATTGATCTAAGATTTGAAAATCATTAGGTAGGCATTAAAGAAGAGGACATCTACAAGACAAGTTTCCAGACCGGGTATGGGGATTATGTGTTTGTTGTAGTTCCCTTTGGTTTAACTAATCCTCCTGCTACCTTTATGTGCTTAATGAATAGTGTGTTCCATCTGTAATCGAACAAGTTTGTTATTATGTTCATTGATGATATATTGGTACATTCTAAAAATGAAAAAGAGGATTGAGAGAGCATCAATTGTATGCTAAGCTCAACAAGTGCAGTTTCTTTTAGACTGAGGTGCACTACTTGGGAAGTGTGGTTTCCAAGGATGGCATAACAGTGGACCCATAAAAGATAAGATCTATCATGGGGTGGGCAGATCCCAGTAATGTGGATGAGGTGATATTTTTCATGGGGTTAACAGGTTATTATAGGAGGTTCATTAGGAACTTCTCATAGATTTCTTATCATATCACATCATTGCAAAGGAAAGGTAAGAATTTTGAATGGATAGAGGAGTGTGTGGCCAATTTTCAGCAACTCAAGCACTTGTTGACACATGCACCAATGTTGAAGGTTGCAGATCCCGAAAAAGAGTTTGTAGTATGTACAAATTCTTGAAAGAGAGGACTTGGTGGAGTCCTTATGAAGGATGGATAGGTGTTATACTATGAGTCACAAAAACTGAATGAGCATGAGCAGAAATACCTGACACATGATCTTGAGTTGGTAGCGATCATACATGCATTGAAGATGTGGAGGGACTATCTTCTTAGTAGGAGGTTTGTATTGATGAGTGATCAAAATGGTTTATGGTATCTATTTGACCAACCAAATTTGATTGGCAAACAGACTCAGTGGTTGGCCACGATCAATGAGTTCAACTTTGAGATCAAGTATATCAAAGGTAAAGAGAAAAGGGTGGCAGATTCCATTAACAAGTAGATATAGGTAAATCACATAGCAACTATGAGCTCTTATGGGACATATTTATAGGATAGGATCTTGTAGGCATGTCAGCAGGATGATATGTATATGGAGATTGTGCACAAGTTACAACAGAGTACAGGTATTGGTATAAGTATAGGTACAGGTAGGGGTACATATGTAGGTGCATAGGGTGTGGACTATCGTCTCACGTCAGATGGATTGGATAGATTTAGGAACATGATATATGTGCCAGATAATAGTGAGTTCAAGAAGGTGACTTTGAGGGAGTTTTATGAAAAACCATATTCAGGTCACTCGGGTTATCAGAAGACACTGACAATAGTGAATAAATTCTATTATCGACCGAATTTTAAGAGAGACATAATCGAGTTTGTGGCTAGGTTTTTAGATTCTCAGCAGGTGAAGGCAGAGTGTAAGAATCCAAGGGGATTGCTACAACCTATTTTGATTCCAGAGTGAAAATGGGAGGTCATTTCCATGGAATTTATCACAGGTTTTTCGAGGATAGTGAGACAACATGATTCCATCATGGTAGTGGTGGGCAAGTTAACAAAGGTAGCAGACATCATTGCAATGAATTCTACATTCTTAGAGAGTGATGTAGCATAGGTCTTCATTAGAGATGTGGTTATATTGAATTGAGATCCTCAGAATATTGTGTCAGATAGGGATGCAAAGTTCACTTCCAAGTTTTGGAACGAGTTATTTGCAGGTTTAGGCACAAAGTTCACCTTCAATATAAATTATCATCCGCAAACAAATGTATAGACAGAGAGGGTCAACAAGATATTAGAGGACAGGTTGAGGATGTATGTGATGCATTAGCAGTGGAAGTGGGAAGATCACCTTCCACTGGTAGATTTTGCTTGCAACAATGGATACGAGGAGTCAGTGAGGATGAGTCTGTTTCAGGAATTTTATGGGAGGAGTTGTAATACTCGCACCAGTTGGAGTGATCTAGTTGATAGGGTGTTGATTGGACCAAACATTTTGGTAGACATGGAGTGGTAAAGGTAGGTTATAAAGAAGAATTTAGAGGTAGCACAAGATAGAAGCAAGAGTTATGCAGACCAACACAGGTCATTCAAGGAGTTTCAGGTTGGGGAGCATGTGTATTTGCACATCAAGTATAAGAAGAAATCTTTGAGGATTGGATCATGTGCCAAGTTGGCAACACAGTATTGCAGGCCTTTTGAGATCCTTGAAAGGATTGGACTAGTGGCCTATCGACTTGCACTACCTCCAACAGTGAAAGTCCATGATGTTTTCGATGTTTCATTTCTTAAAAGGTATATAAAGGATTTTGATCATGTTATTGATTGGTTTGTATTGTATGTGGAGTTTAGAAGGAGAATTCTAGGTGGAACCAAAGTGAATTTTGTAGAGAAATATGCTCATGCTTCATAACTGAGCAATAAACTAGGTTAAAGAGCAATGGAAGCACTTTGGGCTCGATGAAGCTACAAGGGAGATGGAAGATCAAATGCGGGCTATGTATCCTTCCTTATTTTCTAGTTAAGCATATGTTTTGGTATATGTATTTGGTATATGTTCTTGGTACATGCTTTGGTGATGTTTGGTATATGTACATATGTATATAGAAGTAAATACCGCCATTAAATATGTTATAAAGCTACAATAAGAGGTATGGTTTTCATGTCATTTTGATGTTATACTTGTTATGTTGTCATGTTGGTTTACTTCTCAGCAGGATGCTCATTGTAAATACTGCAACAAGCTAGGCTATAAATCTCCATGGGTAGTATGTTTTGCTTACAACAGTCTTGGTGATTGTAGATGTTGTTGAGCACCAAGTATAATGTTCCCCCAAGGGGGAGAGTTCTGTAACAACCCTGGTCAAAAATCCATGTAATAAAAATTAATAAAGGAAAACTAATAACCACAGTTGATGGGACACTTATTCCAAGCTGAATCTTGGGCAAAATCATAGTGATGGGGACCACTGGTGATTGATTAATGGCTAAGGAAATTGGAAAAGGCAATGACAAAGCCTTTGGAAAGGCAAAATGGAAATTTTGGCACATTTACTTATGAAAATAATGGAAATTAGGATAGAATGGAGGTGAAAGGTTACAGGTTGCATGTGAGGAGGAAAATGAAGGAAAATAATGGAAAATGAAGAAAATAGAGTTCTCATTAATAAAACGGCTTCTGAGGATCAATTCACATACTTTTTTCAGTTTAGTTTTGGAGCTCTCTCTCTTTTCTCTCTCTCTCATACTCTTGGACACTTAGAGTTTCTTGGAGCACTCTTGGAGGAGTGTGGCATACTTGGAGTTTTGGAGCAAGAAGGCAAAGGAAGAGAATAAAAGTGCAAGAGGACATTAGGATCAACATCCACAATGGTTTTTTCTTGTAGGTACCAAGTTGCATGTATCTTTTGATCACTAGTTTTGGTAAGCATGGCACATGTATGTGGTTTATTGGCCATGACTTGTCATTGTCAGGGAGGATTCCCTGGATTGATAGTGGATTTGCCTTCCCTTTCCATTTCCTAGATAGCCATGGTGTTGTGGGTTCATTTATTTGATTTTTTCTAGTTGGTTCTCATGTTTCCTTTAGCTTGGGTTGAGTTAATAGTTCTTGCAACCTTGCCTGGACAAATGCTTCGGAGCCCTGGAACAAATTGGGTTGAGTTTCTAGTCGTGGAGCCTTGGTTGGAAAAGCGCTCTAGAGCCCTTGGTGGCTTGAGTTACTAGTCTTGGAACCTTGGTTGGAAAAATGTTCTAGAGCATGTCGACAGTTGTGGATTGAGTTACTAGTCTTAGAGCATTGGTTGGAACAAATGATCTAGAGCCTTGGAAGGCTTGGGTAGAGACCAATCTGGTGATGGTTTGTGATGTGCGACCATGAGGTGGAATCATTGTTTAATGGGTTGAGGTGTTTTGGCCTCTATAATCCCTAGATGGTTATGATTGATGTATTTTATGAGACCCCAAATTCATGCTTGTAATCTGGCACAAGATTGACTATATGAAGAGAGATTTAGCTCATCCATTTCTAAGGTTGGGTGGTTCATGGAACACCTGAACCTAGGTTGCCTTTGCATCATTAATATGAGGTTATTTCTCCTTGTTATTTCATGAGTATTATATTGTTTTATATGTGGATTATATGGATATTTTTTCCTTGGTATTTCTATTTTTATTATGCTGGTTATGAACATGTATTATGACAATGGCTATGTATGGATCTCATCATTTTTTTACTTGTAAATGAATGAACAATGTATCAATGGCCTAATAGATGAAATTGCAGCTAATGCTTTGAGGCATAAATGATTCTTAGTGATTCTCAGATAAGTATGAGACCCCTATGCTCACTTCTGTTGTTAAGACCTGTAGCCTTCATGTTTGTGGCATGTTTGATGAAATTCCTACCATGGCTAGTAGGGGTCAATTCTAGTCCTTGCCAATGTTTTTGCAAATGTATCATTTTTATGTTGTGTAAATTCATTTTTGAAGGTGTCATTGAGTTCTGGGCAGTGACTTGGGCTCTGGGCATGAAAAAGTGGCACAAATGCTAGAGTCGCACGAATAGCATTGGGAAAAAAGTGCTCAAGTGCTCACTTTCCCTTGTGTGGGAGCGTCTGGAGCCTCCTCGATGCATGTTGGTCCATATGAAGGGAGTGTCTATGGGTTGGATGCACTAAAACTTCAGTGGGACTCAGGGGTTGGTTACCTGAGTGGTTGGTATGGCTCCTAGGAGTACTGTTGCTGATGTGGAAGTTTTGTGTGATGTGTTCCACCATTTCCAGTTCCTTAGCTTGCACATAGGGATTCAAATCTTATCATAGTACCTTCTCGTCGCATGTTTACCTCGGTTGGTTGGTTACTGGAATAGATGTGGGAGGAGGGTGTTACATTTGTAAAAGTTGTAAATGAAAAATAGTTTAAAATTAATTTTCCACTTGTGCCCCTGTTCTCACATACATTACCCATTATTCACACAGTAAACACTTCGAACAAGGAAAGATTCAAAAAATGACACATAATAATACTATTTTAAAGTTTGTTCTTCATAAAATTAATTACGTAGTGACGACATAAATTTCTTTCTACACCTCTGTTTTTTCACTCATATTCTCTACACGTCCTTGGGACAATGAACAAATACACTATGCAGACTCAAAGCTGACATTAACGAAATCTAAAGAGACTAAAAATCAAGAAAATTTACTTTGATGCTATATTTGCATTGCTAGAACGATTCCTCACACTTAGAATCACTGGTTAGAATTGTAATTTGCCAAGTTTATTGGAAACTGTAACAAAGATTGAAGTTTATGAAACGTGATTTTAGGCTTGAACAATAAGAGCTCACTTCCTTTTTAGCTACAATAGATGATGCTCCATAAATTCTCGTTGATTTGGTCTTAAACCATACTAAAATGATTAAATATGAAGAATGGGTCCATTTCAACCTTCTAAATGTGAAAATAACATTACTGGAATTGAAGATGGAGCGACTACAATTGGAAAATGAAATATTGAGTATTCCTTTGGATAATTTGGCCCAGGCAGAGAAGGTCAATGTTGAAGAGGATGAAAATGATAGAGATGATGACATCATGGCCATTGACCAAGGTTCTCGCCCTTCTTAGCTTGAGCCAAAAGTTAATGAATCCGAATTCGCTTCTAATATAAAAAATATGCACTAATTTACACAATTGTTAGTTTTTTTTCCTCGTTAATAAAGAAAATTAGTTGAGAATAGTTTCTACAATGCAATAGTGAACAACGTCAATATTTCTTCGAATTTTTGAGCTGCAAATGAATTCAAAAATAACAATTAATTTCGATGCATCACATTTATATGTATTTCTATAAATCAACATACATATCCCATCTTTCGCACATTCAAAGCTCTGCAATAATAATAATAATAATAATAATAACAACAACAACAAATCATTTCTTATATTGCTAATAATTAGATTTAACTATTTAATATGAGTGTAATAAATCGAATTATTGGATCCATGATTAAGTTAAACTTATTTGTAGCTTTGGCCAATATAAAGTGATTTATATGGCACCTACAAAATTATCCATCGCATAGACGCATAAATTAATGGAACATTATTAATTAATTGTACTTTTAGGTTTGAAAAATGAAGAGTTTTAAGTTTGTTCAAGTTTATATTAAAAATGGTGTGCGAAAGTCCTTTGTGCCGAGGTTCTCATGCATAACTTCCCCCATACAATGAACTTCCCATACAATGAACTTCTGCACAACATCGTTCCACACAAAGCAAACATAAATATTGAGTGGACCAACAATTCCCCCCTTCTCAGCTCAAACCAGAAGTTAATGAAGTCAAAGTTGCTTATGGTATAAAAATATGCACTAATCTATAGAACTACTAGTTTTTTTTTCCTCATTAATATGAAAATTAGTTTGGAATATATTCTACAGCCCAATAGTGAACAATGCCAATCTTTCCTCAATTTTTTGAGTTGTAATTGAATTCGAATATAACAATCAATTTCCATGGATCACATTGATATGTATTTCTATAAATCGACATACGTATCCCATCTTTGGCACAGTTAAAGCTTCAAAAAAAGAATAATAATAATAATAGCATATTAACATTAATTTCTATATGCACCCCCTTTCCTCCCATAAAATGCACATCCTAATTTTATCCTTATCAAATAAAGTTTCCAATATGAAACCCAACACAATAAAATCTTTACACAATAAAATGTCCTGTTCATAACAATAACACATGGTTAAAGCAATCCTGTAATTGAAAACACTATGAAAAAAATCCATATTTCTTTTTGCAATGCTCAAGTGTAAACCAGTTTCCATAAGTAATATGCTTATAAACATATACAATTTGTTTACTTAAAGCAAACATTTAAACAATTCCTACTGAAGATAGAAACTTGTTTTATATAGAAAGTTTTTCCTTTTATGAAACCCATATTAAAGCTTATATTGTAAGTCATAGAAGTTACAATAGTAAATTGTAAATGAGTATTTGTAAACCATTGAAAAGAGACATAATTACAAAATTGCATTATTCGCCACCCATTCACCTGCTGCACGCACAATAAAAACCTTGTAAAATGCAAATTAGCAATTTTAAACATTATGTTCTACTGCAAATACACAGTCCTATGAAATGAGTCATAGTTCTAAAATAAAAGCTCTACATCCCCCCACACCACCCACTGACACATACTTCATACTCCACACAATAAAATCTGCATACAACAAAACATAATTATATTCCTCGGTCCCTTGCACATACCCCATTCTCCGTAAAAATTCATATGATATAACATCACTAAATGTGTAAAAGTGTTAGATTTTTTCAAAAAATCAACAGACATACCTTATCTTCCATATATTCAAAGCTCCACACAATGTAACGTAATAATAGTAACATATTAACATTAGTAATTCAACATTAATTTCGACATGCACCTCTCGTTCTCCTGAAATTTCCCCATCCTAATAAAAGCACCACACAATGAAATATACTACACAAACCTTGGATTACTCTAAAATCAAAGCTCTATGCAATTTTTTTTCTCACACATATCGTACTCCACACAATAAACCTCCATATTGTTTTTTTCAATGCTAAAGTGTAAACCACTTTTTGTAATTAATTTGATTATAGACATATACAATCTGTTTACTCTAAGAAAATAAGTATTTAGATAATCAAATCTATATGCAATTTCTCTCCCGCACATAATCCGTATTCTACATAGTTAAATCTCCACATAACGAAACATAATAAGTTTCCCTGTGCTCACACATTCTTAGTCTTTCATAAGCATTCATATGATATACAATCTAAAAATTTGTAAAAGTATTAGATTTATTCAAGAAATTAATAAGCATACTCTATGTCCACACAAAAAAACATAATAATATGCTCTGTTCTCCAGCACATACCTTCATACGATACATAATCATATCTCTCCCAAAAATACCCCATCCTAATTTGTCTTTGCCATAAAATCTCAACAGAGTAAAAGCTCTGCGCGTGCCCCTTCCTCCACAAAGATTCAATTCTAGCACTATTTCTCAAGGCAATGCTAAATTAATTGATTAATTCCAGTCTTCACACAACTTCCTCCACACATTCTTCTTCTCTTGGAGCTACCTTCATACGATACATAATAATAGTTCTCCCGAAAATCCCCCATCCTAATTTCATCTTTCCCATAAAATATAAACATAGTAAAAGCTCCTCACAATTAAATCTCCCACACATACCTCATCCTCTGAAAATTAATTGATTAATGCTAGTCTACAAATAACTTCCTCCACACATGATTCTTTTGTACACACTTTCTTCGCACAACCACTGATCTAGGTGCCTCCAAAAATGCTCAGAATTTAGAAGTGGCTCATAAAAGGCTCAAAAATGGAAGAATTTGGATTGGAAGGAAAAGAGCACAATACGATTGAATGTAGGTTTTAACCCCATACATAAATTACCTGCATACGAATTCTAAGAACAAAAAATAAACAATGCGAGAGCATAACAAATAAAACACATATACATAGAGATTTCCCTTGGATCCCAAAACTGGGACTACCAGCTTGATTTTTCATTATTTTCCTTTTAATGTTATAATACATACATATACATGCTGAAGTATCCAATACCATGGACCGAAAACCATTGTGCCTAAAACCATGTGCGAAAACCATGCACAAAACCATAGGTAGGTCCCCCCCTAATATAGGGTCCAAAACAATTTTCCCTGGGGTGCTGCCCCGGACCCCGTAGAGGGGGGCTAATCGCCCCCCTCAAACCCCCCATATAGGTGTGGATGCCGCCCCCCCATGAACCCCCCGTCACGCAGTAGGTGCAACAAAGGGGGTTCTCTGGTCATGGAAAGAATATAAGAGAACCCAACACTCCACAAAGGTTCAATTCTAACACTATTTCTCAAGGAAATGTTGAATTAATTGGTTAACGCCAGTATTCACAAAACTTCCTCCACACATGCTTCTTCTATTGGAGATGCCTTCATACGATACATAATAATAGTTCTCCCAAAAATCCCCCATCCTAATTTCGTCCTTCCCATAAAATATAAACATAGTAAAAGCTCCTCACAATGAAATCTCCCACACATACCTTGTCCTCCGAAAATTAATTGATTAATGTTAGTCTCCACACAACTTCCTCCACACACGCTTCTTTCGTACACAATTCCTTCACAGAACCACTGATCTAGGTGCCTCCAGAAATGCTTAGAATTTATAAGTGGCTCATAAAAGGCTCAAAAATCAAAGTTCTCATATTTCACCCAAACTAGGACAATATTATAGTGCTCGTTGTCCAGATTCCAACGCTGTGAACGACACTCAAATACAAGGTCATATGCTCAAGATAATTTGGTCAAACTAGGCCTAGTGGCAACGACTAACTAGGAAAGAGTTTGGAAATTATTGGTGCATGGATTCCGACTTCCATTATGGGTGAATTTGTCACCTCTTTAATTTTTCGAGCGACCCTTAAAAACCGGTTGAAATATTTTGGCTAATTAATTTATATAAAAAAGAAAAATATTAAAAAAGGGGTGGTGGGTCACCACCCCTGCCACCACATTCACCACATATATCAAATATATATAAATATATTATATTGTTGGTGGGTGGTCAAACCGCACCAACCCACAACCACCTATCACATTACTATGGCCTGAAGCTTGTTACAATGGAGCCATGTAAAGCGGGGTTGTCCCACTAGCGACGACCCCATAAACCACACAAAATTCAATATAATACCAATGGACCATGACCGATATAAAAATATGCCAACAATTAAAAAATTAAACCTCCCAATAAAATAACAATGTGACATTATGGGGGAGGTCCGCGGGTTTAACCCTGGGACCTCTGCCCACCTATTTTTAGTGTCTGCCAAGAGCCAAATGGGCTCAACTTTGAAACATTTGCCCAAACTTTATTATTTAAACTCGAATTTTTCCATTCATTGAGGGAGGTAGATGGAGTAGAGTTTTACCATAAGGGCTGAGAGGGCGAAACCCTAACACAATGGTTGAGATAGAACCATGCCTAGCACCAATTTCAAGACAGATTCTCATGAAATATTTGCAGGAATATTCTTTGATGCTTGAGGAATCTTTAAATTCCCTTGGAGGTTGATTTTTTATAGAGGTGGAATGATGTCGACTTTATAGGCATTTTTCTCATAATTTCCCAAGGAGTACGGTGGTGTGCTAAGAATTTTCATTTGAGTAGTGGATTTTTCACCCATCTCCCAGAAGGAATCTTTGGGGGAATCTTCGAGATTCTTGAGGGACCAGATCTTGATGGTGTTAGAAAGGGGTCGATTTTATAGTCATTCGACAATATTTCACACGAAAAATTCAACACTGTAGTCGATTTCTTCAATTGAGCTTCACATTTTCAGGCCATCCCCGGAAGTGGATGATCAGGTGATCAATTTTTAGCTCAAAAATGAAAGTGCCCAAAAAGTCTTGAAACTGACGTCAATTTGAAGTGCTCGTCGTTTTGAATCCAATGATGTCCATTTCACCTCAATTTTACACTCTATTATTAATTTATTGTGTTCTGATTGTTTGGCCCAACAACTAAAAAATGAGCACGATTGTTGACTGGGCAGCTGACTAGGCTTTTGTACAATTGACATCATCCAAGGTGACTATGTAGGTACCGAACAATCTAGTTTTACCAAGTGTCAAGCTCCAGTTCATGCAGGTGGTTGGATTTGATTGGTTCAGGGGTTTTGACCAATGGAAGGGTGCCACATGGACCTATCATGGGCTACCACGTGGCACCCCTAAGTAGTGCAAATTTTTTTTGGTGGACTAGAGGATCAGGCGGGATCGAAATCCTGACCTCAAATATAATAGCACAACACTCTACCATTAAGACTGTAGGTGGTTTTTAACCCCTAACGGCTTCAGGTCTGTTTCAAATTTAATGGTGCATATATATGGAAGCACCACACATGAACCTGGGCGCAAAGGAGAGAAGCTGAGGATCTAGCCCATCCCCCAGTCATAAGACCCTCACGTGACCATAGACGGAGCCACCAGAGTGTAGATGGAGAGGGGGCTTACAATAGCTCCTAGCCCTCGATCACTTGAACTCACACAGGATTGTGGCGAAGGTGCTCAATGGAGAGATCTTAGTAAGGGGGTGAGCCCTAGACCATATCTCCACCAACATGACTGTGACACCATGACAAAGGGGGCTTCGTCAGTAAGGGAGGGTCGTTGGCTTGGCCTTCGGCCCTATGGGTGCTAACGTGACCACTGAGCTAACATATAAAGGGCTAGGCTGGCAAGGAAGGGCGGTTAGACCCTAGCCCTTGGCTGCATGGCCCGTGTGGCTAGATTAGTTTGCATAAGGATTATTGGGAAATTCAGATCACCAAAAAATTTCACCTTCAAAGGGCGAATTTGTCACCTCCACAACAGGAAACAAGGTAGATTTGTAGAACAGATAACAACAAAACTAGATGGAGAGGTTGTAGAGGCATATATTTGTGAGTTTTTTTCCCTTTTGGAGCTCAAGAAGATACTACCTAGGGGTTTTTAGAGATTTTGGATCCAATGATGACCTATATTTTCTGATATGAGTACATCTAAATGAACCTTTTACAGGTTCAAGTCCATGGGTGTATGGATCAATCAATGTTTTGGAGAAGTTCTTGAAGGTGTTTGAGCATGGAGAAGACCTTGTAGGGGTTTTATTACCTTTAGAAGTTTACTGCAGTAGTGATTAGTTGTAGGGTTCAACTCTTCTATAATTTTCTCAGTATGTCTTGTCGAGGAAGGTTTTATGTTTGTTCTTCAATGTGTAATTGAAGTGCTTATATTGTCTTGCATGCTCATTTAAAATGGAGGTGAAGGTTTTTGTAGGAGACACCTTGTGTTGTTGATTTTTTCATGAATGACTATAGGTTTTCATGATGTTTATGTGAGAGTTCTTTCTAGGAGAATATTTCCTTGAAGGGTAAATAGCCACATGTTTTGTCAGCAAACATTTGTGTACTCTTTTTCCACTGAATATATGGAGTGGTTTAGCTATGTTTGCAGGCCCGAAGATGTAGCCTGGGAAGGGTGAACTCCATCACCAAATCCTTTGTTCTACTCTTCATGAGTGCCTATATGAGTTATGGATGTTGTGGTTCTTATGCTTAATTTTACATGTGAAAAATAACTCATAACTTGAAGAGACATTTTGTAAAACATGTTTTGTTTTCAGACCCATTGTTCCTTGCAAAGCATCAGAGAATAATACTTTCTTTTAGGAAGAGGAAATTTACATCCTCCTCCATTTTCAAATCAATTGGTATTGGAGCCTCATCTGACCAAGTTGCAAGAATGTGCAAGACGAGTCTCCAAGAGCTAGAGGATATGAATTTGTCTCTTCTTATGGAGAACATTGAGTTGATAAGAATGCTAGAAATGGCTGAAGAGGAGAAGAGGCATATGCGCCTTCAGTTGTAGAATGTGCTTGATGAACAAGTTGCTGAAAGTTCCACCCTTGTGATGGCAAAATACACCTCCAAAATTAAACCAATATGTGGTCATGGTCCACACAGTAGTTATGGACCATATGAGGAAAGTGATGCATGTGAATTTGACAAGCACTTCCAATATTGTCACCATGTGCCAATTGGTAAAAGTGGATGGCTAAAGTCATTTGCAATGTAGTCATCATCATCAGAAGCTGAAAATATGAATGGAAAGTTCAAGGAGGTAATAATCATTTCAAGTACAATTCCTTCTGTTTATGTTCATAACACCTCTTTTGTAGCATTTGAGAAACATACAAAAGGCATTGTTATGAAGTTTCTTTCCAAAATGGGTTATGAAGGAGGAGGCCTCAACATCAGTGGCCAAGGGATCACCAATCCAATCATGATACAAAGATACCAAAGTATCAAGGAATGGGATATGGTCAAAGGGAGTTTGGAGAATTCTCTAAATGGTTTGAGGAACAACAATGATCTGAGGACGATATGACACACCAAGATGGTGGTAACAATTTTCATTCATCTCTCAAACAAGATGAATGCATGAGGGGACCTTTCATGTCATCATCCACCCCACATCGTAAAAGGGAGTTTGAAGAATTATCTAAATGGTTTGAGGCACACCAATGATCTAAGGATGATATGTCACACCAAGATGGCGGTGGCAATGTTCATTTGTCTCTCAAGTGAGATGAATGCATGAGGGGACCTTGCATGTCATCATCCACCTGACATCGTCAAAGTTGCAGCCCAAGTGACATACATAAAACTCACGGGTGTTTTCCAAATGCTGGTAATTTTGACTATATGTGGAATATGTATCCTTGTAATTTATGTGATGCATTTGACCATTGTGTGGTTGTATGTGAGAAACACATGGTAATGGTTAAAATGATGGATCCGATTGTAGGCATCAAGCACGATAAATCAACACATATTTCATCAAATTTGGAAGTTTTTTATTATAAGGCCTTCAACAACATTTATTCTTTTGCAAACCACCATATTAACTTGATTCAACATTAAAATAATGTTAGTAATCTCAAAACAATTAGAGATCATGAATAGGTCAAACATGGGGTTGTTATGTAAAATAGTATCAATACACAATAGGAGTGTGAAATCAAACTCTTATAAGAAATTGATTTAAGCTAACTCATATTAGTATGTCAAACATCCAATAAAGATATTATAGTTATGGATAACATACTAGATTCCTCGATGTTTAAATTTTATGTATGGCGACTCTAACCCCCTTTCCCCCAACCTACGGGGATTTGTTGATTGAATGATGGTGATGTGAGGATATTATTTTAAATGACAAGGATAGGTGTCCCTTGCATTGCATTGAAACTAGTCTACTAAAACCTTAGTAAAATGTTCATGTTCTCAATTTCCTACGGTCCCTTTGTGCCTTTATGAAGCACTAATGAGGGGGTCATCATTCATCTTCATAGCATACAAGAATCCACTATAAAAGTTATACATTGTTGATCTAGGTATTTCAAGAAGGTTAGGCACCATTGTTCTTTCTCCACTCAAATCCAAGTACATCAAATGAGAGTTCTTAAATGGGTATTCAAGTCATTCCATTATGATGGACATTGTCACAAATTGAAGTAAACAAGAATCTTTAGTGGTAACTTCTTGTAAGTAGGAGAGGCAAGGGTTTTCAAATATTAGCATAGTTGATGGTAGTGTGGATATTGATCTCTCCTTGTCAACATTGTCAAAACCAGTAATAGTCTCAATGTAAATTTAGTGTCAACCAATTGTATGGAAAACAATGATTGACCATTACTTTCACTAAGAAGAGAAAATGATAAGCATTTTGAATGGAGAAGAAATAAATGTGAAACATAACTCATGTATTTTAGTTTAAATTTATATATGTCCACGTGTTCTTTAATTATTAAATACTTAATGTAAATACAAATAAATTATCATTAAGATATTGATTTTGAAGATTAAATATGTATTAAAAGGCATTCATCAATGACACTTGATTTTTTGTGTACTCTGAATAAACCACTTAAATCTTATTATAAGTTAATTCTAAATAGTTTTGTATAATATATATATATATATATATATATATATATATATATATATATATATATATATATATATATATATATATATATATATATATATATTTACTTACATTAATAGCTTTATTTCAAAAATAAATTACATTTATAAACTTATATGAATACATATAACTAAATATGACTTGAACATCTATGTAATGGTTTCACTTTTGTTAGAGGAAAGAAAAAATAATTTTTGTAGAATATTTTTATGTTGACTAGTTAGCACTATTTTTCTCCTTCAACTCATCATGCTTTACATAATCATAAATGTCAATTAAAATTTGTGATGAGTGCCATTGAATATAAACACATTGCTATAAGTGGCTACTAGTTTCTAGTAGGATAGAACTTGTTGATACCAGGGTTCTTTGGCGGGAGGAAAATACCAGGGTTGTGATCGATCATAGAGGCTGTCCACCATGAAAGGATGCACAGGGGGGAGCTCCACTCCCTCCTTCAAGCAGGCAGTGGTTAGTAGGGGGAAAAAGCCCATGGAAAATGACAGAGAGTCTTCAAAAGGAAAAGAGAGAAGCAACGAAGAAGAGCAAGAGGGAACCAAAGCAAGGGAGCATAATGAAACATTGGAGAATGTGGAAGATATCAGGGAGAAAAGCACTAAAGACAAAGCACACATGGGACCATGCAAACGCAAAGCGATGGTAATTCCCAGAATCATTTTAAATGACCCAGTGTTGCAGGTGCACAGGGATCATATGCAAACATATGCAATCATTTGTAAATTCATGGGGCTGTGGCCCACTGAAAAAGCTTTACAAATGTGGATTAAATACCACTGGAAACCAAAAGGCAGCATTGACCTACATCTTGGATCCAAGGGTTTTTTCACTGTAGTTTTTGCTAATATTGAAGACAAAGATAGAGTGTTTGAAGGATGCCCTTACTTCTTTGTTGTGGCAAGCCTCTATATGAGGCTGTGGATCACGAACTTTGTTTTGGAACACGAAACTTTCACCTCAGTCCCAGTCTGGGTAGGACTCTACTCTCTACCCCTTGATTACTAGCAAACGGAATCTCTATCAGCCATTGGAAACAAGTTAGGGTATTTTGTCAAAGTTTCTGAGGCCACTAGAAGGGGAAAGTATACCTCCTTCGCTAGAATATGTGTGGAGATGGATCTTTCTGGAGTGTTACCGGATGAGGTTATTCTAGAAGTGTTAGATGAGGAATGGACACAAACAGTAGATTACGAACACATTCCTTTTCAAATGTCGCAAATGTCACGAGCATGGACATCTGGTCAGAGACTACCCCCTTAATAAGATAAAGGATAAAGGTAAAGCTAATATAATGAAGGATCCAGAAAGCTTCTTCAAGGTGGTACACAAAGGAAAAGGGAGAAAAAGAGTACTAAGAACAAGCAAAGCCAAAGAGCAGCATGTTAACCAGAACAGGTTCCAAACCCTTGAAGCAGACACAGATCCTACAGACACTGATAAAGTAGAAGCGGGAAACACAGTGGAGGAGGAGAAAGAAAAAGAAAAGGAGAAAATACAAGAGAATGACAATATGAAAGAACTCATGATGAGTAATGCTAAGTAGGCGATGGATCTTGACATGACCCAAAGTGAGACAAATATGGAGGACCATGATCTCCAGGAAATCCTTGAAAAAGAAAACCTAGATTTAGAAAGTTTTTTGAATCAAGGAACCAAAGAAGGGCTAGATTCATTACCTACAGAGGAATTCAGTAGGATTCAACATTTGTTTTTGTGGAGGACCCAAACTAAAGGATTGAACAGACTCAATCACAAAGAAAGACAAGGCAATGAAGGAGTGAAGACGATGAAAAATATGGCAGGACTAGCACTCAGAATCCTAGGAAAGAAGAGGGGTAGAAAAAAGCAGAATGAGCTGTTGATGGAATGCAGAAAGCTAATGATAGATTCAGGTAAGATGAAAGACCTATCCAGTTACTCCTTTACTAATATTTAATTATGAAGTTCACTTCTTGGAATATTAGAGGTCTAGGTAGTAGAAGAAAACAAAGATTACTGAGTAATAGAATGAAACAAGAATCTCTGGATGTGATTTTCATACAGGAGACCAAGTGTTCCATTCAGAAGATAAGAGAGATGCATAGTAAATGGCTCAATAAATTTGAGTTTCTGGAAGTCAAGGCAGAGAATACAACAGGAGGTATTCTAACTCTGTGGAATCCACAAAATATTGACTTAATAGACGCGGAGGCATCTAGAGATTATTTATCTGTAGTTTTTCAACCAGTAGGAGTTAAGGAAACCTATTTGGTTACAAATGTCTATGGCCCGCAAAGATTGGAGGCTAAACTAAGGCTTCTTAATTCTCTAGAGACTCTCAGAAATAGACATGCAGGAATACCCTGGATCTTAGGGGGTGATTTCAACATGATTAAGTCACTCACAGAAAAAAAAGGGGGAACCAGAGTTCTAGGCAAAGACTCTGTGGCTTTTCAAACCTTTATTGATGAAATGAAGCTGGTGGACATTGAAATGCACAATGGCATCTTCACATGGAACAATAAAAGAGGAGGAGAGTCTCAAGTAGCCTCCAAATTAGACAGATTCATAATCTCAGAAGATCTTATGCTCAATGACAAGGAAATGGTAGCTGGAGTGCTACCCTTTGGGGGTTCTGATCACTGGCCGATACAAATGGAGGTGCAGGGCATTGGTAAACCTGGGAATAGACCTTTTAGATTTGAAAATATCTGGCTATCCCACCCAGATTTCATCAGCAATGTAACCAAGTGGTGGGTAGAGGATTTAAATATTCAGGGTTCCAAAATGTTTATCCTTCAGAGAAGATTAAAACATATCAAGCTACAGCTTAAGGACTGGAACAAGAATGAATTCGGCAATATCTTTGAAGAGAAAAAGATGATTGAAAGTAAACTACAAGAACTTAACCAAGGCCTTATTAAAGAAGGCTATGAAAAAGTTTGACATGATCAAGCCACCAAATATCAGCAGCAATAGGAGAATTTATGTAGTCAAGAGGAATTTTTTGGAAACAAAAATCTAGAATCCAATGGCTAAAAGAAGGTGAACGCAATACCAGATTTTTTGACAAATCCACCATGGAAAATAGAGCACATAATAGAATTCCTCTGGTTAATGATGAAAGAGGAAACAATCTCAATTCTCATGAAGAAATAGAGGCAATGCTACTCCAACACTTTAGAAACATAGCTCAGGAAACCTGTTATGACAGAGAACACTATATCTAGAAAATCACCAAGAACATTCCCAGGATAGTCTCTAGAGAGGACAATGTTAACCTTTAAAAGCCTGTGACAGAAGAGGAGGTTAGTGGGGTTCTCAAAGAAATGCAGAATGGTAAGGCGCCAGGCTCGGATGGTTTCAATGTTGATTTCTTTAAAGCTTGCTGGAATATAGTCAAACAGGACATTCTGCAGGTAGTGGAAGACTCCAGGAAGCATAGAACCATTTTGAAAGCTCTGAATTCCTCCTTCATAGCCTTGATCCCTAAACAGGAGTAGGCTCAATCCCCAGATAGATTCAAGCCTATAGCTCTATGCAATGTGGTTTACAAGATAATATCAAAGGTGGTTGCTAACAGGCTCAAACCCCTCTTACCTACATTAGTTTCGGGGGCAATCAGGATATGTGGAAGGAAGGAAAATTCTTAATAATATCATCTAGGCTCATGAAGTGGTGCACTCGCTAACTAGTAAGAAAAAAGCTAGTATGATCATCCAACTTGATATAGCCAAAGCTTATGATAAACTGAATTGGAATTATATCAGGAAGGTTCTTATTTCTTTTGGGTTTGATCACAATTGGGTAAGATGGATCCTAGCTTTGATCACTTCTTCTAGTTTTTCAATTCTTGTCAATGGCTCTCCCTCAGAGACTTTTACCCCGTTCAGAGGCCTCAGGTAGGGTGATCCCCTTTCTCCCTTTCTCTTCATTCTAATGATGGAAGGTCTAGGCAGAGACATAAAGGATGCTAATGATGCTGGTAAGGTCAGGGGTATACAAACTCTCTGAAAATGGTCAAGCCTTAACCCATCAACAATTTGTCGATGATACCATGCTGCAAGGAATACCCACTATCAAAGAAGTTCTTGCCTACAAACAAATCCTTAAGGACTTTGCCAAGGCCTCTGGCTTGGAAGTTAATCTTTCCAAATCTAAGATCTTCTTCTTTAATACTCACATTGCCATTCAGAGGAACATTTCCAGAATTCTGGGTTTCCAAAGAGACTCTCTCCCCTCGAAATACCTGAGGTTGCCTTTAACTGCTAAAACACTTCTCAAAAGTATTTGGGAACCAATTATCAGTAAGCTGCATGACAAAACTAGGAAATGGACTATAAGATCTTTAAATTTGGCTAGTATATTGGTCCTCACAAAGGCTGTGCTTCAATCAATCCCAATCTTTATGCTTTCAGCCATCCCTGCTCCCAAAGGTATTCTGCATCAAATGAGAAACATACAAAGAGACTTCCTTTGGGGCAAGGGGGAAGAAAAGAAGAAATGGGCCTTAGTTTCCTGGGACAAAATTTGTAAACCCAAAAACCACGAGGGTCTTGGATTAGATGATCTTGAGATTCTTTGTAAGGTTCTAGGGCCTAAACTTTGGTGGAGATGGATAAACAAACCAGAAGCACAATGGGCCATTACTTGGAAATAAAAATATGCAAGTACTTGGAATGTTAATGAATGCATACGGATGGATGGGAATATCAGAGGATCTCATATTTGGAACAAAGCCTGGGAAAACAGAAGATTGATTCAAGACCATAGCTTATGGGAAATTAGAGAGGGAGACTTGGCCTTATTCTGGGAGGATAGATGGCAACAAGAACCTATTCTCTTATAGAAGGACTTGAAGGACCTCAAAGCAGAGACTGATGCTAAGGATTTCACCCAAGTCAGCGATTTTTGGGATCAAACCAATAGTGCAGGGAAGTGGAGAAATTGGCGAAAATTAGACGTCCAAGAGGATAGGCATCTTTTAACCAAACCTGAAAGATTGATGAAAATGTTGGAGCAAAGGAAAATTATGGTTTCTAGGGGGCATGACCAACTGAGATGGGGCAACAACAATGAAGAGAACTTCAATCTTAAAGAGGCTAAACTCATTCTCCTTGAACTCGATCCCCATGCTCCTAATAGGCTCTGGCAAAACCTTTGGAAGCATCCAGGTTGGATGAAAATTAAACTCTTTTTGTGGTTGGTCTTCAAAGGAAAATCTTGACTTGGGATAATATAAAGAAAAGGGGATTCCTAGGGCCTTCTAGATGCTAGCTCTGTGAGGCCCAAGAGGAAACCATTGAGCATCTTCTCAACAATTGCTCTTTCACCTCCGGATTATGGGATTCTTTTGCAGTTATCTTCCAACAATCTGACAGAGATATGGGAAGCCTTTTCAACACTCTCACCAAATGGAGAAAGAACTTTTCAGATAATGAGGTTCTTGGTTCTGCTTGGGCTCTTACTCCAAGTTTCATAATTTGGAATGTTTGGAAAGAAAGGAACAACAGGATATTCAAGAATGTTAAGAACTCTTCCCATAACATCTTTGATAGAATCCTAAAATAGATTAAGGAATCAGTTAGTATCACCATCAGAAATCTTCCCTCGAACCCCCCTTTAGCCATAGACTAGAGGATTCTCTACAGGCTAGATTTGCAGGGACTGGTTCTTCAGGGCTCTGTTAGGAATGGGTCAATGGGGGACCCAGAACTTTACTTCTGGCATCCTCCCCATAAGGGCTTTCTAAAATTCAACATCGATGGGGCCTCCAAAGGTAATCTGGGCAAGGCAGGCCATGGAGAGGTGTTAAGAGATGATAAGGGAGATATTCTTTTCATATTTTATGGAAACTTAGGAAAAACCACCAACAACATGGCGGATTTAATGGCCATGGAGCAAAGTCTTGAGTTCCTGGTTCAGGAAAATCGGCAAAACATAATCATTGAAGTGGACTCTGAAATCGTCATCAACTCTATCAGAAGAATAAGCTGGGGAACAAGACCGAAAAAAGCCTCTTCAAATTGGAGGCTTATTCAAGTCTTCCAAAGGATTCATAATCATCTATAGAGCCTGTGAACAATTAGATTTGCACATGTGAGAAGAAAGGCCAACAAGCTATCGGATTTGCTAGCTAATCAAGGAGTTGTCTGCATAGATAATAGGGAAACGATGAATTGGTGTGATTCCCCTAACAACGTACTAAAACAAATTGTTCCTCAAGAGAGTAATGGAGACGAGTATGGTCAACCAACAAGGGTCGGCTCAAAGGAAAGCTCACAATGGGGTTTTTTGATTCTGGTTCGGATAAGATAACCGGGGTTTCCTGGTTTAATGGATGTATGGAGATTTACAGGTGTTTTGACAAGGATAAAGGTGCTTCAAGGGAAGCCGAAAGGTAGGAGCTGTATGCTTATCGCTTCGGGCCTTGAAGGGTCTTCGTTGTGTATGTCAAGCAGCATATGATTCCTGTTGACCATGAAATCAGAGTTTCTTTTTCCTGGTCTTTCTTTCCGCAACCTGGGTGGTTTTCCGTTGATTGCAGCTCGCTCAAGTGGAAAGTGGTTTCTGCCTTTTGGGAGTGATCCCACTCAGGTAGTGCCATGTGGCGTTGGGGTCGGGTGGATTACCACTGTTATCGCATGCTAACTTCCGAGTTAGTTGGTAGGTGCGATATCCTGCTCCACTGTCAGATCTCTTTAAGGCGTTTCAACGGTGCTGATTGATCGACTTTTGGTGGGCGGTTTTCTCCTGCGGCTTGGGTCTATAACCGTCTGATTGTTTGGACATGTTCCACGGTCGTGTTTTATAGAGGACATGCCTGTCATTCGGTGACGGTGTTCGTCGGGGGATAAGAGGTTCTCCTCCCGGGCTTTAGTACCCATTTCTACGCTTTTGGGTGGGTTTTTGGCCGTTTCTGGTGCTTTTTTAGGGTTATTCTCGGTCTAACTCCTTTTTCTTCTTTCCTACTTTGGAGGTTCGTTATTTGTTAAGATAGGGACAGTGTAAAGATGTTTTGCAATTTCCATTTTTTCTCAGAGTCTGAGAATTTTGTACTACTCTCTGTACTTTATTTTGTAATTAATGAATAGAAGGTACGACTCTTGCATTAGCAAAAAAAAGAATACATATAACTAAATGAAGTTCAATAAATAACTTCTGAGTCTTGTTGGATTCTATGAGATTATTTTAAGTACAAATAGTTTATTTAAGAATTGAAATTTATAGAATGTTAATATTGATGGGAAAAGCATGTCATATGGTGCAAAAAGTTTAAATACATTCATTTATGGCCCATCTCTTGAATGAGCTTAAATAGTCTACTTAATGCTCATTGTGAATTCATTAATCCATGTTTTATTGGAAAATTCATTTTCTTTACATGGTCTTTTATTCTAGAAATAACAATGTCACATTTATACATTCATTCTAAACCACATGATAGTTAAATAAAAATCAATTAATGGTTTCTTGACTTATTGACTTATATGACATGATTGCATATAGGAATAATTGATTTAATAATGCATAGTTAGAAAAAGTTGTCAATTCAAAATAGAATAAACCAGTTAGAACTCATAAATAATTGATTTTAAATTATTAATTTTCTAAAAAATATATTTTTACTTACATTGAGATCTTTATTTCAAAAATAAATTCCATTTATACATACATACATACTAAATATAATTTAATACATACTTGTCTTGTTGGTTTCTATGAGATTATTTCAATTACAAATAATTTATTTAAGAATTGAAATTTACCAAATGTTAATAAAGGTGGGAAAGTCAAATGCCGTATGTTGCATAAAGTTTAAATACTTTTATTTATAACCCTTACCTTGAAATATCTTTAACAATCTACTTAACATTCATTACCAATTAATTATTCCATGTGTTGTTAGGAAAAACATTTCATATTACATGGAGTTTTATTTAAAAAAAAATGCCACATTTACAAACTTAGATTAAACCTCATGATATGAAAATAAAAGTCGATAAATGGCTTTATATAGACCACTTAAAACTAATTATCAATTAATTATAATTTGTTTGATAAAATATATATATTTGCTTACTTTAAGAGTTACATTTAAAAAATGCATCACATTTTTGAACTTATATCAATGCATATAGACAAATAGAATTCTTCAAGTCATATTGGATTCTATGAAATTAGTTGAACCAAAAATAAACTATTTAAGAATATAAAATGACAAAATGCTAATATGGATTGGAAAATCAATGTCTTATGGTGAAAAAAGTTTAAATACAACCATTTTTTACCCATCTCTTTAATGAGTCTAGATGGTCCACTTAACACATTGTTAATTAATTATTCCATGCTTTATTAAGAAGAGAATTTTGTTTTGCATAGAGTTTTGTTTCAAAATGATACAATATGAGATTAATATAGTCTTAATAGATTACGTGATAGACAAATAAAAGTCAATAAATGGATTCCTTATTAAATTAAATGAGATGAAATGATTGCATATACAAATAGTTGATTTAAGAATATATGAAAAAAGAATTATGGGTTAAAAATTGAATGCCCTACAATTTATTGAGTAGTATTCACTTATGAGCCATCACCCATTAGCCTAAATAGTCCACTTAATACTTATTATCAAGAAATTAAAGACTTATTTTTCGAAAAAATGCATCACAGTATATGGCTATCATAAATCACATTTATACACTCATATTAATGGACATAACTAAGTACAAGTGAATAATATAATTCTAGCTCAAGTGATATGATTTCAGTTTATTTAAAATACAAATTTACAAAAAAAATGACTTTAAATAATGAAATTAGACGCCTTACAGTGTAAAAAGTTCAATGACATAATTAATCCATGATAGTGTCTAATCAAACCTTGATAATCCGCTTATCAATCCTTATCATGAATCATATGTTTTTTTAAGAAATGCAAAATTATTTACAATATATCTTTATCTCAAAAATTACATATCACATTTATGCACTCATATTAGTGCATTTTATAAGTAAACAATGAATAACTAACTTTGTGCCTTGTTGATTTTGAATTTGATATGCTTGCAGTTACAACCATTAATTGATTTAAGGATATAAATTTATGAAAAATATCGATTGAGAATAATGAAAACTATCTCATTAGCGTTAATAGTGAATAATGCATTGTGAATAATGAATAATGCACATAACATTTATCAAGTAAATTATTATAATTTCTTTAGTAAGAATAACACCTTTGTTTGCAAGGACTTCTATTTAAAAACTTATATTTCACATTTATATGTGATTATTGATGCATATAAGTAAACATAAGTCATTAAAAATAACATGCCTCGATGGTTCATGTAAGATAATTTGAATGGCAAACAATTCATTTAAGAACACACACATGCGCACACACACATCTTAGAAAAACAAATTGATACAACAAAGTGATTGCAAAAATAATTATAAATAATAAGAAATATACATATTAATATAATTGGCAATTCGCATATATTTCAACAAATATAAAATCATATAAATTGATTCAACAAAGACTATGTCCAAAATGTATTGAAAAATTGGAATGTACTTTTCAACAAATTTATAAAGGAGATTATCTCCATCAACTACAATGAAGCACATGTTCTATTGAACATTCGAATATACTCATGGTTTTGTTTGATACAATGAAGTGTCTTACAAAAGGGGAATAAAACTTTCATAAGCCATGTATCTTGCTCTTTTCATGTATATGATTTTATCAAGATGTGGTTTGATCGATATTCGATGAATTGAGAAGTATGCTTTTTTGTATCTATTAGCAATATATTTGATTCTTAATAATTATCTCCATGTTGGGACCACACATCAATCAACTTTTTCTCATAAAATTGTCCTGTTCTTTGTGCTTCCAATTTTGTTTTCAAATGACAATGGGACTTGTCCCATGCAAATTTAAAGTCCTCTATATCAATATTTGATTTTTAAAGTACTTTTCGGATGTACTTATCAGTGACATTTAATGTCCATATTGCGAAATCATAATTTTTTAAGCAATATTTTAATACTTCTGACTAAAAAGGCCTTAAAAAATAGGACCTATCACCAAACTGCCAATCTGGTTCTCTTTGAATACGATTTTTTTTTCATATTTGGTGTATGATTGGAAGAATACTCCTTCCATTTCAAATATCAAAAACATCTTTTGACTTGTAGTAATTCCCATTTGCATCTACACTGCAACGACATGTATCATATTAGCATATCTCCACTTCAACACTTCATTGCTTAAGGACATAAAAAATTATCATTTTAAAAATGATGTTAATATTTATTATGAGTTATTTCCATTTGTATGCTAAGGTAATTTTAAAATGATTTCAGAGTATCCCAAAATACAAATACAATTGCCCCATTAAAATGAACAAACAAATAATATGTTTACTTTATACATACAACCTAATACCTTTATTTAATTTGTATGGAATAAAAGTCTTATAAGAATGCATTGACCCACCATTTAAATCATTGATTTTAAGACTTATAATTATATATTTAATTACAATTAAAAAATATAATTACAATGGTCTAGTGCAAGTAAACAAGCTAATTATATGAAGTGTTAGGAGAAGCGACGCACGCGGACCTGTAAGCTAGGGTTATGGACTTTCAGAGTTGGTTCTATATGGAGGGATGAAAAGGATGGAGCTCCACTCCCTCCTATAAGTAGGCAGTAGTAGGCAGAAGTAAAAAAATAGTTGAGGAGGACAAAGGTCCTTCTGATGATGTAAGGCAAAGAAATAAGGAAGAGGAGAAGAATGGCTATAAAACCAGGGAAAGCAAAAACACTAAAGACAACGAGGAAGAAGACAAGGAACATAATATAAAAGGCAAAGCACAAAAGGGACCATGCAAGCCCAAAACCTCAATCGCGCCCAGAGTGGTGTTGAATGACCTTGTACTGCGGGCGCATAGGGACCACATGCAGACGTATGCAATAATTTGTAAATTCATGGGCCTATGGCCCACTGAAAAATATTTACAAATGTGGATTAAATACAACTAGAAACCAAAAGGAAGCATAAAACTTCATCTGGGGTCAAAAGGATTCTTTACTGTAGTCTTTGCAAATATTAAAGACGAGGATAGAGTGTTTCAAGGAGGGTCCTACTTTTATGCAGTTGCAGGCCTATATATACGACCATGGGTGATGAATTTTATTCCAGAATGTGAAACTTTCACCTCGGTTCTGGTTTGGGTAAGACTCTACTCTTTACCTTTGGATTATTGGCAACTGGAATCCTTATCTGCTATAGGAAATAAGCTAGGACGTTTTGTCAAAGCCTCTGAGGCCACTAGAAAAGGAAAATACACATCCTTTGCAAGGATATGTGTGGAGATGGACCTCTCTGGAGCTCTATTGGATGAGGTAATATTGGAAGTGTTTGATGAAGAATGGGTGCAAATAGTGGATTATGAACACATCCCTTTCAGATGTCGTAAATGCCATGAGCATGGGCACCTATTCAGAGATTGCCCTCTCAGTAAAATAGAAAACAAAAGTAAAACTAACACCATGAAAGATACTGAAAGCTTTCATAAGGTGGTCCAGAAAGGAAAAGGGAGCAAACAGGGACCGAAACTACCTCATACAGACAAGCATCAGGCCAGTCAAAATAGGTTTCAAGCCCTAGAAGAGGAAGAAGTGATGATGCAAGCAGATCAGGTCAAGGGAGGCAGTCCAGTGGAGGAAGAGAAAGAAGATAATGTTGAGCAAACACAAAACAGAAATAAACAGAAAGAAGACATGATGAGTGACATAGAGCTGGAAATGGACCAGGAAATGACCCAGAGTGATATGGAGATGGAGGATCATGAACTACAAGAAATTATTGAGAAAGAGAATCTAGATCTAGAAGGTTTCTTGGAACAAGGAATCAAAGAGGCAGTGGATTCGTTACCTCAAGAGGAGTTCCACAGAGTGTAGCAGTTGTTCATCTGGAAAAATCAGAACAAAGGATTAGAAAAGCAAAGTAAAAAAGAAAAACATCGTAACGAAGGAGTGAAAGCTATGAAAACCATACCAAGATTAGCACCAAGAATACCAGGAAAGAAAAGGGGCAGGAAAAAGCAGAACGAACTATTGATGGAATGTGGAAAGCTAATGATAGATTCAGGTAAGATGAAAGACCTATCAAGTTACTCTACAAATCTTTGATAATGAAGTTCACTTCTTGGAATATAAGAGGTCTAGGTAGTAAAAGAAAACAAAGATTACTAAGTAATAGAATGAAACAAGCAACCCCGGATGTGATATTCATTCAGGAAACTAAATGTTTCATTCAAAAATGAAAAGAGATTCATAGTAAATGGCTCAATAGATTTGAGTTTCTGGAAGTCAAAGCAGAGAATACAGCAGGAGGAATTCTCACGCTTTGGAACCCCCAAAGGATTGACATTATAGATGCTGAATCATCTAGAGATTATCTTTCAGTGGTCATTCAACCAGTGGGAGATAAGGAATTGTACCTCGTCACGAATGTGTATGGCCCCCAAAGAATGGATGGTAGACTCATGTTTCTTGATTCCCTGTAGAAGCTTAGGGAATGTCATGCAAAAATTGCTTGGATCTTTGGGGGTGATTTCAATATGATTAAATCGCTGTCAAAGAAGAAAGGAGGAACCAGAATTCTCAACAAAGACTCTTGTGCATTTCAAACCTTCATAGATAGTATGAAGCTCATGGATATTGTTATGAATAATGGTACTTTTACTTGGAGCAATAAAAGAGGAGGAGAGTCTCAAGTTGCCTCCAAATTGGACAGATTTATACTTTCAGAAGATCATATGATCAAGGACAAGGACATAGTTGCTAACATTCTTCCCTTTGGAGGCTCGGATCACTGACTGGAACAACTGGATATTCAGAGCATTAGCAAACCTAGGAATAGACCTTTTAGATTTGAGAACATCTAGCTCTCACACCCAGACTTCCACAATAACATAGCTATTTGGTGGGCAGAAGATTTGGAAATTTAGGGCACAAGAATGTTCCTTCTTCAAAAAAGACTCAAACATATCAAACTTCATCTCAAGAACTGGAATAAGAAGGAATATGGCAATATTTTTGAAGCAAAAAAAATTGTGGGAGGAAAAATGCAGAAACTCAACCAAACCCTGATTATAAATGGTTTTGACAAAGTGAAAAATGAACTGGCAACTAAATATCATCAAGATTGGGATAACTTACGTAAACAAGAGGAGATTTTTTGGAGGCAAAAATCCAGAGTGAAATCGCTAAAAGAAGGAGAACGCAAAACTAGATTCTTCCACAGGGCCACTATAGCGAACATAACTCACAACAAGATTTCTTCAATCAAGGACAAGGGAGGTAAATTGCTCAGCAGGCATGAAGAAATCAAAGAAGTATTGGTTCAACACTTTCATGGCATAGCATAAGAAACCTACTCTAACAGAGAATAATCTATCAGGGCTATTTCTAGACATATGCCTAAGCTGGTTTCTAGAGAGGACAACTTCAACCTCAACAGACCAGTGTCAATAGAGGAGGTTAATGAGGTCCTAAAAGAAATGCAAAATGGTAAGGCACTAGGTCCAGATGGTTTCAATGTAGACTTCTTCAAAGCCTGTTGGAATATAGTAAAACAGGACATTCTGAATGTAGTGGAAGACTCCAGAAGAGATAAAACCATCTTGAAGGCGCTTAACACCACCTTTATCTCCCTGACCCCTAAATAGGATGTGGCTTTAACTCCTGATAGGTTTAGACCCATTGCCTTGTGCAATGTGGTCTATAAAATTATTTCCAAAGTGGTGGCCAATAGACTCAAACCTCTTCTTCCTACCCTGGTGTCAGCTGAACAATCAGGATATGTGGAAGGAAAACAAATCCTTGACAACGTCATTCAAGCTCATGAGGTGGTTCACTCATTGACAAGCAATAAGAAAGCCAGTATGATCATGAAAATGGACATAGCCAAAGCCTATGATAAGCTAAATTTGACATACATCAGAAAAGTTCTCTCTCCTTTTGGGTTTGATCATAACTGGATCAGATGGGTTACGACCCTAGTTACTTCTCCCATTTTTTCAATCCTGGTTAATGGCTCACCCTGAGAGACTTTTACTCCTTCAAGAGGCTTAAGGCAGGGAGATCCACTCTCTCCCTTTCTCTTTATACTCATGATGGAAGGGTTGGGTCGAATGATCAGACATGCTAAAGTAGTGGGTAAAGTCAAAGGTCTCCAGCTTTTTGAAGATGGTCATGCTTTAACACATCAACGATTTGTTGTTGATACCATGCTACAGGGAATCCCCATGGTCAAAGATGCTCTAGCCTATAAGCAAATCCTGAGAGACTTTTCCATGGCTTCAGGTATGGAGGTAAATCTCTCAAAATCTAAGATTTTTTTTCTTCAATACTCACATTGCTATGCAAAAAAATATAGCAAGAATTTTGGGCTTTCAAAGAGAGCTCCTCCCCTCAAAATATTTGGGAGTTCCTCTTATAGCCAAACCATTACACAAGAGCATATGGGAGCCAGTAATTAACAAATTGCAAGACAAAGTCAGGAAATGGACTATTAGATCTCTAAATTTGGCTGGTAGGTTAGTGCTAACCAAAGCTGTCCTTCAATCTATCCCAGTCTTTATGCTATCTGCTCTCCCAGCTCCACAAGGTGTCCTGCATCAGCTCAGATCCATTCAAAGAGACTTCCTTTGGGGTAAGGGGGAGGATCATAAGAAATGGGCCTTGGTAGCTTGGGAAAAAATCTCCAAACCTAAGAACTTTGGTGGGCTGGGTTTGGATGATCCTGAGATACTTAGCAAGGTTTTAGGAGCTAAATTATGGTGGCGATGGGTTAAAGAGCCAGAGGCGCAGTGGGCAACAATTTGGAAAGAGAAATATGCCAGCACCTGGCATAACAATGATCTAATAAGAATGTCAGGACACAGAAAGGGCTCACACATTTGGAATAAGGCCTGGGATAACCGGAGCTTGGTCCAAGGAAACAGCTTCTGGGAAATCAGAGAAGGAAATCTTAGCCTATTCTGGGAGGATAGATGGCAACAAGAACCTATTTTAATAAATGAAGACTTAAGGGATCTCAAGGAAGAAACAGATAGCAAAAGACTTTCTAAGGTGAAAGACTTTTGGGAGCAAATCAATAGCAATGGAAAATGGAGAACCTAGAGAAATTTTGATTTTAGGGATAATAACACCCTGGAGGCTAAAGAAGAAACTTTAAAAAATATGTTAGATTAGTTGAAGATTCTGAATTATGAGGGCCATGATCAGCTAAGATGGGGCATAATAATGAGGGGGTTTTTGATCTCAAGGAAGCAAAAATCATTCTCCTTGACCTTAACTCTCAAACTCCAGATAAGATCTGGCTTAACCTTTGGAGACATCAAGGTTGGATGAAAATTAAACTATTCATGCGGCTCGTCCAAAATAGGACAATTATGACCTGGGATAATATTAGGAAGAGGGGCGTTTTGGGGCCCTCCAAATGTCCGCTCTATGAAGCTCAAGAGGGAACTATGGAGCACCTTCTCAACAATTGTATGTTCTCCTCTAGTCTGTGGGATTCTTTTACCTACGTTTTCCATAAGATGGATAGGGACAAAAGGAATATCTGCAACACCCTAACCAACTGGAGAAGAAATTTTTTAGATAATGAAGTAATTGCCACTCCATGGACCATCTTTCGAAGCTTCATTGTTTGTAATATATGGAAAGAAAGGAACAACCAAATCTTCAAAGACGATAAGAGAACTTCCCAATGCATTTTTGAGCTGATCTTAAAACAACTCAAGGAAATGGTAGGTACCATAGTGAGAAATCTCCCTAAGAACCCTCCTTCGGCTACTGAACTGAGAATTCTCTGTGAGCTGGGCTTGCAGGGTATTTCTCCTCAGGGTCTAGATAGAAATGTTATCTCCCTGAAGTCTGAGAATGATTTCTGGCATCCTCCTCCTAAGGGTTATCTGAAATTCAACATTGATGGAGCTTTAAAAGGCAACCTAGGAACCACTGGTTAGGGAGGTGTGTTAAGGGATGAGAATGGAAGTGTCCTTTTCATCTTCCACTGTCATTTGGGAAAAGCTACTAATAACATGGCAGAATTGATGGCTATGGAGCAATGTTTGGATTTCCTGAATCAGGAAAACCAACAAAACGTGATAGTGGAGGCTGACTCTGAGCTTATTATCTATTCGGTTAAGAAAATCAGCGGGGAAATAAATCCAGAAAAAGTCAAAGAATTGGAGGCTGATTCAGGGCTTTCAATGGATTCAACATCACCTATAGAGCCTTCGTACAGTTAGCTTTAAGCATGTTCGATGATTGGTGAACAAATTGGCAGATTTTCTGGCCAATCAAGGTGTGATCAATACAGAGAATAGAGTGGCATCAAAATGGCATGAGCTGCTGCAAAGCAGGTTAAAAGTGATTTTATATGAATAGGCAGAAGAAGGTAGATTGGTGTTTGATGGCAGAGCCATGGCCTTGGAACCAAGTTGATTCAAACATTGCAAATGGTTGCCTGTCGATTGGCTTTGATTCCTATCTGACTAGCTTTTTGGCGAATGGATCCGCTTTCCTTAGCTCGGGAAGGAATGGCGTCTCAACAGGCAGTCTCGGCGGGCGCCTTACCGGGAATTTTCTGTCTAGAATTGGCAAACTGGCTTGGGAGTGGTTTTCTAGCAATCGCATGCCTTACAGGCGGAAAGCGGTATTTTCTTTTTGGCAGCGATTCCATTTCAAAGGATTGCACGTGGCAGTGGGGCCGGTTTGAATACCGCCCCCATCACACACTAATGTTCAGAAATTTAGGTGGGTGTGATATGATCCATGACCGTCAGATCAATTGAAGTAGATTGACGGCTGAGATGGGTCGAGTAGGTTGGTGATAGTGTTGGGCACGGTTTGCTCCATTCTTTGGAGGGTTGGTGGGGCCCTTTGGTCTTTATCTCTGTTTTGTCAGTTGCTTAGGTTCATCTTTTGGCTTATTCTTGTTTAGCTTTTAGTTGTTGAAAGGCTGGATTTTTGGGGCAAAGACCTTTGCCTCGGGCCTAATCTCAAGTCCTTTGGGGGGTCTCTCCCTTGGCCACTTTTCCATGTGGTTAGTTTTAAATTTTGTAAATTGTTAATGAAAAAGAAGGTCCTACTCTTGCTTCAGCAAAAAAAAAAACAAGATAATTATATATTAATTTTCACATACAATATAATACAATTTTTAAATTTCAAACCTTATTAATTATATGTTAATTTCTAGAGTTTCTACCTTAGTTTATTTTGGTGCTTCTTTTAGTACAAATTGTATGTTTATTCTTGGTGCTACATACAACTTAATATAGTTTTTTCAACTTATTTCGAATAAAAAAGGTTATAAGAATGCAATGGGTCATCCTTCACACCACTAATTTCTAAGAGGTATAATGATAACTTAAACCACATTTAAAGCAAATAATTGTAATGATCTAATTAAAACAAACATACCATTTATCTATTAATTTTACATGAATGCAATGGGTCATCCTTCACATCACTAATTTCTAAGAGGTATAACGATAACTTAAACCACATTTAAAGCAAATAATTGTAATGATCTAATTAAAACAAATGGACCAATTATCTACTAATTTTACATACAATGTAATCCATTGTAAAAAAAAAAATATAACATGAGAAATTTTGATATGAAAACATTAAATGACATTAAATGACCATTCATCTCACTATAAATAAAGAAAATAAAAATATTTTATTTTTAGTAACGACAAACCAAATCAACAATTCTTTTATTAGTGTTGTGAAATAAAAGTAATAATTCATGATGTCATACATATAATAGCATGAAATAGACATCGGTAATCTTAAGGTACTTCTAAATGTAATTGAACATCCTTCAAAATAGCTTGCACATCTGTAGCCTTGTTCAGTTTATGCAACATTCTCCATAGCTCATCGATCAACCAATTATCCCCTTGATTTGATCCAATAAATGGAGGGGAAAAAATCACATTTTCTTTTTTATTCTCTTTCACTCTCTCAATTAAACAATCAACTATAATAGTATTGGTTGCGTCATATTGGGTATGAATTTCCCACACGTTTTTCAACGATTTAGTGTGTGTAACTTTCGTTGGATTGTCAATAACCTTATGTCTCTTTTGTGGTTTGCAGTCTGAACCAGTCCACTTAAACACACGTTTATCTTGTAATTTTTCTCAAATCAACTTTTTTATAAATCTTCTTGTGCTTTGTTTCAAAGTTGTCGTCCAAATTGCAATGTCAAGAGATTCATTTTTGAAACACATTTCAAAAAATGATTTTGCATGTGGATGAATCCAAAATAACTTTTTCTCTATTGTGTAATCAACAACAACTCCCATTTTCTCAATATGCCCTTTCTTTGTTGCTTCATCATTGATGCTATGATAAAAAATGTCATTTAGTTAAAAAATAACTAGTTTCTTTTTAGTTATTTTGGCTACAACACAATGGAAAATAATCTAGTCAAACCATTTATTCATGTTAAAAAAATTACTAAAAAATTGTTGAAATGATACACTTACCTTCAGTGGTTTTTGCCTATTTATATATGAAACAATGATTTCTTTTATCATCTTGAAAGAACCTGGAGTAAACATATTAAACCTTCAATCAAACACCAATAGTACTTCTTATTAAACCTTTAATCAAATACAAATACCAAGAAAAACATTAGTAATGCAACCTTTAAAAATAAACACACAGACACACACCTTTAACATTATTTTGATTATTAATTTTATCCTTTTTATTTGTTCCTATAATAAAAATATACAACATTATGGTAGTTACAAGCATTAGAGTTTGAATAATAATAAAATAAACAAGAAGACAAGTTATAAGTATCTGATATGACATTATCTTCATATTTGTAACATTTCACCTCATCATCATCTTTGTTACCTTCATTTGTCTCCAAATTAAACATATAAAATATTTTGAATTGTGAAAATGAATAAAATCATTAAATAATAAAGAAAACAAGTGGACAAATTATAAGTACCTCATCTTATATTTTGTTCTTGATTAAAGTTTTGTTTAACTTTCATTTGATCAATGTCTTGGTTCTCCTTGCTTGTCACAATAATAAACATATTTTTTATTTTTATTTTTAAATTGTGACAATGAACAAAATTCATTAAACAACTATACAAAAAAAGAATCATCTATAATTGTCTATATAATATTTTGGTCTTAATTGTAGTTTTGTGGGACAATCCCCTGGTCATTATATTCATTCTCTTTATTTCCAACTATAATAAACATATGAAATGATATGAATCATGATAATAAAAATAATAATTTACAAAAAAGAAGAAGAAGATAGAGTTACAATGATTAATACCCATTTCTATCTCCATCGTTCCATGCTCATTGTCTTGATTAATTTCATTCATCTCATAATTCCCTATAATAGTCATCCAAAAGTTTTATGAATATGGACATTAAATAAATTGAAAAATTATGAAGAGAAAAAACCAAACAAATTATGTACCTGGTATGATAACTTCTTCCTCTCCTCCTTCTCCTACTGTTTTCATCTCTATACTTTTTTCAACATCATAAGCACTATATTGAATATTTTTTTGCTTCCCACTTTCATCATTCTCTATTTTAGAATCTCCATCATTAGTCATTTTAGTAAACACTTTGACAATTAAGAAATATGAACAAAATAGTATCCAAAGTATTATAAGAAAAACAATAAAGGAATTGTAGTACCTGAATTTTCCAAGAAGTTAATGGATCAAGGATTTGATAGTTGAAAAGATTTGTAATTATTTAACATGATTGTCCTTTGTGAATCTATTTTCACAACACATGAAATTCTTCTTCCATATGTACAACATGCCTTGATTAAATTTGTCCCTGCATAAAGAGAAATAACCACTTTTGCTTCACTACATTGTTGGTGTTTTTCCAATAAATCCATCTAGAAATCATAATCTCTCTCATTTTCATCAAATGTGTCTTCAAATGTGTGAGAGTATTTTATAGCCTCCAAAATTTTTAATTATGAAGTTTATAATGTATAGTAAGAACTATATCATAACTATAATTGTTTTGGGACTTATATTGATAAATGCCACTAGGCATTTTATAGTTGAACTTGGAGTTCTTTATGGAAATTTCCAAAGGCTGGCGCACATCATTACAAAACCAAAGTTCTACTAAGAGAACTATAGTAGAGTCATTCAACTCATTTTTTTCGATAGGAAATCGAAAAAATTCAATATAATATCCCATGTGGAATTGTTCTTTTTTCAAAGCGAGTGTATCCAGAACAACAAGGTCAGTATGTAAAACTGGTTACAACTGACATGGAAAAGAGTGCAAAAGTGTTGACAAGAGATTAGGGCCTCTAAATTGGCAACCAAACTCAAAATTGTTGTCAACCTGTTGAACACTTGTTGATCCATTTATCATTCTGTCAAGGACTCCAAATGCTTGCTGAGAAAGGGATGCTACCTTTGTATTACATGTTCCTTTGACATAAGTAGACCCCTCCACCATGTTGCAAAAATTGGAAAATATGATATCGTTAATTTCATAACTCTCAAGAATGTTGAATGTGGCAAGAGTCATCTCATTGAAGTTCTGATCATGACTTTGACAATATGTAACCATTGCATCCAATATTGTTCTGTTGGTTTTCAATTTAGAACAATAATATTTTACTTTTATGGAATTTGTTGGATGATTAAGTGGAATAGAAAACCAAATGGTTCCATCCAATAGCTTATCTACTATTGAAGCAATTTCTTCCATGGTTAATGCCTGAAGGGGCCGAAGAGTAGCTGCTGTCAAACTATGTAGACTATTTCTCTTGTAGTTCTCAAAATTAGGTTGGCTTATAGAACACTTTAATGTGCCTAGTTGGTAATAGTTAAAAACAGTGTCCCATTTATCCCAAATAGGTTCATCAAGATATAAGAGAATTTTTTTATCAGAAAAATTTGTCATTGGATAGTTGAAGAAAGAGCACAACATTTCATCATCAACCTAATAAAATAATAAATATAAACTAATAAGAATTCAAGGTAAAAATGAAACTAAATAAGGTGTTATAAACTGATGAGAATTCATTATAAATATGAGAAAATATGACTTATATTATCAACTTTGGTCATTTATCTACAATAAAAAGAGATACAATAATAAAATGTAAAATAATTAAAATTTCATACCTTGTCTTCAGCCATCTTAGAACATCAAATCATCCTTTTCTTTAATTTGTCATTGGTAATTAAGAAATGTATTGCCGAGTGCACACAATCAATAAATGGAGTTTTGTAGAATACCTTATTTGCAAAATTTAATTGACAACAAATGTGGATCACCTCAATGGGTTCAACTGATGGATGCAAGAATCGAGCATTACATTATATATATATATATATATATATATATATATATATATATATATATATATATATATATATATATATATATATATTTATTTATTTATTTTTATTTTTTATTATTATTTTTTTTTTTTTTCGCTTTTGCAGATACATTATATTTAGGATTTGTTAAAATTTCTTTCTTTGCTTGAATCGTGTGTTGACCATCAACTATCAAAAAAGTTGATATTCTTAGAATTTAGATCTATCTAATTTATAATTTCGATAGAGTTTATCAATGGATCAGACTCATTGATGTCAAATGGAATCATAAGAGCATAGGGTGATGAGGTTTGAAATTTTTCTAGGAATGATTTCACTAATAGTTGAACATTTAAATCATCTCCTTATCTTAATTTAAACACTTTGGGGGCTTCTGTACATGTTTCAACAATAACTTTTCTACTAAAGGAGTTTGAAAATAGATAGCAATGCTTGAAGGCTTCATGAATCTCATCACATTGATTTGCAAGGTTTGTTGTCTCAGATTCAACATTCCTAGCTTTTTGAAATCCTATAGTAGTCTTGAAATCACTTTCTCTTATGTTCTCCTCCAAATCAGATAAATATACGCTTCTCAAAGCAAGTAATTGAGAATCAAGTTTATCATCTAGTATTTTATCAAGAAATTTACCTTTTTGTTGTAAATGAAGAAGTACAGATGATGTTTTCTTACTTCTTACATAGCGATATCTCAGAATGGTGGCGATGTGTTTTAAAAGATTTGGGCAACTATTTAGTCTAGATTTAGAGAAGCTCTCATGGTTATCCAACTTGAACATTGAATTCTTTATCGTATTTGTTGAATCATTTCTTGAAGCTTCAATCAAATCTGGTCTAAAATTTGTATACTCCACTTGACATGAAATCAATTTTACCTCATTTTCTTTAATCATTTCCACTTGAAAGTCAATGCCATTTTCATTGTAAGCATATAAATTAATTATTATTACTAATATATCTAGTTCTTTTCCATCTATGGATCCAAATAGATACATATCAGGAAAAATATTCATGGGAGATTCTATTTGGACGTACCAATCTTGCACAAACTCATATTTATTAGATGTATTGTATTTTTTAATCATTTCAAAAGTAGAAGTAGAAGGTGTTATTGATACTGCCATTTGAGTTGAATAACTTTTCTTTTTCTTAAGTGATGGTTGTAAAATTTCATTTGCTTTTGGGCCAACCAATTTTGCAAATAACAACAAAAAAATATTTGCATGAATCAAAATGAAATTATAATTTCAAATATTGTCACATAATGTTCTTTTAAATATTGAAAAACCACCTAATTGTTATAGACATTTTTGGGCACTACAACCCCAAGCATGAAATGTCCATAAACCAAGGGCTCCTAAGTCCCTAAAAGTGTTGTTCTAACCCCTAAAGGAACAAGGTCAACAGATTACAGCTTCTCCTAGAAGTTCTCCATGAAAAACTGCTCAGAATTGGTCAAAACAGGATCATTTCAGCTGCTCCACAGGCCAGGTGCATTGCATCCCACCTAAATACACTGTATGGGTGCGTTGCATTTCAAAAATCCCTTCTATGGGGTGCGATGGGTGAGAAATTACAAATGGCAGTGTCATTCCATGAGGTGGAGAGGCAATGGAAGCTTCCAGAAAATTCTCCTGTGACACTTGCCTCTCTGAATTCAACCAAGGATGAGTAAGAGATCATCAATCTCCAAGTGGAAGCAAGAACTATCAGAGGGAAGACACTAATCAAATCATGAGCTGACTCATCTCCATTACAGATATCTATATATGGATCCCTCATCCCAGAGATCCAGAGGCTGGAATTTTGCATATTGTAAGGAATTGCTGTTGGTTTCTTGAGACAAACATCAGATTGTTGGGTGATCTAAGCTTTGTATGAGGTGAAGAGGGGCTTCCTTGCTGAGAGGTTGATGCTGGGTCAGAAAAACTGGTTGTAAATCCTCTTGGTTTTTTTTCTTGTTTATCAATAAAAGCTATTCAAGTTTTCCTCCATACTTTTGTGTCATTCATGTTTGTTGCATTTGTATGGTCAATTTACATCTGATCCTAGATTGTTTATGATTATAGATCCATGTCTTTGTATAGTGTTATGCTACTGTGATCTTACAGGTACTCTGTGAATATGGGTGTGCAAGGGAACCAGTCGCGAAGGATTATCAAAGAAGAGAGGAATCAAACCAGGAGATTAGCACAAGACTGAGGTTGGTCTTTTTTGTTCCTCTCTATCTATACTTTATAAAGGAAAGATGAAAGTAGCTTTACTCTGTTTGTTTCTAAGGCAGCTATCACACCTTAGTGGGATAAGCAGTTCTGAGTAGACACTTTTCCCTGTAACAAAATGGCGACTCCGCTGGGGACGAATTAGTTTGTTTGTTTATCTTCCTTGTTGTCTATTTCATAAATTTACAAGTAGCATTCGAACTGCATTTTCCATAGCAAATGCAAAGTAGATAAATGCCACTTCAGTCAATCTACGGGATCTATTTATGATTTAAACAACTGATTCACAAGCTCTCTGATTTCCCTTGTGATATCTCTTAGATCCTCCTTAGATCTACCCCTGATTGTTGAATTACTGATTACTTTTTGTTCGGCCAAAACCCATGAACTGAACTTCAAACTGCAAACTGTGACCTAGAACCCAAGCAAAGTCTCATTTATGGCCCAGCGCAGGAACTATTCAGAGAATCTGAAATTCAGTGCACTTCCTGAGTGTAGAAGGTGCGCTGCATTTCAAATTCCCTGTGTTACAGGTGCGCTGATCAGGCTAGGCTTTGTGCAGTTTTGGTTTCTGTGATTCATTCTTTCCAGTTCTATTCCTGAATTTTGCTGCCTGTGATCAGTATATGTCTGTTTGAAACCCCTTTTCCTTGCTGTTATTCCGCCTCCTTTGTACAAAAGAACTGCAAATGTTTTTGTGTGTTTGTTGAGTCATTTTCAGTTCTCCTTTGCAAAAGTAGCATAATCGTACTGTCGTCCTTTGATTTGAAACTGTCGTAAGTGTCGATTTCAATCATAGGAGAGAGTTTGATTGCTGTTGATAGTCGATTATCCTATTACTATTGTTTTTGGTCTGAATTTATAATTTTTCTAGTGTCAAAACAAGTATTAATTTCAAAATCGTAAGGTGTTGTGATCGTCTCCATTTTTGATTTCGAAAAGAAACTTGTTGATATCTGTCGCTTGAAAAGAAATTCAGATTTGTGCATCAACTTTCTTCTTATCATTCATATACTAAGAAAGTCGAAAACAAATACATGCATGTGCATTTGCATTTAGACGGTCGGATTGGTTTGATTTAGGAAAGTGCATTTAGTGTGTGCTCTTTGCTCTTTGTGAAAGAATTTTGTCTTTCTTTCCTTAGTAGCTAGGATTTTCATTGCATAAAGAAGATAAAAAGTTTGTTTATCATCTTAGATTGCATTTTAGGAATTACATCTACATCTCGCGGTGAACCTGAAAGGCAAAGTTCATAAACAAGATCAACCATAAAATAAATTCAATGAACCTAACAACGCTTTGGAACCTAACGTACAACATTTAGAAGTCTAGGCTAGAGACGTATTCCGGCATCGTAAAGCCTGGTAACTGTTGTTCTCACTGATGGTTGGGTGATTCCTCCACTTTGAGATGATAAGTGCCAGTACGGACTTGTGCTCCCACGTACCGTCGAGTATATTTTGGGAGACCCCAATAGGCTTAATCCTTTATCCATAGGAAGCTGTGTCTGCCGCCCTATCGATCGCAATGCACTGAACACAACATTTGGGAAGATTGACTGCCATACCGTAAAAAGTATTCTGTAGTTTTGCGATTGGTTCGGTAATCCCTCTACCTAGATTTCCAGAGCAGTCCCTCTCATTCCTTTTCAGACTCTTTAACAGAAAAGGTCCATCCGAGAACTTGTCACTTCAGGCTCATTAAAAATTGAAGGAGACTAGAGTCATCTTTTGTTTTTTCTCGACTCTTAAAAATTGAAAAAACAAGTTGTGTCAAAGCATCTAAAATTTATTTTAAACGGAATATTCATTACCCTTTCCTACATTGATCTTGGGTTGAGAAAATGGAATCCACCAACCAAGGAATTCCCCTTGGAGGAAATCCTAGTCCCTACTCCTCTTGGGGAGATGTTGGTGCACCCCATATTGCCACATTGTCGCTTCCAGGACTGATGATCGGCTTGCCTGTATGGCTCTTCTCAACCTCTGTCGTTCAGAACACCACAATTCCTAAGCAATCAAGTCAGCAACTAGACGAATCCAGAGTTACCCACCAACCTTCTACTTCCTCTAATTCGTCCTCTCCTCCTTCCTCTTCGCTTGATGGGACTGGTAAAGCCAAAGGTCAAGTACTTGAGAAGAAGAAGGAAAAGAAGAAGAAAGAGAAGAAGAAGAAGGAGCCAAAAGCGAATGGGGGCAAACGAGTGTCGTCTAGCGAAAATCCACACACTGCACCGACCAGGCCTAAATCGCCATGTGTCATTTGCAAAGGAGACCACTATCATAGAGATTGTCCTTGCATCCCTCGGATATTAAGGGACTGGTCTCCTCATTTGCACAACCCGGTGTCGTCAACCTCTGGTGATCATGTTGAAAACACACCGTCGACTGGTGAAAGTGAAGCCCCAGGACAAAAAGGAAAATATAGATTTCCTTGTAAACTGTGCGAAGGCGATCATGCCGTCCACCATTGTCCCTTCTTAGACGAGGCTAAAAGAGTTTTGGACGATTGTCCAGTTTCACCGTTACGACTTCCTCCTGGATATAAAAAACTCTTGTCGAGTCCGTCACTAGTTGAAAATCCGACTGGCCCGCTCAAGTGGTCGGCTGAAGCTTCTATCATTGAAGACAAACCATCTGAACCCATAGCAGACGAAATTCAAAAGGTCGAGGCGGCAGTTGACCCGGTCTTGCCTTCAGAGGTTCCATCTTCAGATGATACAGTCACTGAAGAGAACAAGGATGACACCGTCCAAATTCTTTTCGTAAGCACAGACTCTAATGAACATGGGAACAATTTACCCGTTCCTTTACTGCAGCAAGGAAGTTCGTCAGAGTCATATCCGGTCGTATATTCGGTCCCACCTCCAAGCAACCTAGTTGTCTCCTTTGATTGGAATCAACTAGGCAGACCCCGTTTACCAGCTAGTGTACCATTCCGAATTATTGTCCAAATATATAGAATGGTTATGGCTGGTACCATCATAGATGAAGGGGCTTCTGTGAGTATCCTTTCCTCGACTGCTTGGAAAGCGCTTGGTTCGCCATCACTTTTGCCTGAGATGAGAAATCTAACAGGCTTTGATAAAGGAACCAGTCGACCATTAGGGATCCTTCCCAATGTGCCCATAACATTGAAAGGGAAAACCATTCAAATGAACGTAATGGTAGTTCAAGGACCCCTGGATTATAATCTACTCCTTGGACGAGACTATATTTATTGCATGGGAGCGATTGTCTCCTCACTCTTTAGAGTAATGTGTTTTCCGCACGAAGGAAGAGTGGTCAAGCTCGTAGACCAGCTTTCATTCCCCAGTTCACGCATAGCAAATAGTCATATACCATCCCTGAATGGTCTTTTCACGCAAGAAATGTCTCAATCCCCAGTCCGTCCGCCCGATGAGCGCGAGTAATTCGGGGGACATGACTGAAACGCAGGGGGCATGCACTCTGGTCTGCTTCGACAGGAAAACTTCAGGTATAGGGTAGGTTTCCGCGGGAGTATATGACCTCCATACTCCCGTCCGTGATTGGAAGAGGGAGTTGGACTAGAATAAGATTCTCTTGTCAAAGTTATGTGTGTTGGCAGGCATTGTCACTCACCTTTGTCTATTTCAGTAGACATCGTCGAAGAAGTGTTTTGTTTGCACTGTGAACATAACAATCTTTGGGTAACCTGAAAGAGGTATACCTTTCTTGATAAAACAAATGTTTTGTCAGTTTGAACAAAAGGTGGCCTTGAAACTCTGTTTTATACCTGGGGGCATGCAAACCTTTTGGCGTGCAAGCGAAGAGCGACTATTTTTTTTTTAAATTTGTAGGTCTTCTAACCCTTTAAACTCGTAGGATTGGTTGTTTCCTAACTTGCATAAAGGAAGGATGTGGGGCAAAACTCTAAAAGTTGCCGTTTTATATATGAGGCATTCTTATCACATGACTAGATTAATCAAGCAGTTTTAGCGCATAGTTCAAGCTCGTTAAAAAATAAACATAAGCCATAAGCAAATGTTTCCCCCCGCGTTTAAGCTCATTAAAAAATGAACTATTCCACGGTAAATAACCATCGTGAATGTAGTACTTCAGCCTTTAAAAGCCTTGGTCGTGTTTGCACCATCACCTCCACTTTTGCATAGGCCGATCATTCACCTCCATTTGATTGTTTACCCATTTTGAGGAACAGTTGCGAAGAGTGATCTCACTAGCCATCCTTGTAACACTGCCCTGATTGGAAAATTCCAAACCTTACCTGGAATCAGTTGCTACCCATTTTATCACTCGTTCCTCAAAAGATGAGTCTCCTTTAAGCTCTTTTCAACTGACTCGTAAAATATGAAAAGATTGCCGAGCCATTGGCCTCTCGAGCTCGTTAAAGGGACCGGAAGTACTATCCCTCCTCTAAATTTTAATCTTTTTGGATCTGAGGGATTATTACACAAAAAGATCGAGCGATTTTTTGTTCGGCTCGTTAAAAGTATATAAAAATTCATCCCTTCTGTATTGTTTTATAGTTTTTCAGACTTAAAGGATTAGATGACGAAAAAGGAATTTTGGAGTTACCTTTACGTTCCTTTTCAGACTCTCTAAAATTGAAAAGGACTGAGTTATCTTTGTCGTTAAACTCGTTAAAATTTTTAATAGCGACAAACTTGTCTATAGACGAGAACGAGTTTCACTATCGCTAGGCTCGTTAAAACATAGCGATGGGTTTGCCCGAAGGGAAAATTATAGAACAAGCATATGTTATCCTCCTCAAGCTTGATAAAAATAAAGAGGTACTGGTCAGCAATGACTGGGGAAAAATTGGCAAGAAAACTTGAAGAAACTTTGTTGGTAGCAAGTCGCTCTTGAACATGACACTTTCACTCCGCATCCAAGTCGGGTTGGGTTGTTTCATTCACCGGTCACATCAACATGGTCCCATCAAACCATCCACATTTGGGGTTAATGCTACCAATCCATCACGTCAGTGTCGCTGATATGTTCAAGAGAAGTCATTCAGAGAATTCACCTGTGTCTCACCCACTACAATACATTTATACTCCATTCTTTCATGACCGCCACCATGAACCTTATATCACCAGATCGTTTTCACCTCCATTAAAATCATTTGCTCCGTTCCGTGTCATTGATGTGGGATTCATTAAGGAGACGGATCACTTCTTGTCGACATCTGCTCCTTATCTAAGAAGTTGATCTAGGAACACCCCATTCAGTACTTTGAAGCTTGCATGCCTCAATGGCAAGTTTCTTACTTCCGGTGACAGGTTTACATCAATGACCTTCGACCGAAAGATTTTGCGTGGTGTTCGATGCCAAGTCCTTTATTCACACCACGTGAATTGTACTGCAGTACCTTGAGGGTCATTATCATTATCGGTGATTCCTATCGTGCTTGTTACGAGCTTATATCATTGGCTGGTAATCAAGCGATGTCTTTCCATGTTCGACTTCAAAAAAATTTCTCACATGGATAGACTTGTACTTCGAGTGAAGATCAAACGAGATTGAAGACCCCGGATCTAGTTTCATCCATCCAGGCTGTGATATATATTCAGGAAAATAAAGACATGAAATGTACATCATTGCTACACAGATAATCATCCAATCAAAGGGATGACATGGCTCTATCAGAATCATCAGTCTACACTCAGACGATTGTCTGTCCTATGTACATGAAAATGAATTTATAAAGCTGAGCATGGGAATGCCCGCCTCAGCTAGATCATGAAAATATTATGAAGATAATGTATTGTATTGTATCTTATTACAGGTCTCCTCCTAGCTTGAAAGAACTTCGGATCCTCATAATAAAGCATTTCACCCGACATCAAAAGATTAACGACCTCATGCTTTAGGGGGCAACTGTTATAGACATTTTTGGGCACCACAACCCCAAGCATGAAATTTCCATAAACCAAGGGCTCCTAAGTCCCTAAAAATGTTGTTCTAACCCCTAAAGGAACAAGGTCAACAGATTACAGCTTCTCCCAGAAGTTCTCCATGAAAAACTGCTCAGAATTGGTCAAAACAGGATCATTTCAGCTGCTCCACAGGCCAGGTGCGTTGCATCCCACCTAAATACACTGTATGGGTGCGTTGCATTTCAAAAAGCCCTTCTATGGGGTGCGATGGGAGAGAAATGACAAATGGCAGTGTCATTCTGCGAGGTGGAGAGGCAATGGAAGCTTCCAGTAACTTCTCCTGTGACACTTACCTCTCTGAATTCGACCAATGATGAGTGAGAGATCATCAATCTCCAAGTGGAAGCAAGAACTATCAGAGGGAAGACACTAATCAAATCATGAGTTGACTCATCTCCATCACAGATATCTATATATGGATCCCTCAACCCAGAGATCCAGAGGCTGGAATTTTGCATATTGTAAGGAATTGCTGTTGGTTTCTTGAGACAAACATCAGATTGTTGGGTGATCTAAGCTTTGTATGAGGTGAAGAGGGGATTCCTTGTTGAGAGGTTGATTCTAGGTCAGAACAACTGGTTGTAACTCCTCTTGGTTTTTTTTCTTGTTTATCAATAAATGCTATTCAAGTTTTCCTCCATACTTTTGTGTCATTCATGTTTGTTGCATTTGTATGGTCAATTTACATCTGATCCTAGATTGTTTATGATTATAGATCCATGTCTTTGTATAGTGTTATGCTACTGTGATCTTATAGGTACTCTGTGAAGTTGGGCGTGCAAGGGAACCAGTAGCGAAGGATTATCAAAGAAGAGAGGAATCGAACCACGAGATTAGCGCAAGACAAAGGTTGGTCTTCTTTGTTCCTCTCTATCTATACTTTATAAAGGAAAGATGAAAGTAGCTTTACTCTGTTTGTTTCTAAGGCAGCTGTCACACCTTAGTGGGATAAGCAGTTCTGAGTAGACACTTTTCCCTGTAACACTAATCTAAGCATTTCTAAGAGAGTGTACATAAAATATAACACTGTCATACTAGTTGAAGGAGGGATTGTTTTTATATCACTTGTTTTTTATTTCTTCTTCACTACTTCGAATTTTAGGCACACCAGATTCCACAGTTTCTAGAAAAATAAATTATGGAATACATGAAATACCAAATTATTAAACAACCTTATAATACATGATTTCCATTTACATGCACAATAATAAATGAGTACATATGTTATGCAAGTTTACTATATGACACCAAAATTTATCACATGGGTAAAATTGCTAGGAAAAGAAACCACCTAATCCAACCATTTCTAAAAGAGTACATAAAATATAAAACCACCATACTAGTTGAAGGAGGCATCATTTGTATATCACTTGCTTTTCTTTTTCTCTTCACTACTTTACTTCGAATTTCACGCACACCAGATTCCACAATTTCTAGAAAAAAAATATGGAAGACATGAAATACCAAATATTATTAAACAACCTTATAATACACGATTTCCATTTACACACACAATAATAAATGAGTACATATGTTATGAAAGTTTACTATATGACACCAAAAGTTATCACCTAGGTAAAAATTTTTGGAAAAAAAATACCCATGTTAGTATGGGTTGTCCTCATCAAAACCCCACTCCTAAGGCTATTTCCATGGGTTTTATTAATCAACAACTAGTCATTAACATAATGTCTAATGATTGTAACAAAGTATAAACTAATTTTAAAATTGTCATACCATTTAAAGAATTTAATGTCATGTTTATTGAACTACCTTTTTCCTTGGATTCTTCCTTTGAATTCTCACTAGATTCATAGTCCATGGTTTCTGAATATAAAGTAAAAAATTTCTTATCACCATTTCAAATTATTGAAGAAATATGATTTTATAAATACTATAACTACTCGCATCATTATATGTGTAACAAAATGAACAAGAACAATAACAAGTGTAGAACTCACAATAATAGCTAATCAAGGTTAGAAAAAGGGCACCCTCAAATAATTTATTATGTTCTTTTAATCATGAATATAGGAAAGCAAACATCTACTATGTTTCCTTCTAGCATGAGAATAAGCACATTTCCAAAAGACATTACATTGTGAATAAATAAAAACAACTGTAAAAACTAAAACAACATCATATATACACAAAATTTATCTCTTATAGTCATGTATATTCTTAGTTTGCTTTAGAAAAATAAAAGCAAAACACAATGAAAGAACATTAACTAGGCGATCATTAGATTTTCTTCTAGATCTTCGTCTAGCACAAAGACAAACACATAACAACTTTGCAAGGTGAAAGAAATATAGAATGTGATAGAATTACTTCGAACAAGAACACAAGCATATTGCCGACAAGAATACTGCAAAGCAAAAGAAATATTTGCATCCTAGATTTATTTCTATCACAAACGCATGGATATTGTCAATAAAAACATTGTAAGGTGAAATAAATCTATCGCATGGTAGAATTATTTTTAGCACGAACACTTTCATATTTCCAAGAAAAACATTGCAAACCAAAATAAATCTAGCACAAGCTAGATTTCCTTCTAGCACAAGCACAAACACATTTTCATCAAAAATATTGCAAGGCAAAGGAAATGTAACTTGTGCTAGACTCTATTCTATCGCATACAAGAAGATTGCCAACAACAACATTGCGTTGTCAAGAAAATCTAGTGCATGGTAAATTTCCTTCTAGCACAAACATAAACACAATGTCAATAAAAGCATTGCAATAATAATATTTGCTTGGACATTTCGATGCTTATGACATTTGAACTTGCCTTTTAGAGACAATGAGGTTTTAGTCCATGCCTACCTAGACTATTGTTACAATATAAAAATGTTAAACCCAAAAATTATTAGAAGCCCCTTCATATGGAATATGTGGTCTAAGAATGGGATATTGCACAAGCATAAGCATGTTGGAAACAACAACATTTCATTGTGAAAAAAAACATTCTATATTACCCTCTATCACAAACACAAACACATTGTCAATAAAAACATTGCAAGGTGAAATAAATATATCACACGTCAAATTTCATTTTAGCATAAAAACAAACACATAACAACATTGCAGGGTGAAATTAATCTAACATGTACTAGAATTACTTTAAGAAAAAATACAAACATGTTTCCAATGAAAATATTACAAAGAAAAGTAAATGTAGCACAGGTTACATTTATTTCTAATACAAACACAAGCACATTGCCAATAACAATGTTGGAAGGGGAAAGAAATTTAAGCATGCCACATCTCCTTCTGATAAAACAAAAAAAATAAAATCATATGAACATTGGTAAGTGAAATAAATCTAACATGTGATAGATTTAATTCTAGCACAAACACAAATATGTTGTCAACAAGAACATTACAACAGGGTAAAAGAAAATCTAGCACATGATATATTTCCTTATAGCAAAAACATAAGTAAATAGCATTATTGTATGGTTAAAGAAACCTAATACATGTTGGATTTACTTCTAGCACAAGCAATAGCATATTACCAATAACATCATTGTAAGGCAAAAGGAATCTAGCACCCACAAGATTTTCTTCTAGCACAAACAAAAACATATTGCGAATAATAACATTGTAAGGTGAAAGAAATCTAATGCATGCTATATTTAATTCTATCACAAACACAATCACAAAACAACATTGCAAGGTGTCAAAAATATAGTATGTGGTAGATTTACTTTTATCACAAACACAAGCATACTGTCAACAACAACACAACAAGAAAAAAAGAAATCTAGTGCATTCTAAATTTTCTTCTAGCATAGACAAAAGCACATTGAAAAATAAAAACAATGCAAGGCATTTGATTTCCTTTTGGCACAAATAACTATATTTTCAAAAATAATATCACATTGTGAAAAAAATATAACACATACTAGATTTCCTTCTGGTACAAATCCACAAACATATTTCCAACAACGACATTACTAGACAAAACAAATCTAACGCACGCTAGATTTCCTCCTATCAAAAACACAAGAACGTTGCAAATAACAACATTACAAGGTGAAAGAAATATAATTCATACTATATTTCCTTCTAATGCGAACATAATCACATAACAACATTCTAGGGTGAGAAAAATTTAGTCTACTTTATATTTACTTCTAACACAAACATATAAATATTTCCAATGACAACTTTACAGGACAAAACAATCTACCACAAGCTAGATTTCCTTGTATCCCAAACAAAAGCATGTTAGCAATAACAACATTGCAAAGTGAAAGAAAATCTAACATGTGTTAGATTTCCTTTTAGCACAAACTCAAGCACATAGAAACATTGTAGAGTGAGAAATCTAGTAAGTGCTAGATTTATGTCTACCACAAATACAAGCACTTTTCCAACAACAACATTGTAGATTATAAGAAATCTACCTTGTGTTAAATTTTCTTCCAACACAAACACAAGCACATTTAAATTTGAATTAAATCTAACACATGCTATATTTCCTTCTAGCATAAACAAAAGAACATAACAACATGGTAGGACTAAATAAGTCTAATGTGTGCTAGATAAACAGCATTGCAATGTGAAAGAAAATCTAAAATCAGTTAGATTTCCTTTTAGCGCAAACTCAAACACATAGAAACATTGTAGAGTGAGAAATCTAGCAAGTGCTAGATTTGTGTCTACCACAAATACAAGCACGTTGCCAACAACAATATTGTAGAGTATAACAATTCTAGAATTTGTTAAATTTTCTTCCAACACAAACACAAGCACATTTTAATTTGAAAGAAATCTAACACATGTTATATTTCCTTCGAGTACAAACACAAGAACATAACAACATTGTATGTCTAAATAAGTCTAATATGTACTATATTAACAACATTGCAATGTAAAATAGATTTCCTTTTAGCACAAACTCGAGCACATAGAAACAATGTAGATTGAGAAATCTAGCAAGTGCTAGATTTATGTCTACCACAAACACAAGCACGTTGCCAACAACAACATTGTAGAGTATAAGAAATCTAGCTTGTGTTATATTTTCTTCCAACACAAACACAAGCACACTTAAATTTGAAAGAAATCTAACACATGCTATATTTCTTTCTAGCACAAACACAAGAACATAACAACATTGTAGGACTAAATAAGTCTAATGTGTGATAGATTAACAACATTGCAATGTAAAATAAAATCTAACATATGTTAGATTTCCTTTTAGCGCAAACTCAAGCACATAGAAACATTGTAGAGTGAGAAATCTAGCAAGTGATAGATTTATGTCTACCACAAATACAAACATGTTGCCAACTATAACATTGTAGAGTATAAGAAATCTAGCTTGTTTTAAATTTTCTTCCAACACAAACACAAGCACATTTAAATTTGAAAGAAATCTAACACATGCTATATTTTCTTCTAGCACAAACACAAGAAGATAACAACATTGTAGGACTAAATAAGTCTAATGTGTGCTAGATTAATTTCTATCACAAACACAAGAACATTGCAAGCTAAAGGAAACATAACACATGCTAGATTCCTTCTAGCACAAGCAACCATATTTTCAACAACAACATTGCACTATGAAATAAATATAATGCATGTAAGATTTCCTTCTAGCCCAAAGATAAGCACATTTCCAATAACAACATTTCAAGGTGAAAGAAATCTAATGTTTGTTAGACTTCCTTCTAGTATAAACACAAGAAGACAAAAACATTGTATGGTGAAAGAATTCTAGCACATGCTAGATTTACTTATAGCACAAACACAACCATGTTGACAACAACAACATTGTTAGATATTAGGCTTTTGTGATCCATATTGTAAATGAGAGTGTCTTTTGGATTAATGAAATCCTAATGATGTGATTAATCTGAAAGGCACTCTCATTAACAACAACATTATAGGGCAAGGAAATCTAGTGCATGCTAGATTTCCTTCTAACACAAAAACAATCACATTACACGATGAAAGAAATCTAGCTCGTATTAGATTTCCTTCTAGCACAAACACAAGAACATAACAACATTGTAGGGTTAAAGAAATATAACACACACTAAATTTACTTCTAGCATAAACTGAAACATATTTCCAATAACAACATTTCAAGGTCAAAGAATTATAGCATATTTCCTTCTAGCAAAGACAACCAAATTTCCAACCACAACATTGCATTGTGAAAGAAATCTAGTGCATGCTAAAATTTCCTTCTAGTTCAAACAAAAGCACATAAGAACAACATAAGGTGAAAAAAATCTAGCATGTGTTATATTTACTTTTAGCAAGAACACAAGCCTATTGTCAACAACAACATTATCAAACAAAGGAAATCTAACACATGCTAGATTTCATTCTACCATAAATACAAGTGTATTTCTAATAACAAAATTGCAAGATGAAATAAATCTAACGAGTGCTAGATTTCCTTTAGCAGAAATAAGCACATAACAACATTATAGCTTCAAACAAATCTAGTGTGTGTTAGACTTAATTATAACACAAACACAAGCATGTTTCCAACAACACTGCAGACCAAAGGAAATCTAGAATGTGTTAAATTTTCTTCTAGCACAACCACAAGCACATAACAAAATTGTAGGATTAAAGAAATTCAACACATGTTAGATTTACTTTTAGCACAACCACAATTATATTGCCAACAACAACATTGCAAGGTAAAATAAATTTTGCACACAATAGATTTTCTTCTATCGCAAATATAAACACCTTATCAAAAACAAAATTGAAAGGTACAATAAATCTAACGTGTGCTAGATTTCCTTCTAGCACAAATACAAGAGCATAACAACATTGCATGCTAAAAGAATTCTAACACATGTTAGATTTACTTCTAGAACAAAAGCATGCATATTGTGAACAACAATATTATAGGCCAAAGGAAGTCTACCACATGCTTGATTTTCCTTTATCAAAAATAGAAAAGAAATTTCCAATAACAACATTGCAATGTGAAAGAAATCTAACATATGCTAGATTTACTTTTAGCACAAACACAAACACATTGCCAATAATAACATTACAAGGTGAAGGAAATGTAATGCATGGTAATCTATTTCTAGTGCAAACAACCAATTCCAATTAAAAAATCACATTTTGGAATAAATATAGCACAAGGTAGGTTTCCTTTTAGCACGAACATGAGAATTATCAATAAGAATATCACAAGGTGAAAAATTTAACAAGTGCTAGATTTTATTATAGCAAAACATTACATCACAACATAAATCAAGCACACACTAGATTTCTTTTTTGCGCAAACACAAACACGTTGCTGAAAACACCGTTGCAAGATGAAGGAAATCTAACCCATGCTAGATTTTCCTATAGAAAAAACAAAATCACATAACAACATGGTAGGGTGAAAGAAATCTAGCTCGTGTTAGATTTACTTTTAACACAAACACAAGTATAATTCCAACAACATTGGACCCACATTTTACAACTGATCTCACATTTTACGCCTCAATACTCTGTCGTGGGGAAGAATATAAACACCTGTCAAATAAAAGTGTCTTGATATTTATTATACAAGGCCAATCAGAAAATTCAAAGGTGGCAATTCAACACCTTAGGTGTGTTGCCCTGAAGCTTTGTAGAATGAAAGATAAATGCAGGTGGTAGAAATTCGAAGGTTTGGTATTTAGGTTTGGAAGGTTTTGTGGTCTAAACTTCATCATCTTCTGATCTAATCGATGGCCACATGGTCCCCTAAAGTTGACGTGTATTGTCTAGTTCAACCAAAGCCGAATTTGGTCAGGAAGAAAACTAAAAATGGAATAGGTAAAATATGGTTAAATTGTAAGAGGACATGTGGCCCCCATGCGTGTCTAAGGTAGGTGTGAAAATCGAACAGGTGGAGATGAAGCTTGGAGGAAAAGAAAAATCAGGGTCGTTTGCCGTTGATGTTGACGTAGGCCAAGGGATCATAGGGTCGCCAACATTTATGTTATCGTAATTAATATTTTTTTTAATGGAAATTAATTTCTTGGATTAATAAATTATACTTTATTTTTTTTGGTAATATTCAGGGTCTTCTTGAATATGAATTCAAGCTCTTCTGCTCTCAAGAATGGCTAGGGAGTACTGCGAATTACTCTAAAATGTTTGATGATAGTGCAAATTTGTTATAGTCACTACATTTTGATGTTTTTTCTAAGCAAGAATGGTCTCAAGTCAAGAAATAAGCTCAATATCTGAAGTGAAATTTGAGCACACATAAGAGATGAAGTTAGGATCATCTCCTATGGTGTCTCCTCTTTCACTTGTACAAGATTGTTCATCTCCTGTTGTTATTGCAAGCTCCCCATCTTTCAACCATACTTTGGGGGATTTAGGAGATATGGCCTTGAAGTTTGTTACTGTTGAATTCAAAAATACCTTTTTCAATTACATTTGTTCCTGTTGAATGCAAACATACCTTTTTAAATTAAGTTTGTTCCTATTGAAAGAAAACATATAATCTTTCAATTACATTTGTTCTAATTATATTGCAGTGGTGATATTATTAATGTGATTTTTGTACATGTAGGTTCAGAAGGAAAACAACCTTAGTGCAGTTGAATGTCAGAAGACACTCGACAAGATGCGGCGGGCAATGAGTCTACAATAAATGGGAACAACTTCCTGTTTAGAAGTCCAATGGGAGTGGGTACAGAATTGGCTAATCCAGAGCAAGCAACTGATGGAAATCAAGTCCAGACAGAGGCTAGCACTAGACATAGGCTAGCACCATCCATCCAACATTATTCTTTATGATTCCCTCCATAGCAGTCTTCACAAGCACAAAAAAAAATGTTTCTCTCGCACCCCCACAAATTCCTTAGATTATTGATAAACCTACTTTTCAAGACAAAACTATTCCAAACGTAGAATCTAGTAATCATAAATTGATAGAGAACGCTCCCAACACTTAATGGGTCATTGGGAAATGGAATCATGTCTGTAGATTGGGAGGGTTGTCAGCAACATTTATGTTTTTTCTCTAGCTGTCTCAACTTGGTTTCTTTGATGTATGTCTTGAGAAAGCTTGGTCTTGGAATGTTTGTGCTTGACTTCTTTGATGGTCTAGGGTCTCATAGGGAAAAAAATTAAGTCTGGTTAAGTATCTCTTCACACTCCTAGTATATCATAATTTAGAGAGTTTACTGTAAAGTGTCCCCTCTAAGAAACTCGTGGATTTGTTTTTGGATAATTTTATTGGGGTATGTTGGTTCTAATGTTGGGGTATCCACTTCAATGGGGGTTGAGATGGTGATCCCTTCAAGTAGCTTGGTCTGTTTGATGAGTCTAGGTGATGAATTTCTATCGTGGTGTCAAAGCCCTGAGGAAGTTGTGGTTGGTATATTCTCATATTTATTTATAGGTCGTGTAAGTTATAACAGTTGCTATAGGTATGACCTCTTTATTTCCTTCATGTTTCCCAGGAAACACATGTGTTGTAGGCTGAGTAGGGGAAGCAGCTCGAAAGGCCAGCGTATAATGTTGCTCTTTACCCAATATGATCATACTACGTGTTTCAATGTTGTGCCACCTGAGATAAGAAGAGAATTTTTCTAGCTTGAAACCAAAGATGGGGTGGAGAGGTAATGCACTCATATTATAAAATTATTAATGAGGTATCTACTTGGATTTATACCTTGGTCACGCTAGGGGATGAAAGAAGAAGTATTTGAACTTAGTGGAAAATTGCATTGGAAGATGAAAACTCTGTTGATGTTTCTTTTTAAGGACAAATAGTTTGAGAGGTTCAATATCTTTACCTCCTTGGAAGACACTAAAACGATGTTAAGGAACCAACACTTCACCTTGGATAGGTTATATGCAAGGCTTGCCCATGTGGAGGGACACTTATAATGTGACTCTAACACTGTTGCACCTCTAGGATCGAGTGTCCAAGACCCAATTACCATTTCATTTTCTTAGTCTCAATGATTCTCTTTCTTGTCACTTTTTAGTTCTCTATCATATATGGCTTGGATAGCAATAATAAGGGATTTTGTAATCTAGATCTTGTTACATGCCCTATTTTCAGAGCAAAAATTATTTAGGAAAGTTCTGGTCTTTTGGACTTTCGTAGCGTAATAAATAAACAAAGAAATCCTCTCTTGGATATGCTACAACCATGTATATATGAACATTTTTTAGTAATACAAAGTATTAATTTACAAGAAAAAACACAACATTAAGATATTCTATAATTAGTTAAAAAATTAATATAAAAGCCATTAATAATGAGTGAAGAAATTGAAATTAAATTCAAGAAATTGTTTCATATTTAAAAAAAAAATTTAAGTGAATCATAATTTCATAATAATAATATCGTTGAATTTAGAAATCTCCTATGAGAAAAAAATTATTAGATGAATAAGAATTTTATATGAAAGACATGTGAATATCAAATAGAAATATTTGAAATACATTTTTGAGTTTCATTAAATATCTCACACATTTCATACCGTGGTGAGAAATTTTTAAGTTAAAAATAACATATTTTTGAAATTACAAGTTCAAATATTGGTGTAAGGTTTGAGGGTTTTAACATAATTACATTTTTTTTCTTATTCTAAAATTGTATATTTTAGTTTATTGTAATATAGTATGTCTCTCTCCATATATATATAGATAAATAAATAAATAAATAAGTAAATAAATAAATATAAATAAATAAATAAATAAATAAATAAATAAATAAATAAATAAATATATATATATATATATATATATATATATATATATATATATATCTATATATATATATATATATATATATATATATATATAGATATATATATATATATATATATATATATATATATATATATAGATATATATATCATTACCGTGATGGGATTTTGAGTGAAAAAGAATTTGGACCCGAGGCAAGAGCGGATCGGAGACAGGGCGACTCGAACCCAAAACCTGCTATCCCATGGCACCCGCGGTGGTTACAATCTCCGGCCTGTATGAGGGTTGCAGGAACCCTGAAATTTATGTGACGGATTCGACCTCGGCCCCCTCTCTCTATTTTTCCGCAGCGGTTGTGACGGATTCGACCTCGGCCCCCTCTTTTTCTTTTTCCGCAGCGGTAGAAAACGCGGCCATTTTTTCCAGGCAGATCTGGAACGGAAAAACGGCAGGGAAACAAAGAAAGCACGAATCCATGGTGGAGCTATACAGCGGCTTCCATCGTGTGGCAGATCTCAGGCGGGTCTTGGAATTTCTGGGGAGTTTGAAGAGAAATACGGATCTGTTAGGGTTAAAACCCAAAACGGATTCAGAGCCAAGGGCGACAGGGAGCGAAAGAATTGTAGACGGAGACGAGGCCTTGAATGAACACGTTTTCTGGGTTATAACGAGCATACTCCACCCTACATTCACAGTTGAAACAGAGCTTGGGCTCAGAACACAATTTGGGGGCCGATTCTTGACAGAAATAGGCATGACATATATAGGATCTGCCAGCTTAGTGTTAGTCAGGCTCACCCCTCTACAGTGGCTACAAGCATGCAAAGGCGAAGGGTTTCATGGGGCAGACACATTGGCATGGACTGATCCCTGTAGATCCAGATCGGATTTCCCAAATATGAGCACGAGGCAGGTCCTCCAGGAGCTCAGGCAGCGGATCGGCGGTTATATGCATCGATCAAACAGAGGGTTGGCAGATCGTGTTAGGCAAAAGGAATAATGCATCAATAGAAGCTCAGATATGGAAGACCGCCGACCCGGTCATGAAACGTTTCAAATCTTCATCAGAACCCTGTCTGGGAACACAATCTGCAAGCAAATAAGAACAGGGATGCTGATAAAAAACTTAAAGGATGAAATCCAAGAATTATTAGGAATACCAGCAAGACTGCTGAGCTTGGTATATGCAGGACACATTTTACAGGAAAAATTATCAGTGCAGCATTATGGAATAAAAAGGGATACAACAATATATCTGAGTATGAGGCTGAGAGGAGGAAGCTTTGGATCTAGCTCAAAGGGCACAGCCTTTCGTGATGCAGTCAAGGGGAAAGGAAAAATGCAGAACAAAACTGAGTCACCACCAGAGCAACCAGGTCCACATATAGTAGAACAAAAACTGGAATACACAGTGCTCAATGTCACTATACCAACGGTAACTGCAATTTACTCTGACCTCTCTAAACATTCTGTCATATGTAGATTTAATGGCTTTTGGCCAAAATCCGATGCTTTACATCAATGGATTTATTCCAGCTGGACACCAGAATGTAACATACACCTATGTTCAAAAGGTTTTTTCATTGTAACTTTCCACACAGAAGAAGAAAGGGACAGTATCATCAAAGAGGGACCTTGGTTCTGGGGTAATGCAGGCCTCTTTGTTACCCCTTGGTTCGCTGATTTCGACGCAAACACGATGAAAATCTCAACAACGCCTGTTTGGGTAAGGCTTCACAACCTCCCATTACATTTCTGGCATGATCTAGTATTATCTGCCATAGGGAATTCCTTGGGGAAATTCCTAAAAATTGACGAAGATAGAGATAGCAGAGGAATTTACACTTTTGCCAGAATTTGCGTCGAAGTGGATCTGAGTCAGGGGCTGCCTGATCGAATCTCCTTAATCTACAACAATTCGGAGTGGATACAACCACTGGACTATGAAAACACGGCATTCAGATGCCGCAGTTGCAGACAAACAGGACACCTCCAAAATACATGCCCACTGGCCAGAAAGAATTCAAAAGGAAACAAGAAACAGCAAAAAAAGCCAAATGGGTGGCAGCATACAGAACCGTTGGAAGAAGAGGACACTCAGCCAGAAAACACAGTGAAACAAGATGAACTGGACATAAATATGGAACAAAAGGGCACACAGGAAGACAAAGTACCAGACCCTCAAGGGGAGAACCATTTTCAGCAGCAGCAAACTCCACAGTTGGAAGTTAGCGGCAATAAAAGAACCCATGGATCTGAAGGATCTGAATCTGACAAAGAACCTCCACAGAACACACAAGAGAATCAACAGGCCATCATTGTTCCCCCACCTGACTCACAGGGTTGGCGAAGGGTGGAGAAGAAGAAGGGCAGAAAAGTATAGGCTTGATGTTATTTAATTATTTTTTATTTTTTAAAGTGTACTTTGTCCAATTCATGGACAGCTATCTGCATATGCTCTAAGCATCTACAAAATGTAATTTATCTCATTTATGAATATAAATTACGACTTTTTTCCACGTGAATATATATATATATATATATATATATATATATATATATATATATATATATATATATATATATATATATATATATATATATATATATATATATATATATATATATATATATATATATATATATATATATATAGTCAATTTAAAAATAATTTGAAAATAAAAAATATTGAAAAAGATTTTAAAAACAAATTAAGGTTTTGTTGTTTTTTCATTCAAAAAAACCAAAATGGTTATGCCAAATTTAATTACAAAGTAACCAAATCAAAAAATATGTGGGTAAATTTTTTTAAGCTCCCAAAAAATCACTGTCATTTGGGAAGACACTTACCTTCGTCTTGGGAAAACACTATCGATTGGGGAAGACACTTTTGAAGATCTTGAGGAGGTCATTGACAAACATGTGGACCTACTTGTGAGAAATATGAAGGAAATCCTTGCTTACAGGAAATTTAGAAGGGGCACAAAAGAAAAGTTTGATAATGTGTTGCTGAAAGAAAATTTTGAAAATCCAACAAGAATTCCATATTATTTATCTATTTAACATGAACATCCTAGTGCATTTATTCTCTCTTATATCATGGGCACAAATCTGCATGATGAGTATGTGGGGTTATATCTTAAAAATTTCAAATTCAAAAAAATGATTTTTGACATTCGTGACAAACATATTGCTTATTTCGAGAAGCACATCAATGATCATAATTAATTATATATTCTAAAATACTATATATAAATTACTATTATTTAAATTTATTTCAAATTGTTAAATATATTATGTTTTTTTTATTAAAAAGATTATTTATAATTATTTTAACAAATCAATTGAATAAATTTATTTTTTTTAGTTAATTTTTTACTATTTATTATATCTCTTCCTACCAAACCGTTACTCTCAACATAAAAGCATATATACATCTAAAAATTATTTATAATAAAAACTAATTTAAATCCATGTTAAATTTAAATTTATTAATTTTTTTTTTTTAAATATTAGAAAAACATTAACTCTTTAAAAAAACATGTAGAACAAATGAAAACTGAAGTGTGCTTCTATAATTTCAACTCTAGAATCCATAGAGGAAGAAAAACTCTTAAGATGATTCCATTGTTGCCCAATATTTTCATCACATATAACATGCTTTAGAGGTTTAAGCCCTCCAACTGATTTAGGTAGCTTTCTCAATTGATAGCACTCTCTCATGTCAAGCACCTCGAGTTTTTTTAGTTGCCCTATTTCCTCAGGAAGTTCTTTCAAGCACTCACATAAAGAAATGTCCATATATTCTAGCTTCCCAAGTTTTCCAATAGATGCTGGAAGCTCTTTTAAACCTAGAATACCAGGTTCTTTCTACATCAACCAATCTGTAACATAAAAATTTGAATTTTAATAATTAAATTAAAGGAAAAAAAAGGGGGTGGGGGATACATCGACGCATTAAGATCTAGCAATCTCCTAACAGAAGAATCAACCTTAGTCGTGCTTGGAATTGTTTATGTCCAAAAGCCCAAATGCAGAAAAGTGACAGAGCATCACCATCATTCGGCGCATTCAGATCTAGCAATATCCTAACAAAAGAATCAACCTTAGTCGTGCTTGGAATTGATTTCTATCCAAAAGCCCAAATGCAGAAAAGGGATAGAGCATCACCATCATCCAGCAATGGCAATTCGTAATGCTGAGGGACAGAGCATCACCATCATCTAGCAATGGCAATGATAATTCATAAAGCTGAGTAGAAATCATTTTCGGGATGGTAGAATGATCTCAGGTTCTCGCAAGTGTCTTATATCATACACCTTCAAATAACAATTTTTCCAAATTTTCCAGAGACCATACATCATCAAATATCACCAGAGTTGGCTTGGCTTGCCTTAGCAGTTGTTGCTGCAGCTCTCTATGTGCTTCCTCCACATTCTGAAATTCAGGTCTCTTCCTTTGGACAATCTTCTCCCACATGGTCTCTAAAATTACCTTCAGGTTTGGGGACTCTGACACAATGATGAAAATGATATTGTTTTGGAAAACATCGTTGATGTTTTTATCCCAACGCCCCTTGCTGGGATGAAATGCATCCAAAAAATTCTGATTCTGGATGGGCGCACACACTATACATAGGTTTCCCTATATTGTCTATAAAACCATATGAACTAGTGAAATAAGTTCTTAATGGCTCTTTCAATTTCCTTTCACAAAAGGAAATGGCTGCATTTAATAAAAAATTGGAGAAGACAAAGAATGAATTTAAAATCCTATTACAAAAGGGGACAAAATGAAAAATAATGTTGAGCTAGATGTTAAAAAATAGTTGTAGTATTTATATATTGATGCAAAATCACAATCAATGCATTCAGATCTAACAATCTCCTAACAAAATAATCAACCTTGGCCATGCTTGGAATTGATTTATGTCCAAAATCCCAAATGCAAAAAAGGGATAGAGCATCACCATCATTCGGCTCCTTCAGATCTAGAAATCTCCTAACAAAAGAATTAACCTTAGTTATGCTTGGAATTGATTTATGTCCAAATGCCAAAACAAAGAAAAGGGATAGAGCATCAACATCATCCAGTAATGGAAATTCATAAAGCTGAGGGATAGGGCATCACCATCATCCAGCAATGGCAATGGCAATTCATAAGTTGAGTAGATGTCATTTTCAGGATGGTATAACGATCTTGGGTTGTCGTAAGTGTCTTATATCCTACACCTTTACATAACAATTTTTCCAAATTTTCTAGAGATCAGACATCATCCAATATCACCAGAGTTGGCTTGGATTGCCTTAGCAGTTGCTGCTGCAACTCTCTATGTCTTTCCTCCACATTCTGAAATTTAGGTCTCTTCCTCTGGACAATCTTCTCCCACATGGTCTCTAAAATTATCTTCAGGTTTGGGGACTCTAAGACAGTGATGAAAATGATATTGTTTTGGAAAACATTGTTGATATATTTCTCCCAACTCCCCTTGCTGGGATGAAATGCATCCAAAAAATTATGATTCTAGATGGGTGCACACACTATACATAGGTTTCCTTGTATTGTCTATAAAACCATATGATCTAGTGAAATAAGTTCTTAATGGCTCTTTCAATTTCCTTTCACAAAAGGAAATGTTTTCATTCAATAAAACATTGGAGAAGACAAAGAATGAATGTAAATCCCTATGACAAAAGCAGACAAAATGAAAAATAATGTTCAGCTAGATGTTAAAAAATAGTTGCAGTATTTATATATTGATTCAAAATCACAATCGGCGCATTCAGATCTAGTAATATCCTAACAAAAGAATCAACTTTAGCCATGCTTGGAATTGATTTCTGTCCAAAATCCCAAACGCTGAAAAGTGACAAAGTATCACCATCATTTGGCGCATTCAGATCTACCAATCTCCTAACAAAAGAATCAATCTTAGCCGTGTTTCGAATTGATTTTTGTCCAAAAGCCCAAATGCAGAAAAGGGACAGAGCATCACCATCATCTAGCAATGGCAATTCATAAAGCTGAGGGACAGAGCATCACCAGCATCTAACAATGGCAATGGAAATTCATAAAGCTAAGTAGAAGTCATTTTTAGGATGGTAGAACGATATCGGGTTGTCACAAGTGTCTTATATCCTACACCTTCAAATAACATCTTTTCCAAATTTGCCAAAGACCAGACATCATCCAATATCACCAGAGTTTGCTTGGCTTGCCTTAGCAGTTCTTGCTGCAACTCTCTATGTGCTTCCTCCACATTTTGAAATTTAGGTCTCTTCCTTCGGACAATCTTCTCCCACATGGTCTCTAAAATTACCTTCAGGTTTGGGGACTTTGACACAGTTATGGAAATGATATTGTTTTGGAAAACATCGTTGATGTCTTTATCCCAATGCCCCTTGCTGGGATGAAATGCATCCAAAAAATTATGATTCTAGATGGGTGCACACATTATACATAGGTTTCCCTGTATTGTTTATAAAAAAATGGCGTTGAATATACAACTAATACTAATCCTTAGGGATACCTAGGGTCTGGGAATTCACTAGTAATAAATTCGAGGCCAAATCGGGCCATTGAAATCAAGGAAGAACAATTCAAAACTCGAGGTAGACTGAAAGCATTAACAAGTTCCTGTATTGGTCTAGCTACAGAAGAAAGAGTCCTGACAATAGACTCACAACCAATCAAAAAGTTTTCTGTGCATATGTATTCTATTGTTTCGAGATTAAATGAAGTCTGAGTAGATAATTAATGTATCAATGAAGTGATCAAACCAACCTATATCAACTAAGAAAATTGCAAATACTTACATCCCAGGATGGACAAATTCTGTGTAAAAGTATTTTTCATTAATATAAAAATAGAGTATATTAAAAAGACAAGGAAAAATACCTGGATGCGGGTGATTACCCCAGTCATTAAAAATGATGAGACGGCAAGGCGGCAGACGGGTTGGCCACATGGCCCCCAACAACTTCCCCCATGCCAATCTGAATTGCATTCAAGGAACCTTGCAGGCGCCATTTAATGAATGCACAGGCCGAGACAGAACCAATTCTCACATAACGATGGAGCCTGCAAACTACTATGTTATTCCTCCCCCCCTGATTCATTGTGTTTGTCCTCCGCAGGCTGGAGAGCCTAATGTGCGCACTATAACAGGTAGTCGATGTTGGTTGTTAAGTTGCATTGAGTTGGGCAATGGATTCCACCATTCCTAGGCCTGCCTCTGCAATCTATCTCAGGTCCACAATTCCTCTGTAAATTCCTTGCACCGTTCCTCTACTAATTCCTCCACCATCCCCGCTGCTACAACCCCTGCTTTCATCCCCATCATGGTTCACCATTGTATGAAAAGTAGGAGAGGTGGCACCAGAGGTGGAAGCTCTCGCTCTCCTGCAATAACCAGCCCCGATTCCTCAGTTTCCCCTGCTTCCTCAGCCGATAACCCCAATCTGCTAAGTTTCACTGGGCGTTACCCAGACACCCGCAGCGGAAGAGGAAGAGCTTGGCTCCATGGCACAGGACGAGGAGATGTGGCGGTTTGCACTGCTAATTTCTCCCTACTTCTGCATCTGGCTACCCATACCACGCAATTTCGATTTCGTAGCTCCCTGAATCACCCAGTAATCGTAGCCACCGTTTCAATTACTTTTACGGAAGAAATTGAGCTGCCAGCTCATCTGGTTGAACACAACGATGAGCTGAACAAAGTAGAACCAAGCAGCAGGAGCTAGGGCAACACTAGTGATTGGAGAGCTGATGAAGATAGAGCCACCTTGCATGATAAAGCGGTGGCTGGCAGTCAGCATGTTGAGGAGGGTAAGCTCAGTAACACGCAGGCATCAGGTAGTCGCCATGGAGACACGTTAGGAATGCGTGTGGGTGCATGCAGCCTTGAGGGAGACCCTCCAGCACATGGACGTGGCACTTTGGACAGGGATGATGATTCGGACAAGTACGTGTGTCCGATTGTGGAGGAACCAGCCCTAGAAAATTGATAGCCAGGTGTCGAATTTGCCAGGTGGATGTTTTGTCTTGTTGACTAGGCAGTTCTCGTTAAGTTTCTGTGTCTCCTGGTTAGGATTCTATTTTGTTTAAAATATTTCTGTTGTGTTGTGATCAAACTAGTAACCCCTATGTGGGCTATTTTTGGACTTATGATTTTTTGGACTAGTTTCCCCTCTGTTGGGGCAGTCAAAGCTAGTTAATATGACTATGTGATGAATGATTCTCAGATCCTCTAAGGCCGAGCCTCATTGTAAATCCTTTTTGTATCATTTTAATAGATTAAACTTACTTAGAAAAAAAAAAGGCATGGCAAAATCTGTTTAAAAAAGTGCACAAAGGTAATCAAAATTACAATCAGAAGTAAGAAAAACCTGTATTTTGCATGAACTCTCAACTTCCAAAAGAGAAAAATATGAACCAAAAACTTGTGCGGCTTGTAAATTTGAAGATTTGTTCTTGTGCAAATCAGACAAAATCGTGCATGTAAATATTGTGCTTGTGAATTTGTAAAATGATATAAATGAAAAATCTAAAATTTTAAAAAATCATGTATACTTTCTATTTAAGAAAAAATTGGTATTTGGAATGGAATTGTAAGTAAAAGTTTGATATGCATGTAGTGAAAAATCTAACCTTCTATTTTTTATTTATGTCAAATAAGGAATTTAGTAATTATTACAAAAAAAAAAGTAGAGATTTTTCCTTATTTCAAATAAATAATTTATTAATTATTAAAACAATTACAAGTAGAGATTTTTCTTTATTTCAAATAAGGAATTTAGGAATTTATTAATTATTCCTTATCTCTATTCTTCTAGCAATATATACTTGTCTCATATAAAACCTCAAGCAATATGCTTGGTAACACCCTTGAAATAATATGTACTCTCCTTTATTAAATATTTTGTATTTCCATTTCAACTTAAGTCACAAAGAAATAATAAATCTAGTTAACAATGAGTAAAATCCATCAAAAGTGCTGCCTAAAGTCGTAGTTATTTGATGTATTAGAGATGATGAAACTATTTTTGAAATTAAAGATTTCAATATGTGGCATAGTAATCAAGATCAATTATGGGAATTCTTACCTATAACTATTCATGTGATACATAACTTTGGTTGCATTACAAGAGATATTGAATAATCAGGCCATGTTCATTTTATCAATGATATAAACAATAAGATGGGATCCTAGATTCTTCTTTACAAATTTTCATTTTGGATAGTCTAAAAAAAGGTGTTTTAATTGACCTTTGGTATTATTTAATTTTATATTGTAACATCTCTCCTATATATATTTATTTTCTTCTTGACAGACACATGGCATTCCTTTGCCTAGATGTCACCATTATAAAATGGCCTATCAACTTCCACAGTACCTTACCTAGTGAAGTAATTTGGTTATTATATCCACTATCGACCACTTGGAAAATATCACATTAGTTTAAAACTTGCTTACTCGGTCTTCACATAACCAAATAATGGATCATCAATTAACATAGTTACATTTCCATCATCTACCTTATACATTTGCAGGATCACTAAGCCCCTATCCCCCCAGGACACTTAATGCTCTATACATACTTACGGTCTTGATACTCGACACCTAACATATAGATGAGCTTGTAGATTGAAGCCCTAATGTCTCAATACCCGATATCTTGAAAGGCGAATGGTCAGGCTATCAAGCCACCGGATCCTCAGGAAGAGGGTAAAAAGTGACACTGATACTAATTAGTTGATATATTAACATCGAAAAGCCCAACATCCACATCGTCACTATATGGTTACAACGTAGACATCACCCTTGTGCCAAGTCAACCTTCCATTGCCATGTCAACATGCCACATCACTTGCCAGATTGGTATGCCATGTCATCTAGACCTGCATTGGTGCTGCATCATAATGAGACGTTAGCATGTCAAATCAACTGCCACACAATTAACATGCAGTATCACCGGGTCCACATCCACTCACCACATCATTACTCTATCGATATCAGGGTTTCTTGTTGGTGATTAGTTTCCTACTTACTAATGTCTACTACCCAATATTGTGACATTTTGATAGGTCAATGTACCAACAAATAATACATTTCATTAGTGTTGGTTGACCTTGAGGTGTCCTTAATACAGTTAGCCTGAAATTTGACCTCTCAATTGACTATAGTACCCAACCGTCAAGTGACAGTGATTGAACCCTCTATTTCCATGAGCTAATGGATAATGTAGGATAATATGCTAATATCGAGGAAGTTTTTGACATGGAATCTAGGTTAGTTGGGGCTTTTTGCACAATTAGGTGATGGGGAGCACTATTTGCCATCATTATAAACTATAGGTATATAGATGTTGTATGGGTGTTAATGTGAGGATTTTCCCAACAAGGATGGCTATTGTTGGGACCTTGGACATCATCTAAGGAGAAACACCATTATCATCCTAGGGCCTACGAGTGGTTTTTAAGGCTTAGTAATAATATAAACTATGCACATGGTACAAAACCACCTTCTGGTGCCTCGAAGGTGAATACTTTATAGGATGAAAATGTGAGTTTATATAATTTATAGGATGCAAATGTGAGTTGATGTTATATGGTTTGTATTAATAAAATAAAAGTGCCAATTAATAGAACTGCTGGCAAATGAAAATTTAAAAAATTATTATGATGGAGACTTTTCAAACATTTTTGTGGGAAAATTTAGAATTTCAAACGGTGCTCTAAATATTTGGTGTTCAATGATTTCGGAAACTTTTGAGCAGACAAATAATCCGTGCTTTGAGGAGCATTAGCCGATGCACACAATGGGTGCACACATTAACTCCAATATGGTAGGGGAGTATCGTGTAGCATTAACAGGTGAAGCGCTTCTGTCAACAACCCTTTCAGACCGCCAAGACAGGTTTACAAGCTCTACATTTACTACCATTTTTTCTATGAGGCTGATCTTCCATAGTTTTTGCCTAAAACAGGTATTTGTTTTGGCTTTCTATTTGTTTTCTTAAAAAATAGCTCTTTGAATAAATTATTATCATCTCCAGTAGATGAATGATGGAAAATTTCTTTGGTCTCTCTTTTATTACACTTTTGCCCTGCAGAAAAGATAGGTTGATAGGTTGTAGAAACTGCAGGGCACTTTAATCGACAAATTTTCATGTATGTTAGTTTTATCTTCTGCATCCTCTCCAGTGCCAGTACCAGAGCTAGCTTCACACCTATCACATAGCATTTCACCCTACTAGTTATTCCACACCTTGCAGCATTGTAGCTTTGGATTCAACACCAAATCTAATATCTTTTGCACCATAGTTTCTCCTCCAATCGACTCTTCTGAAATTTTGTCTATAGGTTTACCCTTTGAAGGGATATTTATATGGTGCGTAATTGCTAGAGAAAAAACTTCAATGTAAAGTTGTTGAGGCTCAGCTGCAACTCTGAGAACATGGAATATTTTGTCTGGAGTATATATACTCTTCTTAATCGATGCCCTTGCGTTGCAAGACCTTGATAGGGGTATACCAATTTTATCAATAGCACACATATGTTTGTATAGTTCTTTATTTTCCTAATCATATGCTAAAAACCATAGTACACTAATATGTGTTTCAATGCTTAACAACTATATAGTTCTTGAGGCTCGGTTGCGACTTGGAGAACTAGGAATATTTTGAGAAGAGTATATATATTATTTTCAATCCATGTCCTTGCCTTGCAGGACCTTGAGAGGGGTATATAGATTCTTCTCAATGGAAAAAAATTTCCATTTGTATGGTTGTTTATGATCTTGCCATATATTGACGTATTTTTGTAATATGTGAAAAGTTATAGCCTCAATAAATGGCACTTAAACAACTAGAATAAACCAGTGCTACCACTAGAGATATAAAATTAGCTACAAGTTCATCTGATTCCTTAGTGCTCAAGATACTGGCCTATTGTATACATGTAATCAAAGGGAATATCCTTCACTTGGACAAGTGAAATAGCCAGTAAACCCAAGGCAACAATATCAAGATGAGTCCATATGTGCTACATTATTAGATTGACTTGGTAAACTGATATCATGTTGCCTGCTCAGATTGTTGGGGCTACCTTTAGATTCTTTCTTTTTGATTGTACAAACATTAAACACATACACAGTCCATTTCCTTGTAAGAATTACTAAGCATAGGATGATAATATGGGGCATTTTCTTGGATCCGATTCCATCTTAGTTATTTCCTCTGCTTTTGGGCATATGGAAAGTTAAGTGCATTTAAAGGGAATTTGATTTCTTGTTTCTCTGTGTTAAGATATCTACAAATTTCCTTGCTGACACTTTGACATCAATGTAAGACAAGTCCTTATAATCAAAAGGGTATTTATCCCAGGAGTTTATTCTTACGCATTCTCACACTTTCAAGGCTTGCATATGTGCCAGAAATCATAGACAAGTACCCATACTTGGAAGACAACTCAAATTTTCTATTTAGCTACCTAACCCAATTCCAATTCAAAAGGTGCAGAACTCAATCAATAATAACACTCAAAGGGTTATTGTTAATTTTAGGTATGTTCTATGCTTAGAGCAAATTTACTTCAATTTTCCATATTAACTCAATATCAATTCCAGATTAGAAATCACATTTAACATGATAGTAAAATGCATATAGAACATAAACATAATTCGCAAAAAACAAGCCAAGACAAGAGGACACTAGATGTGGTGCCAACCAGGGACAAACCCCAATGTGGGGAAACCCTTGATCAAATCTTATGATCTTCAATAGTTGAGCAGAGAGATAGTACAAATATACAAAACTGATATTTATGATAGCAATAGAAAACCCTTGACCAGAGAAGTCAATGCTGGTCAAACTAGACAAAACCTTCTTCTGAAGTTCATCCATATGGCACCAACAGGATGCTCATCAAACTGAGCCGAACATGGTCAACCCTTGACTCAATACATCTCCCAAAAACACTGATAGTACTTCTTGCTACACTAGCTGTAACTACTTTATGAGATATGGCGTCAACATTCAATCCTCTTCATTCACATAGTTACTAATGCATGACTTCGAGGTGCAGCTCCACCATTGTCACACTTTCAAGTCAATACCTCTACTATTGGCTATGGCTTATGGCCTAGCCTAGTAGCAAGTCTAGCCTCTGATATTTAGTCAACAAATAATATCAATGCAGTAGTATAAGTCCTACAAGGACTTGACTTAATCTAAGTGTGATGATCTGAACTTTGGTCTAGGACATATTTCATTAATATAACATGACTGTAGGTTTCCAACCTTATAAAAAGTCCTCGGGAACAATTTCAATCACAATGATGTCATCATCATGTTGCCACTGAAATACTATGCTGATCCTTCAAGTCTCGATATGTTGTTAGGGCTTCTTCCCATCAGCAAATTGGGGTCTCTCATTGTTGTAGCTTAGGACCTCATCATAACTGTGAAGCCTTCTTTTATAGTGGTTTATAGTTCCTCTAGCCAGCGTAGTAGATCCCTCCTTAATTTCTGATTAGAACATCTTTTGATAGCGTATAGGTCCTCCTCATAAGATAGTTGTAGAGACTTCTCCCTTCAACGTGGTTGGGCTTTAAGATTGTAGCTAAGATGTACTAGGTATCCTTACTTGAATAACACCTAAAACACATCCTTTAGGACTATGTATTGAGTCTATTTCTTATTTTTGGGTTCATTTAGGCTCCCTTGGACTGTGTCTTAGTTGTAAATAGAAGACTGCGGCTAGGGCTCCTTTAGTGCTTCCTTTGACAATGTATAGAAGCCTTCTTGATGTGATGAATAGCCTTCTTTTGGGACAGCGAAGGAGCCTCTCTTCACTGTGATTTAATCCCTTTAGGACAGCATATAAGGCTTGCAGCCAGGGCACATTTTACAGTAGCTAACACTCCTCTAAGGTTGCGGCTATGAAACTTCCTTTAAGACTGCGTTTAGGGTAGAATTAGCCCTCCCTTGATAGTGGATTAGTGTGCAATTGAACGGGAACTTCAACTCCTAGTTTGGACTGCAGTTAGGGTATCATCTCTCTATTAGTACAATGTATAGAATCCTTCTTGATTGCGGCCAGACTATCTCATTTCCTCTTGCGTCTAGGGCTTCATCATCTAGATCTCTCTTGCCACAAAAACCCAAAAGAAGTGGAGAGAGATCAACAGTGAAGTGTGTGTCCAAAATGACTTGAAAACCTCTTCTATTTATAATAAAACGTTGAGGATAGATGCGGGTAATTTGGTTGTTGGCTGACCTTGATGAATTGTCACATAACACAAATAAATTCATATCTCCATGAATACATGTTGGAATCAGATGATCTTTAGATCAATCCTACACCTCTTGATGAGAGGAATCCAAGAAAAATATTAGCTGCCATAAATAAGAAGACCCACATGGAGTTTGGACCTAGTTTTCAATTTTAACACTCCCTCTAAACTAGGGAGAACTCCATCAACTAATTCATTTGCTAGTCCATACTACCTCTACCATCAATGCAATGCCCTGCATTGCTCTGCTCAACTATGAAGAAGAAGAAGTGATCAAGAACATATCATACCATCCTCTACTGACTTGAAGTCAATCCCATATAAAGAGAGTGTCTCATACCACTCTTACTGATCTGAAATCAGTTCGAAATAAAGAAAGTGTCTCATACCACTCTTACTGCTCCGACCTCAGTTCCAAATAAAGAGAGTGTCTCATACCACTCCCACTCATCTGAAATTAGTTCCAATTGATCACAGATCAATATCCTAGCAGCATAGTGAGTACAGTACTACATGATGTGTCCATCAGTAGTACTCTGGTCCCTATCCTCATTTCCATGCTCATTGGCCAAATGAGAGGTACTTCCCATGAGTCCCAGACTGCATGGGTAGGATGGCTTAGCAGGAGAAGAATAACCACTCATCCTACCTACATGTTGCCATGGGGTATCCTAGGGGAAGGCTGACCAACTCACCCTGTACACAACAAATCACTAGGGGAAGGCTGAACCACTTACCCTATGACATTATCTCAGAAGGAGAATGATCAACTACTCATCCTGCCTACATAGCAGACCACTAGGGGAAGGCTGAACCACTCACCCTCTAGTTGCTCATCGCTCCAAGAGGTACTACCAAGCCCCCCGGAGCTCCCAGAGATCAATTTCCATATCATATCGGACCCTCAGGAGAGGGTCTCTCCATGACTCCCAATAATCCTAAAAAATTCAAGAATTTTACCTTTCCCAGGGGCTTCATCTAAAAATTGGTGACCTACACATCAGTCCCCAAGTGATGGAGCCTTCTTTCTCCCCGTTGTACCTGATGTCTATATGCTTGGAGAAATCATAGAACATGGGATTCCTCAACAATTGAATCCCACTCTAGTTGTTACAAAAGATCACGGTGGTATCCAGTACATGTCCAAACAACTCACTCGAGAGCTTCCTCAACCAGACAGCTTCACATGAGACCATACTCGTAGCTATGTATCTAGCCTCAACGGTGCTCAAAGCAACCGACTTCTACTTCCTGTTCATCCAGGATATTGAAGCAGAACCGAAAGATAACTAGCACCTGGAAGTGCTCTTGCGATCCTCCACACTTCTTGTCCAATCATCATCGGAATAATAATGCAACCTCACAGCTCCAGTAGTGTATCTTAGTCCATGAGCCACTATGCCCCGAAGATATCTTAGAAGATTCTTGGCACCAATCCAATGAGGCTCAACCATATCTTGGCTCAACGTGCTAACTACAAAACATATATCTAGATGGGAGTTCACCAAGAACATCAATTCTACTATGAGTTGATGAAATTTAGAGGCATTCCCCAAAGCAAGTCCGGTAGCACTACCGAATAACTTCTTGAAGTTAAACTCCATCGGGGTAGTCACGGGCTTGTAGTCCACCATTACAAATTTGGAATCCAACTCCCTCTTACTTTTGCAAATGAGAGCATCTGTACCAGCTAGAAAGGGGTCGTCTTCACAGGGTTCCAATATGAGAGGTCTATCATCCATAACCTTGAGGAAATGGTTTGGATTGGCTTCACTCCTAATGAATCACAGCTTCATCAGATAGCTATCAATCCTCTCATACCAAGCCTGAGGTTCTTGCTTCAAAATATAGAGAGCCTTCTTCAAACTCCATACATGAGATTCCTAATCATGAATCTCAAACCCCTAGGGTTGTTCCACATCTATTGTCTTTCCCTTGTAAGATTTCCTATGGTACATCTCGGACATGTACCTTCATGCTCCTCCTTGATTTCAGGCATCCCTGTCACTGATCTCCTTTTATGATGAAGAAAAAACATGGCAAATGTTTGGTTAGGTAGGAATGCAACTTGTCAATTTGGTCTAGCTTGAGTGATTAAAAGAGAAGGTTGTTAGGCTATCCCCCATTTCATGGATTGATATAGTGATGAGACAAAAGAGGCTCTCTCTTGAGACTTGACTAGGTAATTTATAACAGTTATGGTGTTGGTGCCTTAACTTAGCTAGAAAATGCCAAAAATCTATTGATGCACAAAATTTATTACTAAATATACCTCAAAGTATGCCATAGTCACTGAATATAACATGCATGGTTGTACCAAGGAGGCCCTAAACTTTTGAACAATGAAACTTTACATTGGTATGGTCAACCTACATGGGGATAAACAAAACATTTTTTAATAAGATGCACCACTATCAATCAACCAATTTCCCAAGGTATCCAGAGGAAAGGCAACAAAGAGGGAAAATAAAAGATAAAATTCTTTTTGTTTGTTATCTACAACATTAGATTCATTGTACCTAGAGTTTCTTGATCTTTTGGGAGGTCGACCATTTCCATGTTGAGTAGTGGGAGCATTCCTTTTTCCTTTGTTATTGAACCTGTCATTCCTTTGATTGTTGTCGCCCCTGAAATTGTTGTGGTAGTTGTTGTCATCATCCTAAAGTGTATCCCTTCTATTATGACACTCCCTTTCATAATGGCTAAACCTATTACAAATGAAGCATCTTCCCTTCCTTCCTTATTTGAATCCCAGTCTACCTTGGGATTGCTTCTTTGAACTTTCATTTTCTACAAGAGCTCCAAATATTCCTCGCGTTCAATTTGAATTGTTACATAAAAATGGAATACAACAAAAATATTGCTCGCATAATAAATTCTTTGTTCAATGTCTCCTCCAGACGACCTACTCCAATCCATATGTTAACATCTCCAAAAGGTTTCCATAATTATTAATTTCAATCTATTTTTATTGCATACCTTTTCTATCTATTAACAATAGTCAAATTTACTCATTATTAATACATAGCTACAAATATTAAATTGGTATTATATTTTTTAACTGCTTTCTTTTAACATTATCTATCTTCTAAAACAGGATGTATGGACTCACAGATATCACAACTATATAGTTACTTCAAAGAAATAGAGGAATCAATAATTACATTACACAATATAGAAACAAGATTTCTACCAGTTCCAAATCCAAATATACTGTTATACCGCCTTCAACCAACTATACAATTATTACTAGCCTTCAAATCTACTCTGAAACGTATAATCCACATTCATGAATGCGACAAAATGCGCAAAATATGAGCAGACTGGGAATTAAGAAATATGCATCTTCCATTATGCATAAATCTTCAATGGTGTTCGATATGCCATCGTTCCTCTTGCATTTTCGACTAGAACTATTGAAATTCCATGACAAAGGTAAGTTCAATTTCATTCACTCCAATTTCATTATAACACAATTCACATGCAAACTCATTATAGTCAATTTTAACAATTAATTTCCATATTTAAAATAATAATAATTCTTCTATATATTTTGAACAAAATATTTCTTTTGCATGTTTCTTATTGCTTCTTCGACTCTTCGTTGTCTTCAACAAGTTGTTATGAAAATTTAAATGTGGAAGGATAACCATCATGTTGTTCATGAACTTTTTTTTTTTTTAAAGAGGTAATTTATGTTAGAAAAATTATACATTCTGTAAATTTCACATAATATAAATCCTTTACCTTCATCTTCTACCTTTGCATGGAATCTTTTTTACTAGATCTTAGCTTCAACGATAATTTACATGTCACAATTCTTCTTCAATTTATGCCTTACGACATTTCCTTTGAAACATTTGGTGAAATTGCTAGTGGAATCAAATGAGAGAGGTACTCCTAGTTGTCATTCAATTTTATAACTATAATGTGATCAATTGTTTTTTGATTGGAGTCCAAATTGTAGTTTTAATGTGAGTTGTAGCTCACTTATTGAAGCCCTATAGGGACATAATGAGAATTTTGTTAAGGGGCATAAAATCCAAACCGAGTAGCATAATTGTTTTGTAGGCTGCTGCAAGTGTGTTTGGCCAAGGACCACATGAGCACGATACCCATAATTTCTGGAATTATCATCATGTAAAATAGAATGTTTTGACAAAAATTACATGGTCTCTCATTGAACAAAACCCTAGCTCTTCATATCTCACATCGAATAAAACATTTTTTATCAAATGAGGGAGGTTTTCCCTATTTCTAATGAGCTTATATTTTTATCAATGAATTTATCCATGGCAGCCTTTAGGAATTTATTATTTAAATGATGTTAGGGAACCTTCTATATAGACATGGGCCTTTGGATTAGGACATATAACAATCATTTTTATCATGAGGCTTTGGGGCTTCTTCATCAAGAACACGGATTTCATATCGTTGAGGCTTCTTCATCAGGAAAAAGGATATTTAGAGCATATCCATCAAGCTATCAACACCCTGTTATTCATGTATGCACCAAAGTCAACCAATCACACTGCTTCTTAAGTAACAGGAGTCATCAGACATCATATTATAATATCACATCTCCCTTTGAATATTTGAAAGGTAAGCGTACTTAAAACATAAGCATTGAGCTATATGCAACTTGATTTTAATCCTACGGTCCATGTGCTGGAATTATCAGATCATAATCATGCAGCTTATATCAAATTTAGTTATCAAGACATGCCTTTCATTAGGAATCATTATAAAAGAACAAAGATCGAAGATTTTATGGCTCCCTCTTAAGCCTTTCTTTAATTTAGATGAGGCAACAACTTCAGAAAATGTTTGAGTCATCATAGTCCTAGTTGTCTCATCCTTCATTGCATCAAATTACCCAATTCATTATGGGAAGAAGGATTTCTCACCGTGAATTCATATATGTAGAACCATTCTTCGTAAAATCCTAATTTAATGCAATCAAGATGTCAGGCTCTTTTGCTTATTGTGTTTGTACACTTGTTTCTACTTTTCATAAGGATTGATAGAGAACTGGTCAGAGTGATATGCACTTCTTCTAGATGATCTTCAAGATTGAAGGATTTAGGTGAGGTGTACATCTTATCAAAGGTGTTGCAATTTACTTTACTAACAGATCCTTGAGAGGTTGGATTTTGGCCTAGAATTGTTGTTCCTTTGTTGTTTCTTGTTTCCACTTGTAGTTGCAAGCTCATAGTAATTAATGATTTTTAGTCTTCACCAGGATGTCATGTCAATCATGCTTCATGCTACAAGATTAATGTAAGGAAAATCAATGTAGGCTCACAACCAAGTTCAATCATAGGTCAAAATTTTAGAAGGCCACTTCCTTTATTACAAAAATTGTCATTGTCTTATTTGTTCACATAATCATTGTCCTGAAGGTCTTTGATTTACTGACAGAATGTGCTTTAAACAAAATCATTGTATTTAGATGATTGCAAGAACCCTTAACTTTTGCCTGTTGATTATGGGAGCTGTAAAGATCCATACGAGATTTATTTTAGCTCAGGGTAGGCCAAATAACTCTACTGCTCAGATAATATGCTAATGATGTTGATGATCTTGAGGGCTAAGATTGAACATAAATTAGGAATGTCTATGATACAGTGAATAGGAGCCTGAAACTAAAGTTGAATCAAATGAGATCGAAACATAGCTTAACCATTGTAGTTTAAAAAACATAGTTAAATCACAGTGAATGGAGGGTCGGTCGCTCTCTTTTAATCTTGATGTATTACCAAGAATTTTGAACTATCTTAGAGTGTTGAAATGTTAAATATGGAGTATAACGCTTGACTACTTTAGAGTCCAAAATTTATGACATATGGAGAAACACCTGCAAATGAGCTCAACCATTAAAAGAATAAAATAAGCTATAAGTGCATAATCCCTTCCAAATTTTGTCTGCATGCCAAATATTTTAAAGTTCCTTAAGGCCATACTTGATTTCAGAGAGAACATTCAATTATTCCTTTGGTGCTTATTGTTAATGCCAATATTGGTTATTCTATTGAAGATATATGTGCTAATCAGAATTGTACTGAGAGAAGGATCCATAAATAATAGAGCTTGGCTTCAAATGGTCCTTCTTGCACTCGATCCTTGCTCTTCTTAAATTAGTTGTCATCAAAAGTTCATCAAAAATATACAAAGTACAAAATCTCATGAATCAAGCTTCCTAGATGTGAATCAGGCTTGTTCACAACTTCATTTGTGAACAAGACTACTGCATAAGACTGTCTCGGTCAAATGAGTTGTAACATAGCTATCATAACTGGTTCAGGATTTTAAGTATATATATTTGAAAAGTATCCAAACTTATCTATACATAATTACAAGTGTGGTGAGACTATATGTAATGCTAACTAATCAGAGACTAAACCTAATAGTGATGACACCTTCAACAAGGTCTCTGATTTTCCATACCATCGTGATAACTGATTCACTGAGATGCCAATGTGCTGATGTAAGGATATCAATACTTTAGTTCATGATTACAATGAAGCCATTGTCATGAATAGAAAGCCAGACCAACATATACGTGACAAAAATATCCTGAAGAAACCAGACAATGGATATGGAGAATCCATACATCAAATAATGTCAAACATAGGGATGACAAATCATAGTATCGAAATCACTATTGTAAAGTAGAGAATACCCAAAATGCATGGTAGAGAGACATTGCAATTATAGATCCTTGGGGTAGGCAAAATAAGTAGTAGATGGCAGTCTCGTCCATAGAGCTTTAGTCTATCATCTGCAATGAGAATGATTCCAACGAATCTCTTCGAACTCGATAGAATATCCAATGTGATTTATGTTGATCCAGAAGACCAATAATACCCACAAAAAGTCATTTCCCATTCAAAAATTGAACACATAGTGAAGGGAATTAGAAAGATGGAACCTGATTGTTTTATAGTGTGATGCAGGAGCATTCAACCCAAGAGAAAATCATTGTATTTAGTAGACATAGGGGGTCATGTGTTTTAAGGAATTTGGTTTCCTAAGTTTCAAATTAATGTAATATTTAGTCTTTTAAGTGATTAGAATATGAATTAATTAGATGTGTGAGGATGTTTGTAAATGCTCTCAAATAAAGGAGATCATGAGTGGTTAATAATGACAAGAGAGTTATAAGCCAATTATAACTCTAAAGGTAGTTTCATGATTCAAGGAACTAGAGAGAGTTCTCAGGAATTAATTGAAGTTAGAAGTGGACATAGAGGACATCTAGGAGTCAGTTCAGTAGATCTAGGATTTGAACCAGAATTAGTTCAACAAAACCTTTCTAGTATAAAAGTAAGCCTACGGGCAGAGTAAAGGGGAGGAGGCCACTGATACTGAAGATCAGGCCTGTGAGAGACAAAGAGTATCTGATATGTAATCAATTGTTTATATTTATTTATATAGAGCTTTATTGCAGAACTGTATAGATTTGTGGAATGAATATCGAGTGATTCTATTACATGTAAGTTAATAATTCATAGGTTCTATAACAGGGTGATAGATAGAGTTCTATAGAATGCACAAAGAGGAAAGAATGATTCAGAGGAGTCATTAGGGATCTTGGAATCTAGCTGAAGAATCAGAGGAAGCTCTAGAGAGTAAGTGAAGGGAGAATTCATGGAGTTAAGCTCTGAGGAAGCGGAAGAGTGAAAACCCGAAACTCTGAAGAAATCCCCAAAATCGAAGAGGAACGAATGAAAATAGCATAAAGTCTAAGTAAAATGGATGAGCGAAGAAGTGAGGTGTTGGCACAGAGTAACCATTGGATCTCAGTGATCAATGGTCTAGATTAAACAACAGAGGAGCCTAAAGGAACTGTCAGAATTGACCGATGGAGTAGATCAACGATCATCGCATGCAAAAGAGTGCAGGAGTTAATGCAGTGAAAAGCTGGATTTATAACCTCAAGTGGTATTTCAGGTGGCAAATCAGTGGCAAGTGGTATCGAGGGCTTGGCTCCAATTCCACTAATCGCAGGACACATAACAGCAGAGGAGTGAGGGGAATCCGCTCTATCGCGTGGTTAACCCCCATGTGTGTTGTCAACTCGAAGCAAATGTGAGCTGTTGGATCTAGTAAGAGTGTATCAATAGCGAAGGTTTAATATACAAGTAGGTCGATCAGGGGTTGCAGTATGGAAGTGACACATGATAATGTGAAGGGATGATGGGTGCGGACCCGATGAAGTTATGAGCGCGGGTTTATAAAGTTTGAAGTTCGACAATTCAATCGCATATCGGATGCGGAGGAGGTGTGTATTAATGTGAACCGTGGAGGAGCCGATACCCGATTGCGATAAAGGTGGAACCTCGAGAAGCATGTCAAGACCGTACTAAAGCAGAAAGGTTTGTTTTGTGGGTATTTCCTTTGTAATGGTTTATAAGGAAATAGCGTCGATGGAAGGTTTTTACGTGTTAATTATATATAACCAATGTTAAGAAAGGGAAAGGTTATATATACGTGGTTAAGGGGTAACGAAGGTTTAAATGAAGGTTATGAAGGTTTTAAAGTCCCGATAGGAGGGATTTGATGAAGGCTTTAATAAAGTCTTAATTGAAGGCTTGAAGGTTGATTAATAGGGCCTTAACCATTGATGGGTGAATATTTGACTCCTTTGAGAGTTAAATACCTGGGACTAACGTGCTTATGCATTTATATGCATATTGTGGGTGTAAACAGGGTAACCCTGCCATCATTTGGTATCAGAGCGAGGTTTTTAATCAGAGCGGGGAAAGATTTCCTATGAAAAGGAGTTTGCACACAGAAGAAGGTAATGTGCATAAGTTAATTGATGAATGATAGAGGCTACAACAAAAGATTTTAGGGGAACTTTTGAAGTTCTTTGAAGATCAGAACAGTTCCAGCAAAGGCTTGGAGTAGACAAGAATAGAGGATTCCTTGAAGAAAAGTGAGAGGAAGATTGCTTAGTATAAGTTCTGAAGGAAAGAGTACTTGGAGACCAAACAGAGGACAATCCATTAAAGGTATAGGTGGAATGGTGGAACAAGATCATGCTGAGATCTTGAAGGTGAGGTGATATATTCTATTTTGATTTGAGAAAGTGTGTTTATACATTGATATGTAGGTGATAGCATAAGAGGGTCTGAAGGTTGCAACAATCTAGAGCAAGAAGTGCTCAATTGATTCCAAAGGAAAGAACGAGAAAGATGCTCAAAGACCAAGCTCAAAGGAGAGAAGCTTAGTGAGGCATATGTAGCAAGAAGGAGAGTTGTTACTGCAGAGGGATTGTTGCAGATCACAAAGGAAATTCCACAGAGGATGTGGGTAGAATTGCTAAGGGATGAAGGAAGCTGCTAAGACTTTCTAAGTGAAAGAAGAGGTGGTCAGAACCAAGTATTTCACTGTGATTGAAATACAAGAGGAGAGTTCTGTTCTTGAGAAGTGTAGATGAGTTGAAGCCTAGAATGAGTAGAGAGAAGTGCTCAAAGGAGGTTCAAGAGATAGAGAACCAAGGGCTTGCCAAAAGACTAAGTACAGAGGAAAGCTTGGTGAGGCAAGTTGCAACAAGGAGGACTTGTTGTTGCAGAGGCTTTAATGCAGCTCATAGTGAGTGAGTGAGGACCTCATGAAGATAGAGAAGAAGAAGATGGCTACTGATAGTCATAGTAGAGGTTCTAAGGAAGACCACAGTAAAAGAAAGATGAAGATAGAGGATGCCAAGGAAAATGGCAAGAGGATGAGTCAAGAGGAAATTGATAAAGAGATTGTAGAGTTAAAAGAAAAACTCGATGAATTAAGGAGAATACTTGAGGAAAGCCAGAGACTAGGTTGGGTCTTGAGGAAGAAGCCAATGAAGTGGTATAAATTGCAGAGTAGGTTACAACAAAGGCAAGTGAGGTGGCTGATGGAAAAACTCAAAGAAGCTGAGTTAGAAATGGAAATGGAAGAGTCCATTTATGAACTAGAATAGGGAGAAATTCTGGGAGAAAGTTAAGATGAAGACTTGAATACTGAAACTTCAAGTTAGGCCAAAGGGTCACATGGTTTTAAATCTAAAAATTTGTGTATGTTTGCATGGGAAACATGTAAAGAAGGACAATTTGCTGATATTGTGATAAAGGAGGAAGAAGACAAGAAGAATCTAAATTCTGTTCTGAAAGAAGATGAGATAGATAGGTCTCATATACAGTTGAAGAAAGATATCAAGCAACCAAGTGAAGGGTTTGAGGAGATTGAAGAGGAGACCATCGAAGAATTTCTGAATCATATGAAGGATTTAGAACAGCAAGGAGATATGATGGCTGAAACATCAAGTGGGACCATAGGGTCTTATGTTTTTAAGGCTGATAGTTTGTCTGTGGATGTAGAACAAATGCAGGAGAATATTAATGCAGATGGTGAGACAAGGATAGCTCTTGGAGAAGGTAAACAACAAGAGATCAAAGGAAAACGTGAAGAAGATACTATCTTAGCTGAAAACATAGTAAAGGATCATTAGTTCACTATGATGATAGGCACAGTGGAAATAGCCATGGAAACTGTTGAGACAGACAGTAAGAAATAAGGACATCTACTGAAAGATGTTAAGAAGGAAGAAACCTATGCAAAGGATTTAACCTTGGGAGAAGGAACACTAACAAAGGACTATTTTGCAGAGGATGAGAAATCTTTTGAAAGTGTCAAAAGTATGAAAGAGTATATTTCTGAAGATAAAAACTCTGAAGTAAAGGAGGATGGAGAATGTCTCTTAAATGAGAGAAGTGATGACTTATTGCAGCAGAAAGAACTTAACAATGCATGGATGTGTGAAGATATGACAACACAGAAACAAGTTCTTTTGAAAGAAGGAGATGAAATTCAGTTTGAAGAGCTGATATGTGAAGAAACAGTTGAGACTATTGAACCTTATGATTTCCAGACTAATAATTTGTGTATAAATGCAAGAAACATAAGTGATGATGAAATAATTATGAAGTGTCACAAAGAAATTGCATTGTTGGAATATTTGCTGAGAAATTCAGAGTATGAAAATGTGATTACAAAGGAAGGAGTTCACTATGGTGGACAAGAGCAAGAAGACATCATTAGAGAAGATGATATGGAGGAGAGACTAATTGATAGTCTCATGAGTTCTTTTGAGAATTCAAAACAACATACTGATGTGCTGATAGAGGAGAAAGAAGCAGAGCAACAAACTGAATTGTTGCCAAAGGAAGATAATGCACAGAACCCTTAAGTTTTTTATTTTAACAAGTGTGTTGTGAATGCAGGTTTTGTTGCAGATGATGAAGGAAATTTGGCACCGATGAGCAGCCAAATAAAGATGTAAGAAGAAGATTCTATGGAAGAATTCAATCCATGGAACAAAGATGCTCAATTGCTGGAGAGAATGCTGGAAAGTCATGATTCAGTGCAGACAGAATTAATCATGAAAGAAGGTAAGGATGATAGGGAGGCAGTAAGCATAGCAAAAGTTGGAACAAGAGAAAAAGAAGAAGAAAAATTAAACCAGCAGTTACAAAGTGGAAGTAACCAGCAGTAGTTTGAAGAATTAGTGGACAACAACAACAACCTGAAGCAAAGAGAAAGAGGAAGAAGTAAGTGGCAAAGTATGGACCAGCCCAAAGATGTGCTGGAAACGAAAACTGAAGAATTGTGGCAGTTGATGATGAAACAAGCCATAGGGAGGAAAATGATAGCAGCAGGAAGAATGATCAATTAGAGCATGAACCTGATTGACAAAGAGAAGAAGATGGAACAGAAGACAACAGAAGTACATCAACAACAAAGGAACAAGACATTTGGACAGTTACAAAACAAAGTATGGGATCCAGGAAGACAAAGATCAGAAGACACATGATCAGGAGATCATGAATATTTTCTACTTTGGGAGTTTGATGCAAGACCATTCAACCCAAGTGAAAATTAGTGTATTTAGTAGAGATAGGGGGTCATGTGTTTTAAAGAAGTTGGTTTCCTAAGTTTCAAATTAATGTAATATTTAGGCTTTTAAGTGATTAGAATAGGAATTAATTAGATGTGTGAGGATGTTTGTAAATGCTCTCGAATAAAGGAGAACATGAGTGGTTAATAATGATAAGAGAGTTAGAAGCCAATTATAACTCTAAAGGTAGTTTCATGATTTAAGGAACTAGAGAGAGTTCTTAGGAATTATTTAAAGTTAGAAGTGGACATAGAGGACATCTAAGAGTCAGTTCAGTAAATCTAGGATTTGAACTAGAATTAGTTCAACAAAACCTTTATGGTATAGATGTAAGCCTACGGGCAGAGTAAAGGGGAGGAGGCCACTGATATTGAAGATCGGGCCTGCGAGAGATAGAGAGTCTTTGATATGTAATCAATTGTTTATATTTATTTATACAGTGATTTATTCTAGAACTGTATAGATTTGTGGAATGAATATCGAGTGATTGTATTACATGTAAGTTAATAATTTGTAGGTTCTGTAACAGGGTGACAGACAGAGTTCTATAGAATGCACAGAGAGGAAAGAATGATTCAGAGGAGTCATTAGGGATCTTGGAATCTAGCTGAAGAATCAGAGGAAGCAAAGGGAGAATTCACGGAGTTAAGCTCTGAGGAAGCGGAAGAGTGAAAACCCGAAACCCTGAAGAAATCCCCAAAATCGTAGAGGAACAAATGAAAATAGCATAAAGTCTAAGTAAAAGGGACAAGCAGAGAAGTGAGGCATTCAGACAGAGTAACCGTTGGATCTTAGTGATCAATGGTCTAGATTAAACAATAGAGGAACCTAAAGGAACTATTAGAATCGACTAGTGGAGTAGATCAATGGTCATCGCATGTGAAAGAGCGCAGGAGTTAACGCAGTGAAAAGGTGGATTTATAACCTCGAGTGGTATTTCGGGTGGCAAAGCAGTGGTAAGTGGTATCGAGGGCTTGGCTCCGATTCCACTAATCGGAGGACACGTAGCAGCAGAGGAGTGAGGGGAAACTGCTTTATCGGGTAGTTAACCCCCATGTGTGTTGTCAACCCGAAGCAAATGTGAACTGTCGGATCTACTAAGAGTAGATCAATGGTGGAGGTTTAATATACAAGTTGGTCAATCAGGGATCGGGGTATGGAAGTGACACGTGATAATGCGAAGGGCCAATGGGTGCGGACCCAATGAAGTTATGAGCGTGGGTTTATAAAGTTTGAAGTCTGACAGTTCAATCGCATATCAGATGTGGAGGAGGTGTGTATTAATGTGAATAACAGAGGAGCCGATACTTGATTGCGATAAAGGTGGAACATTGGGAAGCGTGTCAAGACCATACCAAAGAGAAAATTGTGGGTATTTCCTTTGTAATGGTTTATAAGGAAATAATGCTTATGGAAGGTTTTTACGTGTTAATTATGTATAACCAATGTTAAGAAAGGGAAATGTTATCTATACGCGGTTAAGGGGTAACGGAGGTTCAAATGAAGGTTATGAAGGTTTTAAAGTCCCGATAGGAGGGATTTGATGAAGGCCTTATTAAAGTCTTAATTGAAGGCTTGAGGGTTGATTAATAGGGCCTTAACAATTGAGGGTGAAGATTTGACTCCTTTGAGAGTTAAAATACCTGGGACTAATGTGCTTATGCATTTATATGCATACTGTGGGTGTACGCAAGGTAACCCTACCATCATAGTGGTCCACTATAAGTAACGTCTTAGAGTATGTTTATGAAATATAATGCACATAAATTGGTACACAGACACAACATAACACTTCATAATGGTGCTTGTATCACCGTCAAACCCTAAACCCCATAAGCTGAGTGGTGAGAGCAGCCAGATCTTGTTTATGATTACATTGAGAAAATGTCCTCTTGTTGGTTTCAAGATCATTTTGACCTATATCATTGATCATTCCAGAGTGCACATTTTCCGGGTCCCAAAATTGTCCCTTAGTTGACTTCGTGTGGATTTGTTAGAGGTTCCTTGTCTACATTGCCTTTTAAAAATATAGTGCATGAATGATTATGCACATGTTCATGTAGAAGATAACATATTTGCATTTGATGTGGTCTAGAGAGAAATTTTTTATTTGGTCAAGTCTGTATTCTTCATCAATGATTTTCTTGACATCATTTTCATTCTCAACATTGTAGTTGTGTATGTCATCGATGGTTTCATTACAGGTTTAATCAATCTTCTGGGGTTGTCCAACATTGTTATTGTCAACAATAGAGCTATCTATAGGTGGAAATGGATTTGTATGACTGAAAGCTTCAATAATTGTGTGTTTATAACATACCCTTTGAGTGTCTACCAAGGAATATCCATCACATATGTCAATAAATTTGTTTTCTAGATGAGTATTGACATTAAAAGGAAGAGACTTCCCTATCCCTTCTCGCTTGAGGAATAAATTCAGATCATAGGTATAAAAAATAGCAGAAGTGTTGGATTCTGTGATATAGGATATTTTAGGATTAAACTATAAAATTAATTGTTTCTTCACTCATATAATCATAATGGTCACATTATTGCTTTGTTGGCTTTGAAAAATTTTATTGACCTCAAACTCTAGGAAACCATGATTACATCCATTTATTTCTTACACAATCATGATTAACATCAAAGTGAAACATGGGGGTTACATTACTCCTACTCAAACTCACGATGAAATGTTGAGGTGCCAAGTGTATTACCATGAAAGTCTATAGCTCCCTTAATTTTAGTGTGTGTGAAAATCGGATTATTTTATTGAACTATATTTCTGTGACCTCAAAAGTATTTTCAAGATTTAAATTATCAGCAAGGAAAGCATGATCTTCATCATAATTTTCATATGGTTGATCTTTTTGGGTAGAAACATGGTTTCTACCTTGTTTCTACCTTCCTAGAACTGCATATGGGTTGTATCATTGGTGGAAATATTCAAAAAAAACTTCATTTCCTCTATTTACCACTTTTTCATGTAGGAAAATAGAGTATAGGAATATGGGTTATTCTGCCTCATAACTGTATAGCTGTTGAGTCTCAATTGTGATTACGTGATCTTGGAAGGTTTTGAGAGTATATAAACTCTTCTGAATGTATGTCCTTTCCTTGCAAGACTTGGAGAGGGGGAGATAGAGTCTTATTATTGGAATGCAAAGGTTATTTGACTTTGTATAGTTGCTTATTATCTAATCATCTGAAGAAAATAAAGTTACAAGAATACAAGTTTAAATGCCTCATAAATGTATAGTTGTTGAGGCTCAGCTACAACTCTGAGAAAATGGAATATTTTGTGTGGAGTATATAGACTCTTCTCAATTGATGCCCTTGTATTGCAAGACCTTGATAGGGGTATAGAGATTTTATCAATAGGACACATATGTTTGTATAGTTCTTTATTGTCCTAATCATATGACGAAAACTAGAGTACAAGAATATGGGTTTTAATGCTTCACAATTGTATAGTTCATGAGGCTCGGTTGCGACTTGGAGAACTAGGAATATTTTGAGAAGAGTATATATATTCTTTTCAATCCATGTCCTTTCCTTGCAGGACCTTGAGAGCGGTATATAGATTATTCTCAATGGAAAATAGTTTCCATTTGAATGGTTGTTTATGATCTAATAATCTGCAAAACATCAGAGTGAAAGGATTTTTAGGGGACCTATATTCAAAAGAAGGCTTTAATAGAATATCCACTATCAAATCAACCAAGGGTAGGCTTACTTAAAAGATGAAATTGAAAGACATTATACTTATTAATCCTCCCTACAAAAGAATGCTCAATTTCAAAGACTAAGCACAAAGAATAATGTGTGACTACTCTTTGACCTTGGTTAATCTAGCTGCCACAACTCTCATGCCAAATGTGTTTTTCCAATTATACCTAGGCACATATGGCATGAGAGTCATGGGATATTATCCTCTGACCATCTTAGTCACTTTTATGTTAAGTGATTGGGAGTATTAAGACTCCTCCATTCATTATTTAAATCATGGAAATGATACTAGTAGATTTGAGTGAGATTCTAGGTGAGGTTCTGTAAATTAGACCTGCTTATCCAGCTAACTGTGCTATTATTTATTCTCAAGCACCTGAGGATGTGATTCCTAATGGATAGAAATAATACCTTGTGAATTTATTAAAATCAGTCTCCTAGACAAGCCTTCTTCTACTTATGTTTTGGAGAACACATATCATCTGATTGTTCTAAACATCAAAATATAATAGCCAAACTCATTCCTATACCTCTTCAATATTTCTCCTTTCCAAATAGGCTGAATGATCCTAAATTCATATGCAAAGTACTAGCCTTCTCTTCATGCAATCTCAAAACAACTTTGAGGGCCAACCCACCTTCATTGGATGAACGCAAGGTATTAGCACATCTATTTAGGGTGCATCTTTATGTGCATTTGTGGCTTATTCAACACAAGCGTACACCACAGTGATGATTTGGTTTTGTGCTTGTGCTGATGTGAGAAATGGAATTTTATGAACAATGCTACTGAGTGTTCCTTGAACATAGTTTATATTGTTATAATCCTTCTTGGCATGTGAATGTTTGTCAGACCTTGTATATTCTCATGATGTAGATGTATTGATTAAGTTAGTGAAATTGGCACCTCCCTGTTGAAATATTTTCATTACCAAATTTCAAAATGCTATCAAAAAAATGTTGAGCAAGGTTGCAGTGAGTGAACTCTAGTGTTTTTGTTCAGATAGAAGCCATGCTTCTTTCAAGTCAAATTTCTAGTGCTACATTTTTCAGGGTACTTCATGACTTATGCTCTCTTACTTCCTCACTTAACGAGGGAAAGGATGATTCGGTAACAACTTATAGATATAATGATGAAAGTGTTATTATAATCATGAGTCTAAATTTAGGTGTTGAAATTCTATGGCAATAGTTGGGTCTTTGCATCAGTAAGATAGAAAAATTGGTCATCTTCATTGTCTATTGTACCTTATGTGAAATTTGAGTGAGATTTTCGGTGAGGTTCTATAAATTAGACCTAATTATCCAACTGACTATGCTATTAGTTATTCTCAAGCACTTGAGGATGTGATTCCTAATGGATAGAAATAATACCTTGTGAATTTATTAAAATCAGTCTCCCAGACAGGCCTTCTTCTACTTATGTTTTGGAGAACACATATCACCTGATCGTTGTAAACATCAAAACCCAATAGCGAAACTCATTCCTATACCTCTTCAATATTTCTCCTTTCCAAATAGGTTGAATGATCCTTAATTCAGAGGAAAAGTACCAACTTTCTCTTCATGCAATCTCAAAACAACTTTGAGGGTGAACCCACCTTCATTGGATGACAGAAAGGTACTAGAAAATCTATTTAGGGTTCTCTTTATGTGCATTTGTGCCTTCTTCAGCACAAGTGTACACCACAGTGATGATTTGGTTTTGTTCTTGTGCTAAGATGAGAAATGGCTTTTTATGAACAATGTTGCTCAGTGTTCCTTGAACAGAGTTTAGATTGTTATAATCCTTGTTGGCATGTGAAGGTTTGTAAGACCTTGTATATTCTCATGATGTATATGTATTGATTAAGTTAATGAAATTGGCACCTCCCTGTTGACATATTTTCATTACTAAATTTCCAAATGCTATAAAAAGAAGGTTGAGCAAGGTTGCAGTGAGTGAACTCCAGTGTTTTTGTTGAGGAAGAAGCCATGCTTCTTTCAAGTCAAATTTCTAGTGCTACATTTCTGAGGGTACTTCAAGACATGTGCTCTCTTTCTTCCTCACTTAACAAGGTAAAGGATGATTAGGTACAATATTATAGATATCACAATGAAAGTGTTATTATAATCACGAGTCTAAATTTAGTTGTTGAACTTCTATGGAAACAATTGGGTCTCTGCATCAGTAAGATAGAAAAAATGGTCATCTTCATTGCTTACTGTACCTTGTGTGAGATTTGAGTGAGATTTTGGGTGAGGTTCTGTAAATTAGACCTACTTATCCAGCTGACTGTGCTATTATTTATTCTCAAGCACCTGAGGATGTGATTCCTAATGGATAGAAATAATAACTTGTGTATTTATTAAAATCAGTCTCCCAGATAGGCCTTCTTCTATTTATGTTTTGGAGATCACATATAACCTGATCGTTCTAAACATCAAAACCCAATAGCGAAACTAATTCCTATACCTCTTCAATATTTCGCCTTTCCAAATAGGCTTAATGATCCTAAATTTAGAGGAAAAGTACCAGCCTTCTCTTCATGAAATCTCAAAACAACTCTAAGGGCCAACCCACCTTCATTGGATGAACAAAAGGTATTAGCACATCTATTTAGGGTGCATCTTTATGTGAATTTGTGGCTTCTTCAGCACAAGCATACACCACAACGATGAGTCATTTTTGTGCTTGTGTTGAGGTGAGAAATGGCATTTTATGAACAATTTTGCTCAGTGTTCCTTGAATAGAGTTTAGATTGTTATAATCCTTGTTGGCATGTGAAGTTTTGTCAGACCTTGTATATTCTCATGATGTATATGTATTGATTAATTTAGCGAAACTGGCACCTCCCTGTTGACAAATTTTCATTACCAAATTTCAAAATGCTATAAAAAATGTTGAGCAAGGTTGAAGTGAGTGAACTCTAGTGTTTTTGCTGAGGCAGAAGCCATGCTTCTTTCAAGTAAAATTTCTAGTGCTACATTTCTGAGGGTACTTTAGGACTTGTTCTCTATTTCTTCCTCACTTAACGAGGGAAAGGATGATTAGGTAAAAACTTATAGATATCATGATGAAAGTGCTATTATAATCACAAGTCTAAATTCAACTATTGAACTTCTATGGCAACAACTGGGTCTCTGCATCAGTAAGATAGAAAAACTGGTCATCTTCATTGTCTACGTACCTTGTGTGAGATTTGAATGAGATTTAGGGTGAGGTTCTATAAATTAGACCTGCTTATCTAGCTGATTGTGCTATTATTTATTCTCAAACACTTGAGGATGTGATTCCTAATGGATGGAAATAATATCTTGTGAATTTATTAAAATCAGTCTCCCAGATAGGCCTTCTTCTACTTATGTTTTAGAGAACACATATCACCTGATTGTTCTAAACATCAAAACACAATAGCCAAACTCATTCCTATACCTCTTCAATATTTCTGCTTTCCAAATAGGTTGAATCATCCTAAATTCATAGGAAAAGTACCAGCCTTCTCTTCATGCAATCTCAAAATAACTCTGAGGACCAACCCACCTTCATTGGATGAATGGAAGGTATTAGCACATCTATTTAGGGCGCATCTTTATGTGCATTTGTGGCTTCTTCAGCACAAGCGTACACCACAGTGAAGATTTAGTTTTTTGCTTGTGTTGAGGTGAGAAACGGAATTTTATGAACAATGTTGCTCAGTGTTCCTTGAACAAAGTTTAGATTGTTATAATCATTGTTGGCATGTGAAGGTTTGTTAGACCTTGTACATTCTTATGATGTAGATGTATTGAGTAAGTTAGTGAAATTGACACCTCCCTATTGACATATTTTCATTACCAAATTGCCAAATGCTATTAAAAAAAAGGTTGAGCAAGGTTGCAGTGAGTGAACTTCGGTGTTTTTGTTGAGGCAGAAGCCATGCTTATTTCAAGTCAAATTTCTAGTGCTACATTTCTCATGGTAATTCAGGACTTGTGCTCTCTTTCTTCCTCACTTAAAAATGGAAAGGATGATTAGGTTCCAACTTATAGATATCATGATGAAAGTGTTATTATAATCACAAGTATAAATTTAGTTTCTGAACTTCTATGACAACAACTAGGTCTCTACATCAGTAAGATAGAAAAACTTGTCATCTTCATTGTCTATTGTACCTTGTGTCTTCTAATGCTAATGTATTTTTACTCCCTCTACCACTAGGCACACAGAAGGTCTTGCCATATATTGACGTATTTTTTTAATATTTGAAAATTTGCAACCTCATTAAATGACACTCACATGGCTAGAATACACTAGTGCTACCTCTAGAGAGATAAAATTAGCTGCAAGTTCACCCGATTCCTCAGTGCTCAAAATACTGGCCCATTCTAACATATACCTCAACAAGTTAAAACTCAATCCATGGACCATTGAAGTGTTAGATACAACATTCAGTATTGTAATGAGAATATATGAAATACACCAATCTTATCTATGCATTCATAAGCAACATCTGACAAACATCTTTGGCAACTAGCCTTTAGTTTTTACTAGAGATGCATAAGAATATATGAAATGCACCAACCTTATCTATGCATCCATAAGCAACATCTGAAAAACACATTTGGCATATAGCCTTTAGTTTTTACTAGAGATGCATGATGCATTATATAAACACAATGCAATCTTTTGGGAAGTCCTTTCAAATGTGGAACATTACTATGGAAGCCAAGTCAAGCATTGATTTTAAACCTTGCATGCACATTTCATGGATTGTTGTAGTAGTGACATAAAAATGGACTAGGTCAGTTATATCATATATGTCAAAGATAGTTTAACTCAAAGTATGAAACTGCCATTTAAGCTATAAACACCATTAAACTATGACCCAAACCTGAAACTATGACCCTTCCCTACAAATTGCATGTGCTACCAATAATCATAGTTAAATGGTTTTAGATTCAATACGAGAGTAATCTTATGGAGGAGCAATTGGGTTTGGAAAGTCACCATAGAACAAAGGCCAGTGGGTTAATCTCCTAAAACAAGGTGTTAACATAGTAGGCCGAGAGGTACATTGTGCATCAGGATAACCGCTAGATTGATATCTTTTTATGAGGAAGCAAAAACATGGCAAATGTTTGGTTAGGTAGGAATACAACTTGTCAATTTGGTCTAGCTTGAGTGATTAAAAGAGAAGGTTGTTAGTCTCTCCACCATTTCATGGATTGATATAGTGATGACACAAAAGAGGGTCTCTCTTAAGACTTTACTATGTAATTCATAACAGTTGTGGTGTTGGTTCCTTAACTTAGCTAGAAAATTCCAAAACTCTATTGATGCACAAAATTTATTACTGAATCTACCTCAGAGTATGCCATAGTCACTGAATATGACATGCATGGTTTTACCAAGGAGGCCCTAAACTTTTGAACAATGAAACTTTACATTGGTATGGTCAACCTACATGGGAATAAATGAAAGATTTTTTAATAAGATGCCAGCAAAACCTGGAAACTGCTGTGTGGGATTATTGCTTGGTACGTGAAAATTGCACAACGACATCTGCTGGTTCAGCCAATAGGAATTGATCTCTTCAGGTGGATCTTCCTGGTACAAATATTCCTTTCCTTGTAAGACCTTGATAGGGGTATATATATTCTTGTCAATAGAATGCATATTTGTATGTATAGTTTTTATTACGTAATCATCTAAAGGAAAATTGATTACATGAATATGGGTTAGACTAGCTCATAACTATATAGTTGTTGAGGCTCAATTGTGATTATGTGATATTCAAAGATTTTGAGAGTATATAAACTCTTAATGTATTATGATTTCTCTTGAAATTTTCTCAAGGCAACTATTCCAAAAATAAGAAAAAATTATCTTTTGTAATTAAACAGAGATTGTTTTCCTTTATAAATAGAGAGAGAGATTGTCTTTACAATACCTTATTTTGTTTGTGGCATGTAAGGAGATCTTGAGAGTAATCTAGAATAGGAAAACTAGTTGGTCATCTTGTGATAAAGGTGAGTAACTGCTTGGACACTAACTTTTGAGGCTACCACATTCTTCTAAGAAAATTGGATCTAGAAATATTGAAGGCTTCAACTACACTAATTATGTCATAAAACTTGGAAGAACCAAAGATTTCATGGATGTGTAACTATTAAAATTATGAAGATGATAGCACATGTGTCTTTCAAGGTACATTACCAATCATAGTGAAAACAAATTTTTTTACCACTAATATAGTTCATCAGGCATGGATATCAATCAGGCCTAGTTAGCCTTACTTTTTTGGTAAGGAGATAAGGCTTCATATTTTCCACCCTGTTTTCCCCAAAGAAATTTATGTTAGCAGGAAAATTTATTCATTACTTTCCCCTTTTACAAGCAAATACTTTGCAAAAAAAGGATTTCATACCTAGGAGTTTCTTGTAGGATAAAGGGAAAGTTGAGTGGGTATCCTGGCAGTAGCTGCATTGATCATATTAGCATTACACCACTTTTAATATGGGTCTTCACAACAGAGAATCACCATTACACTTTGTTGATTTGTGTTAAAAAGAAACATAACACGGAATAGATTCCTTTTGGCATGAAATGTTGTTGTTGGTAGTATGCTTGTATTTGTGCCACATGTAAAGCTAACATGCATTAAATTTCTTTCACCTTGCAATATTTTTATTGGAAATGTGCTTGTGTTTGGGCTAGAAACTATGCTAGACTTCTTTTGCTTTGAAATATTGTTGTTGTAAATTTGGTTGTTTATGATAAAAGGAAATCTAGCAAGTGTTAGATTTCCTTCACCTTGGCAATGTTATTGGAAATGTTGTGCTTGTGTTCGGGCTAGAAGTTGTGCTAGATTTCTTTTGCTATGCAATATTGTTGTTTTCAATTTGGTTGTTTATTATAGAAGGAAACCTAAGATGTTTTAGATTTCCTTCTCCTTGGTAATGTGATTTTGTTTGTGTCAGAGGGAAATATAGAATGCACTAGATTTCTTCTGGCATGAAATGTTGTTTTTGGTAGTATGCTTGTATTTATGCTACATGTAAAGCTAGCATGCGTTAAAATTATTTTGCCTTGCAACGTTGTTATTGGAAATGTGATTGTGTATGTGATAGAAGTTGTTGGATTTTGTTTGCCCTGCAATGTTATTGTTGGCAATGTGCTTCTGTTTGTGCTAGAAGTAAATGAAGTGTATGCTAGATATCTTCCACTCTACAATGTTGTTTTTGGCAATGTGATTGGGTTTGTGCTAGAATAAACTCTAGACTATGTAATATTTATTTTACTTTGAAATGCTTTTGTGAGTAATATTCTTCTATTTACATTGGAAGGAAATTTAGCATGTGGTGGATTTCCTTCACCTTAGAATATTGTTATATGCAATGTGCTTGTGTTTGTGCTAGAAGGAAATCTAGCATATGCTAAATTTATTTGACCATGTAATGTTGCTTCTAGCAATATGCTTATGTTTGTAGTAGAAGGAATGATATTGATTGTTAGCTTTCATTTGAGGAGAAAATGTATCATTACATACAATATGACTACCATACTATTTTAATTTTTGCATCTATATTACTTTTTCGTAAGTTGTGTGTTTTTAAGAACATATAAAGTTACACTTTACATGGTTCAACCTTTTAATTACAAGTTAGGATTTAATTGTTGTTACAAAATTGATACAAGCTACAATGAAAAATAAAATTTTGGCAAAAGGGGACTATGTTGATCTCCTTATCAATGATCAAGTCATTGGGCTAGGAAGGGTCGAATTTGCAGAGTCTGGAACTTATTATGTGGACAAAGGGCTAATGTTAGTTATGTTACAATTTTGATAATTGATGTCACCCAACCACATTTCATTGATGAGGTTATTAATGAAGGGGACATACATCCATGGAAGATCATGGATTTGAGACACAACATAGATAAATCAAAATATTGAAGCATGTGTTATATATTATTGATAGTATAATAAATGGTTTTTTGAGTAAATAGTAACCTTATTTACATTCGTTTATAGGTGCAAATGTTTCTTCTACATTTTCTATTAGAGACAAGGTAGTTCTTCTGCAACATGGAGTGAAGGTGGGCGAGGGCTCCATATTCAATACAGAGCTTGGGAATAAAGTGCATTGAAATATGGTAGATAAAGGATGCATAGTGGTTAAAATTGAGAAGGTGTTAAAACATAATGCTCCTCTGCCACATCCAACAGGATTTGAGCATACACTTGGGGGTGCATTGGAATCTTATGAGATTTGGCCATAATCAGATTTGGAGCCTCATTGTCATGATAATGCCATAAATATTTCCCAATATAGGGTTAGATTCATATGTACAAAGGTTTCTCTTACACATGAATGCATGGGAACATTCATGTGCATTGCTAAAGGAATGCTAGTTAATGTCTGCGAGGATGACATTGTTGAGGGTGAAACACTAGGTGAAATGGAATTTGGTGTTTTTTTGGAAGAGATAGATGGAAATTGTGAGATACGCAAAATTGGGGATAAGACTATACACTGTTTGGTTAGATGGTCAATAAATAAGTTGGTGGACAACAAAGGTGTGATATTAAGGGTCAAGGAAAAATTCAAGGAGCCACCCAAGGAAATGGTGATGGGATGTTATAGAGGGCACAAATCCCTTAAACAAATGGGATGGGTACCTTTGTAATGAAAAATATAGAAACTCAATTGGTATGCATGTAAGAAGGCCATATAAAAGGCTTAAACGAGTTATGGCTACAAAAAAAATTGCAAAATGTCAAACAAAAATAGATGAAGAGAAAGAAACTTGACTTTTGGCAGTAGATGTATGTTGTAGAAAATATTGTCTTCAACATGTGGATAGGAAGGCCATTGCAGGTGCTAGAAGGGGTATGAGACAAATATATAAAAATGATATTAGAGAATTTGTCTTGAGTTCACTCATGTCAAAGGGCCATGGCCATGGCCATGGCATACTACCTATTGCTAGAAATGTAAAGGACATGAGATTTAATGGGAATATTGTTTGTAATAATGCATGGTATAAGATACATAAAATTCCTCAAAGCACATTCTATAACTACCAATATTATTTCCAACATGGATAGATCAAATCTATTCATGGTAACACCAACACATGCAAAGCATGAGCTCACACAGTGGCAGCCATAGAAATATTGCACAAAATTGTAATGGATAATTCAGATTTTTCACCAAACCAAACACGTCAAGTTGAAGAAGATGGAACATATTCTCCTTTAAGATTGCTTCCTTCGACTTACACACAAAATTATTTGTTAAAAGAGATCAATGAGGCTCTTCAAAAGCTTAATTACCCATCAATATCCAAGCCAACACTGAGAAAGATCTGGAATACTAAGTTTTGAGATGTCAAATTTTCAAAGAACACCAACTTTAGTAAATGTAGTGAATTTATTGTGTTGAAAGCACAGATGAAGTTAGCAACTTGGAAGAAAAGGCACGAGGTAGGCTGAAGAAACATAACAAGATTTTTATGTGTGGAAGATATTGCTACTATGTCCATAGAATTATTTCAGAGTAGTCTCCAAAGGAGTATTTGAGCATTATCCATGATAAAATGGACAAAACAATGACTTCAATCCCGAGGCTACATGTCAAATCAAAATCTATTGTAGGAACAAATTTAGGTTTGTCATTGATAGGTATGCTTACACATGGGCATAAGGCAGGAGGTTTTGGTCATTCCTCCACATTTCTTGTTACAGTTGGACAATGCAGCAAGTGATAATAAGAATTGCTATGTTTTCATGTTTCTATCACTTTTAACCGTAATTGATGTCTTCATCACTATTGAGGTTGGGTTCTTGCCTATGGGGCACACCCATGAAGACATGTATGGAACCTACGGAATAATATTTTCCAACCTAAAAAGTAAAGATATTTATTCTTTACCTGAAATGATGGATACATATCGCATAATTGAAGAAAATCGAGTGTTTCCACCTACACTTATTGACAAGGTCAATGACTTCAAAAGTTTCCTTAATGGATACATCAAGGAGGGAAAAAATGCACTAGTTGGACATCTTAATGTCCAATACTTCCAATTTCTTGTACTCAATGATGTTCTAGTACTAAGGTACAAAGAATCAATTAGAGATATTGAGTGGTCAAAACCAGTTGAGTTATGGAATATAGATGATGAAGGTGGACCTATAATTCCCATAGGTAAGCCATCTTTCTTAGCTTCCAAACAGAATGATATCTATTTAAAAGAACTTAAGGAAGGGATAACATCATACATAAAAATGTGGAAAGACACTATTGGGAATGAGGATTCACCAATTGTTATAGAGGAATGGAAAACTAAAGTAGTGTATTGGGAAAAAGTTCTTGATACATTAGATGGAATCTATAATGATCATAGATTAATAGATTGAATTGATTCATGTTCTGAGGATTTTTGGCCCAAGACAAGGCACATTGTTGATGTTCATAGTAATTCACTCCAAGTAATCTCAAGTATTATGTAGGGAGATTTTGATAATCTGATAGATGAACCAGTATATGTTGGATCCAAATGAAACAAACCAAATCCAACATTAAATCTGATGATTGATGTTGAGAAAGGAAAGATGTTGCTAGTTAGATCAGGAAATGAGGATGTAGGAGACATGTTTTGGATGGAAAAATCCATCTCAGATATCTTTAGGGATAATGAAAGTGAGAATATTCATGTAAAGGTTGATTGGTGGAAGCCTATGTCAGGGAAATACAATGGAAATTTTTTAGAGAAATATTGGGTACCAAATCCTGATGACACAAAACTTGTCTCTATTCCAATTAATACAATAGTGTGGGCATGGATGCCAAAGAAAGAACATTGCAAGAAGACCAAGACAAACAAATATGGTGTAGAAGCCATTCTTGATCTACTTGAGTGAATATCTTAACAGTAGGTTTATATGATTCATGAATGTAATTTTTTTTTAGGGATCTATTAATCTACATTCAGACACACTTTTCCATATTTGTTGTATATCAAATATTCTCTTCATATTCTTTTTGGAGGAGTTTTATATTATTTAATATTTCAATGTAATCATGTGTTATACAAATTACATGACAATGACATAAAATATTTAAGTTTTCAAAGATTTATTTGACCAACATGAGTTCTCACCATATCAAATATGTATAATCAAATTCAATAATGCACTTAAAGACATCTTCTAAACTTGGTCTATTAAAACAACAATGGAGTACATAATTAGTATTCTATTTAATATAAACCATTTAAACACTTAATGAATAAATGCTAGACACTTGATATAATTTTTGAGGTGATTTTTCCTTAATTATCCTCATTATAATTCATATAAATCAAATTCGCTATTTTGTTGCACTCTAATTTATAAAAAAAATTATTTTGATCATTGAACAACACAACTAGAATTATAAAATATTTCCTCTTATAGATTTTTAAGTGGTGCCAACAGTGTACTAGTATAATTAATTTGTACTCAATATAGGAAAAGTAGCTAGTGTCAATTTAAAATGGTCAATAATAGTAAGAAAAACAATATTAATATATTGTTAAATAACTTTGTAGGTAAGATTTTTTTTACAAAATCTATTATTCACGAGTCAAATTTAATACATAAATATACATGTTAATGATGATAGAAATAATGTAACGAGTCTAAATTTTAGATGAATGTTAATATGTTCTTTTCAATATAATACCCTTAAACACTATAGGAATAAAAAATGAACATTTGTAATAAATATTTTAGTCAATTTTCTCACTTTCCTGTTGTATTTGAAAATAATCAAATTGTACTACTTTGTTACTATCCTAATTCGTTATTGATTTTGATCATTAAAATAATTAGTAATTGAGACGAGAGGCTCATTTTACAGCCCAATATCGGGGGATGTGTAAGTTTGTCTATTTGTCTAGGCCCCTTTAAGATAAAAATTATGTTCTAGATAGAAAAATAAAAAATGAATATGTTGATTGAATTTAAGCTTCTGTGATCCATAATCTGAGTGTTTTTGAAATATTTTCGGAAAAATCACATTAGAAAATCTTTGTCGACGCATTTCGAACCAATGAGTGTGGTTCATCGTCAGGACGACGAACCACACTCGTTGGTTCGAAACGCGTCGACAAAGATTTTCTAATGTGATTTTTCCGAAAATATTTCAAAAAATGAATATGTTGAAAAGTAATTAGAAGTAAAAAAAATGTGTGAATTATACATTTAAATATTATACTTTTCGAAAATATTTCAGCTAGATATACAGAGAAACTATTTGAAGATTTATGTTAACGGATTTATGTCAATATCATCTTCATATATATCTATATATATATATATATAAAGTTTTTTATGGTTAAATTTTTTATTTGGTCATATATATACTCTTTTGAGCTTTCAAAAATATAGTTTCAACAATGACAAATAACACATTGTATCTTTCACTCTAAAAATGTTTGCACGTGAAGAAATTTGATCCCTACATCTGCACTTAAGATGGATCTATGATGGTATATATTGGACACATTACTATGATCATTTGTCATTAAATAACTTTATACTTAATATATAGCTTTAATATTAATCTATTATTCATTAAGTAAGCCTCAACCAACTTCATTTTTAACATAAAATTACAAATAATAAATAAAAATAAATTATGCTACTACTCGCATTCAACATTTAATTTGATCCTAAAAAATATTTTCTCCTCAACTCTAAAATGGTTCAAACTTCCTACAATAGTATGTAATGATGATGGTGGCAATGATGATTATCATCCACTAAGACCAAATATGGTATATAAGAAGGTAACAAGATATTAGTAAAAGTTATTTTGAATTTTATTGTTATGCTCAAAAAACATTAAAATAAGTGTTTCAAGATCATCATATTTTTGTTTAGTTAAACAATCAAGAAGATTGGTAGTGTCACAAATATTTTGAAATTTAATTCCAATATGAGTATAAACTCGATGATCTATGAGAGTTTTTTAATATTCAACCATATTACTAGTGTTGCAAAGTTGATAGACTTTTAAATTGTGCCAACACTATCTTATTAATAATCATAACTTAACGCATACATGATATTTACTATATCATATTATAATTAAATGGGTTAATAATAGTAACATACACATCATTATTTTCATAAAATAACCTTAACAAACTTATCTTTTAATATAAACCATAAAAAATATTAAAATAGATAATGTAAGGAATCGAAATTAAGATGTGAAAGATTTGATTTTGCAAGTTTATATAAATTTGTTTTATACATTTCATCATGATAATTTTTACACAAAAAATGGTGAATATATACATTAAAATTAGTGAACTAAGTGAGTTTCTAATTCCTCATTTTGAAAAAACTTAATCTAGTTAAAGTTCTAAATAATGGTATATAATGGACACATTACTAAGATCATTTGTTATTAAATAACTTTATACTTAATATGTATCTTGCATATTAATCTATTATTCATTAAGTAAACCTTAATCAACTTCGTTTTTAACATAAAAGTACAAATAATAAATAAAAATAAATTATGCTGCTATTGGCATTCAACATTTAATTTGATCCTAAGAAAATATTTTCTCCTCAAATCTAAAATGGTGCAAACTTCCTACAATAGTATGTAATTATGATGGTGATAATGATGATTATCATCCACTAAGACCAAACATGGAATATAAGAAGGTAAAAAGATATTACTAGAAGTTATTTCGAATTTTATTGTTGTGCTCATAAAGCATTAAAAGAAGTTTTTCAATATCATCATAATTTTGTTTAGTTAAACAATCAAGAAGGTTGGTCGCGTCACACATATTTTTAAATTTAATTCCAATATGAGTGTAAACTAGATGATCTATGAGAGTTTTCTAATCTTCAACCATATTACTAGTGTTGCAAAGTTGATACACTTGTAAATTATGCCAACACTGTCTTAGTAATAATTGTAACTTAACACATACATGATATTTACTATATCAAATTATAATTAAATGGGTTAATAATAGTAACATACACATCATTATTTTCATAAAATAACCATAAAAAACTTATCTTTTAATATAAACCATAAAGAATATTAAAATAGATAATGTAAGGAATCCAAGATTAAGATGTGAAAGATTTTCTTTTGCAAGTTTATACAAATTTGTTTTATAAGGTTTATCCTGATAATTTTTACACAAAAAATGGTGAATATCTACATTAAAATTAGTGAGCTAAGTGACTTTCTAATTCCTCATTTTGAAAAAACTTAATCTAGTTAAAGTTCTAAATTCTAGATCCAATCACTACTTCCAAATTTAAGGAAATATGTGTTAATCTCCTTTGCATGAGAGGACTTCCTTATCGGAAAGAAACAAATTTTTTTTGTACCCATTACAAGATGCATGGGCATGGAAATGAATGATGTTAGAAATTACATCGAGAGATTCATTCCAAGAAGGGAAAGAGATTGTGCAACCTATTGCAAGGGAAGCAAGAGATGGCAAAGAGGACTTGCAGCAATCCTAAAGAAACCTTTAAGGCAAATTTGATGCAAAAAGAGAACCCATAAGCCTAGGAGAGACAAATATTGGGTAGACTATTTGTAAATTTGTAATTACTCGTTGATATTTACCTTTTTGGGTACTTTTGTATAGTGAACAACAATAGTCACTATGTGCAACAAGTATGTTTCATTGAAGTTATTTTATTGGCTTGTTTATAAGTCCATATTTGTAAGAAATTTTAGAATGTATAAGTTATAATCCAAGTTTGTCTACAAGTTTGTCATGTACTCACCGATGCAAGTATTCAAGATGAAACTTATTGTGAATAGAATATTTATTTAAGTTTGTACAAGATGACTATGTTTTTGTAGGAAAAGTCAATTATGTCATTGAATTTTTGCAGCAGTGTACTTTTATGTACAAGCTCAATTTGAGGATTGTAAAGTAAGTTTATATTTCTTATGATTTCCAAGATGGAGTCAAGTTTGTCTTCAACAGTTGAACTTGAAGATGAAGTTGTTTTGAGCCGTGCAAAGATGAGATTAAAGAGAATATTTATATTCCATGTTGGCTTGGTTTGGGCTGACCCAAGTTCGATCTATACTGTGCACCAACAAAACCCTCAATCACTAGCCCTTTTGGCAATGACCTACAAGTAGATCGCAATCTCACCCGAAGTGACTATAGGAGGATGTAGAACTAGGTTTTTGCAGCCTTGAAGGATGTGGAGATGTGGTATTATTATGTTATTCTATTCTTAACATTCATAAATAATTTCCTCAAATCAAATTAATAACTTAAGCATATCATATCAAACCATAAACCATCATTGTGCTGAAATAAAATACAACTATGATAACTGTAACTCTAAAAAAGATGATAAGAAAATATACACATGAAGACACCAAATTGCGATGGTTCACCCCAATGTAGGTCTACGTCCACAATAAATGTTGCTTATAATAATGAATCTTTATACAACAAACAATTCTTGGCTTGTGCCCTAAGCTACAGGTTGTCTACGCACTCAGCTGTAGAGCCTCGCCTTTCTTCAAAGTACAGATCATAATAATACAACCATAAACATTGATCTGGATCATAAATATGATTCTCTTCTTTATTATTTTACCCTATATATATTATTACATCAAAGGGTTACATCATTATAATACCATGGAATCCGTAAAACAAGCAACTATGGCCCAAAACCCTTTACAAACATAGTGTGCTTTTACAAAAAGGAGGGGCTTAAACCCACTTCGACACCCTTATACTGCACGGTATATTCCAAGTGCTCCACTGCATGGTCCACTTCGCATTCTGCTGCTCTACTTTACGATCGACTTCGGGCTCCGTTGGATTCTCCACCGCACCCTCTGCTCCACAAAATATGGAGTATTTGTCAAAATCTAGGCCAAGTTGGGTTGCACCCAACATTCCACTCATTAGTGTTTTTGTTCCTGCATCAACGATAACAATTTTTGGCTTGATTCTTAATATGACAGGAGGTCTTCACGAAGAAGATAGGTGAAGTGCCTTGATTTGAGCTTGAAGGGAACTAATTGAAAATATATCATACGGATTAAATTTTGGGTAATATTGAGTTGCAACCTCATTTTATTTACTAGGAGAAGTAAACTTTCGGAGACCAAAAGTTCCTAGTATGGAGGTGTGATTAGGTGATCAAATTTTGGCTCAAAAATGAAAGTTCATAGAATTTCTTAGAATTATCGTCAAATCGAGGTGCTCATAATTCTGGATCCAACGACATTCATTTCACCTTAATCTGACACCGTATGCTCAAATTATCACGTTTTGATTGTTTGTCCCAACAACTAAAAAATGAGTAGGCTTGTTGACTAGGCAGCTGGCTGGGCTTCCGTATAACTGACAACATCCACGGTGAATGTGTAGGTATGGACCAATCAGGTTCTACCAAGTGTCAAGCTCTTGTTTGTACAAGTGGTAGGATTTGATTGGTTTAGGAGTTTTGATGTGGACGAATGGGAGGGTGGCATGTGGTGCAATCATGGACTTCCATGTGGCCATGCAGGCTTCACTCAATGAACTTCTAACACAGCACATGCATTCATGGTGTAGTAAACGATACTCTTAATTTGACTGCATATTGGAAAATAATTCTAAAAATCACATTATTTAACCCCCTACCAATACGAACCCAATATAGCTCCCCAATTTAAGAAACACCCATTTTCACTAGATATTGTAGGTTTCCATTTTTTCATTAGCATTTATTAAACCCTTTTTTATTGATTCATTAACGTTGAGCTCCATTTTCTATACTTTCCAATATTAAAACCCTTTACCCCTATTATATGCTCAATATATTGTGTCACTTTTTCCCCAACATATATCCTCCAATATGAACCCACGTGGTATGGTATTGCTTTCCCAGTAAACTCTCGTGCATGTGGCAACCTCGAACAGTGCAACATTTTATTTGGTCAACTAGAGACCCAGGTGGGATTGAACCCCCGACCTTAACTCTAATAGTGCAACGCTATATCATTAAGCCCATAGGTGGTTCTTAACCCCTAATGGATTCAGGCCTATTTAAAATTTAATGATGCATATATATGGAGGAGGGGTCGGGCTATCATCCACGACCCTCGGTCACCGTACCACACATGACCCTGGGTGCAAAGGAGATGGGCTCGGGACCTAGTTTGACCCCCAATCAGTATAATTTCATGTGACCACAAACGGAGCAACTAGATTGCAGATGGAGAGGGGGCTTACGATAGCTCCTAGCACTCAGTCATTTGAACCTGCCCAGGACTGTGGCAAAGGCACTCGATAGAGAGATCTTAGTAAGTTGGTTATCCCTAGGCCATATGGCCACTAACATGATCGCGACACCATGAAAGAGGGGATTTAGTGGTAAGGTAGGTTCGTTGGCCTCACCCTCAACATCATGATCTCTAACATGACAACTTGCCCGACATATAAAGGGGTAGGCCGGTAAGGGCAGGCAATTAGCCTGGGCCCCCGGCCATATGTCTCATGTGGCCAGATTATTTCGCATAAGGGTCATTGGGAAATTTAATTATCTAATAAATTTTACCTTTGGTGCGTGAATTTGTCACCTCCACAGTGGAAAATGGGGAGGATTTGTAGGAAACATAGATAGTTGGTCCTATATGTAGGACGAATAATAGAAAAACTAGATGGAGAGCTTGTAGAACCATATCTTTGTGATTTTTAACATTTTGGAGCTCAAGAAGATTGTACCTAAGGTTTTTTGGACATTCTGGATCTAATGGTGACCTCTATTTTATGATTTGAGCACATCTAAAGGAAACTTTTGCAGGTTCAAGTCCATGGGTGTATGGATCAATCAATGATTTGAAGTAGTTCTTGAAGGTGTTTGAGCATGGAGAAGGCCTTGTATGGGTTTTCTTACCTTCAAAAATTTATTGCATCAGCTATTACTTATAGGGTTAAACTCTTCTATACTTTTCTCACTATGTCTTGTTGAGGAAAGTTTTCTATTTTTTCTTCACTGTGGAATTGAAGTGCATATATGCTCATGTATATTGATTTTCAGATGGAGTACAGGGTCTTTTTATGACACACCTTGTGTTTTTGATGTTTTCATGACTAGATATAGGTTGTCATGATTTTTATGTGATATTTCTTTGCAAGAGAATATTTCTTTGAAGGGGAAATAGCCACATGTTTTATCAGCAAACTTTTATGTCCTCCTTTTCCACTGAATATATGGAGCAGTCTATCTATGTTGACATGCCTAGGGATGTAGCCCAGGGGGGGTGAACATTGCCACCAAATCCTTTGTTCTATGCTTCATGAATGTGTGTATGATTTATGGATGTTGTGTTTCTTATGCTTACATTTAAATGTGAAAAATAACTCATAAATTGAAGAGACCTTTTGGAAAACCTGGTTTGTGTTAAGACCCATTTTTCCTTGCAAAGCATTAGAGAATGATCCCTATTTTTAGGAAGAGGAAATTGACCTCCTCCTTCATTTTCATATTAGTGAAGGTATATGATGTAGTGATGCCATGTCTTTCTTTTCATTTTCTGAGATGATGATTTTTTTGTTGAGATCCTTGTTACCATTATGTTGAAGGATACTTGTATGCCACACCATGTGAGAATTGATTAACTTGTCATGCTGAAGGAGGGTCCATATGAGTGAGAGTTCCTATAGGAGAATGTCTCATGGAGAGAGATGCCACTCTAGTTGAGGGAGTTTATCCTTGTAATTACAAAGAATATACCATGTATATCATCATGATCTTGCATCATTTAACGAAGCGACCTCCCCACCCTTAACATCGGGCCCAGAGATATAACCCACACTGGGTGAACTCTGTCATCAATGTGCTTGTGTAATTTGATTTGATGGTCATCATTATGTTTCCTCTGTAATAGCCCTGGTGAAAATTCCATGTAATTAAATTTAATAAAGGAAAAAATAATAACCACGGTTGATAGGACACTTATTCCAAGATGAATGTTGGGCAAGACATCCTAGTTTGGGTGTTGATTTGGTTATTAATGGCTAAGGAAATTGGAAAATGCAATGGAAAAAGGATAAATGGCATTTTTTGGCACATTTATTTATGAAAATAATGAAAATTAGGAGAAAAGGGAGGTGAAAGGTGACATGTTGTTTGTGAGGAGGAAAATGAACGAAAATAATGGAAATTGAATAATCAGTTGGTAACCTTTTGTCAGTTCAGTTTTGGAGCTCTCCCATTATTCTCTCTCTCTATCTCATACTCTTGGATACTTAGAGTTTTCTTGGAACACTCTTGGAGGGTGTGGCATACTTGGATTCTTGGAGAAAGAATGCAAAAAAAGAGTAGGAAGGCATACATGGACATCAGGATTAGCACCTACATCAGATTTTGCGTGTAGGTACTGAGTTGCATGTATGTTTTCCTCACTCATTTTGGCATGCATGGCATATGCATATGGTTTGTTGATTTTGATCTGTCATGGCCATCGACGAAGGCTGTGATTGATAGTGGTTTTCCTAGACTTTTAATTTCTTGGATAACCATGGTGATCATTGATTTGTTTTCCTTGTTATCCTCGAAGCCTTGGTTGGAAAAGCACTCTAGAAGTCCTTGGTGGGTTGAGTTACTAGACCTAGAAGCCCTGGTTGGAAAAACACTCTGAAAGCCCTATAAAAGTTATGGGTTGAGTTACTAGTCCTGGAAGCCTTGGTTGGACAAACACTTTGGTAGCCCTGGAAGGCTTGGATAGAGACCAATTTGATGATGGGTTTGTGATGTTCGACTGTGAGGTGGAATCATTGTTTGATGGGTTGAGTTGGATGGCCTCTGGAAGCCCTCGATGCTTTTGGATTGATGTGTTTTATGAGATCCCACATTCATGCTTGGAATATGGCACGAGGGTGAATGACTGAAGAGAGATTTGACTCTACCATTCTACAATCGTGTGAAACATGGAAGTCCCATCCTTGGTTTGGATTTTGAATCATCAATATGAGGTTATTTCTCCTTGTATTTCTATGAGTATTATACAGGATTATATGTGGTTTATATGGCTGTGATTTCATTGGTATTTCTTCTACTATTATGTTGGTTATATATGTGTTTTACGACAGTAGATATGTATGGCTCTCATCATGTTTTTACTTGCAAAGGAATGATCAATATATCTATCACCTAACAGATTAAATGATAGTTAATATGTTGAGGCATCAATGTCTCTTAGCGATTCAGATATTTTATTTACACATGTAGATTACAAATTTGTGATATGTTTGACGTAATTCCTGTCATGGCTAGTACGGGTCTAGTCAAGGTATCATTCAAGTGATTGCATTTATACTATCATTTCCTTGTTATTTTATAGTTCTAAAGATGTGATACAATTTTGGGCAGTGACTTGGGCTTTGGGCCTGAAAAAGTGGCTGAAATCCCAGGGATGTTGGAACAGCACTGAGAAAAATAGTCCTTGGAGGCTGGCTTGCAGGCCTATGAGAGTGTGTAGAGGTCCCTGGATGCTAGCATGTCCATAACATGAGAGTGTCCAAAGGTCAAGAGGTCCAAACATTTATTGGGAGCCAGGGGCTGGTTGGCAAAAAAGTTGGATTTGTTCCTGAGGGTCCTAATGTTGATGTTGAATGTTTTTATGGTGTGTTTGTGTTAGTTCCACTTCCTTAACATGAATTAGGAGGTTGAATCATATCATAGTGGCCTCTCATCGCATGTTTACCCTAGTTGGCCGGTTTCTTGGGTAGATCTAGGAGGAGAGTGTTACATCCTCTTCTTTAAAGTTTCACATGTGGTTTTTCATGCTGTTTTATATGAAATTCTACTAACATCACAGAAGTAAAAGATCTTGGTTAATTTTGGTAGCTGAGAGATCAGGATCAAGTTTGGTATGAGAGCAATCTTCTTGTTGATGCGAATTGTGAGTGTGAATTATAACCAGTGATTGAACATGCAGCTAGAACAAAAATGGAGGATGACAGAGATCTATACAAGGCTTTCTATTGGATTGCCAACATGGTAGATTTAATGTATGCAAATTATGAGGAGAATATGGAAAGAGAGGAATGGAAGAAAGAAAGAGTGGAGGAAAATACTCCATCTCCATATTCCAGTGATTATTAATCTTCTTCCTCATCTTGTCATCATTCAGATGAAGAAAGCCGAGGATGTTGAATTGAGGAGACTCCTATGAGAAGAAAAAGAGGAGAACCAGATATTACAAATTTAGATACAAGCCACGGAAGAGGCCTTGGAAAAATTGAAGTGCAATGAAGGCTTAGTGAATCCATCATCACCTGCTTCAGAATCGAGAGTTGAGGTAAACAGTGTTGATCATTTTTTAGTTTCATTTTCACATGACTTTATTTTTATTAGAAGCCTTGAGTTACCCATTTCAGGAACCAGATTGAGACTCCTTACCAAGGAGGGATACACTAAAGGAGAGTGCTTGAAGGTAGTAGAAGCTTGCAAATCATTGTCGAAACCATCGAGGAAAGAGGATGACGGGAACACATCACCATCCACCCATTATAGTGCACATTACAAAGAAAGAGCTAAGGCAAGCTCTCGGCGCGAGGGTTGCACCAAAGACAAACAAGAGAGGCATAAAAATTCTCAGTATTATAAAGTTTATTTCGATTAAAATCATATTATTAATGATGAGAATAAATTATGGCATAGAAAACCATGTAATTTTTATGGCTTGCATAACCATGTGGTTGCCAAGTGTTGGAAAAGAATGACAACAAGAAAGAGGAGGAGACATGAAAGATCTTCTCTATATCAAGGAATGAAGAAGTTTAAGTAGGCATGGAGGAAGAATAATTTTTTCAATCATTGCAACATAGATGGACATCAAAGAGCCACATGTTGGAGGCTCCATTTAGAGAAGCGTCTAAAGAGGGACAAAGCACCTGTGTAGGAACTAGCTGGTGAAGATGTTTAACAAGCGAATCCACCAAAGGGGGATAACCCATTCACTTTGTTGAGTGAGAGATGGATTTACTATATATAGTATCTTGTCATAGCTACATTTTTTCAACAATGTGTTAGGATAGAAATTTAAAAGTGATGATGTTTTTTCCACTGCTTGTTAGAGCAACGATGATGCTTTTGCCCTTTTATTGATAGCTATGGTATTGGTTTCTATTATGATGTACACTTGACCAAAGAGTGTGTGTTATAAACTCTTGGCAAGTATGGGGATGCTTGGGTCATGATTGGTCATGTAATTGAACATGTAAGTTTGCAAGATTGTACTACATGTTTGCAGAAGAAAAAGGGTGAAGGAGACGAAAGTGTGACACTTGTTGTGCAAACAATGTAACACAATAGTTGTAGATTATGTTCCTCATTTTGAGGACCAAAAGCTCCTCAGTAGGGAGGAATGATCCAGGTGGCTCCATAAATGCTCAAAATTTAGGAGTGGCTCAAAAATCAAGGTTATCAGATTTTAGCCAAACTAGGACCAGTTCGTAGTGTTCTTTGTCCTAATTCCATCGACATGAATGACACTCAAAATTCGAGTTCATATGCTCAAGATGTCCATGGTCAACATTTTGGTCAAACTAGGCCTAGTGGTAGTCACAAATGTTGGGTAGCAGAGGCCTCGCGTAATAGTTTTGGGGCTTAAAGCCTAGAAGTTAGGAAAATAATATTGTAAATATCCAACATGCGTGGAGAGCGAAATGTAATAAGTCAAGTCAAGGGGTTGTCTACCCAATAGGAAGTAGGTTAGTCTGCCCATGGTCCACAGACCATGGGAATGTATAAATAGAGTGAGGCTCTAAAGCTAGAAGGCAGTTTTAGTTCTAGATGTGATCTGATGTATTATGGGTTGGTGAAAGTAATCAAATTCTTACGTCTATAAGTTCGAGTCAAGGGTATTAGTGGCTAGATAGAGGGTCCAGCTGTGTGCATGGAGGCCAGAAAGAGTCCATAGCTATGTGTGTGTTCCCCTGCAGTGGTGTGCACAGGCCAGAAAGAAGGTTGTACTGGAAGAAGATATTAATAAAGATAAGTAGTTTCTGAAATATCGTGGATCTGTTGTATTCTGGTTTATGCATCTGATATCTAATTTATATCTTTTTATAGTTGCCCACATTGGGTTTTATGGTTAAATTTTTTCCTAAAGACTGTACAAAAAGATCAAATATGTAATAAGTTCATTAAGTAAGAAAGTACACACAAGCGGAATCCCGATACTAGTATAGAGTGGCGCAAGGCCACTGAACAGTTCGCGACCCCTCCAAACCACATCAAAACATCCCAAGGGTGTGGAAACCTAGTTCCAACACCCTCCCCTACTACCTTGGGAAAGCCCACACTACAATGGTCTCCTATTCAATTGCGGATGGTGAACCCACAGAAGATCCTGCCCATGGGAAGACTCCAAGGAATTACAGTACATATAGAAGGCGCGAGCACCTGAGCGGACTTTGAGGTAATAGAAATCATGGATGAAAGTAGCCCTTACCCTACGCTGTTAGGGATAGACTGGGCCACTGATATGAATGGGGTTATTAATTTAAAGAAGCAGAAAATGATATTTGAGAAGAAGTCACTCCATGTAGTCATTCCGCTAGACTGGGCTGGAGGACCGCATTACACCGAACCCGTGCGCAACGAAGGAAGTGATGATGAGCTATATTTTCTCTACAAGATTACTGCATGAAATAAAGATTGGGTCAATCGGATTGTGGAAGGAAGAATAGTGTGGGGGTATGCAGAGTCCTGCACCGAAGATTCAGATGAGGAAGACGAGTGGTGGCATAATCGGTTGAATGGAGTAACTACGTTAAACTGCAATATGATCACTAGGTCGCTATATTGCATAAGACCTCAGGATTGCAAACTGCCAATGTATGATGGGCTAACAGTAGTAGGTGAATTCCTGACCAAGTTTGAAAGCGTGGTACCAGAGCACCAATGGTTCGATGCGTTGAGATGGGCATTGCATGCAACACCTGCGCATTGGTGGGGAACGCATGAAGGAACCTTCTAAGATTGGCACGACTGTAGGTGCATGATGCAGATAAGATTTGGGAAGTTGGGATTACAAATAATTAAGAAATATGATGGACGTGATGACCCGCACATGCACCTTACCAGATGGGTCCAAGCCTATGGAGAAGAGCCTCAACTGGAGTGGGTACACTTATTTTATCATACCCTGAATGTCATCCCAAGGAACTGGTACACTGAAACAGAGTTCTGACATGGTACAGGCGAATGGGATATCTTGTGCGAAGGGTTTTTATTAACCTTCTTATTTGAGGACCAATGGATGGACACTATTGACGATGCATTGCAAGTAGTAAAGGCCACCATCTTCAAAGTACCATTAGAAATGGAAGAAATAGTGCAGCCAGATTTGTTGCACCAGCTGAGTCAGGCCCTTGAATGTTACAACGTACAGATTGAAGATGATGAGGATGATCTTAAAAAAATCAATATTGCAGAAACAAAGGGGAGTCGCGAGGTGCGCGGACCAGTGATCGAGGACCTAGACATCATCGTGCCACTGAAAACGAAACAAGTGAACATTGGCACGGAGGAGGAACCGAAGTTTGCAACACTTGGCGACTATTGGGATGATGCAATGGTGGATAAGGTTGTCGAGTTACTTCGCGAATATCAGGATTTATTCCCAACGAAAATCACGGAGCTAAAAGGAATCCTGAGTGACCTGGGGATGATGAAGATAACTCTGAAGCTAGATGCGAAGCCAGTCAAGTAGTGGTCCTATCGGTTGAATCAAAAATATAAAGCAAAGTTTTATTGGGATTTGCACATACTTGTTGTGCTATGGGCATATCGAACAACGTGCAAGAAGTTGATGGGCCAGACGCCATTCTGGTTAGTGTATGGAAAGGAAGATGTCATGCCAATGGAATACATTGTAGCTAGTTTGTGAATAGCAGCGACGACGGGCATGGTAGACTACGCAGCTTTGGATGAGAGGATTGCGCAACTAGAATAACTTGAGGAGGAACTGTTTCTGGGAGGATTCCATCAGCAGGTACAAAAGCAGTGGGAAAAAGCTTGGAATGATCGTCATATCAAGATGCACATGTTCAAAGAAAATGATCTAGTATTACTCTATGACAACAAGTTCGAGAAATTCCCTAGAAAGCTACGAATGCATTGGTTGGGGCCCTATGTAGTACAAGTAGTCACAGATGGTGGCACGGTCTAGCTTGCTAAGCTGAATGGAGAAACTTTTCCAGGCAGAGTAAATGGCAGTCGCCTGAAGCTCTACATGGGTGGGCCGACCACATGACTAACTGACCGAAGGACAGACTCACGGCTCCACACAGTTGAAAGAGAGCACAGGACGTTAAAGTAGTCTATGGTGAAGCTGTGCGACAATAAAGGGACGTGTAGAATTGGTATGCCACCAGGGTCACGGTTGTGAAAAAGGGGTTGCGCTACTGCATGGAAAAGTAATAAAGTAACCATTGCTCACACTAATCATGACAAGGTGTCTAAGTTATGGCAAGAGGGAGTGGGCGACGGGCAATTAAGAGACACGGTACGAGCCAGATCTGGAACGATCTACCACAGGCTTAACGTTATGGCACAAAAAAAGGAGCGAACCGATGAATTTGAATTTCAAAACGCTTATAAATTATAGAGGGGTGTCCGCCAAAAGATCTATGATTTTGAGGAAAGTAAGCTATTGTGTCTCTCCACCGAGATGGAGTTGCTCACTATTTACGCTCAAGGAGTAAGCCTAAGAGCCATGATATGGCCAATGGTGATACAGGATTTTCTGGTGTTGACGATCACGGGCACTACACAGAATTCAACACCAACTGTAGGGGATGTGTCGGAAATTATTAGACATGAAGAGGAAATGGTCCAGATGCCGCTGCCTAACCCATAGGTTGGCCAGCGCACCATCAAAGATAAGGGAAAGGCTATAAATACAGAGCTAAATGATGGAATTAGAGTTAATAGTTCACCTCTTCAACACCTTGAAGATTGGGATCTCGCAGATAGCAGCAATTGTCTTGCAAAATTGCAACATAGGCTGCAGAAGACAGTGCGTATAGGCGACTAGAAATTGGAGACTTGCTGCGTTGGCATGAAGAATTCCTGTACGTGGCACCCCAGCTAGAGCTAAAATCCTATGAAGGGGTGCTCTGTGTTAACCGAGTAGAGAAGAATGAGCATCATCGGTTGCATGAATTAGTGAAGGCAATGGAGTAGGAGTTAGAAGAAGAGTTGCAGTAGACAAAGAGGGAGCAACAACATGAAGTATGTCACTCACAAGGATGGTGGACCGCGAGGCTTAGGCAGCGCATATCACCACACCAACGAGTGACTTGGGACAAGTCACGATGATTGTGCGGGGGGCTTGTTGGGTAATGGATTCCCCACGTAACGGTTTTGGGGCTTAAAGTCTAGAAGTTAGGAAAATAATATTGTAAATCTCTGACATGTGTGGAGAGCGAAATGTAATAGGTCGAGTCAAGGGGTTGTTTGCCCAAAAATAATATAGAACAACAGGAAGTAGGTCAGTCTGCCCATGGTCCGTCGACCATGGGAATATATAAATAGAGTGAGGCTCTAAGTGTAGAAGGCAGTTTTAGTTCTAGATGCGATCTGATGTATTATGGGTTGGTGAAAGTAACCAGAGTCCTGCGTTTGTAAGTTCGAGTCAAGGGTATTAGTGAGTAGATAGAGGCTCTGCAACTGTGTGCACGGAGGCCTGATAGAGTAGCAACTATGTGGGCGGACCCCTGCAGTAGTGTGCGCAGGGCAAAAAGAAGGTTGTACTGGAAGAAGATGTTAATAAATATAAGTTGTTTTTGAAATATTTTGAATTTGTTGTATTTTGGTTTATGCATCTGTTATCTGAATTTATATCCTTTTATAATTGCACACATTGGGTTTTATGGTTAAATGTTTGCTTAAAGACTGTACAAAAAGATCAGATCTGTAATAAGTTCATTAAGTAAGAAAGTACACCCGCGTGGAAGCCCGATACTAGTATAGAGTGGCGTGAGGCCACTGAACAGTTCGTGACCCCTCCAGACCACATCAAAACATCCCAAGGGTGTGGAAACTTGCTTCTAGCACCCTCCCCTACTACCTCGGATGAGACCTTAGTCCGCGCTTCACGGACTATTGCCAAAAGGGCCGGTAGCTACGCGATTTGTTTGGCTAATAACTCTTTAGAACTTGGGTCAGGGCCCAATAAGCCAACAACGGATGAGGCAACAATTTGGAAATTACTAGCGAATGGATTCCAACAGCTAGAATGGGCGAATTTGTCCCCTCTTTAATTTTTCCAATGACCCTTAAAAACTAATCGAAATATTTTGGCTAATCAGTTTATATAAAACAAAAAAAATATTAAAAAAAGGGGTGGCGAGCCACCACCCCTGCCACCCAACTCATTGCATATATCAAATATACACAAATATATTATGGTTGTCGGGTCGGCAAACTGTGCCAACGCACAACCACCCGGTCACATTCCTATGGCCCAAAGGCTATTACAATGGAGCCACTTAAAGTGGTGCCTGCAGATGTTTAACCTGTGCCGGCCAGCGATGGCCCCATAAACCACATAGAATTGCATCTACCACCAATGGCCCATGACCGATATAAAAATACACCAACAAGTAAACAATAAAACTGTTGAATAAAATAAAAACGTGCCATTATGGAGGAGGCCCATGGGTTTGACCCTAATACCTCTACCCACCTAATTTCATTGTCCGCCAACAACCCAATGGGCTCAAATTTGAAACATCCACCCAAACATTATTATTTATAGTCAACTATTTCCATTAGTTGGGGGAAACATATAGAGTGGAGCTCAAGCACGACGGCCAAGAGGGTGGAACCCTTACACAGTGGTCGAGGCAGAACCATTCCTGACACAAATTTTGAGACATATTCTCAAGGAATATTTGTAAGAATATTCTCTAATGCTTGAGGAAACTTTAGATTCCCTTAGAGTCTGATTTTTTACGCAGGTGGAATGATGCCAAATTTATAGTTATTTTTCTCAAAATATTTCAAGCATAGTGGTGTGCTCAGAATTTTTATCTGAGCAGAAAATTTTCCACCCATCTCCAGGAAGGAACCTTTGGGGAGTCTTCGATATTCTCGAGGGACCAGATTTTGATGGTGTCAAAGATGCGTCGAGTTTATAGTCCTTTGACAAAATTTCGCAACACGAATTCAATGGTGCAGTTGATTTCTTCAAATGTGCTTCACATTTTCAGGCCATGCCCAGAAGTGGAAGTATATTATGCAACGATGCCGTGTCATTCTTTTCATTTTCTGAGATGATGATTTTGTTGTTGATATCCTTGTTGCCATTATGTTGAAGTATACTTGTATGCCACGCCATGTGAGAATTGATTATCTTGTTATGTTGAAGGAGGGCCCATATGAGTGAGAGTTCCTATAGGAGAATGTCTTGTGGAGAGACATTCCACTCTAGTTGAGGGACTTTATCCTTGTAATGAAAAAGAATATACCGTGTATATCATCATCATCTTGATACATTTAATGAAGGAGCCTCCCCAATGAAGCAACTTCCCCACTCTTGACACTAGGCCTGAAGACGTAAACCAGACTGGGTGAACTCTGTTATCAATGTGTTTGTGTCCTTGATTTGATGGTCATCATTATGTTTACTCTTCTTTAAAGTATACACATGTAGTTTTTCATGCTCTTTCATATGAAATTTTGCTAACATCACAGAAGTAAAAGATCTTGGTTGATTCTGGTAGCTGAGAGATCGGGATCAACCACCTTTCAACATCCACATGCTTCCTTTGCACATCGACCACTATACAAGATTCACCTATTAACTTTTAGCTAGACCAAACTAGAAATAGATCAATAAGAACTTCCTAATGTTGATATGATAATGTAGATGAAGGTTGAATGAACTGGAAAAATTATAACATTGAAATTAACAATAATAATCATTCTGCAAAGATACACAGCGCTAAAATAAAAATATCTACGAACAATTCCCTATGCACAAGCCTACACAATAGAAATTAATGATATTAATCATTCTGCAAAGATTCATAGCTCTAAAATCAAGAACTGCACACAAATGCATTCCCGCACATACTTTGTAATCTGCATGGTAAAAACTCTGAACAATTGAACATAATAATATTTCATGTTTTCCTACACATACATCATCCTTCATAAACATTCTATGATATACGATCTAGAAATTTGTAGAAGTATCTCCGCACAACGACTTTTGTAATGCCCCCACCCCGCCACCCGGCCCATGTAAAGGCCCTACAACCATGTCAGTTTTGTCATCATGGTGAAGAGCGATACTAAAATAGTTCCAGTGTCAATGTTAACGTTAGAGAAGTAATGCTAGAGAACCCAATGACAGAATGGCCACGCAAAAAAATTAGTTTTTTTAAATTTTTAAATCAATTGTCAAGCATTGACAAATACCAAAAATAAAAGAATCTCCCCTAGTGAAATTATGTCCCGTCGAAAGTTTTTCGGCCAATCAGAAATTAGAAATAGGATTTCAAGAAAATTAGAAAATTAATTTTAAATTGATGCAAAAATAGAATAACTCGATGTTTTCCCGAAAGTGATTGAATAAATTAGAGATTTGTGTAAATATAAGTTTAAGATTAAGCTTAAATTTAAGTAAAGGATATAATAAAAGTGAAAATATAAATTATAACTATAATAATATTTACTTTTGAGAAAAGATATATCTTTATATATTAAATATTTTAAATAATTTTTTAGACAAAGATCAATGATTTGGATAATATTTGTCAGTGTAATTGAATTAACAAATCTATGTGTATGTTATTTAATTAGAGATGATAGGTTAATCAATTGTTATGACATGGATCAAGTGACATTAATATCAAGTTTTATCTCCACTGAATCATTATATTATTTTCCATCCATCTCAAGGCTTTCAAAGTTGGAAAAATGGAGGAATCATCTCACGCAACCATTTTTACCATTGAGACCTGATTTGAAAAATTCGGGTTTCAAACCTTTTGAGAGAGGTTTGAGGCATCAAACTATTTTTTTTGGGGGAACATTTTTCCGTTGGAGTGTTGTGCTTTTTTAAACAAGTCAGCTTGGTGTTTTTTATTTAGTTTCTTTTCCTGTACTTTTCATATCTTGAAATATTTAGGGATTTCAATAGAAATATAGAAATATCTTAGTTACAAGTTTTAGAATTATATATGAATAATTAGACACATGTCACACGATAAAAGTTTTCTCATGGGAACAGTGAAAAAGTCAACTAATTTTCAGAAAGTCACCAAATTTTTTAGTTGGCATATCAAATTCTGTTGACACCTGTGCAATTTCAAGAAGGACATATCACAATATTACTACCAAACTTTTAGATCTAGAATGATTCAAATCACAAAAGTATATTAAGGGAAACATCAACCATTAAAATATTCTTCAAATTAAGATTCCAACTTATAATTAACCAAACTATTGATTAAAACATATCCATTTTTTTGGTGACATAAGGTTCTAATAATGAAATGTACTATTATTATTTTCCAACATGCCTTCAAAGAGAGCTACTGCGCAAATTAAATGTATTAAATATTTGTTCTTGACTCATGAAGAAATTATAGAGTTCGAATTTATGTTACCTCAATTAGAGAATAATGTTACTTGGATGATAATATGCTCAAAAAGGTGGATTTATCATGTCCTTAAGAAGAAGTTAAAAGAGAAATGGGAAAGAAGAAAAATGAAAGTAAGGAAGGAAGAGAAAAGAAAATAAATGAAAATAAGGAATATATATCAAAGGGAATAAAAGAATTAGAAAACATTTTATTAAAGGATCTCCTTAAAAGGGTTGTTGAGATTCAAGGAAATCATGAACATAAGGAGAAGCACTATGTTGAGAATCAATATCATATGGGGAGTATGCTATCATAACTGGAAAGCACAATATTGTATGACAAAACCATAATCAATATTTTTCAATCCAAGATCAACATCATTAAGACTTCAAGTCAGCAACAAGGAAATACTACGTTCTAAATATCGATATGAGGAATGTGGGTCGAAATGATCCTATAAAATGGATATTTTAGAAGGATCAATACTTAAACATACACTAAGTGATATCCTTACAAATGTTAAATATTCCATACATGTTTTTATAACAAAATCAATATATATGGTATCAATGGCTTGGTAAAAAAATGATTTTTCTATACCTTGATAATTTTTTATAGAAGATTTGATAGAACATTATGGGGATATTAAGAGAAATACATTCTAAATTAAAGGGAATAAATTTGACTAAATGGTCCAATTATAGAGAACATTCAATAATTCCAAAAGTTGAGTCGTACACTAAAGAATATTTTCGAGAATAAGTTTTTAGACCTATTTATGAGAACTTTAAATGGAAACATCCAACATGAGGTGCACCTCTTTGAACCTAAATCTCTCGAGCATGTTTCAGTCTCACATGCATAGTTGAAAAGAATAGTATGGACACTATTTACCAGTAATAACTATAGATAAAATCAAGCTCCCTTTCCTAAACTAATAAAATTGATTACTTAGAAAATAGATGAAAGAAGAGAAAAGAGACTATGTCTCAATTATGACAACAAGTATAGTAAGGATCATAAATGTAGTGAGAATAAATTGTTCCACATCAACTATGAATATCAAGAAGATCATGAAGTTGAAAATTCACAATATTTAGAGCTAGAAGAGACTACTCCAAAAATATCCGGCCATGCATTTGCTAGCATCAATACTCTACAAACCCTTAATATAGAAGGATATATCAAAAAGAAAAAGGTAAAAATATTGATTAATTCAAATAATACGCATAACTTCATTAATTACAAATTGGAAAACCTTATTAATTTCTTTATATAACTGGCACCAAAGTTTAAAGTAGTGATTGCAACTGGGGTACCATAAATTGTTCAGTGAAGTTCCATAATATTAAGCTGAATATGGGCAAGTATTTGTTGGGAAGACCCACGATTAAAATCCAATCAATGGTGTTTATGGTGTATTAGGGGTCCAGTGGTTACAATAATTGGGAATAATGGCCCTTAATTTTCGATATCCTTTTATAAAGAAATTCTTAGATGGAAAGAAAGTTGATCTTACATGTATCCAATGGAAACTGAATAAATTAATAATCCCTAATAGCATGACAAAATTTCTAAAAATGTGGCACCAAGGTGTAGATGCATACTTGTGTTTATTACATGTTCAAACATCTATATCCTCTACTCCAGTGGATATTCAAAAATTTAAAAATCATGCTAAGTTATTTGGAGAGATTCCTAAGGGTCTTCCACCTACCAAAGATTACAACATGCTATTCATTTGAAACCTAGAAGTGTACCTTCTAACGTTACACATTACCGATATCCACATGCATAGGAGAGTGAGATTGAACACATGGTTCAATAAATGTTAGAGGTAGGCATAATTCAACCGAGACAACTTTCTTTCTCTTCACCAATGCTGATAGGTATAAAAAAGGATGGTTCATTGTGTATGTGTCCACATCACAAACATCTCAGTAGAATCACAATAAAAGATAATTTTCCTATTCATGTGATTGATGAACTATTATATGAATTGCATGGAGAATTTTTCTTTACTAAGTTGGACCTTCATTCTAGATATCATCAAATTAGAATGAGGTACGAAGACATTCCCAAAATAGTCTTAGAGAACATGAAGATGATTATTAGTTTTTGGTTATGCATTTGGACTTACAAATGCACCTTCAACATTTCAAAGCTCGACAAATTCTGTTTTCAAACCATTCCATAGAAAATTTGTGTTAGTTTTTTTTGATGACATACTAATCTATAACAAATTTTGGTAATAGCATGTATAACATGTTGACAACGTACTAACACTTTCAAGAGTAACAAGCATATGCAAAGCCTTCCAAGTTTCCCCTTGGGGTATAATAAGTGGAATATTTGGGTCATATTGTATCACATGAGGGTGTCAGTGTGGATCCTAACAAAATAAAATCTATTAGGGAATGGTGAATCCCGAATACATTAAAGAAATTGAGAGGATTCTTATGATTAATGGGATATTACAACAACTTTTTCAAAAACTATGGTAAAATAGTAGCATCTCTAACGAAATAATTGAAGAAGGAAGAGTTTTCTTGGATGAAATAGGTAACCAAATATTTTAAAGAACATCAAGAGGTTATGCCTACCACTCCAATCTTGGCGACACCTGATGTCAGAAAAACTCTTATTGTGGACTGTGATGCCTTAGGCCATGATATTTCTATAATTTTGATGCGAGAAGGATGACCCCTTGGCTCTGAAAGTAGCAAACATAAAGAAAGGAATTTTCTTAGACCCATTTATGAAAATTAAATGTTATTCATACTGCATGTAGTTAGGAAATAATGTCCATGCCTATAGGAAGACACATGAAAGTAAAAATAGATCATGATAGTCTAAATTACTTATTGATAGAAAGCCTATATTTATAAGGGAAATAAGAATGGGTCATAGAGATGTTGGATCATGAATTTGAAATCATCTAAAAAAGGGAAAGAAAAACCTTATGGAAAATGCACTCTGAAAGAAAGGGGGATAAACAAATGGTTTATTATGCGTTATTTCCTTTCCACATCTAACTGAGTGGAAAAAGAAAGGACATAATGGGATAAAGATGATCATATATGTAATATCAATCAACAACAATAGGAGAACCCTTATGGAGTAGATAAAATTACGCAGTAAAATCATTTGTTATGGTATCAGGATCATTTATACTTATGTAAAAATTCTCAACTCAAGCGAAATATCATTTTAGAGTTACACACTTCTTCTATAGGAGGACATTCAAGGTTCTTTAATACATATGATAGGATCAAGAAATATTTGTTTTGGAATGTATTAAAGAATATATGAAAAATGTTGGGCTAGAATGTGTGGTATGGCAACAAAATAAGGGAAAGACAACATGCTCCTTCAACTATTAGCCACACTAAGCCAACATTTTGAAGAGGTTTCAATGGATTTTATTATAGTTTTACCAAATTATAAAGGAATGAGTGTGATTATGATAGTGGTAGATCAAATGACCAAGTATTCACATTTTTTCTCTATTTTTGATCCTTCTAAAGCAAGTACAATGGCAGTAGAATTCATCGAAATAGTCCAAAAGTCTTAGAATTGGAAACTAGAGGTAAATTACACTTTCTATAGCTCATTTGATAGAGGTGATTATTGAATCAAATACTTCTTTTCGAGAGGACTAAAATCGACCTAAATATCATCAAATTTGGATAAGAAGTAATGTGTTTTTGAATATATGCCCTCACATGTGCAAATTGTCAAGGTCCGCCACATCATCATGTAGGCTCATGAAGCCCAAGAGACATGTCACTTCACCCTCAACAATTTGTATAAATAAGAGAGACCTCCAACCTCATTTGGCACTTCACCCTCTCACAAAATCATCTTTCTCCTTCTCTTATTGGTTCATAAAACTTATTGAGAATATCTTTTCCTCGCATGTGTGGAAACAAAAGGAAAAATTGCAGGAAAAATTATAGGGTTGAAATTTCAGAGTCTGTTGCAAGTTTGACCAACATTAAATAGGGGTATTTTGACTACATTTTACTGCAATTTTCATGTTAGAATTTAGTTTTTGGAAAACCACATTTATTGGCATAGGAACTGAGGTATTCTGGGCACTTTGACTGTAGGGCTGACCCCATAGCTGACCACAGACTTCAAGTGCATAATTTGACCAAGTTTGACCATTGATTTAGTGATTTGTTTCAACTGTCTTTGATGACTTTGGAAGGATGAGTTTGACTATATTTGACCTATCTCCAAAGAGGAATGTTAGCTTTTGCATTGACCATTGTTGACTTTCTAGTTAGGGAAAAATTTGATTGTTGTTGTCTGTTGCAGAAAATTACAAATTTGAAAAGGTTGTTTTGATGATCATTTGGAAAGTCAATTTTGACTTTATTATACATTCTCTCTCTCTGTGTGCTGAACATTCAATATAATAGTAAGAATAATTGAACAAACGGTTTTTCCCTGACATCCACAAAAATTGGTGTCCTCTTGTCCTGGCATGTCTTATGCATGTATGTTTGATGTTCTTTCATCAATGATTATCATATGATAATGGTTAATGTTATTTTTAGTAAATTAATGGAATTAATAATTGGTGAATGGATTAATGAAGTAAATTGCCTAAGCAAAGAACATGTTAACTCAAAAATTAACATGGGATTAGAGCACAGTTGAGGACAAGCCCGAGAAAGAGAGTAAAAATTCATCAAGGCTTTGTCGGATTAAAGGAGAAAGGAAACTCTAGGACCAAGCTCCTTGTGGAATTAAGTCAAATTATAGGCATGATTTCAAGCCATCATCTCTAGGCTGAAAATGTAATCACAGAAAGCAAAGAAAGATGAGGGGCATATAAACCCTAATTTGAAAGTCTGAGGAGCTAATCAAATATCTGACACAAAGTCTAGTTGTTTGTCAAAAGAATCGTAGTCCAGAGGATTGAAATAAATTTAGGAGATCTCAAATTCATGAGCACAATGCATATATTATCTAAATATTTATTTGGAAACATTTTGAAGTTGTTCTCTCACTTGAGAAAAGAAGCATCCAAGTCTGAGTTTACTGAAGGCTTTTCAAGCTGAGTTGAATGAAGAATTTCTTTCTGTGATATAACTTTGTGGCCAAGGGAGTTTTTTCAATCTAAAGATACGTCAAATCTTTCCTTAGAATAGGAAGTAATATGTGGGTTTTCACTAAAGTAATTTGAAGGTAATCTTTGCTCTGTTCAGGCCTATTTCCATGAAAGGTTATAACCTAATCTCAAACATATTCCTTGAGGTCTTTAGATCATTCTCAAGGCTTATTATGTGAATGTTTAAATGGTTTCTGAGGCATGGTGTAAAGGTTTTTGGCATTATTTTTCAAGTTAATTTGAAGCAAGCAATCGACCTTGTTAAGGCAGCATGAACACTTTTGTTCAAAACTAATCTGGATGTCTTATATGCGAAAAATTGTTGGTTGAAAATTCGTTGACCTAGTGTAATGCACTTCAAGTAATATTTATGCCTCTTTTAGGGAAGAAACAAGGAAACCCTCTTCATCACAACTTACATGAATAATTTGATATGAATCTAATGACTATGTGATCTGAGATTGTTCCACTAAAACATCTTGGATGAATGTCAATTTATAAAATAGAATATCTATGAAATAATTGTAGTCTTCATCTGAATAAGGTATACATTGAAGTTACTTATGTCAAGTGTCAATTGCAGTCTACCTATATCTCGCAAATCTTAGGAGCTTTAGTCACAATAGTCTAAACTCTACGAATTTGAAGCTCGACACCTAAAACAATAATGTTTTCCTTCTCCATAATATTGGGAGGCATTTTTAAATAGATCTATGGGATATTATAGTTTCCTTTATAAAGGAATCCAAGGCTAATAAGTTCCGTGTCAATTATGAGTAGTAATTTCATTAAGGAATTCATACTTGGCTCCTCTGAAGGTAGTTTCAATTAACACATTAGGACCATGGACAGTGTCAATTATGAATCCTCATCACAAGGAAGTAAGTTATCAAAAGAAACTTTAGGCACTCCTATTCATAGATAAATGTTTCATCTCTAAAGATATGATAGTAATTAAAGTTTAAGGTCGATTTATATTGCAAAATCATTTTAAGGTTTGTGGCATAGAAAATCTATATGAGATTGAGGCTAATTTTTTATTAAAGTATATCCTCTCAATCAAGTGTGAAAATACCTTGAGGGATCTTCAAAAGAATTGTGGATCATCTTAGGCTTGTACAATTATTGTAGGAATGTGTACAAGTTAACAATGAAATATGGATCAACAAACTTGCGATATACTTGGCAGGCTTCTTCAAATACACTAGTAGCACATTTTTCATCAGTAGTCATCTTTAGGGATCACACTAGTAGAAGATTTCCAGACTTGAGGACTTTATGAGCAATTGGATAACCTTGCATCATCAGTGATTATGAGCTTAAGATGGCTCTAATATTTTATATGGCTAAGATCTCTTCTCTTGCTCATCATACAGATAACCTAAATTGGCTTGAGAAATAAAGTCAAAATTGTATTGCAATATGTGATGAACTCTGTGTTATTGATTCTTGGCATTAGCTAGTGTTCATCAAACAACCAATGGAAAGTATCAAAATCTTGAGGGAAGAATTCAATTTTTCATCAACAGTTCAAAGTCCATTCTTTTGCAGCAACATTGAAGTTTTGAAGAAATCTAGTACATCAACAATTATATATATCCCAAACATATTGATCACCTCATGAATCTAGCACATGATAACATGATGTAAATTTTAAGTTTATCACTGAGAAGTAATTTAGATTTGGATTGGACCATTATATTGTTTTTCATCCACTTGATTCATTTGGAGTGGAGAAAGTGGAGGAATCATCTCACGCGACCATTTTTACTGGTGGGACCCAGTTTGAAAAAATGAGGTCTAAAACCTTCCACAGCATTTGGAGGCATCAAATGAAGATTTTTGGGGGTAAAAAATTGTCTCTTTAGTGCCACACCATTTCTTTTATTTTACACATAGATATATTTCCAACGGTGCAACAAGTGTGTCAATCAGAGTTCGTATGCAAAAGTTATGCCACTCAGAAGTTGACCTTGTTGTTTTCACACATATAGTTCAGGAGGATGCCACGTCAGCCCCCATTATTAATGGAAAAGGGGATATACACATGATTATGATGTAAAATACTCTAGAACAGTCTATATTGTAACTCTAGTTAAGAGTTGATGTAGTCAAAACTAACCACTAGTAGGCTATTAGGCTGTGTTTTCCATTCTTTCGAGAAAATTTTGGTCCATAACTGAGAAAAGATAGCTAAGTGATGAGCCTCATCACTGGGTAACTATATATACCTTAATATGCCTCTAAGATTACTAAAATCAACTCTTCTCATAATTCCTTACATGTTTTAATTATATTTTTCTTAATGAGATGAGTAAAAGTAAAATGTTATGTCTAGTGGGCTAATGTGCATTGATTACAGGTTTTTGGGAGAAAATCATTGCAATTTTGGCTAATTAAGTTGCAGGAACTCGAATGAGAAAAGAAGGATAGATTATAAAAGATGTATCTTCCTCATTAAAACCTCATTCATTCAAATATCCCTCAAATCAAATCACACTAGCTCGGAGTTGCAAGCAGTCGAGTCATGGAGATCATGGGAAGCCGAGCCAGTGGCAATTAAGGACCAGTTCATCTTGAGTTTGGGAGCCAAGTTTCCCTACACTTAAGGAATTTGTTTAAGACTTCAGTTTCATAAATAAAGAGGCCTAGAGCCTCATTAGGATTCAATTTTTTTTGTAAGAGCACGAGGTGTTTTCAAGTTAAAGGATTGTGGAAAAACATTGTTATGTAATTTTGGTTATGATAATGAGAAGGTGCATTTCCCTAATCCAACACTAAGCCGACTTATAGGGTTAAATTCATTTTGGCATTATTCCATTGCAAGTAGTAGTGAATTTGATTAGTTTACTTCCATTTGTGCATAGCTTTAGCAATGGCTTTAGAGAGAAATGAATACCAAAAAAGATGATAGCAGGTGGATTTGGCCTCATTCCTCCCTTCAACGACCATGGTTTGAGGAAAAGCTCCTATTCAGCACCAAAAAGACATAATTCCGATTTCTTATGGAATTTAGGGTTTTCTGCTAATTAGACCAACACCTTTTCAGTTTTCAAGAATAGGTTTCAGTTGTTCTTTCCGATATCTCCAGCTTTGTATTAGATCTCATGGTATTTCACAGTATTCTTCCAGTATTTCCATGCATTAAGTAGGCAAATAAATAATGGAATTATGTTTTCTTATGTTGATTGGAAATCTTTCTTGTTTGACATGATCCATGGGTAAACTCTAGTGATGTATGTATTGCAGGAGTTTCAATAGTGCAGGAAGATCTCATGCTAGTATCCCCATTCATCCATGATCACCAACAACCACTAAGTCCATCAACCAATTCATCATTTCTTAAGAACAACTTTCGAGGTTTGTTGAGCAAATCCAACCATCTCACAAACTTTGGTTTGAGCTCTGAGGAAGTACTAGCCATTCCCTTGGCTCATTTATTCCATCATTCACCTTCCCTAAGCCTTATACCACCTTCCAAACCCCTCCTTGTGCTTTTGGCCAGATCCTGTAGGAATATAGGGGATCCTGTAGGAGGATTAGGACATCCTATAGGACAACTTGTAGTGGCCTGTTTTGAAGCCGATTTGAGGAAAATGAATCTAGAAAGTTAGGGGAAGCTACCTGTTTTCCTCCTAAGCTATATAACCCTTCACAACCATCTCTAACCCACCTACCATACCACCAAGAAGATTTAGCATTCACATTTTCACAAAAAGGGACAAAAACAAAAAAGAGTTAGTGTTCATTCATATGCACAGTAGTAAAGTGTTTGATTATCTCAGATCACATGCCTAGGGTAGTTAGGATTACACACATGTTAGCCGAGAATGATTTTGAAGCAAGATCTCTTCACAAATAGTTAGATGAGTGGTGTGTTTAAAGCATTTATTTTAGTCTTTCATTACTATAGTAGACAATGTTTCAATTCTCTCAATTAGGGTAAAATTCGCCTTTCTTCATTGGTAATCAAACTTCTTCTAAATAAATAGAAGGCTAGTTTGAGAAACCATAGTGGTCTATCACCATCTCAGCAGTGAAAAGAGTAGACCCATTGCATCTGCTTGTGTATACAACATTGTCACCTCCAAGTTTGTACGAACCCTGGGTTGATAAAGTAAATTTGGTAGCCCCAGTGGTTACAACATTTTTGCTGCAATACTAGTTCTCATCACTTTTTGGCATCGTTGTTAGGGAGGTGTCTGAGTAGATGTGATTTTTGCTTTCTTTCTTCGATTTCTTATCTCTTTCATTATGCTATTAGCTTCATTTCTGCAAAAGTAACAGTAATATTGGTTTTGCTTTCCTTTCCATTCTACAAGTAAGATTTCATTCAACAGTTAGTTCCATTCAATTTGTTATTTCAACTCTACAATTAGTCTTAAAGCTTTAAAAACAAAACAAAACAAAAAACACTTATTTCATGCCTTGTAGGAATAGGGATAACTTAGGAAAATTTCTGCCAAATACCCCCACCACTTCAAACAACTAACCTTCCCTCTTCTTCGGTGGTTGTGAATTAGAGGACCCCTTAGGCGAGCAACCATAAATTTTTGAAGAGCCTACATGGGGAGAAGCAGAAGGAGAATCTATTCCAACTCACCTAACGGATGAAAATAGAGACAACATAGGAGATAGAGAAAGAATTGAGGTGCTTTTCCCATCACAGAAACCAATGGGGATGCCAAGATGAAAAACATAAGCCCCTCTGCTCTTCCTCACTTCCATGGCCTGACCTCGAAAGATCCAGATACTTTCTTGTTTGAGTTCATTCTCATATGTAGAACTTATGATTACACCACTGATGATCAAAAGTTGAAATTATTCCCATCCACTCTCAAGGATGAGCTCTGCACTGGTTCATGGGTTTACTTGGGGATACCATCACCACCTAGGCTCAGATGTAGCAAGCCTTAAACAACAAGTATCGAGACTACTGTAGGTCCAAAGACACTAAAGAGGAAATTTTTACAATGACCTTAGGGCATGATGAGTCCTTATAAGATTTGAGGAAAGATTCTAGCTAGATACAAAAGGCCCAGGTGCACACTTGAACCTGAGCCACTAAATCTAGTCCTACTCAGGGGGGTCAGGGAAGATCTTCTCGATACCTTAAACCCACTAGCAGGAGGGTACATCTACTAGCTACCCTACGAATATATCAAGACTGCCTTTAAGAAATATTCTAGGGTGGCTAGGAAAAAGGGTAGGGGTATTCAAGCAATGGCCAACTCATCCTCTTCCAACACATCCATAAAAGGAGAAATTGGAAATCTGGTAGAAGATTTCAAGAGTGAAATGTTGCAAACCCTTTCTCTATAGATGGAAACTATGCACATCAAGAGAAAGGAGGAGGAAGCAGAGAGAGCATTATCCATCTTCTGCCCTATATGCACAAGGAGGTACCCTAGGAATGAATGTCCATTAAACCTTATAGAAATTTTCTCAGTCTATGAGGAAAACCACTCCACAGACAGGTGGCCTCCTCTACCTAGACTAAAAGCTATGTATCAGGGAACTGAATGGGTGACTGAATAACTTTGCTACATAAATCAAAGGAGGCCTCATGGGCCTCGACCATACCAACAGGGCATGCAAGGGTCATCCTATGCATATTACAACCCTAACCAAAACACATCCATTCCCTCTTGGGGGCCCCTTGCTCATCCTCCTTGTCTACACCTTCTCCTTTCTCTTTTGCACCCCAGTACCATTCCCAGCCGACCAACCACCCATTTTTGCCATATACTTCTCCACAACCTCAGTGGAAGGCACCACCCAAGGGGTGGAGGCCCCCATACAAAAATGCTCCATATTTATTACCTTAACCTCTTACTCAACCACAACTTTTACACCCTGCTCCACCTAAACAACCTCATATCCTTCCCCACCCAAATTCGCACCTGAACAACAAACAGGCACAACAAGTTTACATTGGAGAGACATCGTACCCTGCTTATGCTGTGGAAATTCAGGAAATCAACTTGAGGTCTCGGAGAGTACTCCTAGACATCCAACCTCCATCTCCACCAAGGGAGAGTGAGGAGGAAAGAGAGGAAAGTATACCTAGAGTGAATCCAGCACCCTTTCCTAGAAGATTAACTCATCCAGTCTAGCCTACCCTAGAAGATAATGAACTTTTGGGTGAACTAAAAAATCTATGTGCCAAAATTCGATTTCTCCAAGCTATTAAGGATGCACCCTTTTACGACAAACTGATTATACATAATTGTTTCAAACATCCAGGGAGGTGAAAAAGGGACACCCCTACCATTAATATCATTGGACAACTATCTAACTTAATGTTGGGGCTAGTATTTTGCCCAAAGTATTTAGACCCTGGAAGCCTTGTAGTAGATGTGCACATTAATGGCACCTTTGTCCCATACATATTGATTGATCTTGGGGCTTCCATTAATGTATATACTAAGGACATCGTTCTCAAGCTAAATCTCCATGGTTAATTAAGAAAGACCACAACAATATTGCAGCTTGTAGAATGTTCCACAGTGGCCCCTGAGGGGATTTTTGAGGATGTGATGGTTACCATTGACTCCTGGGTGTACCCTACCGACTTCCTAGTTCTTCAACCTAAGGCCAAGCTTAATGGTTATCCTCTCATAGTTGGGGGGCCTTGGTTAGCCACTGTCAATCCCTACATCAGTTGCAGGGCTGGAAACATGACTATCAAAAATGGGCATCTATCCAAGAAGTTGATATTATACCCTCCTACTCAGCCATATTTAGAACATGATTTACCTTTATGGCTGGAAGAGGAGGAAGAATATGAAGTTTACTCAACCCAAATCTATACCCTAGAAACTGTCATGGGAGGACGACATCTTGATGAAGATGATTTGATTGAACACATCCTCCAAAATCCAACTCCCAACACCTTGTCCTTAGTGGAAGTTGTAAAGGAAACCAAGAGAAACCATCATATTGATCTATTCTTATCTTATTCAAACCCTACTCGTGTCAAGACAATATAATTTGGCCTTGAAAGAACTTTGAAAATCAACCCCTCTCTTTCTGTACACCAAGAAGAAGAAGTTTGCTTGGAGTTACAAAGAAATGAAGGGAGTGCACCCCTCAGTGTGTACTCACCAAATTTATATCAAAGAAGGTTGCAAATGAGTCCGACAACCCCAAATGGCAATGAATCCAGCTCTCAAGGATATAGTGAAAGAAGAATTGAATAAGATGTTGGATGCAAGATTCATTTACCCTATCTCGGATAGTGAGTGTGTTTCTCCTTTAGTGTTGGTTCCAAAGAAAAATGGGAAGTGGAGGATTTGTGTTTATTACATAGAATTAAACAAAGCAACAAATAAGGAGCATTTCCCTCTACCTTTCATTGACCAAGTGTTAGATGGCCTGGTAGGGAAAAAGTTATTCTCTTTCTTAGATGGGTTCGGAAGATACAATCAAATCTAGATTAGCCCAGATGACCAGGATAAAGCCACCTTCACCTATCCTTGGGGTACTTTCGCTTATAGGGTCCTTCCTTTTGGCCTATGCAATGCCCCTGCCACTTTCTGGAGGGCAGTCCTAAGTATCTTTGTCGAGCTAGTCCATGATGCAGTGGAAATTTATATGGATCACTCTACACCCTATGGGTGTGACTTCCAAGAGGCTCTCTCTAACTTTGGTAAGGTGCTGAACAAATGCATTGAAGTGAACCTATCCCTTTGTCCTGAAAAATGTGAGTTCTTAATGACTGCAGGGATTGTTCTAGGTCACTCAATATCCGAGAAACAACTACAGGTAGACCCAAATAAGATAGCAATCATCCAAAGGGTCCCAACTCCACAAAAAACAGAGATATGTCAGAATTTTTCTAGGATTAGCCAGATACTGTACGATATTTATAAAAGATTTCAATAAGTTAGCTTCTCCCTTATTTGGTTTATTGGTCAAGGACTCCGAATTTGTATGTTCAGAAAGCTATCAAGAAGCCTTAGGCACCTTAAAGGACAAGTTCACTACAACACCTATTATTTGAGGGCCAAATTGGGCTCTTCCTTTCCATATACATGCTGATGCCTTTCACAAAGCCATAGGAGTAGCTCTAGGCCAGCTAGATGACAAGCTACCTTATGCCATTTACTTCATCAGTAAGAATCTGTCAAAAGCCAAGTTGAACTACACAGTGACTAAAAAGGAGCTCCTATTTGTTCTACATTCATTGAATAAATTTAGGCATTACATTATTGGTTACCAAACATTTGTACATGTTCACCATGCTTCAATTAAATACTCGATGAATAAACCTTATGTAAATGCCCAGATTATTAGATGGTTACTTTTATTACAACAGTTTGATTTAACTATTATTGATAATCCTGGAAAGGAGAATGTTATTGTAGATTTTTTATCCAAATTGAATTTTCCTACAGGGGAGGAAGGAACGGTTGACGATCAGTTACTAGATGAACACTTATTCGACATTTTGGTTCTCTCTCCATGGTTTGCTGACATACAAAATTACTTGGTGTCTGCACAGTTTCCACCAAATTTGTCCTCCAAGGAAAAGAGAAATATTTTAAGGAAGAGCATCCCATTCACTTGGATTGGGGGCAACCTCTTCAAACTAGGCCTAGATAAAATTCTGAGAAGATGTGTTAGGGAGGAGGAATTGTTTGACATCCTTCTGACCTGCAATGATGGGCCTTGTGGAGATCACTTTGCAGCCAAAAGAACAACATTCATGGTACTACAAGCTGGTTGTTATTGACCCACTCTTCACCAAGATGTGAGGAGGTATACTAGTTAGTGTGATCAATGCCAAAGGATGGGGAAACGTACCCCAAGGGATGAAATTCCTATGTAACCTCAAGTGACTTTCGAGCCATTTGACAAGTGGGGCATGGATTTCATTGGACCCATTGACCCTCCATCTAGGCAAAAGCAGTACATCATTGTGTGCACTGACTATTTAACCAAGTGGGCTGAAGCCAAGGCCATCAAAGCAACAACAAAAGAAAATGTGGCTGAGTTATTAAGGGAAAATGTATTTTATAAGTTTGGGTACCCTAGGGAATTTGTCACTGATAAAGGCAGTCAATTTACATCTCACATGATTGAAAATTTATTAAGCCAGCACAGGATCAAGCACAAAACATCCACTCCTTACCACCCAGAAGCTAATGGGCAAGTGGAGGTAACAAACAGAGCGCTAGAAGGCATTCTGACTAAGGTGATTAGCAATGGTAGAAAGGATTGGGCAAATAGATTAGTTGACGCCACTTGCGCCTACAATACCACCTAGAAGACCACCAATGGATTCACTCCTTATGAGATGGTCTATGGGAAGAAAGCCGCGTTGTCCATTGAATTTGAATACAACACTAAGAATGGCAACACGACTGGATCTAGATTGCACCAGGGCACAAAAAGAAAGATTTCTCTAATTGAATGGGCTAGATGAATTTAGGATGTAGGCCCTCCAGCACACAGAGGTGACTCAAGTTGAGAGGAAAATTTGGCATGACAAGAATATAAAGAACAAGAAGTTTCAAGAAGGTGATTTGGCTTTGTTGTATGATTCCATGTACAAGGATTTTAAAGGAAAGTTGAGGACTAGATGGTTAGGGTGCTATGTCATAGAAAAATGTCATGATAATGGTTCAGTACAAATAAGAACCATTGATGCAGAGGCTATCCGTTTACTTATCAATGTGTACATATTAAAGGTCTACAAGAATCCCTTGTCAAAGAAATAATTCATCAATGGCATCAGAAATATAGTGATGGTGGTGGAGCAAGTCTCAGCTTCCACCCCATCAAGTCCCTGCAAAAAAAAAAAAGAGAGACTCAGCTGAAAACCTCCATGAGGCACCTGAGTCCCACTATTTGGTTGAAAACCTCTTGAGGTGGCCTGGTGGTGTTGAAAGAAAAAAAAAAAAAAATTATAAATATCTCTGGGTGAAAACCTCTTTTGAGGCACCTAGAGTAGGCAACTAGGATGAAAACCTCCTTGGAGGCAGACTAGTAGTTTAAAAAAAAAAAGGTAATTTTTTTTGGCAATGTTGATTGTAAGACAAAAAAGGAGAATAAGCTCAGGTTGAGAGGAACAAAAGGGCCTACAAAATCCATATTTGAATCCCTCCATCTCATATTCTTTATTATTTCATTCATTCTTCCATTCATGAACTCCCCCACTCAGTTTACACAAGCTCTTTGTTTTCTATAGAATTCATTGTAAACCTACAAGAGTTTCCTGTAGGAATTACAGTGGCCTTGAAATCCCAATAAAAGTGATCTTAGAGAAAGGGGATGAAAATACTGTGTCTAAAAAAATAAACGTTCACTCCACCACATCATATCCATGCCTTCCATCACCAAATTACCCTTGCATCCATCCAATAAGTCAATTCAAAAAATAAAAATATGTATACAGTTTTCAAAAAGAAAAAAAGAAAAAAAACAAATAGAAGAGGAAGAGAAGGAGGATAGGGGAACAATACCTGAAGACCACAACTCTCACCTACCATTCACTACAACCCTTCTCTACTGTCAACAACCATCATGCTCCAAAAGTGAGAAAAATTATGAAATTTTAGGGGAGAGGAAGCTACAGGACATCCTGTAGGTTTCCTGTAGGAAATCCTGTAGCAACCTATCTGACAAAGGAAACTTCTCAGGGTTGCATCCATCTTCAGCACAAAGATTCAAAGTTTGAGGAAGTTCCTCCAAAGCTCAGCAGTAGAAGTAGCAGCAAGATCACCACTTCACTCTCTAACACCTGCACATCAAAAGAAACAAGAACCGAAAGAGGCTAATACAAGGAAAGATATGTAGAAAATACACAATACAGGAAATCATTCTCCAGCATGCATCATCATCAAAGCATCTTACCCACAGGTATGTCATATTACTCTTGCTCTCTCGTTAGTACGATATAATCAAAACTATAGGATTATGTAAGAGTTGGTTTTATAAGCAAAGGTGGCTAGTTAACTTGGCCACCTTTGGTCAGTTGATGAGGAGAAAACAGTTAGACCATTCCACATGTTGCAGTAGTAAAATCATACAAAAAAGGATATAAGGCCAAAAACGGTTAAGTTACAGAGGAACGAAGTGGGAGATGATTGTGATGTAAGGTGGAATGATGGACTGATAGTGGGACCAACGGTCCAAAAGGAGGTGCTCGTAATTAGAAAACCAGGACACCACCCCACACGATTATCCATATAAGGAAATAAAACATTGATTCCCATGCAAAGAGAGCATTAGAAATCTTGATAATTCATCGAAAAGTGGTTGCTTTAGGCCTTCTTGAAGTAGCACCTACACAACATAGTTAACATTTTGCAGCACAAGAGACATACCAGATCCTACAGGAAAACCTACAGGATCCTATAGGATATAGAGCAGTCAATATACAGGGTTATCAGTGGGAACTAAAGGGAGGAGAAATGAAAGGTTGTCCTCAACAGAATGAAACAAGTAAGGTAGGAGTTGTACCTTCCATGTTTTCATGTTAAAAAGAATGAAAATCATCATTTGATTAAGGAAATTAAAGTCTAGGAGAATTGTATTGCAGAGTTAATAATCAATCTTCTCTCACCCACCAGAATTCTTGATTTATATTCATCCAAGCCTCCACAATTACCAGGGAAAAATGACAAGATGTTTTAACAAGAGAGAACCCACAAACACAGTAAGGATCCATCGACATCCTCCTATAGTAGAAATTTTCGCAAGGCACCAATGGATGGGGTTATTTGAGAGGATGAGAAGATATAATGATGAGGTGGCCAAAGACTTTTCTCTCTCACTCATAGCCCTCACTAGGACCCATGCCACTACTGTGGTGAAAGGCCTATCAATATAAATCACCCCTAAAGTTATAAGAAGAATCACTACACTCCCTTTAGGGTTACCTTGGAGGAAAGAAGATAAGGGTAACAACACCCTTGCAAAGAAGAAATTATTTTTGGAAGGGGAGGAGCCAGTGGAAGACAAAAATGGTGTTAGAAGAGGAAGCATTCCATACCATTGGAATGAAGTTAGTTACCACCTCATTAAATACATATCATGTGAAGGGAGATATAGTGTAGTGTATGGATACCACTTCAGACTCCTCCAAGAACTGATATTTGGAGTAGACACACATCCTCAAAACAAATTAAGTATACTGTAATTTATTCTTCAACCAATGATAGACATGAGCATCAAAGTCTAGGAGGGAAATCATCAACAACTAGCCCATCATGGGTTTATCAAATTCATCCTAGAAGATGATATACAAAACCTAAGACTCCATATTACATGGACAACATTTAGAGACATGTAGGCAGGAGGGGCAATTCAAGTCTTGAATATGAGAAAAGCCCCAATGCTAGTGACAGGGAAGAGGAGACAAAAGAAGAAAATGAAGAAGAAACAAAGGAGGGAAAAGAGGAAGAAAAGGAGGAGGAGAATGAATAAGAGACAAAAGAAGAAACAAAAGAGGAGACATATGAGTAGAGTGAGGAACTAGAGGAAGAAGAGAAAAATAAATATAAGAATGAGAAGGAGAATGGGAAAGGGGAAATGGAACATAAGGAAGAATAGAGGCCTACAATTCAAGGAAAAGAAGGCGAAGAATCAGCAAGGGTCTCTCCAGAACCCACTGAGAAAGAGGCAGCTACTGATCTTACTTCCCTAAGTACACCTATCAAGTCAAAAGGGAAGAGGCAAAGACAAACCCCTATGTACTTCAGAACAAGGAAGAGCACAAGGATTAGGCAGGGAAGACTGCAAAACCCCACAAAAACTCCTATTGTCATTGAAAACTCATCAAAGTAGCAAGAATAGGCAGCTCCTCTAAAGAAAAATCAAGGAGAAGGATCATCAAGACATGCCTCTCCCATCACTTATGTTAGGATGCCTATCGCAAGGTCAACCTCATCAAAGGGAAAAGGTCTCCTACATGAGACATAGGAATACCTACAAGAAGTAGAGGCCATCCTACAAGAGAACCCTATCAAAGCTACAAGATGTACAGAAAAGGGACCAAGAAGGTATCACTCCACAAGAACTAAAGGAATAAGACCAAGAACTGAGGGAACCTAGTCCATAATCTAACCTCAGCTACTACTATAGATTCATTGAAGGAGGTAGGTTAGTCCCACAAAATTTTTCCATTCTCTTATTATTTGAGCTTGAAAGAGAGAGGGAAAGGACTCACAGTTGGATGAAAAATTCCAAGTCAAAAGGAGTTGAGGATGTAGGCCACATTGAGGAAAAATTGAAAGACATGGGCAGAGAGCTGAGAAACATAAGGGACAGAGAGGCAATGATGAAATCTCAGTTAGAAGCAAAGAATGCATGGTTAAGAGGAGAGCTACAAGAAAGGGAAAGCCAGTTGGCAACTATGGCCAGTTTATCCTTGGAGGAAATCCAGTGCAGGATGCCAGCAAAGTCTTATGGCTTGTATCTCAAGGAACAATGGTTATGATTCCAAATCAAGAATTTAGCACAAAGAGGTACAATGCCATTCTGGGACTATAGACAATTCATTGATCTTTGTGATTAAATAACCTTGGAAGGAGTTGAACAATCTATTCCAATGGCTATCATCAACACCCACAACCTCATTAAGAATGATCCTAAGCTTGCACCTAGGTACCTCGCTGCACAAGAACACGAAGTCACACACTTTGAAGACATGTTCAGATTGCTAGGAGATTACAACATGCAAGCTTTCCAAAGGAGGTGGAACACCTTTCCTCATAGCCTAAAAATCAGAGAATACCATTCTCCTCATAGAATGAGAAAGGCACTAAATAGAACACCCATGTATAATCAGGATCTACAAAGACTCAAATTCAATTGGATTGGCTTGAGACACAGTCCACCACTACTTTTAGGAATGTTGGAAGGGAGGAAAGAAGAAGAAGAAAGAAAGCGATGGGAAGAAATAGAGAGGAAAGCAAGATTTTATTCACGGGAAGAGGAAACTACAGTAGAAGCATGGGATGCCAGGGAGGCCACCAGAGCAATGAAGGACATAAAAAATGCTTTCAGTAGGGGGGTGATGATGAGCCTCATCATTGGGTAACCATATGGACCTTAATAAACATCTAAGCTTACTAAATCAACTCTTCTCATAATTGCTTACATGTTTTAATTATATTTTGCTTAATGGGATGAGCAAAAGTAAGATGTTATGTATAGTGGGCTAAGGTGCATTGATTACAGGTTTTCGGGAGAAAATCATGGAAATTTTGGTTAATTAAGGTGCAAGAACTCAAATGAGAAAAGGAGATATTAGAGGAGATGGATCTTCCTCATTAAATCCTCACTCATTCGAATATCCCTCAAATGAAATCACACTAGCTCGGAGTTGCAAGTAGCCGAGTCATGGAGATCATGGGCAGCCGAGCCAGTGGCAGTTAAGAACTGGTTCATCTTGAGTTTGGGAGCCAAGCCTCGCTATATTTAAGGAAGTCGTTGGAGACTTCAGTTGTATACATAAGGAGTCCTAAAGCCTCATTAGGTTTTTAGATTTTTTATGTAAGAGCACTAGCTATTTTCGAGTTAAATGATTGTGGCAAAACACTGTTATTTAATTTTGGTTATGATAATGAGAATGAACATTTCTTTGATCCAGCACTGAGTTGACTTAGAGGGTTGAATCTCTTAGCTTAGGGCCCAACCCTAGCAGTAGAGGTTCCTCTTATTGTACTTGTATACATAGGTTATTTCATAGATTAATAGTTGAATTGATTTTTTCATTATTCCATTGCAAGTAGTAGTGAGTTTGATTAGTTTTCTTCCATTTGTGCATAACTTTAGTTGTAGCTTTAGAGAGATAAAGGAATACCAAAAAGGCTAATAGAAGGTGGATTTGCCCTCATTCCTCCCTTCATGGACCATGATTTCAGGAAAAACTCCTATTCAACCCCTAAAAGACAAAATTATGATTTCTTATGGAATTTAGGGTTTTCTGCTAATTAGACCAGCACCTTTTGATTTTTCAAGAATAGTTTTTAGTTGTTCTTGATGATATCTCTAGATTTGTATTAGATCTCATGGCGTTTCACATATTCTGCTAGTATTTCCATGCATGAACTAGGCAACTAAATAATGGAACTTTGTTTTCTTATGTCACTTGGAAATGTTTCTTGTTTGACATGATCCATGGGTAAATGCCAGTGATGTATGTATTCCAGGAGTTTCAATAGTGCAGGAAGATCTCATTTCAGTAGACCAAACCTAAGCTCATTAATCCATGATCACCAACAACCACTAAGTCCATCAACCAATTAATCATTTCCTAAGAACAACTTTCCAGGTTTGTTGAGCAAATCCAACCATCTCACAAACTTTGGTTTTACCTCTGAGGAAGTCCTAGCCACTCCCTTGCCTCATTTCTTCCATCATTCACCTTCCCTATGCCTTATACTACCTTCCAAACCCCTTCTTGTGCTTTCATATGGATCCTGTAGGAATATAGGGGATCTTGTAGGAGCATTAGGACATCCTGTAGGAGCATTAGGACATACGACGACCCGTAGTGGCCTGTTTTGAGGCCGATTTGAGGAAAATGCATCTAGAAAGTTAGGAGAAGACCCTTGTTTTCATCCTAAGCTATCTGACCCTTCACGAACATCTCTAACCCACCTCCAATACCACCAAGAATATTTAGCATTCACATTTTCACAAAAAAAAATAAAAAGGAAAAAGAGTTATTGTTTTCATTCATATGCACAACGGTAAAGTGTTTGATTATCTCATATTACATGCCTAGGATAGTTAGTATTACACACATGTTAATCTAGAATTCTTCTGAAGCAGGATCTCTTTAAAAATAGTTAGATGAGTGGTGTGTTTAAAGCATTTATTTTAGTCTTTCATTATTGTAGTAGACAATGTTTCAATTCTCTCAATTAGTGTAAAATTCCCCTTTCTTCATTGGTAATCAAACTTCTTCTAAATCAATAGAAGGATGGTTTTAGAAACCATTGTGGTCTATCGCCAGCTCAGTAGTGACAAAGAATGGACCCATTGCATCTACTTCTTTATACAACACTGTCACCTCCAAGTTTGTATGAACCCCGGGTTGATAAAGTAAAGTTGGTAGCCCCAAGAGTTGCAACATTCTTGCTACAATACTGGTGCTCATCACTAAGAGAGATAGGAGGTAGAGAACACAAAGAGGATATGTACAGTGTAGCATTCCACAGGACACATGCATTACTTTTTTGTACCTGCATCCATATTTCCAGACAAAGAAAGAGATTTAAGAAGCCTCCCCTTCCCGCAGGGTTTTCTCTCGAAAGGGTTTCCTAGAGAGAATATCTTGTTCCTTATGAGTGTGTGAGATTATTTTGTCATTTTCTACTTTTATGCATAATTTCCATTCACATACATGCACTAAATATAGTTAAATATATAGATCTTATAGTTTAATAAAAGTGTAATTGTGTAGAATCTCAGATTTTTAATATAATATTATCAGATATGTTGTGATGAAATATCTAGTCGAATATACGCTGTAGTTTACAAATCATTTGATATCAAAGCCAATTTATTTGGGTATTTGTGGATATTCATAGGGGATTTAGATCGACAGGGTTGAAAATCATAAAACCCTAATCATGGCTGACAAATCTATAAATGAACCTCGTGATCCTGCAAAGGTGAGGGTTTTGCGGCTTGAACAACAAGTCACAGATATAAACTGCAATGTAAACCTCCTTATTTTAGTACTAAGAAAAGATATGGGGATACTCAAAGAAGATGGATGTTGGAATGCAAAGGAAAAATTAGAAGGGGGATTGAGATATTGGGAAGACATGGAGAACTAGTTGAAGAAAGAATTCCTAAAATATCAACCTACTTCGAGTGTTTTGAATCAATACTTGTATAAAGTGGAAGAAATATTTTATATCAAGTGTACCATTGTGAGATCAACATTTTGAAGTGGAACCACTATTTGCAGCATTTGGAATTTTATTTCAGTGTCTATCAGAACGAGAAAGGGAAATATATCTCATTTGCACGACTGAAATTAGAGGGACTTGCACTAGCTTGGTGGGATAGCGACACAGAAACCATGAGGTTGGAGGGAGAACCTCCCGTGACTAAGTGGGAAGATTTAAAAACCCTAGTTAAGCCATAGTTTTATCCCATTGGGTACGTGGAAAACTGGTGGATCCAGTGGCACTACTTTAGGCACAATTTGGGCCAAAGCCTGAAAGAGTACACCATAGAATTTAGGATGATGGCTATAATTTTGGGTATCTCTCCAAAGAACCCAGATCTACTCCTCAAGTACTTGGGGGGTCTGAACGGCCATCTGCATGAGAAAGTGATGTTGTTCAAGTCAAATTTGGTGGATGAGGCTTGTGTATAGGCACAATACCTGAAGCACATAGGCCTCAAGAGAGAGAAATGGGGTGGATTGAAGCAGAAGGAGAAATAAGAAGATTCTAAGGAGGGGAAGAAGAAGAAAAAAGGGAAAGATATAAAAGGATGGTAGCCACAACACACCAGTGCAAAGATCCTAGCAACAATTGATATGATTAAAACATTGACGGTCATACAAAGGAGAAATGTTGGAAGTTTCATCCACAGTTAAAACCGAAGAATAAGAAGAAAGATAACAAGAAGAAGAATCTCATGGCCGCTGATTCGAGAAACCAAGTTGAAAACAACTCAGATGTGGATGAGAAGATCGTCTTTATGTCAGTACATAAGGAGGTGAATTTGAGTAGCCTTCAACAATTGGAAGAGAAGGAAATGACCAAACTCTTCAATATAAAATTACAGGTCAAGAAGACAAATATTGATGATCTATTTGACTCGGGATCACAGGCAAATCTCATTGCAGTACAGCTGGTCAAGAAGTTGGGGCTGTAAGTTCATGATCATCCAAATCCATATCCAATGGGATGGGTAAATAAGGATGTAGAGCTGAAGGTAAAAAAATAGTGTAAAATTAGATTTGCGATTAGTGCTGATTTTATTGATGATGTATACCTTGATGTGGTTCACCCTGATGTATATGGAGTCTTGTTTGGGAGTTCGTACATGTACATGCATGATGCAATATTCATGAGGATATCCAACCAACATCGGATCGTCAAGGATGGAAAATCGTTCATCATCAACGTTCACAAAGGAAAGTCAAAAATCTCACCGGTAAGTGCCAACCAAAAATGATTAGTTCCAGCAAGAAGTATGTAATGTTGTTTTTAAGAGAAATTTAGTTTGAATAGGAACTAATAAGAGGCAAGGCATCCTTGGAGGGGTGTACTAAGAAACATAAATAACAATTGGGGGAGTTATTACAATCATACAAGGATGTGTTTCGAGATCGTAAAGGATTACCACCTAAGAGAGAAGTGGAGCATGAGATCCAGCTATTGACAGACTCACCATTGCCAAATATTGAGCTATAAAAATATTTTATTATAGAAGCAAGTGAGGTGAAGAAATAATTACAACAGTTGTTGGAACAAGGTGTCATTCGACCGAGTACATCACCATGTGGGTCACCCATCATCATTATGCCAAAGAAGGATGGGACATGGAAAATGTGTATTGATTACAATGATCCAGGTAGATATTAGTGGCAACCTACATATTCCACTTGGACCTCCACCATTGCTTCTTTCTGTTTTTTAGTTTCCTTATTTGTAGCACAATTTACTATTTTTGGATGTTTTTCAAGTCCTGAAATTTTGGAGCTGTTTTGAGGCCCTAAACAACGGGTTTTGGGAAAAATGGGAGCAACATCTGTCCGTGCACCCATGTTGCTCATCCCAAAGTTGTAGTCCTCAGATAGATCTTTCTAATGAGGTATTGTGTGCGTTAAACGAAGACCGTATGCCAAAGTTACGGACTTGGGAAGTTGATGTATCAAGTTACCCAAAATGGGGCCCATAGTTTTGTGTTTCACCTCCTAGGGTTATGTTTTCGGATGTTTTTGGTTTTCCATTGTTTCTCAACAATAAATAGGCCTTTCAGCCTCATTGTAAGATAGTTCAAAGGCATGTAGCTACCACATCTCTTCTTAGAGATAAGCTACCATTGCTCGAGCTAGTTTATTTCCATTTCTGTTTATAAGCGTATTTTAGTATTTTACATTAATTAAATGAAGTATTATTTCTGTTGCATCTTTGTATTTATGGTCATATTTGTAATTTGTTGCATTCCTGTTTAAATCCAGATCAGTGGTATCAGAGCGGTTTGCTCTTTCTCTATTTTTCTTTGCATGTCCCCAACGAGGTCGGGGTATGAGTTAGGGCTTGAACTCGTCAAACCTCTGCAAGACGAGCCCCGCAAATCTCGATGGCCTCCCATGGAAAATGAAAAGAAATATGAGGGGGTAGGAGATCCTATCAAAATCTTGGTCGAAGAGGCCCTCGAGCGACAAAGGAATTTGAGGATGGACAACTTTTCCCACATCCTTTAGCGACTACCCAGGGGCAACACATCTACTTTCAACAGCTACTCTAGAAGCGCCACACCCTTTAAGGTACAAGTTCACTTTGACATTCCCATATTTGAGGGTCAGATAGATGTAGACATTGTAGATGAATGGTTAAATCTGCTAGAAGGGTATTTTTCTGTCCATGATTTTTCGAACCAGGAAGATATTACTTTTGCTCTTCTCAAAGCCGCCCCCCACGTCAAGCACTGGTGGGAAACCTACTGCAAGCAAAAGGATGAAAGTATGACATCACTATTTTCAGCTGCACCCACTTGGAATTCATTCTGGAATGCCATCAAGGAGAAGTACTACCCTGTCAAAATCTGTGAGGATAAATACATAAAGTGGACCATGCTATGGCAGGGAAGGGACCAAGACATGCCAAAGTTTATCAATATCTTTCATGCCCTTCGCACAATGTTGGGTATCAAGGATTTTGAGCTACATTTGGTACTCAAATACCATGGTTGCCTACATAGGTACATCCAGGATGTGATGGAGTTCCTGGACATCTCCTCACTTGGCACGGCATACTGATACACTATCAAGATCGAGAAGAAGTTTAAATAGAAGAAGTGAGACTTTGGATCTACGAATCCGAGGCAAGGGAAAGGTGCCCTTAAACCGTTGAAGAAAGGATAAAGCCAAGGCAAGGTGGCCCAGGAAAACTCGCCAAAGCTGCAAGAAAAGAACAACATCGCGAAGCTAAAGAAGGACACGGGAAAGTGGTGTGAGTTCCATAAGAGCTCCACTCACAACACGAGTGTCGGGCCAAGCAGTCATTGTTGGCCGAGCTAAAGTCTTCAGAATAAGAAGCATGTTCTAACTCTGAGTCAAAAGCCAATAAGGGGAATGACAAAGGGAAGTAGATTATCGATGCGGAGCCCAACACCACCATTGCCCCCATGAAGATCGAGAAGGAGTAACCCAAAGATCCAGAGGAGGAGCACCTTTTCCACTCCCATATGTGGGTAAAGGGTTTCCCGCTATAGTTCATTGTCGACAGCGGGAACCAAAAGAACCTCATTTCGGGAGAGATTGTGAAGCAGATAGGCTTACCAACCATATCACATCCACAATCATACACCATCGGCTGGCTTCACCAAGGATGGGATCTTCGCGTGAGCCAGCAGTGTCACCTTCCATACAACATTAAGCCCTTCACGGATGAGGTATTATGTGATATTGTTCCCCTTGATGTTTTTGATGTATTATTAGGCCAACCATACTTGTGGAAGTGACATGCTATGTATGAGTCCAGGCCTCGTGATGTTAATGTTACTTTGGGAAATAAGTTGTACAAGATAGTGGAGGTAGCATCACCTACCTCCATCTCTTCGGTTACTACAAAACAATGCAGTAAGCTCATTTCCAAAACTGGGAAATTTGTTTTCCTGATGATACGCCCTCAAGGAAAGAAGAATATGGTGGCGACGACCTCCAGACAGGGCCCCTCTACATGACAACAACAGATGAACAAGGTCATGGAGGAGTACGAGGACATCTTTACCTCCCTCGTAGGGGTGCATCTACACTGCCAGGTCAAGCACTCCATCGATTTGATCCTGAATGCACCACTGCCCAATGGACCAATCTATCGGTGCTTCATCCTAGAGAATGACAAAATAAAGAGGTAGATTCAAGAACTGCTGTAGAAAAGTCACATCTGACCGAGTTCATCACCCTGTGGGAGCCCGATCATGTTGTTACAAAAGAAGGATGGGACTTGGAGACTCTGTATTGACCATCAGGTGCTGAACAAGATCACTCTCCGGAATAGGTACCCGATCCCATGAATTGATGACCGTCTCAACTAATTAAAGGGGGAAAAATATTTCAGCAAGATTGACTTGAAGTTAGGATATCACCAGGTACCAATCGAACCCTCCAATGTGTGGAAGACTGCCTTCAAAGCCAAGGAGGGCATTTTCAAATGGTTGGTTATGCCTTTCGGGTTGACGAATGCTCCTGTGACCTTCGTGAGGCTAATGGATTACATCTTGTGGCCATTCACCAACTCATTTGTAGTGGTATACTTGGATGACATCCTGCTCTTCAGCCAGAGTTTGGAAGAGCACCTCCATCACATCTGACAAGTTCTCCAAACACTGCAGAATCATAAGCTATGTGCCAATTTGGAGAAATGCACTTTTGGCATGACCCAAGTTCAGTATCTAGGATACATTATTGATGAACGAGGGGTGCATGTGGATCTAGCCAAGATCCAAGTCATTCAGGATTGGCCAACTCCAACCACTCTAACAGAGCTCCACAGCTTTCTGGGTCTTGCCAATTTCTATCGCAGGTTCGTGTTGGGATTCTCTCATATCACTTGGCCCTTGAGTCAAGTCACCAAGGGAGGAGCGAAAGAAAAATTATTTTGGTCTGAATATCAACAGAAGGCATTTGCAGAGTTGAAACATCACCTTTGCTCGGCACCAGTGCTAGCATTTTTTGTGTAAGTAAGCTTTATATTAACAAAAATATAGTACAAAATTCTGCAGAAGCAAATTATTGGCCGCTGAACTGCAGGCCTTGCCCCATGATATCAGAAGAGTCTAGAATGACAGAGGACTGGAAAAAACTATATAACTGAAGACTGAGAGCATGCACACCACGCAGGGTGGCAGTAAGCACGAGTGGATAGTAGACAAAGACAAAAGAAACCTGGAACGAAGACATAGAACCCGCCGAGAAGAGAAGAGGAGGGGAGGCCAGAAGGATTGCCGAATCAGAGGCATTTGAAGGCACCAATGCTAGCATTACCAGACTTGCAATAACCATTTGGGGTCGAGACAGATGTCTCTGACTATGCTATTGGGGCAGTCCTTACTCAACATGGGCATCCAGTGGCATATCATAGTGAGACACTTTTAGACACAGTCCGGAAGTATCCCACTTATGAAAAAGAGATGTATTCCATTGTGCAAGCCTACCGACAATGGAAGCATTACATTTTGGAGAAGGAAATGGTCATCTACATAGACCATTTTCCTCCATAGTTCATACAGACGCAAGGGAAATTGTAGAATGATCACCATCAAAATTGGTCCACATAGCTGCAACAGTTCCATTTGAATATCAAGTATAGGAACGGCAACACGAATAATGTTGCAAATTTCCTCAGCTGACCACCGATCATGGTGTTAACCACCATGCTCAACTATTGCGGGCACAAGACTTCTGATTGGCCACTTCTCTACAAAAACGACCCAGAATTCGCCCACACATACCAGACGATCTTGGAGGGTCAGCATGTTCCATATTTTCACCTCAAGGATGACCTATTATGCCACCTTGGTCACTTTTTGTTCCTTCAAGTGAATGTGCCAAGATGAGTTGGGAAGCGCACTATAGTCAGGCTGCTGGGAATTTTGGGGTTGAGAAAACAGTGGCAATACTACAGAAGTATTTCTATTGGCCAAACCTTCGACAGGATGTCAGCAAGAACATCAGCTCCTACACTGCTTGCACCATTGCCAAAGCAGCCATCAAGAAGCAAGGCCTCTATACTCTTCTGCCTTCCCCTAGTCAACCTTGGGATCCATCTGCATGGATTACATCTGGGCCTTCCTTCTACTAAGCATGGTAATGACTATGTTTTTGTGGTCATCGAAAGATTCTCGAAGATGGACATTATGGCATCCTGCAAGAAGAATATCACAGCAGAAGCCACTACTAAACTTGTCTTTGAACGAGTGTGGGTACACCTTGGGATCCCACAATCTATCATCTTAGATCAGGACAGTAGGTTCCTTAGTGGATTTTTGACCAATCTCTGATTGATGTTGGACACCAAGCTCACTAAGTCCACAACTTTCCATCCCCAAATTGATGGCCAGATAGAGGTCATCAATAGGATGACAGTACACATTTTGCACATGTACAACTCAAAGAATCCAGGTATATGGGATAAGAACCTCCCCTATGTCTAGCACAGCTATAAGCAGACTCTCCATGGCTCGACTAGCCACAACCCCTTTCAGGTGGGCTTGGGATTCGAGCCATTATGTTCCATTGATGTGGCCATGCCATTTGCAGCTACTCGAGTAGATTCAGATCATGTCCAGTCCGAAAACAATAAGGCAAAAAACGTCATTGAGCACATCCAACATATCCTTCAGTAGGTACATGACATTATGGAGAAACCAAATGCCAAATACAAGTAGCGACATGATCAACATTGGGTGCCACACAAGTTTTAGGTGGGAAACAATGTCTGGTTGCATTTGCAAAAGGAACACCTTACCAGAGCCTATCAGAAAATCAGACCACTTCGATATGGTCCGTACACCATTACCAAGGCTATGGGAGACAATGCATTTGAGCTCAGCATTCCCCCATTCCTTTGCCTGCACTCAGTGTTCAATGTGGACCACCTTTGACCACATTTCCCACCATTGCTAGACACATCAGACATTATAGAACAACTCACACCTACAGAGTTAAATCCAAATTGCATGGAACAGGCCAAAAATAATCGGATCATGGACAAGCATAGCAAGAACACCCAACAGAAAAGGATTCAACTATATCGATTTTTCAAAGCAAACCAACTGCTTCACCCGGGCAAGTGGCTCACCAGGGATCAAGTTTAGCAAAAGTTTCCTCATCTCATGGAGGAACTCAACGCAATGGGGACCATTGCTTCCTAAGGGTGGTGGAATGATCCAGGTGGATATTGGTAGCCACCCAACTATTCCACTTGGACCTCTGCCATTGTTTCTTTCAGTTTTTCAGTTTCCTTATTTGTAGCACAATTTACTATTTTTGGTAGCTTTTCGGGTCCTGAACTTCCAGAATCATTTTGAGGCCCTAAATGACGTTTTTTTGGAAAACTAGGAGTAACATTGGCCCATGGGCACATGCTTCTCATCCCAAAGATGTAGTCCTCGGATAGATATTTCTAACGAGGTATTGTGCACGTTAAACAGAGATCACATGCCAAAGTTTCGACCCTCGGAAGTTGATGTAGCAAGTTATGCAAAACATGAACCATAGTTTGACGCTTCATCTCCTAGGGTTAGGTTTTTGGATGTTTAGGGTTTTCCATTGTTTCCCAACAATAAATAGGCCTTTGACCTCATTGTAAGATAGTTCAAAGGCATGTAGCTGCCACATCTCTCCTCAGAGATAAGCTACCATCCCCCGAGCTAGTTTATTGCCACATCTCTCCTCAGAGATAAGCTACCATCCCCCGAGCTAGTTTATTTCTATTTCTATTTGTAAGAATATTTCTGTATTTTACATTAATGAAATGAAGTATTATTTCTGTTGCATATTTTTATTTATTCTCATATCTGTAATTTGTTGCGTTCCTGTTTAAATCCGGATCATACAGGGCATTGAAAAAAATCATGCTTAAGAACAAATAGCCCTTGCCTAGGACAGACAATCTTTTAGATTAGTTGCAGCAAGAAAATTACTTCACCAAGCTAGAATTGAAGTCTGTATATCACAAGGTCTGATTCAAAGAAGAAGATACATGGAAGACCACCTTCAAATCGAGGCAAGGTTTGTATGAGTGGTTAGTTATGCCACTTGGCCTATGTAATGCACCAACTACATTTATTACATTAATGAATTATGTACTATGACCTTTTATAGCCTCATTTGTTATTGTTTATTTAGGTGATATACTGGTATATATTGCTAACTGGGAGGATCATATGTCACATTTGACGCACATGATGGAAATATTGAAGAAGCACCAATTGCTAGAAAATCTCATGAACTGCGAATTCACACAACAATATTTGGTGTATCTAGGGTATGTGATCAGTGGAGGAGAACTGAAGGGAAAGGAGACAACAATCCACATAGATCAATAGTCATTATAGTACTTATAGGCCTAGAGTAAGGTACAATAGACCATGCATTACAAGTGGATGGGGTTTTTATAGTAGTTTCATTTGGTGATCAAGTATAAGAAGGGAAGCACAAACAAGTTGGCTGGAATGATTTCAAGGCCACGCATATCCAAAATCACAACATTGGGGACTCTTATGCACATGGAGCGAATCACCCATGACGCATACAGAGAGGCATATTCAGAAGATGAGGACTTCAATGAGGTGTATCAGTAGTTGCAGAGTCAGGTTCATGTGCATGATGGAAATAACATGGTTGACTACCGTCTCCAGGATGGGTTACTCTACAGGATGGATAAGCTATGTGTTCCTAAAGGAGAGTGATTATAGCAGATTAAAGAGGCTCACACCTCCAAGGTTGTAGGACAGTTTTGTGTAGGGAATACCATGGCTAACTTGCAGAGGTTTGTGTAGCTAGGTTCATAATAGGATGCATGTTTTGTTGTAAAAGAAAGCCTGGCAATAGGAAACACTGTCTATATCAGCCCCTACCAATACATACTCATCATTGGGAAAATATTTCCATGGACTTTGTGGGAGGTTTACCAACAACTAGGAAGGGACATGAATACTTGTTCGTGGTAGTTATAGGTTCGGAAATATGTGTGTTCCCATGCACTGTAAAAATACCATACTTGGACAAGAAGCAACAAACTATTCTTTGAACAAGTCTAGGTGCACTTTGGAATACCAAGGAGCATCATTTCATACAGAGATACAATATTTCTTAGTGCATTCTGGACTACATTGTGAGAGAGGATGGACACAAAGTTGAAGAGATCCACAACATTCCATCCACAAACATATGGATAGAAAAAAGTAGGCAACAGGACTTTGCTGCAACTTCTGAGGGGTTACAATCAAAAGCATCCGAAGACCACGGATGAAAATATGGTATTTATAAAACATTCTTACAATAGAGAAGTCCACACTTCTACACAAAATTCCCCATTTGAGACTTGTTTTGGATATCTGCCACCTTCACCTTTGGATATTGCATATGGGCATCAAGGAAGAGTGAGGGAAGTTATAACAAGAGATTCTTTGAGGGCTAAACAATTTGTAGAGAAGATCGGGGAGATCCATCTATAGGTACAAGAAACATTATAGAAGTCAAAGAAGAAGTATAAGTCCAAGCATGATGAACATAGAATATATAATTTATTCAAGGTGGAAGATAGAGTATGGTTACAGTTAAACAAGGAGAGTCTACAAGGGCTTGGTAAGAAAATAAAAGCTCTGAGGTATGGTCCTTTTGAGATACTGGAAAAGGTGGGTTATAATTCCTATTGACTCATTTTACCACCATATATGCACATTTACTCAGTTGTGAATGTAGATAATTTGAAACTCTATGAGTCTTCCATGCTAGATCAGAAAGAGGAACATATTCTACCTTATCTGGAGGATTTGGCACCAGATGCTTAGGAAGAGTTGCCTGAAGATACAGTTTTGTAGAAGAGGTCCAAAACTACAAGACATGGGTAGAATGAACTTTGTCATATTGGATTCAAGGGACAACTTCCAGGTAGAGCTAAACGATACACCAAAGAGAAGCTGGAGGAAAATTTTCCTCACCTCATTTAGTAAAAGATTTTTGGGACCAAAATCCTCCAAAAATGGAGAGTTATGATCCATATTGGATCATTATATTATTTTTCATCCATATCAATACATTTGGAGTGGAAAAAGTGGAGGAATCAACTTATGAGACCGGTTTTACTGACGAGACCTAGTTTGGCAAAACAGGGTCTGAAACCTTCCAGGAATATTTTGAGGAATCAAACAACATTTTTTTGGGGTAAAAATTTTCCTATTTAAAGATCACCAATTCATGTTGTTCAAAAAACAAATATATTTCGAAAAATACAATAAGCGTGTCAATCCGAGTCCATATGCTAAAGTTATGCCATTGAGAAGTTGACCTTCCTATTTTCAGACCTATAAATAGGGAGGATGTCGTGTCAGCCCCCATTATTCATGGAAAAGGGGTTATCCACATGATTATGATGTAAAATACTCTAGAAGAGTCTATATTGTAACTCTATTGAAGAGTTGATGTAGTCAAAATTAACCACTAGTAGGATATCGGGTTGTGTTATAACCGGGCCGCTGGGAGGAAGAGGCATTCCATTCTTTCGAGATAGTTTTGTTCCATAGATGAGAAAAGACAACTAGGAGAGATAGGAGGTAGAGCACATAGAGAGGATCTATGCACTATAGCAACCCATGGGCCACAAACATTACTTCTTTGTACCTGCAGCTATATTTCCATAAAGAGGAAGAGAGAGACGTGGCCTCACCTTCCAGTTGATTTTTGTCTTGAAAGGGTTTCCTAGAGAGCATACCTTGTGTCTTATGTGCGTGTGAAGTTATTTTTTTACTCTTTGATTTTCTGCATAATTTCCATTTGCATGCATGCACTAAATAGAATTAGATCGAAAAATCTTATAGCTTAATAAAACTGTGACAATGTAGAATTTAATATAATGTTATTAGATTTGTTGTGACAAACTTTCCCGTGGAATATCCACGACATTTTACAGATAAAATTTGGCATAACTTGATTTGATCTATTACTAGGGTTCTCTTTGGATTATCTATAATGCAAAAGAAGATTATGTAGATTATCTTCCGAATACATTGCATTAGGTTTCTTTTTTATTGATGTTTCGAACTAGCAAATGGTGGTTCATCTTCAGGATGTGAAAGATTATTGAAAGACTAGTCTCATTTTTCCATATATATAGAGATGTATGAGATGTTTAGCCGACAGATATTAGGATTTATTAAATTATTTTTAAATTATTCTATTTGTTTTAATTATATTTAATTGTTTTATTATATTTTGTTAATTTAATTTTATTTTTGTGATATTTAGGGTTTAAAATTATTGTAGAATTTATTTAATTATTCTATTATGTTTTGTAAATTTAATTGTATTTTTGTGATATTTAGGGATTTTAAAATTATTATAGAATTATTATTTCATTAGGGTTATGGTTGTATTAATTATTTCTTATTTTAATTAAATTTATTTTAATTAATTATTTATGTTAATTATTTTAATTGTTATAATTATATTTATTTTAATTTATTTATTAATTATATTTATTTTTAATTATTTATTATGGCTAATCCATTTTTCTTATTCTATTTCTTTTAATTAATTATTCTCTTATGTTTTATTTTAATTTTTTAAGTTTTGTTTAGGATAATTTTCCCTATTCTAATTGTGTTACTTATCCCTTATTCTATTTGTTTTGATTATGATTTAGTTATTCTGTTATGTTAATTATTGAATTGTTATTATTATTTTATTAGGGTCATAGTTGAGTTAATAATAACTTCTTATTTATGTTTTATTGTAATTGTTTTCACTTTGTGTTTATATTAATTTTAATCATGTTCATTTTAATTATGTGTTGTGATTATTTATTAAGGCTTACTACATATTATCCTAGATTGTGGAGTTATTGTAGTTAAGATATTTTAAATTGATGTTTATTTCCTATGATTTTTGTTAAATTATATTTTAGTATGGTCATAGTTTGTTTTTAATTATAATGGACTAGATCTATTATGATTGTTCTATGTTAATTAGAGGAGGATTATAGTTAGGTAGGGGTAGATTTGGATGATAGGATTGGAATCCAGTTTTCCCTTATGGTCCATCCGTCGTCTCTATTGAGGTTATTAGGGTGTTTGCTAATTTCTATGGCTTCTTTGAATTTCCTTATGAAGTAGTGATCACTTCTAGCTAAGATATGGGTATCTTCTATACAGATTTGGTGCTTAGTTTTATCAGAATGTTCAGCTAGAGCTGAGGATTTGGATCGATTGTGTTTAATGTCAGCTGAGTGTTCCTAGATTCTTGTGTTAAAGGATCTCTTAGTCTCACCTACATAGGGTTTGCTGCATGAGCAGGGAATTAAGTAGACACCTTTATGACATTTAAGATCAATTTTGTCTTTGACTGGATTAAGGCAGTTACAGATAGTGTTTAAGGGTTTGAAGGTGGTTAGAATTCCATTATTTTTCAGGATGCGGGAGATTTTGTCTATAGTCCCTAGTATGTAAGGGAGGTTGACTTTTCCTATTATATTATCAAAGTTTTTATTTTTGTTAGGTCGAGTGTTTGCCTTATTTATGGCTTTGATAGCTTGATGTTTGTTGTATCTGTTTTTTAGGAAAACTTTAATAAGGTGTTCTATTTATTTTTCTAGGCGTTCCTTGTCATAGATTCTAAGGGCTCTGGTCACTAATGTGTTGAGGACTCCTAGTTTGTGGGTAGGGTGATGATGTGAGGAGGCATGTAAATATTTTTCAGTGTGATTCTTTTTTCTATATACCCGGTGGGATATAGAGCCATCATCATTCCTAGTGATGAGGATGTCAAGGAAGGGGAGGCTTTTGTTAACCTCAACTTCCATAGTGAATTTTATGGAAGGGGATAAACTATTTAGGTGTTGTTTGAAGGTTTCTAGGGTTTCTCTGTTATGAAACTAGCTCACAAAAAGATAGAAAAGAGAGATCCACGCCTTAGAATTCAGCCTCTTCAAGGGGGCAACCTCCTTTACATTACATAAATGAACAATTATTGGATGATACAAATGACAAAACCTCCTTTCTATATGTAGGAGTCTATGGAGTCACAATATAATCCAGCCGACATAACAATAATAATATAAAGCCACAAAAATAACAATAGAGGGATTCTGTGGGCACATTAATAACAATATGGGGGTAATGGGGGCACAACAATATAAATAAGGGGTATAACTACAATAGTAATGGGGTAATCACTAGTATTATAGGGACCAAACATGCCCCTCTCCTTCAAAAAAGTGTTGTCCTCAACGCTTGAGTAGTTCTGGATACTTCTGCATAAAATTCTCATCCTCCCATGTGGAATCTTCAGCGGATAAGTTCTTCCACTTGATAAGGTACTATGAAATTGATCGATTTCGTAGCTGTCGAGTTCTTGTTTCTATAACTGCTTCCAGTTCCAATATAATTTTTCCTTCCTCGTCAAGTTCTGGCAATATTGTTTGAACTGGGAGCTTGTCGCCTATAACCTTCTTTAAGCATGAAACATGGAAAACTGGGTGCAATCGAGAAGCTACAGGAAGCTCTAATTTCTATGCCATAGTACCAATCTTTTGAAACACCTTGTACGGACCATAATACTTTGGTGATAATTTATTATCCTTCTTAGCTTGCTTGAGGGACATTTGCTTATATGGTTGTAGCCGTAGGAATACCCAATCACCTACATCAAAACTTCTTTCACTGCGATGTTGATCTGCCTGTTGTTTCATTCTATTCTGTGCCAACACGAGGTTATCCTTTAAGAGTTGGAGGACTTGTTGTTCATGTTCGATGTGATGTTCCATTGCCTGAACCTTAGAATCTTCTCTTAAATATGATGTGATGGATGGTGGTTGATACCCATAAAGTGCCATAAATGGGGTCATTTTTGTTGCTGTATGAAAGGAAGTGTTATAACACCATTCAGCCAGAGGCAACCATTTGACCCATTGTGTCTGTTTATCAGATACAAAGCAACGAAAATATCCTTCCAAACATTTGTTTACTATCTCAGTTTTCCCATTAGATTGAGGATGATAAGATGAGCTATGAGCTAACTGAGTACCAATACAAGAAAATAATTGTGTCCAAACATTTCTAGTGAAAATGGGATCTCTGTCACTTACAAAAATCTTTGGGTTTCCATGTAGCTTTTGAATTGTTTCCATAAATGCAGTAGAAACTGTACTGGATTTAAATGGATGTGATAATGCACAAAAGTGTGCATACTTGGTAAGTCTGTCAACTACCACCATGATGACACTCTTTCCCTCAGACTTGGGTAAACCTGTGATAAAATCCATTGATACCTCCTCCCAACGTTGGCTTGGAATGGATAAAGGTTGTAATAGACCTGGTGTCTTAATTGTTTCAACTTTACTTTGTTGGCAAACCAAACATTCTGCCACAAACTTTTGAATATCTGATTTAAGGCCATCCCAAAAAAATTCCTTCTTAACCCTGTGGTAAGTTTTTAAAAATCCTGAGTGCCCTCCTAAGGGAGAAGTGTGCAATTCCATAAGAATCTTTTGTTTTAGCTGGGAATTCTTACAGAGGTATAAGCTATCTTTGAACCATAACAAATCATTTTTCCAGCTAAATGTATTAGACATACTGGAATCTTGTTGTAGCTTTCGAATAAGTGCCCACACTTCTTCGTCATTCTTCCATTCCTCCCTTGCTTCATTTATCCAATCTGGTTGGATGATAGAAATAGCACACAAAAATGCTTCCACATCCTCATCCTTCCTTGAGAGTGCATCTGCCACCACATTTTGCTTCCCTTTTTTGTAGATGATTTCAAAGTCATAACCCAACATCTTTGTGACCCACTTTTGTTGCTCTTTAGAGGATAATCTTTGTTCTAAAAAGTATTTAAGGCTATCATGATCCGTTTTTACCTTGAAGTGTCTTCCCATTAGGTAGGGTCGCCATTTCTTAAGTGCATGGAGTATTGCCAACATTTCCTTCTCATAAATAGCTTTGCTTAGAAACTTTCCCTTGATTGGACGACTTTCAAAAGCAATGGGTCTTTCATCTTGCATTAGAACAGCACCAATTCCATTTCCTGAAGCATCACATTCCACAATAAAGGTTTTTGTGAAGTCCGGTGTAGCTAAGACCAGTGCTTGGCACATTGCCTCTTTAAGATGTTCAAAGGCCTTTGTTGCTTCCGGAGTCCATGAAAATGCATCTTTCTTCAATAATGTTGTTAGAGGTGCTGCTATTCTCCCATAATTCTTAACAAACTTGCGATAATACCCTGTCAACCCAAGAAATCCGCGCAAATGCTTTATGGATGTGGGGATTTTCCATTCCTTAATGGCTTTAATTTTGGTAGGGTCTACCTTAACTCCTTCATGAGATACAATATGACCCAAATATTCCACCTCCTGGACTCCAAAGAAACATTTGGATCTTTTGGCATATAATTGTTTCTCTTCCAATAGTTGTAGCACCCTGTCAACATGTTCAACATGATCCTTCCAAGACTTGTTGTAGATAAGTATATCATCAAAAAATACTAACACAAATTTTCTAAGGAATGGTTTTAAAATTGAATTCATCAAACCTTGAAATGTTGAAGGTGCATTGGTAAGGCCAAAAGGCATGACCAAAAATTCATAATGACCCTCACGAGTTCTAAATGCCGTTTTCGGAATGTCTTCAATCTTCATTCTGATTTGATGATATCCTGAAAGAAGGTCCAACTTGGTGAAGTAAATTGATCCATGCAATTCATCCAGTAATTCATCAATGATAGGAATGGGGAACTTATCTTTAATAGTGAGCTTGTTGAGCTCCCTATAATCCGGACACATGCGCCATGATCCATCCTTCTTGTGCACCAATACTACTGGAGTAGAGAAAGAACTTTGACTCGGTTGAATTATACCAGCCTCTAGCATTTCTGCAACCATACATTCAATTTCACTTTTTTGGACATCGGGATATCTGTACGGCCTGATGTTTGGAGGAACACTTCCTGGAATCAGATGAATAGCATGATCATGATCACGCATAGGTGGGAGACCTTTGGGAGTCTCAAATACCTTGGAATGATTGTCCAAGACTTTTTGGAGATCTGGAGAAATAGATGATTCTAATGTGGAAACATCTAGCGAACATAATTGTGTAATTACACCCCTTTGCTCCTTTTTTAGAAGCTTTGTCATACCATTAGAGCTTATTATATTTCCTGGTTTCCCTGCAATACCCCATAATTCAACTTCCTTTCCTTCCACAGAAAATTTCATGAAAAGTTCTTGAAAATTAAAACCTATTGTACCCAAGTATTGTAGCCATTAGACTCCTAGTACAACATCAGCACCTCCCATTGGAATGGAAAGCATTGGGCTAGTCAATACATATTCTCCCATGGATAGCTTGATATTATGGCACTTTCTAGAGCAATTTATTGTTCCTCCATTTGCAATCATCACTTGACACTCTGGTGCTGGATATAGGAAGCAATTCAATTCTTTTGCTACCCTACAATGAATAAAATTGTGGGTGCTTCCTGAATCAATCAACACTATCACCTTTTTCTTCTTGATTTGTCCTTCTATCTTGATGGTTTGAGGAGTGGTAATTCCCGCCAATGCATTACAAGATATGGTCGGATTTATTTGTTCTTCATCTAGGCTTTGTTCCTGGAACATATCCTGTTCTTTTGACCTTTCTTGCTCCTTTTCTTCTTCCTCTTCACAATCTATGCAGAATAATTTCTTCTCGGCACACTTATGACCTTTAGTGTATTTGCCATCACAACTATAACAAAGCCCTTTTGCTCTTTTTTCTTCCAATTGTTGTGGTGTCAACCTTATAGGTTGTGGAAGACTAGGGGCAACTGCACTTCCGTCTTTATAGTTGTGAGTGGTATGCTTCCTGGTTGCCATAATTTTGCTTTCCATTTTTCTTGCTAACCTGAATGCCTTCTCTAATGAATCAGGTTCCCAAAGTCGAACATCATGTTGGATATTATCCTTTAAAGACCCTATGAACACATCAATCCTATGCTGCTCTGGAATATCTTTTACCCTTATGTTCAATTTTTGGAACTCCTCAATGTGCTCCATTATTGAACCCTTTCGTTTGAGACTTATCAATTGGCTAAAAAAAGTGTTGCTTTTTGTATCCTCATAATGTGCTATCAATTCTTCCGTAAAAATTGCCCACGTGATAAATTGTTTACGAGAGCAAAGCCATTGATACCATACAAATTGATTTGGTTCAAAATATAAAGTTGCCATACGTACCTTTTGTGTTTTTTGCACATTATTGAGATCGAAGAACTGCTCCATCTGTAATATCCATGTGGCAGGATCCTTGCCATCAAACTTCCTCATATCGATTTTTGGAATATGGTGATTCCTCAATCGAACATTAGCATATATGGAATCATGATTAACATTTATTTTGTTCTCATCATGAGTTTCCTTTAGTACCCTTTCACCCTTAGGGACGATTTCTTGTAGCAACTTATTCATATTTATCTTCAATTCGTCCATGTCTGTCTTCAAATCTATCTTCAAATCATCCATCTTAGCTTCCACGTCAATCATCTTAGCTTCTACGCCTTTCTTTAAACAGTCCATCTTAGCTTCTACACCTTTCTTTAAACCATCCATCTTAGCTTCTACATCTTTCTTTAAACCATCCATCTTAGATTCTGTTCCCTTTTGTGCAAGGGATAGTTGTTGCACTTGGTCTTGTAATTTTGATATATCATGTTGCATTTCTTCCTCTTTTTCATGAGTCATGCTAGAGCTTTCAGGTTCCTTACTAGGTGTTTGCATTTTCTTTCCTCGGGGCATCAGTTACCGATAATAATGCTTTACTATGCCCTTTGAATTCCCTCAAACGAAGCTTATGCAAAAATAAAAACTACACACCTTTTTTTTTACTTTGTAGAAGCTTGATATTGAATCTGTTGTATCTCTGTAATTTCGAATTATCCAATTCTGAAATTGTGACTCGTAGTAGCCTTCTCTGTCCTCTTTCCAATGCCACTAGTCTGAACCAAATTGGATTCTCCAAGAAAGCGTTATGCCCAATCTTCCGCAGTGACCTGATTATAGACTAGTTCAGTAGAGCGAACTTGTATGAAGTGCCACGTGTCACTGTTTCAACCTTTGACTCTAAAAAATATATAAAAGAAAACTACAGTCCGTCCTCTTTCTGTACCTTCTTATGAAATTTCAATCCGATGCTCAGAAAGAAAGTTATGACGATTTTCCCCAGGTCACCTGTTTTGAGTGTAATTCAGGAGTCTGCAAAAAGACCAACTTCCTGAGATCATATCTCCGAAAATATCGCGCGAAAAGCTTTGAAATTCGGACCCAAGGTTCAGAGTGATTTCTTCTCAAATGGGTTTTTTTTTGCGACTTCTGAAACGTCACAGAAAAAAGTTATAGCGAAAATGCCACGATGACATGTTTGGAGCAGCGAAACCCTAGAATCCAAAGCTCTGATACCAAATGTTATGAAACCAGCTCACAAAGAGATAGAAAAGAGAGATCCACGCCTTAGAATTTAGCCTCTTCGAGGGGGAAACCTCCTTTACATTACATAAATGAACAATTCTTGGATGATACAAATGACAAAACCTCCTTTCTATATGTAGGAGTCTATGGAGTCACAATATAATCCAGCCGACCTAACAATAATAATATAAAGCCACAAAAATAACAATAGAGGGATTCTATGGGCACATTAATAACAATATGGGGGTAATAGGGGCACAACAATATAAATAAAGGGTATAACTACAATAGTAATGGGGTAATCACTAGTATTATAGGGACCCAACATTCTCTTCCATGAGGCCATATGATAAATGTGTCATCCACATATCTTTTCCACAATTTAGGTTTTAAGGGTGTGGTCATAAGAGCTTTGTTTTCAAATTCCTCCATATATAAATTGGCAATAATAGGGGACAGAAGCGACCCCATGGCAACTCCACATGTCTATTCATAAATATCTTCCATGAAGCTGAAAAAGGTTGATCTTAGGCAAATTTGTATGAGCTTCGATGTATCAATATCTGTTAGTTTGCAGATGACCTCCATGGCATCATTAATGGGGATATTGATATATAGTGAGGTGACATCAAAACTAACCAAAATTTCATTTTGGTCAAGTTTGATGTTCTTGATTTCTTCAATGAATTGGGTTGAGTCTTTGACAAAAGACTCTGTGTTTCCCATTAGCCATTTTAGTTTCTTGGATAGGTGTTTTTCTAGATGGTATGTAGGTCTATTAATCGTGTTTACTATTAGTCTGAGAGGGATGTCTTCCTTGTGGATCTTTGGGGCTCCATATATTCTCGGTGTGTGTGGATTGTTAACTATGAGATTTTTGTTGTCTTGTATCTTACTAGTTTTGATTAGGTTGCATACTTTTTTGGAGATCTTGTTTAATGGGTTTTTGTTGAGTTTTCTGTAGCAGCCACTGTTATTTAGATGATCTAACATTTTAAAATCCCTAAATATCACAAAAATACAATTAAATTTACAAAACATAATAGAATAATTAAATTAATTCTATAATAATTGTAAACCCTAAATATCACAAAAATAAAATAAAATTAACAAAATATAATAAAACAATTAAATTATAAATAAAACGAATAGAATAATTTAAAAATAATTTAATAAATCCTAATATCTGTCGGCTAAACATCTCATACATCTCTATATATATATGGAAAAATGAGACCAATCTTTCAATAATCTTTCACATCCTGAAGATGAACTGCCATTGCTGGTTCGAAACGTCGATCAAAAAGAAACCTAATGCGATGTATCCGGAAGATAATCTACATAATCATGAAACTCGCAGAAACCTCAAAGGCAAAAGAAGATGTTAAGATCAATGAATTAGTGTTGCATAAGATGCTTTGCACAATTAGACTTGAAGCAGGCAGTTTAAAATGATCAAAACATTTCAAGGATAAATTCAGAGTAAGTCCCTCGGTATCCTCATTCAATCAATAATATTGAGGTACTATTAATGAAGGTATATCACTATTGTTGAGGATTGTCAATTGAAAATGATGGTGTTCAGAGTTGTTTTTGATTGAGCAAAGCATGCAAGAAAGATTACTTGTGCATGCATTTGAAAGTTTGTTGATTCAATTAAAGCATGATAATGTCTCATATCAAAATATAAGGATTATATTGACAAAGGTTAAATGTCCAACTAAATCAACGTTTCAGAGGGAGCTATATAACGCCTAATAGTATGACTCGATAAATCTTCTTGCCCAATGTTTATTGAAGAAGGCAAGTTATGGCAGTCGATTATGATTATGATGACTTTGATGACGCCTCGATATATCCTTGTTACTTTAGAAGTTGTATGGAAGATGCATGATTATGATTGATGACTTTGGCACATGTACCTAATGGTCTATAGCAGGAAAAGGGACAAGTTACAGGTTTCTCGATGATTAATAGTTGTGATTAAGATTGTTTCTTCTCTCTTCTTCTTGCAGAAGAATTCATGTCAATTCAACACATTTAGGGATTTTTAAATGATGTTCATTTTACTTCGTTTTAATTGCGAGAAGTTCACTTTTTGAATATAACACCTGATTTTTATGTTAAGTCTCATACAAACATTTGAGAGTCTCCCAAGTTGCTTTGAATGTATTATAGTCCTTGATATGTGGAATCATGTTATCCTTCACTCACATTTTAAAGTGCCTCTTCGCTTTGGTCTCCCTTTGTTCATAATCCTAAATTGAAGTTGCAGAAGATGTTGGTTTGGCTTCAACATCATATTCAAGTGACAAAACATTTTATTCTTCCATTGATATATACATCTTAAACTTTGATCTTAGGTTATTTTCTTCATCAAACGTGGTTGACTCATTTAATTGTGAATCCACTATTAAATTTATTATATTTGCACAATAACAATATATTATTTTTGTTTGAAATTAAATCAATCTAATCTAATATTTAATTCGATACATATGGAAGATAAAATTACCCAAATTCTCTCCAACAAATGCAAACTTCAGACAAACCACTCAAAAAATATAAACACAAAAAATTATAAACATGAAATATTATTCAGAATACATGCCATATTTATTCATACATTTTCCAACCATTTCGTATCTCAATTCTAAATTCCACTAACCTCATATATGTCCTTCACTAAATAATCAAAATATTACTATTATGAGAAATCAAACCTGAAGTTTGCAAGTCAAACACTAGCTATATGCATCATTGGTTGCGTTGATCGAATCGACTAAAATCTAGGGTCCACAAACTTTGAACTCTTGTAATGTGGTCTTCTCCAATCGCAGCACACAATTGAAATATATTATCCAGCTACACCCACTACAATCACCTCCGATAGTAGTGCACTTCATACCTTTACTTTATGATCTTGGGCTAGTCCTTGTAGACGGATCTCTATGGACTTCACTGCTCTTCATGTCGGCTCTTCCCCATGATCTTTGCACAATCTTTCTTCCTTCCCAGGATAAAGAAGCCCTTCCATCAACAACTCTTGACCAAATACAATAGACTGTTGTAAACACTATTGGAAAACATAGGGACTACTCTAAACACGTAGAGGGTTTAGAAACAATGATATTGGCCAAATCACTCACACACGTCCCTACTCTAAACACGTAGAGGGTTTAGAAACAATGATATTGGCCAAATCACTCACACACGACCCATTCAGATTTGTATATATTCCTCACGCTGCACCGACAACTTTGTCACTTTAAATCTGGCTTGGATAACACAGAACTTAGATCTTGCCAAATAATCTTTCACATATAAGGCGATAAGGCTTTATCCGTTTTATATCTCAAATCTTAAAGCTCTCTTATCAAATTAGACGAGCATAAATATATCTCAAATATGGATTTAATTTGAATTGAGAAATTAATTTTTTTTTAAAGTGTAAAATACAATGTGTAATTTTTCATTGTTTAAGTTATATTTTTTAATTTTATATAAAGTATATATCAAAAGAAATAAACATTTTAACCCTAACCACTTATTTTTTCAATATATATATATATATAAATGCTATATCATATACACATAATTGACATTAAAATATTTTACCTAACATGTACAAAGGGACATTTAATCACTGCAAATTAGTTAACATAAATCTTATATAGTTTATTTAAATGTCCTATTCAAATATTTTCGAAAAGTATAAGGTTTAAACATCTTACTTGCATATTTTTTTATTATTGCTAATTATTTTACAACATATTCACTTTTTTTTATTATAGTCGGCATTATTTTTCTATTTAGAGCTTTTGTCTCGGGTTGGCTGATTTTACACATCCCCTCATACTGGGGTTGGCTGATTTTACACATCCCCTCATACTGGACAATATAACAAACTTATAATAAACCTCTCAACTCAAAAACAGTAAAAACACCATTAAAAAACCAAATTCTCTTAAGAATAAATTCTTTACATCTATCTATTACGAACACAATGCATTCCCATATTTATAGCATTAGGAAACCTTATTGCAGCTGTAAAGATAGTGATATTTAACTTGTTACAACTCGCATGGGAAACAACAACCTCTAAAAAGATGTATTGGAACACTAATAAAATACAACATGTCTAAAGTTATATGATACAATCCTGCCTTGCATCATTATCAAACCATCGGATGCGTTTATGGATTTCTGTAATCGAGGTTTAATGCATGGATACCTATAGTGAAATATTTAGAGGAGGTTCTTTACAACCCCTTGTATTGAGGTTGTTTATATCCCTTGGATCAAAGTTTCTCATAAGGGCTTGCTATGAGTGACTACAAAATCTTAAAAAGCATCAGAGATAGATTGTTGGTTGGGTGACAAATAATTCCGTAAATCATGAGCAATTCAGCATTTCTTCTTATTTTAGTTCGACTTTCCCGTCCGAGGAAACTACCTTCAAGGATTCGAGGATCTTGGTATTGTTTGAGCGAATTTAAAAATTGAAAGATGTTGAAATCACTAACGGCTTTTAAAAACACGTGAAATTGGCAGTCTCAAAAACTTAATCAATATAAACAATGAGGCGTAATACTTTCTAAAATAATGAGGAAAATAAAAACAAAACGAAAAGGAGCATCCTAACTTCTTGGCACGTTTTGCGATTTGTTTTGATTTCGAACTCTTTTCATATGCTTTCGTGATCTACACACAGACAGATGTACGGTGCAATCTGAGAAGGATTTGCATATGATCTCCACGCGGAGAAAGATCTATAGTACAGAGAGACAGATCTGTGGTGCAATCTGAGAAGGATTTGCAATGAGTAGTCTGTTTTAAAATATATTATAGCTTTAGTTTTATTTTTATTACACATTTATAATATAAATATTTATTTAATTTTTGGTATATTGAGTATGGAGAGGGATTAAATTTTTCAAAATGAAAACTCTTTTCTAAATACAAAATTTGAAGAATAGTTTGTTCTTTAAAAGATTTGATTTTTTTAAGCTCTTGGTAGATACACAATTAGGATGGATCTAAATTTTTTTAACTATAATAAATGTTTTAATCACTTATTTTATATAATTACCGTGATCAATTTGGAATAGGTTCTCTACAATTTTAATTTAATTATCGACAATTATTAGGTGGATAGTATGAATTTAACATTCATGAAATATTCTAGAATATTCTTAGTAGTTTACTCAAATCAAGAGTTGAGATTTATCATCAAATTAGTTATGCATTTTCTTCTCTTTTAATTAAAATTTATTTAATTAAAAAAAATCATATGAACAAATGTCATATGAAATGAGCTATGGTTTATTAGACATGTGGTATCAATAATCCATAGTATTGTAAGAAAGCCTATTTATATATTAAGAATCTCCACGATAAAATGGGGCTAATTCTCATAGATAAGAGTCTTGTTCCATGTTTTTTCAAATATACATATGTAGTTTTATGATTTTTTTTTGTTATTTTAATAATGAGAGATGCATTATGAAATAAGTACTTTGATTCTTATTACGGATTAATTTCTATTGGACTTTACCAACCTGTTTAATTTATATAAATGTGGTAGTAGATATGCAATTGACATTAAAATAATTTATTTATGATTAACATTTTTCATATTAAAATATTAATACAAGTCACACAAATATTTAGAAATAAAAAACATATATCCATAGCATATCATCTATATATGCATATAATTACTTTTATTACTAATACTACTTAAACTTTTATTATGAATTATATATTAAACATCGAAAAAATTACAAATCTCTCGTACAATGATAGACAAATATTTTTTTCATTACTCTAAGATATATATTATATAATTTAAAAATATTTAGAAAACAAACTTACCTTAATTGAAGTTTTAGAAATTAAAACATTAATACTCATTGAATAAATAAACTTCATATTTTTTTTAATTAAATTTCTTTTTATAATTAATAATATTATAATAAATATGGTTAAAAAATTTAATTAGTCTACTTATTAAATATTTTTTTTTATTAATTGTCATATATTAAATATGACAACATCTCTTGAGTTGTAGACGGCCTATGGGCTCAATAAAATAAATAAGCACACTAAGGTGTTATAACTTTTTATATTTAGTTATAATAAATAATGATCTTCATGTGTTGACGTTATAATAGTGAAATATTATGAAACATGCTAATTCATCAATTTGAGTGATGATTACATTACATGGCCTGTTATATACAATGATATTGTTGATGATATCTACATGTATTTGGAATTTATGAGTGAGTCAAGATATACCCAATATGGGATTATGAGGTCGAATGTCTTGACATAGTTGTCATGATGTATATATGTGTCATATGTTGGTTTGTTTATTTTAGAAAGTTCTTTATAATATTTTGTTTTAGATGTGCATAAGATCAAGTGTAATTCTTTGTAAAATAAGCTTAAATAGGGGGATGATGGTATAAAGTATATGTAACATGGGTTCCTGTGTATTTTCCCATCTACTATTAACTTCCTTCATGTAGATGTAGAATAGGGTTGCAGTGAATATGTATTCACCCATGAGATTATATGGTATTTTGAGGTCATTGATGATGACAAGCGTTTGCACAATAAAGGCTTCAGTCTATATTAGTCTCTCATCGACACTAAAGTGGCTGGAGTGAAAATGTCATGAAGCCGATAATATATTGGTTCTTCCTTCATGTCAATGTGCGTGTCATGATTGGAATGACCATGGTCTCACCTTCGATATTGTTTATGATTTCTTTTCCTAAAATAAAAACATACAAAGTGCATATGATCAGAAATAATACTTATGTTGATAGAATTACAATCTTTTAATTAGAAATTGTATATGCATAATAATACTTTTTTTAATACAATTATATATTAATAAATGAAATACTAATTTGAATACTAATTATATCTTACTAAAAAATTAATTATATATTACTAAATGAAAAATTAAGAAGAAAATTTTCAAATGTGAATATATATATCATTTGGGCTTATAAATAAAGAAAGAAAAGGAAGATATTTAAATAGGTGAGTAATTGGTATATTATGTATTACAAATTAGAGAGTTGAGTATAAAATTCCCAAAATATAAAGGAAAGTGGTTATAAAATATATATAGTAGTTGTATGGTTGAAGTGTTGGTGGAGGTAGGTACAGATTTTGTTCATCTCTAATTAGATATGTGTCTTTTTTGTGGTGGAAATCCATATTTGTTCATTCAAAGCAACATAATCATTTTATGAAGGTCTTTTATCCTTGTTTTATTTTTTCATAAAACCCTTTGTAGCTTGGGAATTCTAGATTAAAAAAAAAAGACTTTTTGAATATGATATGGTGGAAATATGGTGGGATAAATTTTGTAGGGAGTGAGAAAATTAGTCTAAGGCCTTGAAATGAGATCTCAAGAGTGACAACTTCATGAATTCTATAGGGGATATCTATTTCTAAATTACATATTTTGAAGAGTGAGTTGATTCCAAATATAAAAACTCTTTTTCTATATATTGAAATATTTTCATCCATGAGTATATGAAATTTCATAATCTAGAAAAACGTAATTTATTTTATATACATCTACCCATCTTACTACCCATTTTCTTTGGAAATTTTTTATAAGTTTAGAGATGATCATGAGATACAATGGTTATAGACATTAGTGCTAGAAGATGTCCCCCAAGAGATTGTGGGAATCCATAGCTATTGAGTTTAAAACCAACCCAAAAAATACAGTAATAGACTAACATATAGAAAAATAAGATTGAATTATTTTATTTTCACACATAACGTTATTACTTTACAAATTATGGTCCTCCTATATTGAAAAAAGTCCCTTGAAAGGAATTTTGAAATGTTTTTTTACCTACTTTGTCTCTCTCACCTAAACAATCTTTTATCTTTATATTTAATAAATTATAAAACAATATATTAAAATTATAAAGTTGAAAATTATATATTGAAATTATAATATTTTTTATTTTTAATATTTCAATCACTCTATTATATAAGAATCTATAAACTATATACAGCTAAACACAAAACAACAATAACAAATAGTTATTTTATATGTGTAGATTTTCAAAATATCTATACTTTTCATGAACATAAAAATCATTTAATCTAATATATATCATTTATAAAAAATAATAATAATATATAAAAAAATAATACTTTTTATAAAAAAACATAATAATATATAAAAAAATAATACTTAATAATATTATTTTGTGAAAATATTATAATTTAAACATTCTTATTAAAAAAACATAATAAATTTTAAATATAATAATCAAATTAAGGAATTTAGACTTCTGTGATCCATAACATTGTTTAGATAACCTTCGGCAAAATCACATCACCAATCTTATGTCGACGCGTTTCGAACCAACCAGTGTGGTTCATCGTCAGGACAAGTTGAAGAACCAATCTGGCTAAGCTGATTAAATAGAGTGTGCAAAGATTCCAACGGCTATATTTCAACGGCTAATTTTGGCCCAAGGATCCTAGTCAAACCACTAATTCCTATAAATAGCTACAATGGGTAAATTTGTTAATTTATAACTAAAATTAAAATCGATTTGATAATTTTAGTATATAATATAATATCCTTATTTATTATGATGGTCAAATATTAATTAAATAATCTGTTATTATTATTTAATTATAAATAAATGGTATTAAATTGTGTTATTCTTAGAATTATTAAATATAACTCTATTATATATTTATATTTAATATATATTAAATAAATTAATATACGAATGAATTCATATTATGTATAACCAATAAATTTATATTATATCTATTAAATTTATATTATATATACCAAATATATTAATTTTTTTTTTTTTTTTTTTTTTATAAAATTATTATTATAATCTAACAAGTATATTAAATTTAATATATATTAAATTTACAATATATATAACACATAAATTTATATTTAGATCAATGATTTTAATTCATTAATTCATCACTCTACATTCAAAAAATATATGTTATTCTTAATATTACTTATAAGGTTTAAATGGTTATATAGACAATAATTAAAGGGAATTTCAGTCCTAAAGACTAGATAAAAGCATAATCAATTAAAATAAGGAACACAAACAATCTAATCTAACTATAAAATATCAACTAGACTCACAAACGGGATAGGTTAATACCCTGAAATAACTTATTAATAAATCACCACTCCATAATACTAGGCCTAATCCGCCGAAAAGGAACTTAAGGAAGGGGAAGACAGAAACCCTAAGACCAAACACAAGGGGAAGACAAAAACTCTAAGACCTAATACAAGGGGGAATGAGGAGGCTAGGAAGACAAGGCTGGGACCCAGCAACGGCTAATCTTCCAGCCATCATCCCTATTAAGATTGATCGGCCTTTTCTCAATCTCTAAGGCCTCTCTAAATTTGCGATGATGAAACTGCGGAATTTTGGCAATGACTTGAGCCTCCTCTATACATACATGATGCATAGTCTTCCCCGCATGCTCAGCCAGGGCCGAGGACTTGGTCCTACCATGTCTTAAGTCAGCCGAATGCTCGCTGATCCGCTGATTGATAGAACGACCAGTCTCACCAATATAAGGGGTCCCACAAGAACAGGGAATGACATAGACACCCTTCATGCTCTTAGGGTCAATCGGGTCTTTTACAGACCTGAGGGAGCCACGGATAGTATTGAGGGGTCTAAAAGTTGCGGGTACATCATACCTCTTTAGAATCCTCGCAATCCTGTCCGTGGTCCCTTGGATGTAAGGAAGGTTCACACCCAAGACATGATCTTTAGGATCCCTTCTGATTGAAGGCTCCTTCTTGGCCTTGAGGAAGGCTTTTTGACCGAGGTGCCTATTGTAACCATTCTTCTCAAAAACTTCTAGGAGGTGAGCCTTCTCCGCCTCCAGGCTCTCCTCATCCGAGATTCTCACAGCACGGGTGGCAAGAGTGCTAAGAACCCCTAACTTCTGAGCGGGGAAATGATGCGACGAAGCATGCAAGTATTGCTCAGTATGCGTCTTCTTTCTAAACACCTGATGAGAAAAGGAACCATCCACCTTCTTAGAGATGAGAACATCCAAGAACGGAAGACAACCATTCTCTTCTTTTTCCATCGTGAATTTAATGGCGGCGGATTGGTTATTGAGGTGACAAAAGAAACGATCCAGCTCGTCAGGACCATGAGACCAGACAACACCAGTATCATCGACGAACCTTCTCCAAAGCTTTGGTAAGAGACGAGAGGAGGCCAAAGCCTTAGACTCAAACTCCTCCATGAAGAGATTAGCGACAACAGGGGACAAGGGGGAGCCCATGGCAACCCCACAAGTCTGCTCATAGAATTCTCCTTCGAAGCTGAAAAAGGTAGAGGTAAGGCAAAGCTCAACCAACTTAGCCGTATCAGGGTCAGTCAGCTTATTAATAACCATCATGGCCTCATTGATAGGAATGCAAGTATAAAGAGAGACCACGTCGAAACTTACCAAAATGTCCTCGGGCTCAAGATTAATTCTCTTAAGATCCTCAATAAAAGAAGCTGAGTCTTTGACATAGGACTCAGTCTGCCCAACCAAGGGTCTCAACTTAGCGGCGAGGAACTTGGCCAGGAGGTAAGTCGGACCACCGATGGTATTGACAATGGGTCTCAGGGGGACCCCATCCTTATGGATTTTGGGAAGACCATAAATCCTAGGAGTGATGGGGTTACCCTCAATAAGTTTCTGGGCAAGAGGAATCGTGGAATTGCACGACTTGATCGCAAGAGCGACCGCTCTGGAAACCTTCTTGAGGGGATTCTTCGAAAGCTTCTTATAACTCCCACTATTACAAAGATGGTCAAGCATCTTATCTCTGTAATCCTTTCTATCCATGATAACAGCAGCCCCACCTTTATCAGCTTTTAAGACCACGACATCACGATTCTCGTTCAAGCTCTTAAGAGCTTCAAACTCAGCCTTGCTGATATTGCTACGGGGAGGCTTAGCCCTCCTTAGGGTAACGGCACAATCCTGCCTAATCGTGTCTTTAATCTTATCCGGAAGGTTCTTAATGCCATACTCTATATCGCAAATGATGTCTTCAATCGGGATCTTTCTAGGTGCTAGGGCAAAATTAAGACCTTTTCCTAAGAGATTAAAAACCGCAGGCGGAAAGGAAAAACTCGAGAGATTCACCACCTTATTGTCCTGAGGGAGGGAACTCAAATTTTTCACCGACGAACCCTTAATACCAGTATTGCGAGGATTCTAAAGAGGTATGATGTACCCGCAACTTTTAGACCCCTCAATACTATCCGTGGCTCCCTCAGGTCTGTAAAAGACCCGATTGACCCTAAGAGCATGAAGGGTGTCTATGTCATTCCCTGTTCTTGTGGGACCCCTTATATTGGTGAGACTGGTCGTTCTATCAATCAGCGGATCAGCGAGCATTCGAGTGACTTAAGACATGGTAGGACCAAGTCCTCGGCCCTGGCTGAGCATGCGGGGAAGACTATGCATCATGTATGTATAGAGGAGGCTCAAGTCATTGCCAAAATTCCGCAGTTTCATCATCGCAAATTTAGAGAGGCCCTGGAGATTGAGAAAAGGCCGATCAATCTTAATAGGGATGATGGCTGGAAGATTAGCCGTTGCTGGGTCCCAGCCTTGTCTTCCTAGCCTCCTCATTCCCCCTTGTATTAGGTCTTAGAGTTTTTGTCTTCCCCTTGTGTTTGGTCTTAGGGTTTCTGTCTTCCCCTTCCTTAAGTTCCTTTTTCGGCGGATTAGGCCTAGTATTATGGAGTGGTGATTTATTAATAAGTTATTTCAGGGTATTAACCTATCCCGTTTGTGAGTCTAGTTGATATTTTATAGTTAGATTAGATTGTTTGTGTTCCTTATTTTAATTGATTATGCTTTTATCTAGTCTTTAGGATTGAAATTCCCTTTAATTATTGTCTATATAACCATTTAAACCTTATAAGTAATATTAAGAATAACATATATTTTTTGAATGTAGAGTGATTAATTAATGAATTAAAATCATTGATCTAAATATAAATTTATGTGTTATATATATTGTAAATTTAATATATATTAAATTTAATATACTTGTTAGATTATAATAATAATTTTATAAAAAAAAAAATAAAAAAAAAAAATAATATATTTGGTATATATAATATAAATTTATTGGTTATACATAATATGAATTCATTCGTATATTAATTTATTTAATATATATTAAATATAAATATATAATAGAGTTATATTTAATAATTCTAAGAATAACACAATTTAATACCATTTATTTATATTTAAATAATAATAACAGATTATTTAATTAATATTTGACCATCATAATAAATAAGGATATTATATTATATACTAAAATTATCAAATCGATTTTAATTTTAGTTATAAATTAACAAATTTACCCATTGTAGCTATTTATAGGAATTAGTGGTTTGACTAGGATCCTTGGGTCAAAATTAGCCGTTGAAATATAGCCGTTGGAATCTCTGCACACTCTATTTAATCAGCTTAGCCAGATTGGTTCTTCAACTTGTCCTGACGATGAACCACACTGGTTGGTTCGAAACGCGTCGAAATAAGATTGGTGATGTGATTTTGCCGAAGGTTATCTAAACAAATAATCAAATTATTAAAAAAAGAATCCCTATATCAATTTGATAATTTATATTTTGACATATTTATATTTTATTTTATTTTTTAATTATATTTTAACATATTTATATTTATATTATATTTTATTTTTAAATATTTTTTTTTTAAAACTGCCCTATGACAAATGAATAGACCAGGATACTTTGCAGCATGACAACTGACACTTTTATCCTAATAAAATGAGACCATTTCGACAAATGACGGTGAATTTGCACTCTTTTCATTTATGTGAAATCCTTTTTAGTACTACAAACTCAAGAAAGTACATACCACTATCTATATGTGTCATTAATACTTATTATCCTTGCAGTGGAAAGGATATAACACATTTGCTGACTTTGGATTAATTTTTGTTCGATCAAAAATTAAACTACAATTCCTAATATTAATATTAATATTAATATTAATATTAATATTTATATATATATATATGAACTAATATTTTCTGGATAATATTTGGTTGAATAATTTAGTTTAAGTTTCATTATATAATAATGTTTTCACTCTCAATTGTGCATTTGTGCATCTATTGTACGGTTTAAAATCACTCAGCAATACACCATTGTCATATATATATATATATATATATATATTAATTCTACGTTTTTTTTTTGTGATAATATTTGGTTGAATAATTTAGTTTAAGTTTCATTATATAATGATGTTTTCACTCTCAATTGTGCATTTGTGCATCTGTAGTACATTTAAAATCACTCAGCAATACACCATTGTCATATCAACAATATTATTGAAAACAATCAAACTATCCAGCCTAGAATGGAAAAAATTCTACGGATAAAATTCGTGACAGCTGTACAAAGCTAGTCACTGCGCTTTTTCGAGGCGACAAACTAATGTCATTCTCGCACGATTTAATGGTCAAAAGTCACACACTACGCACTGAAGTGGGTAAATAAAGAGTTAGGTCAGTTTCCAAAAACTTGCATCAACCACTTAACCCCCAGAATGGATCGTTGTTGCTCAACTGGAATCTTCACATATAAATAAGTTAAACAGTAATCAATGACGTACATATCATTTTCGTATCAATGATGTTGTTGAAAAGAATAGAATGACAAAAACTGAGCCGCTAATGAACTCGTGACGACTTGTACTGCGTAGCTTCTGATTAAAAATTACATGCGCTGGTTTGTTGTTGACCATTTGTGTTTGATCCCAGCCCATATGCAATCCATTTGATCAATTTGCTTGATCCCTCCATTAAATTTGAGAACTCTGAGTATTTAATAATAAATGAAGAATTTAATTTTGATAACATTTTCATAATTATATAACAGTGGCATTTTTAAAGTTTTATGGAAAAATCCTATGTACAGTAAAATATTATTACGATAATTGATCAAATTTAGATGTGCTTCAAAATAAAACATGACAACCACTTTTAACATCTCCTATGAAATTTTAACTTGATGTGAAAACATACTCAGCATGAAACCTCGCCACTATGGTATCACTTAATTATAAATGCATATAGATCATGGACTCACACGTTACAAGCTCTAACCTCCCTCTCTAGTATGAGATTCTACCTCTGGTATGAGATTCTCCATCTCTATGTCTGAAAATCGGTGGAGCCTTGCCCTTTTCTTAATAGAAAAATTCTTTTACATGAACGCCGCCACCCACTATATTAGACACAATCCTGTTACCATCTACAATAATTTATAAATGATTTGTCGGGGCAATTTTACTTTCCAACTCAACATTTTTTTTTTTGAATAAGTCTACTCCTATATTGATACAAAATATTTTTACAACGAGTCAGCAGCCTTAAGAGGTCTAGCCTTGAAGATGGCTTACGCACATTACAAATCTGAAAATTGACCCAAAAAAACTAACAGAAGACCGACTAGAACTCGGACTATGACCGGTACATTGAAACAGGAACCACATTGTCAAAAATGTAGACTAACCGGAGTGCCGAAACTGCTTGACTGAGCTGATACATTTAACCCGAACTATAAACATAGACAAAAAAAACTGAACATTTCCCATTGAATAGACACGGAGACTGCAAAAGAGAATGACAACTTGATTATGCATCTTCAGCGGTGGAAGGCACTTCTTCCACAATTTGACAATCGAAGCTAGAGGAGTCATCATCGTCTGAGGGATGGCCCTCTTCTTTTGGCGGACCAACTTCACTCGGAACATTCGAACACGCCAGAGCTTGCTTATCCTGGGAAGCAAAACTCCTTGGGACATCGCCCTGCTGTCTCGAATGCTGAGAGGTGCCTAGCAATTCTTCCGCCCTCGGCATCGAAGTCGCATTTGGAATTGCCGGAACCAAGCCAACTGCGCCTTCACTCAGCTGAATCATAACAGAAGCAATGAAAGAGTGATTGCTGAGAGTGCAGGGGATTTGAAAGCGGGCTAAATGTGCATGAGAAGTGTGGGTTCGACATTTCAGCTTGGTTTCCCCGGCCACGACCACGACTTTGCTTGGTAGCAGGATGGCTTTCAGTGCCGCCTCCTGAAGAGCCAGAGAAGGTATCCAAGGAAGAGGAAGAAGCCTGGTGAATGGGACAACCACGGGCGCCGCCCCTTCGGCAGCCCATTCTTTGGCGCAGGATACGCATGCTGCTCAGAGCAAAAAGAGCAGGACAAGTAGCAAGTCTTTGCAGACCAGCGGAGACTGGAAGGGGGAGAGTTATCCCACTCGCCGGTGATCTGAGAAAGTTGAAGGAAAAACGACAGAAGAAAATGCTGAAGGGACTTTGGAGAACCATGAGATCCAGCAGAGAAACTATTCCGTGTGCTTGAGCGCCATGGATTCCTGGATTATCCCAAGAGCAGAGCACTACAACTGCGAGGAGGCCAGACATTCACAAAAGAGGAACAAAACAGAATTGGAGGAGCACCATGGGATTAGAGCAAGGGAGCCTGTGTAGAATGTCGTGCCGCATTAACGCAGCCATGAATGAGCTTGCCAAGAGATTGAAGTCTGGCAGTAAATGAGGCCAGGTGTCGTTGAAAGTGCTCCACACGCCTGCTCCTCCCACCAACTTCGTACCTCTACCTGTATCGTTCACCCGCATTCGGGAGGGATAGATCTTGTTGCACCAGAAGAGTGCAGTCTTGTTTAAGTTGCTCATCATTAGAACTGATGAGAGGACCAGAGAAGAAAGGGCGCTGCTGATCAGACCCTTGATTACCCAATCTATCCGCTACTTTGTTGGCATATCATCGAACATGCTGGAAGGTAACACTACGGGAAGATGTGAGCCATTCTTCAATTTGCACCAGTCTACTTAGGAGTTGCCCGCTAGAAGCGATCTTTCCAGCTAATATGCCTGATTGGATCCGAGTAACTGCCTCAATTAAGATTTGTGAGTCCGCTTCTATCACCAGAGGGAAGAAATTTTCAGTTACAGCTGTGCAGATGCCCTTCCATAAACCTTCAAGTTCGGCTGCATTATTGGTATCTCTTCCTAGCGAGCCATGATATATATGCAGAGCCGAGCCCTCAGCATTTCCAAAAATGCCTCCATATCTAGCCGGCCCCCGATCTCCCTTGGCAGCACCGTTGAAATTTAACTTTATGGTCTGGGAGACAGGAGGAGACCAGTATTGGGGGGAATTAGAATGAATGGAGGGATTGAGAGTGGCATGAGCAGAGAAAGTGAGATTCAAATTCCAGTTTTCCAGAATGAGGCATTCCTGAGGAGAGGTTGGCAGGTCCGAATTTTGCTAGTGTTTCAGGGCAAGAGTTTCTTGTAGGTTCTGTTTGAGAAGAAGCCAAAGGGAGTCGAGGGGCGAATGGAGACTTTTAAAGATCCTATTGTTCCTCTCCTTCCATATGATCCAATAGACAAAGCCCGAAAGAAGGTTCCAGAGGGAGTTGAGGACTGGACTTTGGAAGGGATGCTGAGGCCAGTTCCTGATTGTATTTGTGATGTCTCCCTCTCATCTTCCCGTTCTCCTGTTGCACTGAGAAATTCTCTCCCAGAGTTCTGTAGCTAGCGGGCAGGTATCGAAAAGATACAAGATGGTCTCTGAGTGGAGGTTACAGTTGGGACATCTGGAAGGCCCAATAAAACCTTGCCTTCGAAGATTATCCCAAGTGAGGATCCGTTGTTTGCTTAAAAGCCACAGGAACGTGGAGACTTTTGGCCAGATTCTTGGTTGCCAGATCTTATCCCATAGCTGATCCTTAATTATCTACACTGGGTGATAGAGAATTTGGTATGCCTCCTTGGTGGTGAATGTCCCTTTTGGAGAATATCGCCACCGAATTTTGTCCCTCTGATCCAAGAACTTGAATTTCCTAAGTTTGAGCTCTTGATCAATCTCTTCAAAGGTTTCCTCTTGCCAGTTGGCTTACCAGGTGTCTGCTGATCTTCATTGTTGAAAGCCTTGAGGAGATTGCTGTTACCAGAAATTACAAACCTGGGTTTGATCACTGTGTTGCATGGTAGCTTGCCATTTGGGTCTGTGGAAGAGAGCAACTACTTTGGGGAGCTGCTGCCAGGAGTCTTCCCAAAATCTTGTTGTGGTGCCTGAGTGTATTTCCCAAAAAATGTGCGCTTGAATGAAGATACTATGCTTTCTGGCAAAATTCCAAATTGACGATCCAGGGTTGGTGATGCTTATGCAGATGAGCTCCTCTAGGGGGCTTCCTGGAGCGTATTTGGCATGCCAGATACGAGCCCATGGAGTGTGCGGATTGGAGACCCATTTCCACCAGATTCGGGCACCCATGGTGTTGTTGCTGTGAAGGCAATCCCTTAGACCCAGCCCGCTAGCTGACTTTCGAAGGCAGATTTCAGTCCATTTGACGAGCGCCCATTTTCTGTTGAGTCCTGAGGAGCCCCATAAGAAATTTCTCTGAAGATTGTGAATACTCTTAAGAACCCATTTGGGATCTGCCAATATGGAGAATAAATATAGAGGCATGGCTTGGAGAACAGATTTGATAAGTATGAGCCTGCTGGCAATATTAAGAGAGCGGAAGGTGCAGGAGGAGAGTCGGGTTTCTAGATTGTCAAGGAGGGTTCTCCAGGAGGCATGTTTGATAGCTGAGTCTATCAGGGGAGCCCCAAGGTATTTCAAGGGAGGCACAAATATAGGATAGCCCAAGATCCTGGCTATATTCTTCTGAGTTAGACTGGGGGTATTGAAGAAGAAGAGCTAGGATTTGGCAGCATCGATGGAGGTGCCTGAAGCTTCAAAGAAGAGATTTAGAAGGGCTAGGAGGGCAAAGGCCTCTTGAACTGACGGATGGCCAAAAAGCATAGTGTCGTCAACAAACTGTTGGTGAGAGAGTGGAGAAAGTCCATGAAGAGAAATTCCCTTTAGAGAGTGAGAGGAGATAGAAGAATGAAGGAGACTACTGAGACCTTCGGCCATGAGCACAAAGAGGAACGGAGAGAGAGGGTCACCTTGGCGAATACCTTGGGAAGGTCAGAAAGGCGAGGAAGGAGAGCCATTTAGAAGGATAGAATAACAGGGGGAGGTAATAAGATTCATGAGCCAACGCATTCAGGTGGCGCTGAAGCCAAAAGCTAAAAGCATTTGATTGATGTAGGACCAACTGAGTTTATCGAATTCTTTAGAAAGATCTAGCTTGAGAATCATACCTGGCTTTTTTATAACCTTGAGAGAATGAATCACTTCATGTGAAAGTATGATACCATCCAGAATCTAGCGCCCTTCTACATACCCTGTTTTCTCTGGGGAGATGAGGAGAGGGAGTAGAGGTTTGAGCCTATTTGCCAAGACTTTTGAAATGAGTTTGTAGATTACGTTACAAAGAGCGATGGGCTTGTATTTGTCGGGAGTGCTGGAATCTTTCACCTTTGGCACTAGTGCTATGAAGGTAGTATTGAGGGAGGGGAGGATCCAGTGCATCGATCTTGCTTCTTCCACAAGTTCCCAAACCTCTGTTTTGATGTGCTCCCAGAAGGTGTGGAAAAAATTGGTTGTAAAGCCATCAGGTCCCGGCGCTTTGCCATCCTTCAGTTGGGCCAACGCATCCTCCACTTCCTGCATGGATATTGGCTGGAGTAACATATTGTTGTGGTCCTCTGTGATGATATTTGGAATATGTTGCGTGATAGAATGTATTGCCTGAGTTCTACTGCCTGGAGGCTCTCTAAGAGTGTCCTGAAAGTGCTCTTTGAATTCTTGTTCCATTTCTTCATGCACTTCCAGATGTTCTCCTTGCTTATTGTTGATGAAGGCGATGTAATTGTGTATTCTCCTTTGAACTGTGGTTCTGTGAAAGAATTTGGTATTTTTCTCTCCATCCTTGAGCCATCTGACCCTGGATTTTTGACGCCACAGTGTTTCTTCTTGTTTCCGACGTGTTTCAATCTTGGTTAAGAGTGACTTCTCCTGTTGCGCATAGTCTTCAGTTCTGCCTTCATAGATGATGCGTTGTTGCAATGTGTTCATTTGCTCCTCCAGCATTTTTTGATGGTCGAAAATATTTCCAAATTGAGAGCGATTCCAGGATTTGAGCGCTTGTTTGAGATATTTTAACTTTTGCTGAAACTGGAACATTTTGTCTCCTTCTGGGGGATTGAAATATTTCCAAGCATTGATCACAACATCTTTGAAATTAGGATGTGAAAACAAAAAATATTCGAAGCAAAGGGGTCTGTTGCTCCTGACACCCGGATGCGACCATTGTATCATTATGGGCCAGTGATCAGAACCTACTTGAGGCAAGATGGAGGCATGAGAGTCCCCCCCCCCCGATGTGAATAGCGTTGTCCGACATGAGAAATCGATCCAGTCTGGAGGCTATCTGCTGTAAACACCTTCTTTTATTGGTCCATGTATAAGTGACGTTGGAAGTATGTAGGTCCATTAATTGATTTTTGTGGATGAAGTCTTTGAAGCCGTGACTATCTTCATCCAGCCCTAATCGTCCACCAGAATTTTCCTCCAAAGAGGTGATGATATTGAAATCACCCCCACAAATCCAGAGGGGAAAGCGCCTGTCAGAGTTGAGCTCTGAAATAGTATCAAGCAGATCCAGTTTTTTTTGTAATTCTTGCATAAAATACACATTGGATAGATGACTGTGGATATTAGTTCCGATTAGGTGGAAGATAGTCTGAATGAAGAAGTGAGAGGCATGGAAGTCAGGAAGGTAGAGCTCTTGAGGATTCCATATGATTGCGAGCCCTCCAGAAGCTCCAGAAGCATCCACTGAGACTGAACGACACCCCGACCAGGATTTATTTATTATTTTTTCTAGAACTGTACTATTGCATTTTGTTTCTTGAAGGTAAATTATTGAAGGCTTGTCTTGCTGGATCATTTTTTTAATCATCCTGTGTTTTGCAGAGCCATTGAGCCCTCACACATTCCATGAGATGAGCTTCATGGGGAACAATGGGGAAGAGTTTTGTAAAACTTGGTCAGCTTTGGGAATCTACCAGAATCCACCAACATTTCTCCGATAATGATAATCCTCTGCAGATCTATTTTGTGTTCACGTTTCTTCACCTCCTTCAAGATTTTTTTCCCGTCCCAAGGACTGCCTACCTGAACACCAAGATATTTGTTGTGCTGTGCTCTGGTTAAAACTTCTTCTAGTCTTTCAATTTCCCGAGAGTGTATGGCGCCGAATTCCTTCTGTTTGCACGCTACATCCAGCTTGATTATATCCAGACCTGCCAGATCCACACTTTCTGGTTCCTCCTCCATATGTATCGGTGTATTCTATTCTCCCTCCTTTGAATGTTGTTGCATGCTCAGTGCCAGAGCAGCATCTATCTCCATGTTGGAGGATTGTAGAGCTATGTCTTTGTCTTTATTTGTATTGGAGGTGGAGGCGGGGGTGATGATGGATTCAGAGGTCTGGAGGGGATCTGTAGACTTGGGCGTATGAGGGGGAGATGAGGGAGATGGATCTAAGGGGGGATTGAGAGGTTGTCCTCCATGCTATTCTTGGAAGTTAGGATTTCAAAACTGTTCCGAGTTATGGATTTCTTGAGATTTTCAGGATCCACTGAGTGTTTCTTAGCATGCCTTCTTCTACTTGGAACTTTTCTGAACCCCTCAACATCTTTGCTTGCCTCTGGGACAGGGGTTTTGGACTGCAGATTCAGAGGGCAATCCTTGAAGAGATGGCCATGTTCATGGCACTTCCTACAGTTAAAGGGAACATGCTCGTAGTCTATTGTTTGAACCCATTCATAATCATCATGAAATAAGCTTACCGAGTCAGTTACAGCTTTGGCGAGATGCATGTGAACACAGATCCGGGCATATGAGGTGTATCTTCAGCATTTTGTTTCCTCAACGACCTTGATGAATACCCCCAGGCTATTACCTATGTCCTTTAGGGTTTCCTCGTTCCAATATTCCAAGGGAAGAGAGTATATTCGGATCCATATTGGAGCCCAGTTGAAGTATTCCTTATCTGGATTGAACCTCTCAACCCAATCACGCAGGTACATGACGGCTGAGTTGAAGAAATACGGGCCACCCTCGAAGATACACATTTTGTCCTCCAGACAGTTAAAGGTAGAGGTGAAGAAGCCTTTAGGTCCAAGCTGCAGGGTGGCTTGACCTTTTGGCTTCCACCTGGAGGCAATCCAACCTTGTAGGGCTTTTTCAGTAGGCCAAAATCCAAGAAACTTTCCTATGAGGGCATGATCCCTCATATATTGAATTTGGCTGTTGATGCACTAACTGGGGAGATCTATTTTGATTCTTTTAGCAGATTTGGGGATGCATGTTGCAGAGGATGCTTTGGGTCTTGACGTTGAGTTGTTCTGGTCGGAACCTTTATCTTTGGCAGTCGATGGGTTGGTAGCAAAGTCACCATCCTTATTTATGGCTTGATCAGTTACCTGCTCTGCCAGTGGATCAAAACCGAAACAGGTCTTTTTTCTTGCGCTAGTCGACTTGTCAGGAATGGGATCAAAGGGGGGAGAGGGGGTCATGCCCACCCCTCCAGAGAGCGGATTCATGGAGGCAGCATCAGCAGAGACGCCAGAGTCTAGAGACAGAGAGCACCTTGGGGGAGAATACCAATAAATGCAGGAACCCTAGCTATGCCGGTCGGCCCTGAGCGCCATCGTCCAAACTCACATCTAAACTGTTTCTGAAAATTCCAACTCAACATTGTTAATAAAGTTATTTAACTTCTTTATTTTGGTTAAGTTTATTTTGTGAAGACCACTGAAATTTAGTGTAGTGGTCAATGATAATAATGGTTACCATTATTGTTTATTTTATTTTTAAAAGTAGGCAAGTTTATTATACATTATTTTAAATTTTAGTTCATGTTGGTTTTAATAATTTTGGTTCAAATATTAAATAATATGAGGACGAAAAAAAAGGACTTTTTCTTTATTTTTATACATAATCAACAATATAAGGGGAAAAAATATTTTAAATTAGAGCTTAATTATCTAAATATATGTTATAAATAGGGATTCATACTTTTTAAAGTTCAATAATTAACTAAACTGAAAGGAACTCTAGCTATGTGGTTTTGTTCTTATCTTATCCAATTTCATAAATTTGATCATTATCTAATATCTAATGTGTTATTCTTTTAATGTCATTGCTTATTTAAATTAGCAACAATATTCATGATAATATATTTAATAAAAGTATAATGAAAATTAAAAAATCTAGTGTGTTAATCTTTTAATGCCAATGTTTAATTAAGTTATAACAATTTTGATTTGTAAATTGGTAGGAATATTTGATTAAACTATTCATCATAATACATTTGATAAAAATACCCGGATGCGGGTGTTAGCACAGGAGAGAGTGCCAGGCCACATGGCCAGCAGGTGATGACACGAGCCAGCCAGCGGGAGGACACTAGGGACGTCGTCGCAGCAATAAATGTGAAGGCCCCCGCTCAGAACTCTTAATGAAATTAAAGGCGGATAGATGGGAAGGCAGGGCGCATTCATGGCACTCAAGATTCAATGGAATGTTAATGAATTTATGTTGGATGCAGGTATGGAGTCACACCATTCGAGCCTGGACATTCTCTGCCTTCTGGCAGACGCTGAGAACTCTGAATTCTCTGCTTTTCAAGAAAGGGGCATCAAAGCACCATTTTCAGGTGCCGAGAAGAGAAGCCCTGAATTGGCAGCTCTGTTTCACTCAGCCAGCTCCATTGTCAACATGGCTAAGCCAAGAGAAAGACAGTCGTGCAGACGTGGAACTGGTCGTGGGAGCTCTTCCCGCCCTCCAGCAGCGGATGCCCACCACCATTGTTGCTGCTGCTACTGTTATAGACGGGCTGGAACTCCCCACCTGCAGGCATCACAGTTCTTGGATACGGGCAACCCTGTTGAAGGACCACCAGCGCTTCCAGCGTTTGGCACCGCAGTGTTCAACTTGGGGCACCTCAGTGCACATATTTCAGTCCTCTTCGTTAGGGACTCAGAGGAGGATGACGAGGGATCAAACGGCAGAGAAACGCCCTCCGATGACCAATCGGGAAGGGCTGAGGAAAAGACAAAGGGAGCACCTGAGAAGGCACCCGCCCAGCCTTAGACGCAGGAGGCGTCGACATCCAAGGCGGGAGAAGAACGGGCAGGCCTCCCGAAAGAATATGGTTGGGTCCCGATCATTGAGGAGGAACCGGAGGAGTAGTAGACATTGGCTCCGTCATCCATCTTTTTGTCCAGGTCCAGTTCTAAGGTCTTCTGTCTCGGTCATTTTCTATGTTGGGGATAAATCAAAATGTTTTTGTATGGGTCTTTAGTTCGTATGCAGGTCTTTTTTGTAACTTTGTTTCAGTTAGTAAGTCTTTTCTGGGCGATTGCAGATGTCCACGGTCGCCCCTGCAAGGGTGGTTTTTTGTGTCACAGCCCCTGCGTGGGCAAGGTTAATGTAAAAAAGAAAATCTTGATTAGTTTTGAGGCAGCTTGGACACATCTCTCTGCTAAAGCCAGCTGCCAACCCATAGTGCCACAGATGGCCATGGGGAACCTATTTTACTGCTTGTAATGATCTTTTGTACATAATATAATTACTTAGCATAGTTTTACTGAGAAAAAAAAAAATACATTTGATAAAAATATATTGAAATAAAAGAATCTATATTAAGAGGATTAATTTTCTTACTCATTTTAAATTTTACTAGATTAATATTTTTTTCTTATGCATGCAGTATATAAAATGTAAAAATAAAAAATAAAGCCACAATAAAGGAACCTCTTTCCGAAGAGAATCCTATTGGAAGGTAAGGCTTTTTTGCTCTCTCTTTTTCTATGTGGAAATGGTGCAAAGACAAAGGAGTGAGACTTGTGGCCCATGAGTTTCTACAAAACACATGAAATCTTTATTCTTCCTCCCCTCTATCCACTCCCAGTGACCCTACTCTATTATGGAACATAACACACTAAAATAGAATCAAACCGTTTTTTCTCCTAGTTACTCAATTATAACACAAGTCAATATCCAACTAGCTCTATCCACTCTCACTCACCCTACTCTACTATGGAACAAAATGCACTAAAATAGAATCAAACCCTTTTTCCTCCTAGTTACTCAATGATAACACAAGTCAATATCCAACTATTTCTATCCACTCTTAGTGACCCTACTCTACTGTGGAACAAGATGCACTAAAATAGAATCAAACCCTTTTTCCTCCTAGTTACTCAATTATAACACAAGTCAATTTCCAACTAGGGGTTAAATTCGACCCATTTAACCATCAATATTAGTTACCACTTGAGTCTTCTAGAGCCTTGTTCATCATTGTCACATGGCTTTCTCCTTTGTCATAAGTAATGGGGTTGACATGGTATCGTCTCAAAACACGGTGGAAAAAACAAAGCTCAACTTTTGGGTGGCATGACATTAACATATAGAATTTGTTTTTAGTCTTTCTTACACAAATAAAAATGTATTTGAGTGTAAAACAATATCAATATCACCCATTAATGATCCTCTGAGTTGATTCCTCTATTTTTTTCAGTTCCAAAACATGGAAATAGAAAGAAAAAAAAATAATATAATGATCCATCTCAACTAAACTTAATAGATAACAGAAATCTGGTAGGAAAGTAAAATCACACTTCATTAATTGGATGACAGATTCTCACTAATTCAATTTAAACCATATAGATTAAAAGTAAATTAATATATATGTTACTTGATCATCTTCATTTAGAATTCATGAATTTAATTGATAACGGGGACCTTTACAATCATTCGTAAATATATAACATTTTCTTGTAATTTAGAAGCTGGAGAACCCACAGTAATAACCATTTTTCATCAACGTTTCAAATCCCAATAGAGATTCATCATCAAGACATTCTTGAATGATGACAGTGGAAGAGCTTTAATGAGGTTATTAAATAGTTTATAATAGTTTAAATGAATGTGGCTGTTTGCTTTAATCATTTTTATTTATTATTTATTTATTTTTATTTTTTAATTAATTTTTAGAATTTTTAAATTAATTTTTAGAATTTTAGGGTATTTTTCGAATAGATAAAATTAATAATTAATCAAAATTATTATTATAACAAGTATTTATATTTGAGTTAATATTCAATATATATTAATAATAATATGTAAATTTATTAATTTAACATTTTCACTGAAATATAAACATAGACTCGTTGCGTAGTTAAGCTAGATTGGGCTCCGCGAATTGTTTCGCTCACGTAAATCAATCCATGGCTCCTTTGAAGGTTTGACTTCAACCCACTTTTGTATCTTTTTTACGGAAAAGTCTACCACTGGTTTGTCTTTATGTTATGGCTGCCACTGGTTTGTCTTTATATTCTTATATACATCCTTAGAAGGTTAATTTCATTATGAGAGTTGGTAATTTAATGATTTAATCTTCAACATTTGCAAAGTAATTGGTGTCTACATAGAGACGTGGACTCAGATGACAAGTACATGACAGAAACGCATGACGACTTATTACATTGCACCAATCTTAGACCCTTTGTCTTGGTGCAACCAAAACTGTCACTCTGCTTACCGTTCCTCACAAAATTCAAAATATAGCAAGTGTAAGGTAATATGATCCAATCCCAACTTGAATTAATATCGTTCCATCGTCTACCGTTAAGATTTTCTACCCGTGATGCTTTGTGCATTGTATGTCTATAGGAAAAGCTTGCGAACAATTCTTTCCATCCCCTTAGATTGAAGCTACTCAGATCCCTTATGTCACGCCCCTACACCTGCAGTAGTCTTTCAACCGCTTATAGCGAGGTGTGACACTACCAACCGTTTTCTTTTCACCAATACTTACGATTGTAGACTATGCCTATCATTCCATACTTAGTTTATTTTCGTTACCAAGTATTATTAATGTATTCCTTTATACAAGTAAAAGCCCATAACACTCACATAACAGCATTATACAATAGAAATGCACAACAGTATAAAGGGAGGGGAAACTCCCTGCAATATGAGTATGCCCGAATCAATATATTATACAATCTTCACTTTTACAAAGTACAAGTTAAATCTTGGGAAACCCTAAATTTACACTTAGCCAATTTTCACAACTTTGGCAAACTCGGTTGCCCAGCTTGTCGGCACCTCCGCACGGTTGCTGCACGACTCTCCAACCCTTCATTCACCTTGTCGCACAATCGTGTTGCTTGCCCAACTCAGGCGCGCCTCCAAGTCGCCACACACGGGCGCCTCTGCCCGAGACACACCTCCATTCACAATCTCAACACTTCACCAAGTCACTGTGCACACTTGCACGACGGGCGGGCGCTCACCCGAGTCACCCAAGAACCCGTGCCAAGTCGTCGCACAAACCGGGCGCCCACCAATGTTTCACCGTCGGGCACTCTGTCGCATAAACCTGGGCACCACACACCCGTGCATGCCCTCACCCAACCGCCAGGCGCTCCTGCCCGCACCTTCACCCACAAATGCACTATCACCGTGCAGTCCTGCCCAAGAATGGGCGCATTGCTAAACCTGCCCCTCCTCCTTAGAACTGCGCACTAGACCTGCACCTCTATCTTGTAGAGCGAAGATGTTGAGCGAATGAGTTGCTGCCAAATGAGTTCCAATGCTCTACAATATATATGTGTTGTAGTGGGAGGTCGTAGCTTGCCCAGCCGACCTCTCCCATGCCCTTGCTCCATCGCAAAAGCCCCTATCTTCAAGTCGGCCCCTCATCCAACGTTGGTCGGCCTCCATATGTTTTATCCCACGCTCCATGCGTATAAACACTCGCTCGCCCTCCACATATGCGCATAACACCATCGCATACTCAAGAGAGAGCTCGCACATCATCCAACCACAGCTATCCGCACGCACGCACGTTCCACCCGCGCACCCAGAATTGCAGGTCGTTACACCTTAGATCTAAGTTCCTCATAAGGACTTGTGATGATTGATTAAAAAAATTGAATACCGTACGAGATAAATTATCGGTTATTTTTTTATATTTAGTTAATTTTCCCCAAATAAGATTATATAAGATTACATTAGGATTATAACAATTTATTTATTCTTAAGTTATTTAATTAGTACTATTATAGTAATTTATTATTAAGATTATAATAATTTATTTATTGTTTAATTATTATTATTGTAGCAATTTATTTTTCGAGTTAATTTCGTGTATATATATATATATATATATATATTAATTCCTAAATAAATTAGAAATTTTATTAAGGCTTTTTAAAATATAATGTCATTTATATTAAAATATTTTATTGTTAATTTATAATTAATATTATTAATTATGATAATTATTATAATTTTGTTTTCATAATTAATATATACAAACTCATTATTATTATTTAATGAATATATTATTTAATGAAACCATATTCATATTGATAAAAAAATATTAACCAAAATTCTATGATGATAAAAGGGAATTTAATTGAGTTTGGAAATTGTAATTAGTTACAGTATTCCATCTCTATACTCTTCTTATAACATCTTGTCCATATCTTTTATAAATTACCTTAATATTTTAGCGCCCAACTGCTATGGTGCCTGGCAGTTTCTGAACAACCTATTGTTGTCGAAGGAGCTAGTGCAATATCCCTGCACCCATGATGGGTGCCTGACATTGCAAAGAAAAACAAGACAAAACAATAACTTGTATGATTTCATCATGAAAATTTGGAGCTAGTGTCAGAATAGTTGAATTCTCTGAATGAAAAGGGAGTGCAATGGCTTGTCCCACCAGTGTTCTACTCAGTCATCTCTGTTAGCCACCGAATCACCCATAGTGCAGTTTTAATGGGAAGTTTCAGTGGCAGGGATCATATGCCAAGTTTCCTGTGGATCGGGACTTACATGTTAAGACAACGTTGTACACAAATTGATGCATGATCGACATAGTGTCAGCTCTAGCAAAGATATCTACTTGCATTCACCAAGATTCGACTCATTCACCTGGTCAAAAATCTCCAACAGGTGTTAGCTCTTCAACAATGCCAACAGATCTCAAATAGATCTCCAAACTTACACATGCAATGTCTCGACTCTTCAACAACGTAACACGACCGATTCATCTCTTTGACAAACCCAACCTTGCGCTCTCTTTATACAGAAAAATGTCAAACTCAGATTTACACAGACAATTCCACAATCACTTAACAATGTAATGGACAAATATAAAAGCAAGGCACTCGAAACAAATACATATACTCTTATTTCCCTCGGCCCAAGAGGGGCCAAGGCTCAGGCCCAAACGGGTTTTGGTACCAACTTGAAAAACTGGTCACACTATCAATTAATTAAATAATGTTACATGTAGTGTTGTGCTAAGATAGGTAGACTATCTTGGACACATAATCACTTGGTTGAGAGAATATCTCAACCATACACCAATGTAGTAAATATCTAGATCTAAACAATTCCTAGGGAATATGAATAGACCCCTTTACATAGAAATTATCACAACTGAGACAAGTAGGAATTATATTTTCCAAGTGTTTAAATATTAACTTTGGATGCACATAATTTGTAGTTATTTGGTTCATCGTAGTTTTTTTTTTCGATTGGAAAAAAAGGGTTATCTTTTCATTAAATAAAAGGTGATTACAATAGAAAGTTTTTGATTTGCTTCCTCCATAAATTACATATCTAATTAGTTCATCTACTAAGAGCACACATATAATCGCTCTCTACTTATAGCTATTGACCAAATTATCCCCATATTGTACCAGTGTTTCAACTTACAAAAAAGATAGTATTACTTATGCTATTGTGAAATAGAAAGGACTGCCTCATCCTTCGCCGAAAAATATATCCTCTTATCATTGTGATAAGTGTGTCAATATGAAGGAAAAGTGTAGAAAAAAACTATAACACTATGCATTTTTCATTCAACAATATACCTTGTTGAAAAGGGGGAAAAATATTACCTACTTAATTTCAGACTCCTCTTTTTTATTTGGTGTCTACCATCTCATTCTATTCTCAGTATGAAAGTGATTTTTTGAAATGACTGGGTAAGTGACCGGATGTGCCTCATCCATGCATTCAGAATGAAGGGGTTGAATAGGGCGAATCCTTGTACCCATTATATAACACTTTTAAAGTCACCATAAACTATTATTTTCTCCATGCTGAGCCACTTTGCACATATTAATGTCCCCCATAGTGGAATGAGCTATGCACGGTTGTTTGTGCCACGTCCACCCTCCCACCAGAAATGATAAAATGTGTCAGGATTTATAACCAAGTAAACCCCACAACCACATTTTCTATGAATACATGCCCCATCAAAAAGGTCAACCAGGAATTCCTTCCAACTATTGGTATATTTAATGTTCTTCCCTTCTGATTGACCTAATCTCCCCAAAGAAAGCTTTGTCTTATATATCATATCCCTCATGTTTGGCACTCTCTACTCAAAAATATTTTTGTTCTTGCTTCTCCAAACATCCCAAAATATATAAAAAGGTAAAATTACATATTTCTTTTAAGTGCTAGACCAGAATGAGAGAATCGATCAATAATTGATTCTATCTACCCTTCATCTTGATGAGATTTAATACCCTTCCCATTTTTCATTCGCAGTAGGAAAAAGTAAGAAGAGCGAAATAAGAAGAGACGATGTGCATCCTCCATTGAAGAATTAGAGAATGCAAACACAACATTGAACACAAACACACAAAACTTGTCCATTCGATTACCAAAGAGGGATTTTTATACACAATGGATAAGCTTCTTGATTGCCTAGATCGTCAGTGGTGATGGCTTCTTCAATAAGCTAAAGAAATATCTAGAAGCTCCGAGGTGGATGGGCATTTAATATGTTAGGTTTTCAAACTACTGTTTATCCAACACTCCCCCTTAATTCCAACCAGATGAAAAACACACAAAATACACTATAGCATAATGCATATGACACATAGCTATTCTTAATTGACATGGCTGCTAGTCTAAGTCTCAGCTAGGTTTACAACATAATCTAGATTTTCTACAACACATAACTTACTTCTACAAAACTCAAATTTTGCCTTGCCAAGAGGCTTGATGAATATGTCAACTACATTCTCATTTGTATTACAATATATTAAGGCAATTTCTTGTGATTTTACCTTTTCTCTTACAAAATGATATTGTGTGTCTATATGCTTTGATCTTGCATGAAATATAGGATTGTTCCCCAATTTGTTGGTGCTTTGATTATCACATTTGATCACTATAGGTTCTTGTTTACCTTCACCAACATCTTCAAGTATTCTTCTGAGCCATATAGCTTCACAGGTGGCACTACATAATTCTTTATACTCTGCTTTAGTTGATGACAAAGAAAATTGTTGCATGTTTCTTACTGCTCCATGATATAGCTCCCGATCCTATATTGAAGATGTATCCAGTGGTGGATTTCGTGTCATCTGGATTTCCGACCCAGTCAGAATTAGAATGATCTGCCAATTCAGCATTACAAGCATTAGTATATTCAATACCAAAATTTATAGTTCCCTTTAAATATCGAAGGACCCTTTTTGCAGCTATCCAATGGCTTTCATGAGGCTTAGCCATGAATTGACTAAGTATGCTTACTGCGTAAGCAATGTCTGGTCTAGTGGTAGTGATACAATTCAGACTTCCCACAAATTGTCGATACAATGTTCTATTGACCTCTTTTGTTTCATCTTCACTTCTCAATTTGATATTTTGTTGCAATGGAGTACTCACTACTTTACATCCATTCATATGAATTCTCTTTATTACTTCATTTGTATATTTTATTGATGTGGTTAAAGTACTTCCATCACCTCTCCATACTTCAAGACCTCGACAATAGTGCATCTGACCAAGATCCTTCATCTCAAATTCTTGTGATAACTTCATTTTTATATATTTAATCAATTTATCATCACTCCCTATTATTATTAGATCATCAACATATATAGAGAGTAATATTATATCGCCATTTCTATCTGCCTTGACATATAAATTAGGCTCATTTTTGCTTTTTTAAAATCCTTTCTGAAAGAAGAATTTGTCAATTTTCTCATACCAAGATCTTAGTGCTTGTTTTAGTCCATATAAGGCCTTTTTTAACTTGCATACAAGATGTTATTGTCCCTTCTTTAGAAATCCTTTTGGTTGAACAAGATAAATCTCTTCTTTTAAGTCACCATTTAGAAAATATGACTTCACATCTAATTGGTGTAACTTCCAATCATATTTAGTTGCCAATGCTATCATTATTCTTATTGTATTTATTTTTGTTACTAGGGAAAATGTATCTTCATAATCTATACCTTATTTTTGTGAATAACCTTTTGCAACCAATCTTGCCTTATACTTGTCTATGCTACCATCTGCATTAAATTTTGTCTTGTACAACCATTTTTATCCTATAGGGACTTTATTTTCAGGTAATTCTGTTAATTCCCAAGTTTCATTTTTCATTATAGAGCCATATTCTTCTTTCATAGCTTCCATCCATTCTTTATGATTTTCAGCTTTTCATAATTTAAGGGCTCAAAATTAGTCATTACTTGAGACATTAAAGCACAATATTTATACTTGATAGGGGTTTGAATCTGTCGTGTTGACCTTCTTAGAGGTTCATTATACCGTGGAGTACATTATCCTCTTCTTCTTCTTTGTGGAGTGCCTTCAATAATTATTTGTGGACTTTGACTTCTTGGCATGACTTCTAGAATGTCCATGTGTTCTTGAGCTTGAGTTAATTCCACAAATTCTTCTTCTTCCTTAAAGCTGTCATAAGGAGGCTGCCATACATTATGTTCATCTTCTTTTGTTTGTTTATCTACATGCTCATGAAATATAACATCTCTACTTGCAAAGACCTTGTGAGTATTTGGATCATGCATTTTATATGCTTGTTGAACAGTACAATATCCAATAAAAATGCATTTGATGGCTTTGGCATCTAACTTTATCCTATCCTTTTTAGGAATATGAGCAAATGGCTTGCATCCAAATATCCTTAAATGACTAAATTTAGGTTTAAAACCCTAAAATGCTTCAAATGGTGTTTTGTGCTTAAGATACTTCGTAGGGCTTCTATTTTTAAGATATACAGCTGTATTAATGGCTTCAACCCAAAAACTATTTTAGAAAGTCCTTTACTTTGTAACATACTATAAGCACATTCAACTAATTTTCTATTATTTCTCTCAGATACTCCATTTTGCTGAGGTATATGTGGTACTGTATGTTGTATAATTCGATTTTGTTTGCAATATTTTCTAAAAGCTCCTAAAGTGTACTCACCACCTTTATCTGATCGAAAAGTTTTTTTTCTCTTTCTTGTTTTCTTTTCAGCCATACTCTTGAATTCTTTAAAGTATTCAAACACATCACTTTTGTTTCTTATGAATTTTTTTCTTATGAAGTACGCCTAGGTGTATCTAGTGCTATCATCAATAAATATAAGAAAATAATATGCTCCACCAAGTGACTTAGTTTGGATTGGACCACATACATCAATATGCACTAGTTCAAGTATTTCATGTTTTCTTCTATTTTCATGCAGAGGAAATTCTTCCCTATGCTTTTTTCCTAGTGCACAACCTTCACATTCAAAGTGTTCACCCTTAATATTTGGAAAGCCTTCTACCAACAATTTCTTTTGTAGTAATATTAGGTCATTATGATTTAAGCGTTGATACCTTTGATGCCAAATATCTATATTTGACATGCCTATTGATGCCAAAGCTTGATGCCCATTCTTCATTACATCCAACTTGTATAATCCTCCAACTCTCATTTCTTTTGCAACAACCTTGTAATTTTCATGCACATCCTTTACCAAACAATGTGATTTCACAAATTCAACTTTTAAATGCTGATTTGTAATAGTAGAGGCCAAAATTAAGTTCTTCTTTAATCCTGGAACATACACCACATTTTGAATTTGTTTTTCTTGTCCATTAGGCATCATAACACTTATATCACCATATCCTTTAATTTCATGTGATATATTATCTCCTAAATAGATGTGTCCACCATTATTAGCCTCATCATAAGTATCAAACCAATCTCTTTTTCATGACATGTGGATTGATCCACCATAATATATAAACCAACCATTATCATCATCAGTTTCTGCTGATAAAGCAGCATTGGACACAAACAATTTAAGATTGCTAATGTCATGACTAATTGCTTCATATCTATCAACATAGTTTCCTGAATGCCTTCTTTGTTTAAATTGATCAGACCTTATTTTCATGCAATTCTTAGCAAAATGACCAGGTTTTCCACAATAATAACACACATCATCTCTACTTGATTTGGAATTTGTCCTTGGTAAAGGTGTACCTTGAAATGATTTTACCTCTAGCTTTATCTCTTTAACTTTCTCCCACTGTTTTCCTTTGAAGGATTGCTTCCCTTTAGCCATCAATGCTAAATCTGAATTTGGAGATTTATGTTTAAGGCTTCTTCTTCAGTCTTCTTCCTGTATAAGTATACCTTCCAACTCACCAAAGTAAGAGCTTTCTCTCTAGCTGAAAGACCAGTGATAAACATTTGATGTTCATCAAGAATTCCATTTAATGTCATAGTAACCAAGTCTATACTAGATATTGATTCACCAATGTCACCTAATTTATCCTTTAGATCTTTAATTCTAGAAATAAAATTATTGACACTTTATTTTCTTCCATCTTAATTGAAACAATATTACACTTTAAATACAATATTCGATTTGTAGTCATTGTCTCATACAAATTTTTGAGAGTGTGACATGTCTCCTTAGATGTTTTGCACTCTCTAATGTGTGGAATAATGTTGTCCTTAACGGAAATTCGCAAAAGCACCTTGTTGTCGAGGTAAATCCCCTCTGCAGACAGAGGCGATCCCTACTAGCCCAGATCGGGTCTAGCAACAATCAAACAATGCTATCACGCAAGTTCCTAATTGCAAATTAAAGGTGGATGATGAGAGTCTACTTGGATTCCAACGCTAATATTCGTAGAAGAGTTGCCGCTCTCGTTCCTTTGCTCCGGCCGGTCACGATCCCCACGATCTCCGTGAATGGACACTTGCACATGCAAAGAACAACACAAATACAAGCATAAAATCCAATAGATGCAATTATATATCGGTCAGAAAAGATATAACTCAAACATTATTACAATGAATAACAAGAGTGGAACCATAATGATAGTCATCTATTATTGATAAACAACAAAGAAGAATACAACCATAGTTCTGACGTCAAATCCTCCTTTGGCTGGGTGATCAGCTACATATGTCTTGCAAAGCTTGTCGGGATTGGGAACAAGCCTCTCTCTCTTTGATTATGAATGCAAAGAAGACTCTTATAGCAATCTCTTAGACTTCTGAAAGTATAATTCTCCCTATGCTCGAAATAGCTTGTCAAAGGCAATGGAACAAGCTTTTATAGATGGAGGAGAAGGAGATAAGATCAATCACACCATCTATGGGATTGGGTTTATCCTCAAAAAGCTATTATGGATAGAGGAAAGGGAGATACGATGAATCAGGACATCCATGGGATTGGGATTATCCTTAAAAAGCTTCATGAGTCGAAAGGAAAAAACCTTCGCACGTGCGTTTGTTAAAAAGCTTTTCCAAACTTGGTTGGCGCGGGTATAGTTCTGAGACAGAGCGCCAACTGGCGCGCCCTCTTTGGAGGATTTCCCCCATTGGCGTGGGTAATACAGTATGGATCCGCGCTAATGGAAAAAGGGGACTTTTTAAGGATATTCTGCAGGAGATGTCTTCAGGGCATATGAAGTCCATACTTAGGGGAACATAATGCAAGTGTTTTCAAGTTATGTCACTTCTCACAGGTCCCAGAATGAGTCCTCCAAAGTGCGGGAAAGGGGTAACAGGGACGGTGACAAATGGTGACAAATTACTGTGTAACAGATGCCCCCTAAAGCATGAGGCCCGAGAGAGAGAGGGGTGAAATGCTTTACAAGAACACATGCAACTGAAAATGCTGCCACCAGAGAATCTGCATAGAGAGGTACAACTGATATCTCAAGTACATGATATATGTGGTATGGGCACAGCCATCCATAATAGAGTACATAATAATCTAGATCCAAGGTATGGGCGCAGCCATCCGGTGAGGATCGATGAATAGACTCAGGCATGATCGCAACCATCCAGTGAATGAGTCATGTAATAATCGACAAAATCGCAGCATGGATTCCAACAGACAAAATCCAGGGTCTTGCGCTCCATCTCGATCCGAACAAAAGTACAAGTTCAAGCATGCGAATACATGAGTTGAATTCGAACATGCATGAACATCGTCTGATTACCAGTCAATAATGAAAACTGTTAACAGACGCGAGAGGTACCACCAATAATGACAATGGCCCTCAAGGTACTATAGGTACAATCTACGGTGTGTGAATCAGTGAGCTGGCGTCGAACACCTGTAGAATCATTAGATCAGAGGCCAATGATGAAAACCTCACGTCAAACATGAAGAACCTGCCATTGAGGCATGCAGGCTCCAAGGCACCGGAAGGGAGTCTCTAGATCAGTTTCCTGGATAATGAGCTGAAGTCGACAGGAAGTGACCTTGATCGAAGGTGGGCCATAGTGTTTCCCACATCATTGACACGAGATAGAGGAAGAATGTTGTGGTGAATCAGAATTATGCGAACTATCAGAGGGAGGTTGTTATTCTGCAGAGGTCAACTTCTCTTGAACATATCGGCAGCACGATAGTGAACTTGGTCGTATTTGACATCAATGGATCAAAGGTCATGGTGACGAGGCAATGAGCAACTGAGAGGTCAAATAGGATCACCCAAATCCACGGAAGCAAGTGAGATGTCCCCACCCATACACGAAAGCAGACAAGTGCCATGTTCAAGAGCGACATACTGTCGACACGACAATAATTATGGTTCCATTTTCCCCCACCATTTCTGGCGAGTACCCCAGTTATTTTTTATTAACAAGCTTGACGGGGATAGCATATGCTTGTAAAGCGTCATCTCGATGGACTCCAATGTCATCAAGTTTTAACGCGTCTGACAGAGAAAGAACTCGGTGTCTTTTCATGTTTAGAGAGTTTGAAAAGAAAGCAGAAAAGAAAACTCCAAGGATGTCCTTTTTCATAAAGTTGTGTCTCTCGAGCCCGAAAAAGTATAAAACAATGCTCGAAATAACCACCCGACCATTACGATCGAGGAGTACTTTTCATGAGTAGTGATTTCGACCTGAAAAAGTAAAAAAACGATCGAAGCCACGTCGCTTCGTAACCGTTAACGAACCTGAAATGACAAGGGTTCGGCGATCTTTTCGTTTTTACACGGTCGGAAAAGAGTTTAAAGATGACCGCCTCTTATTTACGTTTAACGAGTCAAGAGGGATAACTCAATGATCTTTTCATGTTTAGAGAGTCAGAAAAGAGCTGAAAGATGACTCCACAGTGACTTTTTCGTGTATTTACCGAGTCCGAAAAAGTATAAAATACAACTCGTTTCACCATTGAGGTTGCGTAAAAGACCTGTCGCTGCACAAAAAGCAAGTGTAAAATCCATTTTCGACCAAGATATATTCAAAAAGTAACTCTTCAAATCTTATTATAAGTCAAAAAGTTATAAATATGGTGAAAATGGTAAAAATAGAATTACTTTTACTTTTTACCTCTCTGAAGAGTAGCAGTGGTCTGTTTGGGGAGTGAACTTCAGACGGTGATTACGGCCAATCCGTGCAACCATTCGGGATTTCGTCGGTTCCAGGTAAGAGGCGCTTCCCTTGGCTCCATTTCCATACATTTTTTATGCCATTTGCTTCCTGATTGAGCCTCAACAAGAGGGTATTGCAAAATTTAGGGCTTCGCCCATTGGCGCGGGTATCCGGCACGGACCCGCGCTAATGGGGTGATTTTTCCAAAAGGGTCGCGCCCATTGGCGCGACTGTTTTAGAAACAGTCGCGCCAACCACGCAACTCAATTTTCCGCTTAAAATTTCCCAATGCATTTTGAATCTAACTGGATTGCAAGCTTACCAATGATCTAATTGTGATTTATGTGTTCTTGTGGGTGCAGGAAAGCAGGCAAAATGGTAGTAGAATGGAAGGAACGAGAACATGATACCGTGGATGCTTTGGCCCTTGAGGATGAAGGGTGCATGAATGCCCTAAGGGACTGTGGGCTTAAGAAATTCTTTCTTACGCCTTACTTGCACGCTCAGCCCGAGCTACTGCAATTCATAATTGATTTATGGGATGTTAATGACCAAGTGTTCCGTTTACGGGACCAAGTGCTGGAGCTTGATGTGTCCGATGTCTACTTCATCACGGGGTTGTCACAGAGAGGGGTGAGGCCCATTTTGACCAGGAGTAGACCTTCCGGGGAGAAGATGACCAAAGTTCAAGACCGAGTGTGCCTAGGGGCACAATTTGGAAGGAACAGTGCAAAGGTGGATATTCCCACCATTCCGGACTTGACTCTCAGGGTGATACTGTTCACCATTACTCGAGCTGCAGGGGTGCAGGCGCCCCATGAGGTGAGCAAAAACCATCTTCTGTTAGCCACAGAATGCCTAAATCCTACCATCTTTGACTGGGCCACAACAGTGACCACTAACATCAAGAGGCAGCTTACAAAGTGCAAGCGAGGAGGGGTAAAGCAGTTTGGGTACGGCTCGATCGTGGTATCGTTCTTCTTGGAACGATTACCAATTTTTCAGGGACAGGGAGCTATAGTGGCTGATCCTTTGCCACGAGAGCCTAGAATGGCTCGCTGGGCAGCACTGATGCCCAGGGGAGGAGGGGGCCAGCAGATGTCCTGGAGGCCCGAGTTCTTTATATGGCTCCGCCGTCAGCTGATTGTGGTGGAGGATTGGCCATATGCAGGGACTGACTTCACCGGAGACCCAAATCTCCCACTGCCCGAGGGAGAGGAGTGGGACGAGGAGCTGGGTAAGATCTCTTTTTGTTTTTGATGTTTTATATGTTTTTTTTTTGTTAATACATGTTTTTCCTAACAACAATTGTATATATATGCAGATGTTGGCCTAGAGCGACCAGTTGGCATGTCTCCCATCACTCGGAGGAACCAGCCCGCTGCCGACCCTCAGGAAGAGGGTGCCGAGGGGGAGGAACTGATTCAGAATCTCAAGGGACTCGCCCGAGGGATTCCTGATTACGCTAGACTGGGAGATATGCCACTAGCATACCAGAGGCACACAGTGGGGGTGCCTAATCGTGTCCATCGTCTGTTGAGATGCTTGGTGCGTGCGGTGTTGTGCTACCATGAGCACCACTGGGACTAGACTCCTAGGTTTCTTTTTCATGCATATTTTTTGAGAGACATGTCGTCTTCGGATGTATTTGAGATGAACATGTATTATTTTTTGAACTATATGATGCACGTGGTGCAAACATTGCGACACACACATATATATACATATGCCTATTTCTATGGTTTTATTATTGTGCTTTATATGCTTTCTTGTATGATGTTTTATATATTACGCAAATGTCTATCTAATACATGGTTATCCAATGCATCAATTAATGTGTTCAATTTTCTTGGAATATGCTGATATGTAATGAAATCAAAGTTCCTTTCTAACAATCTCACACGTAAATACAACCTTAGAATGCGATGGTCTTTGATGGAATATTGCCCATTGAGCTGGTGGACGACAAGTTGAGAGTCTAGGTTCACTACCAATGCACGAATGCCGAGATTAATTGCTTCAGAGAGTAGTTCAATTACAGCACAATATTCGGCGACATTGTTAGTGGTAGAGCCCAAACACACACCTTGAAGATCTATCAACTCGCCATGAGGATCATAGATCACCCACGCCGTCGAGGACAAGTTGCGAGTACTGCGGCAGGCACCATCAGCGAAACCAACATAAGGTGCATCAAACATCTACACAAGAAGCGAAAGACACAATAAGTGGCAGTCACGCCTTCAAAACAAAAACACACACACACACAACACACCTGCTAAAGTACATGTATGTACAAAACAAAGTGTATAAGCATCACGCATAGTACTTTTTCAAGTACAGCCCGTTTTGGGGCTTCTCGAGAGGGTTCCCTTCACAGTCAATTAGCTCGTAGGCCCCTTTTTGCAAAACATTCTTGACAATATAAGGACCTAGCCACATAGGCTCCAGTTTTCCTGCCCCCAGCTTATCGTTTGCCTGGTCGTATAACAGGACTAAATCTCTCTCAACGAAAGAATGTGGGTGGACAGTCTGATGGAAGTGAGTTTTCACTCTCTTCGTTTGTGCTTCAATGGCTAGAGAGGCTAGGCGACGAGTCTCATCTAGCCGTTCCAGGTAAAGAAGGTGTTCTTCTACCAGAGTAGTGTTGGGAAGTAGTTCGATGGCCAATTTTAATGAAGGGATTTTGCACTCGATTGGAAGGGTAGTCTCGAGTCCATAAACTAGTTGAAATGGAGTGAAACCAGTGGCATCCTTCATGGAGGTTCAGTAGGCCCACAAGGCAGGGAACAACATCAAGTGCCAGTTATACTTATGCATGCCAACGGTACGTTGAAGCATTGTAACCAAAATCTTGTTGATAGCTTCAACTTGGCCATTGGCCTGAGGATAGTATGGAGTCGAACTATCATGTCGTAAGCCTAGCTGGGTTGTTAGTTCTGTCATCATATGATTACGGAAATGCTTCCCGTGATCAGTGACGATGGCTTGAGGGACGCTGAATCGCGAGATAACATGGTTGAACAAGAATTGTGCCACTGTGTGACCGTCTTCAGTTAATGTGGGCATTGCCTCGGCCCATTTAGTGAAGTAATCGATGGCAACGATAATATACCCATGCCCCCCGGCCGAGCGAGGGTTACAGGTCGTATAATCAATGCCCCATTTTGCAAAAGGGCCGACAGTGACAACAGGGTGCAATGGAGCGGGAGGCGCACACATCTTCCGCTGGTATATCTGGCACTCATGACAAGAGCGGACGGCAAGAATGCAATCCTTAAAGATAGAGGGCCAAAAGTAACCAGCAAGGAGGATTTTTTGGGCAGTGGCATATCCGGACATGTGACCACCACAGGCGCCAGAGTGGCAGTCATTCAAAACATGCTCAGCTTCCTCGAGAGTTAGACATCGGCGGAGAATAGAGTCGGCGCCGAGGCAGTATAGTGTATCCCCAATGATACGGTATGGTTGAGACTGATGACGGATCCTTCGCCGAGCGTCTTTGGACACAGTGGGGCAAAAGGAGGACGTTCGCAGATATATGATGATATCCCCATACCAGGGATCGAGGGTGCTAATGAGAAACAAGGTCTCATCCGGAATATGATCCTCTGAGTGAGAGGGCGTGGAAGAAGATGGCAAAGAGCAAAGTAACTCAGCGAATACAAGGGATTTCTTGGACTTGGCAGTGGTAAATTCCAAGTCGAACTCTTGGAGGATGACAATCCACTTTGAGTACTTGCCCCCCAGCAACTGGCTTGACAAAATGTATGTCATGGGGTTGCAATTAGAAACCACGGTGGTAGTGCACAGCAGAATGTAGTGACGGAAGCATTGGATGGCACAAACGACGGCCAAAGCCAACTTCTCGACATAAGCATATCGAGTTTCCGTGTCTAAAAGGTTGCGGCTGAGATAATATATAACATGCTTAATGTCATCATCGTCACTTTGAATGAGAACCATGCCGATAGTGGTGTCGGCGGCGGCCAAATATAGAGTATAGTCGCGATGATAGTTCAGAGGATGCAACAATGGAGCAGAAACCAAGAGATTCTTGAGATGCTCGAAAGACTTTTGAGCGAGAGCATCTCAATGAAAAGGAACGTCTCGTTTTAGCAACTGTGTAAAACCTTTAGCCACTTCGGCATAGTTTGGAACGAATCGTCTTAGAAAGTTTGCTTTACCCTGCAAGATTTGCAATTGCTGTAAAGAAGCAGGGGGAGGAAGATTCAAAATAGCCTCGAATTTAAGGGGATCCAAACGGATGCCCTCTTGGGAGACGATAAACCCGAGAGGTCGGCTGGATTCAACGTAGAAGACACATTTGTGAGGATTGAGTCTGATACGGTAGTGTCGGCAGTGAAGAAAAATATCGCGAAGATGAGTAGGGTGGTCCTGGTGTTTGGCTGAATGAGCTGGTAGATCATCCAGGTATGGTTGTACAATGTGGCGAATGTCATGAAAAGTGTAAGACATTGCACGTTGGAAGGTAGCACCGGCATTTTTGAGACCGAAAGGGAGCTTCTTATAAGCAAAAGTGCCCCATGGATAGATAAAAGCGGTCTTGTGTTGATCAGCGGGGGCAATACTTATCTGGTTATACCCAGAAAAACCGTCCATAAAGGAGTACATTTCGCTTCCAGCACACTCATCAATAGTTTGATCAATAAATGGTGTGGGGAAATTATCTTTAGGACAGGCCCGATTAATATCACGATAATCGACACAAACATGGATGGTACCCAGTTTTTTATTCACAGGCACGATGTTGGAGACCCAATCTGTGAGTGGGATAGGGTAAATAAAACCAGCTTTAAGAATCTTTTCCACTTCCGCCTTAATAGCTGCAGCCTTGCGGGTGTGTACGGGGCGTAAAGGTTGACGAACAGGCTTAGCACCCGGATATGTGAGTATCTCATGCACCACTATGCTAGGATCAATGCCAGGCATTTCTTCATAGGACCATGCAAAGACGTCACAAAATTCGCGAAAAAGATTGGTATAGAGTTGAATCTCCTCCGGAGTACAAGTGACTCCAATGTGAAGATGTTTGACAATCCCTGGTTTCGTAGAGATGTCGGTAGGTTGGGTTTGGGTGATGTTCCCCATATTTCCTTTAGAGGAAACTTGATAAACTTGGATAGGTGTTTGAAGGGTTTGAAATGGGAGACAAGGAGCAAACCGTTCGAGACAAGTAAGCATATTCTGATGGGCAGGGAGAAACGAGGAACGATGTTTATAATCATGCCAAGGAGGTTCCTTGGGAGACATAGTCTCAATAATGGCTTCGTCAGAAGGGAATATTTCTTTTAAAGGGTCCGAAGAAGTCTCATCTCCAAGCCATGAGGATGGAGCGAACGAGTCGAGAACCTTGCTTGAAGGAGCAGGTTCAGGAGAGGGAGCCGATGCAGCAATGATTTCGATGTAGTTGAGCTCAGCAGGACTCAATGGCATCTCATCGCCCCAATATTCTATTTGATCAGTGAGAGGGAGGATCCACGGATCAGAACGAACAGTAATCATATTAATGGAAGCAACGTTAGGACGTAGGAGCAGAAAAACACCCATGAGGGTGGGATCTTTAAAAGGCCCGGATCCTAGACTCTCATATGATTTGGAGGTATGCTCCACAAAAGGGATGTTGCCTTCGGAAGAGGAAGCGAAGAATGAAAGCTGGTCTACGGTAACAATCTTCCCTTGATGAGGGAAACAGATGATACGAAACAAAGACAAAGCTACAGCTTGCATTGCGTATGTCCAGCTACGTCCGAGAAGGAGGTTGTAGGTAAGATTAGCATCAACAACTTCAACTTCCATCTCGACCGTCTTCCCTTCCAAAGAGATGGGCAAACGTTGGAGTATACCATAGGGACGGGATGCTCTTCCATCAAAAGCTTCCAAGGTTGTGGGAGACTGGCTCAACGTCGGAGAACCAATAGCTTTCCAACAGGCAACAAACATGATGCACGTTGAAGCACCTTCATCAATGACTGTACAATGAATTGTTTTGGAATTAATAATAACCTGTATGAGGAATGTGATTTGGTGAGGCAGTCTCGGCGTATGGCTTTCCAAATCAAAAGTAATCAGGTCCGAGTCGGCCGGGTCTATGCCACCGATGGCTGATAGCAAGGACTTCCTCTAAGAAGGGCAGCTCTGGAGGACTTCTAAAGCGGACATAGCTGACAAAGCCTGAGCTAAGTCCTCAAAAATACTGTAGTGTTGTGCAGCACGAGCATTTGGGTTGAAGGAAGATTTCCGGAGTACTCCTTTTGGAGGGGGTCGAATAGGCGTATCAGTGCTAGCTCTCTTGATGTGGAGCAGGCCTGAACTGGACGGAGGAGCACTAGAGGGGACCTCAGGCTCTTTCCCGGCAGATGATGGATATTCTTTTGTCCGAGTACTGATGTGGATAGGTATCATTCCAGCCATAAATACTTGAGAACCAAAGGAAGATGGAGGTTGAGAGGGGTCAGCCACCATTTGAGTTTGTTGCGAGGGAAAGGGTTCTTTGAGCACCGCAGGAGTCCCAGGAGCGCCTTTCAAAAAGCGACTAACTTCGGACCGCCTGGGGCAGTCTTTGGTATAGTGATCGTCATCACAGATAAGACAAGGATACTTGGGTTTGCGCTTAGCACCTTCCTCGGGTGGAGGTTTAGGGGAGTCCTATTTAGGTTGATCTGGCTTATTCTTCCCTTTTCCTTTTTTCTTTCCTTTCGAGGCTTTGTCTGTCGTGGTGGACTGGATGGCATTGACCTCGGAAGTAATATTTGAAGTGGGTGTAGCCTGAGAATTGTGTTCATTCGAAGCATTTGATTTTTGCTTCCCAAGGTTCGCAGAATTATTCTTCGAGGATGAGTTAACATAACCAATAATACCGTTAACAGATGGTTTTGGCAGGGCTTTAGATGTTCCTGGTCTCGGGGCATCAGGCAAATAATCATACAATGTACCAGACTGGGAATAAACCAAGTCAAGGTACTGAGCGCGCGCGATAGCTTGTTCTTCAGTGACACATGCCCCCATTGCAATGTCCCGTGCTATTGGAGGAATGAACGAAGTCATAAACTAGTCGGTAAGAAGTTGGTCGGGAATCCAAAAATTGATCATACGTCGACACCGTCTCCATTCATGGATATGATCAGAGATATGCGTAGCCATTGTCTGTCTTAAGGATGTCAGGAGGTGTGTACCCATTTCATATCGAATGGGAAACTGAAAATGAGTGAGAAATGCCATAGCCAACGAGTTAAAATCCTGAAAGGATCCGCGAGTGAGCTCAATATACCACTTAGCTGCAGAGCCAGTGAGAGTCCATTGAAAAAGGTGAAGCCGAATCGTATCATCAAGCCACGAGTTGGATGAACACCACAAGTGATATGTCATGACGTGGGGTTGAGGATCTTCATTAGCTTTACCATCGAATTTGGGACAATCACCGGGAATTTTCGTCGGAACCGGAGGCCAATACGGATTATGGAGAATGGGATCATTGGTCAGTTTGGACACATCCGGTAGTTCTAAGGTTTCTAAGAAGGGTGACTGAGGGTTGAAGGACATCTGGAGCTGCGGGTAGGATGGAGCACCAGGGTTCCAACCAACTGGCGGTTGCCCCCATGGGCTTTGTCCGGACAGATTTGGCCCCATAGGGTTTTGTCCGTAGGGATTCTGTCCATAGGGATTTTGGTTCTGCCCCCCAGTGTTCCATGGATTACTAAACTGTCCTGCAGGAGCACCATATGATTGCGAATAATTCTGATAAGGATTTGCCTGCAGTTGTTTATAATTTTGATATGGGGCAAACGAAGGTTTCCCTTGGGGTTGCTGGTAACCATAAGGCAGCTGGACTCCAAACTGAGTTTAAGAAATAGGTTGAGTTTGATAGACTGGTTGGGATTGAATTCCAACTTGCATTTGAAGGCCAGATGGGGCCTGGGGTCTAGCCTGGGGCCTAAAACTGGGTTGAGCAGCGCCGGAAGGATGTCCTGTAGGTTGGGCCATCTGGCCGGAAGGTTGACCTAGTCGATATTGAGGTTGGCCCACCTGCCCAGAAGATTGTACTTGTTGGGGGTGGAGTTGTCGTTGCACAACTAAGGGTTGTCCTAACGGACCAGATGGCCGGGTGGGCTGGGCAGTTGGTTGGCCTGATTGGATTTGAGGCTGGCTGACTTGCCCAGGTGCTTGACTATACTGGACGGTGGGTTGACCATACGGTTGACCAGCTTGTCCAGATGTTGGACCATACTGGACATTAGGTTGGTTTGGGTGAACATACGATTGACCAATTTGTCCAGTAGGGTAACCTTGCTGGATACCAGGCTGGCCTTGTTGAATAGAAGATTGACCTGGGTTACCAGAAGGTTGATCATAAGAGGTGAAAGACGGACCACCAGAGGCCAAAGGTTGTCCCTGGAAGGGTTGTCCTTGTTGGCTCCCAGGTTGCCCTGTGTAAGACTGTTGGTCTTGATTAGGTGGCCCTTGGGGTTGCACAGGCGATACTTGGCCACCATGATAATAGGTGGCGCCCCAATCAATTGACAACGGGACCGAAATCTCAACAGTCGGTTGAGACGACAAAGGCCTACCAAGATGTCGTAAATACTGGTCGTATGGCCCCTCTGCTGGGACGTTTGACGTAGGATCAACGATTCTGAATATAGAGTCCGAAGGACCACTGAAAACAGGGGTTGAAGAAGCTACACATACTGTTGGGATGGTTGGGATTGAGGTAACAGACGTACTGCGACCTTGTGGAGTAAAAGGCTCCGTGGTGGGAGTGGCGAGTTGTGACCAAATAGAACTCGTGGAGGGAGTCCTAGAAGATATAACATCCTTTAATGCTTTATAGCCTATAGGTAGTCTCCCAGTAGTAGGGGTGCTACTAACAGGTATAGGTTCCGTTGCGGTGGGAATTTCACTGCTCGTCGCAACGGATTCTTCAGTCGAAATAGGGGATACTTCCTCCATATCGGAAGAAAATAGTGGGGCCAAAACACGAGGGGAAGTGTATTCCCAAAAAGGGATACCATCTTAAGAAGGTTCCCAAACGGGGTTCCAATGAAATTCATAAGCCTCGTCGCCTGGAGCACGAGAGTTAATCGGTTGGATACTCGGAATAACAGGAAGAGTGTCACTTGCAATTGGTATCTCGGAAGCAGCAAAGGATGGAGACCCTTGGTCACTTGGAATAGGGGACGAAATTGGTAATTCCGCCAGGATGAAAACTTCACAAAATCCTAGGGAATCTAACGAGAAAGGACCCTACTCAAACTAACACAAACAAGATCTAACCAGGTAAGTGTGAATCGCGGCCGAATAAATTTTAAGACAAAGGAACTGAACTTGACCTTTTCATGTTTTAAGAGTCGAGAAAAGGACAAAAAGGTGACTCTAGTCTCCTTCGAATGTTTAGTGAGCCCGAAGTGACAAATTCTCAGGTGAGCCTTTTCTTTTAGGGAGTCCAAAAAGGATCAAAAGTGACTACTCTGGAGAAACTAGGCAAAGGGTTTACCAAACAAATCCGTAAAACTGCATATACACCTTGGCAATCATATGAAAACCAAGGACTTTCCGTACGACAGTCAATCTTCCCGAATGCTATGTTTAGTGCGTTACAGCTTGTAAGGCGGCAGACACGACTTCCTGTGGATAAAGGATGATAACCTAGTGGGGTCTCCCCATATACTCGACGGTACGTGGGAGCACAAATCCGTGCTAGAACACAATTGAGTCACAAAAGGAGGAATCACCCAACCTTAATGTGAAACAACAATGACTAGGTTTAACGACGCCGGAACACGTCTCTAGCCTAGACCTCTAGATGTATGCGTTAATTTCCAATGCGTTTTTAGATTCATTCAGTTCATTTTACGGTTGATCTTTGATTAGGTTTCAGTTTCCAGGTCCTACCATATGTAATCTCTCACAATTCCTAAATGCAAGCTATATGCCAAAATATATCATTTCATTCGATGAACGCTAGCTACGAGAGAGTTGAGATCTTTCAATCAAACAAAATGATCATAAAACAATCAACAATGACTCTAATGCAGCTAATGGCAATAAACGAAACTTTTCTTTAAAGTCACTAATCGCTAATAACAATGAAAAGCTCTAATTTCCATTAACTACTACAACGCAAAAGAGATTGTTCGTTTTCTTTTCGATGGCAAAATGCACTAAACAAATTTTGAGAGATAATAACAAAGAGTAGAAAATACAAATTTCACTCAATGAAAACACAATCAAGTCCCTGAAACACCAAGACAATCTTCCAAACCAAGAAAAATCACAAAAACCTCAATGAGCTATGTAATCTAAGCCCAAACGAAGCTAAGCGAAATCCAAACGAAAAAGAGGTAAATTGCTCGAAGAACACAATAAAAAGTTTTGACAACCACTAGACAAGTGCAAAAAGTAGCCAAGAAGTCGACTGGACAATCAAAGAACCAAAAACTCCTACAGAAGGCTCGATGCACAAAGCCACTAGATGCCCTAGGGCTAAAACGTGAAATCGGTAGAAAAAAGAAAACACCCAAAGGGTAAAGGCCAAGAACCAGTCAAACAAGACTCTAACACACTCAAGTGATTGAGAGGAAGTATCGAGACACAAAAACCAAGCTTGGAAGGCTCAAAACAAGCAAACTATAAAAGGTTCCCTAGGCTGGTGCGACTTTCAGGCTAAAAGTAGCGCCAATTGAGGATTGGCGCGGGCTGTACATTGACAAGCAGCGCCAATGGCGCGACTGTCATGCAAAAAAGAGCGCCAATTGAGTTTTCTATGCTAAAATAAAAAACAAGCAATCCAAGACTAGGCCAGCAGTACCCAGACAAACCAAGAAGCAAGAGACAACCAAAGAATCAACCCAGAAAGCTGACCAAGAAAGCAAAACAAGAAAAACCAAAGAGGCAAGACAAACTCCAAGCTGTTTAGTTTGTAAACCAAACCGGAGATTGACTGAAGTGGCGTTGATCTACTTCGCTAATGCAAAGCAATAGAGTTTCGAAGGCTATCTGGCCGTACTTCAGGCTCCGTCTAAAGTTTACAAATCAAACAACAAATAGTATCCCCAGTGGAGTCGCCAAATTGTTGGAGAGGTAAATCCCCTCTACGGACAGAGGCGATCCCTACTAGCCCAGATGGGGTCTAGCAACAATAAAACAATGCTATCACGCAAGTTCCTAATTGGAAATTAAAGGTGGATGATGAGAGCCTACTTCGATTCCAATGCTAATATTCGTAGAAGAGTCGTTGCTCTCGTTCCTTTGCTTCGGCCGGTCACGATCCCCACGATCTCCGTGAATGGACACCTGCACATGCAAAGAACAAAACAAATACAAGCATAAAATCCAATAGATGCAATTATATATCGGTTAGAAAAGATATAACTCAAACATTATTACAATGAATAACAAGAGTGGAACCATAATGATAGTCATCTATTATTGATAAACAACAAAGAAGAATACAACCATAGTTCTAACTTCAAATCCTCCTTTGGCTGGGTGATCAGCTACATATGTCTTGCAAAGCTTGTTGGGATTGGGAACAAGCCTCTCTCTCTTTGATTATGAATGAAAAGAAGACTCTTACAGCAATCTCTTAGACTTCTGAAAGTATAATTCTCCCTATGCTCGAACTAGCTTGCCAAAGGCAATGGAACAAGCTTTTATAGATGGAGGAGAAGGAGATAAGATCAATCACACCATCTATGGGATTGGGTTTATCCTCAAAAAGCTATTATGGATAAAGGAAAGGGAGATACGATGAATCAAGACATCCATGGGATTGGTATTATCCTTAAAAGGCTTCATGAGCCGAAAGGAAAAAACCTTCGCGCGTGCATTTGTTAAAAATCTTTTCCAAACTCGGTTGGCGCAGGTATAGTTCTGAGACAGAGCGCCAACTGGCACGCCCTCTTTGGAGGATTTCCCCCATTGGCGCCGGTAATACACTGTGGATCCGTGCTAATGGAAAAAGTGGACTTTTTAAGGATATTCTGCAGGAGATGTCTTCAGGGCATATGAAGTCCATACTTAGGGGAGCATAATGCAAGTGTTTTCAAGTTATGTCACTTCTCACAGGTCCCGGAATGAGTCCTCCAAAGTGCGGGAAAGGGGTAACAGGGACGGTGACAAATGGTGACAAATTACTATGTAACACACCTTTGCTTTGTTTTCTCGTTGCTCCCAATCTTGAATTACAACATCTATGGCTTGAGGGGACACTGGCTTGACTTCAGCTCCAGACAAAATCGTCCATATGTTATAGCCCTCCATTAAAGTCTGCAACTTAAACTTCCAATTTGCATAATTTTCACCATCTAGTTTTTTAGAATCTCATAGATAAGACTTTGATAATACATTTTCCATAATATTAATCTTATTGATCCTCCAACCAATAACTTTAATGACTCCTTAATCACAAATATAATTTCTCAAGCAAAAGTCATAAAGTTATATTGAACTTCACAACTCAAAAATATTATTGGACAATGTGTCTCCCTCCTTTTTAAGTTATATATATAATTTTTATAATAGCATACAAAACATGATTTCATCAAACAACCATCAATCTTTCTTAACAACCACCAATATTAAAAAAAGATTAGGAGGCCAATCATTAATCAACACCAAACAACACTTTTCACTTAATTGCAAACTTCCACAAAACTTAAGAGCCCAACCTCCAAACAACTACCACAAATGTATTTTTATGACCACTATTCACTTTTTTCACTTATGACCAGAATTTACACCATTTTTTTTTATTAACTTAGTTCGAACTTGAACTTGATGAAACACTACAATTTTTTTAACATCATCTTTTTCATCATAAAAAAATTGTACGGAAAAATAAAAGGCGTGTAAGAACCATTGACTATCAACATAAAACCATTATGGTATACGCACTTGTGTTCAAGGAAATATACTGTTATATTATTGCTATTTTCAAGCAACCAAAATGCAGACAATTCACAGGCTTCCTTCAATGCTTTGTTGGACATTCAAAAAACAAACTCCTCACCCTTGTCTACTCCACAGACTGCAGCTCTCCAAAAACAGGTTGCTTACTGCACGTTTTGTTAAATCTATCAACAACATACATATGAAAACATAAACAAAACTAATGAACAAAAACAAGAGAAGTCTCATTCTCGATCCATGAGGTGAACTCTCATTGGAATTTCATATCTCCATAGGAGGAATGAATACATTATTATATTGCCGACATATTTCTAATTTGATTATCTATTATCTGACTAATCTATTGCCCCTAATAATTTACTGAATGATAACTGACTACATCTATTAATTTGTTGTCCTAATTATGATAACTCAGAACACAAAATTTACAGGCTAATTTGTCAGCAATTATGTAACTTAGTCTAAGAATTATCCTCAACACCCTTTTTAATGCTTAATGAGGTGATCCCAAGAATATCCATCATGTATTGAAACTTCCCTTTTGGTAGTGCTTTGGTAAATATTTCTGCAAGTTGATCATTTGTTGTGCAAAACTTTATTTGAATTTCTCCTTTTGACACATAGTCTCTTATGTAATGATATTTGATATCAATGTGTTTGGTGTGATTATGAAACACCAGATTTTTAGTTATGGCAATGGTAGAAAAGTTATCACAGAAAATAGTTGTGGAATATTTTTGTTCTTGTTTTAGATGTAACAATACTTTCTTCAACCAAATTGCTTCACATGTTGTTGGTGCTACTGCAATATACTCTGCCTTTTTAGAGGACAATGAAATAGTCGGTTGCTTCTTTGAATACCATAATAATGCACTTGATCCACGGCTGAATACATAACCTCAAGTTCTTTTGATATCATCAAAAGATCCAACCCAATCATTTTATGTATAGCCAAACAACCCAAAATTATTTGGTGAAGTATACCAAATTCCATAATCTCTTGTTCCAGAGAGATACCTCAAAATTCTATTTTCTTCGCCAAAATGAATATTAATTGGACTTTGCATGAATATGGAAATCAAGCCTACTGTATGCATAATATTAGGCCTAGTGGTAATAAGATACAAAAGGATTCCTACTAGACTCCTATAAGATTGAGCATCTACCTTTTCAGCTCCATCTTCTACAGAAAATTTTTCATTTGTATTCATGGGTGTGCTAATCGGTTTACAATTTCCCATTTTCCATTTTGCAAGAAGATTTGAAACATATTTTTCTTGTGAAATAATAATTCCATCATTCATTTGTGTCACTTCTATGCCAAGAAAATAATTAAGAAAACCCAAATCAGTGATTTCAAATTCAGTCATCATAGCCTGCCTAAACTCTTCCACTAACAAATCACTTGAATATGTGTATATCAGGTCATCTACATTTAACTTCACAATTATTATATCATTACCATTTGACTTGATATATAATGGATGTTCATGTTCACTTCTATTAAACCCCTTTTTCAAAAAATAAGTGTCAATTCTACTGTACCATGCTCTTGGAGCTTGTTTAAGCCCATAAAGAGCCTTTTTTAGTTTGTAGACTTTGTGTTCATTTCCTTCTTGCTCATATTCCTTTGGGCTAGTGAGCATATACATATTCTTTCAACTCACCATTTAGAAAGGCTGATTTAACATCAAATTGATAAACTAACCATTTATATTGTGTTGTCAATGCCAAAACAGTTATGATTGTATCAAATCTTGCAACATGAGCATATGTTTCATTGTAGTCAATACCTGGTTGTTGAGCATATCCCTTTGCTACTAACTTTGCTTTGTGCCTTTGTATTGATCCATCAGCTACATACTTGGTTTTATACAACCATTTCACCCCAATGACTTCTTTTTCAGTAGGAGGATCCACAAGCTCCCATGTTTCATTCTTTTTAATCACTGTCATCTCTTCATCCATTTCTTTGCACCAAACTAACTCTTTTACTGCATCTTCAAAACATCTTGGCTCTGCTTCAATTTGAGACATCAAAGCAAAATTAATATAACCATAAATTTCATTTAAAGATTTTGTCTTTTTCGGAGGAGGACTTAGACTTGAAACAAGAATTGAAGTAGGAGAAGTTGATGGAGTGGATGTGGCCTCTGAAGTATTTTGATTACTCGATGGATTTGCAAAAACAAAAGATTCATCTTCTTGTACAACAATACTTGGTGTTTGTTGTTGAACATCTTGATTCCACTGCCATTCTTCTTTCCCATCAAAGAACACATCATTACTAATCATTAATTATTCAGTTTGTTGATTGTTCAAACTATAAGCTTTGGTTTCCTCAAAATATCCAATAAAAATGCATTTCACACTTTTATCATCAAGCTTTCTTCTCTTTTGAGTAGGAACACGAGCATAGGAAATGCAACCAAAGACTTAAATGAGAAATATTGGGTTTTCTTCCACATCAAGATTCATAAGGGGTAATATTTTGCACACTTCTTGTTGGGCATCTATTAAGAAAATAAACATATGTAGCTAGAACTTCATCCCAAAAAATGTTTGGAAGGTTTATACCTTTCATCATGCTCCTAGCCATCTCAACAATTGTTCTATTCTTACATTCAGCAATGCCATTCTGTTGGGGAGTATAACTAGTTGTCAATTGACTTTCAATGCCATTCATTTTACAATAAGAATCAAACTTATTAGAAGTGAATTCTCCCCCTCTATCTGTGCGTAATGTTTTTAGACAATAACCACTCTTCTTTTCCACAAGAGCTTTAAATTCTTGAAATATGACAAATGCATCAAATTTTTCTTTAATAAAATATACCCATGTTCTTCTACTAAAATCATCCAAAAAAATAATGAAATACTTATTTTTCTTGACAGACAAAGTTTTCATAGGACCACATATATCTGCATGCACTAGTTCCAATGGTTTAATTGCTCTCCATGACTTTCCTACTTGACATGTATATCTATGTTGCTTACCAAGAATACACCCTTCACAAACTTTATCAATAGAACCAATAAGTGGTAACCATTTGACCATTTGCTTATTATATAACAATTTCAAGCCTTTCATATTCAAATGCCCATACCTTATGTGCCATAGCTAGGAACCATCATCATAATAAACATTCAATGTTGTACTTGCTTCACAAGGGAGATTGAAAGTAAAAATTTTGTTTTGCAACATATTAGTGTTACCAATTTTACTCTGATCATCTTTATCATAAATTATGCATTTCTTGTCCTTGAAAACAATTAAATATCCATTTTCAAGGAGCTAACCCACACTCAAAAAAAATTTGCTAGACCAGGAACATATAAAACATCATTAATATGCTTTGGTTTTCCTTCTTTTGTCTTCATAGCAATTGTTCCCTTACCTTTAGCTTCAACTAGCCTGTCATCTCCCAATAGTACATTATGTTTTGTAGATCCATCTATCTGCACAAAGCCATCTTTGTTTCCTATCATGTGATTTTGCAACCACTATCCATAAGCCACACCTCTTTGGAAACATTATTAGTTGAATCACAAGCCAAGAATAAAGTGCCAACATCTTCTTTTTCTTCAAAAAAATTAGCTTGTTGTTTTGGTTTCTTCCAACAACTTGGTTCATAATGGAAAAATCTTTAAAATAAAAGCGCTGGACTTGGGAGTTATTAAATCTTTTACCTCCATCACTGTCATCATTACCTCTTCCTTTGTTGAATGCAAAAAAAAAATCTTCTTCTGCCTCTGTCTCCTTTTTATGTTTTTCCTCTTCCTCTTCCTCTTGCAGAAGTGTTCTCGCTTTCCTCATGAGAGGAAACACTTTTTTCTTTGAAAATATTTCCTCTTGTTTGAAAAGCTTGCTCAATAGATTTTTCAAGAGATCTATTGATTATTTGCTCATGGGATTGAAGAGAACCCATTAGCTCATTCACAAACAACTGAGTTAGATCCTTAGACTCCTCAATAACAACAACAAACCCATCAAATTTTGTAGGCAAACTTCTTAAAATCTTCTCAACGATTTTTTGATCTTTTAAATCTTCTCCATAAGACCTAATTTCATTCACTATGCCCATAACTCTAGTGATAAACTATTGAATAGATTCATAGTTTTGCATGCACAAAGTTTCAAATTCTCTTCTTAAGGACTGCAACTTGACAATTTTTACCTTATTAGTTTCTTGATATGCTTGGTGCAAAGCCTCCCATGCCTTCTTTGATTTTGTTACTCCAACTAGTCTTGAAAAAATAGAATCATGCACTGCTTTCTTGATTAGGAAGAGAGCCTTCCAATCTTTCTTACAATTTTCCTTTAGCTCCGTTCTTTGGCCTTGAGTCCACCGGGCAAGTGTTTGAGCATCTCGTTTTGTATATCCATTTTCTTTGAAATCACACAAATCTTGTGAGAGAAATAATGTTTTCATCTTAATGCTCCAAAAATCAAAGCTCTCATGTTTAAACCTTGGTATTTGTGGCTCAGAAATATTCATATTGTTGGCAATAACTTGAATCTGCACAGGATTCAAAAAATTATGAAAATCTATGGTTTCCCCAAAATTTGAAACCTCCTACCAACAACACACACTTTACATATAAATCAGCTCTCTTAAACTAGCTCTGATACCACATGTTAAATCTATAAAGATCATACATATGAAAACATAAACAAAAACAAGAGAAACCTTATTCTCAATCCATGACTTGAAACTCTCATTGGAAACTAATATCTCCATAGGAGGAATGAATACATTATTATATAGTTGACATATTTCTAATTTGATTATCCATTATTGACTAATCTATTGCCCCTAATAATTTGTTGAATGATAACTGACTACATCTATTAATTTGTTGCCCTAATTATGATAACTAATAGCACAAGGCTAATTTGTCAGCAATTACATAATGTAGTTTAAGAATTATCCTCGACACTTTTACAGTAGCTCTACTTCCAGCAAAACTCTTACGGTGATGCATTAATCTCTTCTCTCACGCAAATTAAAACTCTGGGCAATTCGCCCTTCACCATAAGCTTGCGCAGCACAGAAAGAAAATACGAAACACTCACAACAGAATTATGTGAGGCACACCCTCAATACAAATATCACACATCTATCTCTCACAGAAGAGCCTTAAGTTCTCAACACTCAACCAACAATCTCTCACAAAAGAGACTTAATCTCTCAGCACTCAACCTTGCTCTGATACCAAATCAGAAATCAGAGAACGTAGACATAGCACTGAACACAAACACACAAAACTTGTCCATCCAATTACCAAAATGGGCTTTTTATACACAATGGAGAAGCTTCTTCATCACCTATACCGTCGGTGGCCATGGCTTCTACAAAAAGCTAAAAAAATCTCCCAAAACTCTGAGGCGGATAGGCATTTAATATGTTAGGGCGGGAATAACTATTTATCCAACATGAAAACCAACAAATGCCTTGTCAGTAAGAACCCGTGTTCATTTAAATAAACATTAAATTATTTCATAGCTAAATTAATTTCAAACTAGTTTAAATAATTATTTATAATAACAATAATTAACATTATCATATTTCCCTCGTTGAAATCCTCTCCAAAATAAATTCCCCGTCACGGATGAATAGTGATCTATCATCCATAGATTCACAGTACTTGTTGCAATGGGTAGCAATTATTACAATTATTCTCAGATTTGCTCACTGTATATACCATCAGATTTGCTTACTATATACTATTATTCTCAGATTTTCTCACCATTGGAATGTTCGGAAATTATAAGAGAATAGTTTATATATATATGGGAAGTATTATAAGTAAAAGTTATTAATAATTGGAAATAAAAATAACCAGAAAATACTATAAGAATGTATAAAATGAAAATATTATGACTACTGTTTTTCCTATTAGAATTAGAATTATAATATTATAAACTTTGCGATTTATAAATTTAATATATTATTTAGTTTACTTTTTAAATTATAAATATATATTTTTATTTGCATATAAAATATTCTTTATACTTTACGGATGAACTCTAATTACTCTGGAATTCGAAAAGATTTAATAATTTCATATCAATAAACAAATATGAAATATCGTAAAATTGACATAAAAATCATATTGCTTTATATGATTGGTTAAAATATCCTAATTTAATTTAATTTGAAATATTCATTTTGGTGAAGATTGTAAAATTTCAACATACCCATTCAATTTTAATTTGGAATATGGAATAATAATATTTTTTTATTTGTCACTTAATTTTTGTTTATCTAAGTTTAATTTATGATTTGAAAAACAGTGACTCAGTGACTCAGAAACATTTAAGTTGTTAAAATCATTTTGGGATGGCAGACATCCACGGCCACACTAGCCCTAAACTTTAGCTTTTGATTCTAGATCGCTTTGCTCAGAAGGCCATCGTCAACAAATTATGCTAATAAAACTTGACATTTATAATAATAATATTATATATTATTTATTTATTTATAATTTATAATTTTAGTTATATTTTATATGATTTATTTTAGTAATATTTAGATTTGTGATTTTATTATTTTAAATATAAAAAATCTATATTAACTAAAATAATAATTTATTAAATTTTCAAATTTAAATAAAGAATTTAAAATTTAATTTTTAATTAAAAATATTTAATAATAATAAAGTTGATATTTAATTTGAATGATGGGAAAAATGTTATTCTATGATGGTGGTGGTGGTGGTGGTTAACGTCTCCTGAGACCAAACATTGGTCTATCGGACCTAAAGAAACAAATTATTTATTTTGATTTAAGATTTTATTCCTATGCTCAAAAAGCTTGGAGAGAAGCTTCCCTAGCTCACTATAATTTTGACATTGTAAAAGGCTAAGAAGGTCAGTATTGTAAAAAAGATTGTGAAACTGAGATCTAATGTGGTTGTATGCGGGGCAGTCTAAGAGGAAGTGGTTGTCATCGTCGATGTTCCTATTCTCACATATATGGCAGATCCTTTCCATCCATGGCGTTTTAGGAATTGCCCAACAACCTGTTTCACTATGGAGCTCATCAGATTTTGTTCCAATCTTTTCTATATTAATTTTCTTCTTTGAGCTAGTTCAAATAGAGAGATACTTTTGATTTTCTTGGGTGGGGTTGATGACCTTCTTATAATAACTTAATTTTCTTTTAGCCGCTAAATCTTTCTCACACCACATTTTTTCTTTGAACTTAGAAGTAACAATATCTTTAATGTTATTTATGTTTTACAATGCATCATTCTCTTGATCTATTCAGTTCCTCATAAATATTTCTTTGTAACCATTTAGATTCTTATTATTTAAAAAATATTTGAAAATCTAAATATATATAACTTTTTTATATACCTATAATAATTTAAAATATTATTATTTTAAAATCTTATATATATATATATATATATATATATTATTTAATTTTAAGGTCACTTTTAAATCATACACCAAATTGGTGTATGAGATTTCTTTATTTGTTTTTTGCAGTACAAATATACATATTCTAAACCTCTAATTTTAAACCTATAACTTCTTACTAAAAAAACACATACTTTTAACTATAAAATCCACTTATACTCTATATATATTCCAAACATAAATATAAAAATATTTATATAAAACAGAGATTAAAATTGGTTGCCCAATATGAAAATGAAGTGTAAAACTCCATAAGAGACGCACATTACAATTATCATAATTAGTTAGTTTGCGTTATGTATGTTATTATATACGTGTGCATATTTAAAAAAAAAAACGAGAAAAGCACAACCACTAATCTGTCTCCCCAGGTGTGTTTTGATGGTGTATCTTCAAATTCAGTCTGTTTTGTTTGGTGCCCATTGAAATCTGAAAAAATATTTATTAAACCTAGCTTTGAATTTTGTTTGTGTAGTAAATGCACGGTGAATCTCGAACAAAGTAATCCGGTCAGAGAGAGTGAGAGTGATGCTACGTAAAATAAATAATGCAATTTTGCATCTTATTAGGCAAACCTTTTTCCACTCTAGTTACGCACAAACCAAGTGCGACCATGACTTTCCATCATTGATTAGCTTTTATCCGTTATTACAAATGCACCCTGCCCAAATCTATATTTATTTTGAGAATTCTATGTCATTAATTCTCTAGTAATATCTCTGCTATGGCGTAATTACTAAATCTTCACCAAAGATATAAGCGATCTGATCGACGACCCAAGAATTATTATTCAGGTTCAGCTCTGTTTCCAGTATTGTCGTGGGAATAAGAGAAGATCTGCACAGTGGGCACGTCGTCTGACGCTGATCAAGCCACTTATCGAGACAATTCCTGTGAAATATATGACGGCAATTATACAATTCTCTTACCACATCCTCTTCATCGAATGAACTCAAACAAAAAGTACAGACGATATCATTCCCCACAGACTCACATAATATCTCTGCAAACATGCCAAATGTAGCGAGAGGTAAGTTATTTCTAATCGTATCAGCAGAGAACGAAGGAACAGAAGAGGAGTTCACGTCTGGGAAGTCTTGCCAGGAAGAGCTGTCGGGCTCCCCACAGTCGACTATCCCAACAAAATGAAGAACCCTACATATCACAATCTTTATATAACACAACGTGCATGCTATGTGACACAACAGTGTGGGGATAGCGAGACCGCAGCAGCACACAGGGAATCCCATCACCGAAGAAACTTGAAGAAAATCCGCCGCTCCTAATGCTCAGAGAAAACCAGTTTCAAACCCTAATGCATTTACCTGAAGCCTATCCAATGTTTTATATGATGGTATGGACAGCAAGTCTTTGTGTATAAGGCTGGAATGTATATAGGAATTTAATAAAATGAAGTATATGACAGGTATGGAGGAAGATAGGATGAAGAGATCTAGCCTATAAGAGCCGTAAGTCACCGAATCTACAAGCTAAACTGATGTCTGTTACAGCGTATAATGCATCACAAACACAGAAAAACGGTAATACTTCGCTCGCAGAGGGAGGAAATATACAGCAGTGATTACTCAGGGGGATCAGAAATTCATGTGTTTGGTTGGGAAGGCAGGAATTTATAGACATAAACCAGGGGCTTCGAGGTGGGGACTGCATATATGTCCCCCATTTTGTAGAAAATATATTACCGCCTGTTGTCTTTATGATGGCTTCTTCCCTGTTTTTAGTGCCTCGCACAGAATTTCATTTACATTCATTTGCCAGGTGCTGGGAACCCTATATTGTCCCATCAACCGACAAAATTAATTTCTTTTATCAGCTGTAGTTTAATAATTACATTATAATAATATTAAACAAGGATTTTCCTCTCGTACAATGGAACTTAGCAAGATTTTGGTGCAGAGAGAAGTTTCCTTTAAAGCCTTAAATTAAAAAAGATTTGGTAGTAGAGCATCTTACAAGTGCTTTCTCGGAGATTATTCTGCGTGTGCATGTGAAAGCAAGGTGCGCCAATGGCAAAGTGACAACTTCTATGGCACTAAATTTAATACGGCATAGAAAAATAGTGTAAAAACCAAGGGTTTGTTGCCCTTCCGTCATTAGTTATAAAATTAAATGACTGAATGAGAGGCAAGGCCTAGTACGATCATTTTATATATATCGTTTTTGTGATTGGAAACTTGATTGATTGGTTGGTTAAGTATACGGATGATATTTTATTTAAATAATTTTATTCTTTTCGTTAAGTTAGTGAGTCATTTGTCATGGTTTTTGTTGACATATTTTTCTAATGCGTTTCTTTTCAATATTTCGAGATTCAATGTATTAATAGTTAGTACAATATTGATATTTAATACTGTGATGCACTGTTCGTGGTTTTGGTTGATATTCATCGCATTAATGGTTAGTGTACGACTGATATTTAATATTGTTGTGTAATGTTCAAATAACAAGCATTATTTAGGTCATTTTCGATGTTAGTGTACCTCATATGCAGCATAGGCAAGATAACATTATTGAAATTTTATTAATTTAAAATTAAATAATTCACAATGTTATTAACAAACAAATTTCAAATTTATTAAACAAAAATTTATTAATTTATATTTAATAATGTTTAAATAAATTATCAACTCATAATAATATTAGATTTGGAATTTAGCTTAGCTTAGTAAGGGAATGACTTAGTTTGGGATTAAGGTAGAATTTGGATTATGGAAAAGATAATTATATTAATAAAATTTAAAATATAAAAAAAAAAAATCAAATTTATAATCAATAATGTTAAGTGATGTTTAATTATGTATATTTATCCACTATATAAGACGATGTTCATTAGATAAGTGAAATTGTTACACATATATTGGAAGGATGGAGGCTACATACCATAAGTCTTGTCAAAAACATGGATGACCACTATGATATTAAAGGCAATAGGTTTGGATTTCTCTTTTTTCATGTGTTAGTGAAATAAGAACTATTTTATTCTTATAATTCTTAGACTTAATGCTACTTAGAAGCATAATTTTTAGGCCAGTAATGAAAATCACGGATGACAAAATGGGTTCCATGTTGAAGTTCAAAGCAACAAATTGAGAAGGTCTAATCTCAATTATAGGTAATAATCGTAATGTTTATTAAGTAGTTGGGAGTAAAAGTGAAATAAAGGCCTTACAACCACCTCAAATGCCTAAGGTCGCAAGTGTTGTTATTGAGGATTGCCACATTGGATCTCTATGCAATAACAAAAAGTATGAGTTGTGCGTAGATGATGTTGTTGAGGGACTAATGTCCATAGGGTCATCATAAAACTAACCCGATGTAATACGGTTGGGTATGATAGAGGAAAATGTTCATTCAGATGAAAATATTACTGCTAAGACATATATGGATTGATGGTTGAATCCCATTGGAGTAAGCAGCAAAAATAAAGTTATATATCTATATATATATAAGTAATAGTAGAATATTGGAAGAGAAGGAACAATTTTCAACAATGTAGTAGCTTCATATTGGCGTGGCTAGAAGAGGAAAGATGGAGAGGGCATGTATAAAGATAATAAGTACCAAGGAATTTGGAACAACTAAATTGTAATGAGAAAAAATCAAATTGAATAGATGGAATCATAATAATGCGGTAAATTATCTTTAATTTGAAAAAATGATATCCATAAGGTCATTTTTGAAATGGTGTATCATATGAAAACTCATAAATTAGTAGTCAATATTAATTTTCTATTGCTTCAATTAAAATTATTGAAGATCACTTATTATCTTCTTCTCTCCTCACTTAGGATGTGGGATTTATGAATATTTATGAAGTAATATGATTATAGTATTGGTAGAGAAGGTTAAACACTTACTCATATTCCTCATTTTCTATGCATGAATCCATATTCTATGTTAGTTTAAATAATTGTGAAAATGTATAACTCTTCAATGAAATTTCAAATCAACTATATTTATTATTCTCTATTCCAAGTGGTAACTCTTAACTCAATGAAATGAGTTATTTATTTATTTATTTATTTATGTCGTTCAACTGGAAACTAAATGAAAAAAATCATCAATGTTTCATATATCAAATAGTAGGCTAAAGTTTCATATATCAAATAGTAAACATACTTAATAATGTGATTGTTAGGTCCATTGACCATGATATTTTACCATAATACTTATCCATATTGATAACTAAAGGTGAAAAATAAACAATTAAAATTCTATAGCTAGATATACGTACCAAATTTAAATATTTCCTTTAATAATGTGGTGGCATAATACACCATAACACATAACTACTGAAATAACACCCTTTGAAATTCTTTATATATTTTTAACCCCTAGCTCGAAAAAAATATTTATAATATAGCACCAATGTAAAAAATCACTTCTATTATGGACATAATACACTTATGCTACTAAATAATATGCAAGTAGCTTAGAATAAAATGAAGTAATGAGTCAACTAGTAGAAAAGGGAATAGAATTTTAAGTGGGGAATTGAGTTCATATTTGATTTCATCATTATAAACAACATGTGAGGTTTACTTAATAGGTTTTTCTAGCTACTAAAACAACCAAAATTGTCAACATCCTCTAGAATTTGGAGTAGCCCTTCTTGAAACCCCAAAGGGCTAATTTAAATGTTTTCCCTAAGACCCATGGTCCTCAAGATTCCTCGATGTTTTCTTTGAGTTAACAAATTTTGGCAAAAGAGCTTATCATAGATTCTAGCGATTAGTCACATCGCGCACATACATTGTAAAATTACAACAAAACACTCCATTGCAATAAAAAATCCACCATCACGTCCTATCTCCAAAAAATGTGACTATTGATACCCATTAGACTCTAACTTCCCAATTGGTGATTATAGCAACCGCTCATGGTGACATAAGGGATCTCACATAGTTTCTTGTGAGAGCACATTTAATGCTCTAGAAAGTTACATGTGTGGGAAAAATCTATGTAAAGGAGTCTCTAACTATTTTATTTTCACATTTCCTTTTTCTTTGAGCCCGATCCTGCAACTAGTTAGAATAAGGAGCCTAAGTTTGTCACAACCTACATCTACAACATGCAATTACAACAACAAAACTAGTATCAAGGTAAGTGGTCGCATATTACCTTGTTATTTTGTGATTGATGAATTTAATATTACACCGACTCGGCTACACTAATGTTTCCTCTTCCTTCCGCTTCACCTCCCCATTACTTTTTATACCCTTTGATCCTCTTTTTTACTAGCCTTTTCTCCCATGGATTCATTACTTATCTTCCTATACTTGGTTTATTATTATAGCTATCCTAAGTCTTCATCCTCAATTCTCTTGTCCCATAATATTTTCACCTTCTTATAGTAGTGGCATTTTCATTACCTCATTGTTCCAACACATCGCCTTGCGACAACTGCACACCTGTAATTTTTATTTTTGTGACTTGGCTCCTCTCCTACTACTATCATTAACTCTTACCCTTATAGCATATTATCCCTCAATATTGTAACTGTGCTTTTATTTGTGACCAAGCCTCAATTGTGATTGAGTCTTCCCCATAGTCGTAAACAACCTCTATAGATTGTGACTACACCTTTCCACCTACTGACTATCCCTTGTCGCAATCTGTCTCTACAGATTACGACTAAGGTTTCACCCGATTGTAATTTATCGCTATATTTTGTGACTAAACTTCTCTCATTGCACCAACATGGCTTATCACATATTACCCTTACAATATGTGAGTAAAGACTTATCACATTTTTCTTTCATAGCCTTCGACGCATAATATATAGTGAATGATCTTGTGATTTTGGCCTAACATTTTGCGTTTCCATGAATATATTTAAAAATTTAGGTGAAATTAATCTTGATTCTTTCAGTATCTCCTTATCAAAGAGAGATATCACTCCACCAATTAGTAAAAGGCATGGAAAGGAGATAGAAGAAAGCAATATTAAAGGGGTTGTGGAAGGTCTCGTTGTTAGAGTGGTTCTTTATGTAGACACTTCCTATTATGTAGAAAAATTAGTACCCATGACTTGGTGGGAAATATACCAGGCATTCTCCAAGAAGGAGGTATCAGAGGAAGAAGAAGGACATTCACAAAGTAAGGTTTAACAAGAAGTGAAAACGTGAGTCAAGTAAAAGGTTGAAAGAAAGAAAGGAGAGGAGAAAGAAGTTAAAAGGAAAGTTGAGGAGTAGGCAGCTAAGAAAAATGAAGAAGAAGAGAAGCAAATGTGAGAGGTAGAAAGAAAGTGAAAGCTAGAGATTTCCAAGAAGAAAAAAGAAGATGAAGCGAAGAGAAAAAAAGACAGGAAATGAGGAAAACAGAAGAAGAGAAGAGAAAACAAGAATAGGAAATAAATAAGAAGTAAGAAGAACTAGCGTCGAAGCTTAAGAAGAAAGAATTTCTAGGGAGATAGTAGAAAAATTCGCAAAAGGCGGTAGGATAAATTGGATAGAAGGAGAGGAAGAGGAATACTGAGTACTATATCTCTCAAGTTTTAGATTTGATCAGTTCAAGAATAGAATATCTCAAGAGAGGAAAAGGTTCCTGTCAAGACAACAAGGGAAGAAAATAATAGTTGCTATGCAGAGGGACATAGTGATGGACATCATGATAAACCCAATAAAGATAGTTTTTTTCCAAATATTCCTCCTTCGTTGTTATCAAGAAGAATGTGGAATATTTAGTAAATGAGGAAAATGTGTTAAAAGAGAACTTGGCTACTTCACACCAAGAGATTAACAAACTACATAAAGAAATATACAATTTTTCGACTCTAAGATCCCACAAAGAATATTTCTAAGAAATAATATTATAATAAATTAATGCATTAGAAGATGTCATGAACCAAGTTTATGTTGAAATGATTATCCTCCACAAAGAAATGGCTCCACTATCTGAAATGGCAAGAGATCAAAGGGCAAGGAATTTTTTATAAAAACATGTTTTTGCAGTCGTATATCACATATATGACTGAGATATTGAATATCTGTATGCACCAACAAAACTACTAAGAAACGATAGAATGCACATGGAGGGGGACAAGGTGGAAATTAGTGGAAATTACAAATGTAAATAAAAATGCATTGTTAGTTCCCTATACTACTAGTGTAACCCCTTATTGTTATTAGTACAACCCCCTTATTATATTGTTGTGCCCATGTAGTCCCCATATTGTTATTATTGTGCCCCATAGAAGACCACTATTATTATTATTGTGCCATTACATTATTATTGTTATGTCGGCTCTGATTATATTATGACCCCTTAGACTCCTATATATAGAAAGGAGGTCTTGTCATTTGTATCATCCAAGAATTGTACATTTGTGTAATGTAAAGGAGGTTTCTCCCTCGAAGAGGCTTATTTCTAAGGCGTTTATCTTCTTTTCCATCATTTTGTCAGTTGGTTTCCTAACATTTGGTATGAGAACGTTGGATTTTAGGGTTTCTCTGCTCCAAACAGGTCATCATGGAATTTTTGCTATAACATTTGTCCTGCGACATTTCAGAAGCTAAAAAATCTCCATTTGAGATGAAATCGTTCTGAACTTCGGGTTCGAATTTCAGAGCTTGTCTCTCTATATTTTCAGAGAAATGATATAAGGAAGTTAGGGTTTTTGTAGACTCTCGAATTACATTCCAAACAGGTGACCTAGGAAAATCGTCATAATTTTCTTTCTGAGCATTAGATTGAAATTTAGTAAGAAGTTACAAAAATATGACAAACAATAGTTTTTTGTGTATCTGTTTTAGATTCGAAGGTCAAAATAGTGACACGTGGCACTTCAGACAAGTTCGCTCTTCGAAAAAGGTGTATAATTAGGTCATCGTGGGAGATTGTGCATAACTCTTTCTTGGAGAATCCAATTTTGATAAAACTGGTGGCATTAGAGAGAGGACATAGAGGGCTACTGCAATTTGTGGTTTTAGAATTGGAAGATCTAAAATTAGAGAGTTACAGTGATTTCAAGATCGAGCTCCTAAAATTAAGAAAAGGCAATATGAGGAAGTTTGATGGCAAGGATCCGGTAAATTGGATACTACAGATGGAGCAATATTTTGATCTACATGAGGTGCAACTATTACAAAAGGTATGTATTACATCTTCATATTTAGAACTGATCAATTTTTATGGTATAAAGGACTCTGTTCTCATAAACCACTTGTTACGTGGTTAACTTTCATGGTGGAAATGATAGCACATTATGAGGATACACAGTGAAGCACCTTCTTTAGCCAATTGATAAATCTCAAACAAAAGTGTTCAATGGCAGAGCACATTGAGGACTTCCAAAAATTTAATATAAGGGTAAATGATATTCCAGAGAAGCAAAGGATTGATGTCTTCATAGGGACTTTAAAGGATAACATTCAACATGAGGTTCGTCTTTGGGAACCTGATTCATTGGACAAAGCATTCAAGTGGGCAAGAAAAATTGAAAGCGAAATTATGAAAACAAGGAATCCCACCACTCACAACTATAATTATGGAAGCGTTTTTTCTACTAGCCTTCAACAAACTACAAGGTTTACACCACAACAATTGGAAGAGAAAAGACAAAAAGGGCTTTGTTACAATTGTGATAGAAACTACACTAAAGGTCATAAGTGTCTTGAGAATAAATTATTTTACATTGATTATGAAGAGGAGGAAGAAAAGGATAAAGAAACATCAAAATAAAATGATAGACATCAGGAACCAACCCCAGAGAAAGAATAAATGAATATGACCATGTCTTGTAAAGCATTAGCAAGAATTACTGCTCCTAAAACTCTCAAGATAGAAGGAAATATCAAGAAGAAAAAGGTTCAAGAAGTGAAAGATCACATTGAGAAAGAAGAAATGAATCCGACCATATCTTGTAATTCTTTGGCCGGAGCTATCACTCCTCAAGCTATCAAGATAGAAGGACATATCAAGAAGAAAAATGTTCAAGAAGTAAAAGATAACATTGAGCATCAAGAAATGAATTCGACCATATCTTGTAATGCATTGAAAGAAATTACCACTCCTCAAACTCTCAAGATAGAAGGACATATCAAGAAGAAAAATATTCAACCAATGAAAGATCGCATCAAGCATCAACAACAAGTTCTCCATCTTTTAAAGGATCACGCCACTTTGGTGGAGAATCGAATGAAACAACAGGCAGATCAACATCACAGTGAAATGTGTTTTGATGTAGGCGATTGGGTATTTTTATGGCGACATCTCAAGCAAGCTATTTATGAGAAAGAAATATTGGAAATACTACATGCACATAAGAAATGGACCTTAACTATTGGGAAGACACCTCAAGGTAAAAATGGATCAAGATAGTCTTAAATACTTTTTAGAACAAATATTATCTTTAGAAGAACAAAAAAAATGGGTCACAAATATGTTTGGTTATGAATTTGAAATCATCTACAAAAAAGGAAGACAAATGTTGTTGTAGATGCACTCTCAAGAAAGGATGAGGAAGTAAAATCATTGTTTTGTGTTATATCTATTATCCAAACAGTTGGATAACCAAAGGAAGGGATGAATGGAAGAAGGACAAAGAACTGTGGCCACTCATTCAAAAGTTGCAGAAGGTCCTAGTTCAAACAATATTACCAGAACTTGACGAGGAATGGAAAATCATATTGGAACCTGGAGCAGTCACATAAACAAGAACTCGACAGCTACGAAATCAATCAATTTCAGAATATCTCATCAAGTGGAAGAACTTACCGGCTGAATATTCTACATGGGAGGACAAGAATTTTATACAGAAGCATCAAGAACTACTCAACCGTTGAGGACAACACTTTTTGAAGAAGAGTGGCATGTTAGGTCCCTATACTACTAGTGTAACCCCTTATTATTATTAGTACAACCCCCTTATTATATTGTTGTGCCTTGTAGTCCCCATATTGTTATTATTGTGCCCCATAGAATCCCACTATTGTTATTATTGCGCCTTTAAATTATTATTGTTATGTCAGCTCTGATTATATTATGACCCCTTAGACTCCTATATATACAAAGGAGGTCTTGTCATAAGTATCATCCAAGAATTGTTCATTTGTGTAATGTAAAGGAGGTTTCCCCCTCGAAGAGGATTATTTATAAGGCATTTAGCTCTCTTTTCTATCTTTTTTTGAGCTGGTTTCCTAACATGCATATCAAAAGTTACATAGTAGACTAAAGTCCCTTCTTAAGGTGCAAATAAAACTCTCTTTTTGAGTATCAGGAGTGGCAAGACCTAAATAAGAAGTCTAGAAGGAAATCCATGAAATGATAAACACAATGAAGCAAGTTGTTGCTCAAGGTAACTTAGAACCCACCAAGGTAGATATAGCATAACATATTGTAGAGCCAAGAAAAATACATATAAAGCTCTGAATGCTTTTGGGTTGGATACAAATATACATGAATATTTTCTTTCCAGATGCTCTTAAATGCGATAACTAGTAGAAAATGATAAATTTGTCATTAGGTGACTAACCAAGTTAGTCACCACAACTTTTCCAAGTACAATACTACAAAAAATGAGCAATTTTAAATCACCCTACTAAAAGTGAGTAACATAAACAAATAATTTAGTCCCAAGTTAAAATATATGACTAAATAATAAGTAATACAACTAAAAATGACTAGCATGATTGACTAATTTACATTGAACTATGGATAACTTCTAATAGGGTATTTTTGAACTCTAAGTGAAGTTCCCCAAAATAATGGGCTACCTACAACTACTTGAGTTTATTGATAACATTATTTATAGATTTGAGGATATTTTCCACCTCCTTAAAGGTTAGTGGATATTCCCATTATGTGTAAACCTCATGTTCCTTTTCCCTCCCTACATGAACATACTTCCTTGTATTTGGTAGGTCTTTGTGGAGAAATAAAAAAAGAAATTCCAGTTTAATTTGTCCTTAAATTAACTAAGAATTAAAATTGATTATATTCTCATAGCAACTTGTAAATAGCTAATTAAGTTTAACTAACTTAATTAGCTTAGGAATTTCAATTTGGAAGTCTTTCTGTAGTCATGTATATGTTCTCCCTAAATTTTAGGGGTCTAGTGTGAGTTTAAATTGAGTTGGAAATTAAATCCCTTAGTTTACTGAGTTAAGTTAAGTTAAACTAGTTCTATTTTTTTTTGGAACTAATAGAGGACTAATAGTCAGTTGGTGCACTAATGCATCCACTAGTGCTACTCCAGTTAACTGAAAATTCCCTCATGAGAAACTCATTCATGTCAGTTCATAGAAAGACATAGTTTAGATTAGAGTGTAGGGACAATGTACTATGAGTGGAATTATTTACTGGTGTAAATATCATGCATGCATTAGAGATTGATCCTATATTCTGTTTGTGCAATTTTGGAAGCAAGAATTCCTTTTAAATAAAGGCTATTAATTGTTCTAGTGAGAGCAAGATTTGTATTTTCGCTCATATTTATGATATATAGAATACAAATAGCAGGGTTTTGAGCATTGGCTTTCCCAAGATACATATTTTTTTATCTGCCATTGATTTATCTTCTTCTCTTTCATACTATTTTCATCGATCTATTGACTTCCGATGGTTGAAAGTAGAAGTAGATTCTTGTCCTGGGCTTTAGTACATTGCATGCGATTGTTAATCTACATGGTATAAGAGCTGAGAAAAATATACTAGAGGAGATTTCAAAGTTTTCAGTTTTGGGTTATAGGTGAAATTTGAATTTTCGATACATACTTCAAGATCGGAAGATTGTATTCTACGGTTTGTGGCTCGAGTATGCCTTGGAAGGTAGCTCGAACTTATAGATTGGAGGGGAAGAATGGAGGAAGTGCTAGAGGATAATGGCTTCAAGGAATTCATTGGTCAAGAAATTCCTAAGCTAGTAGTATTAGATGCATAGGATCTGGCTAAATGGAAGAAGTGTGTGGCGAAGGCGAAGTGGTTAATCCTTGAGAGACTTCGAGACCACATTGTCTCAAGTCTCCATGGCAAGGAAACTCTGTATGCTATGTGGAAAGCATTGACAGACTAGTATCATAACAACAGTGACCAAAGGAAATTGGCACTAAAGGACAAACTTCAAAAAATCAAAATGGAGAAAGGTGAGATGATTCTAAAAAACTTGACCAAGTTCACTCAGTTTCATGATGAACTTATAAGTGTTGGAATCATAGTTTCCGAGGATGATATGGTGAGTCGTGCTCTTGTAGGACTCCAAAAGAGTTAGAATAGTTATTAAGACTTTGTCATTGGTTAGGAGAAGCTGTTGGATTCAAAAAATTGTGGTTGGATTTGGTGTAGGACAGGATCAGGAGGAACACCAAGGATGGCTCTTCATCAAAGACTAATCATGAAGAGAACTGTGCCTTAGTGACTAAGGCGAATAAGGGGAAAGGGAAAGCTTCCCATTCCAAATTAGATTCTTATCATGGAAGTAAGAAGAAAGACATGAAGAAATTTAAGTGCTTTCATTGTCATGAGCTAGGCCATTTTGCTACAAATTATCCACTGAAGAAGTCCAAGAAGAAGTCCTCAGGAGGAGTAGTGGGTGAGGCTTTGGCCTCTTAATTCAAATTGGACTTTTCGCTCATTTATGCATGGTGTCATCAATGATGGGAAGTGTATGGAACTTAGGCAATGGACCTTCATTCCAAATGACTGGCGACAAAGAGTTATTCAGTGACTTGGAGGAGAAATATCTCCAGATGCATATTGAGATGGTTGACGACGGGAAGTATAGTGTTACTAGATTGGCCACGATTAATTTTCAGAGTGAGAATGGGGCTCCACTCACCTTGAAGAATGTTATGTATGTGCCCGTGCCACATAAGAACTTAGTATCTGTTTCCATGCTTGAGGATAGAGGCTATGATGTTATCTTCTCGAAAGGAAAGGTGTTCCTTTGACACATAGCCACGTGTCAGGTAAAGAAGATATGGATTCGGGTGAAGAATCTCTATAAGATGGAGGTAGAGGAGTGTGTTTCTTTGAGAAAAAAAGTATAATGGGCACAGATATGAGACATTGGTGAGTTGTCGCGTGGGTGATTGGGTAACTTGCATCATGCAGAATTAAAGATATTGTAGTAGATCTCTATCAGTATTCCCAAAGGTACACTTGATCAATTTGATACATTCAAGGGTTGTACTTTAGGAAAATACACCAAGTCTTCCTTTCATGACAAAGATAGTGGAGCAAAGGATATTTTAGAGCAAGGCCATTCAGATGTGTGTGGACCATTCTCAACAGCATCCACAACCAAACATAGGTATTATGTTATATTTGTTGATGACTATTCTCATAAATGATGGATATTTTTCATGCAGAAAAAGAATCAAACTTTCACAAAGTTTTGTGACTTTAAAGCATTGGTGGAGAAAGAGTTGAGCGAGGAGGTTAAATCTCTACAGAGCGATAAGAGTAGTGATTACATATCAGACGAGTTTAAGAACTTTTTTCAATGGAAGGGATTAAACGGGAGTTGACGAAACCGCATAACCCTCAGCAAAATGGGGTGGCTGATAGGAAGAACAAAAGCATAGTAGGGGTAGTGAGGGTGATGTTGCATGATCAAGGCCTACCACTACACTTGCCAGCTGAGGCATGAAAAAAAATAATTTATGTTCATAATCGTAGCCCACATCAGATACTTTAGATCAAGACACCAGAGGAGGCTTATTTCGGTAAGAGGCTTGATGTTGGTCACCTCAAGATTTTTGGGTCATTGGTATATTTCCATGTGACAAAAGATGCACAGAAGAAGCATGATCCAAAAGAAATGTTGGGGATATTAGTGGAGTACACTGATACACCTCACAACTATTAGGTATACTTGTTGTCCAATAGGATGACAGTTGTTCGCAAGGATGTGAAGTTCGATGAGGAGAAGGTCATGTGAGTTTCCCTTGAGAGGGAGCTTGAGCTACATGCACTACAACAAAACCATATGATTAGTGTCACTATTCTCTTCTTTTTTGCGTCTAGAGCTCACTTTTGGTGTTATTTGTGTCCATTTATCAAATATGGTGAAAAACATGATGCAAAGTTTGCACCGAGTTTTGCACCAGGTCTTACAACAATTTTAACACCAGGCATTGTAATAGGTTTTGCACCAAGTTTTAAACCAGGCTTTATGCCAGGTATTATGCCAAATTTTGTGCCATCATTTGCACCATGTTTTTCATTAAGTCTGGCACCTAATTTTGTTTCACCAACTTTTGCATTCTCTATTGCATCCACTTTTTGCGCCTACACTTGCATCAACTTTTGCATCATCTCTTGCATCATCTTTTGTATCATTTTTCAAATCAATTTTTTCATCCATTTTTTGTATGATTTTTTCTTCCCCTTTGCGCCAAGATTTGCATCGAGGTTTATGTCTATTTTTCATCTAGTTTTGCATCTATTTTTGTTGCTTACACTTTTGCATCTTGTTTTGCATCCATATTTACATCCTCTTTTTCATCTGTTATTGTGTCCACTATTGCATCCAATTTTCTTGTGCCATAATTTGCACCTAGTTTGGCACCTCACTTTGCACCCATTTTTTCTTCTAATTTTGCATCCACAACTGCATCCTCATATATATCTAAGTTTTCGTCGACTTTTACATCTATTTTTGCATCCTTTTCTGTATCCACTTTTGTGTCAATATTTGCATCAGGTTTTGTGTGTCATGTTGCATCTACTTTTGCATCGAATTTTGTTGCATCAACTTTTGAATCCTATTTTGCATCCATTATTACACCCATGTTTACATCAACTTTTGCATTCGTTTTTGCATTTCCATTTTTTTTTTTTTTTCATTTATCATTACATCTATTTTTGTTGTGCCATAAATTGTCCCATGTTTTGCACTTATTGTTGTACCCCTGCATGCTTCCAATTTTGCATCCATCTCACATCCTATTTTGAATCATATATTGCATCTATTTTTTCATCCACTTTTTTGTTGGGTTTTGTGTCTCATTATGTATCTACTTTTGCATCTACTTCCATTACATCCATATTTTGCATCCAATTTTGATTGTCCTGTTGTACCCTTGTTTGCATCCATTTTTACATCCCTTATTTCATCTTGTATTTCATCTAAGTTTGCATCTTTTTTGTTTCTATTATTACATTCACTTTCTCATCCACTTTTGTTGTGCCACAATTTGTGCCTACCATTGCAACCCACATTTGATTCCACTTTTGCATCCACATTTGCATCCTCTTTTGTGTCCAAGTTTGCCTCAAATATTGTTTATGTTTTTTGCATCTACTTTTACATCCACTTCTGATGCGTCCAATTTTGAATCTAATTTTGTGTATATTATTGCACCCATGTTTAATCCATGTTTACATCCCTTTTTTCATCCAAGTTTTCCTCCTTCTTTCATCAAAGTTTGTGCCCTTTTTTGCATTCATTGGTGTATCCACATTTGTTTCTCCACAATCCATGCTAAGTTTTATGCCCACTATTGCACCATTTTTTCTTCGACTTTTGCATCCATGTTTGCATCCTATTTTGTGTCCGAGCTTGCATCAACTATTGCATCTACTTTTTCATCCACTTTTGTGTCAATTTTTATGTCTTGTTTTGAATATATTTATGTTGTGTCCACTCTTCATCCAATTTTACGTCTATTTTTGCCCCCATTTTTTTGTTCAGTTTTGCATCCATTTTCCAACACGCATCATATTTTTTTCATTGATGATATTTCTTATTACATTGATAATTATGAACAACTGATGAAAATGTCAATAATTATGATGATGATGATAATGTAAATGATGACGATGACATGAATTGTGACTATGATGATAATGACAATGATGATAAAGATGATGGGGGTTACAATGACAATGATGATGATGACAATGATGATGACGATGCTAATGACCTTTGCCAATATTCCCAATTTTTGAATTTTGTAATGGTTATAATCATAATCATTATCTTTGGCATTGTCTTCCAAGTCATCATCATCTTATCATCATTATCATTATTTTCATTTTGGTCATCATCAACAACAATAATGACATGAATGATGATGATGATGTCCATGACTAAAATGACAACAATGATGATAGAAATTACATTATTTATGATGATGGGATGATGAAAATTATAATGACGATGATAATGGTAGTGATGATGATGATCATCGATCATCTCTTAAAAATAGAGTTGTTATTTCTCTTGCATATATCATGTGTCCTAACAACCCTTTTCTATCACACGTAGAATTTTTTGGGTTGATGATATTTCTTATGACAACTATAATTATGAACAATTTATGACAATGTCCATAATCATGATGATGAGGATCACATAATGAATGTGATTATGATGATACTTGAATGATGAAAATAATGATGAGGATGATGGTGGTGATTATGATGATAATGAAGATGATGACAATGATTATGATGATGCCAATGACCTTATAATCATGGATTCATGAACTTACTAGTTTCAAGATCATCTTTTGCATACATATTACTATCATACTTTTTACATTTTCTATTTCTCTTGGGATATTTTCCTCTTCTCAATAATATCTATTAGCTTTTCCATATACATTAGATAGAGTTATAGGGTCACCTCATCTGTAGATGCCCCATTTATTATGATATTCAAGGGATGTTTTATTGTCTTTATCAAGATTTTGAAGGATCATCTTTTACTCTCTTTTAATACATGTCTAACTCTATTTATGAGGGAGGTCCTTGGATTTAGATATTTATATAAGGCCTTATGTGGCCTTCCCCTTTTCAAATCTTCCAAGGGGATCACCTCCTTTCAAGTTTTGTTTCCTACAAAGGGCCAAAATTAACATACCAAGTTTTAGACTTCTGCAACTATAAAATTGGTGATGCCTCACACCTATTCTTGACCCAATCAATAGGACATATTTCTTTAGAGAGACTATTGGGGATTTCCCATCATATATTGAAAGTTTGGACGCCATTGGACCTACCCTACTTCATGTTTAGAAACCAAGTGTTAGAAGAAAATGATTGATTTATCTTAACTTGATAATTACTTGTGAATGCTTTTTGGCTTATTATTACTTATATTGTCTTCTTCATCTAGTAATTACACAAAAATGAAAAACATAAAGATCAAAAGGAAACAAAGAACACCAATAATTAGGTACCAATCCAGGGGAAAATGCCATAAGGGGGAAAAGCCAAAAATGCTTCTCTTACAAAATTAGATCAAAATGAGATATACAAGACCCAAGACCAAGACCAAGATTGCCACAAATATGCAAGCCAACCCTACTCCAAGTCTCCTCCAACCAAGTCAAAGTCAAGGAAATTCAATGTTTATTAAACACTCTAAAATAAGGTCAAATCATAGAATTTTGGACCTATAGTGAAGCATGAAGTTTAGACCTGCAATTTTCGTAGAGTAGCCACAATATATTCACACACGTGTAGAAGTAGGCTGGAAAACTTGTAGTTTATCTATCCTTTAATTCCAGTTGTCTTTTGTTCTTGTTTAGCACAAGAAACTATGTTTTGTTATGGAAAGTGATTGGTATTCCAAGTGATTGATTTGACTAATATATATACTATCTAAGAGGTTTGAATAGCTGCCCTTTAGGCCAACTTGTTCAAGGAAGGATGACTTGGTCTTGTGTTGATTCTTTAACTCAGAATAAAAATTCATTTTCTTTTTGTTTCAAAATTCCAAATGGGATTTAACTCAAATACATTTCTCTTGACTCTAAATAGTTTCTTTTTGACTCTGTAAGCATGAAGAACATGGTTTGAAAAAAATTAACTAATAATAATGAATATAATAATATATATTAATGATAAAAATTAAATTTTATTATATTATGAAGACCGACACTAGTTACATTTTTCAACACTCCCTCTAAACTAGGGAGGTAATCATAATTAAAAAAAAAGTTCTCTCAAGTTGAAATATTCATATAAGAAGGGATCTGGATTGATAAGGATCAACAATGATTTACATCATCATAGCCAACATTGTCAAAATAGCAAGGCCTTGACTAACAAGTTCTATCTCTCCATTAGATCAGAGAACAATGTTGGGAGGAATAAATTTGAATGCCACTGCCTCTCTAAGCACTTACCCCACCAAGATGTTCACTAGGTATGTCCTCACATGATCATTTTTTAATCCACTATCATAATATTTGACACCAGGAAATGTCAATCCTCATGACAATTCTTATCATGGATTAATGTACTTGACTTATGGCATTTAGTCCTAGTCAAAGTACAAATTCTGAAGGAATATTGGTCCTAGATGTCTATCCAATCCACCATTCTCCCTACTTGTGCCTTTACTAGGCTTACGATTGTTAGTCCTAGCCATAGTACATGACACATGGATAACATGGTGCCCACCCTCACTCCCTTTCAACTAGGGAGGAGACATCCACAAGCATAAGCTTTTCTCAAGAATACCCACCATTTTCATAGAGAATAACATCATTAATTTGTTTTCATCGCATGATGCCTTTATGATTAATCATTCATAGCTTTATGGCAAAATATTCCCCCTTTTGTCATTTATGATGAAAGAAAATCAAAAAGTGAAAGAGAAAATCATTAAAGATACACTAGACTGATCTATCTAAGTCTAAACTCTAAGGTTGAAGTGAAAATTCATGTAAATGTTATATCTATGAGTTGTGCCAATCTTATGAAAACCTCATTCCCTAAGTCCTATATATAAGAAAATAGAAAGAAAGAAAAATAAGGCCCAATGAATGGTAACTTATGTATTCACTCCCTATTTGGCAAACATATGAGTATATACACTCCTACTCACACTTAATCACATGTTTGTGATGGTTAAATCATGAAGTCCTCTTTTCCCCTTTACATTTTCACTTCATCATTTAAGCACCTAATTGAGGATATACGGAATGTTTGTTGCCTAAGGGTTTCATGTCTACTCTTGGTTTACTTATGTCACACTACGGTCAATTTATGTGATGGAGTGAAATACTTAAGTTTATGGAGTAATTATAATAGTGTATTAAGTTAGTCACCACATACATATGTATTACATCTCATTGATCCACATGTGTGGGTTGGAGACTCATTTCTTGAGAAATTTATTGGAGACTTCTTTAGGGATTTGATGGTATAGCTTACAAAATATCTTGGTAAAAATTGTGATTCATCCTTTATTTTCCCCGAGACACTTGATAATATTGAAGTCACTCCAAATAATCCATGGAGAAGTGGAGTATAAATTACTTTTGCTGGAACTAGAATTGAGAAGCAGAAGTTTTCCATTTGCGATATTTGAGTCATAGACATTGGATACATGGTAGTAGTCCTCGATGTCAATTAATAAAATTTTATTGTCATAATGTGAAAAGAGGTAAACATATTGGTAACCATGATGTCTTGATCATTCCAAATAATAGGCATTCCACACAAGTATCTCTAAGCATCAATCACTACTACCTGGCAATTCATCCCCCATTTTCTAATTATATGAGGTAGAACCTCACTTAATATTTTTTTTTGTTATATAAACCTTATTGATGTGTTCTTTGTGTACCATTTTTCTTTTAGGAGTCTTTGTTTTCCATTACTATTGAGGCCTCTCATGTTTCATTAGACTATTTTCATGGAAAATTTACACAGAAAGGAAGTATATCATGACTAAAAAAAATATGTTTCAAGATTTAAGTGCTTGGACAATGCCACTTCATGACTCTTATATTTCCTTAACCCGGGACACAATGGTGAACTTGATGGCCTTAAGGAAAATTGACCAATGAAAATCTCAAAAAGAGCTGACTTTTTACTTTATCACACATAAGTTAATATACTGAAAAAAAAGATCCATAACAATTTCATCAATCAATCAGTGATTAAAAGAAAATATCCAAAACAATTTCATCAAGCAAAGAATCATTACATTATAAAATACAATCTATAAACCTTTTGGGAATGCTTTGCTAAACCATGCTCAAAACCAACATATTGAATATTAATATTTAACAATAATATGGAAAATAACAAATTTTAATAAATTAAATAACATGTTATGGAGCCTAAGAAATGTCACTAACATAAAACTAAAAAGCATGCAACTAATGGGAGTGACCACTCAAGTCCACCATAAGACAATTAATCTATTAATACCAAGATTAATGGGGACAAAGGTCTACAAAGGACAAAGGCAAACATATTTTAACTTTATTGTTTTATTAGGTGCAAGTTGAACATCTCAAGGTATAATGAAGAACATAATTAATTTTATTGCATTAAGAAAAGCCAAGGACATTCTATAACTTATCAAGAAAGAGATGTATAATACCCGTTTAAGTGACACAACACATGGCATTAAGTTACTTTTTTATATATAATTTAAACTTATATCATAAAAGAAAAAATTTATCATGAATGGAATGTTTAAAATCCATTTTTATAAAAACAAAATATATTTTTTTTAATAAAAAAAATACCAAAAACTAAATATATTTTTTTAGAAAATAAATAACTAAGTATATATTAAAAGAAAAACTAAAACATAAGAAAATATTCTTTTTTTTTTTAAATTAAAAATAAATTTTATAATTTTTTAAACACTTCCCTCCATTCTAAGAAGAAAAAATAATAATAGAAATAAGGATGGACCAATAATCTTCCCTTCCCTCATAAGTGTTTCCCACCATTCATTCCACTCACTCGAGTTATTTCATAAAACAAAGATAAGTGTTATTTCACACTCTTTTGGAAAAGCCTATTGTGATTCACCTGCGATATATCTATTCTTTTATGGAGTCCTTGATATATTGATCAAAGTTTGATTCCTTGGAGATTAATTAGAGCAAAGAAAACGTGAGCACTCTTAATTCCAAGTTCAATCCCTCTGAGGGTGGACATGAGGTGAGGGCGAGGTTGCTATTGTGGTCACAAATCCAAGTGCATTTTCTTTGATAGTGGATGAGGCAAGGGAAGGGGTTGAGGTCATGGTCGTGGTTGTGGAGTTTTCTCTTTTACATTATATTTAGAGAGTTCAAAACAATTTGAATGGAATAATTGTCATCACTAGGTATAATGGATTTAGTGTGGTAATAGATAAAATGTAGTAAATATTTGTGATCATTTGTTCTTGAATGAATATTGGAATACATTTTATCATAGAGAAAAGTACATGCATTAAAAACAACTCAATATTTCACGTGACATCCATATTGTATGCAACTTACTTTTCATTAAAAACAATTTACTTTTTCATGTGACATTTTTTTCTTGTTAAAATTTCTCCTATTTCTAGCCCGAATTACAATTGTAATTGGAAATAAAGCTTCCAGTAACTCTTAATCTACCAATTGTGCATGGAAATCATAAGAAACATTCAAAATATAATATGAAGAACAAATGGGTACCTACTTCATATGCATTAAAAAAATGCTTCTACTACTTATTGTGAATCACAAGTGTAATCTTAGTTGGATCTCCAATATATCTTAAACCATATTTCATTTTATTTTTTAGTACTATTCAATGTTTTTATGTCCTACCTCATTTTGTGGTTAGCATTGTAACAAAAATATCCATTGTGTTATATAATTAGTACTAACATGTAATATTCATGTTTTTTCCAAAACGCTACTACGAAGATGATGATACAAACTATGTTTAGATTACATCATATATCAGAGACGATGATGATAAAGATGGTGATGGCATTGGTTATGATTATGTGGATGATATTATTAGGATGGTTAGGATGATGATCATGGAAATGATCATGATGATGATCTTGACTATGATTTTCGTGGTGCTAGCTAGCCATGCGTTATTTTTTATATTTAGTTGGGATGTCTTAATATGGTAATCATACATTTGGATTTTAGTTGATTTGAATAATGATTATGGTACTAATGGTACTATCTTGTTACGCTATGAATACGTTCAAAATTGTTTACATTTTTTTATGAAGAATTATTGTCTATGATGAGATTCCTATTTTTTATGGATGTTGTGAATTCACCTTAGAATAATGATATCTATGAAACATTTTGATTTGGTAATCATACATTGAATTTTAGTTGATTTGATTAAATATGCTGATGATATTATCATTTTTATGTTTTTATTTCATGTATATATTAAAAATTATCAATATTATTTTGATGGAGAATTATTATGTATGATGATATTACTATGTTTTGATGGATGTTGTGAATTTAGCTTAGAATAATGGTGTTCATGAAAGATTTTGATTTGATAATCACACATTTGAATCTTAGTTGATTTGATTAAATATGGTGAGGACATTATTAGTATTATCTTGTTACTTTATATATTTGTTGAAAACTATCAATTCTTTTTTATGGAGAATCATTACGTATGATGATATTACTATTTTTGAATGTAATGTTGTGAATTTATCTTGGAATAATGAAATATATGATAAGTGTTGATTTATAGTCATATATGTATATTGAAAATTGCCAATGAGTTTTTTATGGAGAATTGTTATATATGAGGATACTGCTATTTTTTATGAATGTTGTCAGTTACCCTTAAATTAATTTACAAATATTAAGTTATCAATTTGAATTGTGATATCATCTTAAATGTGTTATACACGAAAATACCTCCTCATCAGCTTGGAGGAGAATACTATGTTGTTGGTTGAAATACCCCCTTCTCCTAGACTATACAAGACTATAATACAAGTTATGTACCATGAGGACCATGTTATGCTAGTCTATAACAAGTTGTCCCCTTCATCTATCTTTTGTTAGCAAAATTCACACTCAGTAACAAGGAGAATGTTGGCATTATGATGCATGTGTTGTACTTAATGGAAACCCACTTGTAGCAGAACAAGTATATGGTAACTAGATGAATCTATAGGACAGATCAGAGGTGACAAAATATGGAAAAAAATAATGGTCAAAGGTTTGATACGGGGAGGTTGTTAGTGTGTGTTGTCCTTGATAAGAGTTGTTCTTTGATGGTTGAACTAACTAATAAAATTATAAATAGGATGTGACAGAATATATGGCAATTGCGTTTACCTATGTAACAAAATGCAGGGAAGTTCAAAGGAATCAGTTCAAAAGTAATGTACAATGACATATCACATTATAACAGGTCTATTTAGAGGTAATAGAGTAATGGTACAAAAGAACGGGATGATGGAACAAAGGACTACAAATGAAAATCAACCAATTGGGGAAGAAGATTGTTTTCAACTATGTTAAGCTGTATACGTGGGTTCACCTAGTCCAAGTAGCGTATACAAATGGGTTCACTATACAAAAAGAGCGTATACGTATGCACTTTCACAAGAGGAAAAGCGCATATGGGATGGAAAATTAAGGAAAAATAAAGTTAAGTAATACCAAGGGTCCATACCGTGGTATTAGCCCACAATATTGAGCTAAATAAGGGTTACTTGATCTCGTCTAAGAATACCATAGGTTCTAAGCATTGTTTTGGTTCAAGGTATTGAGAAAGGATAAAAATATATAATGAGGAGAAGGTCAGAGGGCTATGTGCACAAGTAATGAATATCTTATGAAGTGTTGGATCAAAAGAAAATATGCATGTTATGTGTTTCTGATACTTTTCTTGAGCTGGACTAAGTATGCACCTGAGTGTTTGATGATGGATGAGATCTAATGATGGATCAGGATCATAATGACTTATCATTATTTGATCTGATAATGGATAGGCTAGATCTGAGTGCTAACAAACGTTTTGTCCTTTAAATGCTATGATATGGGTATATCTGAAGTTTGGAATAAATGCGAAGCTATAATTTTTTATTTGAATATCTATACGTTAGTTCTCTTTGGTGAAGGTGCGTATACACACTAGTTTGGCACTTCCAAATAGCGTATGCAAAAGAAAAGCTTGTTGTTTAGGGATGGTTGATATATCTGATCAATGTTGTTGTTTTACTACTGTTTGTCAATGGTGTCTTCATTAGATCTGAAGGAAAAATTAATTGTATAAGAAGATTGAGTATGGTTGATTGATTGGTTGAATAAGAAGGGTGATCATTGCTGCTATCTATTTAGAACTCTGTAATATGATAGTAGATCTTCAAAATGTCACTAGTTAGTACAGTTTTGATTCATAAGTTTTTATGATTCAGTATCTTTGGAGGTATATGTAGGTTTGGTTAAAGGAAGTAGCATATACATGCAGGTTGGCTTCACTAAAGTAGTGTATACATTCTGACACATGATTTTTGAGGTTACAGATGGTTCTGGTTGTTGATGTAATGTTCTTGGTTCAGATCTGTGTACTGGTTACAATGATTTATATATTCCTGTTTATTGGTTGAATTTGGATTAAGTGTCCTTTGATTGAGTTTTAATGATTAATTGATTCAGTTGTAATTGATTCATAGATTGATGATTGGGTTTAAGTTATATTAGAGGTTAATGATTGGGCTTCAGTGATTGGTTAATGCACATGAATTTGTTGGATGTATTGTAGTGGTGACTGATTTTGAGTTTCAATGTTATTGATGGGTCTAGTATGAAAATTTGATGAAATGTTGCCTTCATATTATATTGTTGTGTACCAGGAGTATCCAGTCTGAATTTTTATGAAGCATGGTCCGTGGAGGATATTAAGGGTTGGAGCCTTTAGTGAGGAATTCGAAGCTTCCTAGAAATAGTGGCTGGTGATTAGATTAGGGGGTTGGAGATCCCTTCTTGTAGCAGCTGGAGAATGAGTGAAGGCTGACGCCTACGTACTGGTAAACATATCAGCCAGTACAAGAGTGAGGGGGTTGTAGCTCCCTTCCAGTAGAAGTTGGAGAATGAGAGAAGGTTGTAGCCTCTGCAACTGGGTGCCTGCATACTGGTATGGGACTGCACCAATACAAGATTGTAAACGAATTATTCTTTATATTAAAAAGAAGAGAGAGACAACAACAGGAGGTGGTTTTTCTCCCGCATTGGGTTTCCAACTTATATCTTGGTGTTCATGCGTGTTGTTTATGTGTGATGGTTTATTCTATTATTGTTGCACATGGTTATTATTTAATGTTTAATAATGTACCAATGCACTAATTAAAGATCAACATATGCTGAAGTAACTGAATCATAAGTTCACTGGATATACGTTGGTTTCCTTGAGAGCAGTTGTGTGCACATGCAAGTTCCCTTCACTGAAGTAGTGTATATAAATATTATTATGAAATGGAAAAGGTTATTTTTTTTTAAATATTGATTCACACCCCCCCCCAAGTATTATTCCCAATAATTGGTGTCAGAGTTGGTCCTTCAGCAGAAGCTTGATCAGTTGAAGGAGATCCATAGAGACAATGGGAAAGAAGAAAAAGAAGAAAGAACCTCAGAAGAAGAAGACATCTCAAAGGAATAGTGACAACAGGAGAGACAATTGGCTATTAGGTGTAAGTAGGTATTCAAATTTAGAATCACCTCAGATTCAAGATGAACAAGAAAAAGAATTATTAGGCACAAATTTTTGGTCTCATGGTGATACATTTCTTGTTCATAAAATATTGATGATAATGAAAGTGACCATGAAACATTTGAATTTTCTCTTATGGGTAAAGGTGAAAGAAATATAGAAGCAGAAGTTAAAAGCTCAATTGGAGGAAGGAAAAAAAGTAAGGAAGCAGTACAAGGAAAAGGAAGATCAATGTCATTGGTTGTAGGATGAAGTGACATCATTGAGAAATGAAGGGAATGAAAAAGATACAACAACCAATGAAATTATAGAAAGAACTAGTAATTGTGAAGGTCTTGAAGTTGTGGTCATCTCTCTAAAAGAAGATATTAAAAATTCAAATAAGAAGAAAAAATAACTACTTCAATCAATTGAAGAACAAGAAAATGAAGTTCTTGAATTAAGGAAACAAGTGAAAGAAGGAAGAAAAGTTGAAGAAATCATGAAGAAGCAATATCTTGAAAAGGAAGAGCAATACCAGGTTGAGGTAAATATCCTAAAAGGTAAATTAAAATAAAAAGATAAACTTTTAGAATTTGAAGATAGTACTAAGATTTTGGATGATATTCTTAGTAGCTAAAGGTCTCGTGCCATCAAATATGGCCTTTATTTTTATGAAATTGTTAAAGGTGAATCTAGATCACAAATTGAAGCAAGGAACTCAAATGCAAAATTTGAAATGCTCAAGAAGGAGATAAGAGGTAGACCCCATCAACAACCAAGGAAAGAAATTATTCAAAGAAAATCATTTACTCCTAACTATGGAAGTGTTAATTGATTCTTTCCTCTGATGAATAATGTTGAATGTTCTATATGTCATAATTTTAGATATGTTGCAGCAAGATGCAAAAGTAGAATGGTTAGATCATCAACTTCCAGGTACTTTAAGGGATATTGTTTTTCTTGCAATATGTTTGGTCATAAAGCCATTTATATCTTTAGAAGGAATATGAAACATATAATATGTTATTCTTGTAACAAGTTTGGGCATATAGCGAAAGAATACAGGAGAAAATTTTAGCCAACATACCAAAAGGAGAAAACATCATCACATGCCAAGGTGTGGAAGAAGAAGGAATTACAATTAGAAAAATAATGCAGGGCAACCTGAAATAGGGCTACCCACGTGTATCAATGGTTAAGGCCCTTTTCTTAATCCCTGTGGAATATTTCATTACAATAGCCTAGCCTTGAACAATTAATGTTATCAGAACTTTATAACACAACCCTTAACCTTACGCAATCCTTAAGCCACATATAAAAAAAACCCCACTTTATAGCTATGGTAATGTTGGACTTACGCATAAATCCTTCATATTTGCGTTGTTTTTATTATATATGTTTTATAATAGAAATACACCATTAACATGAATTTTCCACTTTTAACGTGGCCTCTACATATCTATCGAGGCATACTTTTATCACAGTCGCAATCTTTCGTGGTCCTCTTTAACAGTTTCCTCCTTCGCTTTCGATATGCGATAAATGCAATCGGATTTCTAGCCATATACGCTGTGTTTATAACTCTATCAGGTCCGGCACAATGAATGTCATATCCCTTTTCTTTCGATACAACACTACTATGTTTTGCGATGCCATATTTTAAATCCCTGCCGTTGATCCTCTTCACAGATCTAACGGTCCTCTCTCTATCGCTTGATCACAATCGACATCGATTGAGGTAGGGGTTATTCATGCCTCTGTTCTCCTCCAATGTAATATTTATCCTTGCTATTAATCTACCACCATTATATCAATGGTTGGTGTCTTCTTCGAACAAACAAAACTTGCTCGATAGTTCCCCACCATAGATCTACACTTAGTGGATCAGACGGTCTACAAATATTTTGGGTGAGATACAAGCACAGAGAATACCTACCTGAAATGAGTAGTTTTCTCTCTCCACCTGACTGCTACGTGTCGAACGATAAGTGAAATTGGGTGATCTCCATTAAATACCACTTATCTTTTTTTACTCCACCTAAAATTTTGCTTGTAATTTTAAATATGCCCTTTGCCTTGATTTATGCCTGGACTTGTTTAAGTTTTCTGTGGTTTTGGGTTTTCTTTGGGGTTTCAGGTTCCTCAATGGTTCTGGCCTTCCACTATTCCATTGTGCAACTCTTCTCTCCTGAACTTAAACTCTGTGATTATTTGATCACGAATTCTTCAAGCATTTCTTTGGTTCTTCCTTCGAATGGATTCAATGATCCATCATGATCCTTTGCCTCATTTCCATTCCTTCCTCTTTGTGTATTTTCTCTACTCTTTGTGTTCGCTGAATATCGCCTATATATATATATATATATATATATATATATATATATATATATATATATATATATCTATATATATATATATATATATATATATATATATATATATATATATATATATATATATATATATATATATATATATATATATATATATATATATATATATATATAGATATATATATATATATATATATATATATATATATATATATATATATATATATATATATGTATATAAATATAGTACAAAAACCTTGACTCACATTAAATTCAACATTCAATCACTTGAAACACACATTTATACTGATTTGAATCAATCTCTGCATATAACAAATAAACAAAGGATTACATATTGATACTCTATCTCTCTCTCTGGCCTGCCCTTCTAACATCAGTGGCCTCTTTTACACTCTGCCCGTAGGCTTACAAACACATTCTAATTTGGCTAAAAGGAAAATAAGAACCCCTCTCTCTCTCTCTCCCCTTTCTTTTTAATACATTGTTAGCAGTTTATTTTATAGTTGAGGAATTGTTCCTCAGTTGCTCAACGGTTTCTTCAAATTGTTTTGAACTAATCCTAAATTAATCTGTTTGCCTAATTTAAGAACTAATAATGGCTGAGTCAACCTTAATTTTAAATGAAACAAAATAAAATAGAAGCAAAAATATTTCCTAATTGTCCCTCTTCATTCGGATGCTCCTGCATTAGGCTCCTAGGGTAAATTAAAATCATGGCTCCTATTCATGAACTCTTCAATAGAGTACCCAATGCTTTGAATCTGGTCAGCATCTAACCAAGAGCTATCTTCAATAGTGTGACCCTTCCACTTGACTAGGTACTACAAATATTCCTTCCTTCGAGCCTGTTTTGCCACCTGGGTATCTAGGATCTATTCGATCTCTAGAGGCTTTGCTGGGGGCATTTGTTTAATCCACAAATCATTCTTTTTCTGGGTGTCCCATGTTCGTCTTTCCGAATTGTCTTTGTCATATGCCACAATGTAGGGATATAGATCTGCCACATTGAAAATGGGTGAAATTCCAATACCTGTGAGTAACAACAGTTTGTAAGTATTCGTAGAAAACTTTCGAAGAATCCTGCAAGGCCCAATATTTTTCCATTTCATCTTGTTGTATTCACCTTTGGAAACCTCTCCTTGCATAGGTGTGTTAATATCATGTCTCCTACATTGAATTGTACCTCCCGCCTTTTCAAATCTGCCTTCTACTTATATCTTTGGCTACTATTTTGTGATTTTAATTTCACCTGTTCATGAAGATCGTTGATTGCCTTTGTGAAATATTCACCATCAGCACTCTTGCATTCCAACTGTTCCAAATCTCATAACTCATGTACTCCACGTGGGTGCATTCCATATAGGATCTAGAAGGGACTACTGCCCGTGCTTCGGTTGGGTGAATCATTATAAACAAATTCCGCTTGTGCAAGCACACAATCCCACTGTTGAGAATTTTCTCCAAACAAACTCCTCAATAAATTTCCCAGACTTCAGTTCACCACTTCGGTTTGACCATCGATTTGTGGATGATAAGGCGAACTAAAGTTTAGTTTGGTGTCTAATTTCTTCCATAAGGTTCACCAAAAATGTTCTCTAAATTTAACGTCTTGATTTGAGATAATGGACTTTGGCAAGCCATGTAATCTGACTATCTCAGTAAAGAAAAAATGTGCTATATGTGTGGCATCACTAGTTTTCCTACATGGAATGAAATGTGCCATTTTGGTGAAACGATCCTCCACCACCATGATGGAATCGAATCCCCGTTGTTCCTTTGGCAGTCCTAAGACAAAGTCTAAAGTGAATGAGTCCCATGGTCTGTTCGGAATCGGTAAGGGCATATACAACCCTGTGTTTTGGCTGTGTCCCTTTGCAAGCTAACACACTTTGCATCTAGTTACAAACCTTTGTACATCTCAACGTATCTTCAGCCAATAGTAAAAGTGGCTCAACTGATCCAAGGTCTTGTCTATGCCAAAAAGCCCGACTAAACCTCCATTATGCTTTTCCTAGATTAATTTCTCTCTCATAGAACATTCCAGAATACACAACTACCCTCCTTTGAACAAGAGTACTTCCTGCATATTATAGTCCAGCCATGAACTGTTATCTCTCAACAATGGATTTTGGCAAGCTTCATAAGCTTCCTTAAAGTTTGCATCTGCCTCATACAAGTCTTTAAGATATTCAAATCCTAGTACTAGTATTGTACTTTGCTATAGGATCAAATTCCTTCTGCTTAATGCATCTGCCACTTTGTTGGCTTGACCGTTGATGTGTTTCAACACAAACGTAAAACTCTGCAAGTTCTCCACCCACTTCGCATGTTTATGGTTCATCTTATTATGCTGCATAATATACTACAACGAATATTTGTCTAAAAATAAGACAAATTCATTGGAAAAAAAATAATGTCTCCAATGCTTTAGTGCTTGAACCACTGCATAAAATTCCTTGTCATAGGACGTGTATTTTTTCCTAATTTCATTTAGTTTCTCACTGAAATAGGCTACTTGTTATTGGGAAAAGTGTCTATCTAGATCTACTCTATCCCACTAAGGTGTGACAGCGGCCTTAGAAAAAAACAGAGAAAACAACTTTTGTATTCTTCTTTATGAATTATAAACAAAGAGGAATAGGATGAACCAACCTGTGTCTTGCGCTAGTCCTTTGATCCAATCTCTCTCCTCTTTGACAGCTTCTAGCTACTTGCTCTCTCACTTGCCCAGCTTCGCCAAGTTCCTGTAAGATCACAGAAGAAAGAAACTATACATAGACATGGATTTATATTCATAAATAACTTAGGATCAGATTTAAGTTAACCATACAAATGTAACAAGCATCAATGAAACACAAGCATGGAGAAGAAACTCAAATAGTTTTATTGATATACAAGAAGATCCAGGAGGAGTTACAACCGATGATTCCTGACCCAGCATCAACCTCCCAGCAAAGAAGTCCCTTCTTCAACCCCAACAAAGCATAGATCACCCAATTCCCTGATATGTATCTCAAAACCAACAGCAATTCCTTACAATGTGCAATATTCCAGCCTCTCGATCTCTGGGATGAGGGATCCATATATAGATGTATGCAAGGAGGATGAGTCAGCTCATGAATTGATTAGTGGCTTCTCTCTATCAGTTCTTGCTTCCACTTTGAGACTGAGAGCCTCTTACTCATCCTTGGTCGAATTCAGTGAGGCAAGTGTCATTGGAGAAGATTCTGGAAGCTTCCATTGTCTCTCCACCTCATGGAATGACTCTGCCACTTGTCATTTCCCGCTCAACGCACCCTGGTAGTGCATTTAGGTGCGTTGCAACGCACCTAGCTAGTGGACTTAGGTGCTATGCAATGCACTTGGCTAGTGGAGCAGCTGAAATGATCCTGATTTGACTTATTCTGAGCAGTTTCTGGTGGAGAACTTCTGGGAGAAGCTGTAATTTGTTGACCTTCTTTCTTTAGGAGTTAGAACAACACTTTTAAGGACTTAGGAGCCCTTGGTTTATGGACATTTCATGCTTAGAGTTGTAAGGCACAAAAATGTCTATAACACTACTGGCTTTTCCTCTTGACTGAGTACTGTACCAATGGCTATCCCACTGGCATCACAACGCACTTGGAAAAGTTTGTTAAAGTCTGGTAACCTAAAAATTGGTTTTTCAGTAATTTTCCTTTTGAGCAGCTAAAAAATCTTCTTTTCCATTTCTTTCCAATGGAAAGGCTGATTTGTTTTCTTAATGGTGTCTGGGATGGGTGCACAAATCCCACTGAAATGTTTAATAAATATCTGATAAAACTTGCGATCCATGAAAACTCCGTACCTCAAACAAACTTTTGGGAGACGGCCAGCTAACTATGTCTTCAACCTTTTCCGGATCCATTTTTAGTTCATTCTCAGAAATCACAAACCTCAAATAAATTAATTCTTTCTTGAAAAAAGAACATTTCTTCAAATTTATCAGTAATTTATTTTGCTGCAATTTTTCCAATACATACCTTATGTGTCGAAAATGTTCTTCCTTCGTCTTCTTGAATATAAGTATATCATCCAAATACACAATCACAAATTTTCCAATGATTTTCTTGAGCATCTCATTCATCAACCACATGAACATGCTAGGGGCATTGCTCAATCCAAATGGCATAACCAACCATTTGTACAAGCCTTCATTAGTCTTGAAAACTGTCTTCCACTCGTCACCTTCTCGAATCCTGATTTCGTGGTAGCCGCTTTTCAGATCTATCTTTGAAAAGTACGCTACTCCACTCAAACAATCCATCATATCATCCATCCAAGGTAATGGGAATCTGTACCTAATAGTAATATTTTTAATGGCTTAGGAATCCGTGCACATTCTCCACTCACCTCCTTTCTTGGGAGCTAAAATAGTTGGCATCGCGCAAGGGATTAAACTCTACTAAATCAGTCCTTTCTCCAACAACTCCTGCACCTACTTCCGGATTTCTTCATTATCCTTTGGAATCATTCGATAGGCAGCCTTGTTTTGCAAACTAGATCCTAGAATAAAATCAATATGGTGACTAATGCTCCTCTTTGGTGGTAATTTGTCCAGTAGATCATCTACCACAATATCACTAAATTCTTACAGCATGTTCTATATCTCCTCAGGTAAGTCAGTGACTTTAGTATGGATCAATACTAGTTTTGGCCTTTTCACAAATGCATACTTCACCTCATCATCCTCCATTTGTCACAGAAACTCCTTTCCACCTAACAATAGTGCCTTTGTTCCATTGGTTTCTGCAGCATCCTCTTCCTTCATGGGTGCTAGGGTATGCTTAATCCCATCTTTAACAAACTTGTGACAATTTGTTGCCCCGTCATGGATGACCTTCCTATCATACTACCATGGTTTGCCTAATAGACTATTGCACACATCCATAGGCATGACATCACAAGTCATCTTATCCTTGTATTTGCCAATATGAAGCTCTGATTCACATTGCTCATCGACCAACAAGTAGTGACCTTTCTGCAACCAAGACACCCTATATGGAGTTGGGTGCTTCAACTTCTTCAAACCCAATTTTTCCATCATTTCAGTAGCTACCAGATTATCAGTACTTCCACTATCTATAATCAATTTGCAGCATTTCCCATGTGACTTGCATACAGTCTGGAACAATGCTTTCCTCTGTGTCTGACTAGCTACTGCCTTAACTGATTTTAATAATACCTTCTTCAACACCAAGGCTTCCCCAGTTTCTGGTATATTCTCCACCTCCTGTGGTGGTTCCTTCACTTCATCTAGCTGAGCAACAATGCTCCCCTCTGCCCAATTTGTTCATTTTCAGGACATTAAAAGGACATGTGTCCCCACTTGTGACACTTATAACACTGATAGGCATTTCCTCTGCCTCTGCCACTGCCTCTTCCTCACTGGTATGACCTTCCTCCTTTGGTGTTACCTTCCCTTTCACTCTATCCCAAAGTCTTCTAACTACTACCCTCTTCATTACTGTTGGTAGTCCTACCTCTGCCAAAGGTCTGTCCCCTACCTCTACCAGAACCACAACCTCTTCTAGCATTATGTTTCCTAGCAATATTTCATTTTGCCTTCAAAGCATTTTGATAATCTCTCTCCATGGTCCTAGGGGAAAGAATACTAATTTCATCGAGGATCTCCATCCGTAGACCATTTACAAACCTGTTGTTTTCTCAGGGGTATCTTCAACATGACCAGCTCTCAGGTTAATTTTATAAAATTCTTCAGTATATTCCTTCAAAGTCATCATTCTTTGCTTCAAGTTATGTACCTGTCTATAAAGGGAAACTTGATAATCTTAAGGAAGAAACTTTCTCTTAATTTTTGCAACCATCCTGTCCCATTTTTTAATCAAGGGTTTGTTTAATCTCCTCCTTTCTGCTTATACACTATCCCACCACAATACTGCATGTACCTTCAATTTGGTGACATCAAACCTGACCCTATTGTCTTCACTGATCTCTTCATACTCAAAATATTTATCTGATTCACTTATCCAATCTAACAAGTCCTCTGCGGACAAACTTCCATCATAATTAGAGAGCTCCGGTCTTGGCTTGCTGCTAGACAAAAAAACGGACCTCAATAGCTTAATTTATTTTCCTTCGTCATCTGACCCATCTGTCATGCCTATGTTTTCCTCCTCACGGTCATCCCCACATTCTGGATCTCAATGCCTTCCTGCTTCCACTGTTGCCAAATGCACAGTTAAATTTCTAATCTCTTCTCATAACTCTTCATTTGTTGTTCTTTTGATGGCTCTTCCTTGACCCCTTCTTCCTACCTCCATCTTTACTGAGAGGAAGGAACAACTTGCTTTGATACCAAAATGATGCAGGGCAACTTGAAACGGGGCTACCCGCATGTATCAATGGTTAAGGCCCTTTTCTTAATACCCACGGAATATTTCATTACCATAGCCCAGCCTTTAACAATTAGTGTTATCGAAACTTTATAACACAACCCTTAACCTTACGCAATCCTTAAGTCGCATATAAAACAAACCCCACTTTATAGCAATGGTAATGTTGGAATTACGCATAAATCCTTCATATTTGTTCTATTTTTATTATATATCTTTGATAATAGAAATACTCCATAAACATGTCTTTTCGGCTTTTAACGCTGGCTCTGCACAGCTATTGATGCAAACTTTTATTGCAATCGCAATATTTTGTGGTCCTCTTTAACAATTTCCTCCTCTGCTTCCGATATTCGATAAACGAAATCGAACTTCAAGCCATATACGCAACATTTATAACTTTATCAGGTCTGCCACAATGAATGTCATATCCCTTTTCTGTCGATACAACACTACTATGTTTGGCGATGTGATATTTTAAATCCCCACCGTTGATCCTCTTCACAGATCTAACGGTCCTCGCTCTATCGCTTAATCGTAATTGTCATCGATTGAGGTCAAGGTTATTCATGCCTATGTTCTCCTACAATGTGATATTTATCCCCAACGCTAATCTTCTGCCATCAGATCAATGGTTGGTGTCTTCTCCGATCAAACACAACTTGCCTGATAGTTCCCCACTATAGATCTTCTCTTAGTGGATCAGACGGTCTACAAAGATTTTGGGTGAGACAGAAGCATGGAGAATACCCACCTGAAATGAGTGGTTTTCTCTCTCCACCCGATTGCTATGTGTTGAATGATAAGTGGAATTGGGTGAGCTCCACTAAAAACCACTTATCATTTTTTACTCTGCCCGAAATTTTGCCTGTAATTTTAAATATGCCCTTCATCTTGATTTACACCCAGACTTGTTCAATTTTTCTGTGGTTTTGGGTTTTCTTCAGGGTTTCAGGTTCCTCAATGGTTCTGGCCTTCCACTATTTCGTCGTGCAACTCTTCTCTCCTAAACTTAAACTCTGTGATTATTTAATCATGAATGCTTCAAACATTTCTTTGGTTCTTCATTTGAATGGATTCAATGATCCATCATGATCCTTTGCCTCATTTCCATTCTTTCCTCTCTATGTATTTTCTCTCCTCTTTTCTTCGCCGAATTCCCTTGCACATCTATCTATCTATCTATCTATATATATATATATATATATATATATATATATATATATATAGATATATATATATATATATATATTGATATTGTACAAAAACCCTGACTCACATTAAATTCAACATTCAATCACTCGAAACACACATTTATACTGATTTGAATTAATCTCTGCATATAACAAATAAACAAAGGATTACATATTGATACTCTGTCTCTCTCTCTGGCCTGCTCTTCTAATATCAGTGGCCTCTTTTACACTCTGCCCGTAGGCTTACAAACACATTCTAATCTAGCTAAAAAAAAGAAGAAGAACCCCTCTCTCTCTCCCCTTTCTTTTTAATACATTCTTAGCAGTTTCTTTTATAGTTGAGGAACTATTCCTCAGTTATTTTTTGGTTTCTCATTAGTTTCTTCAAATAGTTATGAACTAATCCTATTTTAATCTGTTTTCCTAATTTAAGAACTAACAATGGCTGAGTCAGCGTTAATTTTAAATGAAACAAAATAAAACAGAAACAAAATATTTCCCAGTTGTCGCCTCTTCATTTGGATGCTCCCACATCAAAAAAAGTGGCATAAATCAGTATATAGACATCAAAGACTCAGGAGGAACTAAAAGTATGAAAATTTAGTGTTCTAATTCTCATACGCAAATATCATAAATACAGGTCGTGTATATATGTGAGTTAGAAGGCACACAGTCGCCTATATGTTGGTTTGATGAAGATGCAGTGGGACAGACTAAAAAAAAGGGTTTGATATGATTCACACAATCATCAATTGTCTTTTTTGTCTATATGATTGATGACTACAGTTTGTGGATGTTACTTAGAAGTAACTTTGAATCTCATAAGTTGTCTATAAATTTATGTATAACTAGTTGATGATGATGCCTTGATGATTCTTACTGATATATGCAATGATCAGATCTGACAGTGGATAGTTGGCATAGGTTCAGGGGGAGAATATGCTATACTTCTAATAATGCATTGTTGGAATTATGTTTAGAAGTCTTTGGTAGATAATGATGGCGATGATGCTTATGTTGTTGAAGTGTTTAAATGATGCATCATGCTATTCTAGGTCATGGGTTGCATATGATGAAATCTCATATGATACTTATATTACTTGGACCACATAGTTGTTATTTAGATCAGATTTATGGATGATTCAGATGATTCTTTTGATGATGCATATAGTACATGTGTCATGATACTTACATGGTAATCTTCATAAGTTCAAGGAGAAGAACAAATCTTGAGTACACAACTCCATGATGATAAGAGTCGCTCATTTCTTTTATGTTGCTGTCATCATGCCTTCAAAGATGCATAAATTTCATATGGTGCAGTTATGGTGCAGGATTCCCATAGTTCTTGGCTCTCACATAATATATTGGTTGAGGATTGTTGCTCTTGATGGTATCAAGAAAGTTTTACAAATGACTGTGAGCTCATGGTTCTCTTTTCACATTGATGAGAAGCTAGATACATATTTCTATCTCTATGATGGATACATGGATGATTACTTAAAATACACATTAGTAAATAATGTTGGTTGGCCAAGAGAATGGTGTTATTTTAGGCATATATATTTGGAGACATGGCTTACTTAGTCACACAATGATGAAGACTTATTACTTTATGATGATAGGCTTTATTCTCACATATGTTGATTGTCATGGTTGATGCTTATCGGATATGGGATGTTGAAAAAATCCCTAGTGAAGGGACATGGTTGATATATTGAGGGTTGTTAAAGAAATATCATGTAACTCTTGCTACGATGATGATGTTATGGTCATAGATTATGAATATGGTTTTTTCACATACATATTATATGATGTGAATGGTTTTGTATTACTGCTTAGAGATACGATATATGCTTAGTTGATTCATGGAAGGCATTTCCTCTAAGGAAACAAATCAAGTTGATCATGATAAGATCAAGAGGATAAGTTGATATCTATATGCAACATACTTTGTCATGGGTTGATGATATTAAAGGTACATTGTCTTCTCTTGCGAACTACTGATGGACATATATAGGTCATTGTTTTGGATGTTGCTAACAAATGCTTATGGTGTAGATCATATATGGTGTATGATAGTTGTTGATAACTATCATGGTCTTGTTTAGATCTTTGGTATTTTTTATAAATTTCATTTATATCATTTGATGTAAAGGTCATGTAAAGACCTATGATGTAATAATTGTCATATTCAATCATGTATGGACTTTTAAGATCGTGTAAACCCAGTTGGTTGGGTGGATGAGTCAAATTTGGTGTATCCCACCTTTGTTGAGAGATTGATGTATGTATGAGTCATTGGTGATAGGAAGGCCATACTCGCATAGTCGAGTTATAGATTCATGTTATTCTTTTGGAAAATATTTTTGTAGACTCTGCATGTTCTCACGAGGAGGGAGTTTGATTAGAGAATTCAACATGCGCTTAGGGCAGCATGATCAATTTTCATATTCAGCAATTTAGATATGGAAGCCTTTATTTAACATTGGTAAGTCAGCCCTTTTCCCTTGATGTCAAAGGGGGATAGTAACTTGGTGTTTGGAGAGTAGCTTGATGTTTAGAACATCTTGGTGCTTGTCTTGATGTTATTTACAGGTTGTGGTGACCAAACAATGAAGTAGTTGCCATTAAGTCCAAAGGGGAAGATTTTTGGCATTATGATGCATGTGTTGTACTTGATAGCAACCCACTTGTAGTAGAACAAGTATATGGCAACTAGATGAATCTACATGCAGATCATAGGTGACAAAATGATGGAACAAAATAATGGTCAAGGGTTTGATACAGGTAGACTGTTAGTGTGTGTTGTCCTTGATAAGAGTTGTTCTTTGATGAATGAACTAATTGATAAAAGTATAAACAAGATGTGATAGAATAAATGGAAGTTGTGTTTATAGAAGTGAAAAAATGCAGGGCAATTCATCTAATCCGTTCAAAAGTAATCTACAATGACAAATCACATTATAACAGGTCTATTCAGAGGTAACATAGTAATGGTACAGAAGAGCGAGATGATGGAACCAAGGACTACAAATCAGAATCAAGCAATTGAGGAAAAATAATGTTTTTAGGTATGTTAAGTTGGATATGTAGGCTCACCTAGTCCAAGTAGCAGATACAAGCGGGTTCATTTTACAAAAAGAGCATATACGTGTGCACGCACTTTCACAAGAGGAAAAGCATGTATGGGATGGAAAATTAAGGAAAATTAAAGTTAAATAATACTAAGGGTCCATACCATGGTATTAGCCCACAATATTGAGCGAAATAATGGTTACTCGATCCGTCTAATAATACCACATGTTCTAAGTGTGGTATTGGTCCAAGGTATTGAGAAAGGCTAAAACTATATAAGGAGGAGAAGATCAAAGGGCTAAGTGCACAAGTAATGAATATCTTATGAAGTGTTATATCAAAAGAAAATATGCATGTTATGGGTTTCTTTTCTTGTTTCTGATGCTTTTCTTGATCTAGACTAAGTATGCACCTGAGTGTTTGATGATGGATTAGGATAATAATGATTATCATTATGCGATCTGATAATGGATAAGCTAGATATGAATGGTAACAAATGGTTTTTCCTTTAAATGATATGATATGGGTATATCTGAAGTCCATAATAGCTGCAAAGTTATCATTTTTTATTTGCGGATCTATACACTGGTTAACGTTGGCGAAGGTAGGTATATACGCTGGTTTGGCACTTCCAAGTAGTGTATGCAAAAGAAAATATTTTTTTAGGGATGGCTGATCTATCTAATCAATGCTGTTGTTTTATGGTTTTTTTTCAATTATGTCTTCATTATATTTGCAAGTAAAATTGATTGTATAAGGAGACTAAGTTTGGTTGATTGATTGATAAAGTAAGAAGGGTCATCCTTGCTACTATTTGTTTATAACTCTGTAATTCGAGAGTAGATATTTAGAATGTCATTGGTTGGTACAATTTTGATTCAGAAGTTTTTATGATTTAGTATCTTTGGAGGTATACGTAGGTTTGGTTAAAGGTAGTAGTGTATACATGCAGGTTGGCTTCATTGTAGTAGTGTATACATTCTGACACATGATTTTTGAGGTTACAGTTTTGGTTGTTTATGCAATGTTATGGGTTCAAATTTGTGTAACGGTGATCTGTTTGTTCTAATTGATTGGTTGAATTTTGATTAAGGGTTGGTTGATTGAGTTTCAGTGATTGATTGATTCAGTGGTTCTTGATTTAGAGATTGATGATTGTGTTTAAGTTCTATCAGAGATTAATGATTTGGCTTGAGTGATTGGTTGGTGCAGATGTATTTGTTGGATGTACTGCATTGGTGATCGATTTTGAGCTTCAATGTTACTGATGGGTCTAGTATGAAAATTTGATTAAATGTGGCCTTCATATTGTATTTTTGTGTACTAGGAGTATCCAGTCTGAAAATTTATGAAACGTGGTCCCTGGAGGATACTGAGGATGGGATCCTTCAATGAGGAAGTCAAAGCTTCTTGCCAGTAGTGGCTGGTGATTAGATTAGGGGGTTGGAGCTCCCTTCCAGTAGCAGTTGGAGAATGAGTGAAGGTGGTAGGTCGTCGCTTACGTACTGGTAAACATATCAACCAGTACAAGAGCCAGGGGGTTGTATCTCCCTTCCAGTAGAAGCTGGAGAATGAGAGAAGGTTGTAGCCTTCGGCAGGTGGGTGCCTATGTAATGGTATGAGTTTTCACCAGTACAAGATTGTAAACAACTTATTCTTTATGTTAAAAAGAAGATAGAGACAACAAAAACTGGTAGTTTTTCGCTTGCATTGGGTTTCCACCTTAAATCTTGGTGTTCATGTGTGCTTCTTATGTGTGATGGTTTATTTTGTTATTACTACACATGGTTACTGTTTAATGTTTAATAAAGTACTAATGCACTCATTAGACATCAACATATGATGAATTAAATAAATCATAAGTTCACTAGATATACGTTGGCTTCCTTAAGAATAGTTGCGTGCACACGTGAGTTCCATTCACTAAAGTAGCCTATATAAATCTGATTATGAAATGGAAAAAGTTACTGATTTGTAAATACTCATTCAGCCCCCCTCTTAGTATTATTCCAAATAGAAAAAATATTGAGTTAACTAGAATTTGACACTCTTGTTCACTTTCGAAAACTCATATGCTGGAATGTGATCTATTTATCCTCATCTCTAGCTTTTTCCTAAAAACGAAAAGCAGAAAAAAGTGTGAAAGAGCCATAAAGCATGGGGAATCTTTTTCTTAAGCACAAAAGCATCCAAAAAGTGGAAAAATCCATTTTTTATATGAGGAAACATTATTCACCCAAAATATTTTTCCAAAATTGAACTAATGAGGAATTTGGGAAATATTCATAGCCTTCACTTTCCTATATATTAGGGGCTTGGCGATTGAGAAAGGAATAAAAATTATTATATTGTCATGCTGCTGAGATCTATATTGAGAGAGAGATTTTTGGAGATAGGAGATGGGGGAGGAGTTGTTGCAACTGTATCTAATGGTTGTAACTTTCCTCCAACTCCTTTATTAATATAGATAGGTTGTTATTCCTTCCATATGTTGCTATTAATTCTTTACTTCTTCTATTTAACTAATATATGTATGGGATTTTGGTTTATATTTATTTATTCATTTATTGTAAGGTCCCACCTTACCAGCCATCAATATTATACTAAGGCTGACTCAAAATGGGATATTATTTTATTTTAAGTTTAAGTTTTTAAGACATTAAAAGTTAATGCAAGGTCATATATATATATATATAGATATAGATATATATCTAGATATCTATCTATATCTATCTATCTATCTATCTATCTATATATATATATATATATATATATATATATATATATATATATATATATATATATATATATATATATATAGATATATTATTGGTATTCTTTACACTACACACCAATTTTTACTAACTAACTAACCCATGGTAATATTAATCTTCTCATCAAAGCTATAGTGTCATGGTTTGTCAAGATCCAAAACTTCCAACCATAAGTCTTAAAATCACATTTAAATGATAGAGTCTTTAGTGGGATAAATAATATCAATCTTTACAAACCACAATTTCCAATAAGCTAATTGTTCATTCTATTGCAATTAAAAGTGTTTAAGAGTGACTAATGTGTTTGTGTTATAAATAATATGCCTATGAATTCTTTGGTAAAACAATGGAAATAAAAACAAGATAATTCAACTTCTAAGGGAGTAGTTTCCAGTGATTCTGAATTCATATATGAGCTAACAATTACAACAATTCACTAACCCAATTTGACTTCCATGGATTTTTAATTCAATGGAATCATCATTGTTATTATTTGAGATATTTCTACAAACACCTTGGTTGAAAATCCTAAATTCACTTAGTCATATTTATAGACAATTCATGGATTTAATTAGCTACAAGCATTGAAGAATTATGTCAAATAGTTTGCAAGCATGGAATGTCTATCCATTGAGGAACTTTATCAAACACTTACAACCATAACCCTTATGGTGATTTCACCACAATTAACTAACATGAATCTAAGATTACATAACTTCTTTTTCATTGTCAGTAATGCCAATAAGTGAACCTAATACATAAGTAGAATTACCATCCATCTTCATTGCAACATATATAAAAATTTAGTCACATAAATGACTATAAATATTTAATAATTTTTACAAATAGCTCGCAACGATGTAGCTACAGCCATTGGAGAATTTTGAACAATGGTTAGCAGTCAGAAAACAAGCAGCTAACTATTAAACTATCAAACAAGCAATCACAAGTTATTTATACTATCAATGTATTAACAATTGAGACTTTAAAACAAGAATTCCAAGTTTATATAACAGGTTGATTTCATAAATAGAGGTTACTAGGTATATCACAGCTAGAAAAACCAACAAAACAAACCATGAGGCAACAACAACAAATCTGTAAGATATAACAGATTAAAGAACTAGATTCTAAAACTCTATTTTTTGAAATCAAAGCTGGGGTGACATGGTTATAAGGTACAAATAGCCCCTGAAGTTAAAATGAATCAAAATAGAAATGCTCAGAAATATGATTCTTTAAAACCACAACCAAAAACAAATTCCTACTATCTCATTTATCACTTTTGTCAAACATATAATGTGTAAAGTTATCTACAGCTGTAAAAAGAGAAGGAAAAACCAAATTTATGCTATTAATATGTTTTCATCAAACTCATGGTAGCCTGAATGCTTCATCCATTATTTCAATCAACTTGCAATGAAAGTGTACGAAAAAAAACTTACATAAAATAAATTACAGTTATTGCAAAATTCCTTCAACATTTAGTGTGCAACATTTGATATACATCTAAGTTTCAGTCAACAACCAAATAAGAGACCCATGTAATGAACTACAAAAAAACACAGAATATAATGTTGTCAACATACCTAGTAGTGAATTTATACAACTCAAAAAAGATGGGAGTAAGCTCCAGCTCCAATGAGAGTAAGCTCCAACTCCAATATCCTTACCACCTCATTGTGAACAACCCGATTTTCCTCCCAACCATATCCAAGAAGAATTTCTCCCCCTGGAATCCTTGACCTGCAAAATCTCACATGTAGTACCAAAAGACAACAATAGAGAGATTTTCAAGGCAAACTAAGGAAGCAATTTTTCACTTCCTCTCAATACCACTCATGTCCAACCTCAACAGCTAGAGATCTTAGGATTTTAGTAAGAATTTCATATTTATTTTGGAAGCAAATTTCTACTCTCCATATCTTTTTCTCTCACTATTTTCCTCAAGTCTCTTCCACTCTTGGCATCATAATCCACACAACCAAGTGAGAATACATGATATAGGAGGAGCAACTAATTCTTGTCATAAAGGACGAGTAATGTGCATGCATTGTATTCCATTTACAAGAGTGTAACTTATGCAATTAAGGAGAGGTATGCATGCCTTAGTTAAGGAGAGTATAACATATGCATTAAAGAGAGCATGAGAGGAATATTTTATGACATATTTTTAATGAGTGAAAAGGAATATGCCATTCTTTGATGACTGCATAAAATAGAGTGTAATGTATTATTTAAAAGAGAGAGAGCGAGAGTTACATAAAGCCATGAGATTCATGAAGTAGATGTGTGAATTGATTGAGGAGATTATGTTGACTTGTAATTCCTTTCTAATGATAATATCATAGTCTCATAAAAGATAATAATAATAATATTAATAATATTGAGGATTCAATCAATATTTAACTATTATGATTAATTAATGATAATTGAACTCGTTTTTCTTCAACTCCACTTGATTAACAATTTATGCAAGGCAATTTACTATTTTTGGAAAGTCGTGCTTGAGATGTTGGACATGACTTTATATTTTTAGAAGGTCATTCCAGAATTGTAGGAATGAAATTTATTTAAGGAAATTCATCCATGAGTGGTATTTTTCTTTTGAAGAATAAGGATTCCACACCCCTATTTCATGCATCTCCGTGCCTTAGATGATTGAGGACTCTACGCCCTGATATACTCCAAAGATCCAAGATTCCACAACTTAATGTTTTTAAATATTCAACACTCTGCACCCTAAATATACAAGACTCCAAGTCTTTATCTTTCGTGGATTTAGGATTCCATGCCCTAATCTCCATGCCATCCCATTTATTGTGCTTTGAAACTCTGCATTTCTCCTTATGGTACTAATTGTGAGCTTTTACCGATCTGATGGATTGCTGGTAAGGCCTTGTTCAAAGACCTGCACACATTACAATCTCATAGATCAAAGGAATCAAATTAATTTCAAAATTAAATTAACTTAATCACATTTTACTGAGAAAGGTGCATGGCTTCTACAGTCAGTTTGGTTTGAAGAAATGACTTCCATAGACATTCATAATTGAACAGCCTTGCTGGAAAATGACCAGGTACCCTACCACATCCTTCTTGGTACAATATTATACACATATAATCACACAAATCAAGTATCATCCATAAATCATAATTAACCATGTATTTCACATAACCATGAGAATCCATGGATCTATGTGTCTCAATCTTGGATCACCATCCATGTCATACACCTACTTCATAAATGAGATGCAAAAAGAGAAACATATGTATAAAATTTACTTAACCAAAACCATCGAATACAGACAACCAATGATACCACATATAAGAGGAAATATAACTATATAAACATTGTTCCCCAATCCAGTGATCAATCTGCCATACATAAAAATAAAAGGAAATATAACTATGTAAATAAAACATTATTCCTCAATCAAGTGATCAAACTGTCATATATAACTTGTCAAAAGTCACCTTTGATAAGAGTGACAAAACTATAATAGGAAAACAAATAGGACACTACATACTTCCCCTCTTGGAGTAAACTTGGTCCGAAGTTTAGCTAAACAAAAAAGGAAACTCAAGATGCATAGAAGATGCATCTTCCCAAGTGGTGGAACTAGGACTGTACGAGTCCCATTGGACCTTTACTTGGTCCACCATGCAAAGTTTTAGTTGTTGAGTGTGATGGTCCAAACAATACGAAGAAACCTTGTGATTAGCATCCACTTTTGCTTCCTTTTTTGCATCTAGAGACCAATTTTAGTGCTATTTGCATCCATTTATCAAATATTGTTGGCATTATGATAAAAGTGTTGTCCTTGATGGCAACTCACTCAGAGGCAGGTACAGGTGATGGCAACTTAATCAGAGGACAAATCTTAGTACAGCAGGACAAGAAAGCGATATACGCAGGTTCAGTAAGGAAAATCAACGTGTACACGCAGGTTGGCTTCAGTAAAAGCGCGTACATGTGAAAAGTACCTTTGGTCCGTGGCGGTTAGTCCTTGGAAGTTGTGCCTATGGTTTTGGACCATGGTGTCTCGACAGACGTGTTGATCCCTAGTATTGAGTTGATGGTATTGAGTTACTATGGTTTTGGACCGTGGTATTGTGAAGGGCCTAAAGCTATATAAGGAGAAAGATCATTAGGCCAAATGGTGGGAGTGAGTAATGAAGATCTGAGGAAGTGTGAGATCCAAGTGCTGGTTATGGGTTGGTGATCTGAACCAAGGTTTCACTCATGTGGAGGATGATGAATGATGGAACGAGATCTCAAGGCTTGGAATGATTATCTTCATATGGTATGACTGTGGATAGACTAGATCTATTGACGCATGTTTATTGTTATGATCTGGGTATGTTTTGATGTCTGATATAGTTGCGGAGTTATAAGTTAGAATTTGCAGATCTTTACGCGGGTTGGTTTTGGTAAAAGAGCGTATACATGCAGGTTGGGTTCATCGAAGTAGCGTATACAATGTGAAGTAAGATATTTGAAGATGGAGTTGGATCTGGTTGTTGTTATGTTGTCTGGTTGTTGTTGACAGGGTTTCAGTGATTCAGTATTGGGTGATTCAGAGATTGATGATGCAGGTTGTACTTCAATGGTGATTGTTTTATGGATCCAGTATGAAAATGTATGAAACGTGGTCCCGGGAAGATCGTAGGCCGACACCTACGTACTGGTAAACATATCAGCCAGTACAAGAGCCAGGGGGTTGTAGCTCCCTTCCAGGAGTAGCTGGAAAACGAGTAAAGGTTGTAGCCTTTTGTAGGGTTGGCACCTACGTACTAGTAAATGGATCGGCTAGTACAAGAGCTATGAGGGTTGTAGCCCTCTGCAGGTTGTAGCCTGCGTGCTGGTAAAGGACTGCACCAGTACATTGTAAAAGAAGTTTCTTATTAAAGGAAGATAGAAACAAATTGCAGCAGGTGGTTTTCATCCACATTGGGTTTCCACCTTATATCATGGTGTTCATGTGTGTGCCTTATGTGTGATGATCTGTTCTGTTATACTGCACCTGTTTACTGTTAATATGGTTAATAATGTTCTGATGCATTTACTGAAGATAAGCTAACTGAATCATAAGATTTCTGGATATACGCTAGTTTCTTTAGACACAGTAGCGTGTACACGCAGGTTCACTTAACTGAAGTAGCGTATATGTTTCTGAGTATGAAATTGGAAAAGTTTTATTGATCTGATAATACAGATTCACGCCCCCCGCCCCCCCTCTCAGTATTATTTCCAACAATTGGTATCAGAGCAGGTTCTTCAGAGGAAGCTTGATCGCTTGAAGGAAAAGATCCATCAGAATGGCTAATCCAGAAAGAGAGGCACACATCAGGCCACCAGTCTTTGACGGGAACAATTTTACCCACTGGAAGATAAGAACCACTGCATATCTACAATCACTTGGAGCAGAAGTTTGGGGAATCGTAGAAGGAGGATACAAATTCCCATCAGCAACTCCTACAGATCCAACAGAGAAAAAGCAATATGAGCTTAATGCCAAAGCTGTTACTGTTCTATTGAGTAGTTTGACACAATCAGAATTTATGAAGATCATGCATTTCAAATCAGCTAAGGAAATATGGGACAAAATCGTTACAAGCTATGAAGGAGATGATCAGGTAAAAAGAGCAAAGCTTCAAACTCTCAGAATCCGGTATGAAACTCTTAAGATGCATAGTAATGAAAGCATAGCTAATTATTTCCTGCGTATGGATGAGATTGTAAATTGTATGAGGGATCTGGGTGAAGAATTTGAGGAAGTTGTCTTAGTTGAAAAGGTTTTGAGATCTCTGTCTGCTAAATTTGATTCTAAAGTATCTGCCATAGAAGAAAAGGAGAATGTGCAGAAAATCACCATGTCACAGCTTCACGGGATCTTAACTGCTTTTGAAATGCGACAAGAGGTACGATCAGAAGCCGCATTCGAAGCGTCAGAGGAAGAAGATGAGGTAAATTTTGTCAAGAATCTTGAACGGGGAACTGGACGGTTCAAAGGTAAGCTACCTTTCAAATGTTTTCTATGTGGTAGAGTTGGTCACTATGCTGCTAGATGCCCTCATAACAAAGGAAAGATATCTGAAGAAGATGGTAGAAGCTATTATACCCATATTAAAAGTTCATTCAATGATAGTGAAGATATTAGAAGTCTCATGGCACATGAAAAGAAGAATGCTTCATCCAATAATAGTGAAGATATTAGAAGTCTCATGGCACATGAACAGAAGAATGCAGAAACTGAAGAAGTTACCAAATTAAATGAAAAATTGGAGACAGAAACCAGGGTAAGGGAGCAATTGCAGGATATAGTAAAGGATCAGAGCATAACTATTCAGAGACTTGAATCAAAGATCCTCTCTCTAAAAGAAGATCTTAAAAAATCAAGAGAACAGAACAGAGAAGCTCTTGAAGATCAAGAACATGAAGTGATCAAACTAAAGCGACAAGTGGAAGAAGGAAGAAAAGCTGAAGAAGACCTAAGGAATCAATATCTGAAAAAGGAAGAACAACATCAAGTTGAGGTAAATATCTTGAAAGGTAAATTAGAAGAAAAGGATAAGCTTTTACGATTTCAAGATAGTACTAAAGTCTTGGACGATATTCTTAATAGTCAAAGGTCTCCTGCTATCAAAACTGGTCTTGGTTTTCATGAATATGTTGAAGGTGAATCTAGTTCACAAGGTGAGGCAAGAAACTCTAATGAGAAATCTGAAATACTCAACAAGGAACAACCAAGGAAAGAAATTCCTCAAGGAAGATCCTTTACTCCTAACTATGGACGTGATAGACGATTATTTCCTCCACTGAATAATGTTGAATGTTATGTATGTCATAATCTTGGACATGTTGCAGCCAGATGTAGAAGTAGAATGGTTCAAGACCATTACAAAAGATCATTTCAACCCAGGTATTTCAGAGGATATTGCTTTGCATGTAATGCATATGGACACAAAGCAATTGATTGCGATAGAAGGAGCATGAAATATGTAAGATGTTATACATGCAACAACTATGGGCATAAAGCAAGGGAATGCAGGAGCAGATTTCAAAATTCAAAACAAGAGGAGCATACATCATCACAGTTCCAGGAATTGAAGAAGACAGAGAAAGAAAGGTGTGGCATAACTCAGACAGCTGACATAACAGACACAGGGGAATCTGAAAGTGATGAAATTCAGTATTCCATCTTGCATACGCTGATATAATGAAGACAAGTCGCGTATATACGTGAGTTACAGGCTGCAAAGTCGCGTATATATAGAAAGGGCAGCAGAACAGACCCAGGATGGCTCAGGCTCAGGGGGAGCATAAAGGGCAGCAGAACAGACTCAGGAAATGGTTCAGTCATGGTTGGCTCAGGCTCAGGGGGAGCATATACTTCAAATAATGCATTGTTGGCATTATGGTTAGAAGTTGTTGATAAATTCTATGAAGCTAAATGATACATCTTGCTGTTTGATCAAAGGAATGGTATTGCAGGCTGATGCTTATGGTACAGATCATGATGCTGCTGGTGGCTTTCATAAGTCTTGGTCTAGATATTTCATCACTATGTCATGTATCTCTTTTGTGATATCTCTTTTATGATGTCAAGGTCATGTAACGGCCTATGTTGGTTTCCCCACTATGCCTGGGATGAATGATGTAATGTTCATGTCTTATCATGAGTAAACTCTTAATGTATCTCCACATGGTTAGGTGGATGAGTCAATCCCCACTAGGTTGGGTGATGAATGTATGTATTGAGTCTTTTGGTGATAGGAAGGTCTTCTATGATGTATAAGTCTTTGTTCTTCTTGAAGAACATCTTTTGCAGATCTTGCCTACAGTCAAGGGGAGCATGAACAGCACAATTCAGCAAGAGCAGGATGGATAGATTGGTACACTTTGGCATACACAAAGGGGGAGCACATTTGGAGACTTCAGCAGGTACTCAGGGGGAGTATGGACAGCAGAAGATATACCAAAGAAGAGAATATCTTGGTCCGCCCTTTGCCCTTGATGTCAAAGGGGGAGAGTGACTTGGTGTGGTGGTTGCCATCAAGTCCAAAGGGGGAGATTGTTGGCATTATGATACAAGTGTTGTCCTTGATGGCAACTCACTCAAAGGTAGGTACAGGTGATGGCAACTTAATCAGAGGACAGATCTTAGTACAGCAGGACAAGAAAGCGATATACGCAGGTTCAATAAGGAAAATCAGTGTGTACACGCAGGTTGGCTTCAGTAAAAGCGCGTACATGTGAAAAGTACCTTTGGTCCGTGGCGGTTAGTCCTTGGAAGTTGTGCCTATGGTTTTGGACCATGGTGTCTCGACAGACGTGTTGATCCCTAGTATTGAGTTGATGGTATTGAGTTACTATGGTTTTGGACCGTGGTATTGTGAAGGGCCTAAAGCTATATAAGGAGAAAGATCATTAGGCCAAATGGTGGGAGTGAGTAATGAAGATCTGAGGAAGTGTGAGATCCAAGTGCTGGTTATGGGTTGGTGATCTGAACCAAGGTTTCACTCATGTGGAGGATGATGAATGATGGAATGAGATCTCAAGGCTTGGAATGATTATCTTCATATGGTATGACTGTGGATAGACTAGATCTATTGACGCATGTTTATTGTTATGATCTGGGTATGTTTTGATGTCTGATATAGCTGCGGAGTTATAAGTTAGAATTTGCAGATCTGTACGCGGGTTGGTTTTGGTAAAAGAGCGTATACACTCAGGTTGGGTTCATTGAAGTAGCGTATACAATGTGAAGTAAGATATTTGAAGATGGAGTTGGATCTGGTTGTTGTTATGTTGTCTGGTTGTTGTTGACAGGGTTTCAGTGATTCAGTATTGGGTGATTCAGAGATTGATGATGCAGGTTGTACTTCAATGGTGATTGTTTTATGGATCCAGTATGAAAATGTATGAAACGTGGTCCCGGGAAGATCATAGGCCGGCACCTACGTACTAGTAAACATATCAGCCAGTACAAGAGCCAGGGGGTTGTAGCTCCCTTCCAGGAGCAGCTGGAAAACGAGTAAAGGTTGTAGCCTTTTGTAGGGTTGGCACCTACGTACTAGTAAATGGATCGGCTAGTACAAGAGCTATGAGGGTTGTAGCCCTCTGCAGGTTGTAGCCTGCGTGCTAGTAAAGGACTGCACCAGTACATTGTAAAAGAAGTTTCTTATTAAAGGAAGATAGAAACAAATTGCAGCAGGTGGTTTTCACCCACATTGGGTTTCCACCTTATATCATGGTGTTCATGTGTGTGCCTTATGTGTGATGATCTGTTCTGTTATACTGCACCTGTTTACTGTTAATATGGTTAATAATGTTCTGATGAATTTACTGAAGATAAGCTAACTGAATCATAAGATTTCTGGATATACGCTAGTTTCTTTAGACACAGTAGCGTGTACACGCGGGTTCACTTAACTGAAGTAGCGTATATGTTTCTGAGTATGAAATTGGAAAAGTTTTATTGATCTGATAATACTGATTCACCCCCCCCCCCCCTCTCAATATTATTTCCAACAAATATGGTGCAAAATTTGCACTAGTTTTTGCACCAAGCCTTGCACTAAGTTTAGCACCATGTCATGCATGAGGTTTTGCACCAAGTCCTGCACCATCCTTTGCACTAGGTTTTGTGCCAGGTTTTGTGTCAAGTTTGGCACCTAATTTTTGTTTCACCTACTTTTTCATCCTCTATTGCATCCACATTTTGTTACACATGCATCAACTCTTGCACCATTTTTTGCATCCTCTTTTGCATCATTTTTTGCATCCTTTTTTGCATACCCTTTTGCACAAAGTTTCGTGTCAGGGTTTGTGTCTAGTTTTGAATCTAATTTTGTTACATCCAATTTTGCATCCATATTTTCATCCTCATTTGCATCCTCATTTGCATCCATTATTGTCTCCATATTGCATCCAGTTTTATTGTGCCATAGTTTGCACCTAGTTTCGAACCTATGTTTGCACCACTTTTTCTTCGAATTTTGCATCCACGTTTGCATCCTCATTTGCATCTATGTTTGCATCAAATTTTGCATCTATTTTTGCATCCCTTTTTTATCCACTTTTGTGTCAAGTTTTGCATCAGGTTTTAAGTCTCATTTTGCATCTACTTTTGCATCAATTTCTATTGCATCCACTTTTTCATCCAATGTTGCACCCATGTTTAAATCTACTTTTGTATCCATTTTTGCTTTTTTTTTCACACCAAAGTTTGCTTTTTTTTGCATCCATCATTACATCCACTTTTGTTTTTCCATAATATGTGCCATGTTTTTTACCTACTATTGAAGCTATGTTTTCTTCTACTTTCGCATCGACGTTTGCATCCAAATTTGCATCAAATGTTGCCTCTTTTTGCAGCCACTTTTTGTCAAGTTTATGCAGGGGGTTTGTATCTTGTTTTGTATACAATTTTGCATCTACTTTTGCTGCATACAATGTGTTGTCCACTATTGCACCCATGTTTGTGTCCACTTTTGCATCCCTTTTTTCATCCAAGTTTGCATCTTCATTTTTTTCTTTTGTTTTATCCACTTTTTCATCCATATTTTTTGAGCCACAGTTTCTTCCATGTTTTTCATATATCATTGCACCCACATTTTCTTCCTCTTTTGAATCCACATTTGAATCCTCTTTTTTGTCCAAGTTTTCATCGAATATTGTGTATGTTTTTGTGTCCCCTTTTGCATTGACTTGTATGTCATGTTTTGCATCTCATTCTGTACCTACTTTTGCATCTACTTTTGTTGCATCCACTTTGGCATCTAATTTTGTGTCCACTATTTCACCCATTCTTGTGCCCATGTTCACATTATTTTTTACATCTTATTATGCATCCAAGTTTGCATCCTTTTTTCATTGAAGTTTGTGTCCATTGTTGCATCCACTTTTGTTTCACCACAATTTGCACCAAGTTTTACACCTATTATTTCTCCCATATTTACTTCCACTTTTGAATCTGCATTTGCATCCAAGTTTGCATGACTATTTCATCTATTTTTCTTCTCATAGTCAAGTTTACCATTCCTTCACATAAGATAATGGTCACGGGTACATCCCCACTAGGAGAATTCCCTACATTTCCCCCTTGTGGAGGTGCAATATTTGCAACAATCATGGTTTGGAATTGTTTTTGAGGTGGGAAAGGATTGTTCAACATAATAGGTTGTGTGGTAGAATTTCACTAAGTATTAGTCTCCTTGATCTCATCCAAATGTGGAAAATGATTTTTCATATGGCCCCTAACACAAATCTTAAATGGTATCTTTAGCTTTCACTCTTTCTTGCCCCCGACATTGGCGTTTGGAACTTATGGTTCATTCTGCTCATTCAAAATAATTTTCTTATTTTTCTTCTTTTTACCTCTTGCTTATTGTGGTCTATCTAGTCCTGTGGACTGGACCAAGTTAATGGTGGTTTTTTGGGCATAATTTTTATATGCCTTGGTTTTACGTGCAAACAATGCAGAAATATGAGAAATAAATAACTAGTTTAACCTCCCAACCAATTGAATATAACTCATTATTCAAAAGTAGAAGAGTTTGGTTCTTCCACTGTGATTAGTTCTTTTTACTACCTTGTGCATAGCCTGGATATGGAGGAAGGCCCAAACAATGTTCAATTTGATTCAAGTGTTTCTTTAGGTTCTTCATGGAAAGTTGTGACTCAAGGAACACGAGGAAAAATTCCTCCTTGGCCTCATAGTGATCTAGCAATATAGTACGCAATAGAATTTTCAAATTCTAGTAGATATCAACAATATACATTTATTAGTTGTATCTTCCTCTGTTGTGTGTTGTGTTAAGCGCCCAATATGATACCTCTCTATCCACTTCGATATATATAAAAAATTTGTGATTTCCTATAATGTCATGTTTCATTACCATTGTTTTGTCATCAATATTCAGTGAGTGTGGGCACAATACAAAGTTGTTGAAGTTTAAACTTTCTATTAGGCTCAAAAGCCTCGTTTTATGTAGTGGGCCACTCCACGTAGGCTTTCAGTACATCGAAAATGCATTGTAAGCTTGAACCAATGATAACACAAACTTACTAAAATATGAATGTTTGCTTAAGAGATGGAAGTGAAGGGTAGTGGAAGCCAAGGAGGAGAGGAACTTGGGAGATGAGGGATTTTCTCAAGGATGGATTCAGAGAAGAACTTAAAGGAGAAGGATTGTTCCTTACTTGAAAAATATATCCAAAGTGAAGGAGAAACCTAGCCAAACCCGACTATAATAGTCTAAGTGAGGGGTTTAAAGTTGACACGACAAAAAAGAAAAGAGAAAACAATGTAACTGATGCTTGGGGGATGCACTGGGAGAGAACAATAGAAATAAAGGAAACAACAAAGGGTAGCAAATTATCCACTATACAAAGTTAAAGTAGTATCCCTAGAGAAAACCTCCTATGGCATTATTATAGTTGACGAACAATAGTTCTTGAATGCTAATAATTGAATACATTACAAGGCCTTGTAGCTTGAATTAACATCTACCTTGTGAAAATTATGACAAGTTCTTGGAGAAAATGGCCACACCTAAAAATTATGAGTGTTTTGCAGATGCTTGTAGGTTGATAATGAAACCAATGATGTCTCTAGAAATACATACTCCAATAACATAACTAATATTAATTTCAACTTAGTTGCAACCATTAAACCAATACTAGTTCTAGAGGGATCTGACACCAAATTGGAGTGATGTCAAACAATCCTCCAAGAAACTTCATGATGGCTTGTTAATGACATTAGGGAGGGTGCATGGCCACATCCTCATATGTGAGTGCTTGATGGGATGATGGCCATGCACACTCCGAATTGGCATGTCTTAGTCATTCCATAGAGGGGAGATTCATATTTGTAAGTATGACATTTCAAAACTTTAAATTTAAATTTAGTTAATAAACATATAATAACCTAATACTTACAATAAACTCTTTTTCTAAGCATGTGCACACTCCCTCTTTATATATACTTTATGCTATGCATATTACATTAAAAAGTTAAATAAAAATAGTAATAAAACATGCCTAAAAAATTCATTTTAAATGTATGTAGTTATGTGTATTATAAATATTATAATAAAATTAATAATAAGAATTTTTATAGATAGAGATGTGAAATTTATATATAATATAAATAGTATTATAAAGAACAAGCATATGTCCATCTTAATTACGAATCTATTAAGTATCGAGAGTGATCACATCTTTCGACATTTTCTCAATTTTTTCACTCAAAATAAGGTTGCATCTCAAGGGATTTGATCCCTCTTAGCATTTGATAAAACCAACAAATATATATCTTAATTGCAAATCTTTCAAGTGTCGAGAGGGATCAAATCTCTCAAGGTGCAAATCTTTTCTTAATTTTTTCACTCAAAAAGAGGTTTACATCACTAGAAGTTCAATCCTTCTCTATGCTTGGTAGATTCAGAGTAAAGACAAATATTTTAATCAATACAATCTCCTTTTGTATTTCACAAATATAAAATAACCTAAATTAATATTAATTTTACCCTACTCTACTTCTATAATTTAGAAAAATAGAATATATCTTCAACCTAAATTAATATAGATTTTTGTATTTTAGAGAATGAGAATGTACCTTCAACCTAAATTAATCTAAGAATGAAAAATCATGCTGAAATTGAAATTAAATATTAATAAAATCCATAATATTTTATTAAGAGAAGGACTTCTTCGGATTAATCACAACAATATTTTTGGGGTCAATGTTCCAAACTCATCATCATGACATAGATGGAGGAAATAAATAATGCAAAAATGCTTGAATTCAATGGAAAAATCAAATAAAAAAGAAAGTCAACATTAATTAGTCAAAAACTAATAAAATAAAATAAAATAAAATTATTTAAACATATATAAACATAAAAATAATAAAAAAATAACATAAATATAAGTATTAAAAATATAAATATTTATAAAGATGAATATATTAAAAGTATATTATTAGAAGTTATTATTAAAAGCAATAACATTCTTTTTTAATTTGAATGAAAATAAGTTATGAAATGTCCTATAGATAAGGCTAAATCCTTGGGTTAATTGTACAAAAAGTAAAAATAAAAGTTAACTTTAATTAGTAAAAAACTAATAAAACAATAAATTATTTAAACAAATAAAAAGAATGTGTATATATATATAGATATATATATATAAACAAAAGCATTTTTTAAATTGAATGAAAATAAGGTTATTAATAGTTCAATAAATAAGGCTAAATAGTGGGGCTAATATATAACTAAATTGGAAATAAAATGGTTTTAAATTAGATATTATGTATTAAAAAAAAACAATTTCTTTTAATTAAATAATTAATAATTAAATTTTCTCCAAATTCTCTTTTTTCCCTCATTTATTTATTTATTTTTGAATTTCCTTAGATTATGGTTTTTTCCTCATTTGTTAAATTTCCTTCCTACTCTCTTTTTTCCCTCCTTACAATATCTGGGTTTTTATTTTTGTGAAATGCATATATCCATTTGTTACATCTAGATATTTGCTACATCTAGTTTGCTCATATAGGGTTTGATAGATCCAGTTTGCTAATACAGATATTTGCTAGAAGGGTTTGCTAAGATCTAGTTCACATATACAAGTGTTTGCTAGATCTAGTTTTATGGATATAGGGGTTTGCTAGATCCAGTTCATTGATATAGGGGTTTGCTAGATCTAATTCGATGATACAAGTGATTTGTATAGCTAATTCATTGACATAGGGGCTTTAGATAGATGATTTTTATTGTTCTGGAATGCATATATCCATAGATAACATAAGGGTTTTATATAGAGAATTTTTATTGTTCTGGAATGCATAGAACCATAGCTAGATCTATTTCCCTAATACACAAGTTTTGATAATGAAGGTATACCTGCAATACTATATGGGTTTTGATAGAAATATTTTATTGTTGTCAGCTTCATATATCCATATCTAGATCTACATCCCTAACGCATGGGTTTTGATAATGCAGGTCTAACAACGATAAGAGCTCCATAACTTAGAAGAAAACGAAGCATTAAGGTTTGAGCACAATGTTTTGTTCACTTACTCCATTTATTTCCATGAATAATGGGCTTTATCATTGTGAAATGTATATGTCCATAGTAGTTATTGAATCATCACAGCTATATTGAATGGTTATATATCTATTATTAAAACTATCACCATGGTATATGGTAATCCATATCATTTTGACCTAACAACTAATACAAGTGTTTTAATAATGCAGGTGCATCCAATGGATTCACACATGAGAAAAATAGATTCACAGTGGAGGGAAAAGGTGTGCATAATTTTAATGTTATAATTTCCCATTTCCACTGTTCGAAGTTGCATCATTAGAATTTGCGAGTGGCCTCTCCTATTGCACAAGGATATGTGCATGTTGAGGCCTTTCCATATCCCACCCCCTCCATATATCTAGTTCATACCCCCAGTATATTCCATGTGTCACTTCTACTACATTGTTTTCTACTCCTCCATTGGTTACCTTGCCTGTTTCCTCTCCTTCGGCTCCTATATTTGAGGCTTCAATACCAATGGCAGTAGTAGAAACAACCTCAAATCCTACGCCTAAGGCATCACCACCACCGGAAATAGTAGAAACATCCATAGCAGCTGCAACCACTCTCTGTTGCCAAGTTGTACTTTTGAAAGGTCAAACATCAGGCGTGGACCATCTAAAGCATATGGAAACCTTTGAACTCTTATCCATATCTTAGCTATTTTAAAATACCTCTAACCTTATGTATATGATACTGTCTAAAGCATATGGAAACCTTTGGACTTTTCTCCCTTTCTCAGTTATTTTACAAGGTCACTAACCTTATGTATATGATACCAACAATGCTTGGTTACAAAATTGATGTATATGATATCAGTGACGTTTGGTTACAAAATTTGTTAATATGATACTCCCACTTCTACAACCTTCCATTTGTTGAATAATGGTGTGATAAAGGATCATAGCCTCACTGCTTTTCTCACCACATATCACTACATTATAAGATTAAATTTTATATGCCTATGTACATTTTGAAAATTATCAACATTATTTTGATGGAGAACTATTATGTATGATTATACTATTAAATTTAGATGGAAGTTTTGAATTTACCTTAGAATAATGATATTCATGAAATATTTTGATCTGGTAATCACACATTTGAATTTTAGTTGATTTGATTAAAGATGACAATGATATTATTAGTATTATTTTGTTACTTTATATATGTGTTGAAAATTGTCAATGTTTTTTTATGGAGAATTATTATGTATGATGACGTTACTATTTATGGATGGATGTTGTAAATTTACCTTAGAATAATGATATCTATGATAGGTGTTGATTTGGTAGTCATATATGTTTATTGAAAATTGTTAATGATTTTTTGATGGAGAATTATTATATATGATGATACTATTATTTCTTGGATGGATGTTTTCAATTTCCTTCAAATTTACTTACAAACATTATGTTATCAATTTTAATTGTGATATCTTATTTAATGATATTTAGAAATTGTAATATATCTCACTATGTAATTGAAATCAGTAAAATGAACCCATAAAGGGGGTCATAAATGGAAAGAAAAGTACACTCTAAACAAGAAGCCAAATGTGGATGTAATCATGGATGTAAAAATGTAAGTAGAATTGGATTTTAAACTATGCATCAAGACAAGAAGAAAACAAGGAAAAAAAGAGGATTTTAAACTAGAAGTGAAAAAGGTGCAACACTAGACACAGAAGGGAACAAAACAGGGCATAAAAAGGGATACTAGGGTGCAAACAAGGAAACAAAATGGAAAATAAGCTAGATGCAAAAATGAAACACAACTAGACATAAAATTGAATGCAAAAGGGGATGCCAAGCTGGGTGCTAAAAGGAAATAAAAAAAGATGCAAATTTAGAAGCCAAATTAGGATGCAAAGAATGGTGTAAAATTGAGCTAAAAAAATGGTGAAAGTAATGGAACCATATTGGATGCCAAAAATGATGCATAACTAGATGAAAATTTAGACTCAAACTTAGGTGGAAAATGAGATGCAAATGTGGACACAAAATGAGGAAGAAAAAACGATGAAAATTTGGATGTTGGAAAGGATTCAGAATTAGACACCAAAAAGGATGCAAAAAATAGTGTGAAAATAGGCACAAAAAATGGTGCAAAACCAGATGAAAAAATAGATACAAAATTAGAACCAAAAACTGACATAAGACTAGATGCAAAAAATGGCACAATATAGATGCAAAAAAGGCATTATATTACATGCAAATTATGGCGTAAAACTTGACGCAAATGATAACATATAACTGGAATCAAATAATGGAACAAAATAGGAAGAAAAGATGATGAAAAACATATGCAAAAAATGGCATGAAACTAGAAGCAAAACTTGTCATAAAACCATATGCAAATCTTGATGCAAAATCTGATTTAAAAGAGGATGCAAAATATGGTGTAAAAAAGGATGCAAAATCTGGCGCAAAAAAGGATGCTTTTAAAATTTTACAATAGATCCAATTTTAGAGCTAGGTTTCTCATCCTAATTGGAAAAAAAATGAACTAAATCTAGTGCTAAATCTGGCGCAAATTGCCTGTTTTGTTGTAGTAAAAATTCAAACTGGCTCTCCCTTCAGAGTCCCTTCGTTTGTTACCTGTAATTGATTCCAATCTAAAATGTGAGAAGGATCATGAACATACTTACATAGTACCGAAATATGAAATACATCATGCATACGATGCAAAACTGGTGGTAAACCAAAAGGATATGCCACAGTTCTAACCCTTTTGATGATCTCAAAAGGCCCAACAAATCAAGGAGGGAGCTTAGATCCTTTCCCAAACCTAATAGAGATTTTCTGAGGTTTTACTCAAAGAAAAATATTCCCCTTATTTAAAACTATGATCCACTCTATGCATATCAACATAGCTCTTATGTCTATCATGTGCCTGCTTTAATATTTTCCTTATATGAGTCACTTGTTCTTCCATTTCTTGAAGCATTTCAGGACCTACCGAGATTGCATCCTATAATCTATCCTAACTTAAAGGTGTTATGCATGGTCTTCCATACAATAACTCATAAGGTACCATACCAAGGGAGCAGTGATAATTGTTATTGTATGCAAACTCCACTAGAGGAAGATAATATTCCCACTTATATTGTTGATCCATTACATACATTCTAAGCATGTCCTCTAACACTTGATTTACTCTTTTAGTTTGGCCATCGGTCTCCAGATTATAAGTTCTACCAAAATTTAATTGTGTTTGAAAGGCTCCCTAGAAACTAGTCCAAAATCTTCTTGTAAATATGGAGGCTCTATCTGATATGATTTTCTTAGGAAAACCATGAATTCTAACAATCTCCTTGATAAATAATTGTGCTATTTCAGATGCTTTGTAAGTATCACTAAAAGGTATAAAATGGGCACTCTTAGTAATTTTGTCTACCACCACCAAAATGGATTTATGCCTTTTGGTAGTTTTAGGTAATTCAACAATAAAATCTATATGTCCCATTTGGACTTAGGAATGTTATGTGGCTACAACAATGTTGCTAGATGGCCATGTTCTTCTTTAACTAGCTAACATTCCAAACATTTTTCCACAAATTTTTTTGCATCCTTCTTCCTGCTTGCCCAAATGAAATTTTTCTTTAAATCAACATACATCTTCTGGACTCTCAGGTGAGCCATATATGTTGCACGGTGAGATTATTTCAAAATGAACTCATGAAGCCCATCTTGATATGGAACTACAATATTTTGCATGAACCTCACCATACCGTCAACATCACAAGAATATCCTTCTACCTTAATTTTTTTAGTGCCCTTCCCAGAAAGAGAATCTTTAACTTCCTTTCATCATTCATTTACATCTTTTGCCCTCAAGATGCACTCCCATAAATCAATATTCAATGGAATTACTGAAAAGATTCTTGGTCTTCGACTGAGTGCATCAGCTACTTTGTTCAATGTACCCTTGATGTAAGTTATGTCAAAATAATATTCACTTAGGAATTTTTACCACCTTCTTTGCGTAGCATTTAGATCACTCTAAGTAAATATATGTTGTAAACCTCTATGATCTATTTTCAATTCAAATTTATTTCCCACTAGATAATGTTGCCAAAGTCGTAAGGCATGAACTATAGCTGCTAGTTCTAGATCATGGGTAGCATAGTTTTCCTCATGTGTCCTTAAATTCCTTGAAGCATATGCAATCACCCTACCATCTTGTGATAATACTACACCAAATCCATATTTTGATGCACCAGTACATACTATAAATGTTATATCCATATCTGGAACCTTAAGTATCAGAGTTCTAGTTAAACATTGTTTGAGCTTGGAAAATGCTTACTAACACTCCTTTGTCCAATTAAATCATACTCCCTTCCTAAGAAATGAAGTGATTGGGTTGGCTATTTTTTGAAAACCCCTCCACAAATCTCCGATAGTATACTTGAATACCCATGAAGCCACACACTTCATGCACATTAGAGGGCATTGGCCATTTTGAAATTGCATCGATCTTTGTTGGGTCAACAATAATGCCTTCAATGGAGCTAATGTGTCCAAGATAATGAATTTTTTGATTGGAAAAAAGAACATTTGGACATTTTTGCGTAAATTTTATTCTCTCTTAAGCATTGTAACACCAATCTTAGGTGTTGCTCATGCTCTTCTAGGGACTTTGGATAGCTTAGGATGTCATCGAGGAACACTTGTACAAATTTATTCAAGTAATTCCAAGCTACACCATTCATGAGACTCATAAACACTCTTGGGGCATTATATAACCCAAAAGGAACAACCACGGACTCATAATGACCAAAACAAGTTCAAAAAGTAGTTTTTGAAATATCCTCTTCTTTAACTCCGAGTTGATGATATCCATATCAAAGATCGATATTAGAGAATATGGTGGCTCCCTTCATTTGATTAAATAGATCATCAATACGAGGCAAATGATATTGATTTTGAATAGTTACTCGATTCAATTTCCTGTAGTCAACACAAAGCTAAAGGGATCCATCCTTTCTCTTTACAAATATCACTGGAGCTCCCCAAGGTGAAACACTAGGTCTAATCGTACCCCTGTCCAATAACCCTTAAATTTGCACTTGCAACTCATGAAGTTCAACAATATAAATACGGCATAGAGATTTGGATATAGGTTCGGTACTAGGCTTTAGCTCTATGGAGAAGTTAATCTATCGCTTTGGAGGTAAACCTAGAAACTCCTCTAGAAAGACATCAGAGAATTCTAAGAGGAAAGGATATTTTTCAAAGGAAGAAAGCTATCCCTCCTTTAAAGTCATTACAACATACATTTGACATATTTTTCTAAGACTTCTCTTCATCTACAAGAATGATATAAATCTTAAAGAAACATGTCTCCTTTCCCCATGGATAACCATAGATTGACTCTCATCACTCAAAAAAGGAAAGGTTTTTCTTCAACAACTAAGCACAGCCCAGTGGGCTTCAAGCCATTCCATCCCAATTATCACATCATAGTGACAAAGTGGTGTCACATAAAGATTCACATTTGTGACACACACTCCCAAGTATAAAGGGTACTCTTGCACTAAGCATTCAACCTTTTGAGATCGCCCTAAGGCCATCTAAACCTGATCAAAATAATTTTGTTCTATTGTCACCAATTTACATTTCAATAAAGCATTAGGAGAAATAAAACTTTGAGTTGCACAAGGATAAATCAAAATAGTAACAAACATACTATTTATCTTACCATAGGCTTCAAGCACTATAGACTAATGCTCGACCTTGTGATTTTGCACAACTACATGAATCCTATGGGCTCTGCCCAAATATCTAACAATGGCTTGTTCCTGCTCTGATAGTGCTTTCGTCTTCTTTTCAAGGTAATCTCACTCATAATTAGGTCCTCCACAAGTCCAACATCCATTAGTGGGAGTAGTTTTCATAAATTTGACCCTTTTATTAGGTGATTCTTGAGTGCGAGCATTACTTTGTTGAATATGTTGCCTTCAGTCATTTATTTGGTTATTAAAAGTACGATTCTTTTGAAATCCCTGAGGATGTGAACCACCTGACTTATGTCTTACATATTGGCCTCCCCTTCGAGGAGGTTTCCCATGGAATGATAGATTTGGGGTTTTATCCCCACCTTTGTTCCCTAATAATTCTTCCTCGGCTATAATTGCTTGTTGTACTACCTCATGCAACATAGTAGGCCTCAAAATGTGCACCTTTTCCTTTATAACAGGATTCAGTCGATACAAAAACTTGTTTACCTTGAGGGCTTTAGTATTTAGATGGGTAGCGTATCTAAGAAACTCCATGAATTGTGCTTCATATTCAAGGATTGTCTTAGTTCCTTGCTTAAGATCATGGAACTCATTCAATTTCCTCTCTGAGTATTTAGTAGAAAGGTACTTTTCTCGAAATTTCTCTTCAAATCATTCCCATGTCAAGGTAGACATATAGTATCCCAATTGGGATTCTAAGTTCCTCCACCATAATAGTGCACTCTCCTTTAGTTGGTATATATCCAACATTTCCGTTTGGTTTCTAGAATAGTTCTGCAACTCAAATCATATGCGCATGTTTTCCAATCAAGCTTCTACTACCTCCCCTTTTCTGGTACCCTTAAAGATTAACTTTTTCCAACTCTCTATGTACATCCCCATTAGATGGTATTTCTTGCCTCTCTATTTGAGATGAAGAACCAGGCATTGAAGGATTTCCCCCAACCCTACAAATCAAGACTTCAGTCATCTTTTAGAAAGATAACATCATATGCCTTACTTCCTTGATGGATATTTGCTTAGATTCTTTACCTTGGGGAGGTGGAGATGAGACTTCCATCTTCCTCCTTGATGTTCTCTCCATGATTACTTAACCTGAACAACGAAAAATTCAGGTAAGTAAATAAATATTAGCATAAAAGCCCTAGCTCCTAGATTTTTAACTTGCCTCTGATACCTTATGTAAGGTCCCACCTTACCAACTATCAGTATTATACTAAGGCTGACCCAAAATGCGATATTATTTTATTTTAAGTTTATTTTTTTAAGACGTAAATGTTAATTCAAGGTTATATATCTATATATCTATAGATATTTTAATTGGTATTCTTTACACTACACACTAATTCCTACTAACTAACTAAATAACCCATGGTAATATTAATCTTCTCATCAAAGCTACAGGGTCATGGTTCGTCACGATCCAAAACTTACAACCATAGTTCTTCAAATCACATTTAAATGATAGAGTCTTTAGTGGGATAAATAATATCAATATCTACAAAACACAATTTCAAATAGTCTAATTGTTAATTCTATTGCAATGAAAAGTCTTTAAGAGTGACTAATTGGATTTTGTTTTAAATAATAGCCTATGAATTCTTTGGTAAAACAAAGGAAATAAAAAAAAGATAGTTTAACTTCTAAAGGAGTGGTTTCCAATGATTATGAATTCATATGTGAGCTAACAATTACAACAATTCACCTACCCAATTTGACTTCCATGGATTTTTAATTCAATGGAATCATCATGGTTATTCTTTGAAATATTTCTAGAAACACCTTGGTTGCAAATCCTAAATTCACTTAGTCATATTTATCAACAATTCATGGATGTAATTAGCTAAAACCATTGAAACATTATGCCAAACAGTTTGCAAGCATGAAATGTACATCCATTGAGGAATTTTTTCAAACACTTACAACCATAACCCTTAAGCCGATTTCACCACAAATAACTAACATGAATATAAGATTAGATATCTTCTTTTTCATTGTCAGTAATGCCAATAAGTGAACCTAATACATAAGAATAACTATCATCCATATTCATTGCTGCATATACAAAAAATTTGGCACATAAATGACTAAAAATATTCAATATGTTTTACAAATAGTTCGCAGCAATGTAGCTACAACCACTCGAGAATTTTGAATAACGGCTAGCAGTCTGAAAACAAGCTGCTAACTATTAAACTATCAAACAAGCAGTCATAAGTTAGTTAAACTATTAATTCATTAACCATTGAGACTTGAAAACAAGAATTCCAAGTTTATATAATAGGTTGGTTCCATATAAATAGACATTACCAGGTAAATCATAGCTAAAAAAGAAACAACAAAACAAACCACTAGGAAGCAACAACAAATCTGTAAAATATAGTAGATTAGATAACCAAATTCTGAAACTCTATTTTCTGAAATCAAAGTTGGGATGACATGGTCATAAGGTACAGATACCCCCTGAAGTTAAAATGAATCGGAACAGAAATGTCCAGAAACATGATTATTTAAAACCACAACCAAAAACAAATTCCTACTATCTCATTTATCACTTTTGTCAAACATATAATGTGCAATCTTATCTACAACTGTAAAAAGAGAAGGAAAAACAAAATTTAGGCTATTAATATGTTTTCATAAAACTCATGGCAGCTTGAATGCTTCATCCATTAAGACATGATGTCAATCAATTTGCAATGAAACTGTATAAAAGAAAGCTTACATAAAATAAACTACAGTTATTAAAAAATGTGTTCAACATTTAGCGTGCAACATTTGATATATATCTAAGTTTCAGTCAACAACCAAATAAGAAAAACACATGTAATGAACTACACAAAATAACACAATATAATGTTGTCAACATACTTGGCAATGAATTTATGTAACTCAAAAAAATGGGAGTATGCTCTAGCTCCAATATCCTTACCAATTCATTGTGAACCACCCAGTTTTCTTCCTGACCATATCCAGGAATAATTTCTCCCCTTGGAATCCTCGAGCTACAAAAGCTCACAAGATGTACCAAAAAACAATAGTAGAGAGATTTGCAAGGAAAACTAAGGAAGCAAATTTTCACTTCCTCTCATTAGCACTCATGGCCAACTTCAATAGCTAGAGATATTAGGATTTTAGTAAGAATTTCAGATTTATATTGGAAGCAATTGGCTATTCTCCATATATCTCCCTCTCACTATTTTCCTCAAGTCTCTTCCACTCTTGGCATCATAATCCACACACCCAAGTGAGAATACATGAGACTCATATATAGGAGGAGCAACCAATTCTTTCCATAATGGAGGAGTAATGTTCATGAATTGTATTTCATTTAGAGGAGTGTAACTTATGCCATTAAGGAGAGGTATGCATGCCTTATTTAAGGAGAGTGTAACATATGCATTAAAGTGAGTGTAAGAGGAATGTTTTATGACATATTTTTAATGGGTGAAAAGGAATATTCCATTCTTTGATAAGTGCCTAAAATATAGTGTAATTTATTATTTTAAAGAGATAGAGAGAGTTACATAGATCCATGAGAGTCATGAAAGAGATGTGTGAATTGATTGAGGAGATGAAGTTGACTTGTAATTCCTTTTTAATAATAATATCGTAGTGTCATAAAAGATAATAATAATATTAATAATATTGAAGATTTAATCAAGATTGAACTATTAGGATTGATTAATGACAAGTTAAGTCGTTTTTCTTCAACTCCGCTTCATTACCAATTTATGCAAGGCAATTTACTATTTTTGGAAATTCGTGCTTGAGATGCTAGACATGACTTTCTAGTTTTAGAAAGTCATTCCAGAATTGTGAGAATGAAATTTTATTTAAGGAAATTAATCCATGAGTGGTATTTTTCTTCTAGAGAATAGGGATTCCACACCCCTATTTCATGCATCTACGTGGCTTCGTAGATTGAGGACTCTACGCCCTGATCTACTCCAAAGATCCAATATTCTACAACTTGATCTTTTTAAATATATAGGACTACATGCCCTAAATATACAAGACTCCACGTCTTTATCTTTCTTGGATTTAGGACTCCATGCCCTCTCATCTATTGTGCTTTGAAACTCTACATTTCCCCTTATGGTATTGATTGCGAGCTTTCACCCATCTGATGGTTTGTTGGTAAGGCCTTGTTTAAAGAAGTGCACACATTACAATCTCATAGATCAAAGCAATCAAATGAATTTCATAATGAAATTAACTTAATCACATTTTACTGAGAATGGTGTATGGCTTCCACAGTCATTTTGGATTGAAGAAATGACTTCTATAGTCATTCATAATTGAACATCCATGTTGGAAAATGACCAGTTACCTTACCACATCCTTCTTAGTACAATATTAGACATATATAATCACACAAATCATGTATCATCCATAAATAATAATTAACCATCTATTCCACATAGCCATGAGAATCCATGGGTCTATGTGTCTCAGTCTTACATCACCATCCATTTCATACACCTGCTTCATAAATCAGATACAAAAAGAGAAACATATGTATAACATTTACATAACCAAAACCATCTAATACAAATAATCAATGATACCACATATAATAGGAAATATAACTATATAAAACATTGCTCCCCACTCCAGTGATCAATCTGCCATTCATAAACATAAAAGGAAATATAACTATGTATATAAAACATTATTCCTCAATCAAGTGATGAACTTGTCATATATATAGCTCGTAAAAAATCACCTTGATAGGAGTGACAAAACTATACTAGGAAAAGAATAGGACACTGCAGTAATATTGATATGTTTGCGAAAGTTTTGATTATCAAGATATTATGTTGTGAAGGTTGTTTTATTCTCTCTCTTATTTGTAGGACCAAATTTTGGAGCTAGCTAGGAGTGCTTCCTAGCTACACTGCAAAATACAACAAGACCTTCATTCTCTTCTTCTTATTCTCTACTCGACATATCGATCTACTAAGAATCTCAAGCCTTAGAACAACCTTTCTCTTACTCAATCTGTCCTAGGTTTCTAGGATAAATAGAGAGGGTTTTATATTAATATAACTGTACATTAAATCCTACAAAATAATGATATTTAGAAACTGTAATATATTTAACTATGTAATTCAAATTTGTAAAATGAACCCATAAAGGGGGTCATAAATGGAAATAGGAGTAAAACTCTAAACAAGAAGCCAAAAATGGATGTAACCATGGATGCAAAATTGGGAGTAAAATTAGATGTTAAACTAACCATAAAAACAAGACGCAAACAATGACACAAAAAGGGTTTTAAAGTAGAATTAAAAAATGGTGCAACACTAGGCACAAAGAAGGGAAGAAAATAGGGCATACAAAAGGATACCAAATTGCATTCAAATAAGAATGCAAAAATGGACACCAAAATGAGGATGGAAAGAATGATGTAAAATTTGGATGAAAAATTGGGTGCAAAAAGGATGTAAGTAAATAAACGAAACAAAATGCAAAATGGGACTAAAAATGGGTGAAACCAAGGATGCCAAAAATTAGGCATAAATAGATGAAAATGTTAGAAAATTATATATTGCGGAGCAATGGAACACATAAAATATTGCATAAATATAAACACAGAAAAAGCACAAAACAAGAGAGACACAGATATACATGGTTCACCTAGTTTGGGCTATGTCCACCCCGAACAACCAGTCCTTCCTTTCTATTATCCAGCAAAATGAAGAGACACAACCTACAGCAAATCCGCTGTAATATCCTCTGTTTTCTCTCACAGTCTCACCTCTCTGTTTCTTGCTCACAGAATACACATCTATCACACAACCTCAAATACAATACCCTCATACAAAGAGAGGGGTTGCCTTCTAGGGCAAAAAAACCCTAAACTAAACATAAGTTCTACCGTCAGATCATCCGCCTAATGAACAGCCCAGATTGACTAGAAATTACTATACTTTTACAAGGAAATTTTACAGCTATTTTTAGCTTCGGGGGCGCTGCCCCCAAACCCCCACCAGCTGCCCCCTGGACCCCCCTTGGACCCCCCCTGCAGCAAATATTTTACGGGCGACGTTGCCGCCCCCATTTCGAACTGGGGTCCTATGTGGCGATACCTTTGAATATAGAAGATAATCAGGCTCCACACCCAACAATCTCCCACTTGTAGACTGATTGTAGCAACTCCACCGCTGCTCCATTTGCTAGACAATGACTCCTCTTTGGACCTGGATGTTTCTCATCTTCATCGTCATCCTTGAAGACCAACTGAAACTTAGCATATTCTCAGTTTCTCCCTCGTTACAACTTTTGTTAGCATATCTACAGGATTCTGGCTAGTGTGTATCTTTTCCAGCTTCAACTCTCCATCTTCCAACACTGATCGTATGAAATGGTACTTGAGTTGTATGTGTTTAGTCCTGGAATGAAATGTTGAGTTCTTTGCAAGATGAATGGCACTTTGGCTATCACTGTATAACGTGCCCATATCATGCTCCTTACCCAATTCACCCATAAAGCTTTGTAACCAAATCATTTCTTTACTAGCCTCTGTAGCAGCAACATACTCTACTTCTGTTGTTGAAAGTGCAACAACACTTTGGATTTTTGAAATCCAACTGACAGCTGTTCCACCAATAGTAAATACATATCCTGTAGTGCTCCTCCTGTTATCCCTGTCACCTGCCATATCTGCATCAACATATCCCTGTAGAGAAATGTTTGCACCACCAAAGCATAATGCTTGATTTGTGGTACCTTTCAAATATCTGAGAATCCATTTCACTGCCATCCAATGTTCCTTTCCTGGATTGTTCATGTACCTGCTTACAACTCCCACTGCATGTGCAATATCAGGCCTTGTGCAGACCATTGCATACATTAAGCTTCCAACTGCTGATGCATATGGAACTTTAGACATATAATCCATGTCTTCTTAGGTCTTTGGGCACATTTCCTTACTAAGTTTGAAATGGCTAGCAAAAGGTGTACTAACTGGTTTTGCATTGTGCATATTAAATCTTTTCAACACCTTTTGTATGTACTCATTCTGAGACAATGTTAATTTGCGATTTTTCCTGTCTCTAGTGATTCTCATACCAAGGATTTTTTTGCAGCTCCCAAATCCTTCATTGCAAATGAATTTGCCAATTTTCTTTTGAGTACATATATTTCCTGCATGTTAGATCCTGCAACTAGCATGTCATCCACATACAATAACAATATAATATAGCTGCCATCATTTTGCTTTTTCAGATAAACACAATGATCAGAGTGACATCTAGTATAACCTTGTTCAGACATAAACTTGTCAAATTTTAGATACCACTGCCTTGGAGCCTGTTTTAAGCCATACAAGCTCTTCTTCAACCTGCACACTAGTTTCTCCTTCCCTTTCACCTCATATCCTTGTGGCTGCTGCATATATATCTCTTCCTCCAAATCCCCATGGAGAAACGTTGTCTTTACATCTAACTGCTCAAGATGCAAATCTTCAGCTGCTACAAGACTTAAAATAGTTCTGATTGAAGTCATTTTAACAACAGGAGAAAATATTTCATCAAAGTCAATACCTTTCTTCGGTGCAAACCCCTTCACCACAAGTCTAGCTTTGTACCTCTGTTTTCCTCCATCTTCTTCCTTCAGCCTATAAACCCATTTATTCTTCAATGTAGTTTTTCCCACAGGCAACCTGACTAAATCCCAAGTCTGGTTATGCATTAAGGAGTCCATCTCTTCTTCCATGGCTACCTCCCACTTCTTCCTGCTTTCAACCTGCATTGCTTCTTCATAACATTTGGGTTCACCAGAATCAGCCAACAATAAATAATATAATGAAGGAGAGTATCGTTCAGGGGGTCTACTTATCCTAGTAGATCTTCTAACACCACTTTCAGGTGTTTGGGGTGCCTGTTGCTATTGTGGTGGTTGTTGTTGTTGATTATTATTATTTTCAGGAACCTTTACCTTTTCAGTGATGTCATCAAGAACTGCGTATTCCTTGTTTTCGTTTTCTTTCTTATTTTCCTGCAACTGATTCTTATACAAGACCTTTTCATTGAATATTACATCTCTGCTCCTAATGATTTTGTGATTTCCATAATCATATAAGCGATAACCAAAATCATTAACACCATATCCAATAAAGGTACATTTCTTTGACTTTGCCTCAAGCTTTGTTCTATTTTCTTCATCAATATGGACAAAGGCCTCACAACCAAAAGGCTTTAAAAAAGAGTAGTTTACCTTTTTACCTGTCCATGCTTCCTTCGGAACATCACCATCCAAGGAACTTGAAGGCCCTCCGTTTATTAGATAAACAGCAGTATCTACAGCATCTGTCCAAAACTGTAAAGGCAATCCTGCATGCAAACTCATGCACCTTGCACGCTCCATGATTGTTTTGTTCATCCTTTTTGACACACCATTTTCTTGTGGTGTTCTTGGAACTATCTTCTCTCTGCGAATTCCATGTTCTGAACAGTACCTATCAAACTCTTTGCTGCAATATTCACCTCCATTGTCTGATCTAAGACACTTCAATTTCTTTCCTGTCTCAATCTCAACCAAAGATTTCCATTTCTTGAAAGTATCCAATACATCAGATTTATTCTTAATACAATAAATCCAAGTTTTTCTAGTTGCATCATCAATAAAGGTAACATAATAACGAGAGCCATCGAGAGATGATACCTGAGCAGGTCCCCATACGTCTGTATGCACAAGCTCTAATTTTTCGCTCTTCTTTTCTTTCCCAACTCTGAGAAATCTGACTCTCTTCTATTTTCCATAAATGCAGTTCTCACAGAAGTCCAAAACAACATTCTTCAAACCCGGAAACAAATTCCTTGAGTGACGAATCTTCATCCCTTTTTCACTCATGTGTCCGAGCCTATGATGCCATAATGCTGCATCTGCTCCTTTGGAAGTTAAAGCATTAATAGAGTTAGAAATACCATTGCATAAATACGATGTACCAACCTTTTCGCCTTTTGCTATTACCAGGGCTCCTTTGGTGACCTTCCAAGCTTTATCTGTGAAAGTTGTCACACAACCTTCACTGCCTAACTACCCTGTTGAAATCAGATTTTTCTTTAGATCTGGAACATGTCTTACCTCCTTTAATAGCCATTGGTTTCAATTCCGTTGTTTTACAAGAACCTTACCCATTCCAACGATTTTACAGGGTTTATCATCACCCATACGAACTTGTCCAAAATCTCCTTGAACATAGTCATGAAAGTATTTCTTATCAGGTGTGGCATGGAATGAAGCCCCTGAATCTACCACCCAGGAATCAGTAATATTTTTGAAAGAAAGAATCAAAGCATCTTGTAACACCTCACCTGTTACATTTGCTTCATGATTGTTTTCTTGCTGTGCATCTCCTTCTTTTCCCTTCCGAGATCTACAGTCTTTCTTTAGGTGTCCTTTCTTTCCACATTTCTAGCACACTATCCCCGATCTGGACTTGGATCTGCCTTTCCTTGATTTACTGCGATATCTTGAGCTCTTTCCTCTTTCCATTTTTCTTCCTCTAGACTCTGCACTCAAAGAATTTCCCGATGTCTCACCGGAGCTTTTCCATCGCATTTCCTCACTAAGGATATCACCGACAACATCATCAAACTTTAAAGTACTAGATCCAGAAACAGAGTTACTAATGGCCATTACCAAACCATTCCAACTTTCTGGTAATGAGCACAAGAATAACAGAGCTCTAACTTCATCATCAAAGTTTACCCCTATAGAACTTAACTGACTTGTAATTGTATTAAAATCATTTAAATGGTTTGCAACAGATCCACCTTCCGACATATTCATATTAAATAATCGTTTCATAAGAAATACCTTGTTTGAGGCTGAGGGTTTTTCATATAGTTTCGACAACGTCTACATCAAACCCTCTGTCGTGGTTTCCTTTGAAATGTTGAAGGCAACTGATGCAGCAAGGCACAACCGTATTGTTCCGAGTGCCTTTCTATCGAGAAGGTTCCATTCTTCGTCTTTCATATCCGTCGGTATCTTTGTTTTTCCGCCCAATGGTAGGTATAGATCTTTCTGATACAGATAATCTTCCATCTGCATCTTCCACAGCGAGAAGTTTTGGCCGTTAAATTTCTCAACACTAAACTTACCATCTTCCACCATTGCTCCCACTCGAACCAGGAACCCTTCTTTCCTGCGAGTTTATCAGCCAAATAGACCTTCGGCTCTGATACTAGTTGTTAGAAAATTATATATTACAGAGCAATGGAACACATAAAATATTGCATAAATATAAACAAAGAAAACGCACAAAATGAGAGAGACACAGATATACGTGGTTCACCCAGTTTGGGCTACGTCCACCCCGAACAGCCAGTCCTTCCTTTCTATTGTCCAGCAAAATGAAGAGACACAACCTACAGCAAATCTGCTGTAATATCCTCTGTTTTCTCTCACAGTCTCACCTCTCTGTTTCTCGCTCACAGAAGACACATCTATCACACAGCCTTAAATACAATACCCTCATACAAAGAGAGGGGTTGCCTTCTAGGGCAAAAAAACCCTAAACTAAACATAAGTTCTACCGTCAGATCATCCGCCTAATGAACGGCCCAGATTGACTAGAAATTACTATACTTTTACAAGGCAATTTTACAGCTATTTTTAGCTTCGGGGGCACTGCCCCCGAAACCCCCTGCCAGCCCCCCCTGGACCTCCCCTGCAGCGAATATTTTACGGGCGGCGTTGCTGCCCCCATTTTGAACTGGGGTCCTATGTGGCGATACCTTTGAATATAGAAGATAATCAGGCTCCACACCCAACAAAAAATTGAAACTAAAATCTAGGTGAAAAAAGAGATGAAAATGTGGCAGAAAAAAGGATGAAAAATTGGATGCCAAACGGGATGCAAAACTAGACACCAAAAAGGATGCCAAATTGGACATAAAAAATAGTGAAAAATTGGACACAAAAGTAGGCAAATGGTGCAAAAATGGGCATAAAAATGACTCAAATTTGGATGTAAATTGAGATGCAACATTGGAAGAAAAATGAGGTGCAACAAATGATTCAAAACTTGGTGCAAAAACAAATGCAAAAGTAGACAGACAAAAGGCTCAAAATTGAACGTAAAATTAGACACAAAATGGGATACAAATGTGGACACAACACATGGTTCAACATAGGATGAAATTTTAGATGCTCAAAAGGATGCAAAATTGGATGCAAGAAATGGTGTTAAAGATGATGCTAAATTGGATGGAACAAATGATGCAAAATTACATGCGAAATATGGTGCAAAATAGGATGCAAAAAAGGGAAACAAATAAAATGAAAAAGCGGATGAAAAAAATGGTACAAAAATGGATACAAAATCTGGCACTAAATCAGATTCACCATATGGTGCAAAATTGGATGCAAAAAATGGTGCAAAAAAGGCAGAAATACTGACACAAAAAATAGATGTAAAATTAGGTACAAAATTAGAACCAAAATTTGCATATTATACTAGATGCAAAAACTAGCACAAACTTGATGCAAAAAAAGGCACTAAATCAGATACAAAAGATGGTGTAAAACTAGATACACATTATAACACAAAACTAGAAAAAAGAATGAAAAAAACCGGAAGAAAAAAATGATGCAAAAATAGATGCAAAAAATGGCACAAAACTAGAAGCAAAACCTGTTGTAAAACCAAATGCAAATCTTGGTGCAAAATACGATGCAAAATTTGGTGTAAAAAACTATGCAAAATTTGGTGTAAAAAAGGATTCTTTAAAAAATGTACAATAGAGCTATATTTAGTGCCAAACTACTCATCCCAATTGAGAACAAATGCACTAAAATCTGGCGCTAAATCTGCTACAAATTTCCTGCTTTGTTGTAGTGATGCAGATGAAGAGATTTTAGCTCCTAAGGTTGAGGAGCCTGAGATTGATGTGGAGCAGCCACATGCAGAGGATCCGGGAGTGGAGACATCCACTCAGGTAGACTCTTCCAGAGAAGGAAGAAAGCGCACTAGAGAGGCTGACAGATTCTTAGATGATGCATAGGAGAATGTGGGAAGACCCACTTCTCAATGCAGGAAGAGGATATCATCTAAGAGGTATACTAGATACATGGCTCTTATGGACAAATGTGTTGTGACATAAACATCTTCCTTTAAGGAAGCAGTGTAGAAGCTAGTTTGGGTTGATGCCATGGTGGAGGAGTATAACTCCATAGTTCGTAGCAATGTTTGGGATGTTGTCCCGAGAGCGAAGGACAAGTTAGTGGTGATATCTTGTTAGATTTACAAGGTAAAGCAAGTTGTAGATGGTAGTGTCGATAAGCATAAGCTAGATTTTTGGCCCATGGATTTTTACAGGTAAAGGGGATTGACTACAATGAGACCTTTTCTTCTATTGCAAGGTACTTTTCAATCAGATCTATATTGGCACTATGAGCATAGATGGGTTGGAAGATACATCAGTTGGATGTGAAGACAACCTTCCTTAATGCCATGATTAATGAAGAGGTGTACATAGAGTAGCCTGAAGGTTTTGAAACGTTTTACCTTGAGTCACATGTGTGCTGGCTCAAGAGATTGGTGTATAGGCTGAAGCAAGAACCCCATGCTTGGTACACCATGATAGACAACTACTTCACCGGGTTGGGCTTCACGAAGAGTGAAGTGGATATGAACCTGTACCACATAGTGATGGAAGGTAAATTGTTGATCATTTTACTTTATGTTGATGATCTCATACTAACAGGTGATGTTCAATTGATCAATCCTTGCAAGGAGGACCTTGCAAGAGAGTTTGAGATGAAGGACATAGGGCTTATCCATTACTTTCTTGCCATACAGGTATGGCATGGAGATGGGGAGTTGTTTGTGTCTAAGGGAAAGTATGCCAACAAGATACTCAGGAGATTTTGCATGGAGACCAGCAGACCCATGTAGACTCCTATAGCAAGTAACTAGAGGAAGGAGGTTTCTACTTCGAGAGAAGTAGTGGAAGCTACTATTTATAGCAAGCTTGTGGGTTCACTCACATGGTGAGCACCAGTATTGCAGCAATAATTTTGCAACTCCTGGGGCTTCCTACTTTACTTTTATCAACCCGATAGTTCGTAACAAATTTGGAAGCGATGGTGATGTATGCATAAGTACTAGCTCTTACTGCAGGCTGTCACTTGATCAGTTGGTGCAAGACCAGTAGGAGCTCAAGATAGCTTCTATGAATTTCTAGAAGAATCTTTTAACCATGATGAAAGAAAGCTAACTCTACAAAGGCTATTCTATTTGCAGAAAGAGAAAGAAGCCTGGAATGTAAGGCAAACCCTAGCAAACCCTAATTCATCCAACTAACCCTACTTTTGCAAAAAAAGAGATAGAAACTGATGTGATGAGTTCCATTGACTACTGAAAAAGGTAACTTACATGTATTCAAGCTACTTCTGAAAAGAAATGAGAGGAAAACATATTTTTTTGCTTTTGAGTATTTTTATGTGAAATTATTATGCTTGTAATTTATCTGGTTGTGATTGTGCAGAGGTTTGGTGGTGAAGGAAGATGGACTTGGTTTTTGCAAAAGTGGAGGAAGGTGTGGAGAGGTCCTAGGAAGCCCCTAGTACGCTTCTGAAGACTTCCATTGCAATCAAATTTCGAAAAACAACTTACAGAGAATTCTACAGGAGGAGGCCGAGAGCTATTTTTGGAAGTTTTGAAGGTGGAAAAATAATGGAAAAGGGTAACAGAAGGCTAGATGAAGGTGTTGAGGTGTCTGGAGCTTGTCAAGGAAGATCAAGAGGGAACATCATAGTTGTATTTTTTCAAATGGCAACAAGGCAGCTTATGGAGAAACGCTGAAATTAGGGCAAACTAGCAAAATGTTGCAAATGACTTGGGAAATCTAGGAGAAGTGAGCTGGTGTTGGCTGCTCTATGGATGTATGGTGAGCTAAGGTGTCCTACAAGAGATTTGCACATTTACTTACAAAAACTGATCAAAGAAAGGACTAACTATACCATGAAAACAGAAATTTCTCTAGCTTGGCCTATTTTCTAACCTACAAACAGAAAATGTTGAACAGTAACCTTTGAACAGAAAAGCATGCAAAGAGATCTATCGTAAAAGGATGGGAAATGATCTAGGCAACTGAATTTGATGCAAGACATTAATCTTTCCAAATCAAGTCATCACACTAGAAATTGCATGGGAGAGAAAAACTGTGTTTTTGGTGGCTGCAGTAGTGCCTTGACCTCAAATCATAGTCCCAGAAAGGGAGAAAGGAGATCAGGGCTTGCTGTTTGTAGGTTTTAACCCCATATAGAGATTACCTACATATGAATTCTAAAACAAAAAAAATAAATAATGCGAGAGCAGAACACATAAAACACATATACATAGAGATTTTCCCCTAGATCCCAAAACCAGGACTACCAACTTGATTTTTCATTATATTCTTTTCAATGTTATAATACATATTTATACATGCCAAAGCATACAATACCATGGACTGAAAAACATCGCATCCAATACCATGGACCGAAAACCATCGCGTCCAAAAAAACATGTGCGAAAATCATGCACAAAACCATAGGTGGGTTTGCCCAACCTAACATAAGGTCAAAAACCAAAATTTTCCGGGGCGCTACCCCGGACACCATAAAGTGAGGTTACGGGTGCCCCTCAAACCCCCTATTAACTATGTGGGCTAGTTATGGAAAGAATATAACACAACCCAACAAACCCAACATTCTCCCACTTATTGTTTTCTTTCCATATGGGGCCACAAGAGAGCTTAGTCATTTTTCCAGCCCTGAAACGCCCATGGTTTCTCTACACCAAGAGAACTTCTCAGAGCTCACAAATTTTTCAATGCATCTGCAGTATTCTTCAAAGTGTCCACCTTTACCAGCAACACCTTTTTGTCTTCTATCATATCCCTCACAAAGTGATACTAAACATCAATGTGCTTTGTCTTTGAATGATTTGCGGGGTTCTTTGCCAAGAAAATTGCACTTTGGCTGTCACAATCTATCCTTATAGCTTCCTATGCTAACCCCATACTTGAACACAATCTTTGCAACCAAATTTCTTCCTTTCTTGCATGAGTGGCTACCATGTATTCTACCTCTATAGTTGATAGTGCCACTACAGATTGTTTCTTACTCATCCAACTGATTGCACCTCCAAAGAGGTTAAACACATACCCACTTGTAGATCTTCTCTGATCCAGATCTCCAGCCCAGTCTGCATCAACAAAGCCATGAATATCCTACACTCTGTATCTTGGTCTTCCTTGGTAGCACAAACCATAATCACTAGTGCCACCCAAATAGCTAAAAACCTTCTTCACTACTATCCAATGCTCCTTCCCTGGTTTTGACTTAAACTTGCTCGATACTCCCACTACATGTGCAATGTCTAGTATAGTACAGACCATTGCATACATCAAGCTACTGACTGCACTTGCATATGAAACACGGGACATGTCCTCTTCCTCTTCTTGTGTCTTGGGACACTGTTAAGAAGATAACCTCACACCTACAGGAATAGGAACCTTCACCGGTTTACTATCTTGCATATTAAACCTCTGCAATATTGTCTCGACATACTTCTTCTAGTTTAACCAGAGCTTCCTCTTTGCCCGATCTCTTTTAATTTCCATGCCCAAAATATTGTTTGCAGCACCAAGATCTTTCATGTCGAATTTGGATGACAATTGGGTCTTCAAATCCTGGATAATTTCTTTGTCATTTCCAACCAGCGACATATCATCCACATACAAGACCAGATAAATAACACGGTCACCAATTAATTTAAAATACACACAGTGTTCTACTTTGCTTCTAGTGAAGCCAAGTCCCCATATAAATGTACCGAATTTCTGATACCACATCCTTGGTGACTGTTTTAACCAATACAGAGACTTCTTTAACTTTCATACTAGTTATTTCTTACCCTTCACCACAAAACCTTCGAGTTTCTTCATGTAGATCTCCTCTTCCAAATATCTGTGAAGAAATGTTGTCTTCACATCCATATGTTCTACCTCAAAATCAAAAGTAGTAGCAACAGATAAAAGTAATCTAATACAAGCTACCTTGGCAACAGGAGAAAAAATATCAGTAAAATCAATTCCAAGCACCTGGGAATAACCTTTTGCTACCAACTGAGCTTTGTATTTCTCCACTTTTCCTTTTGCATTTGTCTTCTTTTCAAACACCCATTTTCTACCAATGGGTTTCCTCCCAGCCGACAACTCCACCAGATCCCAAGCCTCATTTTTGTGAAAGGATACAATTTCATCAACATTGGCCTCTTTCTAGACTTTTCCATCCTTTGATTCCATTGCTTCCTTCACAGTTCTGGGATCATCATCAGTAACAGACAAAACAAAATTTGAATAGAAAGTAGATGGACTATACCTTTCTGGTTGCCTTCTTTCTCGAACTGATCTTCTCACAGCCGGAGTTTGTGGCTCTTCATCTTCTAATTCCTCCTCTGATGTAGAGTTTGATTCTTCCTCCTTTAGCTCAAACTCTATCTTCTCATCTTCCTTTGGTTAGACATCATGTTTAATAACATATATCACCTCTTTGAACACCACATCTCAGCTATACAAAACCTTCCTTTGTTGAAAATAATACTGAGAGGGGAGGGTGAATCAATATTATCTAATCAATAATAACATTTTCATTTCCATATTCAGATTCATATACGCTACTTCAGTTAAGGATACATGCATATATATGCAACTGTGTTTAATGCAACTAGCATATATCCAGTAAAGTTATGATTCAATTAGTTGATCTTCAAAAGAGTGCATCAGAACATTATTAACCATATTAACAGTAAACAGGTGCAGCAAATAGAAAAGATCATCACACATAAGGAGCACACATGAACACCATGATATAAGGTGGAAACGCAATGTGGGTGAAAAACACCTGCTGTAATTCGTCTCTATCATCTTTTAATAAGAAACTCTTTTTACAGTAGTACCGGTGCAGTCTTATACCAGTATGTAGGCTTCCACCTGTAGAAGGCTACAACCTTCTTAATTTTTGTACTGGCTAATCCATTTACTAGCACGTAGGCACCAGCCTACTGAAGGCTCTAACCTTCACTTGTTTTCCAGCTGCTCCTGGAAGGGATCTACAACCCCCTGGCTCTTGTACTGGCCGATATGTTTACTAGTACGTAGGCGCTGACCTACTGAACTCCATGATCATCAACTTATAACTGTATCATCAATCTCTGAATCACCCAATACTGAACCGCTGAAGCCAGAACACAAAACAGACAACAGAACTCTACAACAATAACCAGATCCAACTCCAACTTCAATTATCATATCTCATAATGTATATGCTACTATGAAGAACCAACCCTGTGTACATACGTGCTTTCACCAAAGACAACCCACGTACAGATCTGAAAATGTTTACTCATGACTTTGCGGCTATTTTAGACATCATTCATACCCAGATCATAACATTCATACAATAAAACATGCGTCAATAATTCAGATCTATTCTATCCATAATCAAACCACATAATGATAATACATTCCAAGCCTTATGATCCAGATTCATCATCCATCATCAACAGCATAGATGCCTCCTTGATTCAGATCAAGCACAACATCACAAACCCATAACCAGCATACTAGACCTCACACTTCATCAGATATTCATCACTTGCACACCTCCCCTTCGCCTAATGAGCTTCTCTTTATATAGGTTTAGGCTTTTCTCAATACCATGGTCCAATACCATGTTGAAACAATACCTTGGACCCAATACCTAGGATCAACACTTCGGACCAAATACCATGGACCAAATACCATAGACCAAAACTTGGTTTTCCGACACGTATGCGCATTTCCTTCTTTGAACTTGCGTGTGTACGTATACACACCTTTTGTTCTTCTCACCTACGTGTATACACTCTTTCATCAAGATTAACCTGCGTATACCTCTCCCTTGACTTGTTGTATTATGATATGTCATCTGATTGACTTGCCACCTGTATCGTACCTCTGAGTGAGTTGCCATCAAGGACAACACCTATATCATAATGCCAACAATCTCCCCCTTTGGACTTGATGGAAACCACCACACCAAGTCACTCTCCCCCTTTGACATCAAGGGCAAAGGGCGAACCAAGATATTCTCTTCCTTGATATACAATCTGCTATTAATACTCCCCCTAAATACTTGCTGAAATCTCTGATTGAGCTCCCCCTTTGTTCATTCCAAGATGTACCAATCTATCCATGCTCCCCTTAAGCACACGTAAGGTCTACAAAAGCATGAATCTATACATACATTGCCAATTACCTTCCTAAAGACTCATACATACATCAATCTCCCAACCAAGTGGGGATTACACCAATTATGACTCAAGCACAAGAACTATTACATCATCCATCCCATGCATAGTGGGGTAACAAGGTACATCATATGACTCACAAAGACCAAGGACCTAAATAGGACCATGACAGTTATCAGCAGTTGTCATATACTATATGATCTGCACTATAAGCATCTTAACCTGCAATCCATTCTCTTGGTTAATCAACAATCAGTAGCAAGATATGTCAATAAGCATCATCACCAAGGGCTTCTAACCATAATGCCAACAATGCATTATTCGAAGAATATGCTTCCCCTGAGCCTGTGCCAACCATCATATACCATATCAGACTTCTGTACTACTGCTTTTCTTTAGAACATCATATACGCGACTGTGCAACATCTAACTCGCATATATACGCGACTTGTTTTCATGAAACCTGCGTATGAGTTTTTTAACATTGATGTTCCACACTTTCAGCTTCCTCTGAGTCTGTCATGTCTGTGTATTCTGCTATGCCACATCTTTCTGGTTGAACTTCCTTTTTCTTCCATATCTTCAACTGTGATGATGTTTTATCCTTTTGGTATGGTGTCCACAATCTTCTCCTGCATTCTTTTGCTATATGTCCAGGCTTGTTGCATGCATAACATCTTACATGTTTCTTATTCCTCCTAAAACAGTCAATGGCTTTGTGGCAAAACATATTGCAAGAAAAACAATATCCCTTAAAGTATTTGGAACGTGATGATCTTTCTGAGTGATGGTCTTGAACCATTCTACTTCTGCATCTGGTTGCAACATGTCCAAGATCATGACATACATAACATTCAACATTATTCATTGAAGGAAATAATCGTCTATCACTTCCACAGTTAGGAGCAAAATATTTTCTTTGAGGAATTTCTTTCCTTGGCTGTTGATGGGGTTGTCCTCTCATCTCATTGTTGATCATTTTAGGTTTCTCATTAGAGTTCCTTGCCTCACCTTGTGAGCTAGATTCACCTTTAGTAGATTCATAAAAACCTAGACCAGTTTTGATAGCAGGCGACCTTTGACTACTAAGAATATCATCCAAAATCTTAGTACTGTCTTAAAATCGTAATAGTTTATCCTTTTCTTCTAATTTACCTTTCAAGATATTTACCTCAACCTGATGTTGTTCTTCCTTTTCCAGATATTGCTTCTTCAAAATTTGCTCAGACTTTCTTCCTTCTTCCATTTGTTGCCTTAGTTTGAGAATCTACTTTCTTGTTCTTCATTCATCTCCTGCAGCAATTGATGAACTCCGAAGGCACATTACAGCTGAGCATTTAAGCTGATAATTTCTTCTTTAAGGGCACTCTCCCTTTTGTTAGGTAGATCTTTTTGATCTATGATTTTATCTGATGTTTCCTTTGCTTGTCCATCTTCAATCTAAGGTGATTCAGGATCTGAACACTTGCTTCCACTCAACGACAGGCTGTCATTGTTCCTTTGAGCTGTCTTCTTCTTTTGACGCACTTTCTTTCCCATTGTTCTATAGATATCCTTCAAGCGATCAAGCTTCTACCAAAGGACCTGCTCTGATCCCAATTGTTGGAAATAATACTGAGAGGGGGGGGTGAATATGTATTATCTAATCAATAAGAACTTTTTCATTTCCATATTCAGATTCATATACGCTACTTTAGTTAAGGATACCCACGTATATACGCAACTGTGTTTAATGCAACTAGTGTATATCCAGTAAACTTATGATTCAATTAGTTGATCTTCAAATGAGTGCATCAGAACATTATTAACCATATTAATAGTAAACAGGTGTAGTAAACAGAACAGATCATCACACATAAGGATCACACATGAACACCATGATATAAGGTGGGAACCCAATGTGGGTGAAAACCACCTACTATAATTCGTCTCTATCTTCTTTTAATAAGAAACTTCTTTTTACAATAGTATTGGTGTAGTCTTATAGCAGTATGTATACTTCTACCTGCAGAAGGATACAACCTTCTTAGCTTTTGTACTAGCCAGTCCATTTACTAGTACGTAGGCACCGGCCTATTGAAGGCTCCAACCTTCACTTGTTTTCCAGCTACTCCTGGAAGTGAGCTACAACCCCTTGGCTCTTATACTGGCTGATATGTTTACCAGTACATAGGCGTCGGTCTACTGAACTCTACGATCTTCTAGGGACCATGTTTCATACATTTCCATACTGGATCCAAAACAATCACCACTGCAAAACAATCATCAACTTATACCTGCATCATCAATATCTGAATCATCCAATACTGAACCACTGAAACCAGAACACGGAACAAACAACAGAACTTTACAACAATAACCAGATCCAACTGTAACTTCAATTATCATATCTCATAATGTATACGCTACTATGAAGAACCAAACCTGCGTACATACGCGCTTTCACCAAAGACAACCCACGTACAGATTTGCAAATATTTACTCATGACTTTGCGGCTATTTCAGACATCAGTCATACCCAGATCATAACATTCATACAATAAAACATGCGTATATAATTCAGATCTAGTCTATCCATAATCAAACCACATAATGATAATACATTCCAAGCCTTATGATCTCGATTCATCGTCCATCATCAACAACATAGGTGCCTCCTTGATTCTGATCAAGCACAACATCACAAACCCATAACCAGCATACTAGATCTCACACTTCATCAGATATTCATCACTTGCACACCTCCCCTTGGCCTAATGAGCTTCCCTTTATATACGTTTAGGCTTCCCTTAATACCATGGTCCAAAACTATGTTGAACCAATACCTTGGACCCAATACCTGGGATCAACACTTCGGACGAAATACCATGGACAAATACCATGGACCAAATACCACGGACCAACACTTGGTTTTCCGACATGTACGCGCATTTCCTTCTGTGAACCTGCATGTGTACGCATACGTGCCTTTTGTTCTTCTCACTCACGTGTATATGTTCTTTCATCAAAATTAACTTGCGTATACCTCTCTCCTGACCTGTTATATTATGATCTATCATCTGATTGAGTTGCCACTTGTATCATACCTCTGAGTGAGTTGCCATCAAGGACAACACCTATATCATAATGCCAACATCCTTTTTACTCGGTTACAAAGCTTATAACCCTTTAAACCATCCTTATACCCAATAAAGATGTACTTTTCAGATTTACTATCCAGATTGCTTCGTTTCTCCTTTGGAACATGTACATATGCATCACATCCAAATACCCTCAGATCTGAAAGAGAGGGTTTCTTACCAGTCCATACCTCTTGTGGAGTCTTATCCTCCAATGCTAATGAAGGTGACCTGTTAACCAGGTAACATACAGTATCCGCTGCCTCTGCCCAAAATTCCTATCCTAACCTGGCACCACTGAGCATGCTTGTTGCCCTTTCCATCAACGTCTTATTCATTCTTTCTGCAACTCCATTTTGCTGAGGTGTATATGGAATAGACTTCTACCGTGCTATACCACACTTCTTATAGTATTCTTCAAATTCCTTACTGCAAAACTCTCCACCATTATCTGTCCTCAACACCTTTATCTTCTTCTCTATCTGGTTTTCCACTAGAGCCTTAAATTCTTTAAACCTATCAAAGAATTCAGATTTCTTCTTAAGGAAATATATCCATGTATTCCTTGAGAAGTCATCTATAAATGATACATAGTACATAGACTTACCTAGTGATGGAACCTTCATAGTTCCAAACACATCACTGTGCACAAGCTCTAATATATGTTTCACCCTCTTACCACCAAAGGGGAAACTCACCCGATTCTGCTTCCCGTATACACAATTTTCACAGAAATCAAAATCCAAAGAGCTATTACTCATACCTTCTACCATACCTTTACCATGATGTATTTGAAGACCCTTCTCTCCAATATGTCGAAGCCTTTGATGCCATAGCATGTTCTTTTCTCTAGAGACCACTAGATTTTCTACTCCACTTTCAGGAACCATGGAACTATTGCACCCATCAACAATAGTGCTACCTTGTAGCTTGTACAGAGTTCCTATCCGAACTCCCCACATCAATACCAGTGCTCTCCGAACCATCTTGCAGGTGTCCTTCTCAAACACTCTTTTTACACCTACACCATCCAGCTTGCTTACAGAAATCAGATTTCTGGCCAATGCAAGAATATGCAGAACACTTGTAAGTGTTCTAACCCTTCCACCTTGCAACTTCAACTTTACTTTTCCATGACCAATGATTCTAGCCTTCCTGTGATCCCCCAAGAAGACATCACCACAATCATATTTCTCATACTCACAGAACCACTCTCTATGGGGAGTGAAGTGAAAGGATGCACCTGAGTCAATCAACCATGCCTCTTGATCTACATGTGTACATGAAGAAGCCAAGTACACATCCCCACCTTCATCTGACGTGGTTTTCGCCTCTACAAAAGGAGCCTCATCAGATCCCTTTCCTTTGTTAGGAGCTTTATATTTACAGTCCCTTTTGAAGTGGCCTTCCTTTCCGCATTTCCATCACACCACCTTTACAGGTTTTCATGGAGATTTAGATCTCCCTCGAGATTTAGATCTCCCACTCGATGACCTATTTTTGTTTCTGTTCTGGGACCGTCCTCGTACAAACAAGGCATCACCATTTTATCTCTCCATATTATTCCATCTCATCTCCTCCGTCAGCAAATCTGAGACTATTTCATCAAACTGCAAGGCAGTTGCATTGCTACCTACTGCAATAACCAAACTATCCCACAAATCTGGTAGAGAACACAACAAACTGATGCACTTATCTTCATCTAAAATTTTAATATTAACAGATGCTAATTGAATTGCCATATTATTAAATGCGTTCAGATGCTCTGTCACCAAGTCTCCATATTTCATCCTCAGGTTATACAGCTTTTTCTGCAGGAACAGTTTATTCACCAGAGACTTAGATTGGTACAAAGTCCCTAACTTGTCCCACAAAGCCTTTGTTGTAGCCTCCTCTGATACATTCAGCAATACTAAATCTAAGACACACAATCGTATTGTTCTCTTTGCCTTCCGATCCAACTTCTTCCATTCTTCATCAGACACACCCGTTGGTTTAGTACCTGGATCTACCATGATCCACTGATCTTTATCCACCAACAGATCCTCCATCTTCAGTTTCCACAACTCAAAACTCTGACCATTAAATTTCTTGATCTCTATCTTTCCATTGCTCACCATCTTCTTTCACCACTAGAATCGATCTCGTAGATCTCCCACTGAATAGTGTCTACCACAGACTCGAGCGAAACCCTTCAGCAACAAAGTCGTCCCCTTGAAGCCAAATCTGTTCTGATACCAAATGTAGGTTTTAACCCTGTACAGAGATTACTTGCATATGAATTATAAAACACAAGAAATAAATAATGTGAGAGCAAAACACATAAAACACATATACATAGAGATTTCCCCTAGATCCCAAAACTGAGACTACCAGCTTGATTTTTCATTATGTTCCTTTCAATGTTATAATACATATTTATACATGCCGAAGCATACAATACCGTGGACCGAAAACCATCGTGTCCAAAAAAACATGTGCGAAAATCATGCACAGAACCATAGGTGGGTCCACCCAACCTATCATAGGGTTACGGGTGCCCCTCAAACCCCCTATTAACTACATGGGCTAGTCATGGAAAGAATATAACACAACCCAACCAACCCAACACTGTTGGCCTTTCTAAATCTTAGTCTATCACTGTATTAACCTACTTGAGCAACTGAAACGAAAATAGCTATGCAAACCATCAAAAGCAACATAATCTAAACAAAGTAAAATGAATCTATGTAACAGGAATTAACTCATGAACTGAAGGAAAAACATAGAAGTACAAAGCAAGAGGTGCTGGGCAGCTTGGTTTGGGCCCTAACCCAAGAGCTTCATCCCTCTCAAAGAGATCAGTAGTGGGTCAGGAAATATTTCATCTTCATTATCAAAAATAATAGTTACATTACATAAACTGTTCTAAAAAAGGAAGTTCAAAAATGAGCTGAACAAGTGCTGAACAAAAATGCGAAAATTCTACTAATCACTGGCTAACATCCAATTAAAAAAACTAAGCACCTAAGCCCTGCTATTTATACAGCCCAAGCCTCCAATAGCTCTCCTACAATCAAGGAGCTCAGCTTCCCAAAACTGCAGATAAACAACAGTCCTTCTTTACTTGCTCGGCTACCCCTTGGATGCACTCATGTGGCTGCTTATGTTCCAAGTTTCTGATGGAGAATTCAAGGTAAGGGTTCATAAATGAAGGGGACCCCCCCCTACAAATCCTCTTCCTTGTTTTCCTCGAATATTGGCTGCCAAATGCTCATAAATCCTTTGACTTTGTCCAAAATTGACCAAAAAATCTGTATAAATCACACATTAGACTACATGGCAAAATGAATAAGCCAATTCACTCTATTAGCATAAATATAATGAAAAACATGCAATAAACTAATGAGAATGGTGGATTAAGTCGAATTAAGAAGAAAAATGAGCCCATATAATTACCCATTTATGGGGCTCATCATTACCCCCTACTAAAGGTGTTGCTCATCCTCTGAGCAACTAGTCTATCTCTTCATCCTTGATGGCCTTCGTGGCCTCTCTCACATTCCATGCTTCAGATATGAGATCTTCTTCCTATCATGTAATCCAGCTTTGGCATCCAACTTTTCCCATTGTTGTTTTTCTTCCTCTTCCTTTATGCCTTCTAGCAGTCTTAGCAGCAGTGGAGGACTTAGCTTCAAACCAATCCAATGGGCCTTCAAACTTTGCATAGAGTGCTTATACAGAGGAACTCTTCTTATTGCTTCTCTCATTTTGTTTTGGGAGTGGTACTCCCTGATCTGTAGGTTGTGGGGGAGTGTGTTCCACCTTCTCATGCAGGCATGGATGCAACCTTCCCCAAACAGCCTTTCCATGTCTTCGAAATGTGCTATAGCTTGGGCCTGGTCATTGATGTCCTTGGGGGAACTTTGAGGATCAGCTCAAAGTTGCTGATCAGTGCTAATTATAGCCATATGGTCTTCTAGCTCTGCTCTGATCATTAGGGGTTCATCTTGTTCTTTTTCCATCAACTTTCTGATTTATGTTGCTCTTTTCTATTCATGACTCATCCATGATGCCATGGAAATCAGCTATAGGTATCCCAAACTAGCATTGGGGTCCCGTAAGTTCATATTAGTAAGGGCCATGTTATGTAAATAAAATTCTGCCAACTTCGCCTTGTCCTCTGCTCAACTGTGCTCTCATAAATCCATGAACTGCCTATAATCTTGGAAGGGCATGGTGCCTCTCTGTGCCAGGGTCTTGATCTGGAATTGTAGACACTGGTGTTTGAGATACACTCCATATGATTTGGCTATCTGTCTGCACTATAGTGCATCCATAGCCCAGCTGGCCATACATGCTAACTGGATTTCCTTTTCTTGCAACAGTTTTCTTAACATTGCAGTCTTTACCTGGGTTTCCCTTTCTTGCAGCTGGGTTCTTGGCATTTTAATGTCTACATGGGTTCCCTTCTCTTGCAGCAATGTTCTTGGCATTCCAATGTTTTCCTGGGTTCCCTTCCCTTGCAGCTATGTTCTTGGCATTTCAGTATCTGCCTAGGTTCCTCTTTCTTGCAGTTGTTTTCTTAACTGTTCATTCTCTGTTTCCAGGTGAGATCTTTTGATTGCTTCCACATGCCTTACCATAGTCAGCTCTCTACCCATCTCTCTAAGCTTGCTCTCCATGTGGCCAATATCTTCCACCCCTTTCAACTTGGCGATTTGCATCCAGCGCTGGCTCCTTATCCCCACTTTTTCCAATTCAAAGAAAAGTGAGACTACACATTTCTAGGGAATAATTTTTCCCCCTTCAAGAAGATTGTAATAAGAGCCCAAATTAGGTTGTGGGTCTGGTTCTTATGCCTTTGTTGTGTCTTCCTTCCCCTTGATCTACCCTTCTTCCTTTTTTTCTCCTCCTTCTGTCTCTTTCTCCGTTTCTGTCTCTCCCTGCTCTGTTTCTTCAGCTTTCTCCTCCTCTATCTTGGTTTCTTCCTTCTTCCCTTCTTGTTCTTCTAAATCGCTAGTTTCTTCACATTCTCATAAAACCTCCTGTCATTTTGTTTATGCTTCCTTGGAAAACCAACTACGGAAATGGAGAGAATTTTTAATTTATTATTTATTTATTTTTAACAGAGAGATAGAGACTACATTTTTTCAACCATAAGTAGCAATTTTTTATGAATTTCCTCCACCCAATAGTTGTATTCTCTCCTCAAAAGCTAAACCATTGTTAGCATATTTTGATATTCAATGGAGGTATTCCAAGAACATACCTCTCCAGCCCGAGAATTCTGCTAAAAACCATGTTTTTCCTCTAAAAAACAGCTTACTGGCCCTCCTGTAGAACCTGTTACTGTTCCTGTAGAATGCTGATAACAAAAAAATGGTTGAAAACGATAGAGGATGATGATTTCAAGGTTATGGTGGTGGTATAGAGCTTACTGCAGCTAAGTGGGCGAGGATGAAATGGAACAAAAGGTGGTGATGGAGTTTCGAGGAGGCATACTTATGTTTTCTTTGAGATATTTCTACTGATGGTGAGCTGGAAAAAATGTGCATTGGCATTATTTTCACTGTTGGTCCCTACTGCAGTGTCATCATGAGACTTTATGATTTCTGCTCGTAATAACTTCCCATCATTGGCACTCGAGTTCAAAACATCTGCCACCACCTATTTTTTAGATTTTCCGTGAGTTGACTAGACATATGTGCTGTGTGATCTCCAGCTGAGTGCTGTTGAACTGGATGAGGGTGGCCAGTTAGCTGGCCACCGATCTAGATTAATCTCAACCATGCCATTTGTTCATGCAGTTTTGGATCATACAGATGCAACAAAGGAACATGTTTAGACACTTACCTGTAAGTCGAAATATGCGTGCTATGGTGCTGCTTGGTTCTTTTACTGCTGCATGCTTGTATCCCTTCTACTGTATTCTTTTGTTGTTTGATGTGTGGTTGTTTTTCTTGTGCAGTATCTTCTTAGCTAGATCTGATCTTTAGGAGTCTGCTTTAACCTTCAGATTTGCACCCTCATGCTGCTGATGCTAGATTTTAATCGAACAGTGACTTGTTTTATTCATTTCTCCCAAATGGTAGATTGGATTGACCTGAAATTTTTTGAGCATGTTCCCATCATCATTATGCACCTCCCATAGAAAAAGTTTGGCCAATGGATGTATGAATTTTGAGAAAAACTGAAAATGGCTTAAGGTGATGGAGGTCGATTTCTTGGAAACCGTGCATTGGAATTGGCTAAAATTGCTTGAGCATGTTTCCATCAACCATATTCATCTCCCCATGAAACAGGTTTTTAAATGGATGCACGGATATGGAGAAAATGCAAAAAATGCTGAAGGTGATAGAGGCTAATTTCTTGGAAACCGTGCACTGAAATTGGCTGGAATTGCTTGGGCATGTTGCCATTCAGAGACCAAATGATTTAACTTCGAAGGGATCAAGAATAGTTGAGGAAGAGAGTATTTCTGCAACTTAATGACTTTCTGGAACCATATTTGAATATAGTTGTGATGTCCTTGGTCCTTTTGCTGATCTGGATCATTCTTCATGTCTTCTTCTATCATGACCCTCACATCTTCCTCTTTTTGCTGATTTTTCTCTTGAATACATGGAGGATTTGATGGAAACCATGAGGGAGGTCTCTCGATCTTAGATTTTGATGTCTTCTCTTCATCAAGTGTATCCCATGGTTCTTTGATCTTCTCTTTTGCATCTTCTTCTGTTGGATGTGGTCCTTCAATGATATCAATATAATCTCTTTTTTGCAATAATCTTCCCGAGCTATGGTAAATATCATTGAGCTAAAGAGGCATTGATTGTAAGTGTTGTACCTCAACATCGTAATTGGGTTGAGCTACTCTAATGTGCAGGTTTGGAAATGGTGGTTCACCACTATATACTTGTTGAGACTGTCTGTTGTTTGGGTTCGGGATTAGCTGGGTAGACGTTTGGGGTTGCCTTGGTGGAGCGGGAGGCAATGGTTGTGATTGAGCAGGTGGTGGAGGCAAAAGAGCGGGAGGAGAGTTGTACTGGGGCCTCCACCCCTGATGAGGTGCATTCCACTGAGGCTGTGGCTGAGCATAAGAGTGAAATGAATGAGAAGTTGGTTGAGCATGATATTGAGATGGACATGACCAAGGAGGAGGTGTGGACCAGGAAGGATGAGCAGGGGGGCCCCAAGAAGGCATGGAAGTGGCTTGATTGGGGTTGTAAGATGTTTGGAATGTCCCTTGCATTCCCTTCTGGTAAGGTCTAGGTACATGTGTCCTCCTTTGGTTCATGAAATAGAGTGGTTTAGTGGCTCCTTTGGCCCCCTGGTATGCAACTTTAAGTCCAGTCAAGGAAGGGCACTGATTCGTAGAATGGTCTTCTTCAAAGATTAAATAAACCTCTATAGAGTTCATTGGACATTCGTTCCTAGGATGCCTTCTGGTGCATCTAGGACAAAAAACGGCCAAAGCTCTCTCTCCTTTCTCTTGTTTTCTTTTGATATTCATGGTAAGAATCTGCAACATCTCACTCTTGAGGTCTTCCAGCATGCTTTTAATTTCACGTCTAATGGATGAATTGGAAGAAAAGGTATTGCTCCCAACATTTCTGTTTTTAGCCATTGGCTTTAGAACAATGTTTTCTTCTCCTTCTCCCCTATGGGTTCTTCAAATATGTCTTGCTGTCCACCTAAGGGTTCTTCTTGATCATAGCCATCAAAGCAGAGAGAAGATTGGCTGTGTGAAGCAGTGGGGGTGTTGGGCAAAATTTTTCCTAAATTATCTCTATTCCTACGAGGCATGAAAGGAAATATTTTTCATTGGTTTTTTTCTTTTTTTATGCTTATACCTACAAAACTGAAATTGGTTGAACAAACAAATTGCAACTAACTGAAATGAACTTGCTGAAATGAAAATTGCAGAATTTAAATGAAAGCAAGGAAATGACTAATCTATTTTACTGAAATGGAAATTGCAGAATTGAAATGAATGCAAGGAAATGACTAATCTACTTTACTGACATGGAAATTGCAGAATTGAAATGAAAGCAGGAAATGACTAATCTACTTCGCTGAAACGGAAATTGGAGAATTGAAATGAAAGCAAGGAAATGACTAATCTACTTTGCTGAAATGGAAATTGCAGAAATGAAATGAAAGTAGGGAAATGACTAATCTAACATTGTTGGAATGGAAATTGCAGAATTGAAATGAAAGTAAGGAAATGTAGAAATTGAAGGAAACAACTACTCTACTTTTGCTGAAATGAACTAAGCAGAATGTTGCAGTAGAAAATAGAAGAAAAGTAGTAATCGCAAAATACTCTGACAATTCCCTGACAATAGTGCCAAAAAGTGGTGAGCACTCGTATTGCAGCAATAATGTTGTAACTCCTGGGGCTTCCTACTTTACTTTTATAAACCCGGTAGTTCGTAACAAACTTGGAAGCAACGATGCTGTATGCACAAGTACTAGCTCTTACTGCAGGCTATCACTTGGTCAGTTGGTGCAAGATCACTAAGAGCTAGAGCCAACTTCTATGAATTTCTAGAAGAAGCTTTTAACCATGTAGAAAGAAATCTAACTCTACAGAGGCTATTCTATTTGCAGAAAGAGAAAGAAGACTAGAATGTAAGGCAAACCCTGGCAAACCCTAATTTATCCAACTAACCCTATTTTTGCAGAAACAGAGATAGAAATTGATGCGATGAGTGCCATTGACTACTGAAGAAGGTAAGTTACATGTATTCAAGCTACTTCAGAAAAAAAATGAGAGGAAATCATCTTTTTGTGCTTTTAAGTGTTTTTAAGTGAAATTTTTATGCTTGTAATTTATCTAGTTGTGATTGTGTAGAGGTTTGGTGGCAAAGGAAGAAGTAATTGGTTTTTAAATAGGTGGAGGAAGGTGTGGAAAGGTCCTAGAAATCCCCTAGTTCCTTTCTGAAGACTTCCATTGCAATCAGATTTCGAAAAACCACTTACAGGAAATTCTACAGGAGGTTGCAGGGGATCTATAGGAGGAGGCCGAGAGCTATTTTTGGAAGTTTTGAAGGTGGAAAAATGATAGAAAATGGTAACTGAAGGCTAGATGAAGGTGTTGAGGTGTCTGGATCTTGTCAAAGAAGATCAAGAGGGAACATGATGGTTGGATTTGTTCAAATGGGAAGAGGGCAGTGTATGGAGAAATGCAGAAATCATGGCAAATTGGCGAAATGTTGCGAATGACTTGTGAAATCTGGGAGAAGTGAGCTGGTGCTGGCTGCTTTATGGATGTATGGTGAGCTAAGGTGTCATATAATAGATCTAAACATTTACTTACAAAAACTGATCAAAGAAAGGACTAACTATACCATGAAAATAGAAATTTCTCTAGCTTGACCTAATTTCTGACCTACAAACAAAAAATGATGAAAAGTAACCTTTGAATAGAAAAGCATGCAGAGAGATCTATTGTAAAAGGACTGGAAATGATCTAGGCAACTGAATCTAAAGCAAGACATTAATCTTTCCAAATCAAGTCATCACACTAGAAATTGCATGCTAGAGAAAAATTGTGTTTTTGGTGGCAGCGGTAGTGCCTTGACCTCAAATCATAGTCCCAGAAAATGAGAAAGGAGATCAGCACCTGTTGTTGGCCTTTTTGAATCTTAGTCTATCACTGTATTAACCTACTTGAGCAACTGAAACAAAAATAACTATGCAAACCATCAAAAGCAACCTAATCTAAACAAAGTAAAATGAATCTATGTAATAGAAATTAACTCATGAACTGAAGCAAAAACATATAAGTATAAAGCAAGAGGTGCTGGGAAACTTGGGTTGGGCCCTAACCCAAGATATTCAACCCTCTCAAAGAGATCAGTACTATCTCAGGAAATATTTCATCTTCATTATCAAAATAATAGTCACATTACATAAACTGTTCTCACAAAGGAAGCTCGAAAATGAGCTGAACAAGTGTTGCACAAAAGTGAAAAATTTCTACTAATGACTGGCTAACATCCAACTAAAAAAACTAGGCACCTAAGCCCTGCTATTTATAAAACTCGAGCCTCCAACAACTCTCCTACAATCAAGGAGCTCAGCTTCCCAAAACTACAGATAAACAATAGTCCTTCTTTACTTGCTCAACTATCCCTTGGATGCACTCATGTGGTTGCTTATGCTCCGAGTTTATGATGGAGAATTCAAGGTAAGGGTTCATAAATGAAGGGGAGACCCCCCTACAAATCCTCTTCCCTATTTTCCTCAAATATTGGTTGCCAAATGCTCATAAATCCTTTGACTTTGTCCAAAATTGACCAAAACATTTGCATAAAGCACACATTAGACTACATGGAAAAATGACTAACCCAATTCACTCTATTAGCATAAGTATAATAAAAAACATGCAATAAACTAATGAGACTGGTGGATTAAGTCGAATTAAGAGGCAAAATGAGCCCATGTAATTACCCATTTCTGGGGCTCATCATCATGAACTTGGTGGACACTCGATAGAATATTGGAAGGCAAAAACACATGTTCAGATACCTGAGGGGCACTTCTCAGTATGGATTATGGTATAGAGGGACAGAAGGAGTGAAGGTTCAAGGCTTCATCAATGCATATTTGGTAGGGATTCCATCTGTCAAGAAGAATAAATCAGAGGGGATCTTCAGTATTGGGTCAACGACAGTTTCTTAGTACAACAAGAAATATAGATTGGTTGCACTCAGTTTGACAAAGGCAAAGTACATGGCTGCGATTCAGGCAGCATGTGAGGCCATCTAGATGAGGAAGATGCTTGTTGGTTTTTCAATTAGCAGATAGATCCAGCTGTGATTTACTACGATAACCAAAGGTGTATCAAACTCTCTCAAGATCCATTTTTCATGATCGATCCAAGAATATTGATATCTGATATCATCATCTTAGGGACTTTGTATTGATGTGGATTATGGTGTTAGAGTACATTCCCACAGAGGAGAAAGATGCCGACATTTTGACAAAGGCATTGTCAACATGTAAAATCATGTTTCACAGAGACAGGATCCAGGTAGCTGATAGTCCTTTTCTTGTTGAGAAATGACAACAAGAAATTCTAGTTTAATTTGTCCTTGAATTAAACTAATAATTAAAATCGAATTCTATTCTCATAACAACTTGTAATTAGTTAATTAAGTTTAATTAACTTAATTATCTTAGGAATTTTGAGTTGGAAGTCTTTCTGTAGTCATGTATATATTCTCCCTAAATTTTAGGGCTCCAGTATGAGTCTAAATTGAGTTGGAAATTAGATCACTCAGTTTACTGAGTTAAGTTTGGTTAAATTAGTTCTAAATTGTTTTTGGAACTAGTAAAGGACTAACAGTCAGTTGGTGCACTAATGCATCCACTAGTGCTACTCTAGTTAACCGAAGAGTCCCTCATGAGAAACTCATGCATTTCAGTTCATAGAAAGACCGAGTTGAAACTAGAGTGGAGGGAGAATGTAGTATCAATGGTATTATTTACTGCAGTGTAAATATCATGCATGCAACAGAGATTGATCCTATGTTTGTATTGCACAGTTTTGGAAGCATGAATTCCCTTTAAATACAGACTATTCATCATACGAATCATGCATGATATTAGGAGCTTGAGAGTTGTGGAATAAGCTAAGCATTTAGCTTGAGCTAACTTGTGAGATGAGAGAGTTTAGCATACCTGTGCGGAATTTTTCTAGTGAGAACAAGATTTGTATATTCACTCAGATTTATAATATATACAATAAAGATAGCGGTGTTTTCATTAGTGGCTTTCCCCAGATACATATTTTGTTATGTGCCATTTATTTATCTTCTTCTTTCTCATACTATTTTCATTGATCTATTGACTTCCCCTAGTTGAAATTAGAAGTAGATTCTTGTCATGTGCTTTAGTACATTGCATGAGCTTGTGAATCTACAGGATTTTCTACAGTCTTCTATAGTTTTTATTGATCTCCTCAAGCAAAAATTATCACTCTCTAGGCCTTCAACATCATTAGATATAGCCTCTATGTCAAGTGACATCCTTTTGCTGAAATGAAAAAAAAAATAGTTATCCTTAGTCATGGTGACATAAGCAACCATAGAAATTGACAAACTATTAAAGTTTATTTTTTTGCTACCTTTAAATCGAAATAGGCTTATTAAAATTTAATTTCCCATTACTCATCTTCCTTCGCAAGTTGGTAGAGAGTTCAATGCTTTTTCTTTGCTCATAAACTCTTAGATTTCGTTACATAATTTAGGAGGAAGGTGTGGATCCTTGAGTTGGGTTTAGATTGTGTTGGATGATCCATTGTTCATGATGGATAGGCGTTCAAAACCTTGGGAGTGTTAGGGTCCTATAATAATAGGATTCATAATTTTGAATTGGCTATGATTAGTCTTGTAATATTGTACATACTTTTGCTTTTTGCAAAATGTTTTCCCATATTAAAAATAAAAAATGTAAAGAGGGTAAGTCCTTAAAAAAAGTCAAAGGAATAAAAAAAGGAACAAAAAAGAAAATAAAATATGAACCCACCAAAAAGAGATAAAAAAATAGATTCTGAAAGTGATGCAAAGTCAAATGCCACTACTTTTTTCTTTTCCTTGAAAAAAATAATATTGTGTGCATCTTGTCAAAAATGCCACAATCCATAATGGTCAAATAGTTTAATCTTGATTCATTCATGCTTTAAAATTTCATTTTGATAGATAGAGAATAAAGATCTAACCAAACTGTTTAATCTTGACAGATCAGTAGTTAGGTAGAGAACAATAATGAGCTCATCAGTTTAATTTAGGCCATTGGAAGTTATAAGATTATAATTAGATAGTTTGCTTATCAAATAAAAACAAATAAAGGGTCATCAAGCTCAAATGCACCCAATAAATGAAGAGAAAATGCTAGGGTAAATAAAGGTTAGGTAGAATGTAACAACGCAAAATAAACATGTAATTAATCAACTAATTAACATCAAGTTCAAACTATGAGTAGCATGCACTTACCTGTGGTTGAAGTCTTCTTACCGCAACAAGGTTTTTGGGGACAAATCTCCACCCAATCGTAGGTTCAATTGCAGAAGGACTTGATACAACTGGCCACCCCCGAGCCCTCAATCAACGTACTACTGCCAGTGACTCCTCTATCTTAGAACACTATTCTCCCAAGAGAATGAAGGATAGAGTCTTGGAATGATGGAATGCTTCTCATCTTCCTCACCATCTATTAAATAGAGCAAACATTAGAAGGGGAACCATATGCACACACTCCATGTGTCAACATGCAACTTACTGCTTTCTTGTTTTATTTCTTTTATTTATTTAAAGCATGTAATTAATTTATTATATTATTATTTATTTATTTGTTTATTTATTATTTATTATTTTATTTATTGTTTATTACTTAATATTTATTATTTATTATTAAGGGACATTACATACTCTCCCACTTTAAGGAACTTCGTCTCGAAGTTAAGTTGAATTATTTATTATTTTTATTATTTATTAATTATTATTAAGGGACATTACATTTATTTTGTTATTTATTACGTCATGTAACAACCCCAACACCCTTTGCTGAAAGTTTCACAACACATGGGAAATCCAAAGGAATATCTCTCCTTTTTCCCACTTTCAGAATCATGCATAAGCCTTCCATTTTCAGAATCAAGCATAAGCCTCCTCAATCTGTATCCTAGAACAAGGCTAGCCCTAAGGCTCACACGTGACTCAAACCTCATCTGCCCCAAGGCAGGCATCTAGTACAATGCTCAATGTCACCGGGCATCTCGCAAGGTTGGCCCACTCCCTCCACAATTCACTAAGGGGCACAACCCCAGGCATCGAATTCCTTACACCCCCACTAGACATTGGCATCCCAATACAATACTAGGCACCTAGGCTAGAACATCAGGCACAAGGTTGCAAGTTGAAATGCACCTTCATTATGCTTAATCCTGTGTTTCATGTGTAGAAGGAATTATCAAAGAAAAAGGACATTCACAAAAGTCATATATTACTTTGGGTATTTACCCTAAAAATTTCTATATAATTTTGGGCCTGAATACTAAAGGTTATTCACTAATTTCCCCTCATTTCATTAAATCCCTACATGTCTAGTTTATTAATTTGCCTTCATTACCCCTTCATTACTTTTTATTTCCTAATGTTTTTCCCCTTCGTGATTCCAAAGGACCCTTCCCTTTTCATTTCTCCTTATTCTAACACATGTCCATTGTGAAAACCCTTTCCCTTCATTTTAACCCTTTTTCCCTTTATTTCACACCTTTCCCTAGACATTACCCTTTAAAAATCATTTTCCCTTATTAATTTCCCTTTTCCATTTAAACCCACTAAAACCTCCTTATCCTAAGTTTAAAAAGTTAAATGTATCAGGCCCCATTGAAAAACCCCTCCTCGATACCCTTTTTTTTAACTCATCCTAAATGTTTTTCTAACACCCATTCCCGTATTCCCCAAGCCCTTTATATTGTTTTAACCTGTTGTTTCTATACATTTATTCCCTCTTTGTATATTTCACTTCCCACTATATCATATTCCCGATCCCAAAAACCTTTGTATATGGGTTATAACCCTCCACTATATAACCCATGGTCTTGACCTTTTAATACCCACTGCATATATTATTCCCCATACAATTAAATTAAACCCGACCCCACACCCTGACTCAGCCCTCGCAACTCCACTGCGCTATTGCCCTCCGATCACCCACTTCCAGATCCAACAGCCCATACCCATATCGCATGCTCCCATCGTCCAATTGTTAAAATCTCAAAATCATGTGAGATTCACAATATTGCTTGATCATCCTTTTGCTACATGGCAACCCCATGTTATATCGCGTGCTCTGAAAAAATACCACCCTACACTCAAAAGTGGTGAGATAAGCCACAATACCGCCTCCCCGCGTAGGATGAAACCGTCTACTATTCATACATTAATCCCATGCCCAAAAGTTAAGCACTGCTGGTTAAAAACCAAAAAGCCACCACTTTTACCTTTTTCACTGTTATTCTATTGCTAGCAGCCTCTGCCGACCAATTCTATACCCCAAAGCTCTGCTCAACCGTTTTAACCCCATTTATGACTACAAGACGCTACAAACTCCAATTTGAAGCAACATAAAGACTATTGAAGCCTCAAAAAGCCTCCACTGCTCCCACAAAACCCTCACTACACACCTAATCGTCATTTTCCAAGTATTCCTTGAAGTTTTAAGTAGAGGAGGAATGACCTATTATAGAGTTTTATAGGGTTCATAAAACTCTATAATAGGTCATTCCTCCTCTATTTAAAACTCTCCTCACCTGTATGGATTCATTATTCCTGAAAGTACCAGAAAGGCCCTGTACTTAATGATCTGCATTGTATTTGTAAAAGGCTAAATAATTGAACTAATTAGAAAACATTGTCAAACTAATGAAACCCACTGTGCATCCAAATGCCATTTCCTGCAGATTGTATTCACCTTTTACACTATTCCAGAAGTCCTGACCTTACTCCTTAAGCCAGATAGTAATTAATTCAGTAAAATAAACAAAACTATGGCTTCCCGAAGCATTCTGAATGAAAAACCCCTACAAACCCCTCACCTGGATATTGACCACCTCCCATTGGCCGACAAAGATTTTCAAATTAAAGACATAGTTTCCCGTAGCCATATATTGAAATGCCACTGTTGGAGTAAAGACAAATTCCTCAAACATAGTGATGATATTCAATTATGGGAATCAAATTTTCCCAAATATTTGTTCCTACAGGTATACCAATTCACTCAAATCATCCATCTATGCCAACTCTGCTATATCCCATGCCAAAGAGCCATAGTCTCTCCTAACTAGCATATTTTATTTACAATCACTACAGAGTCAATAAAACAAATGTTGCAGATCTAGCCAAAGCCAAATGAAACCCCATTTTCTATCAAAAACCTACTTGAACTATACTTGAAGCGAGATCTTCTGAAGAGGTCTCAAAATTTTCAGACTTTCATCCTAGAAAAAGCTCATATTCCTACAGATAGTCCTCCATACTCTACCACCATTTTCTCTGAGAAGGCCAGACAGATTGTCACCATGCTATCTTGTATTCTAGGATATACCACTGATGAGCATGTAGATGAGCCTATACTTGCTTTCCTCTATATTTTTTTCCCAGGCAAGCGTCCAACTACAATTTTCAATTTTTCCCAGTTCTTAGCAGACAAAATCCATGATCAATCGATCAGATTGCCAAATGAAAGAGGATTAAAATAATCTTCAGTATTGTCCCACATGTTCTGATATTTCCAGTCAACATCTAAAAGCTAGACACTAAGGGCCATCCTAGATCTGTTATATTTTGGACACCATTAATCAAAAAATATTCCACTATTTTCAACTACAAGGAGTTCATTGATTCCTTTGTTCACCCAATTGTCAATATGCTGAGAAGTAGCAATCAACCTAGGATCAGTGAGGAGATAAAGAGAGTTTTATAGCTGTCTAAAAATAGTAGAATAGGATATTGATATTTATACCAGGACCACATTGAAATTAGGGTGTATGGATGCTAGCTCACTCCCTATAAGCTGCCCAGATATCTCCCCATGAGGATATTTGCATTAGAGTATATTAGGCAGATCATAGCTTTAGATGATGTAAATTTTCTATCAGGCAGGAAGAAAGCACAGTTCAAAATCAAAAACCAGCTTGGCCCTTTTATCTGCAATAATAGGGAGGTTGGAGAAGAAGCAGAAAAATCTTTACAGGAAATGAAGTTCAGTAGCAATTTCAAATGGTTGTATGACCCTTTAAGAGGCATAAACAAACTAAGTCTCATGTTTAAATTGAGTCCTTTCATGAATGAGTCCAAGCTAGACATTGAAAAATATTCCAACCAATCAGAGTGGTTGGAAACCTCCTTGATTGATATGGAGAAACAGATGGATACTAGTTCCATTCTGCATACTCTAGCCCTACAAGATAGAAATGAAAAAAGGACCAACGAAGAAGGTTCTTGCTCCAATAAGGATACAATAGATGACATATTTGAAATCATGTACAGGAAGAAGACCAAGGTAAATCTTGTAAATGAGCAAGAAGAGATAGTTGAGACAGTTAAGACACTTCAAATCATTGATACATGTATAGTGCTCGGAGAGAACACAACTCCTGTAGTTTCAAAGGAAACTCATCTACCTTCCACCTCTAATACTTAGAGTATTCAGAAGCAGCTTAGTATTGAAGTCTCTTCATCCAGCAAACCAGTGGATAAAGACAAAGATATAAAGGATAAGTATAAATAAATCAAGTTGAGAAATGAGGCCCACAGTGCAGCAACCTAACTCATCAGTAGATTACAAAAAGACATAATTTGAAGTTTTGGCCAGGGATGTTCATCCCATAGATCAGATTGAATTTCATAAGAAAGCAAGAGAAATGATATACTCAACGATGACCAACAAGGCTGTGAGTGTACAAAAATTTCAAAATTCCTAGACAATATCATAGCACAGTTTAAACTAGAGAAAGCATCCTCACAAGCAAAGGATAACAGAATCAAGTCACTAAAAGACTTGGTTATTAAGGTTGGCTATAATCCAAATGACATCAAGGCAGTAGAAAAGCTTATAAAAAAGAAGAATGAATACATTGTTGCATTGAATAAGCAACTAAAATTGCCTCCTTTTGAACATCCACATACCAAGGAAGTTCTAGAGAGCCAAAACCAGAAAGATGAGATGATGGACGTCATTCTACAGTTAAATGCTCAATTAAAATAAATGGAGAATGAGATGGATAAGTTACTACAGGAGAAACAGGCCACCATTGAAGTAGCTATTGCAACTACTATTCCTACAGTTACTACAATAGTTCCTTCTACTTTGGCAGCCTCATTGGCCACAACAGCTCCAATAGCTACAACATTAGCAACTACACCAGCAACAGGTTCAACAAAAATAGCAACTCATCCTAGTGATGAAGCAAGTAAACTGGTTAAAGCCATTGAAGATATGTCCATTCAGACAAATGAGATAAATAAAATTAAAGAACAAATAAAATGTCTAGAGGATTTAAAGAAACTGGCTCAAATCATACATAAGAATGAAGCTCAGAAGTCAAGTAGATTGAATGAAAGGATACAAAAGTTAGAGAAAGAACTGACACTCAAAGAGCCACTAGTCCAAGCAAAACAACTTTTATGGGCCAATACCATTGACTCATTCAATGATATTTGGCCTTCTATACAGGTGATATTTGAACAAAATGACTTGGTCAAAGAGGCTAGTGAGGCAAAAGGGTTAGAGCCAAACTTGGAAATGTGCCATAAGAAGCCTCAAGTATAATCCAGTTCCTTAACTCAAAGAACAAGTATGAATTGCAGGAGCTTGGAATAGCTGACAGAACTGAGACGTACTAGAGGTAAAAAAGGTAATCACTAAGAGGAACCTACTGATATAGCTTGAGGAGATGTGCCAAATAAAGGAGCCAGCAATAGCTAGGTTCATGGTCAAATTTGATGTTTTGAGGCAGAAAGGTCTACCTAACCCATTGCTGATTAATGATAGGTTGATGCCACATGAATACTATGATAAGAGAATCAAAGAAGTGGCAAAGGAACAAGCCAACATTTCCTCCATGAAAGGGATTCCTACAAGAAAAGTCCTTTACCAGACTACTGAGAACCTCTTTTACCTCCAGCATGAGGTAAAACCTATTTTCGTAAGCAAGCCCACTTTTGCAAAATACACAGAACCTGATGAAGTCTACAAAAAAATGGTAAAGATTAAATTACCAAATGCAGAGACTTGGGAAAAGTTGAATGATTTTCTGTAAAAGTGCAAGGTAAACAGTGAATACAGAGCAGTGAAGGTAAAACAATAGATCAACTAAGTCAAAGAGTATCAGTCAAAGGCAAAGCAAAAGGGTAGCTAGCATAGAGCAACAACCAAAGAGAGAAAGCAACAAAAGATCAAAACGACAAACAAAAAAATCAGTAAAAGAAGGGACAACAAGCCTTTTAGTCTCCTGGGTGTCTCTATCTTCTTGCATGAAGATATTTTATTTTCCTTAAATAATTCCTAAAACAGTTTAGGATATTTTGAAACAATTTTTTGTTTAAATAATTCATAATTCAAAGTATAGAGCCTGGATTACTAAACATTTCTATAGTTACATTAATCTGAAACCTAAGAGTTTATTGTAACATTTTCAAGTCAACGGACATGACTGAGTAATAAAGGCATTGCACTACAATAATCATGTGTTGGGCCACTTCATTGAAGTATCTTTCATTTGTTAAATTGTTATTTTCTAAATTATTTCACATACATACATGTTTTCCAATTTAAATGAAATAACTAGAATGCTACTCAAGAATTTGTTTAAGTACACTCTCTCTTGAACAATTATTCATTTTTATGTTTTCTTCTGATATCCATCGTAGGGTATTCTTCATTGCTCCCTAGTTTCGGTTGACCTCATTCATTTCCCTCATTATCCGGTCTGAGGAATCCTTAACTACTCCTTAATCCCAATAGAAAAACCACTTCACCATCCAGCCTAAAAGATTTGAATTTACTCAACTACCTTGCTCTGTGAACACTATCTTTAGAACTTGATTCAATCATGTTTTCTTGACATTTGGACTCCATGGCCCAATGGCAAAAGGACACTTATCTATCCATCTAAATCAGTTATTCCACCACCAAATCAAATCAAAACCCAATCAAGTTTAAATAACTAGCCTAAAATCAATTAACTCAACAAAGTTGAATCATTAAGACAGAGCCCTCTTTGAGCATTAGGAAGGCTAGATCCTAAACTCAAAAGTAGATTTGTGGTTACCTCTATCATTTCTTTGAACACAACATGACATTCCAAGGGATATTTTAGAGTGATAACAGGAGGAAAAGGAAGCCGAGAAATCTGGTGCTAAAGTAGTGGGAAGTCTTATGAATTTGAAATAAAAGGGAAGTAGATGATTCTAAAGAAAAAGTGATTTTTTCAAAACAAATAATATTGATTTGACAAATCTAGACAAACATCTAAGTGAAGTATGGATGAAATTAGAAGCTTAGAAACCAAAGAGGAGTAGGAAATTAACCTAAAAATATGGGATGTCATAAATATTATCACCCAAGGCATATTTGTGACTCTCTAAAGAGGAGTTTGCAATGGAAAAGATGTTGCAGGTATGTTTAAACAATGTAACCTTTGAAACAGGAACTCTAAAATCAAAACGAGAAGTCTATCCAAAAAAGCCAAAAAAACATGAAAAACAACCTAAAAAAAAAATGTTGATGATGGAGTAATGTTTTTTATTGGGATTTATTTACAACATTTTTTTAAAATGGCAATAAAAGTCAATAAAAACCAATTTTTTTTGTGCAAAAACACCCTCAAATAAAAAAGTGTTGATGTTTTCATAACGTCTTTTTTTAAGGTAAAGTTTCAATGTTTTTTAGCCATGGCATTAAGGATAAAATATCATGACTCCAAAAAACCTTAAAATTCCAATGATTTTCACGCATGACATTAAAGATAAAAAATCATGTCTCTAAAAAGCCTTAAAATTCCAACAATTTTCAACCATGGTGTTAAATATAAAATATCATGACTCGAAAAACCCTTAAAATTTTGACAATTTTTCAACCATCGAATTAAACCCAAAGATAATGATTACAAAAAACCTTAAGTTTTCAACATATTTCAAACATGACATTATGAAAATTGTATGTGAATAAAACAATTTAAAAAATGAATATATGAATGAAAGAGTCATTATACGAAGAGCATTTTTTTTTCAAATGCTAAAAGTATAACAACATTAAAATCTTAGCTTAAGACAACATGACATGTTGTGGCAAAAATTTAAAAATCAACCATCAAATTGACACGTAGTGTAGGGGAATTGACCGATTGTAATGAAATTTTAAAGACCAACCATGAAATTGTCACACTGTGGGTTAGACTCGATCCATTATAACAAAAACTTTAAAATCAACTATCAAATTCACACATAATGAGATTGGGTTGCTATTTGAGGTTCGATACGGACCCTACAGGAAAAAAAAATACAAAAAGAATGATAAATAAATATATAAATAAATAAAAATGAAAAATACAAAAGAAAATAAAAATTAAAACATTGAAAAAAAAACAAAAACAAAAGAACATATTTTTTTAAGTAATAACAAGTAAATAAAAATATATATCAAAACATTAAAAAAAACATGGCTAAAAAAAGAAAAGAAAAAAAGATTAAGTTATTGAGAAAAATAAAAACTAAAATAAAAAAAAATAAAAAGGTAATAACAAACGAAAAAATATATATTAAAATATAAAAAAATTATAAACATGATAAAGAAAACAAAATCAACCTATAAATGATTAAAAAAATATAAAAGTATATTAAAAAAAATTAAAGAAAAAATTTTAAAAATACAAGAAAAAAATTCAAAAAGATGCATAATTTAAGAAAAAAGATAAAAATAATAAAAAATAACAATATTTCATATATATATATATATATATATATATATATAGATATATATATATATATATATATATACAATGTAATAAAAACTTAAAAATAAAACATTAAAAAATAAAAAACTAAACAAATTAAAATGATTAAAAAAATTTATTAAAAAAAAATAAAAAAATAAAAATAAAAAAATACCGGCCTAACAAGCCCATGAGGTGGTGAGGGGGGGATGCGGTGGTGGAGGCTGATTCTTGGAATCGGCCTCCATCCCCCAAGTCCCATTAGTCTGCGGGGGTGGGGGACGTGCAACACCCCTCTTTGCCACCCCTACGACCCAATGGGCCTAGGGGGTTGGAGGCCAATTACGAGAATTTGCCTCCACACCCCTGGGCCACTTAGGCCACGAGGCAGGGGGGGAAGGGGTTGGATGTGTCGCCCCTCCTCCCCCACCCTTGTAGTCGAACAAGCATAGGGGCCTCCCCTATGTCATTTGAGCCATGGGGGTGGGGAGGAGGGGCATTACGTGCAACCCTCTCCCCAACCCCCACGACCCAATGAGTTTAGCATGCTGGAGGTTGATTCTGAGAATCAGCTTCCACCCACCAGAGCTCGTAGGGACATTGGAGTGGGGAGGAAGAGGAAGTGCATTGGGTCCTGGGGGTGAGGTGGGACAGGTGGTACGGGGTGTTGGGGGGGGGGGGGGGGGGGGGGTTACACGCAACCCCCTCCCCCCCACCATTGCAACCTAATGAGTATAGCGGGGTGGAGGCTGATTCTGAGAATCGGCTTCCACTCCCTCGAGATCGTAGGGTCGTGGGGGTGGGGAGGGAGAGGTGTTGCACCGGGCTGTGGGGGTGCGCGGGAGAGGCGTTGCATGCAACACCCGTCCTACCTCACCCACACAGTGCAACAAGCTGAGAGGGTGGAGGTTGATTCTCGAAATTACCCTCTACCACCCTAGGCCTGTGGGTCACGGGGGTGGGGGACGTTGCATGCAACCCTCTCCCCCGCACCACTGCGGCCCAATGGTCCTAGGGGTTGGAGGGTCGATTCTGAGAATCGACCCTCCACCCCCTTCGGCCGTTGAGCCGGGTTATTTATTTATTTATTTATGTTTAATGTTTTTATTTTTTTAATTAATTTTTTATTTAATCATTATTAATTTTTTTTAGCTTTTATTACATTTTAAGATTTTATTTTTTATTGTTTTTTTTTTTAAATATGAGTGTCATTTTTTTTCTTTTCTTAAACGATATATCTTTTTGAAATATTTTTTTGTATTTTTAAACTTTTTCTCTAATTTTTTTTTGTTTTTTTTTAAATATATATTTTTAAATTTTTTATTATGCATAAGTTCTTTTCTTTTTTCATTCTTTTTATGGACTTTTTTTATATTTGTTTTTTTCCATGTTTTTAATTTTTTATATCTTAATATATATTTTTATTCTCTTGTTATTTTTTTTTTTAAATTTAGTTTTTTAGTTTTAGCTTTTATTTTTCTCAATGTTTTAAATTTAGAGTTTTTTTTAGTCATGTTTTTTTTTTTTTGTTTTTGTTTTTGTTTATATATATATATATATATCATAAAGTGTAATAAAAACTTAAAAATAAAACATTAAAAAATAAAAAAGTGAACAAATTAAAATGATTAGAAAAAATAAAAAACATTTAAAAGAAAAATACCGGCCCAACGGGGTTTGCGAGATATGCAGTGCCCCTCCTTGTGACCATTGCCACACCCCTGTGCCACTTGGGTCACGAGGCTTCAGGGGAAGAGGCTAGATGTAGTGGCTCTCCTCCCCCACCCGTGTAGCTGAACAGGCATAGGGGCCTCCCTTGTGTCGGTTGAGCCGCGGACGTGGGGGGCAGTGGCGTTACATGCAAGCCCCTCACCCCTACCCCGACGGCCCAATGAGTTCAGCGGGGTGGAGGTTGATTCTGAGAATCGGCTTCCACCACGTGAGCTTGTAGGGACGTGGGGGTTGCGAGAGAGGCGTCGCACTGGGCCATGGGGGTGAGGTGGGAGAGGCGTTATGGGGTGGATGGGGAGGGTGTTACACGCAACCCGCCCCCCCTCCCCCCTGTCAACCCCCCGCCCACCCCTGCTTCCCAATGAGTATAGTAGGGGTGGAGTTTGATTCTAAGAATCGACTTCCAACGCCCCCCACCCCCCCTTGTAGGGTCGTGGGGGTGGAGAGGGAGAGGTGCTACACTAGGCCATGGGGGCGGGGGAGAGAGGCGCTATGTGCAGTACCCCTACCACCTCACCCCCACGGCCCAACAGGCCCAGGAGGTGGATGCTGATTCTCGAAATTAGCATCCACCACCTTGGGCTTGTGGGTCGTGAGGGAGGTAGAGGGGGGAGAGGTTGGAGACGTTGCACGCAATCCACTCCCCCCCACCACTACAGCCCAATGGGCCTAGGGGGTGGAGGACCGATTCCAAGAATCAACCCTCCACTGCCTTCGCTCGTTGGGCTGAGATACTTTTTCTTTTATGTTTAATGTTTTTATTTTTTAATTACTTTTTTATTTAATCATTATCAATTTGTTTTTTTTTTTAGCTATTATTACATTTTAAGATTTTTTTTTTAAATATCGGTATCATAATTTTTTTCTTTTCTTAAATTATGTATCTTTTTGAAACATTTTTTGGTATTTTTTATTTTTTTCTTTAATTTTTTTTTTTTTTTAAATATATTTTTGTTTTATTTTTTTACATTTTTATGTTTTATTTATTGTCTTTTTTTATATTTATTTTTTTCTCCATGTTTTTAATTTTTGATATTTTAATAAATATTTTTATTCTCTTGTTATTATTTTTTTATTTAGGTTTTTTGTTTTAGTTTTTATTTTTCTCAATATTTTAAATTTTGTGTTTTTTAAGTCATGATCTTTTGTTTTTGTTTTAATGTTTATATATTATATTACATTTCTAAGTCTTTTTTTCCAATTTTGTTATGTTTTAATATATATTTTTATTTACTTATTAGTAATTTTTAATTTTTTTTCCTCAATGTTTTTAATTTTTTTTGTCTAGAATTAGAAAACATGAAAAATGGTTAAATAATCAACATTTAAAAAAAAGTGTGCGTACTTAGGACATAAGAAAAATTTATGTGCCAAAAGTATGCCTTAGAAAAAATGTTTATGCTTTTCAAAGTCCACATGAAAGTTATCAAAAGTTTAAAATAATAATTCACACTTAATACATTAAAAAATTTGAAGTGCCAAAATTAAGTCCTCTAATAAAAGGGGTTGATGTCTCATCAACACTTTTAAAAATCAACATGAAAATCATTAACATTTAGAAAACAATGTTCATACTTGATACATAAGAAAATTTAAAGTGTCAAAAATACGCTGCAAAAAAAATGATGTATTCTGAATCAACACTTTTCAAAATCAAATGATTTTTTTGCCACCTCAAAAAAACGAGTACTCGGTATAGTTCCTATTTTACATTGTTGTTATTTTCTTTTCTTCCATACCCTAAGCTTATTTGTTTGATCAAATTTATTTTTTTGGAACTTAAGCTTGAATCAAATTAATTCATATAGGCGTAGATTTTCTGTATAAAGATAAGTTAAGAGAATGTACAAACCTCAACAAATTTCAAAAGGAGGTTTTACCTATCATAGAAGCGCTTCAAATATGATTTCCATATGAATAACAACCATACTCTGGTGTTTTAAAAAGAAGGGTGGTTTCTACAGAAACTTTTTGTGTTACATCTTGTTTTCTTAGTGATATGAATATCCTTCCTTTATACATTTTTCTTCTATATCATTTTTTCTGGTATTTCTATATTTGGTAAATAGAACAAGGGACCTCCTAGAATGAATGAAAAACATGATGGTGAAGTTTGTTATCTAAAATGGTCAAGCTTTTATGATTAACCTAGTGGATATTAATTGAAATAACATGATAACACTTGAAGTTTTGTGATGTTCATGGATACTGTAATGTTGGATTATTCATCTAATATAAGAATTTCCATTGGGTCCTTTCTGGGATGTATGAAAAATGAGACTAAAACTAATTTAATACTTATGAAGTGATCTCGCACCTATACACTATTATAGTGTGCACTTATTTACTTTATTTTTTATAACTCGTGGTCAACATTAAAATCAAATATAATCTTCTTTGAAATTGTAAAGCTCAAAATCACACCATACTGAAAGGAATTATTGATTTAGGTATATCCAATGATTTAGGTATATCCAATACTTTTCCATAGTTAAAAATGAAAATTAAAAAAAAAAACATTGATTACATTTTTTTCAAACTTTGTAGTGTGAATCTAATGAGTATAACCAAATTGACATAGAAGGAAGAGACATTAATAACACTCCATCTTGATGGAAGTGAAAGTTCCATTTTATTGTTGAGACTTTCATTATAATAAAATAGTGTATCTTAAACTTTTAGCCCATTAGCTCCTTTTAAAATAGGATAAAAACACTCATAACACCGTTTTTATTTTCCCAGGGAGTCAAAGTTCCATCTTATTGTGGAGAACTTGATCATGAAATATCCCGCCAAAATACTTTATCTATCAAGTTTATACCCATTTTAAGAGAACCCAAAATATACGGTTTTCTTAAAAATTAGTGGAAAGACATTATGAAAATTTCCGATGAAGGGTTTCCGTTGGTTTATAATTTTTAAACTCGAAATTATGCCTTCACTTGTTAAAAGCTGGTTTTTATATCCATAGACTGATACCCCTGGCAGCTAACGCATTGTGGGTATGCCAGCTCCTGTAGTGAGCTAGGGTTTATCACTAAATTACCGAAGTCTCTAAAAATATTGACAATGCAAGGTAAATATGGTGTTCTGATCAAGAATTTTCTAAAAACACATATTTTTGGTGATTCTAGTGGGTAGATGGCTTTGGTTATTTAGAATTCAAACAACCATAGAAACAAATGGAAAAGGTTGTGGAAATTGATCGGTTCTTGATAAATTCCATTACTAGCGATCAAGACGCTCTTTCTAAAATACTCTCATGGATTCAATCTCTCTGCTTCAATGTGCCTTTTACATCAAACCCCACGTCCGTACAGAGAAATTTCAGCACCACCACCATTCCATCATTTGTAGTTTTTTTTCTAAATTATATAAGATCTCACACATATCCTTTTATGAAATTTTCTATCATTGAATCCAAATAGAATTTTATTCCTTCTTGCGCCATAGGAAAACTCAGAGCAACAGAACAGAGCCAAAACACGGCTCTGGGAGAAAAAATAAGATGTTGGAAGTTGGGAGAAATGGAAGTAATAGATGCATCATCTCCACCAAAGTTATTACATCCACTTCGCCTAAAGTCTAGTATGAAGATGAATTTCCATCCTTAGGTTCAATTCCCGTAAAATATACCGAGAAAACATGGAAGCCCAATGCAAGGCAGGTCAAATGAAGGGTTTTACTTTCTATTATTTAATAAAATAAAATAATTGTTTAATTGTGCTTGCCTTTTCAATTTCATGTTTATTTTTCATTTCAAGAACAAAAACCCATACAAGCCATGTATGATATGCACCTAGAGCTTCCAAATTCCAAGATTCATATTTGGAAGCTTATCATTCCATATATGCAATGTGGAGCTTTGCGCCCTCTAGGTGCATTCTATGACTGATTTAGATAGGTCTCTGCTTGTGTCCATATTTAATGCATCCAATATACCATTTAGATTTAATACACTATTACATTCACAAAATGAGCACCCACATAAAGAGTTGATACATTATCTCCAACTCTACCCGAGCTATAGAATGCACTTGAATTCATTTAGTCCAAGGAATATCGAGACCATGGATTTATTTATTAAGTGCCTTAGGTTTTTTATGTATTTTTCATATGTGGGAGTGTGAGAAAAAAATCATTTTATTTGTGTTCATTTGCTGTATTTTATCAATAGTTAGTCAATATATTGTTTATTCATATTTAGTCCCAAACTTTTTCCTATGATGGTGATCTTCCATAACTTTGCTACTAAATGCACTATGATTCTGTATAGGTAAAAATAATATGTTGACTTCAAATAATCATGTCACAACCTCTTTATATTTGTATGTTTGGAAGATGGTAAAAATAATTGAACTATTAATTTTTGAAGAGCAATTTTAAACCTTATTGTTCAAATGACATTTGTAAAAATATATTGCATTAAACGTTTTACTGGAATTTGTTGACAAATATTTTTAAACTGCATTCTCTCGGATGCAAAATAAGCATAGATGGGTCGTGGAGGCTTCAAATTTGACCATTGATATTTAATTTTGATACTAGCCCAAAGCATATTGAAATCATTTATTTCTATTTATTTTCATTTATAGGCACGAGGGGTGAATCCTACCCCTATGGTAACACCAAAAGTAGAAAGTTCTTTTATTATGGTGAACTTTCATTCATTTAAGGAATCAAAGTTTCAAACCAGCGCAAATATACCAATGCCTTTGCTATTGAAAGTTTACATGGGTGTTCTTATCGATCGCTTCAATAAACCAATGAATTGCATGAACAAATATAAAGAAAAGGCACCAGACGAGGAGGATGTTATGGAACATAGGTAAGTTGCTTGTTCTAAAAACGATTGTGTAGTTGTTTCAATTATTATGGAAGATGGAAATAGTGTAACATCAAATTCTAAGGTTGCGGGTCCTTTTCCACAATTTCTTGTTTCTAGTGGAGAAGCTCAATGGGCTTCAAAATATGTTCATTTAAATCCTAGCATATACTTGAACTTGTTTTCTAGTGAGCTAAAGAGGCTTGCAACAGTGCATGCAAAGCTCCTTGTGAATAAGATGGTCCATTCCTTAATCATAGAGATCTACTCTCTATTATTCCTTTCATGTTTGGAGGATGTCATTTTTTTGGAAAGATAGGATCAGTTAGCTAACATAAAAGAGAATTTGGGTGTAGCTGGAAGATTATTCGTGGATTGCAAAGGGTGCTCATTTTATGCCTGCAAGGCACTTGAAAAAATAGGGAAACTCCTAGATTGTGGTATGATAATAATTTCATTTATTTTATGCTTCACCCACATGTATTTGAGCCCCAACTACAGTTGTAAGGAAACCTTTTGCTAGCTTATTATGGCTAAGTGGTTTTTGTTTACATAACTAGTTTATGTGCTTTTCTATTTTTGTTTTTTTGTTAAGAGTTATGTTGGACATTCTTTGTAGTGAGAGAGAAACTCCTTCCTACCCTTATTGAACAACCTACAATTTCACGTCATTCACCATCTTTAGTTTCTATTTTAGTAACGGTGTTAGCCTATCATTAATATGTAGGGTTTCATTCCTTAAAGACATATGACTCTACATTTGGAACAAAGTGTGCCTTACTAGAGTCACCCAACAAATCTATTATTGGAATATTACCAAATCAATCACCTATAGTCATGCCTACATCTCTAAAATGTCAATCTAAAAGAGACTCACGCAATAACTTCAGGACTCTAAGTTGTTGCTTGGTTTTCATATTTTACAACCCATCATTCCTCTGGGTTCTTTGTAGATTTTTCTTGACAAGACATCTCTTTTGTTGCATTTTTTGGGAACATAGCCCAAAAAATATACAAACAATCGCAAGTTGTGAAAGGATCAGTTTTATTCTATCATGAGAGAGGATATTTTCTCACAGAGTGCCTTTGGATTTGTTGCATTTGGCCAAGATAATGATGCCTACAAAAAGCTACAAGAAAGTGTTCAAAGCTTCTTGAAATTATTGATGACTTTGAATTACCCCTGATTTTTTAGTAAGTTAAGACAGCGCTAGGAGATATGACTTGTGGCAGTTGTAATTATCCAGTGATAATTAACACATCTATAATAGCTCTGATATTCAACTTTACAATTTTAATATTGTAGAATTTTTTGTTGAGCAGTAACTACAGGTAATATTTTAATAGAAAATCTTCTTTCTATAAAGTACTATGGTTTATTTTTGGGAGTGCATAATATAACCCACAAGGGTTTGCATTGTGTGTCATTTCATTGTTTTTATTATTCAGGAATATATATAACTTGTTTTACAGGCATCTCCATATGGAGAAATAGACCCAGAAGTTATTGGCTTAGCATGCAATGATGCTACAAAGTTGTAGAAGTTGCATGATTCACTCACATCTGAATGCAGTAGCCAACCTCCAACTTTTGTGCAAAACAGAGGATCTCGAGGGCCAGGTACATGTGATACATATCATGTACTTTCACCTGGAAATTCTTGAAGCAAAGCTAAGCGCTTGTAATCCGCCAAGTTATTGTTATCACATGCATCTAAACAAATTTAGGAAAATGTATACTTTCAATAATATTTGCATGAAGGATTTTCAAAGGAATTTCCCCATTTCGCAAGGATATACATCTTGTTTCTAGAAGGCGCTGATAGTGATAGACTAAAAAATCAATTTTCATGCTACATTAGATTAAAAATAGGTAATTTAACAAAGTAATATATCTATATCTATATCTATATATATATATATATATATATATATATATATATATATATATGTATACCTTACATTTGATTTTGATGTTTATAGATAGCCTAGAAATAAGAATGATGTTATCAATGTTCTAGACACCATTTGCAACTATATTGATTGACATTTGAAATGTAGGCTTCCACTTTACTCTTAGGATGCAACATATATTAGCTCAGGTTTCATACAAAGGGTTGTTTTTATGAAGTCATTAAGTAGCTTAATGGGACAGGTATTTGAAATTTTGTAGCTACAAATTTTGAAAAACTCAAAATGTCATTGTTTTGTCTGCATATTTTGTACTTTAAAGCCTTGTTGTTTTTGTAAAATCATTTGAAATCTTGTTGCATTCAAATTCATTTTCGTTTATCCATAAGTTGGATCATTGCCACTTATTCCTTTATGTTCAAGCCATGAGCTCCCAGATTTTGAATGTGTTATGCCTCCTCCCATTTATTTATTTGAAGAATTAGAGAATGCTCTAGTGCATGTATCACTATTATTAGTTTTACCCTAGATCCTTGATTTCATACAACTTATGAAGATAACAAGCATGAGATTATGTTCTGCATTTTGATGAATTCATGAATCTAAATTCCTCTATTTCTAGATATGACATGTTAACAATGCATACTATAGCAGGTCATCCTAAGTTAGGTGTCAAAGCCATACTTTGAACAAGTATTCTCTTCACTAAAAACCTTGTATTCTGCAATTTTCTTTGTCATTAAACTATATTTCTTCAAAATCCTTTAATATGATGAATTTGCTACTTTAAATATTAATGAAATATCATCATGAAGACTCAACATGCATTGTTATTCTCTTGGCTATCCAAGCAAGTAGTATGTGCATTCTTGTTGCATTAGGCAACTTCTTCGAGGACATGGGCATGTTCAAATTTGATGGTACTTGTTGGAGAAAATCTATATCAGAAATAGACAGTGACCATGAAAGGTAGATTGAGCACAAATAATACAACCAATTTATATATAGGAGGTGATCAAAACAATGTGATATGTAGAGGCATTGACAGAGTGCTTGGTATAATTGACATAAGCTACGTTCAACATTGTTCCCAATTCTCATGGTAACAATGATTTATTGACCTTATGATGGATTTTGACTAGTGATAGCAATGAATTGGGGATGATTTATAGAATTTTTTTGGGTGTTATTTTATTCTATCTTCACCCTGTATCATGAATATTTCATGTGCTTGGCAGGGTGTGAGGTCTTTTATTTTTGTAGCTAATAAAAGACAAAAAATTCAATTAGGATGTCCACTATAATATCATGGTACTTATGTTCGTAAAATTACACCAATTCAAAATATAAGTCAGGGATAACTATTCCATATGTCTAACAACACAATTGAACCTACTATCTTGAAAAACAGAGTGGATATTGATAAGGATCAGCTTAAGATGAAGCTTCAATTTTTTCTATCATGGTGGATTGACATTTTTGAGTATTCTTTAGGCAATGATTTCTAAGTCTATATTGCTTCTTGTTAATGATGAAACATACATTTCATTATTTAACTAAACTGGAACAATATGGTATTTTATAGCACATGTTTCTTGATTAAAGGCCACATCTTCAAACGATGGTAGACTTTATAGTAGACACAGTTACAGTTAATTCAACTCATGAAGCTTCCCTGGAGTGTGTTCCATAATTTATAGGAAATGAACTTAATAAAATGGAAATTTCCATTATCAATAGGCTCCCTAGCCTCTGTTACCTGCAAATATTTGAATACTTTGAAAATAGGCTTAGTGCAAGCATTCTTGAAGCAACAACTAAACATGTAAGACCTTGATTTTTTCTAGTGGATGGGAACTAAGATCGTATTTTCATAAACATACCATTGGTATGGTTCTCAATAATATTAGTAATTACTTCCAGATAATTAGTATTACTATTCAGAGGGTTCTATCAGTTGTTGTTAACTATGAAAAAAATAATTTTGCTAAAAGAACACTTCAATTTTTTTCTGCATTACCTTCTCTCAATGAATCTCCATATGTTATAAGTATTGTTATAGGTATGTTGTAGTTCCGTAGTTGTATTTTTTATTAGCTTTTGGGGTCTCTCTAGCTTTTGGAAACTAATTTTGTTAGTACTTAGGAATTGAGATACTCTTGTGTTTTGGAACATGATCTTTTATGGAAATTAAACATCTTAAATAATCTTGAATCTTCACCTTATAAATGATTATTCTTTAATTTTTCTATACTCAACCCATCTTGTATAATTCCTGGAATTTCTTTACTGATGACATCATAAAAAATTTCTTCTAGGGCAACTATTGTTGCAGTTAGTAAAAGAATTCTCACTAATAGTTGTAGTGAGATAAGAAAGAATATTACTAGAGTAGTTGATCATTGGCGAAGGAAAACACAAAAGAAAACTATTAGGTGTTGGGAAGGGTAAAGCAGGAGGTAGCCAATCCAATATTAGCTATTTCAAGTGCCAAAGTTTTACTTCCCAATGCATTAATATTGTAGCCAACTTAAAAGATAAGGAGGCAAATTTTGGTTCCTCTTCTAGCATCCCTTTAGTAGAAAACTATTCTGAAAATGCAAAGGCACGTATGATTCTTAGTCCAGTACAAATATACAAAGGTTCTAAGTGGAAACTTCATTTTCCAGCTTGTAGGATGGAAGGAAATACAAGAATAAACATTGATGATAATTATTTCAAGGATCAAAATATTATGGGCTTTTTCCATCAAGTGTCATCTTACAAATTACATGGAACTCTTTCAAATGAAAAAAGGAATTTGTTGTGGATTCATTTGTCATATACATGTATTCTAATTGAAAACACCTTAACTGAACTATACAAAGAAGTTCCTATAAGAGGGTTTGATGCGATTGTATTAAAACCTGGAGAAACAAAAAGTAGTTGCATCTTGCTATATAAAACAAAATTTGACTAACTCGGGATTGAAATTCACTTAGTATGTCGTTCCTAGGTAGGGCCCAATTCTTAGGTAATTTGGATTGTTAGTACACCAACATCGCTTGTCACTGTTGGTTCTTGTGAATCTTTTGTACCGTTTTCCATTGCTTCCTCATTTTATATTTCAAACCCTTAGATAACATTAATGAAAGTATCATACTTGGACTCCAATTGGTGTAGATTGAGGCCTCTAAAGGAAAACATTCTCCTGAAGCCTTATTTTCTCAAATTCAGAGGCTAGTGATTCCTAATGTGATCATTGATCTTCAAAGGTTTGAGATGATATGTTGACATCTTCTAGTGGAACAATGTTAATTTTTTATTGGGAACAATGATTGGTTCCATGACTATAGTAGGATAATTTTCGCATGATAAGTTTGTTGGACTAGCAAGGGGTGTTGATTAATTTTTCATACCATATATGTCTAGAAAGATTTGACTTGTATTGAAATCTTGGTCCCAAGGGTTTGTGAAACCCTAGAACAAGACCTAGAATGCCAAATGATACAAGGTTAAAACTTAATCTTATAGGGTTATTGTAATGGAAATATTAAAAAGCTTGAATTCATCAAGATCAAATGGGAAAAAGACGAGAGTGGAAAATTCCAGTTGAAAGAAATGGAGGACACAAAAAAGATTGTAGAAGAAAAAGTTGTTTTATTAGCAATGGGATTTATTGGACTAGAAAAAGTAAGATATATTATTCTAAGCATGAAAGATAATGTTAAGGTGATATAAAACTTTAAATTTTTGTTGATAAGCACAATCTAATGATTTAGGTCCAATTTTAATATAGTTGACAACATTCATTGTTGGGCTATATTTTCTTCTTTACAAAATTGAGTAATTCAATGATATTGCAACCTTCCCTATCCATAACATTGAATACACATGAGGAAAGAAAATGAAGATGACATCGGTGTCAGTGGTGAAGAGATGGAGAGATCTGGTTTCAATCCTGGAACCCTAGGCCCTAGGCCAAGGTGATGCAGGTGTCTCAGTCACGGGTTGTGCAGTACAGGGGTAGGTCTGCAGCGGGCTGGGTCAACAAGGAAATCGTGGTGGACAGTAGCGGGGATCGCCAGCTGGAAGATGCAAACGGCGTTCGGGTCAGTGCAGAACGGCGTTCGATTAACTTGCCCATATACAGCTTTAACCTTTCCGTTATGGTGGATCCCGTAGTTTGTTTTTTCTATTTTCTGTGTCCTCCAGAGGTTTCGAAGACCTGGCGTTTTTGCAGCATTCAACGGTTAGCGGTTGAAGGGAGGTATAAAGGTTTAACGGGACAGTTTTTACCATGGTTAATCCTCGAGAAGCTGTCGACTTAGAACCATCCCCGGAAGACATTCTCTCCGTCTGGGGAAAAGAGGCCACGGCGGAAAACATCGACGCGTTTTTTGGGCAGTCTGTCAGTCAAGCAACCGCATTGCTCTCGGGCGGAGGCATATGGCGATCCAATGTGGTAAAAGGGCTGTTGGACGAGAATCTGGAGCTCTCAAACAGTTTTGGAGTTGGAGGTAGGGTTTCTGAAGAAGCGTTCAGTGCTGGAGATAGGGGTTTGGACGCGGCCAATCCACATGCATGGTCGGGATCATCTTTCTGCAAAAATCTCGCCCCGCCACCCTGTAAGTCCCTCTCCCCATCAAAAATTTTTGTCTCTTCGGGAGGTCTAGAGGATATCATAAATTTTCCACATTCCAAAGGGGTGTGGAGGACTGTGGGAGGGGTTCAGAGTTCTGAAAAGGAGCTAGGGGTTGGAAATAATCGCTCGACTGTATTCAAAACCCTTTTCCAAAAAGATCCGCCGCAGAAACCCTATAGGGAGGAAGAGGCGTTAGTGGGTGCGGTTAAATTTCCAAATGCGGAGGCTTTCGCTTTCCCATCTGATTTAGGTAAGTCAAATGGAGGCGACACTTCGGCCTCTGGTGAGGCTGGGAGTCCGGTGGATGGGCTGGTTGAAACCCCACCTGGGACAGAGGATTTGAGAAATGGAAATGAAGAAAACGGTCAGAACAGGGATGCTGATAACTCAAACCCTAGTGCAGGAGAACGAGACTCAGCTCTTAATGCAGAAAAGGTAGGGGTCAAGAGAAAGAAAGTCAAATCTTGGAAAACAAAGAAGGTTACAAATCTGGTATTAGGAATGGACGTTCAGGTTGAAGACACTCTGGAGGTGGCGGAAAGCACCCTGGTGGGCAGAGTGAGAGGAAGATATGTTTCAGGCAAATTCCTCAAACAGTGGGCAGATAGTCAGTGGTCGAAGACTCCGGCAAGCTCTTTCACGACTGCTACACTGGTCAAAGGATGGTTTATGGTAAAATTTGACTGCAAAGAGGCAATGGAGTGGGTCGAGGAACGAATCTGGGCCTTCGGAAATCACCCGATATTCTTTAAACGTTGGTCGCCTATGTTCGATGCTTCAAAGGAGAAGGTAAAAGAACTACCTGTATGGGTTAGAGCCCCAAACCTTCCTCCCTTCCTCTGGGTCGACTCAGTTTTCAAGTCCATTGGGAATCATCTGGGCACTTTTCTGGACGCAGATAGATCCTACCTCCACACTTTTGAAAGAGCTGTGGCGAGAATCCTCGTTAGGCTAGACCCGTCGGAAGGTTTGGCAAAAACGGTCACTCTGCAGTACAGGGAATATGTGTATGAGCAGGTTCTGGATTATGAACTTTTCCCCTTCAGATGTCACCGCTGCCATGAATACGGTCACCTGGCTAGGGACTGCCCTTTGGGGAAAAGACGAAGGAAGATGAAGAGCAAAGAAGGGGATTTGGAGGATATCCTGAAGGAAAACGAGGAACCGGTGGAGGAAAAATTTACAGAGGCAGAGCATCACAGCGCAGACCATGACACCCAGGAGGAGGCGGACATGCAGCGGGAGGAAGTGATACCGATCCGTGATGATGATGAACAGCCAATCAAAGGAATATCTTTGGACGCTCCAGGCGGCCCTCCTGCGGACGTTCAAACTGGTATGAAGCACTCTCCTTTAAATCTCTCTACAAATTCAGAATCAGAAATTGGTGTCATGTCTTCGGATTTTCCTATGGCTACAAATATAGAAGATCCACTTCAAAACATTGAGTCTCTTTCAGAAGCCCTCCCCTCTTTAACCCTAAACTGTGAGGACCTATCTAGAATGAGCCAGACATCGGGGTTTTCATCACCTGTCCGACACTACAACCTCAGATCTCACAGTAAAAGACCTGCTAGCCATCTGACTGTCCCGGAATCGGTTGGTGGACTCTGTCCTGAGTCTTCGAAGAGTCATCAAAAAAAAGGCAGAGGGAGGAAATCTCTTCTTTCAAAAGCCCAAGTTAAGGCCAAATTTGATGTGGCGGATGGTAAACAAATGTCGATCCCTGGGGCGCTTAGAGCAGCGAAACCCCCTGAGACAGTTATCAAATGATCTGTTTTTCTTGGAACTATAGGGGGTTGGCTAGTAAACCCAAAAAACTAGCTTTAAAAGATTTGATCTCCCGCCACAACCCGGACATGATTTTTCTTCAGGAAACTCTGGGCAATAGTGCTGATGTTGAGTCCTCGCTCTGCTCCCTATTCCCGGGTTGGGTTTTCACTGCTCTGGATGCTGCCGGACACTCTGGAGGTCTTGCTATTGGTTACAAAAAGGGAAGATTTAAGGTTCTAAATTCTTGGGGTGTGTCCCACGCTCTTGGGTTGGAGATCCTTTCGCCTGATTTTGATCTGCCTTTTATGGCCATCAATGTATATGGTCCCTGCCAGGGCAGGGCACCCTTTTGGGATGACCTCCTCTCGAAAGAGCTGTTAAAAGACAAAAGATTGCTGATAGGGGGAGATCTAAATTTTTCTTTGGGGATGGCAGAAGCCTGGGGGCCCAATGCAAGGGAAGATCCTCTGGCCGACTTTTTCCTAAAAGCCTTACAGACTCATAATCTGATTGATGTTAACATAATCAAGGCAAAGCCGACCTGGAGAAACAGAAGAACGGGAGAGGAGAGAATTGCTAAAAGATTGGATCGGTTTCTTATAAATGAGTCTTTGGCTTCTTACATCCCCCTCTTCAGACAATGGGTTGGTGATGGGGGAAACTCGGATCATTTTCCTATCTACCTAGAATTCTCCAAGACTCCCCCCAAGCCGGCCTCCCCTTTTAAGTTCAATGCTTCTTGGCTTCAGGAGGAGTCCTTTATTCAGATGTTTAGGAATACTTGGAGGCATCCAAGCTCTCCCCCACCGGAAAACAAAGGAGCTCACTTTCTGGAGAACTTAAAAAGGTTGAAGAGGGCAACCATTGAATGGGCTGCAGACAGGAAGAGGAAATCAAACGAGGAATTGACTAGAATTGAGGAGGAGCTTAGTAAGCTAGAAGACCCTGATGTTGATGCTTACATTACACAAGAGGCGAAGGATAGAATATTGGGGTTAGAAAAGAGCAGAGCAAAGATCCTTCTGGACAAAGAAGAGGAATGGAGGCTGAAAAGTAGGGCTATTTGGCTGAAAGCAGGGGATGAAAATACAAAATTTTTCCATAATTATGCGAAGGGGCAGAAAAATGCAAATACTATTTGGAAATTAAAGGATGCTGAGGGGAGAGAGTACTCCACTTTCGAGGCGGTCTCAAACCTGGGGAAGAATCATTTCCAATCCCTTTTTGCTGACCAAGGGGGAATCTCTATAGCCGAAATCATTCGAACTGCCCAAGCTTTCCCTCGGTTTGTGGAGGAGGAGGAAGCAGAAAATCTCTGCAGAGAAGTAACAAAGGAGGAGGTAGAAAATGTTATAAAATCAATGCCAAAGGACAAAAGCCCTGGTCCGGATGGTTGGACCATTGAACTGTTTACTCACTTCTTTGAGCAGATTGGGGATGAGTTAACAGATGTTGTGGAGGAGTCAAGGAAAAAAGGAGAAATATATGGCCCATTCAACGCAACTTTCATAGCTCTCATTCCAAAGAAAGAGGATCCGGAATCTTTTGAAGATTTCAGACCCATCTCTCTCTGTAATACTATATACAAGATTATAGCAAAGATCATAGCGGTCCGACTGAAGCCCATTCTTTCAGTTTGCATATCCAGCGAGCAATTTGGGTTCCTGGACGGTCGACAAATTCATGAAGCCATTGGGGTGGCCCAGGAAACCATCCATAGCATTAGACTTGCAAAGAAAAAAGGAGCAGTGCTAAAGTTGGATCTGTCCAAAGCCTATGACAGGATTAGCTGGTCATATCTCAGACTGTTATTGACCCACCTTGGGTTCAAGGTGGAGTTCATAAATTGGATCATGGGCTGTATTTCAAATGTAAGTTTTGCTGTTTTGATCAATGGGGCAGCATCACAATTTTTCAAGAGTCAGCGAGGTTTGAGACAAGGATGCCCTTTGTCTCCTCTTCTTTTTCTTCTGGCAGCTGAAGGCCTCAGCAGACTGATTTTAAAAGCCAAGAGAGCAGGTTTGATTACAGGTTTGGAAGTTGCTGTAAATCTTTTCATAACCCACCTCCTATTTGTTGATGATATTCTATTGTTTACAAATGGAAATATTAATGAACTAAAAGCGCTCAAAGATATTCTTGATATATTTCTGAAAGCTACAGGGCTCCAAATAAATCCCAGGAAGTCTCATCTAATAATGGAAGCTTTCTCCAGGCAAGAGGAGATATTGATCACATCTTACCTTCCTTTTGAAATATGCAGTATGGATCAGCCTTTCAAGTATTTGGGATTTTGGTTAAAACCGCATGCTTACAGAAAGCAGGACTGGAACTGGTTAGTGGCTAAAATTGAACAAAGGATCTCCCATTGGAGTTTCAAGTGGCTTTCAAGGGCGGGCAGACTTACTCTATTAAACTCTGTTCTTCAAGCCATCCCGGTATTTTGGGCTGCGTTGACCTGGATCCCAAAAGGTGTCCTTCATAAAATAAAACAAATTTGTAGCAGATTTCTGTGGTCGGAAGCCAAAGAAGATTCAGTCCTTCCTTGGGTAGCCCGGGATAAGATTGCTCGACCAAAGGAATGGGGGGGTTGGGGCATCAAGCAGCTCGTGGATTTTAGTAAATCTCTGGCCGCAAAATCAGGATGGCGTATAATAAAAGCAGAGAACCTTTGGACCAGAGTAGTTAAAAGGAAGTACATTGATCCAGTCCCCCTGGAGGATTGGATCCGAAGCCCAAACAAAAAAGGTAGGAACTGCTCGGTAATATGGAAGGCCACCTCAGAGGCATTCAAAATCATTGAACAAGGACTCGCTTGGCAGGTGGGGAATGGAGAAAGTCTACGGATTGGCAGGGACCCGTGGGTAGGTTGCAATAATCTTTTTGCACTGTCTCCTGGTCTCCTTGCCCATATAGATTCTTTGGGAATTCACAGTTTAAGTCAGATTGCAAACTTGGATGTATATTCCATTTGGGGGCAGGAATGGAAATCTGTAGAGGAGCTGGGGATTGACCCCTTCTGGAGAATTGAATGGCAGGCCTTCACTCAAGAACTCAAGCGGTCAAATGTAAGAATAAAGGACCTACCTGACTCCCTAGTGTGGGCTCACTCGGAGACTGGGCTATATTCACCAAAGGCTGGATACAATTTCCTGATGAAGAGGAAGGGATGGGATCCTCCTGTTTGGTGGGCAAAACCCCTTTTTAAGCTGAAATGCCCCAAGAAAGCCAGAATCTTCCTCTGGTGTGCGCTTAAAAAAAAGATCCCTACTTGGGAAATCCTTCAAGCTCGGTTCAAGCAGGGGCCGAGCAGATGCCCCTTATGTCTATTAGCCTCGGAATCCATCTCACATTTATTTGTGGAGTGCTCTTTTACAAGACTAGTCTGGGAAGAATCTAAAAAGCTTTTGAACATAAATTCCAAATGGGAAGGGGGAGATCTAGCTGCAGCTTGGGATTTTTGGTGGACAAACTATCCCGAGAAGAACTTGAGGAACCTTCCACCCATTATCTGTTGGGGCATTTGGATAGCCCGGAATAGAAGTATTTTCAATGAAAAAGCTATCCCGGCGCAGGTAATTGCAATTCAGAGCTCTGCTATCCTTACTAGCATACCTGAACCGGAAGATTCGTCCTCCTCAAACCAGCAGAAAGAAATCCGGATTAGGGAAGGCATACCCTGGGCTTTCTTTGACGGGGCAGCTCAAAACGACTATGCCGGAGCCGGAATCATTATCCATCTCAGTCCTTCACATTCGCTTAAAGCATCGGTGGGTCTTGGGATGGGCACAAATAACTATGCCGAACTTTCAGCCTTAAAACTTCTCCTTTGCTGGCTCATTCACAGACAGGTCCTCACAGTTCAGATCTTTGGTGATTCCTCAAATGTTGTCAACTGGGTCAATGGCAAATTTAGATGTCGGAATTATATGTTGATGCCTCTGCTAGAAGAAATTCAAAATCTAAAAGTTTCTTTCTCTGTTTTCTCTCTTGAACATATTTACAGGGACAAAAATGATGAGGCAGACCGGTATTCTAAAGCAGGTCTACAACAGGCTGTGGGTTCGTGGAGGATAAAAGAGCAGCTTCAGGACCAGATCCGTGAGACGGATTTGGCCCCTTACTCATAGTGGTTTTTTGTTTTTCTTGCTGAATATGCCCCAGGATTAACGGACTTAATATTTTTGTTGTTTCTGGAGGCATATGTTCCTGTGATCGATTATCACATGTTTATTTCCATGCTCATAGACTTAGAAAGTTTAAAAAAACTCTGTTTCTATTTTTTGACAATTAACGGGTTGTTTTCCTGAAAATGGAGACCCGGTTTCTTCTTAAACAGCCGTTGTTTTGGCTGTGACAGGCCGAGTTCAGCTGAACTTGGTGTTTATGTCTATATGCATAAGACTTGCTCGATGACTTCACGGAGAAGGATGGTTCTTACCTCTCTGTCTCAGGCAGTTTTCTCTGCTGAATGTTAAATCATCTGCTTGTAGCTTTTTTATTTTCATATTAATAGAAAAGCTCGGTTTTTTTCCTCGGAAAAAAAAAACATTGAATACACATATTTTCAACATCTATATTATGTGTCTAAAATATACTACACATACACACCATATTTTCTAGAATTACTCCATTTAACTCCTCACTAAAATTTTAGATTCTTATTTGATTTGACATATTATTGCATAGAAACTTGATTTGGAAAGGGATAAGAGGTAAAATTTCAAATCCAACTTTGGTGATTTTTTTAACGAGTGTTGATGCTTAAAAGTTCAACTTATTCCCTACTACTATAGAAGGAGTAGCATTGAGATGGTTCATGGGATTAGACTCTACTAACATTCGGATGTGGAGCAACATGAAAGAGACATTTCTATGTAAGTACCAGGATTATTGTAGAACCAGGGATTGGAGGGGAGAAATATTCAGGATGACATAAAAGGAGGAAGAAAGCTTGGAGGAATATGTAGAGCAATTCCATTAAAATTTGCAGAGATCTAACACAGTGACTTAGATCAAGAAATATTGAAGACCATATTCATAAGGGGAATGAGAGATGACTGCCTTGACACCCTGAATCTACTAGTATCTCAAGAACCATTTCTCGAGATAGTAAAGCTTTGTTTGAGATTCTATAAAGGATCATCGAAGGGGACAAGCATGGTATGAGATGCCTATGCTCGAATACATAAATCTGCAAACATTGGTGTGACCAGGGTGGAAATTGGAAACTTCTTCAAAAATATTAAAACCGATATTCCCAGTACCCTGTCTGCTCAAATAATGACAACACAAGTGAAGAAAGACATGCCTGATGCATCTTTAGCTATGTTCTTCCTAATATGCAAAGACAAGCATTCCCAGAAGGAATGTAGGGTAAGCATCATCGACATGTGCAACATCTGATATATAGATCATTCCATAGGTCATTGCCTGGAGCTTACCAGATTGGAAATCATGCTTAAGGAATCAAGCGAGGAGGCTCAATCTTCCTCCTTCATTGAATCCAAGAAACCATGGCAATCATGACCCCTAGGTATGCCTCAAGACTTCTCTTCTTTCAATCCATGGAATAATACACATAATTCTAAGCAATTTCTGTGGCAGTATTTTGCCCCTCCTCCAACACAATACCCTTCACTTTGGAATCAGTGGTATCCCTCATAACCTTTCCCGTGCCGACCATCGCAACCATATCCTTGGACTTAGAATTGGAGAGTAAATTCCCTAGGACCAGTTCCTCTTGTAATACTAGTACAACAACAGTTGCAGCTACCACCTCTTCAAACACCTATTGCTGCACCTTCTATATGACCCCAATTACCTGTGTAACCTAACCCTAACCCAAATAATAATGTAGACCAAAATATTGAACCCTCCCCTACCTTTCAGACTTACTGTATCACTATTTTCGGGTATAACGAAATCCATCTTCGGTAAGGGAAAGTGGTTAACCTGAAACTCTCCCCTGTTATAACCGAAGAAGAATGTGAATCACCCAGGGGAGGTTCTATGGATTTTGAAGCTACTGTCACAACTGTAGGGGATTGTTGCACCTGTAACAACCAGTTCGAGTAAAGATGATACCCCTGTAACAAATGATTTGACTATAAGAACTAAATACCCTCCATGTCCTCAAAGTCTAGCAAAAACAGGTATGACTTCGCACATGGAATCATATTTTCTCAAGGAGTTGAGAAACTTACACATACATATTCCTCTACTACAGCCTATCAAAGATGTGTATGGTTATGAAAAACTAGTGAGGGATCTGTGCGTTAAAAAGCCTGGAAGGAAGCCTAAGGACCCTGCTACTATTCATGTGATGGGAAAGTTGTCCGAGTTGATGATTGACCAACCCCTTTTGACCAAATAAAATGATCCAGGGAATCCTATTGTAATTGTTTACATCAATGGCAAACCCATTACTAATAAATTGATTGATTTAGGGGCATCAATTAATGTAATTACAAAAGAACTCTTCATCACCATAGGATTACATGGACAAAGACACACACCTACAGTGTTGGAATTAGAAAATAGGTCTTGTGTCAAACCCGAGGGGATGATAGAAGATGTAGTGATTACAGTAGATTCTTGGCGATATCCTATTAAATTCCTTATTTTACAAAATAAATCAAACCTATGGGTGCATCCTTCAATATTAGGAAGGGCATGGCTAGCCACGGCAGATTCATTCATAGAATGCTGGTCTGGGTCTATGATGATGTTTAATGGCCAAGCTACCAAGAATCTTAGCCTTTATCCCAAAAAAAAACTAGATATGGATTCGGGAAATACCTTGTGGGATGAATTTGAAGCCAAGTCATATTATTCACAAGCACTTCTCAACCTCGAGAAGGCACAATACTTTAAGAATGAAATGAAAGATGATATCATAAGTGGTTGTATTAGTAATTCAATTTCTGTTACTTCCATTGAAGACTCGAGGGAGGAGGATGATGTAGAATATTTGAGCCTTGAACAAATGAAGAACACTCCAAGTTTTAACAGTAGTCCTCTTGAAATAGAACTAGGTAAATATCTTAATGTCAATCCAAACTTGACTACTGAGAAGAAATGATTGTTGTTACAGTTGCTACAAAAATACAGAAAGGCATTTGCATGGGATTACATAGATATGAAGGTTATCTATCCCAACATATGCACTCATCGCATCTATTTGAAGGATGGTTGCAATCTAGTGAGACAACTGCAGTGATGCATGATCCATGCATTGAAGGAGGTAGTAAAGGAAGAATTGCAGAAACTCATGAATGCCAATTTCATTTATTCCATTTCTGACAGTGAATGGGTGTATCTACTTGTCATTTTCCTTAAAAAGAATAGAAAGTGGAGGGTCTGTGTGGATTATAGAGAACTTAAAAAAGGAACTCAAAAGGACCATTTCCCCTTGCCATTTATAGACCATGTCCTTGATAGCCTATCCGAAAAGGAATTTTTCACATTTTTAGATGGGTTTAGTGGGTACAACCAAATACAAATTTCCCTTGAAGACCAAGATAAGGTGACCTTTACCTACCCTTGGTGAACTTTCGCATACAGGGTTCTTCCTTTTCGACTCTGTAACATGCCAACAACTTTCCAAAGGGTGACACTGGGAATTTTCTTAGATCTTTGAATGATTGCCTAGAATTTTTCATGGATGACTTCACACCCTGCAAGGATGCCTTTGAAATAACATTAGTTAATTTGGGAAAAGTATTAGAAGGATGTGTATAGACAAATGTTGCTTTGAGTATAGAGAAATGTCACATCATGATGAATGAAGGGATCATGCTAGGACATCTTATTTCAATTGATGGGATTAAAGTGGACCCTGCTAAGATAGAGGTAATCTCAAAAATCCCAATTCCCAAGACCCATAAAGAGGTACATAGTTTCTTGGATCATGCAGGATACTATAGGAGGTTTATAGAAAAAAATAAACAATTGCATGTCCTTTATTTTATTTACTTATGAAAGATGCAAAGTTTGTATGGGAAGGAAAATGTGAGCAAATCTTTGTGAAATTAAAAGACTGTGTATCAGCAACCCCTATTTTGCGGGGTTTGAACTAGCATCTACCATTCCATATAGCTACAGACACATCCACTACTGTTGTCAGAGCTATTTTGGGCTTGCTGGAGGAAAATAAACAGTATTCCATTTATTATATAAGTAAAAACTTGACTCCAACTGAACTCAATTACACAATGACTGAGAATGAATTCCTTGCAGTAGTCCATGCCATCAATAAATTTTGTCACTACATGATAGGATATCAAGTGTTTGTACATAGTGACCACTTTGCCATTCATTTTTCGATGAACAAACCAGTCACTAATGGTAGGATTACATGGCGGTTATTGCTGTTACAGTAATTTGATATATCTACCCTAGATAAACCTGGGAAAGATAATGTGGTAGATGATTTTATTTCTAGGTTAAACGTTCGTAGTGAAAGAATACCTATTGAAGATTATTTTCCAAATTATTATCATTTTTCTATTTCAATTCACTCATCGTGGTATGCAGACATAGCTAATTATTTTGCTACAGGAAAAATTCCCCAACACCTATCCTACAGGGAAAAGTGAAGGATCGTTCAGCAAAGTGGTAGATACTCATGGATAGAAGGAAATCTCTATCACACTGGGTGAGACCATTAGACTAGAACATGTGTAAGGGAGGATGAAATTTTTTATATCCTTCGAGCTTGTCATGAGGAACCTTGCGGAGGACACCTTGCAGATAAGAAAATAGGATACAAGGTGCTCTCAACAGGCTACTATTGGCCCAGAATATTCCAAGATGCTAAGAAATTTGTGAAGGGATGTGAAAACTTCTAGAGAATGGGTCAACCACTCCAATTAGATGAGATGTTGTTGCTACCTCAAATAGTTTTAGAACCATTTGAGAAATGGGCCCTAGATTTTGTAGGACTAATTAACGTGTCATCTCAATAGAAATCATACATTCTGGTGTGCATGGAATATGTCACAAAATGGGTTGAGGTGAAAACATTAACCAGAGCTACAGAGAAGGTTGTTTTAGACTTATTTTTTGAAGATATTTTTATCTGCTTTGGAGTACCCAGACAAATAGTGACAGATGGAGGCCCCCAGTTTACATCACATTTGATTTAGAACCTATTTGAAAATACAAAATATTTCATAGAATCACTTCCCCTTATTATCCGCAAGAAAATGGCCAAGTGGAAAGCACCAACAAGGTTATTGAGGGAATTCTTACCAAGATCATAGCTATCCATCGAAGAAATTGGGCTGATAAACTTCCAGAAACAGTGTGGGCATATCGGAATACATGGAGGAATACTATGGGATTCTCACCATACGAATTAGTGTATCATAAAAATCCTATGTTTCCTATAGAATTTGTAAGTAAGACATTAAGAATAGTGCTACAAGTGAATTTGGATCTAGCAAGAATAAAGAAACAATGATTGAATTAGCTTAATGAATATCATGAGAAACAATTAGCTACCATTCAACAAACAGACATTGTCCAACAACAAAGAGCTAAGCGGCACGATAAATTCATTAAAAAGAAGAAATTTGAAAAAGGAGATTAGGCTCTATTGTATGACTCAAGATTTAAGGATTTTAAAGAGAAGCTTTGCACCAGGTGGCTAGGTCCTTATGAAGTTGAAACAGTCTATCATAATGGGACTATAAATTTAGTAACCATTGACAGTGCTAGGACAATATCGTTTACTAATGGGCACCGTCTTCAGCTATATCACAAACCCACTTCAAAGGAATCATTCATCGACATTGTCAAGGATTCTGAGGTTCAAATTACGAAGGCAGGGGATAATTCCCATGTGCTACCAATTTTTTCATTTTCTAATAAGTATAACAACCAAAAACCAACTTCTATTGAAAGTTGTTACACCCAACAATTAATATGTCTATATATATATATATATATATATATATATATATATATATCTGACTATGAAAACCTCTTCTGGGGTGCAGAAAGACTGATTGTGACAGCTGAAAACCACCATGTGGTAGTTGTTGCACATCTCTTTTCCTTTGTAACAACCTTATGTAACTCATGTATTTTCTATTTTTATGTTGTTACAGGTTCTATTAGAAATTATTTTTGTAAGTATTTTAAAGAGTCATGTAGATAAGAAACGGTTGTAGAAATAATGTCGAAACTGGATCTGCTATTACATGTAATAATTGTTAACCTATAAGCAGTCACATTAGTGAAATTTTCAGTCGTAATATAGAAAGAGATAGTATTCATCAGGACAATGTCGTGGGAGAAATTCATACAAGTGGCACATCATCACTGGAATTAATTATATCACTAATCCTTGTCATCGTTCCTTTATTGCCACATCACGTCAGGTACATCATACAAAGGTATATCACTCCTACCCTCTATTTAACAATCATGGAAATTAATATGGTATCTCTTTGACGGCCAAGGACAGACATCACATTAAACTTGAGGGAGAGGACGAGTCATTTCGTAATCTATGATCTCAAATTAAAAAATTCAGTAATCATTATTGAAACATTTTCATAATTATCTGTTTATTTCGATCATGCCAAGAATTAAAACACATTTAAATGCTATATATCCATGATCCATGCCAATAATGAGACCATATAGTGTGTAGTATGATCGTCCCTAACCCAAAATCCTCATTTTATTTCCTATTTCACTACCTTAACATCAACCTCAATGAAGCATTTCACCTTCATTCCAAATTTCTCAGAGCAAGAGAAGAGCACAGAGTGTTCGGGTAGATAAGGTAGGAGAAGTATTTTAACAAGATCCCAACTCGATTGAAGCAATGGATAATTTCCCTGAGGCATGCCAAGTCTTCAAGGAAGCAGGTTGGTTCAAACTTTTCGAACGACTCAAGGGATTAGAGGAGTTGGTGGCCATGGAATTTTCACGAAACTTGCATAGGAACCAGACGGTAGTTCAAGGGCTAAAGCTAGAAGTGACAAAATAAGGCAGTTCCTGTGTAACATCACTACAAATTGTGGGAAAATGGTGTTTCGTAAAAAAAAGCAATGACCCCTCTCTTAAGGCAGAATTCCTCTAAGGAGAAGAACAGTTGGAGAAGAAGGATAGGTGAATTGACAAATCATCGATCCCTTAGGTGTGGGGAGATGTTTCCCTGTAGATTATCAAGTACATTACCTATGAAGGAAGGGAAACAATCATGTTTAACTACCATTTTTCACTGCTAAACCACTTGTAGCACATGAAGTTGGTTAACCTTCCATATTTCTTGTTAGAAAACATCAGGCACATGTCGGTGCCTGTAAAAATTGTTGCACACCCAGAAACTTATGTCACCAATCACGATGCTATTAAATTGATCATACTGGATGCACTGGAATGATAAGGCAGAAGCTAGGACGAATCCATTAGTAGAAATAAAAGTACCTCCTATAAGAGGTGAACTAAAATTCCTGACACACTAAATGAAGTAAGGGAGACTAGAGAATGAGGCTAATCTTGGAGGGTAGGATCGAGAAAGGATCATTGAAGAAGTCGATAGGTGACAGGATACTAAAGAAAAGGGTAAAAGTCAGTTCACAGCTAGAACCTTCACCTTCATCCATTAAAGAACTGAGCAAGGACATGGGGAAGTAGAAAGAAGGGAACAACCCCATGTAGAAGAAGACACTCTGCTAAGTAAGGATGAGACTCAATATTTGTTGCTGAAAATAAAACATTTAGAAGAAGAAAATGAAAAATTGAGGCATAAATTAGAAAGAAGTGGAGCAAAATCAAGGGTCCCAGGCCTCGATACCTTGATAGGAGTAGTGGAAAAAATGAGGGTGGATTCTACATGAGGTCCTTTGTGTGTGGCATGCACCATAAACCTAGCAGAAACCAGATACAAAATCTGTGTTACGAGCACCATCTAGATGGAAACTTAGACCGAAACCTGGGAACCTCTTACACAAGAACCCATTGACGATGTTGATGATAGACAAGAACTGAGAGCTGAAACAAAGCATTCCATGGGTAGTGACCTGGGAGCTGATACACAAGAACCTACTGATGCTACTGTTGTTACACAAGAACCAATAGTAGAGGCAAAAGCTACCCAGGACGAAAATAAGAGGATTCTACATAAGAACCCGTTAATGACGATGTTGTTACACAAGATCCAATAGCCGAAATGGAGGAGCTCAATCCTTGGGATGTTGTTACAACCCCAACTGATATTGCATGTGAGTTACACAGGGTCTTGAATCAAGATTGTGTTCAAAGAATACTTTATTGATATCAAAGTTGCAGAAGTGGAAACAACATTCACTCTTGTTGCAGGAAGGAGTGATCTCATTGGTGGCAGACTAAAAAGTAGCAAACTCGCTCAAGGAGAAATGGGCTAAGAAGGAATTAGCAGAAAAATGGTAAAGATGGCATGAGGAGGTAGTTATGAAGAATAAAGTAGAGTAGTTGTAGCTGTTGCAGCAACAGGTTCAAGATTAAACAAATGATAAACAAAAGTTGCATGAACTCGCCCTAAATTCGTTATGGTGTAGAAGACCGTCTCTGTCCTACCCAGTTTTTTTGTGGGAATGATTTTTCTTGTTTCAATTGAAGGCGGTCTATGAAAATATAATGTATTTGGGTAGTTCTACCTGAACCTTTTTGGACATTTTTCATTCCTGTGATTTCCATGATGAAAGATTGATTTGCAAGCTTTTCCTCCATAATATAATTTGTGAGCATGTTAGTATGCACATGGTTGCGAGTGTTATTTCTTACATTGGTGAAATGTAGTTGCGCGCCTTTATTTTTTTTATGAAAAATCAGATAGAATGGCACATGGCCATGAAGACAGTGGGTGCAAATGAAGAGAAGGAAACACTAATGATCTGGGCTAAACCAGGTACGGCTATAGAGCTAAGACGAATTTTCAGGAAAATTTTTAGCATTCTGGATGTCAAGGAATAGATAGCCATCTATAGGCAAAGAATTATGAAACTCTGCTTCAACCCTTTTTTGCATATGAAGAGTCATGCACTAGCAGGGTGCCATAAATTCATAGAGGTTAGTAGTGCAAGACTACAATAAAAGCAACACGTTTGGTTTTCAAAATTTTGTGGTTGTTTTTGTACGGGTCCCAGAGTATGACAGGATTGTGGATTGATTGGGCACCTTTTGGATAAGACTTAGTTTTAATTATCCTTTGATTTGGATGCCAGTGGAAGAGTACGAGCCTCAGTATCAACTGTGGGATTATGAGGAGGAATCTTGGCTACATTAGTTGATGGCCACTCAAGGCTACAGGTCTACTGAGGAGGACACCACCAACACCTATAATCTGACATAACGACATATGAAGTATAGCAGCAGGTTCCAAACTATTTTTCCATGAGGACATGCAATTGCTTCAGCTTGGGGGAGATGTTGGGTGTAGGTTTTGTGCATATTTTGGACACCATTTTGCCCCATCCTTGACCATTTCACCTTTGAAGCTGTGGATTTTATATCATAATTACCTTTTTCCCAGTTATAAGAATTCATTTTTGTTCTAACATATTATTTTCCCATTTTTCTTAAATTTGAATGAGGTGATATCTTTTTGATAACTAACCAAGGCAATTATGAAAAAATATTCTTTGGCTTTATTTCTTTCATGTGATGCTCCTAGGTCTAATAGACCATTCTTGTTACACCCTAAGTTGTTGTTACACCTCAAGCATTGCTATTACACCTCAATCATTGTTGTTAAACCTTGAATTGTTGTTACACCGTGGGACGTTGACTACACCACAATTATCTAGGACTGTGGGTACTATTCCGTTGGAAAGTTTTCGTAAAGATTGTATTATATATGTGTAGCTAAGGAGTCAAGGCAATTGTGATTTTGAGAAATGACGTAACAAAAATAGGCCTTGTATTTAGAACCTGTTGTGATGATTTCTAATTTCTCTCGATATTGATCAACATGAGAATTGTGAAATTCTCATCAATGATCTGCTTCTTATTTTGGACATGTAAATCTTATAAAGGAGACTTAGTTCCATGTAAACGGGATGGACATTATCGTTATTTTTCTCATGTAACTCGTAATCATTCTAATACAAATAAAAACGTTGCTAATGTTTTTTCAGACATGGTGTTGAGACTTTACTAATTCACATCTCATCCCTATGCCCTGTTAGGGAGGAAGGGCCCTCCTCTTTAGAATGGATTGTAGTAAAAGAAACAGAATAGTGGTAGATTAATTATTGTTTTTTTAGTAAGTGTGAAATTATTCTGTCATTGTGTAATTTGTAGAATGGGTTTATTTTTGTTTCCAGATTTCTGATATTCTATCACACAGGATTCATTTGAACATAAAATTTAGTTAGCCAGCTTAGTTAGTGGTGTGGTGTGTGGCACACCTTTTCCTTGGTAACATGAAGTGTGGTTTCATTTCTCTAGAATGTTTTTCATTTTTGCATGAGTGTTACTTTCTGCAATTAAATTCGGCAACGACTATTTTGTCTTTTAATTTTACTCTTGGCTGAAGTGTATCAGCACAAACAGTGCATACTCCTTTGAAATAAATAGACCTACCTTGGGTTGACAATTAATGGTTGTGATTCAGTGATATTAGCAGTGATTAAATCGACTCAACAAGTTTAATATTGATCCTTTAGGTTTATTAATCCGTTGAATTATTAATCTCTTGGATTTATAATATCAATCCCTTGGATTTATAATATCAATCTCTTGGGTTTATTAATGTGTTAGGTTTATAATATTAACAATCCTTTTCGTTTATTAATGTTTTAGGTTTATAATATTAATCACATAGGTTTATAATATCAATAATTCATAAGGTTTATTAATCCCTTAGGTTTTCTTATATTAATAGTCCATTCAGTTTATCAATCGCATTGGTTTATAATATTTATCCCTAATATGTATAATAATATATTAGGATTTACATTCTTAGCACTTTTAATATTAATCTTAGGTTTGTTATATTAATCATTTATAATATTAATCCTTGAGTTTAATATTAATTCTAGGGTTTATAAATCCTTGGTTTTAATATTACCCATAGGTTTATAATATTAGTGATCCCTTGGGTTTATTATATTATTGATAACATCAATAATATTATAATATTATTCCGAGATCTTAATATTATTCATTTTGGTTTATAATATTAATCTCAATAGTTTATGAATACCTTGGGTTCATAATGTTAATCCCTTGATTTTATAATACTAATAATCCCTTGGTTTCAGATATTAATTCCTTTGGTTTATACTATTAATAATCCTTTGTGTTTATTAATCCCTTAGTTTTGTAATATTGAGTTTTATGATATTAGAGTTTTATATTAGGGTTTAATACCATGATGTTAGGGTTTAATATTATGCCTTGGGCTTACAATATTAAGGTTTGATATTAAATCTATAATTTATTATATTAGGATTTATAATCTTATGGTTTTTATTCCTAGGGTTTAATATTAATCCCTTCGGTTTATTAATAATCTTTGGCTTTATAATATTAATCTATTATATTTATGAATTCCTTAGGTTTATTAATGCATTTGGTTTATCATATTAATCCATTCAGTTTATAATATCATTAATACCTAGGTTTTATTAATCCACTGAGTTTATAATATTATTAGTCCTGGGTTTATTATATTAATAATTCTTTCGTCTTATTGATCCTTTGGGCTTTTAATATTTATCCCTAATATGTGTAATAATATATTAAGGCTTATAATATTAATTTTATAGTTCTTATATTGATCTTAGGGATTATAATATCAATCCTCATGTTTAATATTAATTCTAGGGTTTATAATCCCTTGTTCTTATAATATTAATTGCGGGGTTTAATATTGATTCTTGTGTTTACTAACCCCTTGGGTTTATAATATAGTCCTAAGGGTTTATAATGTTAATCCCCTCGGTTTATTAGTACCTTGGGTTTATAATACTAATCCCTTGGATTTACTATATTATTTATAATATCAATAACATTATCATATCTTTCTAAATATAATAAATATTATTATTATAATTTTATCATAGTTTTAATATATTATTATTATTATTATGAATATTACTATTATATCTATAAATTTTACACCTATTAGTGTGTCTCTTTCTCTCCCTCTCTCTCTCTCTCTCACACACACACACGCACACACATATATTGAATTGATGCCTATGACATATATCAACCACATTTTTTAATGTGGTTGTGGTAGTTAACTACTATTATTATTATTATAGCAAATTCATTTTCTCTCTAAATATTAGTAGTTTGTCCTTAATTTATACAATGTATAATTTTTACCTTATCTATACTTATCTATATATATATATATATATTATATATAATCTACTTAATAAATAATTTAGAAAAGATAAAATGTTATTTGTATTGAAAAGTGTTTTTCATATTTCCATTTCAATGTAATATAGGTGAAGTGTTGTGTAGATATTTTGTTGTTAATTAATTATTATTATTATTTGCAATAATTATTATAATTTTGTTGATATAGTTAATACATATTTACTCATTACTATTATTTAAACGAGATTAAAATATGTAAAAATAATATTAACTAACATTATTTAATGATAAAGGGAAATTTAACTCTATTTGGAAATTGTAATTACTTAACATTATCTCATTTTTGTTTCTCCTTGGTTTTTATTTTTTTAGTTGTTACCTTTTTTCTATAAATGGTTATTAGTTTTTTTTATAACGCATCTACTACTAATCTTTATCAATATTATCATATATTTCTATTTGAAATTATTTAGTCAGGAATACCTTACATAAAATACTGATTTAATTCAAACTCTCTGAAAGAATGTAACACCCTCCTCCCACATTTACCTAAACTAGCGAATCCACTGGGGTAAACATGTGACGAAGAGTTACTATCATATGATTCGACCTCCTAGATCACCTAAAGGAAGTGGAATCAGTTGACCAACACTTTAAAGACCTCCATTAGGGGCTACAGAATATTCATCTTATGGGTGTCCAATCCATAAGATAACTTACTTCTTGATTGATCTAGGCCCCCAATCACTCCGATGGAAAGCCCTCCATGTGACTGTTGCCTTTTTCAGGTAGTTTTGTGCTCGTGACCCCAAATTTTGACCCATGTTTTCAGGGCAAGTACTCATGCCTCTACCTAGAACTTCATGAAACTTCCAGAAATGATAAATAATAAGATTATAAGGCTTCTAATGCAAAACTTTAACAAGAACCTCTCCTGATAAGGCCTAGCCATGACATACATTTCGTAAAACACATCATGAACATGTAATCTACAGGTCACATAAACACATATGAGCATAGTGACTTCATAATTATCTACGATTTTCCAAGAATGTCAAATTCCCTCTCATAATAGCTACATTATCATCTATTAGGTCATATATTGATTATTCATTCATTTTCTAATAAAAACATTATGAGAGCCGTAACTCAAGTTTGTCATAAACCATGCTTATAACTAGCATAATAACAATGATATAGCAACCAATATAGCCACATAATAACAAACATATTTACACATTATACACAAAAGGAAAAGAAATATTATTAACATATGTAAAATGCAACCAAGTTAGGGACTTCCACAGACCACCCAACCATAGATTGGCTGAACCAAATATTTCTTTCAACTAATCACCCCCATGCCATATTCCAAGCATGAATGTGGGAAGATTAACAGAAGCAATCAAGGCTTTCTTAGGCTTTACCGTGTATCATACCAAGCGATTCCTTGGCCCAAATAATAAACATACACTACAGGCTTTACCGTAATCCCTCCATGTATTGGTCAAGGGATCAGTAGGCCCTAAACAAATATGGATGCCTCTTGACCTCTCCACTTAAACTGTGAGGAATTTTTCCATCTCCACCCTCTAGTCTTTGCCATGTATCCCACCATTACAGGTCAATAGATTCCTATTCCCAATGAGGGTATGCACCTCTATCCTTTACCATGTATCCCGCCATTACCAGTCAAGGGATTCCTACACTAGTAGAAAATGAGAAATTAGTGACTAGGTGAGTAAAAGTTAGTCACCATAGCTTTTCCAAGTGAAATACTACCAAAAATGAGCAATCTTAAGTGAACGAACTAAAAACGTTTGACATAAATCACTAATTTAGTTGCAGGTTAAAATGTGTGACTAGCTAATAAGTAATACAACTAAAAATGACTAAAATGAATGACTAATTTATTCTAAGAACAAAAATAGAACTACCTAACAAGTACTACAATAATATGAACTAGTTTTTTATGTTATTCATCATAATTGTGTCAAGTAATCTAAACTTACAAGCGATACGGGATTGAAAGGTTGTTAAAGATTAGTTGAAATGTTATCCTTCCTTAAACACTTCTTCATCCTCACTTGGTATATAGGTGAGCCAACTTTGCATTATTTATCTCTAATAATTTGTAATTTTAAAAACATATTTTTTAATAAAAAAAATTATTTTACGTATCTTTTAAGAATCTATTCATTGTATCTAGTTACAATTTGAAATTAATTTGAAGAGAAATTCCAATTTTTAAGACTATAATATTAAATAAAACTACTTTAAATTCATTTTAACCGACCTAGATCCATAGTAACCCCTGATCTATAAAGTGTCGAGAGGGATCCAATCTCTCGAGGTGCAAACATTTTTTTCTAGTGCAAAACTTGAGGAAATGTTTGCACCTCGAGAGATTGGATCCCTCTCAGCACTTGATAGTTATAGGCTTATTATGGATCTAGGTTGGTTATATAATACTATAATCTATATATATATATATATATATATATATATATATATATATATATATATATATATATATATATATATATATATATATATATATATATATATATATATATATATATATATATATATATATTTATTTGGGTCTCTTTTTTATTCACTCTCTCTATCTCTCCCCCCCAAATCACTCTCCCTCTCTCTCTCTCTTCCTTCCAATTCTATCACTATCTTCCCCCCTCCCTGTCCTCCTCCATCTCTATGTCTCTATTTCTCTCCCTTCCCCTTTTCTCCCTATCTCTATCCTCTCATCTTATTTCTCTTCCCTCCCCTCCTCACTTTCTCTCCATCTCTCCCTTCTTACTCCTTTGTCTCTCCATATCTATCTCTCTGTGTCTTTGTTCTTTCCTCCCTCTCTCTCCCACTCCAACTCCATCTCTTTCTCTCTTCCTTCCTCTCGCTCCCTCTCTCCCCCATCAGTATATCTTTCTCTCTCTGCACCCTCCAACTTTTTCACTATCTCCCTCCTTCTCTTCGTCCCATCCCCAATTATCTCCTAAATTTGATCACATTGTATTGTGTTTAAGAAATTATCTAACTTGAAAAAAACTTATTTCGTTGTAAAATATTAAACCTATATTTTCGATAATCATGTCAAAGAAAATAAAATAATGAAAAACTTTGAAAATTCATGCACTATATTTAATCTATTATAATTAGTCAATTTGCTTGCTCTCATCCCTTGGATCCTTAGCTAAGATGGATCTATGATAGTTCTTTATATATATATATATATATATATATATATATATATATATATATAAAGAACCAACATAGATCCTTCTAAGTTTAATTTGATTAAAGCCTTAATTTAATTTCTATGGGAGTATTTTTAGTAGTCGTGAGGATAGAGGGTTTAGATATATCTGAAATTGTAACATTTTCCCTTTTAGATTCAATTAAAAAAATGTTGTAAAATAAAATTAAATCAAAATATTTTTACTATGAAATAAGTTATGGTTTTTTGGCATGTTGTATTGATAAGCCATGGTATTGGCCCATGGTATTGTAACAAATCTTATGGTTTTTTCCCTTTTAGATTCAATTAAAAAATGCTATAAAATTAAATTAAATTAAAATATTTTTACTATGAAATAAGTTATGGTTTTTTGGCATGTGGTATTGATAAGCCATGGTATTGGCCCATGGTATTGTAACGAAGCTTATGGTTTTTGGACTTGTATTATTGATAAGCCATGGTATTGGTTCATGGTATTGTAACAAAGTCTATTCACAAGTTAATAACAAAATCAAAATATAACAAAATGAATTTTATTATTTTTATTAGTTTAACTTTCTATTATTAATTGAGGCCATATTTAAATGTTTACACTCATCCCGATATCATTTTTAACTTCTTCTTCTTCTTTTTAATTTAGCATCTTAGGAAAAAATAACAAATTATTATTAAAAATAAATCATTTAACCAAATTGAAATTTATATATTTTATTTTATATTATAAATATTTCTTTTATTTTTTCCATTACCAATATTTCTTTTCTTTTCCATTTCCAGTTTAGCGCTGGGTTCAAATAAAATATTCATAGATTACAACGTCACATTGTAGAACTCCATTTTTCTCTTTCTTTTTGATATTTGCGTGGAAATATCAGAAGAAGGAAGACAATCAATGTGATCTATGGATTTCATGAGATTTGAACCCCAGATGGATTTTGCATGGGAAACACCTTAGGAGAGCATCAACGATTAGATGGAGTAAGGGCAAGGTCATTGGGCATGGAGATTTCGGCCATTTTTACATGGGTATGAATTTGGACTCTTGAGAGTTATTCCTTTTTACTAAAGATGATTTTTGTTCTTATGGATAAACAATCTCGGGAATTTATATGATCAAACCATAAATTTAATCTAGAATTTAGCGTTTAATGATTATGATAATGCAGAGATCTTGATTGCGACCAACAATTCATCAAAAGGCAATGCACAAGCAAGCATTTTTCATGTCCTTATTGTACAAAGGGTTGAATGATTATGATAATGAAGATCTTGATTACGACCAACAATTCATCAAAAGACAATGGACAAGTAAGCATTTTGCATGTCCTTTGTGTACATATCAGTTCCCTCCTCCCAAACTTTTCTAGGGTTAGAATGCATGAAATTTTATTGTTTCTTTTCACCTTTTTTTTAGTGGTTTATTTTTTATGTAATGGACTCTACCATGCCCTCCTCTCTAAAGTTTCTATGGTATAATGCATGAAATTTTACCTTTTCTTTTCAACTTCTTTTTAGTTGTTGATTGTTTGTGTAATGGACTCTACCATGCCCAAACTCAAAGGACTTGAGTGATGCAAGCACATTTTCTGGTAGGATGCAAATACTAGACCTTCCTCAAGCTTTGTTACATGAAATTAAAATTTCTTGTAGTCATGAACATAAAATATTTTATATTTCATCCTTAGAATTTGATCTCAATACCTACCCTTTTAAACCACGTTACTATATTTTAAGTAGAATATACTTACATCCATTAAACCTTACAACTCTCTAGAGCTTAGGTTAATTTCAGCTAAAAAGAAGGAACCTGAATGGATTTTTCAATTTATACTCAATTCATATAGACAATGATTAAAAATGTGTTGACAGTGCTGGACCCACCAACATTTTAGTGGATCTCCCCAGTAAGAAGTCCCAACTAGACCTAAGACCATTTGGTGTAGGAGTCCCAGTCGTGGGTAGTACGATATCGACTTGACTGAGGTTGCGCACAGAGGCAAGTAAGATATCCTCGTTGGTAGCAAGGGTGTGACATGCGCAACAAGCCAAGGAAGGTGTATGAACGGTTCTATCACATGAAGAGTGAGGTGAGTGCAACCCTTGGAAACCTGTTTAAACACGCACCTTGAAAGGGAACACACGAGCAAAGATGCATCACAAGATGGAAGGAAGGTGAACAAACAATCCAAAGTGATGGCTAAACCAAGAACACATTTCAGTAAAATTCATACATACATATATAGAAAGAGTCCATACATACATGCGTAATCAAACAAATAACTATATCATTAGAGTAAACCAGTTAACTAAAATTAAATAACAATATATGCATCAAACGTGTGGGCTCTATTATATTAGGAAGCGAAAGTTCCAATCATACAATACAAGCATGACCAACCACAAGTATCGACAATGAAACATTACAGTCACTGTCGCCTACTCCTCCAAAGAGATGTACTAGCTCTCGGTTGTGGAGAAACCAAGGCTTGTTACAATACTCTCCAAGCTTTCTCTAAGATACTCCTATCAGAAGCTTGGCTGACCAAAAGCCTTTACAATGATTTATTGAGTACTATATAGAGAAAAGGGTGGGGTGAACCTTGACATTTCCCTTTGTTGACTATTCATCTACCCTCATGACTCTTCAACTACTCTATGACTATTACATTCAACTATTGACACTTGAACTTCCACTTGACAAGACGTTACATACAATCTAAACATGTACCCATGTGAGACAAAATAGGCTTAAGAAAGCCATACAAGACATCAGTGAGACTTAGACAGTTGTGGGAAGACCAAATCTTCATCATCCTTGCGATGATCGACTATGGCAGAATGATGCCAATCTTGGTCGTCTGTGATGGTGTCAGTGTGCTCAAAGGTTACATCCTACTGAAATCGAACTCTAGCCTTTGTTGCATCCAGGTACATTGATATGGATCCTCTGTCCAACTCATTTGATAACATGCGCATCATTGTCCTCAGTGGCAACTTGACCAACAACATACTGGTACATAGTGTCTGTGCTGATCTCCGAGTGTGTGATGGTGACTATACGCATCAACATATCAAAATACATGTTCAGTTCAAGTCGGACTTGCTTCTTTTCTTCGCTTTGGTGAGTGTGCCAAATGGGTGGGATCGCATGCATGCGCACAATTACATCCATGTTATTGAAAACCCTTGCATGTAATCAACAATAATTCTCACCCTATCTGCTCCATGACAGTCGTTGGACGGGTCCATAACTTGTATGGGAGAAGCTTCATCAGTCTGTGTATGTTATGCCTCTTGCTCTGCCTATTTCTACTGCAACTCCTTCTCTCATTTTTTCAACTCTTGTTCTTCCTTGAGTTGTTGCTTCAACACCTACAAATCCTTCTCTGTTTCTCTCTCTTCATGCGATCCTCTTATCATGTTGTCACCTCATAGCCTCAATCTCCAAAGCTGCTTTCATCACATGTGGGTCTGCTTGAACTTACAACTTTTCTCTACCTCTACACTATTAACAACCTCCCTCTTACATTTTTCGCATGCACGTGTGCTACCTTCTATTGTTGTTGATGGTGCTTCTTCCTGTGACATTTTTTCCATTTCATATTGGTATCCTAGTCCATGAACAACTTGATGTCTTCATAGATAGGCAAGTTCATAGGCATTGGACCGAATACATCCCAAGTTGTGTTCTGAACGGTGTCATTGACTCCGCTCACCTGTAAACCATTGTACATGTGTTGTTGAGAGGTAGGTGAACACCTATGATACCTAGAGACATAGAAACACTCAAGACAAGAAGTATTTCAGTCGAAAACAAAAAGGATAGGAGGAATGACATGCAACGTACATGTGTGAATGTGTGTGAATATTGCACAATTTTCACCGAGAGGATGGAAGACTGATGCCAAAACTACACAAGGCACAGTCTGGATTGTAGGGAGGCTAACTGACTACTAAAACTATGCAATGCATAGTCCATCCTAGCCTGCTGAGGACTGAAACTATGCAATGCACAATTTCAGTCAGTAGTGACATGAAAACCAACAAACTTCATTGCGTAGTTTATGGGGCCAACAAGGCATTGCCTCCCAGAATTGTACAACACAAGCCTGAAGGTCAGTGCTGGGCTAGGGTTGCACAATATTTAGAGGGAAGGTAGAGACTTCACTTCCATAAATGCACAAGGCTCTCCGGGTAAGGAAAGATCTGGGCCAAGGCATCCGAGAGCCGTCGACGGGCGATTATAACATGAGAAGTCTTAATGCATGGTTATACTGAGTGTAAACAAGAGTAAATGATCATTCATGCAAACAATAAGTGCAAGATTCAAAAAACGGGAAAGCATGCATGTGTGTGAAGTGAGTCTCCACAATGACGACAGTGAGTGCAAAACCAGTGTCATGCATGCGACAACAGTGAGATGCGAATGAAAACTGAAACAATGCTTTAGAAGATAACATACATCACAATGATAGCAAGCACTCACTGAAATCAAGCTTAAAACACTCACACAAGCTGAAACAAAAAAAGCGACAGAAACCCAATGCAAGACATGGAAAGCGGGCTTACCCCGAAACAACTGAGTTGAATGTGCTGACGAATCCTAGATGTGATGTGGGATGTCAAAGATGCAATATTGATGTGAGGAATGAGGTCTGTAGCATTCAGTTAATAAGTTTTGATAAAATCGAGGTTATGACGCACATGCCACAAATCTATGAAAAGTGACACTTGGCGGGAGGTTTCTAAAATGAGAATTTCATGCAACCTCTTGCTACTAAAAATAGATCCCTAAACCTAGGGATGCCTTTGCAATCTGCCTTGGGAAAAGTAGTCCACGCGTGAAAATATGTTTTTCTCAATCCCAAATAGAACCAGTCAACTTGAAGGCACATGCATCGGTCTGCGAACCTGGGAGTAAAATTTACGTAGTTCCTAAGTTCAGTTGGGATAGCTGTCCCCGAGGCTTTGTACAATTTATGGGGTCAACAAGTGACTGCCTCCTAGAATTGTGCAATTTCTGGGCTGAGCAGCAGTGTTGGGTCAGATTGCCCAGTTTTCTAGAGGACCACTGCATGATTTCTCTATGCATATCTAGAGCCCAACAGACTACCAGGCTGATTTGCACAATTTCTGGAGGGAAGGCTGCTTCCCCTCTAGAAATGCACAATTTCCTGAGGGAAGCCTGATAGACTAATATGCACAATTCTTGAACTCATCAGGCTGGCTAGCTGATTTGCACAATTTCTAGAGGGAAGGATGGTTCTCCTACATAATTGCATAATTTCTGGGGACGCTCCTTTGCCAGCACATGTCCTAAGTCCAGGAATACAACATGTGAGGGGAGTGAAGAAAACTAACATGCACAGGTTGATAAGACACTGAGAAACAACTAAAGCCTATATGCTTGATGGTGCAAGACATGCTCCTGAGGATGGTTTGTACGGAGGCTGCGAAACGAAGCTAAGGAAAAGTTTTGGAGGGTGTTTGTAGCCGCTACAACATGGAGACACACTGGTAGACCTCCAACTCTCTGAATGGCCCTTATTTGTGAAAAGAAAGTCTAACAACTTCCGAAAGTATTGTTCAATTCTTTGTTCATCTTGGTTTCCACACCTGCTTAACTGTAAGATGTAGCATATGCCAAGCCCTTGGTCAGTCAACACACATTCCAAGCCAAGTCAACACAGTTGTTTTGATTGGGGATGAGGGGTATATTGGTGCACAAGATATATGATCGTTAGAGTCTTGATTTCATCTCTGGTGTTTCTTTGCTTCTAGTAGGCCTGGACAGTACGCCAACGAAGTCACGTAGAAACACAAGTATTTCTTCACTGCCAACGAGCTACTCAATACTCCAGAAGAGTTACTTGCATCAGCTCTCTGCGTAGGAAGCCTTTCCCTTGTTTCACCTTATTCATATTTTCATTTTCTCAATTTTCGTAACTATGCATAGCACTTATTCATTTGATAGGCAGTAGACGGATCCCGATTTATTGAGAGAAAAAGAGGTTGTTCCTTTAGAGAAGTAGTTTATATATACCTCTGACATGCTTGTTAAGATTTTCCCCCTCACCTTACTCTACTTGACTGAGTTGACAAGGATTAACCCATAAACAACCGACTAGAGTAGGTGACACTAGTTAGCAAGCAAGCATTGTGCTTTCACCAAGGATCACTTTGAATAATATGTATTTTCCATTAGAGTATGATGGATTGAAGATAACAAATTCTTCATACAGAGGCAGGATGATAGATAACCAAGTATTGATAACTGCACAAGTCCTCTTGTACTTTTCCTTTCTTGATTCAAGAGTCACACACGGTCCATGTGAAACAAACCTACGAACAAAAACAAGCAAACAAACCAGAAAAAAGAAAGAAAAAAAGTAGAAGTAAATGCGTAAGAAAAGCGAGTAAGAAAACAAGAAGATAAACAAACAAACATGCAAAGTGAGTAAGCAAATATGCATGCAAGAAGACAAACCAAAAGCAAACACTACTCCTACTCCTAGGCTAACGGTGCATGGGTTTGCTCACATGAAGTGATACTTCCAATGCAACCACTGACACATTGGTTCACCCATGTTGGTGAATGCATGGTTCACGAATGAGACAATTGTGTGAACTAGAAAACAAGAAAGATATAACAATGAATAAAAACACACTCCGAGTTTAAAATAGTCCACAAAACATAAGTGAGTGAAAGCGCATGACATGAACTCTGTGGACATGCCATGGTGTTTTGCTACAGTGTGTGCATATGTTAAGTGTATGAATTCTCTTGACTGTGACATGCAAGGAAACATGAGAAAGGTACACATATTACATTGCGCAAGTGTGCTTGTTGTGTAATATTCCTCCAATGCATCAACAATGGGATCGTGTAGTTTGAGTGGAGGAAGAGTAATATCTGTGTGATATTGATCTTCAGTGCATATAGATGAGTGATGAGGAGCCTCGGGTGTTTGAAAAATTTCCTAATCGGAAGTGAAACCAACCTCAGGATAACGAGAACATGACATAACCATCAGCTTGGGCTGAAGTACCTCGACAGTCTCTGGGGTTATGGCTTTGTCGATAGATAGATCATTGTAGACCAAAGTCTTAGATAGATTAATAAAAGTTGAATCAATATTTTGATTGGATGAAGAAGTAGAGAGATTGCAACAATAAAAATTAGAAAATTCAAGATGTTTGTGGGCATCCTCATGATTTGATGAATCACACAGAGGGGTAGATGAGAAGAAAGGATGTTCACCCTCTGCATTTTAGGAAAAAGCAGAAGAAAAATCAAGTGGATGTTCAATGAATGACTAGTCCTCTACGTTGTGGGATGATGGGATGACATATGGTTTGTCTTGCGAATGATCAACAATAGGTGCATCCGTGGATGGAGATACACATGAAAAATTAGGGATGGCAGGATCATCAAGGATGTAAGGAAAAAACGGAGGAGGTATGAACAGACAGGGATGGTCGTCTTCTACTGATGGATGTTTAAGCTCCCAGTCATACTCTTCATGAATGACAACGCATGTTGGTTGTGCAACACCAACCTTTTCGATGGCTTGATCCTCGTTCACAACAAGTGTAGAGTCTGAAATGGAAGAACATAAGACAATTTCATCCAGAGGATCATCCGAATGAAGATGGAGGTTGAGGTACAAAATGCATGTGATAACCCATTGGATTCACAACAAAGCTTGCGTGAAACTAGAAAGGAGCGTTGTCGGGAGGATGTGACAGTTGAACATATGTGTGGGTATGCTCTCCAACATCACTCTATGATGGTGGAGTTGTTTGATGAGGGGACGGCGGAAAGTCACTTGTGACAGCGACGGTGACTACTTGTGATTACGTAGCTCCATAATCGAAGTATGCTAAGTGGGGCTTGATCTTGAAATTCTTCCTTGAATTGAGTGATTTGTTAGGACAATATTCGAATCTATCCCAAAGATATGGAAATTTCATCTGGATTTTCAATACTTCAAACTACAAATCATGGAAGCACTGCCAAAAATCCATAGGCGATTCATGCGGGGCCTTCTTTTGTTGTAACAATTTTTCGTCAAGAGGTTCTAGATCAAAATGATGGAAAGTAGATTCAATGAGACCACACAACTGGTCAAGTGAGTGCAGGCTTCCAGCAAGCAGACTCCAGCACCACCATTGTGACGAAGTGTTTATGATAGCAATAGACTAACATCTTTTGTATAGAACTCTTATGTATTATTAAGGAATACATAGAAGTCTTCTAAGTATTTAGGTCAGACTACATTGCCTTCACCATCATACGTGAATTTAGACAAGAGATCAAAAAACTCCCTCGTGATGTTGACAGGTTCAGCATCCAAAAGACATTGTGGAGGGATGAGTTTGATAGCGTCCATGATAGATGTGAAAAGGTTCAAAATAGGATGAGAGGACAAAAATTTTATCTGGCCCTCCTTCTAGCACCAAAAATGTTGACGGTGTTGGACCTACTAACATGTCAATGGATCTTGCTGGTAAGAAGTCCCAACTAGACCTCAAGCCATTTGGTGTAGGAGTCCCAACAATGGATCGTACGGTATCTCCTTGGCCACAGTTGTGCGCAGACTCAAGTAAGATATCCTTGTTGGTAGAAAGCGTGTGACATGCTCAACAAGCCAAGGAAGGTGTATGAATGGTTCTATCACACGGAGAATGAGGTGAGTATGCCCCTTGGAAACCTGTGTAAACACGTAGCTTGAAATGGAACACACAAGCAAAGATGCGTCACAAGATGGAAGGAAGGTGAACCAACAATCCAAAGTGATGGTTAAACCAACAACACATTTCAGTAAGATTCATACATACATATACAGAAAGAGTCCATACATAGATGCGTGAAACATGTTGGCTCCGTTATATTAAGAAGTGAAGTTCTAATCATATCGTACAACCATGACCAACCACTAGTCCTGATAGTAGAATGTTACAGTCACTTCCACCTACTCCTCCAAAGAGATGTACTAGCTCTGCACTGTGGAGAAGCTAAGGGTCATTAAAATAATCTTCAAGCCTTCTCTAAGATACTCCTATCAGAAGCTTGGCTGACTAAAAGCCTTTACAATGAGTTATGAGGTACTATATATATCAAAGAGTGGGGTGACCCTTGAAATTCCCCTTTGTTGATTGTTCATCTACCATCATGACTCTTCAACTACTCTATGAATGTTACATTCAACTATTGACGCTTGAACTTCCACTTAACAAGACGTTACATACAATCTGCACATGTACCAATGTGATACAAAATAGGCTTAAGAAATCCATGCAAGACATGACTAAGACTCAGACTGCTGTGGGAAGACCAACACTTCTTCATCCTTGTGATGATCGATGGTGGCAGACTGATTTCAAGCTTGGTCATCCAGGATGGTGTCCGTGCACTCAAAGGTGACATCCTGCTGAAAGAGAAGTCTTGCCTCCGTTCCATCCGGGTACACTGATATGGCTCCTCTATCTAACTCATCTGATAACATGCACATCATTTTCCTGGGTGTAGCTGGACTAGCAACATGCTGGTGCATAGTGTCTGTGTTGATCTCCAGTGTGTGATGGTGACCATGTGCATAAACTTGTCAAAATACATGTTCAAATTCAGTCAGAATTGTTTCTTGTCTTCGTTTTGGTGAGTGTGCCAAATGGGTGGGATCGCATGTGTGCATAGAATGAAAGCCATGTTCCTAAATACCCTTGCATGTTATCAACAAAATTGCTCACCCTATCTACTCCATGCTAGCTAGTAGATGGGTCCATAAACTGTATGGGCATAGTTTCATTATTTTGTGCATGTTGTGTCTCTTGTTGTGTGTGTTTATGCTGCAACTCCTTCTCTTGTTTGTGCAGCTCATGTTATTCCTTGACTTACTGCTTCAGCACCTGCAAATCCTTCTCTGTTTCTCTCTCTACCTTCGCACAATCCTCTTATCGCGTCGTTGTCTCACAACCTCAATCTGCAAAGCTTCTTTCATCACAGGTGGGTCTGCTTGAACTTGCAACTATGCTTTGCCTCTACGCTTTCAACAAACTCCCTCTTACATTTGTCGCATGAACGTGTGCTACCTTATACTATTGCTGATGGTTCTGCTTGCTATGAAACTACTACCATTTCATATTGATATCCTTGTCCATGAAAAAAATGATGTCTTCATAGATAGGCAAGTTCATAGACACTATATCTAATGCATCCCCAGATGTGTTTTGAATAGTGTCATCAAATCTACTCTCCTAGAAGCCATTGTACGTATGTTTCTAAGAGGTAGAAGAACACCTGTGATACTTGGAGAGATAGAAAACCTCATGGAAAGAAATATGTCAGTTGAAAACCAAAACAAATTGGAGGAATGACACGTAACATACCTATGTGACTATTTATGAAGATTACCCAATGTTCACCAGGAGGTTGGGAGACTGACTGCCAAACTATGGAAGGCTCAGTCTGAACTATTGGAAGGCTGACTGACTACTATAACTGCACAATGCACAGTCTAGCCTTGCCTGCTGAGGACTGAAACTTTGTAATGCACAATTTAAGTCAGCCGTGACATGTAAACTAGCAAACTACATTGCGTAGTTTCTCAAGCCAGTAAGGTACTGCCTAATAGAATTTCACAATGCAAGCCTGCAGGTCAGTGTTGGGCCAGACTTACACAATTTATGGAGGGAAGGCAGAGCCTTCACCTCCAAAAATGCACAATGCTAGTCGAGCAAGGTAATATTTGGGCCAAGGTAGCCTAGTCCCGCCAACGGGTGACTGAAAACATGAAATGTCTGAATGCATGGTGATACTGAGTGTAAACAAGAGTGAATTATCATGCATGCAAATGGTAAGTGCAAGATTAAGGAAAATGGAAAGCATGCATGTGTGTGAATCGAGTCGCTGCAACGATGACCATTGGTGCAAAAACAGTGTCACGCATGCGACAACAGTGAGATGCGAAAAAATTGAAACGGTGCTTCTACAAGCTAACATACATCAAAACAGAAAGCACTCATTTCAATCAAGTAGACAACACTCACACAAGCTGAAACACAAAAAGAGACAGAAACACAACGCAAGACATGAAAGGCAGGCTTAGCCCGAAACAGCTGAGCTACATGTGCCAACGACAACTTGATGTAATGTGGGATGATAGAGCTGCAAGATTGATTTTAGGAATGATCTTTGTAGCATTCAATTCATATGTTTTGATAAAATCAAGGTTATGATGCACATGCCACAATTCTAGGAAAAGCGAAACTTGGCGGGAAGCTTCTAAAATGAGCATCATATGCAACCTCCAGCTGCTAAAAATAGTTTCCTAAATATAGGGATCCCTTTGCATGCTACCTTGGGAAAAGAAGCCATGCATGCAAATCAATTTTGCTCGGTCCATGTGGGAGCCGGTCAACCTAGAGGCACATTTCATTGCTCTAAGATCCTGGGATGAAAATTTGCATAGTTCCAGGGCTAGGCTGAGCTAGCTATCCCAGAGGGATTACGCAATTGCTGGTGTCATCAGGTGACTACCTCCTAGAATTGCACAATTTCTGGGCTGAGCAGCAGTGTTGTGTCAGATTGTGCAATTTTCTGGAGGAAGACTACTTGATTGCTCTATGCAATTCTGGATCCCAATAGGCTGCTCAGTTGATTTGGACAATTTCTAGAGGGAAGGTTATTTCCCCTTTAGAATTGTGCAATTTTATAAGGGAAGCCTGATAGACTCATTTGTGCAATTATTGAGCTTAGTAGGATGGCTAGCTGATTGAGCAATTTCTAGAGAGAAGGATGGTTCCCCTCCAGAATTGTGCAATTTTTTGGGGAAGCTCCTTGGCCAACACATGGTCTAAGTCTGGAAAGGCAGCCTATGAGGGGAGTGAAGCAAACTAACATGCACATGCTAAAAAGACACTTAGAAACAATTGAAGCATATATTCTTAATGGTGCAAGACATGCTGCAGAGGATGGTTGGTAGGGAGGCTCCAAAATGAAGCTAAGGAAAAATTTTGGACAGTGTTTGTAGCCGCTACAAAAAATGGAAGAGCCCAAATGGTCTGATAATTTTTACCCACCCATCAATTTCCAATACCTTTGTTATTATTCCGAACCTAAATAGAGAGAGTAGAAGAAGAAGAGGAGCCTAGATGAGGTGGACCCTGACCTGCTTGATACTTTTCAAAAGTTGGGCATGCCCTTGACTAGAAGAAGAGGTTGACCAATGTTGTTGTGGATGTTGTTTTCGACAGTGTTTTCATTGCTACCATGCATAGGTAGACTCTATAGGCAGTTGAGGTTATATTTTGTTCATTATAAGAGGTAATTTAGGAGTATCTTGATCTAGTGAGGAAGTAGCTTGGCATGGTTAATCCTCCTACTGATAACTATTATTCTGCATTGTATTCTTTTATAGTGATAGCTCACTCTATTAAATTTCCAAGCACACTTTGTCACCCATGGAGATATCCAATTATTTCGGGATGAATGAGATGTTTGAGAGGAAACTTATTGGTGTATATGAGAGGAGGTTTGTGAGGTGAGAGGAGTTCTGTGACATATATTGAAGGATGCATTGCACCATTTTATGACACCAATCATCTCCATGCGACTGTAGTGGATCTCTATTGCACCAGGGGAGAAACGATAAAGTATTCCACTATAAATAATTTGTATGTCAAGGACGAGGAATGTAGATGTGGGATTTATAATTTTATTATGAAAAGAGGTTTGTGTGACAGAGGCAAATCAAGGATTTCATGTACTTGAGTAGAGATTGGTTCGACAATCACCTGGAAATACTCAAGCATTATTTCGAAAGGTGATGATGTAATTGGAGAGTTCTATTATGTTGCCTTGAAAAATAACTATCAATAAGGGGGTACAAAGATGATCCATATAGTGAAGAATTGTAGGAGTAGGATTGTTTCTAAAATTATATCTATAGGCACGTCAAGGAACTACTACAGAGGACTAGTGTATGTGAAACAAAATTCTCATACTGCAAGGATTTTTTCAAAGTGTGGTTTGATGCTCATCATTAACCAGGCAGTTGCAAATACTTGTCGTTACATTCAGGTACAATTTGAGTTGCATTCTAAAGTCTTTAATTTAATTTATTGATAGTCCTTCTTGTGTCCTTGTCTCTCTTAATTTCATTGTGGTAGGGTTGGAATGGGTTAAAAAGTAAGCATATCATTGAGTAAAATAGACACCCATGTGTCACTACATGTCATTGTGCATAATCTCTATTTTTTATACAATTAGAAGTGATCAATATGATGTGTGCAAAACTAAAAATCCTAGCAGGCATGATGAATCTAGTTTTAGCATGGAAATCGAAACCAAGAATCATAAAATATCAATAAATTTGTGACACGGAGTAAAAAAACACAATAAAGGATTTTATGCCAACATTGTCTATTTAGTGCAAGATACTACTAATATTTCATAATTTTTTAGAGTTGGTGGATGTCATGATTTTCCCTCAAGAAAAGTTACTGAGTTGAAGATAATATGGTTAATGAAACTATTTACTTTAAATAGGCTTAATTTATGTAATTAAAACATGTTTGAAAATCACTAGAAACACCAACCCTGTTTATTTTAAATATGTTAAATTTAGGTAATTAAAACAAGTTTGAAAATAAATAAAAACACCACCCCCACATCATTTTATTTCCAGTTGTACAAGATAATATTGGATAAAATTATGATCACTTCCATTTAAATTGGCTGTACATAAAATAACAAAAAAGTTTGATGCGGGTAATTTTTTAATTTAAATTTTCAAATATGTGGAAGTTACAATACATTAGCTGAAATCCACATGCAAATAAAATCTCAGAAATGTGGCAGAGGAATGAGTAAGAATTTTTACACTAGTTTAAAATTTCCCCTTGGTTAGTGAAGAACCAATTCAATTCTATTTTTGGTGGAGTATTAAGTTATTAACCGAAGATAAAAAATTGTTAGTCTCTTAAATGACTGAAAAATGATATTTAGAATGTTATATAGAGGTTACATTTCCCGTAGCTATATCCAATCCCATTTTTTTATATATAGAGCTAACATTTCATGTAGCTATATAAGTTACATTTACATGTTTTATATAGAATTTACATTTCACATAGCTATATCTACGCTGACATAACTATAATATTCCAACTGCATTTTTTTCACACTTTTCAACATTTTAAAGATTTGTTTATTTTTGTGTGATTATAGTTGATATTGTTTAAGACATATCCTATTTGCAAAATTTTGAATTCTTAAGTGGGATCTTGGGTAGGCTTCTATTACTACCATATATCATGTTAAGTAGATGTTGTTTTATAATTCAGCCAAGAGACTTTAGGAGCAACACTGAATTGCGTGCTTGTTTCCATTATACATCTAATATTTGCAACCTTTTCCACGTGAATAGCCCATGTTGAACATGAAGCAAGTACCTCAAAAAATGGGGAATATCAGTTATTCTATTTCCAAAGGGGGATAGATCCATAGAAGGCAACGACAACTATCATAAATGGCTTTTTTTCTGGTTGTATTTAATGAAATCCCACTAGAATTTGCTACTAAAGTAAATCAATTGATGAATTTTAAGGTTGGAGGTAGTGTTGAATAGGTGTTGCAAGGTATCTCTATACACTATCTATCTACATGATTCTAATGCCATGATATGGTGTCTCAATAACACTATTGTCTACTGACGGGTGCTAGATATAGATAACTTTCTCATGTCCTACTGGTAAATCATATCATTATATTTCTATGAAATCTTGTAATGTGTTCAAAGTTTGTCTCAGATAAGGAAATATGCAGTATGTACTCTTGAATTTATCTATGTTTTAATAATATCAAGAATAAAGTTGTCATTGCAAATAATTGGGATCTAGCATGTAAGTTTACTTCACTACATGAAATTCTTGATTGACTAGATCCCAACTAGTTAGGGTTGAATTTATTTTTGTTGCAATGATATTGACAATAAATTTGTCATTTTAATCACTGAAACCTACGATGTAAGATTTATTCACTACATGAAATTTTTTATTTGTTATAGCCCAACTTATTGGGATTACGAAGAGTCATCCTTCATGACAATATTTATGAATGCTCTATTCTTGCTCAAATAATTACATATTACAAAAAGGTGGAAAATAAATGAGATGAAACTGAATGGTTTCTGTATTAAAATGTGTGGAGGGAGTATAAAATCATTTTTAGTTGCGTTCAAATATTTTGGAGCACCCACTAAAGTGCTTCATTTTCCTCCTAGTTAATTTTGTTTCTACTATGCCAATGCTTCTAGAAGTCCTTCTCTAGAGTGATTTCTTAACTATCTAGGAGGGAAATTGTTTACTTGATTGGAACCCATGAATTACAATTTGATTAGGAGAAATGGATTAGAAAGCTTCATATTCTTCAATATATTCTGCAAGTTAAAAGCATATCGAGCGATTCCCTTTTTGTTTAATTGATATGACAATCACTCGAGAATTTGTTAGGATTTTGAGACCTTTTTCAATGTTTTTTTTTTTTCTTTTGAAAGTTATGTTCTCAATTAAATAAATTAAAGAAAATGTGAAAATCATTCAATGGAAGGATTTTCTATTTTAGTGCCTAAGAGTTCCTTTATAATGTGAAGGGTTTGATATTTTTTTGACTCAAGATTAGTCGCATTTGACTTCCTAGCATTTGTTTTAATTTCATTTTTGTTGTTTTATATTGTTATCCTTGAAGTTGGTGATATACGATGTGTGTACTAGTAAGTATTAACTACTAAGCACTCTCAAAGGTGATATTGATGTAAGTATTAAATAAGCACTCTCAAAGGTGATATTGATTGATGACTAACTTTAAATGCCCCTACTTGACACTTTAGTATTACATGATCATGCAAAGAAATTAGTAATCAATATTAAAGGGAAGATGATTAACATGCAATGTTTCTTAGCTTGTCATATAATTACTAGATTTTCTCCTGAAATAATATATTTGGGGCTAATTTTTGGTTGTTAGTTTTCGAGCTTCCCTTTGACTCAGAAAAACATCGAGGATAAATGTCCATAGCATTGGAATTGGACATCATCAAATATGAATTCACCAAAAGAAGTAGAGGACATGGGAGCAATTGGTACAATGAGAGGATAACCGCTCTAGAAACCTTGAGGCACCATACACTAGTGAAAAATGACTAATTAGTTACTAAAAAAATAACTAAAATTTGCATTTAAATGACCATTTTTCAGTTAGTGACCAATAGTAGCTAATTTAGAATGTCTTATAACGCGACCAAATTTTAGTCATTTTTAGTTTAGTTGTTAATTGGTTTCCTCAATTATAGCATCTAGTAGTATATTTATTCATAATTTTTTCATTCGTTTAGTCATTAATTGTTGCAATTAATGACTAAATATATAACAAAATATATTACTATATAAATCCTCAAGAAAACCAATTATTGACCAAAGAAATATGACCAAAATGTTGGCCATGTTATAAGATACTATAAATTAGCTACTAATAGTCATATATATGCAAATTTTAGTCATCATTTGAGACCAATTAATGACCAAAGAAGTATTAATAAATTTTAGTTGTGTTATAAGATACTGCAAATTAGCTACTAATAGTCGTATATATGCAAAATTTATACATCAATTTGATAAAAAAATTATCATTTGTATTAGCCATTATCTTCTTTTGGTATTTTACAACTAATTTAGTAGTTTCTATTCATTTCATTTAGTTTGATTCATAATCATTATAAAAACTAATTTAGTCATATATTCATTTTATTTGTGTTCATCATTAATTAATACAAGCTACTAATTTAGTAGTTTTAGATTGGTTTTATGTGCTCATTATTAATCAACATAAATGGATTAGTATGATTTTGTGACTAAATTTGAAAAAAATGCCATACAATGTGCATGTTTATCTAATATGATAACACAAAGTTACATATGTTTATTATAAAACTAACTAATATCAAGCGAAAATAAAAATAATTTTGACCATATAAATTTTATGATATAAAATATCAAGGATTACAATATGAGTTTCCAACTTAATATCAGTTGGACTACAATTTACACATGAAATATTGTTTCATCATTTCAAAACATTAGCACTGTGTTTCCAAAGCATTGAGTTCACCAACTTTGAAGGCTTGACCATCAGTCTCTATGAGTGTGTCTTATGCAAGATATTGGCTCTAAGGGTATCACTAGATAGATTCTCTTCTCTCTCTCATTTTGCATTTGCCGCTCCAATGTTACTGTTCTCCTCTTTCATCAGTTGCTGCTTCTTACTATCAATATTGAGTTCCTCTCCTGAAAATGAAAGAAGATACAATGCATAGCATAATATATGAAAGACGATTAATACTTGAATATAAAAAAGGTAGACTATAAAAGATTTATATGGAATATGCCTCAACATTCGATAATGGCCACTATGCAGCTAGATGACCTATATAAACAAAAAAAATAAAACATCACCATAGAAAATAACAACTTAGGGACTTAGTATTCAATGTTACATGTTAAAAATATCAAGCAATAGGTAACTAATGAAAACAAATGGAAAAAAAAAATCAGTGTTAAAAATATCCTTATTGCTTGTTTTAAAAGAGTCATGTTCCTTAAACTTCGATATTCTTTTGCCCACAATAAAAATTCCTCAATATTATGACTTATTTTTTTAGGATCAATCATGAGATTGATCCAACATAATATTGGATTGTGGAGACAAAATGATTCAACTTTCCAAGATGAGTACCTCACTTGGTTGAATGAATGTGCTAGTTGTGAGTAGTGTCAAAACATTAGCGAAGCAGAAAACTAATACCTAAGAAAATATATCACCACTTGTCCACTAAAAGAAAAAATTTCAATCCCAAAATGTCTTCTAGGAGTACATTTCATTGGATGGATGTCACACTCTGAGAGATGATTGTCTAATACACTAAGAAGTGTACATATATTGTCACAATTCCCATCACACTGAGACCCTATAGTTGTGTCCTATAATATTAATCATATTATACTATTTAGTTATAAATTATGACTATCAGATAATTATTTGTTTGAATAATTAGTCTAAAATTGCATTTTTAGTATTTCTGTATACATGAAAATATTTGGAAAAAAAGGAATTTTTTGTGACTAGTTAATTTTGAGTGAATCTAAATACATAAGAAATTATAGTGCCTTGGTGTTTCTCTAGTGGTTATCCGCTCATTGTACCAATTTCTCCCATTTCCTCTACTGCTTTTCGTCAATTCCTCTTTGATGATGTCTAATGTCAATGTAATGGACATTTATCCTCGATGTTTTTATAAGCCAAGGGAAGATCCACAAGTAGCAACCACAAAGTAGCCTCAAATATATTATTGGGGGACAAAATGCAGCAATTATATGACAAACCAAGAAACACTTCACGCTAATCATCTTTCCTTTAATGTTGATTAATAATTTCTTTGCATGATCATGTAATACTAAAGTGTCAACTAGGGACATTTAAAGTTAGTCATCCATCAATATCACCTGTGAGAGTGCTTAGTAGTAAACACTTCTTTTACACACATAATAGATCACCAACTTCAATGATAGCAATATAAACACAACAAAAATTAAATTAAACGAAATGCTAGGAAGTCAAATGCAACTAAGCTTGAGTCAATAAAATACCAAGCTCTTCACATTAGCAAGGCATTCTTAGGCACTAAAACAAAAAATCCTTCCATTGCATCATTTTCACCTTTTTTTAAATTTCTTTAATTGAGAACATAACTCAAAAAAAAAATTCATTGATAAAGGTCTCAAAATCCTAACAAATGCTCAACTTTTTGTTGTATCAATAAATAGAAAGGAAATCGTTCGATGTACTTTTAACTTGCAGAATATATTGAAGAATATGAAGCTTTCTCATCCCTTGCTCCTAATAAAATTCCAATCCATGGGTTCCAATCAAGTAATCAATTTCCCTCCAAGATAGTTAATAGATCACTTTGGAGAAGGACTTCTAGAAGCATTGGTATAGTACAAATGGAATTAACTAGGAGAAAAATGAAGAACTTTAATGGTGCTTCAAAATATTTGAACGCAACTGAAAATGATTTTACACTCCCTCCACACATTTTAAAATAGAAACCATTCAGCTCCATGTCATTTATTTTCCACCTTTATGTAATATGTAATTCTTTGAGCAATAGTAGAGCATTCATAAATGTTTTCATGAAAGTGGACTCTTTGTAATCCTAATAAGATGGGCTTTAACAAATAAAAAATTTCATGTAGTGAATAAATCTTACATGGTAGATTTCAATGATTAGAATGACAACTTTATTCTTAATCTCATTACAACAAAAATAAATTCAACCCTAACTAGTTGGGATCTAACAAATCAAGAATTTCATGTAGTAAAGTAAACTTACATGGTAGATCCTAATTATTTTCAATGAAAACTATATTCTTGATCTTATTACAACATAGATAAATTCAAGAGTACATACATATTTCCTTATCTAAGACAAAATTTGAGTACATTCCAAGATTTCATAGAAATATAATGATACGATTTAACTGTAGGACATGAGAAAGCTATCTACATCTAGCAACCATCCCTGGACAATAGTGTTATTGAGACACCATATCATGCCATTAGAATCATGTAGATATATAGTGTTATATAGATACCTTGCAACACCTATTCAACTCTACCTTCAAGCTTCAAATTCATCAATTGATTTACTTTAGTAGAAAATTCTAGTGGGATTTCATTAAATACAACCTGACAAAAGCCATTCATGATAATTTTCAATGCCTTCTCTGGATCTATCCCTCTCTGGAAATAGAATAATTGATATTCCCCAATTTATGAGGTACTTTCTTCATGTTCAACATGGGTATTGTGTTCTTCAAGTGGAAAAGGTTGCAAATATTAGATGTATAATGGAAAAAAACATGCAATTCAAGGTTGCTCCTAAAGTCTCTTGGGTTAATTATAAAACACCATCTACTTAAAACATGATATATGGTAGTAACAAAATCCTACCCAAGATCCCACTTAAGAATTCAAAATGTTGCAAATAGGATATGTCTTAAACAATCACATGTAGTGACATGTGGTTGTCAATTTTAGTCAATGATATGCTTGATTTTTTAACCCATTCCAATCCTACCACAATGAAATTAAGAGAGATAGGGACATAAGATGGACTATCAATAAATGAAATTAGAGAGTTTAGAATGCAACTCAAATTGTATATGAATGTAATGATAAGTATTTATAGCTTCCTGGTTACTGATGAGCATCGAATCACACCATGAAAAATTCCTTATATTATGATAATTTGGTGGCACCTGCACTAATCCTATATAGTAGTTCCTCGACTTGCCTTTAGATATAATTTTAGAAACAATCCTACTTCTGCAATTCTTCCCTATATGGATCATCTTTGTCCCCCCTATTGATAGTTATTTTCAAGGTAACATAATAGAACTCTCCAATTGCATCATTCCCTTTCAAAACAACGCTTGAGGATTTCTAGATGATTTTCGAACTAGTAGCTACTCAGGTCCATGAAATCCTTGATTTGTTGCCATCGCTCAAGCCTCCTTTCATAATAAAATTATAAATCACACGTCTGCATTCCTCGTCACTGACATACCAATTTTTTACAGTGGAATACCTTATCATTGCTCCCTCGGTGCAATAGAGATCCACTACTTTGGCATGGAGATGATTAGTGTCATAAAATGGTGCAGTGCATCCTTCAATATATCTCACAAAACTCCTCTCATCTCACATAACTCCTCTCATCTACAACAATAAGAGTCCTCTCAATTTTCCTTGTCTCCATCTTATTCATCCTTAAATAAGTGGATATTTCCATGGTTGAAAAAGTGTGCCTGGGGACTTAATAGAAGGAGCTATCACTAAAAAATAAAATACAATGCAGCATAATAGTTATCAGCAAGAGGAACAACCCTGCCAAGCCACTTCCTAACTAGATCAAGATACTCCCGAATTACCTCTTATAACGAACAAAATATAACCTCAACTGCCTATAGATTCTACCTATGCATGGTAGCAATGAAAACACTGTCAAAAACAACATCTACAACAATGTTGGTCAATCTCTTATTCTAGTTAAGGGCATGCCCAAATTTTGAAAAGTATCGAACAGGTCAGAGTCCACCTCATCCAATCTCCTCTTCTTCTTCTACTCTCTCTTTTTAGGTTCAGAATAATAGCAAAGGTCTTGGAAATTGGTGGGTGGGTAAAATTTATCAGACCATTTGGGTTCTTCCATTTTTAATCATTGTTTGTAAGAATTGAGTGTAAATTGTAAAATCCATTCAAGCTCCTTCCTTTTAGCTAAAATTAACCTAAGCTTTAGAGAGTTGTAAGGTTTATTGGATCTAAGTATATTCTACTTAAAATATAGTAACATGGTTTAAAACTGTAGGCATTGCGATCAAAATATAAGGATGGAACAGAAAGGATTGCATGTTCATGATTACAAGAAATTTTAATTTCATGTAACATTGTTTGAGGAAGGTCTAGTATTTGCATCCTACCAGAAAATTTTCTTGCATCACTCGAGCCCTTTGAATTTTGGCATCGTGGATTCCATTACATAAAGAATCAACCACAAAAACAAAAGGTAAGAAGAAAAAATAAAATTCTGTGCATTCTAACACCAAAAAAGTTAAGGAGGAGCAAATATCTACAATAAGGACATGAAAAATGCTTACTTGTCCATTGTGTTTTGATGAATTGTTAGCTACAATCAAGATATGGATTATCATAATCATTAAATCCTTTGTACAATAAGACATATCATAATTTAGATCATTGTAGTGCTTGCTAGGTAGTTGTATTTTTGTTCTTAGACTAAATTAGTCACTCACGTTAGTATGATCTGAATTGAAATGGCATCAACCCATGATATTCGTCCACCCATGTTATTCATCCACCCATGGTACTGTAACTGGCATCAAACCATGCTATTTATCCACCCATGGTATTGTAAGTAACATCTACCCATGGTATTGTGACATCCACCCATGTTATTCATTCACACATGGAATTGACCCATGGTATTGTAACTGAAAAATACTATAAGTAACAAGTCACATTTTGTAAAAGGACAGCTTTGTCTACCACAATGTATCTTTTACAGTTATTCGTCATTTTAATAAAAACATTCTTTGTGCTTTTGTTTATTGGGCATTGTCCTCTTTTCTTCTGGCATTTCGTTTTTTCAGATCTTGGGGGCCTCTCCCAAAGAATCCATTTCAATCTTTTAGATATTGGGGGCCTCCCCAAAGATCTAGATCAATGGTATCAGAGAAGGTTATGATTCCATGGGAATGAGGGTTTGATTAATATTTAAGTTTCAAATTTTGCAACAATATTAAAAAAAAATTAGGCATGTGCTACATTCTCCACATAGCATTTTCTTGGGCCAAGCGGGAAGAATTTTCTTCTTTCATTTTTTGCAGGAATGTTTTTGGGTAGCGAAATTGCAGATCATATCTAAAATTTTTGGTGCAAAATTAAAAAAAATAACAAATGTGGATTCATTATGAAAAATACCCAAATTCAAAAAATAAATTTCGCTGAATCGAAATTCGGGTGAGGGAGATATCGCTAATTTAAAATTACTTATGTTGCAGAAATGTTTCTGATGACAATTTGTGGATGGAGGTTATCCTATCTTTTTTGTAATTTTGGTGCAAAATTTCAGAAAACTGATTGTAGATCTGATCTCCTCTCGAAAAATCACTCAATTTCAAAAAACAAATGGGTCGAATCGGAGTTCGGATGTGGGAGATATAGTTGATTTAAAATCAATTATTTTTTCAAAACTTTTGTGACAGCGGAAAAGTTGCAGCACGAATCTGAGATTCTAGAGTGTCGAGATAAGGATTTCAACACATGGGAAGATTAAAAATGGTCCTTATGTTTCCAAAAGTAGGTTATAATAAATATTCTGAGTTATATTGAATTATTTATGTCCATTTTAATTCTGGAGAAGCATTCGGAGCAGGTTCCCTTTGGAGACATGCCCTCTCACCTCGCTTTAGTAGGCATCTACTTCACATTCATAACTTTCAGCATAGCAGCATGCCACTTGGGTTCTTTGGAGATGTGCACTCCCACCCAGGCTATGTAGGCACCTGCTACTTCATCAACAACCAACATCACGGTTATGGGTCAACCACATAAAATCCTTCTCATCGAAGTCCATTTGCTAGGCTGCAAACTATTAGTATCACAGTTGGTCACAAGCATTACAGGGTATCTCTATCCTCGAATCTTCTTTTTTCATGGTTATGGGTCATCCACAAACCCACACTTCATCTAAGTCCATTTGCTATGCTACACACTATCAGTATCACAGTTGGTCACAAGTATTACAAGGTATCTCTATCCTCGGATCTTTGTTCATCATCGTTATGGGTTATCCACAAACTCACAGTTCATCGAAGTCCATTTTCTAGACCGCACAATGTCAATGTCACAGTTGGTCACAAGCATTATAGGGTATCTCTATCCTAGATCTTTATTCATCATGGTTATGGGTTAACCACATAAAACCCTTCTCTTCATTGGCTCTTCATGTTCAATAAAGGCTTCGCACGAGGGAACTTCACGCAATGTGGACCATTGCTTCTTAAGGAGGGAGGAATGATTCAAATAGAAAATGGAATCAAACCATGGTATTCATCAACCCATGGAATTTATCCATGGTATTGTAAGTGGCATCCACCCATGGTATTGTAAGTGACATCCACCCATGGTATTCATACACCCATGGTATTTGCCCATGGTATTGTGACGTCCACCCATGGTTTTCATTCACCCATGGAATTGACCCATGTTATTGTAATTCAAAAATACTATAAGTAACAAGTCACATTTTGTAAAAGGACAATTTTGTCTGCCACAATGTAGCTTTTACAACTATTCTTCGTTTTAATAAAAAATTTCTTTTTGGTTTTTTTTATTTCGCATTCTCCTCTTTTTCTTCTGACATTTCAATTTTTTATATCTTGGGATCCTCTCCCCCAAACTCCATTTTAATCTTTTAGATCTTGGGGGCCTCCCCCCAAGATCTGGATCATAGTCATTTTTAGTTGCATTACTTATTAGCTAGTCACATGTTTTAACCCGCGACTGAATTACTGATTTATGTTTGTCGTTTTTAGTTTGGTCACTTAAGATTGCTCATTTTTTGTAGTATTTCACTTAAAAAAAGTTCTGGTGACTGACATTTTTAGTCACCTAGTCACTAGTTTCCCATTTTCTACTACTAATAATTTCTTGTGTATTTAGATTCACTCGAAATTAACTAGTCACAAAGAGTACCTTTTTTTTCTTTATTTTTTTGTTTTTGCCGAATATTTTGATGTATACAGAAATACTATAAACACAATTTTAGACTAATTATTCAAACTAATAATTAGTTGATAGTCATAATTTATAATTAAATAGTATAATATGATTAATATTATAGGACACAACTATAGGCTCTAATTGTGAGGGGCATTGTGACAATATATGTACACTTCCCATTGCATTAGAAAATCATCTATTAGAGTGTGATACCCATCCAATGAAATGTAGTCCCAGATTCCATTGTGGGATTGGCATTTTTTCTTTCATTGGACAAGTGGTGATATATTTTCTTATGCCTTAGTGTTCTTCTTCCCTAAGGTTTTGACACTACTCACAGCTAGCACCTTCACTCAACCAAGTGAGGTACTCATCTTGGAAAATTGAATCATTTTGTCTCCACAATCCAATTGATGTTGGATCAATCTCATGATCCTAAAAACATAGGTCATAGTAGTGAGGAACTTTTACTATGGGAAAAAGGATATCCAAATTTGAGGAACATGACTCTTTTAAAACAAGCAATAAGGATATTTTTTACACTGATTTTTTTTTCCATTTGTTTTCACAAGTTATCTATTGCTTGATATTTTTAACATGTAACTTAGTGTGGAGTACTAAAGAAGGTATATTTTTGGTAATTATTTCAGCATCTTTTTATTAGAAGTTACGAACCTTTTGCCTCATGAACTAGAAAAATGATAAGGAATTGTAATAAAACCTGTGAGATTAATGTTCAAAACGAAAACTATGACAATTGTCATTTTCTTATGCAGGAAGAGGGAAAAATGAAAAATTGCCGTTCCAAAGGAAAGTAAAAGGACGGGTTAAATGTTGTCCCTTTGACGGGGAACCATATGCAAACAAGGCAAAACAAATCAAAGCGAATCATCCCTGGAAAAGAAGTGGAGATATCGGCTCGGCACAAGAGAGAAAAGAGATAAATGAGGACTAACGGTTCGGCGAATCCCTCAGGATCCTTTGATCCTAAGGGATCGCTGCTTTAACTATTTTTGCACCTAGTCATCTCTGCCTTCACCATTATAAAAGGGGCAACACTGTTAGCTCGAGGGTTCTGTCGAGTCTGTTATGTTTTATGTAATTTCTCTCAAAGATTGAAACTTTGATCATCGAGTCTCGTTGAGATCTGATCTACTGTAATTTTTCCTTATGCATTAATATAAACTTGGTTGTTGTTTCATCTCTGAGTTTGGAATAACTTCAAGCGGTGTACCCTTGGAGGCTAAGGGCCCGACCATGGAGGACACTTGCTCCTATACTATTACGTTTGGTTTATGTGTGGTTTGCTTATCAACGTTATTTGGTAATCTTATATGTTTTGTTAGTTTACATCACACGCTTTGTTATGTTCGATTTGTTAAAGTTTCTGAAGATAGAACCATTGTATTAAATTTGCAACGTATTACTATTCTTTTAAGCACTAATATAGTATCGCCGGTCTTTACATAATATTATTGCTATTCAATTACAGAGCCTCTGTGCTATGCACTTATTCATTGATATTACGGAATTCATCTTAGCGATTATGTTCTTTACGATTGTTGAGTATATAGACATTGTTGTTCCATTATGAAATACAGACGTAATCTTTATAACTGAGATTGATAATTGGTTTACCAAGATCAGGTTACTATTAAGGTGTGCCATGTGCATATATGGTTTTCAAGCATTGTTCCACAATTCATCATTAATCAGTGTTGTTCCATTTTTGTGTGTTGTTCAATTTTTCCTTAAGAGTGAAGGATTGCCATTTCATTCCTGTAGGTTACGATTAGTGCATTTGATCTTGTAAATTAAGGTGTTCCTGCTTGTTAGACTTAATTGTTGTTACAGTTTCCTGTTTGTTGTTCCATTTCAGGTTTGTTGTTCTATTTCTTATTTGTTGTTCTATTTCTTATTTGTTGTTCCATTTATTATCTACCGTTCCATTTCCTGTCATGTGTTATTTTGGTGTGAAGAACGATCCAAGGTTGTAGTGAGCATTGACATTTACTGTTCGGCTCCCAGATCCACAATCTGTTCTCTGATTTACTTTAGTTCCATAAGCTTACAAAGGGATGAGTTACTACTACTGAACCCTTGACTGATATATTTCTTAGTTTTTTGAACGTGTGGTTTAATCTTTTGAAGTAGTTTGCTGTAAACAAGCATCTGTTTACTCTTGTATTCTTGAGCACTGTACTACTAGTATTACTCTGGCAAATGATAGCCTCAGACTGAGACACTCTTTGAAATAACAAAACGTTCCTGGATTGACAAACTAATGTGAGGTAATTAGAGGTGAAAGAGACCCTTTTTATAGCTCGACATTTTGGTGCCATTGCTGGGAAAAGAGTGTAGCCATTTTTTCTTTTTCAGAGTAGTGTGAGAACGTGCTAGGGAAGAATTGGGTTTTAGAAATGGAAGGTAAGAACCTTCGTGTGGAGCATGTAATAGCTCTGATCCTCTGCCCGCTTTTCTACAGATTTGTTGTTGTTTTGTTTGGGTAGAATCTAGCAGTTGATTTGTGTGCATGACTAAGCAGAAAAAGCTAGAAAATAATTCCAAACCTCTACCCAAGCCAGAAAAAGCTAAGGGGTCGGTGACCCTTGGCCGATCAACCTTCATAGATGAAATCTTCAAGAAAGCAGAATCTCAGCCTTCAGTAGGACCTAGAAAAGTTATTTCTAGATAGCCTACTAGTTCCCTTTAGGCCACAGGATCACCATCTGTAGCCTTTGCTGAGGTGCATAGTCAAAATAAAGAGCAGGACTTTCAAGAAATTGAAAATTCTACTCCAGAACTATTGCAAGAAGGGAATTTCAGCAATCTTTGTGAAGGAGGAGGAGAGACAGGGGAAATTGAGGAACCGAGGTCTCCTCTTGGGACAACTCAACCATTGAACAGCCCAGACAAGGGAAGTGTTGCAAAAATCATTATTGAAGAAACTCAATCTCCTCAGACATTAGGCACTCTCATTATCCCAGATAGAGGAAGTGCTATTAAAACCATTCCTGTTAAAGCCATTCCTTCTCAACCTAGGAATACCCTCCTAGATATCCTAGAAGGTTATTGGCATATATTTGACCAAATGGCTCAAAACTAGCCAAACACCCAAACCTCTACATTGCAATACCCCATAGTGGATACTGCAGAAAATGCCCCATGAAAGCAATCCCTCTTCAACATATCCCTACATTCCACGGTCTTACATCAGAAGATCCGGATGCATTTCTATTTGAGTTTGACGTGCTGTGTAGGGGATATGATTACACGAATGACCCCCAGAAACTAAAATTATTTCCCTCTACATTAAAAGGGGTTGCCTTAAGATGGTTTATGGGATTAGGTGGCGGGGTTATAAATAACTGGGACCAAATGAAAGAATCTTTTCTAAAAAAATATCAGGACTATTGTAGGTCTAGAGAACTAAAGGACGAAATATTCCAAATGGTAGCTAGACCAAATGAAACATTAGAGGAGTATGTGGAACGTTTTCAGTATAATCTTCAAAGATCTCCTTATGCATCACTACCTTTACCTGATAATGTGTTAAAAACAGCATTAATTAGGGGCATGAAGGAACAATGGATTGAAACATTAAACATTATGGGAAAAGGAGATATTTATCAGGAAAATTTTGTTGACATTATTGACTTATGTATCAGGAGCTCGAGAGGCAGCACAAGATTAAAACCGACAGAACATGATCGGTTTGTAAGAGATAATAAAATTTCAACAAAAGGAGTAACACGTGCAGAAATTTGAAATTTATTGGAAAATTTTAAAACTGATATACTAGGGACGCTAACTACACAACTTGATGTTATGCAGGCCAAGCAGAAGCAAATGGAGGCAGAACAGAATTTGGAAATTTTCTATCCCCGATGCAGGAAGAAACATAGCCATAAGGAGTGTCCACTAGATGTAGTACAAACATGCACCATCTACACAAAAGATCACCTTACGGAAAGCTGTCCCTCACTTCCCGGATTAAAAGTAGTATATAAGGAAGAAGAAGAAGAGACAAAATCGGTGTATTTGCTCAACCAGTGCCGTCAGTGGCAGCCGCGACAAGCTGGTATGTTTTCAGATCCAACCTCTTCTTTTCAGACTCCGCAGTATAATGCTCAACAATATAATATGTGGAAAAGTCAATCCCAACCCCCGTTTCCAAACTGGTCACCACAGTCGTTTCCTTCATCAACCCCGTGGCTGAATCAGGCAAGCCAATCTGGTTGGCCGAATTTTTCATATACCCCACCATATTGGCAAAGTAACGCATACCCACCATAATGGACTCCCACTACTTCACAAAGTTCAGCCTAGCAAAAAAACTGGCAAAGACTGATGCATCAGCTAGTAGGAACTATGTCGCTCCCTCAAACTACACTGCCAGCCTTACAACAAAATCCCCAGTCTAATCTGAGACCGCAACTCCCAGCCCAACCCAAGCCCAATCCAAATAACGGACCGGTCCAATCTATCCAAATAGTAGAAACATCAGAAGGAGGAGCTGATCTGAGGGAGTGTAATGATCTTCAGCTAAGATCTGGGCATATTATTGAAACTGAGGAAGATAAGACAACCCATTCTTAAAATCAGTTACCCAGAGAACACCTATCACAAGAAGAGGATGTGAAAAAACAACAAAATTATAACCAAGCAACCAAATCCTCTCCCCCATTCCCAGAATGATTAATCATACCTCGACCTACATAATATCCTGATTTTGACATTCTGGGAGAACTACAAAATTTGTACATAAAAATTCCATTCCTCCAAGCCATGCAAGACATCCTGATATATGCAAAGACTATGAAAGAATTGTGTGTAAAGAAACCAAGGAGGAATGCAACAAATAATCCAAGAGTCCAAGTAGTTGGCACTCTATCTGACGTATTATCAGGAAAAGAAACACCCATTAAATACGAAGACCCAGGAAATCCAATAGTCACCGTACAAATTTATGGTCAAACCTTCCCTAATGCCTTAGTTGATCTAGGAGATACAATCAAAATCTTAACAATTACTACTTGCCAAAAGCTAGGCATTACATCTGTAGAACCCACCTCTACCTTGCTAGAGCTGGTTGACCGATCTGTGGTTAGGCCAGAGTGAATGCTACATGATGTCATGGTATATGTTGAGTCCTAGTAATATCCGACCGATTTTCTGATAATAAATCCCAAAAGCCAACTTGATGGACACCCATTGATTTTAGGTAGACATTAGCTTGCAACTGCCGATGCCTATATTGGCTGCTAACAAGGCAATATGACCATAATGAGGGTAGCGAATATCAAGAACTTAACCTTATATCCTCCAGCACAGCCAAGTGTCACAATGATCAAAACTAATAAGCACCATGTATCATACCTTACTGACAACATTAGATCTCCATTAACTATACAAGAGGCACTTGATTTTAAATACCAGACAGAGGATGATGCCATTAATAAACTTATTAGTCAAACTGAATTCAGATCCCACACATAGTGTCACATGATAGAGGCAGCATTCGATAACAAATTAGAAGAAGATCCTCTTAAAGATACACATGATCAAACGATACCTGTTACGTCTTTTGCAAATAGTAAAATTGTGGAAATCGAATCGGGAAAAACCTTAAACATTAATGCCAACCTCACCTCCGAACAAGAAACGAAGCTCATCCATCTGTTTAGGAAATATAAAGAAGAATTTGCATGGGACTATCCTGATATGAAAGGAATTGACCCTCAATTATGTACACACCACATTTACATAGAAAAATATGCGAGACATGTTCACCAGCCTCAGAGGAGACTTAATCCTCATCTAAAGGATGTGGTAAAAGCTGAACTTCAAAAACTTTTAGATGTCAATTTTATCTATCCTATCTCTAATAGTAAATGGGTTTCTCTGCTTGTGGTGGTACCAAAAAAGAATGGGAAATGGAGAATTTGTGTGGACTACAGAGAACTAAATAAAGCAACACAAAAAGACCACTTCTCTCTCCCATTCATTGACCAAGTATTAGACACTTTGGCAGGAAAGAAATTCTTTTCTTTCTTGGATGGCTTCAATGGATATAATCAGATTCAGATTGCCCCTGAAGACCAAGACAAAACCACTTTTACCTATCCTTGGGGAACATTTTCCTACATAGTGTTACACAGCAATTTGTCACCGTTTGTCACCGTCCATGTTCCCCTCTCCCACACACTGGAGGACTCATTCCAGGACCTGTGAGAAGTGACATGACCTGAAACCACTCGCATCATATTCCTCTTAGTATGAGCTTCATTTTTCTCTGAAGACATCTCCTGCAAAATATCCATGAAAACAACTCTTTTTGCATTAGCGCGGGTCCACAGTTCACTGCCCGCGCCAATGAGGAAAATCCTCTAAAGAGGGCGTGCCATTGGTGCTCTGTCTCAGAGTCACACTCACGCCAACCGAATTGAGTAAAGTTTTCAACGAACAAGCTTCCGAAGGTTCTCCTTAACCCATTCACCAACTGAATCTATGTTGAGCTAGGATGGTTTGGCTTCGAATCTCCATAGAAGGGAAGTGGTTTGCCACTTTTCATGTAAGTTTCCAAGTGATAAAGCCAATCCCATGAATAATGTGGTTGATCCTATCTCTTTCCTCTCTATCTATAAAAGCTTGTCTCTATGCCTTCAGCAAGCTAGTTCCAGTTCTAGCATAGTGATAGAGAATACTAGGAGTTCAAGAGTTTGAAGCTGCAAGAGCCTTCTTTGCACCCATAAGGCCAAATCTAAGTAAGGAGATTCTTGTCACCCAAATAGAGAGAGGCTTGTTCCCTATCCCAACAAGCTTTATAAGACTTGTGTAGCTGACTACCTAGCCAAAGGAGGATTTGACATCAGAACAATGGTTGTATTCTTCTTTGTTATTTATCAATAATAGATGACTATCATTATGGTTCCACTCTCATTGTTCTATGATTGATGTTGAGTTATATCGTTTCTGACTGATATATAATTGCATCTATTGGATTTTATGCTTGTATTTGTGTGGTTCTTTGCATGTGCAGGTGTCCAATCACGGAGATCGTGGGGATCGTGACCGGCCGAGGCAAAGGAACGAGAGCGACGTCTCTTCTGTGAACATTAGCGTTGGAATCCAAGTAGGTTCTCACCATCCACTTTTAATTTACAATTAGGAACTTGTGTGATAGCATTGTTTGATTGTTGCTAGACCCGGTCTGGGCTAGTAGGGATCATCTCTGTCTGCAGAGAGATTTACCTCTACAACAATTTTGGCGACTCCGCTGGGGAGTCTTATCTCTTTGGTTTCTCGTTTGATTGCTTAGATAGCTTTCTGGGTTAGATTTCTTACTGTCCCTTGCTTCCTGGTCTGCCTGGATACTGTTTTCAAGCCCTGGATTGCTTGTTTTTGTTTTTGATTTAGCAAACTTGATTAGCATGCTTTTTAGCCTTACAGTCGTGCCAATTGGCACAAGTTGCTCAAAGACAACCCACGCCAATCCCATAAAAGTGCGAGTTGCAGCCTGATAGTCGCGCCAGGCCTGTCAACTTTTCCAGTTTGCTTGTTTTCGAGCCTTCTGAGCTTGGATTGGTATCTTGCCACGTCTTTTTCAATTACTGGAGTGTGTTTGATCCTTATTTGACTGGTTTTAGACTTCCATCCTTCGGGTGTTTGCCTCTTTCTATCGATTCCACATTTTAGCCCTAGGGCATATAGTGGCTTTGTGCATCGAGCCTTCCGTAGGAGTCTTGGGTTCTTTGATCGTCCAGTCGACTTTGTGATTACTTTTTGCACTTGCTCAGTAGTTGTCAAAGACTTTTATTGATATTCGAGTGATTTGCTTCTTTTCCGCTTGGATTTTGCTTGGCTTCATTTGGGCTTAGATTACATAGTTCATAGAGGTCTTTGTGTTTGCTTCTTGGTTTGATGGACTATCTTGGTGTTTTGGGGATTTGATTGTGTTCTCATTGAGTAAAATTTGTCTCTTTTGCTCGGTGTTATTATCTCTCAAAATTTGTTTAGTGCACTTTGCCATTGAAAAGAAAATGAACAATCTCTTTTGCGTTGAATTAGTTAATTGAAATTAGAAGCTTTTCATTGATTAGTGATTTAAAACAAAAAAAAAAGTTTCGTTTATTGCCATTAGCTGCATTAGAGTGGTTCTTGATTGTTTGTGGTCATTTTGTTTGTTTGAAAAATTCTCAAATCTCTCATAGTTAGTATTCATTGAACGAAATGATATTCTTTGGCATATAGCTTGCATTTAGGGAATTGTGAGAGATTACATACGGTAGGACCTGGAAATCGAAACTTAATCAAAGATCAACCATAAAATGAACTGAATGAACTTAAAAATGCATTGGAACATAATGCTCACTGATTAGAGGTCTAGGCTAGAGACGTGCTCCAGCGTCGTTAAACCTAGTCACTGTTGTTTCACATTACGGTTGGGTGATTCCTCCTTTTGTGACTCGATAGTGGTCTAGCATGGACTTGAGCTCCCACGTACCGTCACGTATATAGGGGAGACCCCACTAGGTTATCATCCTTTATCCATAGGAAGCCGTGTCTGCCGCCTTACAAGCCATAACGGATCGAACACAGCATTCGGGAAGATTGATTGCTGTACGGGAAGTCCTTGGTTTTCATACGATTGCCAAGGTGTATATGCACTTTTACGGATTTGTTTGGTAAACCCTTTTGCCTAGTTCTCTAGAGTAGTCACTTTTGGTCCTTTTCAGACTCCTTAAAAGAAAAGGCTCACTTGAGCAGTTTGTCACTTCGGGCTCACAAAACATTCAAAGACGACTAGAGTCACCTTTTTGTCCTTTTCTCGACTCTTAAAACATGAAAAGGTCAAGTTGTATCCTTGCATCTTAAAATTTATTTGGCCACGATTAACATTACCTGGTTAGATCTTGTGTGCGTTAGTTTGAGTAGGGTCCTTTATCGTTAGATTCCCTTAGGTCTTGTTTGAAGTTTGTCATCCTGGCTGAACCATCGATTCCCATTCCAAGTGATCAAGGGTCTCCGTCTTCCGTTGCTCCTGAGGTACGGGTTGTAAGTGATACTCTTCCTGTTATCCCGAGTATCCAACCGATCAACTCTCGTGCCCCGGATGACGAGGATTACTAAATCAATTGGAACCCCATCTGGGAGCCTGAAGAGGACGATATTCCTTTTACCCCCCTAGTGTTTCGTCTCTAATGTCTACCTATCACATGGATGAGACATCTCCTAGACTGAGTGACACACCCATTTTGTCGAATATCGACACTCCTATCCTAGCCATTTCTCTGGTACCCTCACGCTATAAGTCGTTGAGGGATAATATAAGTGCTAGGATCCCTGCTTCGAGTATGTGGGACCCCCATATCACTCCCACTTCGGGATCTTTTGTTTCACGAGTCCACACTACACCTGTCACTTCAGTTCCAACGAATCCAACTTTTTGTGTAGCACATTCAACTCTGGTTGTTAGTGCCGCTAGAGCGTCTTCAGCTCTGAATACTGGTGTTGGTCCCCCTCACGGTCAAGTGAGTAGCGGCCAGCTGGCACACACACCCAAAGTTGTCCATCCTGCACAAAGCGCACCACCCTCTTCTGGTCCCGTTCCAGGAGGGGGGCTGTATGATGCCTATGGACAAGCTGTTCAGGATCTGAATGCGCAGGGTCCATTCTATTATTACGATTCTACTGGTCAATACCTTCAACCTTCTCGACCCTTGCCTACTCAACATTTTGTTGAGGTTTCGGTACCGTTATCCGTTGCTTGGAACGCCACCACTTTCCATGGGGGCCAAGTAAGACCTGCACAGCTTCAGGGACCGCCTAACCAAGGTCAGCCATCTTATATGCAAACCCCCCAAGGGCAGCAATATTATGGCCAGTCTTACCCAGGACAACCTGGGGGCCTACAAGGACAACCTTATCAGGGACAACCTTCGGCCGCTGGTGGTCCATATTTTACTTATCTGACTCAACCTTCTGGTTATCCAGGGCAACCTGGTACCCAGCAAGGTTACCCGTCTGGAGAACCAGGACAACCTTACATCCAACAAGGTCAACCTGGTATCCAGCAGGGTTATCCCTCTGGACAGGCAGGACAAACTTATATTCAACAAGGTCAACCGGCAGTCCAACAGGGGTATCCTTCTGGGAAAGGGGGTCAGCCTTACGTACAGCAGGGCCAACCCACTGCCCAGCCTAGTCATCCTTCTGGGCAAGTGGGTTAGCCTTCCGCACAGCAGGGCCAACCCACTACCCAACCTAGTCATCCCTCTGGACAGGCTAGCCAACCTCAAGGTCAACCGGCCGTCCAGCCCGCTCAACCATCTGTTCCGCAAGGACAACCCTCAGTTGCTCAAGGACAACCCTCGGTTGCTCAAGGACAACCTGGTACCCAGCAAGCTCATCCTTTTGGGCAAACGGGTCTGTCCCAAACCCAACCAGGACAACCTTCTGGCCAGATGTTCCAAGCTCAACTTGTTCAAGGACATCCTTCTGGGCCCCAGACTCAAATTGGTTATCAGATGCAAGGTGGGTCACAACCCCAACCTTCTTACCAAGCGCAACCTTCTTATCAGGATCAGTATGGAGCTCAGCAACTGTATGGTTACCAGCAACCCTAGGGGCAAACTCAGTTCACCCCTTATCAAAATTATCAACAAATGCAGGTCACTCCTTACCAAAATTATCAGCAATAGTATGTTGCACCTGTAGGTCAAGTTGCTAATCCATGGGGTGTTGGGGGGCAGACCCAGGGTCAACTGTTTGCTTATGGGCAGAATCCATATGGACAAAATCCATATGGACAGAATCCTTATGGACAAAATCCTTATGGAAAAAATCCATATGGACAGAATCCTTATGGACAGAACCACTATGGGAAAAATCCCTATGGGCAGAACCCTTATGGGCCAGACCCATCCGGACAAAGTCCATGGCGGCAACCACCACCTGGCTTGAACCCTGGTACTACCTCTCTTCCACATCCACAAATATCCTTTAATCCTCAGTTGCCTTTCTTAGCGATGTTGGAACTCCCAGATGTGTCCATGTTGACGGATGATCCCATTCTTCATAATCCATATTGGCCACCAATTCCAACTAAGATACCCGGTGATTGCCCGAAATTCGATGGCAAAGCTGGTGAAGACCCTCAAGCTCATGTCATGACCTATCACTTTTGGTGCTCATCCAACTCATGGCTTGATGACTCCATCCGGCTCCGCCTCTTCCAAAGGACTCTCACCGGCTCAGCCGCTAAGTGGTATATTGAGTTGAATCGCGGAACATTTCAAGATTTCAACTCGCTGGCTATGACATTCCTAACTCATTTTCAGTTACCCATTCGGTATGAGACAGGGACACATCTCCTTACGTCTCTCAAATAGGACACGGCCACGCATATATCCGATCATATACATGAATGGAGATGGCGTCGTCGCTTGATCAAGTTTTGGATCCCTGATCAGCTCCTAACCGATTGGTTCACAACCTCCTTTGTCCCTGCGATTGCGCGAGACATTGCTATGGGAGCTTGTGTAACTGAAAAGCAAGCTATCGCGCGTGCTCAGTACCTCGACTTAGTTTATTCTCAGTCAGGTACTTTATATGATTATTTGCCAGACGCCCCAAGACCCAGAACATTCAAAGCTCCGCCAAAACCATCTGTTGACGATGTTATTGGCTCTGTAAATGCATCTTCAAAGAAATCATCCACGAACCCTGGGAAGCAAAAACATAATGCTTCTAATGGAAACACTTCTCAGGGTCAATCTAATTCTAGAAACACTTCCGAGGCTAATGCCATCCAGTCCACCACGGCGGATAAATCCTCGAAAGGGAAAAAGAAAGGGAAAGCCAAGAATAAATCCGAACAGCCCAAACAGGACTCCCCTAAACCTCCACCCGAGGAAGGAGCCAAACGTAAACCTAAGTATCCTTGTCTTATCTGTGATGAGGATCACTACACTAAAGACTGCCCCAGGCGGTCTGAAGTTAGTTGATTGTTGAAAGGTGCTCCTGGGACTCCTGCTGTGCTTAAAGAACCTTTCCCTTCACAGCAAACTCAAATGGTGGCAGATCCATCGCAACCCTCTTTTTCATTCGGCTCTCAAGTATTTATGGTTGGGATGATTCCCATCCATGTCACTACTTGAGCAAAAGAATATCCATCTCATGACGGGAAAGAGCCGGAGGTCCCCTCCAGCGCTCCTCCGTCCAGTTCTGGTCCGCTCCACATCGTAAGGCCTAGCACTGAGACGACTATCCGACCCCCTCCAAAAGGTGTACTCCGGAAGTTTCTTACAACCCTAATGCTCGTGCTGCCCAGCACTACAACATCGTTGAGGACTTAGCCCAGGCCCCGTCTACTATGTCCGCTTTAGAAGTGCTCCAGAGTTGCCCCTCCCAGAGGAAGTCCTTGCTATCAGCCATTGGTGGCATAGACTCGGCTGACTCGGATCTGATTTCTTTTGACCTCGAGGGCCATACACCAAGACTGCCTCACCAAATCGCTTTCCTCATACAGGTCATTATCAATACTAAAACGATTCATCGTACAGTCATTGATGAAGGTGCCTCAACTTGCATCATGTTTGTTGCCTAGTTCTCCGACGCTGAGCCAGTCTCCCACGACATTAGAAGCCTTTGATGGAAGAGAGTCCCATCCTTATGGTATCGTCCAACGGTTGCCCATCTCCTTGGAAGGGAGGATGGTAGAAGTGGAGGTCGAAGTTGTCGATGCTAATCTTACCTACAACCTCCTCCTCAGACGTAGCTGGACATAAGCCATGCAAGCCGTGGCTTCCTCCCTTTTCCATGTCATTCGTTTCCCTCATCAAGGGAAGATTGTCACGGTGGACCAGCTCTCCTTCTTTTCCTCCTCTTCCGAAGGCAATGTGCCTTTCGTGGAGCATACCTTCAAATCATTCGAGAGTGTGGGAGCCGGACTCTTTAAAGATCCCGCCCTGATGGGTGTCTTTCCCCTTCCACCTCCTAATCTCGCTCCAATTAACATGATTTCCTTGCGCTCTGATCCGTGGGTCCTTCCCCCGTTAATCAGATAGAATCTTGGGGCAATATGATGCCGTTGAGTCCTGCCGAGCTCAACTACGTCGAAATCGTTGCTGCATCGGCTCCCCCTCCCGAACCTGCTCCTCCGAGCGGTGTTCCCGACTCGTATGTTCATTTCCCTTGGCGTGGAGATGATGCTACTTCGGATCCATTAAAGGAAATGTTTCCTTCCGATGAACCCATCATAGAGACCATGTCTCTTGAGGAACCCCCTTGGTCAGATCATCACCACCATTCCTCGTTCCTCCCTGCCCATCAGGAAATGATCACCTGTCTCGAACGGTTTGCTTCGTGTATCCCATTTCAGCCCCTTCAAACACATATTCAAATTTATCAAGTGTCTTCTGAAGGCAATATGGGAAACATTACACAGACCCAACCCATCGACATCTCTGTGGAACCAGGGATTGTCGAGCATATTCATATTGGAGTCACTTGTACTCCAGAGGAAGTTCAACTCTACACCGATCTTTTTCGCGAATTTCGTGATGTCTTTGCTTGGTCCTATGAAGAGATGCCCGGCATAGACCCTAGCATAGTGGTGCACAAGATACCTACGTATCCAGGTGCTAAGCCTGTTCATCAACGCCTATGCCCCGTGCACCCCCGAAAGGCTGCAACCATTAAAGCAGAAGTCGAAAAGCTTCTCAAGGCTGGTTTCATTTACCCCATTCCACTCACGGATTGGGTTTCTAATATAGTCCCTGTGAACAAAAAGCAAGGTACTATTCGAGTCTGTGTTGATTATTGTGACATTAACCGCGCCTGTCCTAAGGATAACTTCCCCACACCTTTCATCGATCAACTTATTGATGAGTGTGCAGGAAGCGAAATCTACTCGTTTATGGATGGTTTTTCTGGGTATAACCAGATCAATATTGCGCCCGCTGATCAACATAAGACTGCTTTTATCTGTCCTTGGGGCACTTTTGCTTATAAGAAGCTCCCTTTTGGTTTAAAGAATGCCGGCGCTACCTTCCAACGTGCAATGTCCTATGCCTTTCATGACATTCGTCACATTGTACAGCCATATCTGGATGATCTTCCAGCTCATTCAGTCAAGCGTCAGGACCATCCTTCCCATCTTCGCGAAATTTTTCTCCGCTGTCGACACTACCGTATCAGGCTCAATCCTCATAAATGTGTCTTCTGCGTTGAATCAGGCTGACTACTCGGGTTTATCGTCTCCCGAGAGGGCATCCGTCTGGACCCCCTCAAAGTCGAGGCTATTTTGAATCTTCCTCCCCCTGCTTCTTTGCAGCAGTTGCAGAGCTTGCAGGGCAAAGCAAATTTCTTAAGACGGTTCGTTCCGAACTATGCCAAGGTGGCTAAGGGTTTTACACAGTTATTGAAGCGAGATACACCCTTTCATTGGGATGCTATCGCTCAGGAGTCTTTCGAACGTCTCAAGGGTCTCCTTGTCTCTGCTCCATTATTGCGCCCTCCGAATTACCATCGTGATTATACTCTGTATCTGGCCGCCGCCGATACCACTATCGGCATGGTTCTCATGCAAGACGATGATGATGGCAATGAGCATGTCATATATTATCTCAGCCGCAACCTCTTGGATACGGAAACTCGATACGCTTACGTCGAGAAGTTGGCATTGGCCGCCGTTTGTGCCGTCCAACGCTTCCAGCATTATATCTTGTTGCGCACCACGACCGTGATTTCTGACTGCAACCCGATGACGTACATTTTGTCACGTCAGTTGCTGGGGGGAAAATACTCAAAATGGATCGTAATCCTCCAAGAGTTTGACTTGGAATTTGTTGCTACCAAGTCTAAGAAGTCCTTGGTCTTTGATGAGTTACTCTGTTCTTTGCCATCTCCTTCTGCACCCTCTCTTTCAGAAGATCATATCCCGGACGAAACTCTTTTCCTGATCAGCACCCTCGATCCCTGGTACGGGGATATTATTGTTTATTTACAGACGTCCTCTTTCTTCCCCGCTGTATCCAAAGATGCCCGGTGGTGGATCCGCCATCAGTCTCAACCCTATCGTATCATAGGGGACACCCTGTACCGTCTCGGCGTTGACTCTGTCCTCCGCCGATGTCTAATCCTCGAGGAAGCTGAGAGTGTCCTGAATGACTACCACTCTGGCGCCTGTGGTGGTCACATGTCCGGATATGCCACAGCTCAGAAAATCCTTCGTGTTGGTTATTTCTTGACCTCCATTTTTAAGGATTGCATTCTTGTCATCCGCTCGTGTCATGCATGCCAAATATACCAGTGAAAGATGCGTGTGCCACCGGCCCCGCTGCACCCTGTAGTCATCGTAGGCCCTTTTGCAAAATGGGGCATTGATTATACGACCTGTAAGCCTCGCTCGGCTGGGGGGCATGGGTTTATTATCGTTGTCGTCGATTACTTTAACAAATGGGCCGAGGCGATGCCCACATTAACTGAAGACGGTCATACAATGGCGCAATTTTTGTTCAATCATGTTATTACGCGGTTCGGAGTTCCACAGGCCATCGTCATAGATCACGGAAAGCATTTTCGTAATCACATGATGACCGAGCTAACAACCCAACTAGGCTTATGGCACAATAGTTCAACCCCGTACTATCCTCAGTCTAACGGCCAGGTTGAAGCCGTTAACAAGATTTTGGTTACGATGCTTCAACGTACTGTTGACATGCATAAGTCTAATTGGCATCTGATGTTGTTTCTCGCCTTGTGGGCCTACCAAACCTTTGTGAAGGATGCCACCAGTTTCACTCCATTTCAACTAGTTTACGGACTGGAGGCTACCCTTCCTATAGAATGTGAAATTCCTTCGTTGAAAATAGCCGTCGAGTTGCTTCCCAACACTACTCCGGTAGAGGAATGACTTCTTTATCTAGAACGGTTGGACGAGACCCGTCGCCTAGCCTCTCTAGCCATCGAAGCTCAAAAGAAGAGAGTCAAGACTCACTTCGACCATACCATCCATCCTCGTTCCTTTGTTGAGGGAGATCTAGTCCTACTATACGACCAAGCAAATGACAAGCTGGGGGCAGGCAAACTCGAGCCCATGTGGCTAGGCCCTTATATTGTAAAGAAAGTGTTGCAGAAAGGGGCATATGAGCTAGTTGACTACGAAGGTAATCCTCTTGATAAGCCCCGCAATGGGCTGTACTTGAAAAAGTACTATGCATGATTCATGCACTTCAATTTAGACATACGTGTGTGTGTGTGTGTGTTTTTCATGTTTTCATTTTGGTGTGAAGGCGTGATTGCCTCTTATTGTGTTTTTCCTCCTTGTGCAAATGTCGGGTGCACCTTATGTTGGTTTCGTTGATGGGGCTTGCTGCAGCACTCGCAAATTGTCCTCTGCGGCGTCGGTGATCTACGATCCTCATGGTGAGTTGATAGATCTTCAAGTTGTGTTTTTAGGCTGTACTACAAACAATGTTGCTGAATATAGCGCTGTTATTGAATTATTAGCCGAGGCGATTAATCTCAGTATTCGTACATTGCTTGTTAACCTAGACTCTCAACTTGTCGTCCATCAGCTCAATGGGCGATATTCCGTCAGAGACCGTCACATTTTAAGGTTGTACTTACGTGTTAAATTGTTAGAAAGGAATTTTGACTTCATCACATATCAGAATATTCCACGACGATTAAACACATTATCTTATGCATTGGCTAATCATGTATTAGATAGACATTTGCATAATTTATAATCAAAACATTATACAAGCAAGCATATAAAAGCACAATAATAACCCATAGGCATATGTATATATATATATATATATATATATATATGTATGTGTGTGTGTGTGTGTGTGTGTGTGTCGCAAAGTTTTGCACTGTATGCATTACATAGTCCAAAAAATAATACATGTTCATCCTGATACATCCTAGGACGACATGTCCCTCAAAAAATATGCATAAAAAAAGCCTAGAAGTCTAGTCGCGGTGATGCTCATGATAGCATGTCACTGCGCGCACCAAGCGTCTCAACAGACGATGGATGCGAGTTGGCACCCCCACTACGTGCCTCTGGTATGCAAAAGGCACGTCCGCCAATCTAGCGTAACCCGGAATCCCTCGGGCGAGTCCCTCGAGATTCTGCACCAGCTCTTCCCCCACAGCACCCCTTGCCTGAGGGTCAGCTGCGGGTTGGCCCCTCCGCGCTATAGGAGACAAGCTGGCTGGTTGCTCTGGGCCTACATCTGCATATACATACGACTGTCATCAGAACATGCATGTATTAACAAAAGAAAATGAAAATACATAAAACATTAAAAAAAAAAACGAAGAAATCATACCTAACTCCTCATCCCATTCCTCTTCCTCTGGCAGTGGGAGGTCTGGATCCCCCATGAAATTGGTCCCCGCATATGGCCAATCCTCTACCACGATTAGCTGACGGCGGAGCCATATGAAGAATTCGGGCCGCTAAGACATCTGCTGGCCCCCTCCTCCTCTGGGCATCAATGCTGCCCAGCGAGCCATCCTAGGCTCTCGTGGCAATGGATCAGCCACTACAGCTCCCTGAATCTGAAAGAGGGGTAATCGTTCCAAGAAGAATGACACCACAATCGAGCCATACCCGAATTGTTTCACTTCCCCGCGCTTACACTTTGTAAGCTGCCTTTTGATATTGGTAGTCACCGTTGTAGCCTAGTCAAAGATGGTGGGGCTGAGGCATTCTGTCGCTAGTAACAGATGATTTTTACTCGCCTCATGGGGCACCTGTACCCCAGTTGCACAGTGATGGTGAACAATATCACCTTAAGAACTAAGTCCTGGATGGTGGCGATATCCACCTTGGCATTGTTTCTCCCAAATTGTGCCTCTGGACACACTCGAGCCTTTACTTCACCTATCTTCTCTCCGGAAGGTCTGCTTCCAGTCAAAATAGGGCTCGCCCCTCTCCGTGACAGGCCAGTAATGAAAAACACATCAAATACATCCAGCTCTAAGGTTTGGTCCTGTAAGCGAAATACTTGGTCATCAACATCCCAAGCATCCACTATGAACTGTAATAACTCGGGTTGAGCTCGCAGATGAGATGTGAGGAAGAACTTCTTGAGACCACAGTCTCTCAAAGCGTTCATACATCCCTCATCCTCGATGGCCAAGGCGTCCACGGCATCATGCTCCCATTCTTTCCATTCCACCACCATTTTTTCTTGTTTCCTGCACCCACAAGGATGAATAAATCATTATTAGAACACTGGTAAGCTTACAAACCGGGCAAATTTCAAAAATAATGAGAAAATTCAAGGAAAAAATTAGGTCGCGTGGTTGGCGCGACTGTTTCTAAAACAGTCGCGCCAATGGCACGGTACCTTTAGGTAAATCACCCCATTGGCACAGATCCGTGCCGGATACCCGTGCCAATGGGGCGCGGCCCTAAATTTTAAAATCCTCCTTGCAGAGGCTCAATCAGGGAACAAAATGCATAAAAAGGGTATGAAAATGAAGCTAATGGAAGCGGCTCTTACCTGGAACTGGAAAAATCCCGAATGGTTGCACGGATTGGCTGTAATCGTTGTCCAAAGATCACTCCCCAAATGGACCACTGCTACTATTCAAGAGGTAAAAAGTAAAAGTAATTCTACTTTTTACATTTTCACCATATTTATAAACTTTTTGGCTTGTACTTAGGGTTAAAAAGTTGGTTTTTGAATATTTTAATATATTTTTGGTCGAAAATGGATTTTACACTTGCTTCTTGTGCAGCGACAGGTCTTTTACGCAACTTCGATGATGAAACGAGTTGTATTTTATACTTTTTTGGACTCGGTAAACACACGAAAAGATCGTCGCCTTTAAACCCTTTTCCGACCGTGTAAAAACGAAAAGATCGTCGGACCCTTGTCGTTTCAGGTTCGTTAATGGTTACGAAACGACATGATGTTGATTGCTTTTTTACTTTTTCAGGTCGATGTCACTATATATGAAAAGTACTCCTCGATTGTAATGGTCGGGTGGTTCTTTCGAGCATTGTTTTATACTTTTTCGAGCTCGGGAGACACAACTTTATGAAAAAGGACCCCCCTGGAGTTTTCTTTTCTGCTGTCTTTTCAGACTCTCTAAACAGGAAAAGACGCCGAGTTCTTCCTTTGTCAGACTCGTTAAAACTTAATGACATCGGATTCCGTCGAAATGATGCTCACAAGCATATGCTATCCTCGTCAAGCTTGTTAAAAATAACTGGGGTACTCGCCAGAAATGGTGGGGAAAATGGACCCATAATTATTGTCGTGTCGGCAATATGTCGCTCGTGAACATGGCACTTGTCTGCATTCGTGTCTGGGTGGGGACATCTCATCTTGTTTTTTCCACTAGCCTCCATGGATTTGGGTGATCCTATTTGACCTCTCATCTGCTCATTTCCTTGTCACCATGACCTCTGCTCATTTGATGTCGAATACTGCCAAGTCCATTGTCGTGCCGCCGATATGTTCAAGAGAAGTTGACCTCTGCAAAATTACAATCTCCCTCTGATATCTCACATAATTCTGATTCACCACAACATTCTTCCACTGTCTCATTTCAATTATGTGGGAAACATTATGGCCCACCATTGATCAAGGTCACTTCCTGTCGACTTCAGCTCATTATTCGGGAAGCTGATCTAGAGACTCCCTTCCGGTGCCTTGGAGCCTGCATGCCTCAATGGCAGGTTCTTCGTGTTCGACGAGAGGTTTTCATCATTGGCCTCCGATCGAATGATTCTGCGGGTGTTCGACGCCAGCTCACTTATTCGCACGCCGTATATTGTACCTATAGTACCTTGAGGGCCATTGTCATTATTGGTGGTACCTCTCACGTCTATTAACAATTTTCATCATTGATCGGTAATCAGACGATGTTCATGCATGTTCGACTTCAACTCACGTATTCGCATGCTTGGACTTGTACTCTGTTCGGGTCGAGATGGAGCGCAAGACCCTGGATTTTGTCTGTTGGAATCTAGGCCACGATTTGTGGCTTATTATGATCATTACATGACTCATTCACTAGATGGCTGCGACCATGCTTGAGTCTATTTATCGATCCTCACTGGATGGTTGTGCCCATACTTTGGATCTAGATTGTTATGTACTCTGTTATGGATGGCTGCGCCCATACCACATATATCATGTACTTGAGATATCAGTTGTACTTCTTTACGCAGGTTCTCTGGCGGTCGTATTTTCAGTTATGCATGTTCTTGTAAATCATTTCACCCCTCTCTCTCTCGGGCCTCATGCTTTAGGGGGCATTTGTTACACAGCAATTTGTCACAGTTTGTCACCGTCCTTGTTACCCCTCTCCCGCACACTGGAGGACTCATTCCGGGACCTGTGAGAAGTGACATGACCTGAAACCACTTGCATCATATTCCTCTTAGTATGAGCTTCATTTTCCCTAAAGACATCTCCTGCAAAATATCCATGAAAACAACTCTTTTTGCATTAGCGCGGGTCCACAGTTCACTGCCCGCGCCAATGAGGAAAATCCTCTAAAGAGGGCGCACCATTGGCGCTCTGTCTCAGAGTTGCACTCGCGCCAACCGAATTCAGTAAAGTTTTCAACGAACAAGCTTCCGAAGGTTCTCCTTAACCCATTCACCAACTGAATCTATGTTGAGCTAGGATGGTTTGGCTTCGAATCTCCATAGAAGGGAAGTGGTTTGCCACTTTTCATGGAAGTTTCCAAGTGATAAAGCCAATCCCATGAATAATGTGGTTGATCATATCTCTTTCCTCTCTATCTCTAAAAGCTTGTCTCTATGCCTTGAGCAAGCTAGTTCTAGTTCTAGCATAGTGATAGAGAATACTAGGAGTTCAAGAGTTTGAAGCTGCAAGAGCCTTCTTTGCACCCATAAGGCCAAATCGAAGTAAGAAGATCCTTGTCACCCAAAGAGAGAGAGGCTTGTCCCTATCCCAAAAAGCTTTGCAAGACTTGTGTAGCTGACTACCCAGCCAAAGGAGGATTTGACGTCAGAACAATGGTTGTATTCTTCTTTGTTATTTATCAATAATAGATGACTATCATTATGGTTCCACTCTCATTGTTCTATGATTGATGTTGAGTTATATCTTTTCTGACTGATATATAATCGCATCTATTGGATTTTATGCTTGTATTCGTGTGGTTATTTGCATGTGCAGGTGTCCAATCACGGAGATCGTGGGGATCGTGGCCTGCTGAGGCAAAGGAATGAGAGCGACGTCTCTTCTACGAACATTAGCATTGGAATCCAAGTAGGTTCTCACCATCCACTTTTAATTTGCAATTAGGAACTTGCGTATGGTGGAGGATCCTTTGGAATGCATTGTTCTTCCCTAATGAAGGTCTGGAATAACCGAGCAAGTTTGATTGAGTTGAGTGTAGGGAATCTATTAAGAAAATCTCCAATAGAAAGCGGGGTCAGGCTTTGACTTGGTTGTAACTAGAGCATTTCATTTATGGACTCAGCAATGATGGTAAATAATATAGAATGGTCTGGAGTCATCACTATTCTCTGACTAGGGCCATAGTTCATGTGGCAATAGTGGATAATCTTTGCGAAGATATGAACTTTGGGGAATTGGTACTTGGGTAAACTTGATTCCCAAAGTCCTATATAGTATGCATGGTTCAGGTACTGGTCTTTGTACCTACAATATAGTTTCAAAGGGGATTCTTGGACAGAGGTATATTTAATATGAAAATCTTTTTCTGCTAGTGGGAGATGGTCTAAATCCCTGTGAGGAGTAGAAATGGGCTGGAGATCTAATGCAATTGGGGCATCCATCCTTGGTTCTTGTGGTTTCAAGGATGGGGGAAAAGGCTTTTTAGTGAAATTGGGAAAATTGTCTAATTGAGAGTATTTTAGGGTCACTGGGCAACTATCTTACTTAATTACTTAGTAATTTGAAGCAATTTGAGTTTAGGTTTGGGAATAAAACAAGGTTTCTTAGCGAATTTGGGTAAATACCTAGTTTCGGCTTTGAATGGAGTGATGGGTGACTCTGCACTATTTGCAAGAAGCGCACATGGCTGAAAGGTGGTTTGGAGTTTTAGTAGCTTCAGCAGGTTGGCAGTTGGATGTGGGTTGATGGTTACATGTACTATGGTCCTTGCATGGAGGTCTGAGTGGTCTTTTTCATGATACAACGAAAAATAATGAGTTTTTTAGTTTTATTCACAAATTCAACTATTTTGGCAGGTACACGGAGAAAGGGACATTTGGCGTTAAGTGGGGGATGTGATGTTTTGTCATTTAGCGGGAGGCGGTAAGCGGGATCATATCGCACTACTTTTGGGCTAAAGTTGTTTTGGAGGGAGGCACCCGATGCCATTCATCGGGTGCCACGTAGCAGCGGGGTGAATAGTGAAATCACCCATATCGGGCGGGTAAAGGTTGGCCTTCAGAGGCCACCCGATATGAGCGTCAACTGTTGGATCAAAATGGACCAGATCGTATGGTGATCGGGGCAGTGTTTTAATATGAAGTTTAATGGAGCGGCCCGACGAAGGTTTAAGCGCGGAGGGATTAATTAATTGCGGATTATGGAGGTTTAATGACATCGGGGGTGATTTCATTGGCAGGGACAAATTATTAATTAACCATTGATTGATTAATTAATCTCTTTTATTCGGCGGTAGGTCTTGGTTATTAATTAGCCATTGATCGACTTAATTAACCCATTAATTATTTATTAATAAATTTTATGTTTCAAACTTTTGGGGAGGGGATATTAAAATTAAAGAGGTTTAATAAAATATATGGGAAAGGGGTATTTTTGGGATTTAATACATAAAGTTAGAAGTTAATATGAAATGAAAGCAGAAAAATGAAGTGCGCTAAGTATAATGTGTTTTGAAATTTATTTACTTTTCACATAGAACATTATAACTTAGGCTAAATGCGCATTTGTGGGTTTTTGTGAAAAAAGGGGTTTTCGTGGGGGGTGATTTACTCTCCTTAGGAAAATGGTGCTTTTACCTTAGGAAAAGGGCTTTTTAGGGGGAAAACGAATGAATTGAAAGGGGGTGAATGCTTATGAGGGGATTTTAGTACTTAGAACCTATAATTTGTTGGGTCAAGGGTCTGATCCCTCCAGAAGTCAAAGAAATGCTTTGAGCCCCTTTAACTTAAGGTTTTATGTACTTTAAGACTTTCGTTGGAAATTAGTTAATTGAAAAAATGAAATGAATGAGGGAGGTTAATCAATTGACTTTGTGTACTTTGGTAAATACTCAATTCATCCATACTTTGGAAATTTGATGATGAAGGTAATTGATATGATCTTATCTAATCAATCATCACAATTCTGCAACCATTCAACTACTTACCCATCTACTCATCCTACCATTTTTTGTACTCTTTATTAGGGTGCACTTAAGCTAGCAAACCCTCATCAAAACTTTTATTTTCTTTTACAATATAAATCTATCTATGCCTATCCTTATTACATCTAAGGGTTCAGATTAAACTGTTGAGCTCCCTTTTTCACTCTACCTAATCTAATTATCTGCCAAGGTTAAACAGTTTGGTCTGATTTTCATTCTCTATCTATAAACATGAAATTCAAAACATGGAATAACTAAGGTTAAAATATTTGATTACCATGGATTGTGGCATGAATAACAAGTTGCACAAAATCATTATTATGAAGAAAAGTAAATAGTAGTGGCATTTGGACTTGCACACTTTCATGGTCTTTTTGTTTCTCTTGGGGTTCATTTTTCATCTTTTTTGACCTTTTTCATTCTTTCTGTCCTTTGATATTGCTTTTAGGACATACCGTCTTTAATTTTTATTTTTTTTTGAATATGGAAAACATTTGTAGAAAGAAAAGGTATGTACATATTACAATTTTGATCTCAGCTATTCAAAAATTATGACTCCTATTGGTATAGGAACATATCAATATCATCAATGAACACAATAACAAACTTGTTCAGATAAGGACGCTACACATTATTCATTAAGCACATAATGGTAGATGGAGCATCAATCAAACCAAATGGAACTACAACAAATTCATAATGCCCATACCTAGTTCGGATAAAGATCTTGTAAATATCCTCTTCTTTGATGCATACCTGATGGTATCCTCATCTCAAAGAAATATTTTAGAACATTGTTTCTCCCTTCAACTAGTGAAACAAGTCATTAATCCTTGGAAACAGATACCTTTCTTGATGGTTACCTTGTTCAACTTCCTCTAGTCAATGCAGAACCCGAGAGTACCATCCTTCTTATTTACGAATAATATTGTTGCACCCCAAAGATAAACTTGGCCTAATTTATTCCTTGTCAAGCATTTCCTTTAACTGCAACTTCAACTCTACTAACTCTAGTGTGCTCATCATGTATGGTGCCTTTGATGCTATTTCTTCCCTTGGAACCAACTCAATGTAAAATTCCACTTCTCCATGAGGTGGAAACTCTGAAATATTTTCGAGAAATACATCCTAAAACTGTTGTGAAACTAGGTACATATTCAATACCTCTGCATCCTTAATGTCTTTACCCTTGTCACTAGAAATAAGCACTGCAAATAACAAACAACCTATTCTGTAATTGCACTTTATCTGTATAGTTGTACAAATCTGACTGGTGTAGCTTTCTTCTTACCCTTCAATATTATTTGTTCTCCATTGTCATCCAAGAATTCAATGGACTTGCCATAACAATCTACTTTGGTCCTATGAAGATATAACTAATCCATACCCATAAGCATATTATACAATCCCAACAGAAACACAATCAAATTTTTGATGTACGGATACCATTCTACTAAAAATCACAAGCTCACCCAATGATGAACTCTTTTCCTCATACCTATAGCCAACTACACTAACCAATATTATGCATGCACTTATTTACTCAAACCACACTTATCCACTAGGTTAGGATTAACATAACTATAATTAGCAAAAACTCAAGGAAAAACTTATCCAAGGTCAAAATAAAGCAGTTGAAGGAAAACTCAAGGAAACCCTAATTAGGAAAAAAGAGAATGTTAAGTTTGAGAATGCTAAGTTGGATTTGCTTGCTGATTATTCCCTGATAGGATATCATACCACTTTAGAGCTTCATGGAGCAACTCTGGACCCATTTTGAAGAAATTTGGAGAAATTTTGGTTTTGGTGAATTTTTGAAATATCTTGAGACAATTCTAATTTAAAATTTGTTTCTGAAGTAAGGAAGATGAATTTGACAAACATGAAAGAGGTTGTTTTCAATAATAGACCGAAGAAGAAAAACATCCTTCACTTTATACACAGGTGTTATAATTTTGGATAAATGTCCAAAATATAAGTGCTATAGTAGAGTTGTTGCACTTCTAGGAGTAGTCTTGGGAAAATGCATTTTTCTTTGTCATGGAGTGTCCAAATGACTTTCTTTATGAGTCAAATGATAACTAGACATCCACATATTTCCAATAGGGTATCAAGATATGAATTTGGAGTAGGGGAAGGCCCTCAAATCATTATCCAAACTATTCACTACACTTTTGTTGTGAGCACATTGCGCTTTTCCAATTTTTAGTGACCAATGTTATGAAACCAGCTCAAGAAAAGATAGAAAAGATAGATCAACGGCTTAGAATTCAGCCTCTTCGAGGGGGCAACCTCCTTTACATTACATAAATGAACAATTCTTCGATGATACAAATGACAATACCTCCTTTCTATATATAGGAGTCTAAGGAGTCACAGTATAATCCAGCCGACCTAACAATAATAATATAAAGCCACAAAAATAACAAAAGAGGGATTCTATGGGGCACATAAATAACAAAATGGGGGTAATATGGGCACAACAATATAAATAAGGGGTATAACTACAATAGTAATGGGGTAATCACTAGTATTATAGGGACCCAACAAGCCCCTCTCCTTCAAAAAAGTGTTGTCCTCAACGCTTGAGTAGTTCTAGATACTTCTGCATAAAATTCTCATCCTCCCATGTGGAATCTTCAGCGGATAAGTTCTTCCACTTGATAAGATACTATGAAATTGATCGATTTCGTAGCTGTCGAGTTCTTGTTTCTGTGACTGCTTCCGGTTCTAATATAGTTTTTCCTTCCTCGTCAAGTTCTGGCAATATTGTTTGAACTGGGAGCTTGTCGCCTATAACCTTCTTTAAACATGAAACATGGAAAACTAGGTGCAATCGAGAAGTTGCAGGAAGCTCCAATTTGTATGCCATAGTACCAATCTTTTGCAACACCTTGTACGGACCATAATACTTTGGTGATAATTTATTATCCTTCTTAGCTTGCTTTAGGGACATTTGCTTATATGGTTGTAGCCGTAGGAATACCCAATCACCTACATCAAAACTTTTTTCACTGCGATGTTGATCTGCCTATTGTTTCATTCTATTTTGTGCCAACACGAGGTTATCCTTTAAGAGTTGGAGGACTTGTTGTTGATGTTCGATGTGATGTTCCACTGCCTGAACCTTAGAATTTTCTCTTAAATATGATGTGATGGATGGTGGTTGATACCCATAAAGTGCCATAAATGGGGTCATTTTTGTTGTTGTATAGAAGGAAGTGTTATACCACCATTCAGCCAGAGGCAACCATTTGACCCATTGTGTCTATTTATCAGAAACAAAGCAACGAAGATATCCTTCCAAACATTTGTTTACTATCTCAGTTTGCCCATCAGATTGAGGATGATAAGACGCGCTATGAGCTAACTGAGTACCAAGACAGGAAAATAGTTTTGTCCAAAAATTTCCAGTGAAAATGGGATCTCTGTCACTTACAATAATCTTTGGGTTTCCATGTAGCTTTTGAATTGTTTCCATAAATGCAGTAGAAACTGTACTGGCTTTAAATGGATGTGATAATGCACAAAAGTGTGCATACTTGGTAAGTCTGTCAACTACCACCATGATTACACTCTTTCCCTCAGACTTGGGTAAACCTGTGATAAAATCCATTGAAACCTCCTCCCAACGTTGGCTTGGAATGGATAAATGTTGTAATAAACCCGGTGTCTTAATTGTTTCAACTTTATTTTGTTGGCAAACCAAACATTCCGCCACAAACTTTTGAATATCTGATTTAAGGCCATCCCAAAAAAATTCCTTCTTAACCCTATGGTAAGTTTTTAAAAATCCTGAGTGCCCTCCTAAGGGAGAAGTGTGCAATTCCATAAGAATCTTTTGTTTTAGCTGGGAATTCTTACAGAGGTATAAGCGATCTTTGTACCATAACGAATCATTTTGCCAGCTAAATGTATCAGACGTACTGGAATCTTGTTGTAGCTTTTGAATAAGTGCCCACACTTCTTCATCATTCTTCCATTCCTCCCTTGCTTCGTTTATCCAATCTGGTTGGATAATAGAAGTGGCCCACAACAATGCTTTCACATCCTCTTCCTTTCTTGAGAGTGCATCTGCCACCACATTTTGCTTCCCTTTTTTGTAGATGATTTCAAAGTCATAATCCAACATCTTTGTGACTCGCTTTTGTTGCTCTTAAGAGGATAATCTTTGTTCTAAAAAGTATTTAAGGCTATCATGATCCGTTTTTACCTTGAAGTGTCTTCCCATTAGGTAGGGTCGCCATTTCTTAAGTGCATGGAGTATTGCCAACATTTCCTTCTCATAAATAGCTTTGCTTAAAAACTTTCCCTTGATTTGACGACTTTCAAAAGCAATGGGTCTTTCATCTTGCATTAGAACAGCACCAATTCCATTTCCTGAAGCATCACATTCCACAATAAAGGTTTTTGTGAAGTCCGGTGTAGCTAAGACCGGTGCTTGGCACATTGCCTCTTTAAGATGTTCAAAGGCCTTTGTTGCTTCCGGAGTCCATGAAAATGCATCTTTCTTCAATAATGTTGTTAGAGGTGCTGCTATTCTCCCATAATTCTTAACAAATTTGCGATAATACCCTGTCAACCGAAGAAATCCTCGCAGATGCTTTATGGATGTGGGGATTTTCCATTCCTTAATGGCTTTAATTTTTCTAGGGTCTACCTTAACTCCTTCATGAGATACAATGTGACCCAAATATTCCACCTCCTGGACTCCAAAGAAACATTTGGATCTTTTTTCATATAGTTGTTTCTCCTCCAATAGTTGTAGCACCTTGTCAACATGTTCAACATGATCCTTCCAAGACTTGCTGTAGATTAGTATATCATCAAAAAATACTAACAAAATTTTCTAAGGAATGGTTTGAAAATTGAATTCATAAAACCTTGAGATGTTGAAGGTGCATTGGTAAGGCAAAAAGGCATGACCAAAAATTCATAATGATCCTCATGAGTTCTAAATGCCGTTTTCGGAATGTCTTCAATCTTCATTCTGATTTGATGATATCCTGAACGAAGATCCAACTTGGTGAAGTAAATTGATCCATGCAATTCATCCAGTAATTCATCAATGACAGGAATGGGGAACTTATCTGTAATAGTGAGCTTGTTGAGCTCCCTATAATCCGGACACATGCGCCATGATCCATCCTTCTTGTGCACCAATACTACTGGAGCAGAGAAAGAACTTTGACTTGGTTGAATTATACCAGCCTCTAACATTTCTGCAACCATACGTTCAATTTCACTTTTTTGGACATAGCGATATCTATACGGCCTGACGTTTGGAGGAACACTTCCTGGAATTAGATGAATAGCATGATCATGATTATGCATAGGTGGGAGACCCTTGGGAGTCTCAAATACCTTGGAATGATTGTCCAGGACTTTTTGGAGATCTGGAGAAATAGATGATTCCAATGTGGAAACATCTAGCGAGCATAATTGTGCAATTACACCTCTTTGCTCCTTTTTTAGAAGCTTTTTCATACCATGAGAGCTGATTATCTTTCCTGGTTTCCCTGCAATACCCCTTAATTTAACTTCCTTTCCTTCCGTAGAAAATTTGATGAAAAGTTCTTGAAAATTAAAAGCTATTGTACCCAAGGATTGTAGCCATTGGACTCCTAGTACAACATCAGCACCTCCCATTGGAATGGAAAGCATTGGGCTAGTCAATACATATTCTCCCATGGATAGCTTGATATTATGGCACCTTCCAGAGCAATTTATTGTTCCTCCATTTGCAATCATCACTTGAAACTCTGGTGCTGGATATAGGAAGCAATTCAATTCTTTTGCTACCCTACAATGAATAAAATTGTGGGTGCTTCCTGAATCAATCAACACTATTACCTTTTTCTTCTTGATTTGTCCTTCTATCTTGATGGTTTGAGGAGTGGTAATTCCCGCCAATGCATTACAAGATATGGTCAGATTTATTTTTCTTCATCTAGGCTTTGTTCCTGGAGTATATCTTCTTCTTTTGACCTTTCTTGCTCCTTTTCTTCTTCCTCTTCATAATCTATGTAGAATAATTTCTTCTCAGCACACTTATGACCTTTAGTGTATTTGCTATCACAACTGTAACAAAGCCCTTTTGCTCTTTTTTCTTCCAATTGTTGTGGTGTCAACCTTATATGTTGTGGAAGACTAGGGGCAACAACACTTCCGTCTTTATAGTTGTGAGTGGTATGCTTCCTGGTTGCCATAATTTTGCTTTCCATTTTTCTTGCTAACCTGAATGCCTTCTGTAATGAATCAGGTTCCCAAAGGCGAACATCATGTTGGATATTATCCTTTAAAGACCCTATGAACACATCAATCCTATGCTCCTCTGGAATATCTTTTACGCTTATGTTCAATTTTTGGAACTCCTCAATGTGCTCCATTACTGAACCCTTTTGTTTGAGACTTATCAATTGGCTAAAAAAAGTGTTGCTTTTTGTATCTTCATAATGTGCTATCAATTCTTCCGTAAAAATTTCCCAAGTGATAATTTTTTTACGAGAGCAAAGCCATTGATACCATGCAAACTGATTTGGTTCCAAATATACAGTTGCCATACGTACCTTTTGTGTGTTTTGCACATTATTGAGATCGAAGAACTGCTCCATCTGTAATATCCATGTGGCGGGATCCTTGCCATCAAACTTCCTCATATCAATTTTGGGAATATGGTGGGTCTTCGATCCAACATTAGAGTCTATGGAAGCATGATTAACATTACTTTTGTTCACATCATGAGTTTCCTTTACAACCTTTTCACCATTAGTAAGTATTTCTTGTAGAAAATTTGTCAAATCTGTCTTCAAATCTGCCATGTCTGTCTTCAAATCTGTCTTCAAATCATCAATCTTAGCTTCCATGCCCTTTATATTAGATTCCACGTCATTTATCTTAGATTCCAAGCCATTTATCTTAGTTTCCACGCCACTTATCTTAGATTCTATTAGCTTTTGTGAGCGTGACATTTGTTGCACTTGTTCTTGTAATTTTGATATATCATGTAGCATTTCTCCCTCTTCTTCATGAGTCATGCTAGAGCTTTCAGGTTCCTTACTAGGTGTTTGCATTTTCTTTCCTCGGGGCATCAGTTACCAATAATAATTCTTTACTATGCCCTTTGAATTCCTTCAAACCCAGCTTACACAAAAATTGAAAAAAAAAACTACACACCTTTTTTCACTTTGTAGAAGCCTGATATTGAATCTGATGTATCTCTGTAATTCCAGATCCTCCAATTCTGCAATTGTGACCTGTAGTAGCCTTCTGTGTCCTCTTTCCAATGCCACAATTCTGACCCAATTTGGATTCTCCAAGGAAGCGTTATGCAAAATCTTCCACAGTGACTTGATTATAGACTAGTTCAGTAGAGCGAACTTGTACAACGTGCCACGAGTCATTGTTTCGACCTATGGATCTGAAAAATGCATACAAGAAACTACAGTCCATCCTCTTTCTGTACCTTCTTACGAAATTTCAATCCGATCCCTAGAGAGAAAGTTATGGCGATTTTCCCCAGGTCACCTTTTTTGAATGTAATTCAGGAGTCTGCAAAAAGACCAACTTCCTCAGATCCTATCTCCGCAAATATCATGCAAAAAGCTCTGAAATTCGGACCCAAGGTTCAGCACGGTTTCTTCTCAAATGGGTTTTTTTTGTGACTTCTGAAACGTTACAGAAAAAAAGTTATAGTGAAAATGCCACGATGACCTGTTTGGAGCAGCGAAACCCTAGAATCCAAAGCTCTGATACCAAATGTTATGAAACCAGCTCAAGAAAAGATAGAAAAGATAGATCAACGCCTTAGAATTCAGCCTCTTCAAGGGGAAAACCTCCTTTACATTACATAAATGAACAATTCTTCGATGATACAAATGAAAAAACCTCCTTTCTATATATAGGAGTCTAAGGAGTCACAATATAATCCAGCCGACCTAACAATAATAATATAAAGCCACAAAAATAACAATAGAGGGATTCTATGGGGCACAGAAATAACAACATGGGGGTAATATGGGCACAACAATATAAATAAGGGGTATAACTACAATAGTAATGGGGTAATCACTAGTATTATAGGGACCCAACAACCAACTTTAAAATTAGATTCTGAGCCAATGGGAAACTATTTTTGAAAACTAGAACAGGATTTTCTTCATAAAATAACAAATAACTAAAAAAATGCTCCAGTTTCCAAATAGACTTATGGTTATAAATAAATTGCTCCACCTTTAAGCCCTAGTTTCACAGGACTTTGGCAATTTTTGGCATAGTCACCTTGCCAAAAGCATAGCGTGGGCCACGCTACGCTTTTTCTGGAGAGATCCAATGGGAAAAAAATTTACATGGATGGATATCATTTGACTTATAAATCAGCTTTGGACACTTGGATGTCTCATTAATCATCTTTTACAGGAAGAAAATTCCTAAAAGCCACCTAAAAAATACCTTTCTACCCTGTTTTTGGAGGCCATGTTATGCTTCTTGACCAGTCTTGGGAAAATTGATTTTTGATCAACTATACTTGGTTTGTTTCAATACTTGAGGAATCCATTGTGTAGCAGATAAAAATATATTTCCAATGAGATATCATGAGCTCAATTTGTAGTTCAGGAAGGCCTACAAAATGGCCTGCAAGTTCACGCTTCGCTTTCTGCAGCCCATGCTGTGCTTTTCACAAAATTCGCTGTGCTTTTTTCCGGGAGACTATTTTCTTCAACAATTTGTCCTAGTTTGAATTTTTCACTTAAATGATGTAATTTAGTAATCCTAGTGTAAATATGATGTAATAGTAGGTGATTAATCTTTGTAAGTGGTTTTGATGTAAATTTTCCCTCATTTATGAGAGTGATTGGAGTCAAAGTTATTTGAATAAGTTGTCTTTAATTTCCCTAGACAATAGGCTTTGGTTAGAACACCTCATGGAGCAATTCCTAGAGTCATGGATTCGACCCCTAAGAGTGGGGAGATGTTGTTTTGGTCTTTATGTATCATTTTTTCAATGATAGAAGAAGTTGGACTTGAGAGGAGAGAACTATTGTAGCTTGTACTTGCATATTTTCTGGAAATCAAAGGATACATTTTGGAGCTATTATCTAGGAATTCATGTGCAGTAATTTTGTGATGTTTTTTTTTCTCTATTATCACTTTATATGAAAGATATTCATCTTCTCTTTCAATTCATCAACTCTTCAATGGTTTTCCTTATAGTTTATAAACATAATTCTTTACATTAATCTCTTTTTTGATGGAAAAATCATTATGTGTTACTTTCTTTCTTAATGAATTCGTGTTTCATGCTCATTAAGACCTTTAGCTTCTTCTGTAAACTATACTACACCGACAAACCCTAAGATCCATCACAGAAGTATTGCTATCTTGTTCCTTCATATCCTTGCTATTGTAACCCTTTGAGCCTCTGACCTAGCTACCTGGATTTTCTCCTTTATCCAGCAACAAAACGCTAAAAACCCAAAACCTATCTGAGCCTAGCATACCTAGCTTAAAATCTATTCCTTTTGTAGTAAATTCATTGGTTTTGAACATAGAGAGATCCCTCTCTTATTTGTTAGGGCTAGCTACTAAACTAAAAGCTTGGTTGTGGTTACCTCCTTCGATCTCCCTTCCCGGCCTTGGGACATTGTGGAGGATAACACCTTCTACAAAGTTTGCAAAGGAGAAGGAAAATTAACATGCAAAGCTTTTGTTAAACAAAATGGTTCAACAACTAATAAAGTTACATCTTTCGTAGCTAGTAGAGAAAATTTGTAATGCCAAAATTTCCACAAAGTCTTGCCACATAGAGTAATAGTTGCACAAATAAATTGAGACTCCCAACATATTTAACCCCTAAAGAACTTCAAAATTTCTGGAAATGGTTGGAGTTGTATTCAAGGCAGCTCTTTGAGCTTCCAGGGGATGATTATGCTTGTGGAGGTCTGTCTGTGAGGATTAGTTAATGTAATGGCCTATGTATCTGACATCTCTTATGAATTTGTGTGTGATTTTAAGGTTGTTATGAAAAACTTAAGTTCACAAATATTTTCTCCATGTTCAACAATCCACTGGTAAGTGATGGATGGATCGACTCTTTTATCAACTATGCACACAAAATTTCTCTAAAGTAATAAGCCTAGAAAGTGAAAAATTGACCTAAAGGTTTGAAAAAATCAAGGGTTTCCTATGTGGCACATTACAACAAGTTTTATCATCTTATACTAATATTTCCTTCTATCAATTAGTGAATACTATCCAATGAATCATTCTCAGATAAGCAACTTCATTTGACTACGAGTGGCATGATAGAGGCAGATGAAGCATGGGTTGGTTTCAAAGAGATGAGTTGGTGCATAGAAATGAAGAGAAAAAAGGAGTTTCCTTCTACAAAGTTTGCAAAGGAGAAGGAAAATTAACATGCAAATCTTGTGTTGCACAAAATGGTTCAACAACTAATAAAGTGACATCTTTCACAACTAGTAGAGCACATTTTCAATGCCACAACTTCCACAAAGTCTTGTCACATAGAGTAATAACTGCACAAATAAATTGAGACTCCCAACATATTTGACCCCTAAAGAACTTCCAAATTTCTGGAAATGGTTGGGGTTGTATTCAAGGCAAATCTTTGAGCTTCCATGGTATGATTAGGCTTGTGGAGGCCTATCTCTAAGTATTAGTTAGATATAATCACTATGTAATGGCCTATGTATCCAACATATCTCATCAATCTGTGTGTGATTTTCAGGTTGTTATGAATAACTTAAGTTGACAAAGATATTCTCCATGTTCAACAGTTGACTTGTAAGTGATAGATGGATCAGCTCTTGTGTCAACTGCGCACACATAATTTCTCTAAAGTAATAAGCCTAGAAAGTGAACAATTCACCTAAAGGTCTGAAAAAATCAAGAATTTCCTATGTGACACATTACAACATGTTTAATCATCTTGTACTAATATTTCCTTCTATGAATTAGTGAATACTAACCAATGAATCATTCTCATATAAGTAGCTTCATTTGAATACGAGTGGCATGATAGAGGCAATTGAAGCATGGGTTGGTTTCAAAGAGATGATTTGGTGCACATAAATGAAGAGACAAAAGAAGTTTCTTTCTACAAAGTTTGCAAAGGAGAAGGAAAATTAACATGCAAAGCTTGTGTTTCACAAAATGGTTCAACAACTAATAAAGTTACATCTTTTGCAGCCAGTAGAGCACATTTGCAATGCCACAACTTCCACAAAGTCTTGTCACATAGAGTAATAGCTACACAAATAAATTGAGACTCCCAACATATTTGACCCCTAAAGAACTTCCAAATTTTTGGAAATGGTTGGAGTTGTATTCAAGACAGCTCTTTGAGCTTCCATGGGATGATTATGCTTGTGGAGGTCTGTCTCTAAGTATTAGTTAGATATAATCACTATGTAATGGCCTATGTATCCGACATCTCTCATCAATTTGTGTGTGATTTTAAGGTTGTTATGAATAACTTAAGTTGACATAAATGTTCTCCATGTTCAACTGTTCACCTGTAAGTGATAGATGGATAAACTCTTTTATCAACTGTGCACACAAAATTTCTCTAATGTAATAAGCCTAAAAAGTGAACAATTGACCTAAAGGTTTGAACAAATCAAGGGTTTCCTGTGTGGCACATTACAACAATTTTTTTCATCTTCTACTAATATTGCCTTCTATGAATTAGTGAATACTATCCAATGAATCATTCTAAGATAAGAAACTTCATTTGACTATGAGTGGCATGATAGAGGCAGATGAAGCATGGGTTGGTTTCAAAGATATGAGTGGTTCACAAAAATTAAGAGACAAAAGAAGTTGATTATCGATGACTGAACTACAGAACGATGAGAAAGGGGAGGCTCTACAACTTGAACTAGGGTTAGGTTTTGAGGTTGTGCACCATGGCGAGATGCACAGGGGGGGTGTTTCTCCCTCCTACAGTCAAGTAGTTATGGATAGAGCCAAGGACATGGGAAAGCATCATTTCAAGAAGCCTCTGGAGAAGGCAACAGGGGAAAGTAATGCGGACACATTGGGAAGAAACAGACCTCATGAACAGGAAGGGGAGTAGTAGGAAGCTAGTAAGGAAAACGTGAAAGGGGATAGCAGTCAAAAACCTACTTCTGTAAGGACATTTGGGGTCTGTAAACCTAAGTCAAACACCATTACTCAGGTCATCTTGAGTGACCTTGCGCTACAAGCACATAGGGATCATATGACGGAACATGCGCCATTTTCAAATTCATGAGAATATGGCTGATGGAGAGGGAACTGCATGTTTGGATAAGGAGCCACTGGAAGCCAAACAGAGAAATAAACCTTCATCTAGGATCCAAGGGCTTTTTCACAGTAGTATTCACAAGCCTAGACGATAAAGACAAAGTGTTTCAAGGAGGACCATATTTCTACGCTGTTGCAGGCCTCTACATGTAGCCATGGATAATGAACTTTGTTCCGTAATGCGAGACATTTTCATCGATATCGGTATCGATTAGACTATACTCCCTTCTTCTGGATTATTGGTTACCAGAATCGCTAAAAAAAATAGGCAACAAACTGGGACATTTTCTAAAGATCTCAGATGCGACACTGAAAGGAAAATACACCTCCTTCGCACGGATCTGTGTGGAAATGGACTTATCTAGAGCACTTCCAGACATGATAATTTTAGAAGTATATGATGAAGAATGGGTACAGGCGATGGACTATGAGCACATCCCATTTATGTGCCGCAAATTCCATGAGCATGGGCATCTATGTAGAGACTGCACAAAAAACAACATTGAGAGAAATGTGAAAACCACTGTGGATAAATTTCCTGAGGGTTTTACCAAGGTTGGGGGAAAGGGAAAGGTCGAAAGAGGCCAAAAAAGAAGATCAATGAGGGAAAACAACCGAACCACAATAGCTTTAAGATCCTAGAAGAAGAAGAAGGAAACAAATAAACGAACTAGGAAATGGAGAACATTATCACTGAGAAGGAAAGGGATGAAAGCATCGAAGATATCATAGAAAACATGATGGAGATAAATTGGGACCATGAGATGACTCCAAGTGAGGCAGGAACAGGGGACCATGAACTGCAGGAGATTCTAGATAGGGAAAATCTGGATCTAGAGAAATTTTTGAAACAAGGAACGACCAAAGGAGTGGACTCCCTGCCAAAAGAGGAATATGACAGGGTGCAACAACTCTTCTTATGGAGATCACAAACGAAGGGAATTGGAGTCAAAAGAAATCATGAAAGCCAGGAACATAGAGGGATCAAAATGATGGAGGAGACAGAGGCACAATCTCCAAAGAACCCAAGCAAGAAAAGAGGAAGAAAAAGGCAAAAGGAGTTGTTGAACGAATGTGGGAAACTATTGATTAACTCAAGTAAAGATGAAAGAGCATACTAGTTACTCCCTTACAAACCTTTCTTAATGAAGATCACAACCTGGAATATTAGAGGCATAGGAGACAGAAGGAAGCAAAGAAATCTCAGTACTAGAATAAAAGAAGAAAAACTAGATATGGTTTTTATTCAGGAGACAAAATGTTTGATGGATAAGATTAGAGAAATTGATAATAAATGGCTAATAAAGTATGAGTGTCTAGAGTTTAAAGTAAAACACTTAGCGGGGGGGATTCTCACACTGTGGGATCCACATAAATTTGGAATCTTGGATGCTGAGGAATCTAGGAACTATCTTTCTTTGGTTTGTCAACCTTTAGGTGATAAGGAGATATACATGATCACAAATGTCTATGGACCTCAAAAGCAAGAAGACAAACTCAAGATTCTCACCTACCATGAGGAACTAAGAGTAAGACACCTTCATATGCCCTGGATCATTGCAGGAGATTTCAATATGATAAGATCTCTTACAGAGAAGCAATGCAGTATCAGACACCTAGGCAGAGACTCCATGGCCTTCCAAAACTTCATAATGAACATGGGGTTAGTGGACACTAGAACAATAAACGGGACCTTCACCTGGAACAAAAAAAGGGGAGGAGCTTCACAAGTGGCAACTAGACTAGATAAATTTATTACCTCAAAGGACCTCTTTTTCTCAAGCCCTGCCATAACAATTTCTATTCTTCCCTTTGGAGGTTCAGATCATTGGCCTATATAGCTAGAAGCCACTTTTGTGGGTACACCAAGAAACAGAAATTTTAGGTTTGAGAATGCCTAGCTCTTTCATCTTGAATTCACCAGTAATATTGACAAATGGCGGAGAGAGGCTCTAAACATTCAAGGCACTAGAATTTTCCTGCTCCAATAGAAACTTAAACATATCAAATCCAAGCTTAAAGGTTGGAACAAAAAGGAATTTGGCAATATCTTCAAAGCCGAAAGAGAAGCAGAGTAGAAACTCTAGGAGATCAATCAGATCAACATCACAGAGGGCTTTACAGAGGAACGGAAAAAGCTAGTTGATTCTTTGCAGGAAGAATGGGAAGAATGGTGTTTGCAAGATGAGATTTTTTGGAGGAAGAAGTCAAGGATTCAGTGGATTAAAGAGGGAGAAAGAAACACGAAGTTCTTTCATAAATCCACAATGGATCACAGGGCACACAACAGAATCACAAAGCTCAAAGACTCTCAAGGGAGGGAAATCATTTCTCACACAGACATGGAATCATTCCTTTTACAACATTTGCTCAGTATCACAGAGGATCCTCTGGGGGATAGATCCAGGTTCATCAACCATTTCACTCAATATATCCCTTAGCTAGTTACCAAGAAGATAACCACAATCTTAACGGGCCAGTGTCAGAAGAGGAGGCCAATGAAGTGATCAATGAAATGGAAGGTGGAAAAGCTCCAGGCCCAGATAGGTTCAATGTAGACTTCTTCAAAGCATGTTGGAAAACAGTCAAACAGGATATCCTTGAGGTGGTGGAAGACTCAAGAAGATCCAAAAAGGTTCTGAAGGCGTTTAATGCTTCCTTCATAGCTTTGATCTCAAGAAAGGAAAATTCCATGACTCCAGATGGCTTCAGACCCATAGCCTTATGTAATGTGGTGTATAAAATTATTTCCAAGGTGATCGCCAGTAGACTCAAGCCCCTTTTACCAGATCTCATCTCAAAGGAGCAAACAGGCTATGTGGAAGGAAGACAAATCCTCAATAATATCATCCAAGCTCATGAGGTGGTACACTCTCTCAAAAGCAACAAACAAGCTGGTATGATCATTCAATTAGACCTAGTGAAAACTTATGACAAGCTAAGTTGGTATTACATAAGGGCAGTTCTAAAAGCCTATGGCTTCGACCAAAATTGGATAAGATGGGTTATGGTACTAGTCACCATGACTAGTTTCTCCATCCTGCTTAATGGCACTCCTTCAAGACTCTTCACACCCTCCAAAGGTCTCAGACAAGGGGATCCACTCTCACCCTTCTTCTTTGTTCTTATGATGGAAGGGCTTGGTAGAGCGATTAAAATGGATAATGTTGAAGGAAGAATCCAGGGCATCAAACTCATCTTGGATGGAGCGACAAACACACATCAGCAATTTGTGGATGACACAATGCTTCATGGCTTAACTACAGTCAGGGAAGCGAGAACAATCAAACAAATTTTGAACGACTTTGCTATGGCTGCTGGAACAGAGGTAAGCTTCAACAAATCAAAAGTTTTTTTCTTTAACATAGACATTGCTATTAAAAGAAATATCACCAGAATTCTTGGGTTTCAAAGGGACCAACTACCTTCCAAGTATCTAGGCATACCTCTCAAAGATAAACCTCTTAGAAAGGAAGTGTGGGACCTAATTATAAATAAACTGTAGGAAAAGATCCAAAAATGGACATGCAGGTCTTTAAACTTTGCGGGGCGACTTGTGCTCACATAGGCTGTCCTGCAGGCCATTCCTATATTTATGTTCTCAACTCTTCCTGCTCCTAAAGGAGTTAAGCAGCAGATCGAGAGAATAGAAAGGGACTTTCTACGGGGCAAAGGAGAAGAGAAAAAGAAATGGGCTTTAGTAGCCTGGGATAAGATCTGCAAACCCAAGATCCATGGTGGCTTGGGGCTTCATGATCCTGAAACCATCAGCAAGGTTTCGGGAGCTAAACTCTGGTGGAGATGGATCAAGGAATCGACAACTTCGTGGGCTAAGCATTGGACAAAAAAATGTGCCAAGAATTTGTAGGAGAAAGATCAAATTAGAATGTGAGGGCACATTAAGGGCTCCCACATTTGGAACCTTGCTTGGGAAAATAAAAGTATTCTTCAGCAACATAGTTTCTGGGAAATTCGAGCTAGGAACCTAGCATGATTTTGGGAGGACAACTGGCAGTAGGAACCTAATTTGTATAAGGATGAATTAGTAGCTCTCAAGAATGACACAGACAACAAAGGTCTACTTATGGTAAAATACTTCTGTGACCAGGAAAGGAACAATGGAAAATGGAGAACATGAAAGGATCTAGGCCACAGTGAGGAGAGTCCTCTGAGGGCCCAGGCAGACTCTCTTACCCAAGATCTAGAGCATAGGAGGAATCTAGTATCATCCTTGCCTAACGAACTAAGATGGGGAAAGAACATAGAAGGAAACTTCAACCTCACAGAAGCTAAACAGGTAGTAACAGGATTTAACTATCTAAATCCTGATCAAGATTGGAAGAATCTTTGGCAGAGCCCACACTGGATGAAAATAAAGTTATTTATTTGGCTAGTGCATCAAAGGAGAATCTTAACTTGGGAGAATCTTCTGAAAAAAGGCTTTACTGAACCATCCAAATGTTACCTTTGTATGTTCTATGCTAGAGCAATTTATTTAAATTTTCATAGTTAGCAATCACATCAACATTACAATAAACTGCAAATAGAACATAAATATAAAATCGTAGAAGAAAAGCCAAGTCAAGAGGACACAAGATGTGGCACAAGCCAGGGACAAACCCCACAATGTGTGGGGAAACCCTGGATCAATTCTTCTTTTATGTTCTTCAAAATTCAGCAGAGAGAGAGAGAGATAGTACATTTACAACAGAAGTAAACACTTTGACTTATCTAGATCTAACATAGATCGTTTCATATAACGATGAGATCAGTTGAAGACATTCTGCTTCAACTGATTCTCAAGGTGACTCCTTCACCTATCATCGTGCTGCATTTGGTCTCATAGTTGCACCACTGTAACCTGCACCATGCTATACTAATCACGATCAAGATCATGCTGTGCTGCACCCAAATATCATTGAGCTGTTCTCAGCATCATGGATCTGCACCCATCTAATGTGTACTCAATGACTGTTATGCTGCTTCCATATTGCTATCCCAAATCAACAAGTATGCTGAGAATGACAAATCTAGTCTTCTCATTGTGATATACTACTATGCCGAGATAGTACAGATGTAGGGTTTCATAGATCTTCTTTGCCATAAGAATATGCTTTCATATGATCTCATTCATGGAGATGAATACCACCAAGAAGGATTGTGTTCATCACCGAAGCTTTGGGTAGTCCAAGGTACTGTTGTCAGACACAGGGATATCATTTTGAGACCAAAGAGATTTCTACGTCCTCATATAAAGATTGTCTTGATTCATCTATCCGAGATAGATATGAAATGCCTAGGTCACATACATCTCTTTTATGCTTTCTTCATATAGGAATACCACTGAGACAGCTACAGGAATACCACCTGGATCTTCATCAATGCGAATATAACCAGACAGTGAGGAGGCCAAAACTTTTGCGTATAACTGTCTTTATGATCTACATATAAGAGTCTTGACTGCGGCTATATGACAATGGATTCATCGTGGCTACCATCTACTGCTCCAACGTGGCTGTCATCTATGCTTGTATGATCTGCGGCTATATACTCGAAATTTTAGAGAGGAAGGATGTGAAGTTCTTCTGCGTTAACAGGTCTTCATTAACTGAGTCAAAAGGTCTTCATTACAACGTATAGGGTTTCATGAACAACATATCATGCTTCCTGAACAACGTACGATCTGTGTGTATGAGCTGCGTATAGTTGCCGTGATTGCGTAGTTACCATATATAACTGCGGGTTGCATATGTGACAGCGTTCCAAACTGCGGGTTCATATGACCAGTGTGCATATATATTACATTGGACAGCATTAATATGCATCATATGAAACAGCGTGGATCTAACATTGGGCAACATTGATATACATCATATGAAACAGCGTGATATATGAGACAGCATGTATATATATAAACTCTGTGTTAATTATTCCCAGCGTATAAATGTCATGACAGCGCATAGGGTCCAGCTTACAAGATTTATGTTTGCATCCCATAAGCCTGTGGCTTACTGCGGCTAGGGCTCCATGAACAACGTTACCATGAACAACATATAAGAGAGTTTCCATGAGCAGCGTAATAGTCCTCTTCTTATCAATGAGTTAGAGCATCATTTGACTGTGTATATATGTCTACATGACTGCGATGAAGGAGTCTCCTTGTCCTTGTGTTGGATCGCATATGTTGGCTAGGGCATCATGAAACAAGGACAACATATTCTTTTTGTGACTCTCCTTCTCCTAAAACCCAAGACATGGAGAGGAGATCACATCAAGAATACGAGTGCTAAATGATAACAAATCCTCATCTATTTATACCAAAACAAGGATGATGAATAGACATGTCAGTTGGGCTTCTAGAGGCTACATAAGAGCTGGTCGGCTTGATAATAATTACATAAACAAAATAAATACGTATCTCCATAAATACTTATCAGAATCGGATGATCTTTGGATCAATCCTACACCTCTCGACGAGAGGGATCCAATAAAAATATCAGCTACCATAAATAAGCCGACCCACATGGAGTTTGGCCCTAGTTGCCAATTTAACAAAAAAGAAATGGGCTTTAGTAGCCTGGGATAAGATCTGCAAACCCAAGATCCATGGTGGCTTGGGGCTTCATGATCCTGAAACCATCAGCAAGGTTTCAAGAGCTAAACTCTGGTGGAGATGGATCAAGGAATCGACAACTTCGTGGGCTAAGCATTGGACAAAAAAATATGCCAAGAATTGGTAGGAGAAAGATCAAATTAGAATGTGAGGGCACATTAAGGGCTCCCACATTTGGAACCTTGCTTGGGAAAATAAAAGTATTCTTCAGCAACATAGTTTCTGGGAAATTCGAGCTGGGAACCTAGCACGATTTTGGGAGGACAACTGATAGTAGGAACCTAATTTTTATAAGGATGAATTAGTAGCTCTCAAGAATGACACAGACAACAAAGGTCTACTTATGGTAAAATACTTCTGCGACCAGGAAAGGAACAATTGAAAATGGAGAACATGAAAGGATCTAGGCCATAGTGAGGAGAGTCCTCTGAGGGCCCAGGAAGACTCTCTTACCCAGGATCTAGAGCATAGGAGGAATCTAGTATCATCCTTGCCTAACGAACTAAGATGGGGAAAGAACACATAAGGAAACTTCAACCTCAAAGAAGCTAAACATGTAGTAACAGGATTTAACTATCTAAATCCTGATCAAGATTGGAAGAATCTTTGGCAGAGCCCACACTGGATGAAAATAAAGTTATTTATTTGGCTAGTGCATCAAAGGAGAATCCTAACTTGGGAGAATCTTCTGAAAAAAGACTTTACTGAACCATCCAAATGTTACCTTTGTTGTTCACAAGAGCAGATGATGGATCACCTTCTCAACCTCTTCCCTTTGACCTTCATTGTGTGGGAATGGGTGGCCTCAATCTTTAGGCACACTGATAGGGACAAACGCAACATCTCCAACACTTTGAGGAATTGGAGGAAAAACTTATCAAGGAATGAAATTATTAATCAAGCCTGGACCCTAGTTCCAGGCTTTGTCATTTGGAATTTTTGGAAAGAGCGCAACAGTTGGATCTTCAAGAATAAAGCAAGAAGGCCCCAACACATTATTCACCAAATTTTAAGGTAGCTCAAAGATACAGTTAGTAGCTTGTTGAGGAAACTTCCTAAGGACCCTCCTCTGGCCCAAGATGCAAGTATTCTACTATTTTTGGGTCTCCAATCCATAAGCCCTCAGGGCATTATCAAGGGAGTGAGCCAAATAAACTCAGATATAAACATTTGGAAGCCTCCTCCATATGGTTTCTTAAAGGGTAATATAGATGGAGCATCTAAGGGCAACCCAGGGTTAGCTGGTTTTGGAGGTGTTATAAGAGATGAACAGGGGAAAATAAAGAAGATCTTTCATGGGGAATGTCGCTAATAACATGGTGGAACTCATGGCCCTGGAGCAATGCTTGGAAATATTGGTGGATTCAGATTCACATAATGTCATCATTGAAGCACATTTGGAATTGATTATTAGAGCGGCCAAGAAAATATGCAATGGTACATCATCAGATAAAGTGTTGAAGCACTAGAATCTCTCACAAGTCTTTCACTGCATATACTCGCACCTGCAAACCTTAAAAATTGTACGCTCTGTCCATTTGAAAAGAAAATCCAACATGGTAGGAGATCGTTTGGCGAATGAAGGAGTGATTAATAAGGAGGGGGACACCTGACATGTCTGGGAGTTGTTAGCCCCAGGCAATCTATTAGAGGACTGTCTCTATCAGGCTACCAAAGATATGGAGCAATGGGAAAGGTTGAGATCAGCGGAGGAAGATCAAGGGTACAATGGAGTGCGGACTGATTCTGGAAGAGCTGCAAGTTTTTCGTTTCATTGATCAATGTATGGATTAATGGCAACAAATTGATTCAATGAAAAGTAGAGAAACTGGGGTTTAAGAGTAAATCCATCGAAAACCAAAATATCAACGGCGTAGGGAGGTGGGACCGGGAAGCATCCGATGGGTTGGATCGATGGTCATCGCTCGACGAAAGAGCGCATAATTTAATTCGTGAGGAAGTGGGTTCTCGTACCATAAGTTGGATTTTGGAAGGGGTCTAAGTGGTAACTGGTATTGTGAGGAAGGCCTCTGATTCCACTCTTCAAGTGACATGTAGCAGCGAGGAGAAAAGAGGATACCACTTTTTGGGCAGGTATTCCTCGAGCTACTTGTACACTCGAAATCTACATGGACCGTTGGATCCATGAAGGGTAGATCAATGGTGGAGAGTCAGTTGTGCAAGTGGAAGGTCGGATGTGATTTTACAATTCAATGTTAGCCATTGATCGTTGATTTAGTTAGACAGCAGGATGTCAGGGTGTTGTACCAGGAATGCGGTCCTGTTGTTTTTTATGGTAGCGAATGTAATAATTTTCGAATCCGACCTTATGGTTTGTAGGTTGGGGTTTTGTGTATTACCTGTGTTAGCCTTATCTCTCGATAGAGGGGATGGTTCCGAGTTTTAAATATTTAAAGCCAATTCCACTCCAGATAGGTCATGTGGACCGTTTTTTGGTAAATGCAAGGAAGTTTGGTTTACCTTGTAAAATATGTAATGTACTTGTTTCGGTTAATAGAAAGCTCCATTCTTACTTGAAGAAAAAAAAGAGACAAAAGAAGTTGCCTTCTTCAAAGTTTGCAAAGGAGAAGGAAAATTAAACATGCAAACCTTGTGTTGCACAAAATGGTTCAACAACTAAAAACTTACATTGTTCACAGCTAATAGAGCACATTTGCAATGCCACAACTTCCACAAAGTCTTGTCACAAAGAGTAGTAGCTACAAAAATAAATTGAGACTCCCAACATATTTGACCCCTAAAGATCTTCCAAATTTCTAGAAATGTTTGCAGTTGTATTCAACACAGATCTTTGAGCTTCCATGAGACGATTATGCTTCTGGAGGTTTGCCTCTGAGTATTGGTTAGATATAATCACTATGTAACAGCCTATGTATATGACATCTCTCATCAATTTGTGTGTGATTTTAAGGTTGTTATGAATAACTTAAGTTGATAGAGATTTTCTCCATGTTCAACCATTCCCTTGTAAGTGATAGATGGATTAACTCTTGTATCAATTGTGCACACAAAATTTCCCTAAAATAATAAGCCTAGAAAGTGAACAATTGACCTAAAGGTTTGAAAAAATCAAGGGTTTTCTATGTGGAACATTACAACAAGTTTTATCATCTTATACTAGTATTTCCTTGTATCAATTAGTGAATACTATCCAATGAATCTCTCTCAAATAAGCATCTTCATTTGACTACAAGTTACATGATCAAGGCAGATGAGGCATGGATTCATTTTAAAGAGATGCGTTGGTGCAAAAAAATGAAGAGACAAAAGAATTTGCCTTCTACAAAGTTTGCAAAGGAGAAGGAAAATTAACATGCAAAGCTTGTGTTGCACAAAATGGTTCAACAACTAATAAAGTTACATCTTTCATAGCCAGTAGAGCATATTTGTAATGCCACAACTTCCACAAAGTATTGTCACATAGAGTAATAGTTGCACAAATAAATTGAGACTCCCAACATATTTGACCCCTAAAGAACTTCCAAATTTCTGGAAATGGTTGGAGTTGTATTCAAGATAGATCTTTGAGCTTCCATGGGACAATTATGCTTGTGGAGGTCTATCTCTGAGTATTAGTCAGATATAATCACTATGTAATGGCCTATATATCTGATATCTATCATCAATTTGTGTGTGATTTTAAGGTTGTTATGAATAACTTAAGTTGACAGAGATGTTCTCCATGTTCAATAGTTCACTTGTAAGTGATAGATGGATTGACTCTTGTATCAACTGTGCACACAAAATTTCTCTAAAGTAATAAGCCTAGAAAGTGAACAATTGACCTAAAGGTTTGAACAAATCAAGGGTTTCCTATGTGGCACATTACAACAAGTTTTATCATCTTATACTAATATTTCCTTCTATCAATTAGTGAATACTATCCAATGAATCATTCTCAGATAAGCAGCTTCATTTGACTACGAATGGCATGATAGAGGTAGATGAAGCATGGGTTGGTTTCAAAGAGATGAGTTGGTGCACAAAAATGAAGAGAAAAAAGAAGTTTCCTTCTACAAAGTTTGAAAAGGAGAAGGAAAATTAACATGCAAAGCTTGTGTTGCACAAAATGGTTCAACAACTAATAAATTTATATCTTTCACAACTAGTAGAGCACATTTTCAATGCCACAACTTCCACAAAGTCTTGTCACATAGATTAATAGCTACACAAATAAATTGAGACTCCCAATATATTTTACCCCTAAATAAATTCCAAATTTCTGGAAATGATTGGAGTTGTATTCAAGACAGCTCTTTGAGCTTCCATGGGATTCTCTTGGGATTCTTGGATAAAGCACCTAACCTACTTGATAAAATCTTCCTAGAGGAGAGTAACTCCTACCTAGAAGAGTGTTGCCTGCTCAAAATATAGAACCCTTCTCTAGTGTGCAGTTTTCTTAAAGATAAATTTGTGCATAAAACAAAACTAAGAAAAACACCTAGGGCCTAAATTAAGAAAAGCAAGCATCTAAGTCAAACTATAAAAGCATACTCAATATGGCTCTATCAATGTTTGGGGAACACTATACAAGCATGATTGAATACAAAAACCATAAGATGCCTAAGATCGATGCACTTCTTTCATCGCTGCTACACCCTCATAGGCAAACTGTAATCTACATCATGTATCCCAAGGCTGTATGCATCTGCTGAAGGTGTAGACTGAAAAGGATATGCTAAGATGAAGTAATGTTGAAGAAGAAACAACTTAAAAACAACAAAAAGAGTCTACTATGTATCAAACCCATCTGCACACAAGACATGGCCTCTACTGGGTACATTTCTTCGTTGAATGGAAACTACATTGTATTACTGCACTGCTGAAGGAAAAAAATCTTGAGTGAAACACAGATAAAACTCTAACAGATATGTGGTATCAGTTGTAGAAGATATCATCAATATAGGTAACAACTTTGATAATTGAAAAATCAAAAATTGAGTAACGTAGATCATTTGAAATGACAGATTTGCACATACTTTATAATTGTTTAGGAGTGATAGTATAGAAAATGCACGATAGCTTGTTGCATCTTTATGTTATAAACCAAAGATGCAAAGAAATATATAAAATATTAAATAACATCGCACAAGTAGATTTTAGGTTCTTTTGAAATGGGAATGGAGTTCTCCTTGTGAAGATTCTAATCTAGTGGGTATAGCTTTAAAGAAGAAACATATAGTTATGGGGTTGGAATTGTCTCACAACTCATGGAAAGTCCCAAAGTTTTTCACTAGAAAGAAGTAGAGCAAATTGTCAGGTTTATGAAAAGGAACACCCTATTCATAGGGAGATAACCTGAAATTAGTTGGGCATATTATTTCTCATATTCTTATACGTGTGTGCTTTGAAAAGCTAACCACCTCCAAAGAGTTAATAACAGCTCTGGTAAAGTTTATAGGTGTGAAGCACTTCTGAGAAAACCAATTGCTTAATGAAAATTGAGGAAGGAATATGTCAAAGGATTCAATCTTGCACTTAGTCATAAAAATGAAATTTGGTTATCCAACATCTTCCCAACAAATTGACTCTAGCCATAACGTGAAAGCTAGGTTAACTGTGAAACCTCTTTCCCACTTTGTTGTATTCTTGCCTCTTGAATTCCAGCATGTATCTGGTTGCTTCGATCCACAAAACTCATCCCAGGTAAACTATGCATGATACAATTTTGATGTGCAAGATTGACAAACACTCTAGTTTCCCTTTTGTTAGTTCTAGTCTTTGCAGCCTGTCACCAGGGATCAACATGAGATCTTACTAGGTTTGGTTTGGTTAGATGTTTTGCACATGATATTCAACACAAAACATGTCACATATAGGTCCATTAGAAGAATCTCGGAAAAATATTTCCAACGGTATATCACACTCCTGTAACTGGTTTCTGGATCATAAGATATGATCGAAATGAATGATTGCTTCTTGGTTATGCATGTTTTGAGGTCAGTTGTTGCACACAGGGACAAGTTTACTACAAAATAAGTTTGGACAGAAATTTTAAAAAATTGAAAGAGGTTTTTGTGCATCACATACCAAATAACAAAATCTCCTTTAGTTTATGCACAGGTGCATTAAAACAAAGAAAAATTTTCATTTATTTTACTTTTTTAGTCATTTTAGTGTGGTGCCATTTTACAACAGATGGAAAGTAATTTTGAAAACACAAGGATTTTTTTGCTAAAAATGAGCCATATAACAAAAACCTCTTTCAATTTATTCACAAGTGTCGTGAATTTGGATATGTGACTAGATCTTTACAACTCATTTTCACATATTTAAATTTTTAATGATTTTCTATTTTAGAGATGATTTTGTGGAATAGATTACGAGCAACTGGAAACGAATTTCCAAAATTTGAGAGATTTTTTTCTCCAACATGATCTTATATACAAAAACCTCTTTCAGTTTTGTAATAGGTGCTATGGTTTAGGAGAAACGAGTTCATCTTCAACACCTATTTTCAGAAATTTGGTCCAAGTTTAATGTAACTGATTCTATTTTGAAGAAGATGGTTGAGCTCAATTCCCTTAATACAGGGATGAGCTAAATGTATAAATTTGATGAATTTCATAGTGTAGAGGTTAGATTTTGGCAGCAGAGAGGTTGTCTTGGCTTTGTGTAAAGTTTTATTGAATATCGTAATAAAGCAATTTTTGCCCTTTAGGCCTGGGATTCATCACGGTGCTTGAATATTCAGTACTTTTTTTCTCCTGTAATTCATTTACACATTATGTTTTTCTCCTTTGTTTCAGAATTATCTAAGTTATATGTTAGGAATTCATCCATAATTATGCTCCTTTCATGATGATTTTGCTGTTAATTGTAATGGTTGTCTTAGCAAAATTCATCCTTTGCTAGATGCTCTGTTGAGCAACCTCGTTATTCTCTTTCATCTAAAGTTGCAGCTGTAGATCCATCCTTTGTTTGATGCCTACAGGGAAGTAGGCTTTCTCCCTTATACTTCTCACATTTACAATCGTCACTTGGTTGAGCATGGCACTTAATTTGCCCCAGGTTTACCAGCAGAAAATGACATCGATTCCACAATCCAAATCATCCTTTCTCTTATTGTTTCGACCCAAAAAAATCCAATAAAATGCCTAGAGCTACTATACCTAGCCTAAAATCCATATTTGCAGTCATCTCAACTGAGATTGACAAGGAGAGAGCCCTCTCCCGACCTGGTAGGGATAGCTACCAGGGTAAGCTTGGTTTGTGGTTATCCTAGGATTGCCTCCGTTCAGCTTGAGGTCGATCTAGGCTCTACCACCTTTAAAAGAGGGTAAGTCAAAATATTATGATAGACACTTAGCGCTACCAGGTTAAGCTTGGTTTGTGGTTATCCTAGGATTGCCTCCCTTCAGCCTGAGGTCAATCTAGGCTCTAACACCTTTAAAACATGGTAAGTCAAAATATTATGACAGACGCCTTACCTGTAATTTGATCATAAACTGTTGAGGTATTGCATAGAATAGATAATATACTATTAATGAACTAATGAAGAAATCAAAATAAATTAATTTCTTGTTGCTACAATAGCACCACTCTTTGGATTATCCAAGGAGCCATTAATTTATACATATTTCGAATCTTTACTTGGTCTACATAAGAGTAAGCAGTGGTATTGATCACTCTCTTCCCTCCCATGGCAAGCCTATACAGGGTCAACTATAAATTGATTTAAGAATAGGTATATGCCTAACAAATAGGAGTTGGACTCTACAACTCTAATTTAGTGGCAACGAAAGATTCAATTGTGAATGCCTGGTCTCCTACACTACAAATTTCTAGATAAATGGTTAGCCTAAATCTATCCATTATTCACATATCCCAGAAAACCATGCATGTCTAGACTCTCGATGTGTGTGAGGGAGGGGAGATTACATAAATAATCCATTATCAAAAGAAAAAGTTAAAGTACAACATTCTATGGAGATTTTTTTTTTAATTTTATTACATAACATAGAAATTTTGAAAGGATAGAACTGAAGCTTCACTCTCCTTGCACACTTTAGTAATATGCCCCTTTTGCAATGCAAATGTGGCATGCAGAATCACAATCAGCAAATAGAATATGAAAAGTAAGTTCTATGAATTAAAGTAGTTTTATTATACCTCGGACAAATGGAATCTGAGAAATTGGATTCATGCTCTCCAAAATATGATATAGTGAGATCTAATCACATTTTTAACTAAAACAAAGATAAATTGGATCCATTCTCTACAATAGACGATATAATGAGATCTAATCACATTTTCGAATAGAACAAAGGTAAGTTGAGTAAGCTTAAACTCCAAAATGATGGAATCCAATTTTTGAGTGGTAGTCATTGTTTATATCTAGCTAGAGGCTATAACATAAGGATATATGTTATATGTGAACATAAAAAAACGAAAGGAATGTGAAATTTTGACCAGCAACTATAAGTTCCTTTCAAGGACTAGATCAAACCACAACATTTCTATTAAGATTGTCAACTCACCCATGCTAGTATGTTTCCAATAGTTTCATGATAAAACTCACACTTAGTAAACTTCAAACAACATAAATTAACTAGCGATATGTCTTAGGTTGGTTACCTAAGGATTATATCATACTAAATTTAGGGCATATTTATTCGAACCACTGTCGACCTGTTGAGGCTTTTGAATGTTTTGAGTGCGGTATCTGCTAATTTTAGTAATCCTAACTCAATGGCATATAAAAATGACTAGATCTTTGTAAATTTTAAGATATATTGAACAACGGAACCGAGAAGGAAAAAATACAAAATAAATATAAATTATAATGCTGGTGCATACAAGAGCGGGAGTTTTTATTGGGTAGCCACACACACTGATGTTTTTGTTTGTTTGTTTGAAATTTTTCTAGCTAGCCATGAGGATAATTATGAGATAATGCTTTTTAAACAAAATTTAAGTGAAGTGATAATTATGAGATATTTTTTGAATGATCCTATTTTTAAGGATTTTAAGTAAAATATTTATTATTTCAAGGTTTTAAGCTAATTCAGATTTTATTTTTCCTAATGTCTATGCATGAAAGAAAGGAATCTTGTTCACAATGTGGATCAAGTTTTGGTATTTAGTTAGTCTCTACCACATTCACAAATTTCCATGACCTTTTGGGAACCTATTTCTTCAACTTCTATCATAAACATGAGTCCTAGTATATCCGAGTCTAGAATATTTGAATCCATTTCCAATATTTCGTTGCAAATTGAATACAATTATGGATCTGAATCTTTTGTATCTTCCTAGGAGATATAGAGACCAACCATTTGTTTGAAGAAATGTTTGAGCTAGTGTTGTGGCCAGCAACACCCCCCCCCCCTTGTTCATTTAAGTGTTGACCAAAATGCTAAATGAATGGGGACCCTTAGTTATTTTTTAGGAAGAACAAGAGTTTCCTTTCCTCAAAATAAGGTTACCATCATAAGCTTAGGAAGGTCTTTTGAATATTTTAAACCTAAGTCTATGATAAGGAGAAAATCTTTAAAGTCGCGTTGCAAAAAAGATAGGAAATGTCTCCATTTCTCTATAATATTGGTATGTGCAAGACCCTCGTGTTAAGCATAACATCGCATCACAATAAAGTAATACTCATAAGGAAAAAACTTAAAGAATTACCGATATGCGATAACACCGATCGCAAGATCGCATATTGCAGAAATGAGTTGGCAAGATTTGGAAAACATCAAACTTTTGCAACCTGCGATGTTGCGATCGCTGCGATATTATATTCACGTGATCTGCGATGGTGCGATCTGCGACGTTACGTAAGCAAATCATAAATCACTTCAACACGAATCCTACGGGCACGCTATTTAAGAAAGGCCACTTACCATAATCTGACTCAAGATCATGCGCTTTTAATGATAGTAAAGGGATTAGTTGTCAGCTATTAAATGAAATGTAGACGCGTGCTTTTGTAAAGAATTACTTCACGTAAGGTGGCATGTTTGATATATCTGGTGCATTTAAAACTCTCCCATCACCTTTCTTGATCAGTCATTTCCATTTCACTTTCGAGCTGCAGGAACGGAGAGCCAAAGATGATACACAGCCATACGCAGGAAGAAATGGGAAAGAAAAATAGAGCTCAGGGCTCTGAGGCTAAGGAAGAGACGAAGGAAATGGCGCCTTTGTATAGAGACACAGCTTGTAACAAAGAAACAGGGATATCAACGTGGGAAAGCATGTACAGATTACTTGAAGAAGAGAATCCCAAAATAATGAAGGTTACTGCTATCGCGATCTCACAACGCCCTTCCAAAGCGTCCTTAGAAGAGCTAGCATGCTCATTTCTTCATCGGATAGCAGCAAGGCCCAAAATTCTACCATATACGGATATGATCAAGTGGATACTTGACAAAGCAAACATGGACAACAGACAATTCAAGATTCAAGGGCAAGGGCTCATCGGATCATTCGCTGCACAAGATTTAAAGCTTATGTATCATCTTCCTGAACCGCAGGCGACTTACAATGCACAATTCGTTAAGAAATTTGTGGTGGAGAACCCAGACCTATCAGAGACCACCAAAGATTGGTCCAGAAAAGAGGAGCCACTCAAAAAGGACAAAAACGGTATGTATAGCATTGGTTCCCTCACCTCTCCGTATTGTTTTGCTGCGGCCATGCTTTGTAGGTTATTTGGGATGCCGGATATCAATAAGTTTTCGTCTGAATGGTTACCATTAATTGATGTTGGCACAAACGCCGATATTATGGATTGGGCCAAGATCCTTTCTGATAATCTATACATGGATTTATCAATTACCGGTCTAAGAGATCCTTGTCTCAAAGGGTCTATCCTCCTTTTTATCTATCCACATATGTTATGGATTCTATTTGTTATGTGTCTAAATTTCCCATTATGGGTTGGAAATGGACTACCCAGGACCCATTACCTATCCATGTTTATCATAAGGTACTGTGGGATTCTCAGTTCATCCCACATTTCTACCAGATTTGTCACGGGCTTATCCTACCCTTGTATAGAATGATGTATGATGAAGACCCCCCGAGGTGCTCACCCGAGGCACAGATAGATATCAACCCCATCGCAAGATGGTTCAGGGAAGAATGGTTCACCTATATTAGAGTATTTGGAAGCACTGTCCCCCCTCATGTCCTACCCTTGTATATTCCTGACAAACTGCTGGCTCGAGAAATTGCTTATCAAACCTGTTCAGAAGGCGGCCTGACCAAAGACCTAAAAGATAAAAAGAAGGCCATATGGCCTCAGTTTCCTGTAGCTTGTGGGGCCTTCTCATTGTTCGATGTAGGAAACACTTTCACCGAAGTGGAGAATGTGACGTGTCTACAATTATTTAAATTCCCAGCAAGGCCATTTGACCCAAATGATGTTGCCCAAGATTTCACAACGAACGTCAAAATAAAAGTATTCATTGGAAAGAAAGATTTGTTTGATGATTTGTTTCAGAGTAGAAACTCACTCCAGGAAATTTTGTGGGAAGCTCAGTCGAAGTTGTCTCCAGATGACCTCCAAAGATTCATGTTATTCAAGGAAAGAAGGTTGGCCAGTATTCCTCTAGAGAAGCTGCGACTGCCTGCTAGAGAACCAACTCCAAGCGTTAGCCTCAGTGGAAACTCTAGCACTTCCAGATCTAAATCTAACACTGTGCAAGGAGTGCCTGAACATTCTAAAGGGTCTGGAAGCGACCAAGGAAAAAACAAAGAAACAGCTAAAGATACAGCTCAGTCAAGTGCAATGTCGCAACAGCAAGTTATCGCCTCCCTGCCAAGAGATGTTCCCCCTCTTGTCATCGAAGCGCCACTCGTCACAACAGAACTGGACAAAGAATGGGAAACCTTCAATGAGCTGATCAATCTTGAAGGGCAAGCCCCAAGAACACCTGTGAACAATACACAGGTAGCGCAAGAAGTGGTTTCGACCATAGTCAGCAGTGTCACAGAAACAGAGCACATTCCTATCACTTCACCTTCTGAGCTTCTACTTAATGTAGAAGAAATTCCCCCACTGGATGTATTCTATAGTCCCCAACATAAAGCAGTTGTAAGGAGACAGAGGAAGAAAAGAAAACTAGAAAATACACTGTCACAAGATGCTGAACATTTGGACGTCTTATGGAAAGATCCCAACAATAACCCAACTGAAAATCTCACTAAGTTGTCTCAGATCGTAGGAGCATATGCTTCTGCAACTATTGACAAGGCATCGGAAGTTCAGCAATGGTTGAAAGAACAAGAAGATCAAATACAACTACTACAACGACAGTTGCAACAAGCCAATGCTAATATTGAATCTTCCAAACAGCTCGAGAAGCTGCAGGAAGACTTTCAGCAGATGCAGATAGGCTATCAAAGAAGTCTAGACGAGAAAGGAAAACAATTGCAAACTTTACAGGAAATGCATAAAGATGAGCCTAAGCTGGCGGAATTTATTTCAGAATCTATTGGCTTAAATGAGCAACTACTGCAGCAACAGGAAGAGTTGGGACGTAAAATATCACAGTGGAGTCACTATTGCAAGCTGAGCGATAAAATCACCAATCAAGTGGTAGACTTGCGGAGTGACTATGATCAGAGTGACAGACGAGTGATGGAATACTTAACTTGGCAGGATGAATATGAAGGGAAAAGAGCAGGTGCACCCAGAATAAATGAAAATCATAAAGAATTGCTCTTTAATAAATGGGACGATCAAATCAGGCAGGCGGAGCGAGCAGCGGAGACAGCGGCTACACAAGCAAGCATTCTTATCGACTGTGTAAATGAGAATTTACACAGGGCCAATTTAATCGCAGAGACCACCCCGGGGTACCTACCAAATAAGCTACAACTGGAAGCAGAATGGAAGCAGAAAGCGCAGGCAAAGGGAAAAGCAATCCAAGCATTAAACAGGTTGAATTGGGAATGTTACTGGACATACTTGGTCAAGCTGCATAGTCAATGGATGACTGTGAAATGCATCACAAACGCGGCCAAAAAAGTAGTGCCAGCTCTCATAGATGTTGTTTTCGCAGCCCAGCTCAGCGCAGAAGTCAGCCAGCCGACTCTCCTCAAGCCCATAATGAACACTTGCAACTTTAATGACCAAATTCAGAAGTAGCCTTATTTTAGAATGTTTTTTTTTCTTTTAAATTAGATTAGAAAAAGGACGGTCATTTGAAAACCGCATCCTAAATTTTGTAAAAACACTATTATTAGAATTAGGAAGTAGTATTTTAACCCTTCTCATGCATTTAGAGAAGGGTCCAGAAATTTGTCAAAAAATTGTCCTCGGAACATGCACTTCTGCACCCTCAGAGGAGGTTTTGATGAATGGATGGATCGAGATTTATTAATGTTTTCATTTGATGTCTGCTACTGATGTTGCACTTTTGTACTCTTAGTAGATGTTAGAACAAGTAGAGATAAATCGTTTTTGCTTGAAGCTTATGAGTAGGATTAGTCATAAATGGTACTTTTATCTCTTGACCATTTCTGCTTATATTCTTAAAGTGATATACAATTTTCAGTTGTTTATATGTTACTGCATGAATGTATGAGTTACCATTTGGCACTTCTGTACGGTGGAGTCATTTATTTGTGTTTGATATATGAATAACTTATTATGCGATATGCTATTCACAACTGTTTTGCTTAACTTTTTATGCAAAGTGGTTTATCTTAATTGATTTCTATTCTTATGATAGCTGAATGATCTTTATCACGAGTTATTGATCGAAATCTCTTTAGATCGCATAATAGAAGAAATACACCCCGGGTTAGCATAGATTAGATGTGTTGTTTCTCATTAGATTACAATAGCATAGAGTTAGTTTAGAAGTTTGAATTAAATTAGCTTTAAGTACTCTTAGATCAGCATCGTCCAACTCTACACACACACACACACCCCTTAGATTGGGAAACTGGTCCCATTATCCCCAGTCGGAACCTCTATACCAAACGGATAAGGAGCTGCCAACAAAGGTCCGGACCGGGTGGGTATCCCCCTTGTTGTCGACCCGATTTTCGGGGCTTCAACATATTTGGCGCTAGAAGGAGGGCCTGAACATAGTGTCTGTTGGAATGATTTTCAATTGTAACATTTGAATCAGGATGGCTGCTCGCAAACTTCCCATTTGGAGTTGCATCCATGTTCCTACCTCTTCCAACACTCCACCTGAAGTGTTTAGACTCTTGTCTCAGGTAAAATTCAATGGTAAGAATAATTCTTCTGCTTTTAATCATGCTCTTCAATTTATTCAAAGAGTTTCAAGTTCTGATATTCAAAGAATTAATGAAGGTGTTTTATGTAGAATTTTTACTCTTACATTCACGGTGGAAGCTAGAAAATGGTGCAGAACCCTCCCAGTTGCATCAATTCACAGCTGGGACCAATTCGTCAAGACTTTCATTTTTGAATTTGACTGTTATGACTATGACCAGGTATATGATGAAATTGATTATCTACGGAAACAAGATGAATCTGTTAGGGATTTTAATATGCGATTTCATCTTAATTGTCTAAAGTATGATCTTGAAAGTGAACTCATGGATGAAGAATCTTCAGATTATGCTGAGTATTCCCTGCCTCCTATGTCTGATCAAGCAGAAATTAGTTCAAGCTTTGTCTCATTTTCTTCTAATGTGAATGAGAATTCCAATTTGAATATACAAATCAGCCAAGATGAAGAAAGTCCCCAAAGCCTAGGAGTCATGCATGCTCTAATGCAAGAAGACAAAAGCGAGAATGCTGGAGGAAAGCCTACCTTGGAATCAGGAGATGACTTTGATACAAGGTCAGATAATATCGTTGCAAATCAACAAATGCAGATGCCAAGGTTAGAACAACAAACTATTTCTCTTCCAAAAAGTATCAGTACACAAAGGTATGATCTAAAGCCCGATGTCTATGATGAATCTGATGAACAAAGATTTTTCCATGATGATATTTTCAAATGCATTGTTCCAGAATCGCATTTTTCTCTTTATCCTGATGTTTTTAGCGATGATAATTTTTCCCCTCTCTATATTAAAGATATCTCAAAAAGCACAGAGGATTATTCAAATGAGTCATCATTAGGTTTTCAAGATAAAAAGACAGCTATAGAACATCCTTTGACCATTTTCAAACAAGAACCACTTGACCTTTCTTGTCTGAAAATATATGACGAAAAAGAGAAATCTAGGGAAACCTGTAAAATCATTTATGATAGTTACTTTGACAACGATGATGTTATTGATTTATCCCAAGTAACTCAACAAACCTCAGATAATGAGAGATATCCTAATTCAGGAATCATATCAGTCAATCCTCATTTCCAAGTAAAAGATCATTTGCATGATTTTACTATCCAAGACAATACCCCGATCTATGATTCATATCATGAGAAAACCCCCATGCCTGTTCACAATCATAACTTGTCTTCTGATTCACAAGATGGAATTCGAAATTGCTGGGATCCCATAATTTGGCCAGTTCTTGTGAAAAGAAAGATATTCCAAGTCAATCCCAGTTGTGCTGTAACATTATTTGTACAGATAATCATTTCTTTCTTTCTCACTTGCACTCATTTTGTACAAAATCGGATTGTGTTTTAAATTTTCACACTTTTGATAGATTACTGTGGTATGTTGAGCACCTTATCGAAAAACATTCGAAAGGTATGCTACCATTTTGGAAAGCTAAACTGTGTCAAGGAAGTATAGAACCTTTTCAATTTCAAGATCAATCAATATCAGACTTTCTTAAAAAACTTCTTTGGCATCCAAAATATCACCAACAAAGGAAAGTACCTTTCAAAACTTGTCGGCAATTCACGCCAATTGATAAAAATCTTTCCAGGAATTTCCATATATTCTGCATTGATTTATTTAGTGATTTATATATGGAAACTTTCCTTTTACACGAAATCGCTAAAAGCTCAACTTTAACGCACAGTAGGTTACAAGCCATTGAAACTGAAAAATCATATTCACAGCCTGGCTTGTCATCTTTCCTATTACGAGATCATCAATCCATAACAGAAATTCATCCTGATTTTTATGATCCAATAGATGTCCAGTTGGAAAGAAGTTTTCATCAGAAAGAAATATCAGACAGAATTCCAACTGAAGTTACACATTCTTATTCCACATCCGACATTAACAGTCTAGGAAAATTTTTGTTCTTAACGCTAATGTTTGAAAGTTACACTCAGGTAGGAATAAAAATGAAAAGATGGTTCCACTGGAAATATCATTTCACCTAGTTAATTTTTTGTATATAGTTAGAATAGGAGTAGGAGTAATTTAGCTAGGTTATTAGGTTTTAGGTTTACTTTTAATAGTTGGTAGGTAAAATAAGAGAAGAGATTATCCCTATTCTGTACATAATCCTAAGGGAATGTCTACCTCTCATTTCGTTAAATATTTTTCCCCGTAATAAAATTTGCTATGGTTAACAGCATTTGACATTTACTAAAAATACCATTTCTCTATCAGATTTTGAACTTCTGCTTGTGTAAATAGCAAATCTTTTAGAAACTTGATCTTTATTATTAATAGATATAGTTAAAAACTTTAAACCAGATACGATACTAGTGTCAACTTCCAAAAACTTGACGAAAGTAATCTTAGTGAAGAAATTGTTTTATATCAGTACAATGAAAAGTATCAATAACAAAATAAAGATTCCCTGTAGAAACAACCATTTCCAAAAAACTCTATTATTGTCGTCCAGAGCTTTCTTAAGGAAAGAAATGATATCCTCCCTATTAGAGAAAATCGCAGCATTCAGAGAGACAATCCAAGAAACACTATATCTCAAAGAATAAGAGGTCTCATCACGAGCCGACTTATCATGATCACAGATATTATAACTTGCTGACTTTGCCAATACTGTCCACCAAAACAGGGCAACGACTCAAGATTGTTGAAATCAAAAGACAAGGGGTCTCATCACGAGCCAGCTTGTTCAGCAGAAGTGTAAATCAAGTGAATGACTGTGTCATAATTTGGCTACCAAACCAAGACATTGTTCTTTGGGAATAAAAAAGGAAAAAGTGTCAATCTGGGTTTTTCTTCGAAGGTTGTAGATCGCCTTAAGCGTGATAAAGGATCATTACTGGGTAATAGGTAACCCTGTCGAGGCTATGGACGCCTGCTGGCAGTAGAGGCTCTACCTGCGACAAAAGAGCATATTTAAAAGGCTGCTACACAGGGGAGACTTTATTTTAATTTTTACAAGACCAAGTAATGGCTGATGTAAATGCAAGGACAAGCTGAGGATACAAGTAATTAAAATAGAAAGAGGTTGAAACAAAATATCATTGACAGTTTGAAGTATGATATGCTTTATCTTTTTATAATAAAGTTTAAGTTTTCTGAGAATTTTTTTTTTGTTTTGGAAGTTTGAAAAATTCATTAGAAAATCAGAGATAACTGGTTCTCCCAAGTGAATCGCCAATTGTTGTGGCCAGCAACACCCCCCCTTGTTCATTTAAGTGTTGACCAAAATGCTAAATTAATGGGGACCCTTAGTTATTTTTTAGGAAGAACAAGAGTTTCCATTCCTCAAAATAAGGTTACCATCATAAGCTTAGGAAGGTCTTTTGAATATTTTAAACCTAAGTCTATGATAAGGAGAAAATCTTTAAAGTCGCGTTGCAAAAAAGATAGGAAATGTCTCCATTTCTCTATAATATCGGTATGTGCAAGACCCTCGTGTTAAGCATAACATCGCATCGCAATAAAGTAATACTCATAACGAAAAAACTTAAAGAATTACCGATTTGCGATAACATCGATCGCAAGATCTCATATCGCAGAAATGAGCTGGCAAGATTTGGCAAACATCAAACTTCTGCAACCTGTGATGTTGCGATCGTTGCGATATTATATTCACGCGATCTGCGATGGTGTGATTTGCAATGGCGCGATCTGCGACGTTACGTAAGAAAATCATAAATCACTTCAACATGAATCCTACGGGCATGCTATTTAAGAAAGGCCACTTACCATAATTTGACTCAAGATCATGCGCTTTTAATGATAGTAAAGGGATTAGTTGTCAGCTATTAAATGAAATGTAGACGCATGCTTTTGTAAAGAATTACTTCACGTAAGGTGGCATGTTTGATATATCTGGTGCATTTAAAACTCTCCCATCAACTTTCTTGATCAGTCATTTCCATTTCACTTTCGAGCTGCAGGAACGGAGAGCCAAAGACGATACACAGACATACGCAGGAAGAAATGGGAAAGAAAAATAGAGCTCAGGGCTCTGAGGCTAAGGAAAAGACGAAGGAAATGGCACCTTTGTATACAGACACAGCCTGTAACAAAGACACAGGGATATCGACGTGGGAAAGCATGTACAGATTACTTGAAGAAGAGAATCCCAAAATAATGAAGGTTACTGCTATCGCGAGCTCACAACGCCCTTCCGAAGAGTCCTTAGAAGAGCTAGCATGCTCATTTCTTCATCGGATAGCAGCAAGGCCCAAAATTCTACCATATACGGATATGATCAAGTGGATACTTGACAATGCAAACATGGACAACAGACAATTCAAGATTCAAGGGCAAGGGCTCATCGGATCATTCGCTGCAAAAGATTTAAAGCTTATGTATCATCTTCCTGAACCGCAGGCAACTTACAATGCACAATTCGTTAAGAAATTTGTGGCGGAGAACCTAGACCTATCAGAGACCACCAAAGATTGGTCCAGAAAAGAGGATCCGCTCAAAAAGGACAAAAACGGTATGTACAGCACTGGTTCCCTCACCTCTCCGTATTGTTTTGCTGCGGCCATGCTTTGTAGGTTATTTGGGATGCCGGATATCAATAAGTTTTCGTCTGAATGGTTACCATTAATTGATGCTGCCACAAATGCTAATATTATGGATTGGGCCAAGATCCTTTCTGATAATCTATACATGGCTGTTATCAATTACCGGTCTAAGAGATCCTTGTCTCAAAGGGTCTATCCTCCTTTTTATCTATCCGCATATGTTATGGATTCTATTTGTTATGTGTCTAAATTTCCCATTATGGGTTGGAAATGGACTACCCAGGACCCATTACCTATCCATGTTTATCATAAGGTACTGTGGGATTCTCAGTTCATCCCACATTTCTACCAGATTTGTCACAGGCTTATCCTACCCTTGTATAGGATGATGTATGATGAAGACCCCCCGAGGTGCTCACCCGAGGCACAGATAGATATCAACTCCATCGCAAGATGGTTCGGGGAAGAATGGTTCACCTATATTAGAGTATTTGGAAGCACTGTCCCCCCTCATGTCCTACCCTTGTATATTCCTGACAAATTGCTGGCTCGAGAAATTGCTTATCAAACCTGTTCAGAAGGCGGCCTGACCAAAGACCTAAAAGATAAAAAGAAGGCCATATGGCCTCAGTTTCCTATAGCTTGTGGGGCCTTCTCATTGTTCGATGTAGGACACACTTTCACCGAAGTGGAGAATGTGACGTGCCTACAATTATTTAAATTCCCAACAAGGCCATTTGACCCAAATGATGTTGCCCAAGATTTCACAACGAACGTCAAAATAAAAGTATTCATTGGAAAGAAAGATTTGTTTCATGATTTGTTTCAGAGTAGAAACTCACTCCAGGAAATTTTGTGGGAAGATCGATCGAAGTTGTCTCCAGATGACCTCCAAAGATTCATGTTATTCAGGGAAAGAAGGCTGGCCAGTATTCCTCTAGAGAAGCTGCGACTGCCTGCCAGAGAACCAACTCCAAGCATTAGCCTCAGTGGAAACTCTAGCACTTCCAGATCTAAATCTAACACTGCGCAAGGAGTGCCTAAACATTCTAAAGGGTCTGTAAGCGACCAAGGAAAAAACGAAGAAACAGCTAAAGATACAGCTCAATCAAGTGCAATGTCGCAACAGCAAGTTATCGCCTCCCCGCCAAGAGATGTCCCCCCTCCTGTCATCGAAGTACCACTCGTCACAACAGAACTGGACAAAGAATGGGAAACCTTCAATGAGCTAATCAATCTTGAAGGGCAAGCCCCAAGAACACCTGTGAACAATACACAGGTAGCGCAAGAAATGGTTTCGACCATAGTCAGCAGTGTCACAGAAACAGAGCACATTCCTATCACTCCACCTTCTGAGCTTCTACTTAATGTAGAAGAAATTCCCCCACTGGATGTATTCTATAGTCCCCAACATAAAGTAGTTGTAAGGAGACAGAGGAAGAAAAGAAAACTAGAAAATACACTGTCACAAGATGCTGAACATTTGGACGTCTTATGGAAAGATCCCAACAATAACCCAACTGAAAATCTCACTAAGTTGTCTCAGATCGCAGGAGCATATGCTTCTGCAACTATTGACAAGGCATCGGAAGTTCAGCAATGGTTGAAAGAACAATAAGATCAAATACAACTACTACAACGACAGTTGCAACAAGCCAATGCTAATATTGAATCTTCCAAACAGCTCGAGAAGCTGCAGGAAGACTTTCAGCAGATGCAGATAGGCTATCAAAGAAGTCTAGACGAGAAAGGAAAACAATTGCAAACTTTACAGGAAATGCATAAAGATGAGCCTAAGCTTGCGGAATTTATTTCAGAATCTATTGGCTTAAATGAGCAACTACTGCAGCAACAGGAAGAGTTGGGACGTAAAATATCACAGTGGAGTCACTATTGCGAGCTGAGCGATAAAATCACCAATCAAGTGGTAGACTTGCGGAGTGACTATGATCAGAGTGATAGACGAGTGACGGAATACTTAACTTGGCAGGATGAAGATGAAGGGAAAAGAGCAGGTGCACCCAGAATAAATGAAAATCATAAAGAATTGCTCTTTAATAAATGGGACGATCAAATCAGGCAGGCGGAGCGAGCAGCGGAGACAGCGGCTACACAAGCAAGCATTCTTATCGACTGTGTAAATGAGAATTTACACAGGGCCAATTTAATAGCAGAGACCACCCCGGGGTACCTACCAAATAAGCTACAACTGGAAGCAGAATGGTAGTAGAAAGCGCAGGCAAAGGGAAAAGCGATCCAAGCATTAAACAGGTTGAATTGGGAATGTTACTGGACATACTTGGTCAAGCCGCATAGTCAATGGATGTCTGTGAAATGCATCACAAACGCGGCAGAAAAAGTAGTGCCAGCTCTCATAGATGCTGTTTTCGCAGCCTAGCTCAGCGCAGAAGTCAGCCAACCGACTCTCCTCAAGCCCATGATGAACACTTGCAACTTTAAGGACCAAATTCAGAAGTAGCCTTATTTTAGAATGTTTTTTTTCTTTTAAATTAGATTAGAAAAAGTACGGTCATTTGAAAACCGCATCCTAAATTTTGTAAAAACACTATTATTAGAATTAGGAAGTAGTATTTTAACCCTTCTCATGCATTTAGAGAAGGGTCCAGAAATTTGTCAAAAACTTGTCCTCGGAACATGCACTTCTGCACCCTCAGAGGAGGTTTTGATGAATGGATGGATCGAGATTTATTAATGTTTGCATTTGATGTCTGCTACTGATGTTGCACTTTTGTACTCTTAGTAGATGTTAGAACAAGTAGAGATAAATCGTTTTTGCTTGAAGCTTATGAGTAGGATTAGTCATAAATGGTACTTTTATCTCTTGACCATTTATGCTTATATTCTTAAAGTGATATACAGTTTTCAGTTGTTTATATGTTACTGCATGAATGTATGAGTTACCATTTGGCACTTCTGTACGGTGGAGTCATTTATTTGTGTTTGATATATGAATAACTTATTATGCGATATGCTGTTCACAACTGTTTTGCTTAACTTTTTATGCAAAGTGGTTTATCTTAATTGATTTCTATTCTTATGATAGTTGAATGATCTTGTTCACACCTAATCCTCAGCGGTTGGGTAAACTAGAACGTGAACAGTCATCAAGAAGATGAACTGATCCATCTCATTTATGTATATAAACAATAGTTATCTAATGAAATAATCAATCAATCTTTTCTGCCAAGTCTGGCGTTACCCTGGCTTGACATGGTATCAGAGCGCAGGTCCCAGATTCCTTGTAACTCCTCTGTTACATATTTTGTCATAACGCATCTGCCTGAACGTTTGACTCTGTGCGCGCATAAAGACTCCATGCTCGCTGCCCTAGGTGCTCCGCCATTTGCCCGAAGATGATAAGGATTCCGTTGTCAGAATCGACAGAGACGGTGAGAGGTTCATTCACATTTTGAATTAGCTCCTGCGCAGGCCGATTTCTTCTGTCTCAACAGCTTCAATGCCCTTTGCGTGATAACACTTTGCATACCCATTGAATATCAATGCTTTATCATTGATCTCTTTGTTTTTACCATTCACTGTACATGCATTAAACCATCACAGTATTCGCGCCCTAGCCCGAGAGCCATTACTCATTTTCTGAGCCCGAGAGCCATTGCTCATCCTTCGGTTTTTTTCGTGCTCGTCTGTATAGGAATCCACGCTGACTCCTACCAACATTGTGAATGCATCTCTCTTGCTCATGATGCAATATAAATCTATATTCTCGAATGCACATTTGAAAACCTAAGAATCTACTATTAGAATACTGTTTCAGTTCAAAGTTCTCAATTATGATATATTTGCCAAGCATCCTTTCTAGAGTACTAAGGGAAACAATCTAACTTCAGAATTATTCATTTTATTCACTGAAAAATTCTGCGTCACTCTACATACGCTGTGTGCTGGCCACTCCACATACGCTGTGTGAAGCATTGGTGCGCAGCTGAACTGTGGTATCCCAAGAACGCTGGCGACTCCGCATACGACTGAGATGTGAGACCGTGGTGCGCAGCTGAACTGTGGTATCCCAAGACTGAGATGTGAGACCGATGCCATACCAATTTCGCCTGGACTTTAGCACTCGACAAGGCAGAGACTCCGCATGAAAAGGCTTTGCATTTGTCTTCTGCGAGGAGGTATAACGTGTCCCTTAAGTTTGAGAATGCCGATATATGACAAGAGAGATGATTTTAACTTCAGTATGGCGGTTCTGGTATAGTGTTGAGCAGTTCTTCAGTGTATATTTATGATAGCAGTTTTGGTATAGTGTTGAGCAGTTGAGTCAAAGTATAAACGTTTGTTGAATTCATGGTATTACGCAGTTTATGTGATTCAAAGCGTTTATATATCATTCAAGTATTGCGGTGTTTTCATAGTATTTTATATATCAAATCATCTATAGTATTGCATGATATATTGATATATTGAAGTGATTGAAGTGATCCCTTGCGCATTTTTTTCAAAACATAGTATTATTGCAGTGATATGTACAATGAAATGCTGATGATTTTAGCAAATATTAGAGGGATTTGAAGGCTGTAACGTAAGGAGTTTTTTAGCAGAAGTACTTTTTTACAGAATGCATTCAATCATCTCTATGGTAGGAATAGTTCTCACTGGCAAGGAGAACTATTCTGAATGGTCTCGGATGGTAAAACACACCCTCATCTACAATGAGTTGTGGAAAGGAGTGTGTGTCGGAGAAGAAGACAAAGACCCTGTGCAGCCTACATCAGATAAAGAACTTGTCATTTGGGAAAACAAGAACAGCAAAGCCTATGCATTGATCGCATCATCTGTAAATGAAGAAGTAATTCGTCATATTTCATCTTATTCCACTGCCTTTGAAGCTTTACAAAAGCTGAAAGAACTCTATGATTCACATTCTGCACTTGAAGTTGTTTAGCTCATGATTAAACTCTTCACTCTTGAACTGAAAAATAATGATCCTCTTGCTCTTGCATCTGAAGTAAAGTCTATAATGCATGATATTAAATCCACTAAGGTTGAGCTGGATATCCCTCTTATTGCCTTTCTCAAAGCACTCTATCCTACCTACTCCAATTATCTTGAGTCATTACAAGCAAATGGAAATCTTAAAGATATAACCTTTGACTCTCTTGTGAAAAAGTTTGCTGAAAGAGAGAAAGCCTTTGGAAAGAAGACAGTCCCTGAATCTTCTAAAGAGACTGTTTGCCTTGCTCATAAAGAAAAGCATCCTGCTCAAGATTCTACAAGAGGAAGAGGTGGACGAAGAGGAAGAGGAAGATACTTCAGAGGCAGGGGGGCAGACATTCTCAAGGAGAAAAGGCAGATCTGCATTGCATTCGCTGCAAACGAAATGGATCACATGATGCTTCTACATGCAAGCTACCATGGGACAAAATTGAGCAGAGAAGAAACCAGCAGAAAGGTAAAACTGATGACACATACAAAGGTAAAGCACCTGAATCCACTCACTATATTGAGGCACAATGTAACATTGGAGTAAATGAAGATTTGTTTAATGCTTCACTTGCTTCTTTGAAAAATGATTGGTTGCTTGATTCAGGAGCAACCTGTCATATGACTCATAGGAAAGATTTTTTTGAAGATTTCACTGACAATGTTGATGGAGCAGTATACTTTGCAGATCAGTCAAAAATCAAGCCATCAGGGCTTGGCACAATCAGGCTTAAACTACCTGGTCTTCCAGACTTTCTTCTGGATCATGTTCTATATCTCCCACAGCTCAAGAGAAACTTGCGGTCCTTGGTCCACATCCGCCAACAAGGTCACTCCATTCATATGTTTGATGGAAAGCTTGAGGTAAGAAAGGCATCTGACCACTCACTTGTCATGAGGGGAATAGAAGAAGAAATACTTCTTAAACTGCAAGGAACCTCTGCTCATGCACAACATTTCTCATATATTTCTCATCATGAAGAAGGTACACTTCCATCAAGTTTATTATGGCATGCTAGATTTGGACATTTAAACTATGATAGTCTTCGCTTATTAAAGAAAAATGGTGTTGTTGGTTTGCCTACAATTCCTAGAAAACATAAGCAATGTGATGCTTGCATTCTAGGAAAGCATAGCAAACAGTCTTTTCATGATTCACTTTCAAGAGCACATAGGAAGCTTGAACTCATTCATTCAGATTTATGTGGTCCAATGCCTATTCCTTCTGCAAATGGAAATAAATATATCATGACATTTATTGATGACTACACCAGAATGTGTTGGGTTTATTTATTGAAGAACAAATCTGATGCTTTTCAAACATTCAAGAATTTTCATAAGTGGATTGAAAATGATGCACAATCTCATATTGGGTCTATTCGCACTGATAATGGAAAAGAATATACATCAAATGAATTTGAAAACTATCTTCGCCAACATGGGATCAAACATCAAACAACTGTGCCTTATAATCCCCAACAGAATGGTGTAGCTGAAAGAATGAATAGAACAATTTTGAATATGGTACGATCCATGCTTTTCTTCAAAAATGTAAAGATAATGTTTTGGGCTGATGCTGTTCTATGTGCTGCATATATAAAGAATAGATGTCCATCTAGTGCTATAAGAAACAAGACTCCTTATGAATTGTGGTATGGACATGTTCCTTCGGTAAAACATCTCAGGATTTTTGGTTCCACCTGTTATGCTTTAATACCAAAGGTACATAGAAACAAACTTGGTGCTAGAAGTCATAAGTGTATCTTCCTAGGGTATTCAAACACCTCTAAAGCATACAGTCTCTATGATGAAGTAAATAAAAAGTTTGTTGTATCTAGAGATGTCATTTTTCTTGAATCATCCAAATCTGACAGTGTTGTTGAGCGGCAACTTGATCGCTTGGATAGATTCACAAAAACGAAATCATTTCAAGAGTTTGATAATCAGATTCCACATCTTGAAGGGGGGATTCCTATACTAGATCAACATGTGGAATCTTCTTCTGAAGAAAAATCTCCCTTGCATGAAACTCCAACACCAGATGATCCTTTAAGTGATGTAATTGATAGAATTGGGAGACTCAATCTTGATTCAGTCCCAACTCAATCAACAGAGCAGCCTGGACCATCTCAGAAAGGTCCCCCAAAGTGGCTGACAAAGACACTTGAAAGTGTTCATCCTGATGAAATTGGAAAAACAAGAACCAGAAATACAAACCGACAAGATGGAGGTGATGTAGATAACTCTAATTCACCTGTTGATATGGATGTTACTTAGGATTGTGAATTGAACTTGTCTACAGATTTTGAACCAAATTCCTTCAAAGAAGCTGCTTCTCATGATGAATGGAAGGAAGCGATGCAGAAGGAGTATGATGCCCTCATAAAGAATGGCACTTGGAAGCTGGTTGATCCTCCATTTGGGACCAAACCAATTGGCTGCAAGTGGGTCTACAAGAACAAATACAAAGCTGATGGCTCACTTGACAAGCACAAAGCTAGACTTGTGGCAAAAGGTTTTGCACAGAAGGAAGGGGTCAATTATGAGGAAACTTTTGCCCCCACAGCAAAATGGGCCACCATCCGGACACTCTTTGCACTAGCTGCTCGGAACAGTTGGAAAGTCCATCAAATGGATGTAAAAACTGCATTCTTGAATGGAGATATAAAAGAGAATGTTTTTATGTCCCAGCCTGAAGGATTTGTTGTGAAAGGACATGAACATAAAGTATGCAAACTTGTGAAGTCCTTGTATGGCCTCAAACAAGCACCACGAGCCTGGTATGAAAAACTAACTGAGCATCTTTTGAAACTCAACTTCAATCATTTTGATCTTGATGATGCAACTTTATTTGTCAAGAAAGTTGGCAAAACAATTGTATATCTTGTGGTATATGTAGATGATCTTTTAATGACAGGGAACAATGAAAGCTATATTGCATCCATAAATAAAGAATTAGGAAAAAGTTTTGAAATGACTGATTTGGGCTATGTTCATTACTATCTTGGCATTGAAGTAACCCAACATCCAAAATCCATATTTCTTTCTCAAAAGAAATACATTGGAGATTTGTTAAACAGATTTGGCATGACAGAGTGCAATCCTCTTTCTACTCCAATGGAACAAAACTTGAAGCTCACATCTATTGAAGGAAAGGAACTTGCGGATGCAACAAAGTATAGACAGCTTGTAGGAAGTCTCATCTACCTCACTACTACTAGACCAGACATTTCATTTGCTATTGGAATCCTCTCCAGGTTTATGCAAAACCCTTGTGAGGGACATTGGTCTGCTGCAAAAAGAGTTCTAAGGTACTTGAAGGGAACTCAAGACCTTGGAATCAAGTATACACAGGTGGACGACTTCAGCTTGATTGGATACTCTGATTCAGACTTCGATGGAGACAAAGAAACTGGGGTATCTACTTCAGGATATGCTATGAGTCTTGGATCAGGAGCTGTCTCCTGGAGATCATGCAAACAATCAGTTCCAGCAGATTCCACAACAGAAGCAGAATACGTGGCAGCAGCTGAAGCAACGAAAGAAATTGTGTGGCTTAGGAAAATTCTTGAAGATTTGCAGGTAAAACAAGTACAATCAACTCCACTCATGATTGATAACACCTCTGCAATAAAGTTGGCCAAGAACCCAAAGTTCCATGATCGTACTAAGCACATCAATACTAAATATCATCTGATCCGACATGATGTTGAGGCCAAAACAATCCATCTCCGTCATTGTTCCACAAATGAGCAAATTGCAGACATCTTCACCAAAGCGCTTGGAAGAGAAAAGCCTTAAAGATTCAGAACAGTGCTTGGACTCACCAACATCCCTTCAGATTAAGGGGGGGAATGTTCACACCTAATCCTCAGCGGTTGGGTAAACTGGAACGTGAACAGTCATCAAGAAGATGAACTGATCCGTCTCATTTATGTATATAAACAATAGTTATCTAATGAAATAATCAATCAGTCTTTTCTGCCAAGTCTGGAGTTACCCTGGCCTGACAGATCTTTATTACCAGTTATTGTTCGAAATCTCTTTAGATCGCATAATAGAAGAAATACACCCCGGGTTAGCGTAGATTAGATGTGTTGTTTTTCATTAGATTACAATAGCATAGAGTTAGTTTAGAAGTTTGAATTAAATTAGCTTTAAGTACTCTTAGATCAGCATCATCCAACTCTACACACACACACACACACCCCTTAGATTGGGAAACTGGTCCCATTATCCCCAGTCGGACCCACTATACCAAATGGATAAGGAGCTGCCAACCAAGGTCCAGACTGGGTGGGTATCCCCCTTGTTGTCGACCCGATTTTTGGGGCTTCAACAGCTAGGACCATGTCAATTTCCACCCTATGTATCAATACAACTAAGAAATACATTCTTCCACACAACATTATAATTGGAGGAATCAATACAGATCTAACACCTAATTCTAAACAATAAATGAACATGAATACACAATGTGTGGCATCGTAAACATAATGCTCTTATTTATTAGATCCTCCTCTAATCTTTAATGCAAAACATAGGTAAAAACCATGGTTTCCAGCCAATGATTAATGCCACATGCATACTAAGGCTCCTATAAACACATTATCTCTTTGTCTCCATTACATAGAGGTAGGCTTGTCCCCTTGTTATAGACATATTTGGGCATTGCAACCCCAAACTCATATGTCCATAAACTAAGGGCTCCTTAAGTCCCTAAAAGTGTTGTTTCATACCCTAAAGGATCATGGTCAACTGATTACATCATTTCGTAGAAGTTCCAACTGAAAAACTACTCAGAACTGGCCAAAACTAGACCATACAGACTGCTCCATGGGCAAGGTGTGAAACATACTGACTTCCAAACTGGCTAGGTGCGATGCATATTGAAATGGCCTTCTGTGGGGTGCAATGAGCGAGAATAAACAAATGGCAGAGACAGTTTGCAAGGTGGATGATCATGGAATCTTCCAGAAACTTCTCCTGTGACACTTGCCTCTCTAAATTCGCCGAGGGATGAGTAAGAGATAAATGAAATCTCCAAGTGGAACCAAGAACTATCAGTGGAATGACACTAATCAAAAACCCAGAGCTGACTCACACCCTTCCAAGACATCTATAAATGGATCCCTCATCTGAGAGATCTGGAGGCTGGAATTTTTTATTTTGTAAGGAAGTGTTGTTGGTTTGTTGGTGAGCAGAAACATTGCATTGTTGGGTGATTTGCGTGTTCATGACATGAAGAGGGCTTCTACAACTGGGAAGATGATGTTGGATCAGACAGCTAGGTTGTAATCCTCTCTTACATTACTATTAATAAATTTCTTCGATTTTTCCTCCTTATAATCATGTATTTGTGAATCTTGTTTATGAATGCAATTGTATGGTCAATGTGTTTCTGATTCTACATTGTTTATGATGTTTTAGATAGAGATGCTTTGATAGTTTCCTATTACTTTGACTCTACAGGTACTCTTTGAAACAGGACAAGTAGGAGAGGAGTGGCAAATTCTATCAAGGAAAGGAGAAATCAAGCCAGGATCAAAGCAGAAGATCCATGTTGGTCCTCTTTTCTTCTCTTCCATCTATCACACTTAAAGGAACTCTTAAAAATCTTTCATTGTTTGTTTCTAAGATAGCTACCCATCTTAGTGGGACTAGCAGTTCGAATCGACACTAGTTTTCCCTGAAACAAAATGGCGACTCCGCTGGGGACCAAATAGTTTGTTTTGTTTGTTATTGTTTGCTTTATAAACTACAGACGGAGCCTGAAGTTAGCCAGCTAGCCTTTCAAACGCCTTTGCTATGCAGTTGCAAAGTAGATGAATGCTACTTCAGTCAATCTCCGGGTTGGTTTATGAATTAAACATCTGACTTACAAATCATTCTAAATACCCTTGTGGTAGCTCGGAACCTCATCAAATCTTACCCTTATGCTTTGTTTTTACTGTCCATCATTACTCAGCCTAAATCACTAAACTTAGCTGCAAATTTTGAGCAAAAACAAAGCTCAGTTTCACTCCCTGGTCCATCGCACTGTCTGTAACTGTGCAACCTGGATGCATCCCTGTTTCCCTATGTTGTAGGTGCGATGATTGAGTGATATTGATTTCTTCTCTGAAACTTGGTTTTTTCCTCCTTGTTTTCAGCTTTATTCAGTAGTTTTTCTATACATGATCAGTACCTTCTTGCTAAAACCTTCTTCCTTTACATATTTTAGCCTCCATCAGTTAGGAATTGTAAATGTTTTTGTGTATTTTTCAATCATTTACAGTCTTACTTTGTCGAAAGTAACCTAATTGAACTGTCATTTTTGATGCAAGTGTCGTAAAGTCTTCCTCTTCTAGATAGTTGATTTTACTTTTGCATTGTACTTGATTTTGAAATTATTATTATTTGAAGTTTCGAAAACAGTATTCAATTCAAAAATCAAAAAGTGTCATCTTAGTCTTCCTTTCATTTTCAAAACAAAATTGTTAGTAATGTGGCTTTGAAAGAAAATAGTTCAGATCTGTACTTAGCTTTCCTTTTTTCCATTCACACATTAAGAAAGCAGAAAACGAATACATGAATGTGCATCTCCATTTTGACTGCATGCGAAATTTGATTTAGGAGAGTGCATTTAGTGTGTGCTCTATGCTCTCTGCTGGAAGAAAAATCATAATCTTCTTTCCTTTGTATCTAGGATTTTCATTGCTAAAATAACATAAACAAATGTTTATCATTTTAGATTGCATATTTAGGAATTTCACATCTACATCACAGGGTGAACCTTGAAAGACAAACTTCTAAGCAAGATCAACTCTAAAATAAACCTCAATGAACATAAAAACACTTTGGAACCTAACGCAACACATCTAGAAGTCTAGGCTAGAGACGTGGTAACTATCGTTTTTATCGAAGGTTGGGTGATTCCTCCTCTTTGATATGACAAGTGCCAGTACAGACTTGTGCTCCCCGTATTGTTGAGTATATATTGGGAGACCACAATAGGTTGATATCCTTTATTCCTTAGGAAGCCGTGTTTGTCTCCCTATTGATTGTAATGCATTGAACATAGCATTTGGGAAGATTGACTGGTGTACATAAGTCTTTGGTAATTTCTCTATCATTTATCAACAAGGTGTATTTTGCAGTTTTATGAACGGTTTGGTAAACCCTCTGTCTAGATTTCCAGAGTAGTCACTTTCGTTCATTTTCGACTCCTTAAAAGAAAAGGTCCATCTGAGCACTTGTCACTTCGAGCTCATTAAAAATCAAAGGCGACTAGAGTCACCTTTATCTTTTTATCGACTCTTAAAAGTTGAAAAAGCAAGTTGCGTCAAAGTGTCTAAAAATTATTTTAATTGGAATAGCATCCCTGTTCCTTTGTTGATCTAAGGTTGAGATAATGGATTCTACCAATCAAGGAATCCCTCTTAGAGGGAATCCTAGTCCTTTCTCTCTTGGGGAGATATTGGTTCTCCATATATGGCTACATTCTTCCTTCCAGGAATCATAATCGGCCTACCGCTATGGCTTTTCTTGACCTCTATCATTCAAAACACCGTAATTCCTCAACAATCTAATCAACAACTAGATGATATTGAAGTTACCCCTTCACCTTATACTTCATTTGTCTCTCCTTCCCCTTCTTCCTTTTCGCTTGGTGAAACTAATGACACTAAAAACCAAGTAATTAAGAAGAAAAAGAAAGGGAAGGAGAAGAAGAAGAAGCCAACTAAACAAGGGAAGAACAATGCATCATCTGGCGAAAATCCACACACTAATGTTTCCAAACCAAAAACTCCATGCGTAATTTGCAAGGAGAGACATTACCATCAAGATTTCCCTTGTATCCCGCAGATCTTGAGGGAAAGGTCTCCCCGGTTGCACCATTTGGTGTCATTAACCCGTGATAGTTAGGTTGACAGCGCACCATCAACTAGTGAAAACGAAGTCAATAGACAAAAAGGAAAAGCCAGAGTTCCATGTAGGTTATGTGAAGGTGATCATACTCTTCACTGTTGTCCTTTTCTGGACGAAGAAAAAAGCATTTTGGATAACCATCCTGCTTCATCGTAGCAACTTCCAACTGGATATAAGAAATTCTTGCCAAGTGCTTCACTAGTTGAAAACTCGATTGACATAACTCAATTGTCAATCGAATTGCCTATCATTGAAAGTGAACCTCTTGAGTCCACATCGAACCAAAGTCAACCCAATCTTGCCTTCAGATGTCCCACCTTCAAATGATACAATTCTTGAAGAGAATGAGAATGACACCGTTCAAATTCTTTTTGTCAATACAGAGTCTAATGAACTTGGGGGCAATCCACCCATTCCTTTACAATAGGAAGAGACCCCCCTAGTTCATGAAACTTATCCATACATTTATCCGATACCTCCTTCGAGCAATCTAACCGTTTTCTTTGATTGGAATCAACTAGTGAAACCTCACCTTCCATCTAATGTACCATTCCAAATCATAGTACAAGTTTACAAAATGATTGTGTCTAGCACTATCATAGATGAAGGGGCTTCGGTGAGTATCCTTTCCTCAACTGCTTGGAAAGTGCTTGGTTCTCCATCGCTTTTTCCTGAAAAACAAAATTTTTCAAGCTTCAACAAAGGAACCAGTTGACCATTAGGGATCCTTCCAAAGTTGCTGATAACTTTCAGAAAGAAAATTGTTCATTTGAACGTGTTGGTAGTCCAAGGTCCACTAGATTACAATCTACTTCTTGGTGTTGGGTATACGACCAAAGTCCCACATTGACTAGAAGTGGGGAGGATCATGGGTATATAAGGATGGACAAATATCTCCATTGGTATGAGGCCTTTTGGGGTAAAGCCCAAAAACAAATCCATGAGGGCTTAGGCCCAAAGTGGACAATATCATACCATTGTGGAGATATGTGGTGTGTAGAGTCCTTACAAGTGGTATCAGAGCCATGCCCCGAAGTTAGCCAAGTGGATGAATCCTCGAAATTCTGAACGAAGGTGGTGGGCCCCGGTAATATCATGATGGGATTCGTGGATGAGCTCGGTTAGATAGGCAGTGTGCTCCGGATTCTTCATGAACGTGTCCTAGTCCCAACATGGTGAAGAGGAGTTGACCTGGGATAGAGCAAGCTCTCGAGGTAGGTGGTGGTCCATGTAAGGCGTGTGCTTACAATGCATTAGAGCGGAGAATCCTGGTTGGTAGAGAGTGGATGGATGGATAATCGTTTAAGGGGAGGTTCGATGGTCCTTTGCTCGAGGGGAGGACTGTTGGGTATATGACCAAGGTCCCACATTGACTAGAAGTGGGGAGGATCATGGGTATATCAGGATGGACAAATATCTCCATTGGTATGATGCCTTTTGGGGTAAAGCCCAAAAATAAATCCATGAGGGCTTAGGCCCAACGTGGACAATATCATACCATTGTGGAGATATGTGGTGTCCAGAGTCCTTACACTTGGACGTGACTATATATATAGCATGGAAGCCATTGTTTCCACATTCTTTCGAGTGATGTGTTTTCCACGTGAAGGTAGACTGGTGCAACTTATCGACCAGCTTTCATTTCCTGGTTAAAACACAACTATGAATAAACCATCATCCCTAAATTGTCTCTTTGCATCAACAATGTCTCTTCAACCTTCATTCCATCCACCTAATTACCGCGAGTAGTTTAGTGAGTGTGATGAAGGTTAGGGGGCATGCACCTTAGTCTACTTCAGCAAGTGAACCCAAAGGAAAAGAGATATTTTTTTAAAAGGTCATAATACTTGGACCAAATAACATTCCCATATAGGTTATGTAATCAGTCTGACACACTTATTTCCTTTTTACGATTGTGAATGGAAGCTCACAACATTCACCTTCGTATGTTATGTGATTGGAAGCTCACAACAATCACCTCTGTCTATTTCGATGGACAAAGCAAAGGAAGAATTTTTGTCTACCGACAAAAACCATCCTGCCTAACCGTGCGGACTTCCATTTGGTAACTTGGAAACTCTCCTTTTACTGAAATACCTGGGGGCATGCAAGTGAAAAATGACCTTTGATTTTCTTAGTGTGTATGTTCTCAACCCTTTAACATCATAGCTCGGTCGTTTCTAGCTTGCATAAAAAGGTCATGAGCACATGTTATAGTAGTGTTTAAGCTCATTAAAAAATAAATCTACCAAGAGACATTATCAAAATACTGGTAAGAGCAATGTTCCCACAAGATTCAAGCTTGCTAAAAAATCAACGTGCACTGAGCACATGTTGGCACAAGGTTCAAGCTCAATAAGAAATAAACCCACCTTTGGTAAATAACCTTTGTGATCGCTTTGCTATCAGCCCTTTTGAACCTTGGTTGTGTTCCTTCCGTCACCTCCATTTCATTTGGCCGACCATATGATTCCACTCAATTGTTTACCCTTTTGAGGAACATCTGCGATGAGTGATTCTGATTGCCACCCTCTTCACACTGCCATGTTTTGAGAAGTTCCAAACTTACCTGGACCAACTGCTACCCAAAAATACCACTCGTTCCTAAAAAATGAGTCTCTTTTAAAATATTTTTAGACTCGTTAAATATAAAAATATTGTGGATCTATTCGCCTTTCTAGCTCGTTAAAATAAATGGAATGCAATCCCTCTCATATATTTTAATCTTTTTGGACTTGAGGGATTATTAAACAAAAAATATCAAGCACTTGTCTTTGTCAGCTCATTAAAGCTATCGAAAAGTCATCCCTTTTGTATTATTTTATACGTTTTCGGACTTAAGGGATTATGCCACGAAAAAGGACTATTGCAGTCTACTTTTCGTCCCTTTTCAAACTCTCTAAACATGAAAAGGACTGAGCTATCTTTGTCATTAAACTCGTTAAAACAATAGCGACAAAATTGTCCATCCAGACAAGAGCGAGTCTCACTAACGCTAGACTCGCTAAACACAAAGCGACAGGTTTTCCCGAAGGGAAAATTATAGACCAAGCATATGTTATCCTCCTCAATCTTGTCAAAAATAAAGAGGTACTCGTCAGCAATGACTGGGGAAAAATGGGAAGAAAACTTGAAGAACTCTATTGGTAGCAAGTCGGTCTTGAACATGACACTTTCACTCCATCATCGTGATTGAGTTGGGTTAGGTTTTTCTGTTCACTGTCACCATTGGTCCTCCATTGCATCCATGCGGTTAACACTACCAAGTCCATATCAATGTTGCCAATATGTTCAAGAGAAGTCATTTAGAGAATTTACCATCCAAAAAACACCTCATCCACTACATTACATCCACTCTTCATTTTTCATGGCCGCCATTCCTGAACCTTATATCATCAGATCGTTTTCACCTCCACAAAAATCATTTGCTTCGTTTCGTGTTGTAGATGTGGGATACATCAAGGCCCTCCTACGACAGGTCACTTCTTGTTGACATCAGCTCCAAGAAGTTGACTTAGAAACAACCCTTTCAGTACTTTGAAGCTTGCATGCCTCAATGGCAAGTGTCTCACTTCCGATGACAAGTTTACATCAATGACCTTCGACCGAAAGACTTTGTGTGGTGTTTGACATCGGCATGTATATTCACACCACATGAATTGTATTGTAGTACCTTGAGGGTCATCATCATTCTCAGTGACTCCTCTCGCATCCGTTAAGAGCTTACATTATTTGCTGGTAATCAAGCGATGTCTTTCCATGTTCGACTTCAGAACATCTTTTCACATGGATCAACTTGTACATTGGACGAAGATTGGATGAGTTTTGAAGACCCTAAATCTATCTTCATCCATCTGGGCTGCGATGTATTCAGGAAAATAAAGACATCAATTGTACACAGAAGCTGCACAAACAGTCATCTAAGTGAGGGAAGATGACTCTTCATATGAAGGATCACCAGTCTACAATAGTAGATGATTGTCTGCCCTATGTACATGAAAATGAATTTATAACGCTGAGCATGGGAATGCCCACCACAACTAGATCATGAAAATAATATGATGATGATGTATTGTATTGTATCTTATACAAGTCAACTTCTAGTACAAATACCTCAGATCCTCATGATAAAGCATTTCACCCGACATCAGAAGATTTACGACCTCATGCTTTAGGGGGCAGCTGTTATAGACATATTTGGGCACTGCAACCCTAAACTCATATGTCCATAAAGTAAGGGCTCCTTAGGTCCCTAAAAGTGTTGTTTCATACCCTAAAGGATCATGGTCAACTGATTACATCATTTCCCAAAAGTTCCACCTGAAAAACTACTTAGAACTGGCCAAAACTAGACCATACAAACTACTCCATGGGCAAGGTACGATGCATACTGACTGCCAAACTGGCCAGGTGTGATGCATACTGAAATGATCTTCTATGGGGTGCAATGAGCGAGAATAGACAAATGGCAGAGATAATTTGCAAGGTGGATGATCATGTAATCTTCCAGAAACTTCTCCTATGACACTTGTGTGTCTGAATTCACCCAGGGATGAGTAAGAGATCAATGAAATCTCCAAGTGGAACCAAGAACTATCAGTGGAATGACACTAATAAAAAACCTAGAGCTGACTCACACCTTTGCAAGACATCTATAAATGGATCCCTCATCTGAGATATCTAGAGGCTGGAATTTTCTATTTTGTAAGGAAGTGTTGTTGGTTTGTTGGTGAGAAGAGACATTGCATTGTTTGATGATTTGCTTGTTCATGAGGTGAAGAGGGCTTCTACAACTGGGAGGATGATTCTGGATCAGACAGATGGGTTGTAATCCTCTCTTTCATTACTATTAATAAAGTTCTTTGAGTTTTCCTCCATATAATCGTGTTTTTGTGAATCTTGTTTATGAATGCAATTGTATGGTCAATGTGTTTCTGGTTCTACATTTTTTATCATGTTTTAGATAGAGATGCTTAGATAGTTTGTTGTTACTTTGACTCTACAGGTACTCTTTGAAATGGGACAAGTAGGAGAGGAGTGGAAAATTCTATCAAGGAAAGGAGAAATCAAGCCAGGATCAAAGCGGAAGATCCAGGTTGGTCCTATTTTCTTCTCTTCCATCTATCACACTTAAAGGAACTGTTAAAAAGTTTTCATTGTTTGTTTCTAAGATAGCTACCCATCTTAGTGGGACTAGCAGTTTGAATCGACACTAGTTTTCCCTGAAACACCCCTTAATGCAGCACATAGGTCCAAACCATGGTTTTCAGCCAATGATTAATGCCACAAGCATACTAAGGCTCCACGGAGCACATTACGTCTTTGTCTATGTTACAGAGAGGCAGGCCTGTCCCCTTATACACTAAGATTACAATCATTATATCCTAAACTTCTTGAAATAAATACATCTAAACCCCTAAACGCCAACACTGCCACATTTTTTGGGTGTTAGATACCCACTACATAGTGCATAGGAATATTTATTCATGGTTTTTTTGTAATTTATCTTCTTACCATTTGGTTCCAAAATCCAATCCCAACTCCTCATGATTAACAAAACCAACAAATCCCAAAAATGGGTCAATAAAATGGAGGTGTGTCATACTCTACTACCCCTGCATCAAGCAAAAATCTATATAGACTCGTGTTGAGGTGCACTCCTAGTTTTTGAAGCTATAAGTTGCATATCTCCTATTTCTATATTTTAGAACTCAGTGATTTGTGTGCATTTGATGGATCCTCAATCTTAGGAACCCCCAGGTCAATATCAAACCTGAATCTAGATGGGTGTGTGTGAATGTGATATTTATGTAGTTAATGCATTGTATATATTTAATGTCCCATCACCTAGACATAAAAACACTACAATTCCCACCCATGTCTAGGCTATTAGCAGGGACCTCAGATCTTTCTCAATGCATCTAAGGTGGATGTGATCCAATTTCCCTCTCTCCAAAAGTACACAATAAGCATCACATCAAATAAGCTTAAGCACTATCACTGAAAGGATAGACTATTAGGGACATTGTGGCATAAACATATATATGTAAAAAGGTTGGAGCTTCAATAGAAAAGATCCATCTCGATTTCATAACTTCAACAGAAGAAGATGTGGCGGGCCCACTTTCACAACTTATGGAGGTTGAATTCCACTAGATGATTTAGATAGCTCACACATTAGTCCAAGAGATGGGAAAATAAACACTACACAAAATTCCATAATTCTATTTCTTTCAACTAAATGTACAGGGTCCAGCTAACCTCCAACTAGAGAAAAGATTCAAAAATCTTGCCGTAGGTCACAACTTGAGTAGAAGTGCCTTGGAACATTGATGTATGTGGTGCTAAGTCTCATGAGAAGGGTGGTGTTGGTATGTAAGGTTGGGTTTTCAGCCTTAGAATATTAGGCATTTCCAGAAGTCACAACAATTTGGCTTCTAGAACCTCCAAAAAACATATCCTACAGTTGTGTGATATTTTTAGTATTTCAAGCACTGCCCTATGCTGAACATCGTGAAGTCCTCTTTGAAGTTACCTAAAATTTGTGGGGTGTCTCTACATGTCCCTTAAATGGATCCCTACATTCCCGTATCCCCATATCCTAGAAATTTGGAAAAACATTTGAGTAAGAATTCATCCATCAAACAACCATAAGAGACCGCCTTGACACATGCCCTCACTTGTAAAGTGGCATTTTTTTAATTGAAGTCAATTTCTTGTTTTCTTCTTACCATGAACTCTAAGCATGTCTGTTATATCCCTCTCATAAGAATTTTTGTGATGATTTTCACTCTAATTAGCCTGTTACATTACAATAATTGTTGTAAAAAATCAAATTCCTGGAAAACATGGCACTTCAACTTGTAATACCAACTCCTTTTCATGTCTCTTACATGCATAAAGTAACACAAGATAGACTAAAGCATATGCACAAACAAGAGAGAAGGGCTACTAAAATACACTTCAAAAAATCACATGAGGATTATACGAGATGGAATGCAGTAAAATAAAACAATCTTTTTAAAAATACTGCATATGCCTACTCATTTACCAAATGCACTCAAATTTATACAAAGAAATTAAATACAAAATATAATTACATGTCTAACTTCAATGATTACATAAATGAGTCAATTACAGTTTACACTTAACAGGATTGGCATGGTACTGAGCTAAATCCCCCTTTCTCTACACATTTGATTTTATATTTTTATGTCTTAAAGAAATCCAAAAAATATTGCATCACATTTTACAGAAAACAAGAAGTTTTGCATTTCTAAAATCGAGATCGGTATCGATAAAGTATATCTAAAATGCATTGTATGTTTATACATTAAGCTACAAATAGAAATCCGAGATAATCCAAATGAAAACTATAGAATTGAAGTAGTACTTGATGATAGAATGAGCTAGGTGAAATTAAATAGAATGAGAAAAAAGAAACTCATTGGATTCCCAATTACATACACTTTTTGGCCTAGTAAAAGATCAACAGAGATTCCAACTAGCATGAGTTTTAGTTTATCTTTTGGGGCATTCACCCATAGCACTGCTACATCTTTATCTTGATCATATCCAACTACCTTTGCCTCATATGTCAAATAATCACAAAGAGTTACTCTACGGGGAAATTAAACTAAAGCCTCTTAGTCATTGAATTCATGCTACTCTTAAATTGTTTTAGGAAATTAAGAGTAAAAGAAAATTCAAAAAGTACAATGTATATCCATGCAATATGTTCTTACATTTTAAAGAAATATTTAGTTTTTTAATTAAATAAACAGATATCTATTTTAGATTTGAACTGGAAAAGATGTATGACCTCAAATATAACAAGAAATGCCTATTGTTGGTTGTTTCTTATTTTCTTCATCATATGCTTGACTTAGCTCTCACTTTAGAGTCACCACTCTTTCAACATGTTACCTCAAATCCACTTTAGTGTACCTCATGTTTTTTTTCTAATTGTGCTCCATCATATGAACATATCTTGTGCCTATCTTGATGATGTAAGGGTACAATGATCAAATGTGCTATCACAATGACTTGTATTATAGTAGCATGATTAGCCAAAAGTCTGACCATCATATATGATGTATTGTACTAAGATAATGCTTAAATGATAAATAAGTACCATATTTTTTTCATCTAAGTGGTTTCTCTAAACCATTCATGGTTTATCATGGTCAATCCTCTTCATCCCCATTTCAAGATAGTCCCTACTCCTATGGCTCTGTTAACTACCCCTTCGAGGTCATTTATGGATGGAGTATGTATAGAGAGGTCTCAGAGTGGATCTACCATAGCACATGACTCAGGAAAGACTGGGAATGGCATGAAGGCCCTTATAAATACATGGAGCATAAAATGTATGCATGAATCATGCAGTTACAAGAAACACTCAAAATCATGTTGGAAAAGAAAGACACTCTATAAATTTGCTTAATATACTCCCTACATAGGGCCTGCCATTAAATAGAATCCTGAATGACAAAAATAATTAGACAACTTCATATTTTCTATTTAAAATGACAAATTTTCCACAAATAACTGATACCTTTGTGCAAGGTTTCCTCCATAGGTTTTCTCCATCCTTCTTCCTGTTTTTCCTCTTTTGTTAGTGCCATGATTATTCCTTTGTAATCCTGCATAGTTTCTTCTAAAGTTTCTAGTACTTCTTGAACTGAAGTATCTTCAAACGAGTATATTGTTCATTTTAATTCTTCATTCTCTTGTAAATTTTCACTATTTATATTTGCATGTCATTTCAATGCTATTCCGTCCTTGTAAATGATATATTTATAAGCTTGTTTATTCTCACATGTTCACTTCATTAAGATAGAGTTTAAAAAGGAAAAATTAATGTTGGTTGGGACTTGCTTCAAGTCTCATATTTTTGTCAAATGATTTTCTCTGTTGAGGACTCCATTTAATGATAGGCCCTATGCAGGTAATATCTTAAGCAGATTTACAGAGTTTCTTTCTTTTACAGTATAATTTTGAGTGTTCCTTGTAACTACATGCTTCAAGCATAAATTTTATGGTCTTGAAGGAAAGGTGATGATACATATGTATAAAGAGGGGATTGAAAGACAACTTGGCATGTAATGTGTCCAAAACAATAGTGGATATGAATAATGGCAAAGAAACTATTAAAAGGAATGATGATATTCTGATAAGTGGGAAAATTGGTGTACCAGCTTACCAGCTTACTTCTTTATTACACCTACATTGTTAACTGGCAAGCTGAATAAACAACAATAGAGAAAAACAGGATCATATTTCGGCATTGTCACTGGCATCCAAATCCAATGCTTGGTTATAGAGCTTAACAAGAATGTGTGGCTTCTCCTTACCCATCATCCGCTTTCTCAAATACATGCACTTAGAATTGTGGTTCTAATTGTTTTGAGGCATGGTCACTTCACTAAGATAGAGTTTACATGAGAAAAAATACAATTGGTTGGGGTTTGCTTCAAGTCTCATATTACTGTCGAATCATTTTCACCGCTGGGACCTCTGTTTGATGCCAGGACCTATGCAAGGATTACCTTAAGAATATTTATGGATTGAATTTTTTTACAATGGGATTTTGGGTGTTACTTGTAACTACATGCTTCAAGCATAAATTTCATGTTATTTTCTCATAATGTCACCAAAGTTATTAGTTTTTTCAAAAATAGAAAAAATATGGAAATAAAGAATGATGCAGTTGGTGTCATTCCTTGCACACCTGATTTTAAGAGAAATTTGTCAGGGAAAACAAATGAAAATATTTTTTCATATGACCTTCATGAATACAAATGTAGCCGATTTCAAAATTCCGTCAAAGATGAAACTATCAAATCTTGGAATGAAATGTCCTGTGAAAAATCATAACAATGAGGTCAATGTCATTAAATCGAACAAGAGGTAAAAAGTTTTCATAGGAGAAGACAATGGAAAAGTTGTAAATTCCCCTAACACAGACACAGACTTGATAGTTTTATACAAGGAATATAATAATAATGGGGAGCATTTTAGTACAAATAAAAAGGCTAGGGTATTGTTAGCAGAAGAGGAGAGCAGTGAGGAAAGTGTGCTTGGATTCTTGGTAGAACTTTCGGAATGCAAGCATAAATTCATTTGCAAAACTAGTTCGGAATACTTTCTTTACACGCATGTTGTCATAGAGAAACAACATGTTTGTGTCAGATCTCGATTTTTCTTACTTCACTAGCTATGTTGATGCTTGATGACCTACCTTCTCAAGCTTAATTGGTGAATTCCTTACTACTAAAGGGTTCAATAGGAAGTGGATGATTGTAGGGGAAGAGAAAGAATAATATAACTCCTTTGTTGCAAAAATAACTCGTATATTGTCTTTGGTATACTTAGAGAATAGCTCACTAGGCTCAAATAGTGAATCCCATAAGGAACATTATCAATTGCTAGGTGATAATACTTGTTGAAAAAATAGAGGATATTGAGCAAGCCTAGCATGTAATGTGTCTAAAATAATAGTGGATATAAATGTTGGCAAAACAATTATTAAAAGGAATAGTGATATTCTAATAAGTGGGGAAATGGTGTACTTTCTTACTTCTCTGTTACACCTACATTGTTAACTAGCAAGCTGAATAAACAATGACAGAGAAAAACAGGATCCATATGTTGGTATTTTCACTAGAAGCCATGTGCAAGGCTTGGTTATAGATCTTGACCAGAATATATGGATTCTCCTTACCCATTAGCTGCTTACTCAAATACATGGACTTAGAATCGAGGTTTATTGGTTTCATGCCTTGAGGCATGTTCACTTCATTAAGATAGAGTTTAAATGGGAAAAAGTACTTTTGGTTTGGACTTGCTTCAATTCTCATATTGTTGTCAAATGATTTTCACCGCTGACGACCCCATTTAATGACAGGCCCTATGTAGGGAGTATCTTAAGAATATTTATAGAGTGTCTTTCTTTTACAACAAGATTTTGAGTGTTGCTTATCTTTGGTATGCGGAGACAATATCTCACTAGGCTCAAATAATGAATCCCATAGGGGAAATTATCAATTGCAAGGTGATAATACTTGTTGCAAAAATAGAGGATATCGAGCAAGCCTGGCATGTAATGTGTCTAAAACAGTAGTGGATATAAATGCTAGAAAAACAACTATTAAAAGGAATAATGATATTCTAATAAATGTGAAAATTGGTGTACTTAATTACTTCTCTTTTAAACCTTCTTTGTTAACTGGCAAGTTGAATAAATAATGGTAGATCAAAACAGAAATCTGTTGAGGCCTCAGAAATCTGTGGAAACAACAAGGGGGATAACCACCTGGTCTAGACCTTAAAGCAACTCCTTTTCCATTTGGGATAGTGGCTCCGACTAGGGATGATGGGACCAATTTCCCAGTGTTTTAGGTTCATATGATTTGTGGGATTCTTTCAAATGATTTGCAAAAGAATACCCAAAAACTAGCACAACTTTATTCTAAGATGAAAAACTTTGAATTAAATCTATTTTAATCTAACCCAGGGTATTGTTGGTTTTATGCGATATAAAAAGATGTCTATGTAATATATGGTGATATAGATTAATCATAGACTATATAGAGTTAATATATTGTAATATAATTCCTTTGAGAAAATAGTTAATCAAAAGAATTGTGAAAAACATATCCCATATTCTAATGATCATATATAAAGTAGACCATTCTCTATTTTGATATCGTACAATAGTGCAACTGATACTTCAAATAGAGATGACAGATTTCATACATGATTCATGAAAGATAAGATTATCACTAATGCTAGAACAAAGATTTACCAAACATGATAATAGTACCAGATGTGTATTGTTCTGCTCATTTGACCAGTGACAATAGGCCACAATCAATCTTCTACCAATGAGTATATCAAAGAATACAATAGTGCATCAACAGTGATCAACAAAAAGATATGTAATTGAAAATACCATGTTCCATGATTTCATCAAGGCATCTACAAACTTACGATAGTGCATTCTTTGTAAATGTTCTTAATAAAATTCTGGACCTTTCTCTAAATGCATGAGAAGGGTTTAAATACTATTCTAATTAAATAAAAATAAATTATACAAAATATCTATGAGGAGGTTTCAAACAACCTTCCTCGTTCCTAGTATCCAACTTTCCAAAAATAAAACTGCTCAAAAATGACTCAAGTTTTTCTTGATGAATCACCACTGCCAGCTTTGCCTCTCAACTCACAAATGTCAGACATTGGCCTAAATTTTGGTGGCATCCAAAATTGTCTTCTCAACTTCCCTGCAAATATAGCGTCATGTAAAGGTGGAAGCATTATTTGTATTGAACCCAAGGAGCAATTCAAGGTCATGATCCGACTGTGTGGTTTGACCAAAAGTTGCCACACTGCTTCCCAGTTGGTTTTTGATAGCCTCTCAATTGTTTCTTTCTGTAGCTGACTTTTATTCTTCCAATTATCATCTAATGCTTTAAGATCAGGAAGTGATTTTGGATCACTTTCCTTTATGAGGTTGGATGTGTGCAACATGTGATTTACTGTTTTGATAATGTTTTTTGAAATAATTGCTAATTCAACCTGTTTCACATGTGAGTCCCAATCAGTGAATAGAATATCCTTGTGTCTTTTGTTGATCTTCGAGAGACCTGACCTTTTCCCCTCATCTGAATCTTGCCATTCAATTTAGTCAGATATCTTAGGATTGTGTTCATTGAAGTCAACTCTTTGATTAATAATCATTTTGCTAATTGTTCACTAGTATTTAGATGTGGAATGATACTTGATGTATGTTGGAGGAAGAGTTGTTGTTGCTTTGACAATAAAGTATTCCGTGCTAAAGCCTCATTAATGAATTCCCTTACAGTAGGAATATCCTTATAACTTGCTAGGTCACTCTTTAGCACCTAGATTTGTTTGTTTTTAGCAAATAATTCATTTTTATGACTTATTCTTAGTAGTTCCATATCCTGTTGTAGCTTGTGAAGTTGCTCATCTGCTTGATGGTTCACGCTGGCTCTTTCCTTATCTAACTATCGCTGTAATAATGCGATCTGGTCACCTTTTTCTTTAATCAAAACATAGACTTCGGTTTCTTTGTCAATTGTTGCTATAGCATGGACTCCGGCAAATTGAGATAGCCGAGTCAAGTGTTCGGTTGGATTTATTTGTGTGTCCTTCCATAGGACATCCATAAATTCATGTTCTGGAGGAGTTTCAACTCTCCTTCTCTTTCTCTATATTTTTACAATAGCTTTATGAATAGGGCTATAAAAAACATCCAGAGGAGGGATATTTGTTACATTTAAGACAATTTCAGTAGTTGGTTCTATAAGAATTACCTTTGTTTCTTTAAAACTTGTTTTTGGACCTTCAATGGTCCCTATTGCTGTAACTATTTTCCATGGTGGGGTCTAAAATCCTATGAGTTATTGTGTTGATGTGATCCAAATCGGATCCACAAAAGCCTGTCAAGAACCTTGACTGTATCAGTGAGTGAAAACACCCTGAACCAGTGGCCATGGCAGTTGGCGTGGAACGACGAGGACCTCGGTCAAAGCGCGCTGACCTATGCCCATGGAGACTGTGCGGGATGAAAAAATAGCCCCTAGGAGCCCTGGATTGGGAAAAGGAGCTGATTTTCAATGCGCGATTAGTGCCTAGCGCTAATCACACATCGTTGGGTGAACAGGGCCAAAATGGGAAAGCCTGAGCACCTAGTCGTGTGGGGGGGACCAGAGGACTGTGGGCAGAGAAACGAAAAGCGCCAACGTACAAAGGTGGGACCCACGACCTAGAAATCAGTGGTTTTGATCGGGGTGCCCTTGAACAGTAAGAGGTTTTGGAAGAGAGCGGAGTGATCCCACTCAGCGATCGACGCGTGGCAACGGAGGCGAGAGAAAAACCACCGTGATTGCACGCCATCAATCGAGCAAGTCAACCGCGCTCGATGTGCGTATGATGTCAGATCTTGAAGAGCCCAAATCAGACGGCTGAGATTACGCCTGATAGAAAGAAGTGGAATCGACAGGGAATTAAGCTGCGATTTAAGGGGATTTGGAATCCGTTTAACCGCCACGATGGAGAAAGAACGTATCCACAACATAACCAGAGAAACGAATCGACGAGCAGGCTGGCGCTATTCCAATGGGGACACATGGCTACTTCCTGAGAATTCATGTTGACACCGAACAGGGAACTCCAAGCGCAGCTGCAGAAGGTGAATCACCGCAGGTGGGAGAGGAACCGAACAGGCATAGGGATCGAATGACTAGAGCCATGAACAAAGATAGTCAAATTCAGATTAAGAGAGAGGAGGAATAGAGAGGAGTCCCAACGAACAAGAGAGACAATGAACAGTGAACCCTGAGAGGAGGACTAAACACAGAGAATAGTAAAGCCAAGTAGAGAAGACAGAGGGCGGAGCTGACCACAGGCAGCGTCGAGCACCAAAGAGCTTGAAGATTCAAGCCTTTCCCTAGAGGAATCTATCCAGACTGAGCATCACATTTGGCTCTTTCCACTGTAGACCAAGGGTCACAGAGCTGGTAGGAAGAAAAAGAGTCTGTGAACTTCGAGTGGCTTGGGGAATCCAAGAACCACCCTACCAAGCAATATCTACTTCAGGAGAAATTACATTGAGTCCTTGTATTGTAATTTCTCTACTGTAAGACACAATAAAATAAGGCCACCACTGAAGCTGTACTGGAGACATAGCACTAGAGAATAGGGTGAACTCCTTATTAAAAATTGTTTGTGTCTTTGTGTTGTTTACTGAATTTCTCTGTTGTCTTTCCACTTATTTTCTGTGTATTGGAAATTTGATCAATCCGTTGCTTAAATAACAGAGAACACACACCAGCACATGAGTCTGTAATACCTTTTGTTTAATAAATCTTCAACTGATGTCACTCATAGGATGATTATCAGATCAAGTGGTATCAGAGCTCTAGGCTGTAAGGTTAGACAAGCTTGTGTTGGTTTAGCTGTGAATGCTCACTAGATCAAAGCTCAAATTAGGAGAATGAGAGTTGGTGGAAACTGATCCTGAAATCGGGAGAGTCTATTCTCAGAAGACAATGTCATAGGAAGGTTCTATAGGGCCAGACCCTCAATTCATAGAAAGTTTCCTAGCATTAAGTCTATGGTAGAGGAAATGCATAGGGACTTTAGAAAGCATAAGGATGAGGATTCATCAGGCTCTAAGCAAGATAAAGAAGAAGATGAATCTCATTCTCATGACCACTCCAAATGAAAGGGGAAAGAGGAAAGCTCTCTCATACCTCGTAATAGCCCTATCCATAATAAGAAAGCATCTTTGATTAAGTTAGATGTTAAATTTGATTTGCCTATATATGATGGAGAGCTAAATGCTGAAAAGTTGGACAATTGGATAAGACAAATTGATGTGTATTGTAGAGTACAAAATATAGACTTGGACAAGAGTAAGATTCAACTAGCAAGCCTACACCTAGGAGGCACTGCCTTGGTTTGGTGGGAAGGTAGAATGCAAGGTGATATGAAGAAGCATGGTAAGACCATCTCTGTCTGGAGTGAATTTGTTGCTGCAATAAAAAAACAGTTCTATCCATTGGCCTACATGCAACAAGCCATGATGAGTTGGAAAACTCTTCGGCAGTGGAAAGGGAAAAGTGTACAAGGGTATACTCAAGAATTCAGAAAGAGAGCATTGATGTTGGGTATCTCATTAGACTCACTAGAGACTCTTTTGAAGTACATTGGTGGTCTACACAGCTACATGAGGCATACCATCCTCATGTTTAATCCCACTAGTATAGATGAGGTATTTGTACAAGCTACTCATCTAGAAGCTAGAGGAAAGAATGGAAATCCAGAAGTTGGGGGACCATCCAAACCCACTATAAGCAAGAGCAAGGAGAAAAGAAAGCAGAAGTGGAAAGTAAGGAAGGCTAATACTGCACAAAAAGGCAAAGCTTCATGCACTCACCGTAAAAAGGAGGGGCATGATGATGAGCAATGTTGGATTCTGCATCCAGAGCTGAGACTTGAGAAGTCTAAGGGCAAGAAGAAGAAGACTGTCGTAGCTATTCAGAAATATTTGGGGTCAGACTTGGGAGATGAAACAATAATTGCAGCCACATGTATAAAAGGTTGTCTTCTTTAGAGAATGTTGAAATCAAGAAGCAAGTGTGGGAGTTGCTCGAGAAAGGGTTCATCAGGCCTAGCACATCACCATGTGGTTCACCCATCATCTTGGTGAGAAAGAAATATGGCTCGTGGATAATGTTCATTGACCACTGAGCACTAAATAAGATAACAATTAAAAATCGTTATCCCCTTCCTTGCATAGATGATATTTTAGATCAATTGAAGGAAGCTATTTATTTCACCAAGCTGGATTTGCACAGTGGATACCATCATGTCAGAGTTGCAGAGCAAGATGCATGGAAGACTACTTTCGAAACAAAGTAGGGATTGTATGAATGGCTGGTTATGCCTTTTGGCTTGACCAATGCCCTTGCTACTTTTATGAGATTAATGAATGATGTACTCAGACCTTTTCTTGATGATTTTTTTGTTGTGTATCTGGATGACATTCTTATTTTTATTAGATATCATTTTGGGATTCAACTGCTTTAAGTAATTCATTCACGTATGACCATTTCCATGAGAGGTAGTCGTAACTGACTAATTTCTCATGATTTTTGAATAGTTCACTTAGCACTCATTGCATCGGGTGATGCTCACAGGGGTGAAGAAGTTGGATTGAAACTAGTGAAATGAATCACATAGCATCAATCATCACTTCTGGGGCTTGCACCCGGTAACCAGGACTTCCCAGGAGGTCACCCATCCCGGAACTCCTCTGGCTCAAGCGCACTTAACTGTGGAGTTTTCCCCACAATCAAGCCCACTTAGCTTGCTACCCCATTTGCAAAACCTTAGCAAGTATTGTGCCTCATGAACCATTCAAGTAGAGATCCCTTGACTCTTTTTGAATTTAAGTATGGGGGTTTACGCAGTGCATTATATTAGATATCATTTTGGGATTCAACTGCGTTAAGTAAGTCATTCACGTATGACCATTTCCATGAGAGGTAGTCGTAACTGACTAATTTCTCATGATTTTTGAATAGTTCACTTAGCACTCATTGCATCGGGTGATGCTCACAGGGGTGAAGAAGTGGGAAGAACATTTAAATCATGTTAAGTAGAAATTAGATGTTTTGAGAAGAGAAAAACTTTATATTAAACTCTCCAAATGTGAATTTGGTAAAACCTCTCTAAATTATTTGGGTCATATAGTAGGGGGAGGTGAACTGAAAATAGATCCCTCTAAAGTGGCAGTCATTGTAAACTGGCCTAAACCCAAGTCTTCTACAGAAGTGAGAAGCTTCTTAGGAGCAGCACAGTATTGGAGGAAGTTCATTTCAATTTTTTCCTCAATTGCAGCTCCCTTACATTCTTTGACAGGATTAAACAAGGTGTTTCAGTGGGGAGGCAAACAGTAGAAAGCCTTCGACACCGTGAAAGACAAGATTACTACAACACTTGTACTAACACTGCCAGATCTACAAAGACCATTTGAGATCCAAACTGATGCCATTGACTATGCCATGGGAGCAGTGTTGACACAACACGGTAAACCCATATGCTATCATTTTGAGACTTTTAAACCTGCAGTAGTTAACTATCCTACATATGATAAAGAATTGTATGCATTAGTTCAGAGTGTGAAAAAGTGGAAACATTACTTAATGGGAAAAGAAACAGTAATACATACTGATCATCAGCCACTTCAATATCTACACTCCCAAACTAAGTTGCAACAATCAAGACATTACAGATGGATGGGTTTTCTACAACAGTTTCATTTAATCATCAGATATAAAAAGGGCATACATAACAAGGTTGCAGATATGTTATCGAGACCCCTTATAAATGCATCTACCATACTTAAGCATAATTCTATGCTGCGTGAATGCTACATAGAATAGTATGCTCAGGATATGGACTTTAAAGATGTATATGCAACTTTGAGTCAAGGCAAAAGAGTAGAAGAATTGGACTATCATGTGAAGGACTGACTCTTATATCACTGTGGCAAACTATGCATTCCACAAACTAAAAGAGTAAAGATAATTAGGGAAGTACATACTTCTCTGATATCAGGTCACTTTGGGGTAAGGAAAACAGTTGCACATCTGCAAAGGTTCTGCTATTGGCCGAAAATGAATGAGATAGTTTCTAGATATGTAATGGAGTGTGCTATGTGTGCTAAAAGCAAGCCTAGCAACAGAAAACTAGGCTTATACACTCCCTTGCCAGTTCCTTCTCACCCTTGGGAAAGCATTTACATGGATTTCGTTGGAGGACTACCTAAATCTAGGAAAGGTCATGATTATCTGTATGTTGTTGTGGATAGGTTCAACAAAATGTGTATTTTGATACCCTGTAGTAAACAGATTACAGCTGAACAAACTGCAAAATTATTCTTTGAACATGTAAGGGTTCATTTTGGATTACCCACTTCTATTGTATCTGATTGAGACACCCGATTTGTGGGGAAGTTTTGGTCAAGTCTGTGGGAACTAATGGAAACCAAGTTAAAGAAAAGTATAGCTTTTCATCCACAAACCGATGGCCAGACAGAAGTAGTTAACAAGACGGTGATCCAGTTACTGAGAGGATATTGCAACAAACATCCTAAGGTTTGGGACGAGCACTTGTGCTATGTGCAACATGCTTACAATAAAGCCAAAGACTCTTCTACATAGAGATCTCCTTTTGAGACCTGCTTTGGCTTCATACCGAGGTCTCCTTTGGATTTTGTCTTTGATAAAAATACCATGGTCGATAGACACAGTGATGTGGATAGGGCAACTAGGTTCATTGAACAGATCCAGGAGATCCACCAGGCAGTACAGGAATAGTTGGAAAAGAGCCAGGCCAAGTACAAGTCTAGGCATGATAAGCATCAGATGGAGCATAGTTTTCAAGTTGGAGACCAAGTCTGGCTGTATATCAGCAAGGATAGGATGCAAGGTGAAGGTAAAAAGCTAAAACCTATCAGGTATGGACCCTTCAGGATACTTGAGAAGATTGGTGAAAATGCTTTTTGCCTTGATCTGCCAGCTTACATGCACATCTACTTAGTCGTGAATGCAAATTGCTTGAGGTTGTTTGAACCTTCAATGACTGAGGACCCTAAAGAGCAGAGTCAATTACCTTCTGTTGACGATCTGCTACCTGAATATCTTAATGAGTTGCAGGAACATATAGTGCTGAACAGGAAGGTAAGGACGACGCGCAGTGGACAAGTGGAATATCTCATGATTTGGCTTAAAGGTTCAAATCCAAGCGGTGTAGCACAGAGCCAAAATTGGAAAGCCTGAGCACCCGGTCGTGTGGGGGGGACCAGAGGACCGCGGGTGGAGAAACAAAAAGCGCCAACGTACAAAGGTGGGACCCATGACCTGGAAACCGGTGGTTTTGATCGGGGCACCCTTGAATGGTGAGAGGTTTTGGAAGAGATCAGAGTGATCCCACTCAGTGATCGCGGCATGGCAGCGGAGGTGAGAGAAAAACTGCCGTGATCGCGTGCTATTGGTTGAGTAAGTCAATCGCGCTTAACGTGTGTATGACGTCGAATCTTGAGGAACCTAGATCGGATGGCTGATATTGCACGTGATAGAAGGAAGTGGAATCGACAGGGAATTAAGCCGCGATTTAAGGGGATTTGGAATCCATTTGTCCGCCACGACGAAGAAAGAACGTATCCATGACATAACCAAAGAAATGAATCGACGAGCAGGCTGGCGCTGTTCTGATGGGGACGCATGGCTACTTCCAGAGCGTTCATGCTGATGCCAAACAGGGAACTCCAAGCGCGGGTCCAAAAGGTGAATCGCCACAGGCAGGAGAGGAACCGAATAGGCATATGCATCGAATGACTAAAGCCATGAACAGAGACAGTCGAATTCAGATTCAGAGAGAGGAGGAATAGAGAGGAGTCCAAACGACCAAAAGAGACAGTGAACAGTGAACCCTGAGAGGGGGACTGAACACAGAGAACAGTAAAGCCAAGCAGAGGAGACAGAGTGTTGAGCTGACCACAGGCAGTGTCGAGCACCAGAGAGCTTGAAGATTCAAGCCTTTCCCTAGAGGAATCTATCTAGACTGAGCATCACATTTGGCTCTTTCCACTATAGACCAAGGGTCACGGCGCTGGTAGGAAGAAAAAGAGTTTGTGAACTCCGAGTGGCTTGGGGAATCCAAGAACCACCCTACTAAGCAAAATCTACTTCAGGAGAACTCACATTGAGTCCTTGTATTGTAATTTCTCTGTTGTAAGACACAATAAAACAAGGCAACCACTGAAGCTGGACCGAAGACGTAGCCCTGGAGAATAGGGTGAACTCCTTATTAAAAACTATTTGTGTCTTTGTCTTGCTTACTGTATTTCTCTATTGTCTTTCCACTCATTTTCTGTGTATTGGCAATCTGATCGATCCATTGCTTAAATAACACAGAACACACACCAGCACATGAGTCTGTAATATCTTTTGTTTAATAAATATTCAACTGAGGTCACTCATAGGGTGATTATTAGATCATGATGATACCTTAGGGGTATCCCGTAGGTGGTCATTGAATGCATCCACCATTTTTTCTAGTTCATCTGCTTCTGCTTCCTGATATTGTGATGTGCCTCACTTAGTGTGCTCTTGAGACTCGATTTCAATTCCATAATAAGTAATACAAAATTCTTGTGGAAGGTGCTCTAATCTCTACTCTCTGAACTCCTGGAATTTTTTCAATTTCTTTGGATTTAACTTTGTCTTGACCCAATTCCGAATCTGCTCAAAGTTCTCAACTGATTCCAATAAATCTTCAAACACATCTATTGCATGAGTTAGAGGTTTGATCTTAACTGAAAGGGTGAATTTGTTTTCTATTTGTTGTGGATTAAAAGACCTTGATGGAAAAGTGGGGAGCTTTAATAACTACAAATTATGATACTCTTTATATGCATTACCATAATTAACAAGGGTAAATGACCCACACTGAAGGGGAAAATTTGGCTATGGGTATTTCTTCATTTCCCTCAATGTTCTTGTGAGGCCATTTCCTACTATTTGGTATGCTACTTCACTTGGCAATAGTTTATCCAAGACATACAAAGGGAGGACATGTGGGGAAGCTTGGCTACCAAATATCCTGATATAAGAGAAAGATTCTTCAAGAAAATACCTTCCAATTGCTTGGAGGTTTGCGAGAGCTTCTTTTGTGAATCTCGTACATCTTCTATTGAAAACTAATTGATGTAAGGGAAGAAAAACTCCATAGAGTAATTCGTGAAAATGTGGAACAAAATTTTGTTCCCACATTTTCTTATAACTCAGGAAGATAGAAGTAGAATCATTGGTGGTCCATTTCCAACCCATAGTTGAAAAATGAGTGCAAAAACAAATAGCATCGAAGACATATGCAGACATGAAGAATTGGGGAACTGCTCTAGAGGAGGTAGCCCTGGTTTGGTGATCCAGGTGGCTCCAAAGATACACACAGGACAAAGAGGGCTCAAAAATCAAAGTGTTTCTAATGACTTCAAACCAGGACCAGAGAATATATCTCATTGTCCTGATCATGGAGGTGTGAACAACTCTTTAAACCGAGCTCATATGCGAAAGATAGAGCTCTTCAAAGTTTGATATGACAGGGGAAAAGAGGGGCCCACAGTGTGCCACATGGCATCCCATCAAGCATTGACACTTGGTGTTGTTTCATTGGTCTCATAAACCTGCATAGGAAACAAAAAAAGAAAATATGGAAAATGGTTATTCATTTTAAGATATAGTTATTAATATAACTATATAAACCAGAATTACTATAACACCGATGGGCCATAACCTCCGGCCGACCAAATCACCCCTTTAAACATCAAATCACATATATGTTAAGGCTGACGGCCATAACCCTCGCCGGCCTTATTGCAATCGCAATAATAAACATATATATATGTTTAGGGATCAACAGCCATAACCCCTGCCGAACCCTCCTCCACCGCATACTATATATATATATATATATCACCCCGATCCCATATATCGCACCGATATATATGCGGAGGACTATGAACCAAAGTGCTGATTTGTTATATATCACTGATACCATATACTGATCGCCGATTTTATCAGCGTTGATCAGTGTCGATCACCAATTTAATCAGCACTAATCAGCCGACCATCAATATATTGGTGAAATCCCATAAATCACGAACGCGCGAGCGCCCATGTTAATCACTAGTTCAAAACGTCGATCGCCGATATTTAGTAACGCCGATAAGGTTGTTAGTACGGGGTTTAAGGGGTGGGATGCCCAATGCAGACCCGACCCACATTTTAGATGCATTTTGGTTATAAACGTTTATATATGGAGAGGGCGGGATTTGATCGTCCGACCTCTCCCTAACAATTTTCCCATTTTACCAATGTGCTAACTAATGACATTGGTTAATCCGCCGAGAAAAATTATTTAAACTCAGAATTTTATAGTGTAGAAAATTTGAGACAGAGGAGAGAGACTACACGCACAGATTTCGAGGTAGAATGTAGGCATGGATTTCGAGGCTGATTAATTAATATTTTAATGCAAGTACCATGAATTTTGCAGGAGGGAAAAATTTTCACTTTGTTAGAATTTGACAAATTTTATATGGATTTTACACCTCTCTTCACCACGAACACAATGGTGCTGTCTGTTTTTCCATCAGAGTTCTGTATCTTTCAATAATTTCCAGAATGCATGTGAAACCATGATTTCAACAAAAATAGGGAGCGAAACCATGAGCCATGAAATTTTTCGAAGGAGGTAAAATTTTGACATTTCAAAATATAGTCAAGTTTATACTTGTTTTTCATGGTTTTCCGCAGGGATCGCAATGGCGAGATTAGATTCACCATCTGAGTTGCAGATTTTCAGTCCATCCATAGAACATAATCTTTGAGGAATCCCGGGGGAATCTAAAAGATTCCTTGAGCCCAAAATTCTCAACTTCTTAGAATTCGGATTTTGGACAGTCGATTCAGCACTACACGATGCCACAAATTTGATGGTGTCTTCAGATTTCTTATTTTCTCATTTCTTCTTCTAGTCATTTTTCTAAGTGCCAGTGAAGATGTCCACATTCTTCTGCGGGCAACCATCTTCATACAATCAATGCTTGAGATCGATGGTCCAAGCAGCTTCAACAGTGTGACATCCACTTCTTTTGATGGCCCTTCATTGTGAGTTATATGATGTGTTCAGGTACTTCTTCTTCGTGCATTATGTTACACAGATCCTTGATTGATGTTGATGTAGGATCTTGTTTCTTAGATGTTGTCATGATTCCTTGCTTGATTTGATGCGAAATCTTCTATGTGATGTACTTGTTGTCATAAATCTTCATGTTATGCTTTGAGATCCCTTTTTGTATGTTCTTGGGATGCTCTTGTTGTTGTCATGCATGTGTTTTACATTGAGATCCCCTTTGTGCCATGTTGGTAGGATTCTCACCATGCATGTTTTTGTGTCATACTAATAGGAGTCTTTTGACTGAGAATTCCGGTTGTGGAATATCTATTAGAGTCGCTCCTACACGAGGGAATTTTTCTTTGTATGATCGCGACATCATCTCTTGTATACATCACTTTTATTGACAACACCTAGTGCAGCAGCCTACACCATCTTGACACCGGGGCCTGGACACATAGTCCCTCCTGGACAAACTCTGTTATCAACGACTTATGTTTTCATGTGTTGATCATTGTTATGTTCCTCTTCCTTTCCGCATGCAGATGTATTCATTAATGTTCTTTCAAAAGTAATTTAACGCATCAAGAAAGTAAAAGGTCTTGGAAGGGTCCTTCGTCACACTCGGACCTAGATCAAGTGGTATCAGAGCAGTCTTTGCGTTGATGTGAATTGCAGTGTGAACAATGACAGAGGATGAAAAACTGATGTACGAGACCATGCTCGACATTTCCAAGAGAGTGGAAATTATGTATGAAACTCTACAGAAAGAGACAGAGGAAAATGAGCGATTGCAACTTCAGTTACAAGCCATATAAGAGGCCATGGAAGAATTGAAGCAAACAAGAATAATCTTCAAATGGAGAACTGTGAATTGAAGAGGCGCCTACATGAAGAGAAAGAGGAAAAACAAGGTTTGCTATGACAGCTACAAGAAAAGGACGAGGCAATGGAAAAGCTGCAGCGTAACCCATGTGAGGTAAAAAGTAGTTCTCCATCTTCATGTACGTTTCCTGATGATTATTTCGCTGTGTTTGAAAATCACACCACAGGAATTGGCTCCAAACTATTAAAGAGAATGGGGTATGAAGGAAAGGCTTGGGTGTTAATGGCCAAGGCATTTCAACCCCATCAAAGTAGAGGAATTACCCCGCCAGGCAGGACTTGGGTATGTCAGGAAAGAAGTTTGGGAATGTGCTGAGTCAGTTAGCGAATCACCAATGACGAGTGATGAGCAGACCTCATTAGTTCTTCCCAAATTGAAAGAGAAGGTAAAAGATGTTAATTTCCTTTTGATTTCATCTTCTCATAGTATGACATCTGTTGGAGATTTGGAGATCCCAATTATAGGGACAAACATGAGGCTCCTTAGAAGGATGAGGCATGACGAGAAAGAAGAACTTGGTGCTAATAACCAAGGCATCACTCATCCTTTGGAGTTTGTGCATGAACTTCGATTTTTAGGCTCGAGATACACTAAGGGAGAGTGCTCAAAGGTGTTAGATTCATCCGAGACATCGTCGAGGAAAGAGAATGATGGGAAAACATCCCCATCATCCCATGGCAGTTTCCATTGCAGGGAGAGAGTTGAGACAAGCTCTCATCGCCATACTCACATCAGAAACAACAAAGGAAGGTATAAACATTTTCGATATTCGAATGTTCATTTTGATTATGATCCTGTTGTTAATAATGAATGAAGATCAAGGCATCGAAAAACATGTACTTTTTGTGGTTTACCTAACCATACCTTTTTCAAGTGTTGGAAAATAATGGCAGCATTCATGAGGCGTGAAATACCCTCTCAACAACATGAAAAGAAACATGTTAAGCAGATATGGAGGAAGAAATCCTACTGTAGTCATTGCAACAAAAATGGCCATCAAAGAGCCACTTGCTGGAAGCTCCATCCATAGCAGTGCCTTAAAGACAAAGCAAAACCACCTCAAGGAGGTGACCCATTCACATTGATACATGAAAAATAGTTTTTTTGACATATTGTCATTTCATGGTCATTCTTTTGTAAATCATTTGTTGCATTTTAAAGTGTAAAAGTGATGATGTGTTTCCATCACTTGGTCAGCAACAATGATGTCTGGTTATGTTTTGAGTTGTATTTTGAGTTGCATGTTAAAACTCTAAAAGTGATGTTATGTTTCCATCACTTTTCGAAACAATAGTGTTTCGCCTTATATATGTAAATCATGTGTTACAATGATGATGTGTTTTCCATCACTTTTTGAAGCAATAATGATATGTTGGCCTTGTTGTCATAGCTGGAGTATTACGCCCATCTTGATGTAAACTTGACCAGCGATCATGTGTTATAAACTCGTGTTAATTATGGGACATTTGGGTCATTAGCTGGTCATGTCATTCAAAGCATGTAATTTGCAAACAATGTACTACAGGTTGCAAAAGAACAAAGGTGAAGGAGATGGAAGTGAGACCTTTTCAGGATGCTTGTGATGCAGACAGGGTATAGAGAAAGTTGCAAATTGTTTTTCATGCTTTTGGAGGACCAAAGCTCCTCAGTCAGGAGGATTGATCTAGGTGGCTCCAAAGAGACACACAGGATAAAGCGGGCTCAAAAATCAAAGTGCTTGGAATGACTTCAAACTAGGACCAGAGTGTAGATCTCGTCGTCCTGATCGCAGAGGTGTGAACGGCTCGTAAAACCGAGCTTGTATGCAAAAGATAGAGCTCTTCATAGTTTGATATGACAGGGGAAAAAAGGGGCCCAAAGTGTGCGACATGGCATCCCAGTAAGCAGGTGGGACCCACATGACAACCCATCAAGCATTGGCACTTGGCATTCTTCCATTGGTCTCCTAAACCTACATAGGAGAGAAAAATCATTTTAAAATATGGAAAGTGGTTATTAATTTTAATATATAGTTATTAATATAACTATATAAACCAAAATTATTATAACGCCAATGGGCCACAACCTCACGCTGACCAAATTGTCACTTTAAACAACAAATCACATATATGTTAAGGCCAACGGCCATAACCTCCACCAGCCTTATCGCAATCGCAATAATAAACATATATATATGTTTAAGGATCGACGGCCATAACCCCCGCAGAACCCTCCTTCGCCACATATTATATATATATATATATATATATATATATATATATATATATATATATATATATATATATATATATATATAGATATATATATATCGCCCCAATCCTATATATCGCACCGATATATATGCAGAGGACTGTGAACTAAAGTTCCGATTTCTTATATATCACTGATTTTATCGATGCCGATCAGGTTGATCATTGATATATTGGTGAAATCCCGTAAATCACGCCGATAAACGTGCTAATGCCCATGTTAATCGTTTATTCAATACGTCGATCGCCGATATTTAGTAACACCGATAAGGTTGTTAGTGTGGGGTTTAAGGGGCGGGATGCCCAATGCGGACCCAACCCCCATTTCAGATGCATTTTGGTTATAAAAGTTTATATATGGAGATGGCGAGATTTGATCCCCCCACCTCTCCTTAACAATTTGCCCATTTTACCAATGCGCTAACCAATCACATTGGTTAATCTGCTGAGAAAATTTATTTAAACTCAAAATTTTACCAGTTGAGACATTTCAAGACAGAGGAGAGAGACTGAAGGCACATAATTCGAGGCAGAAGATAGGCGTGAATTTCAAGGCTGATTAATTAATATTTTAATGCAGGAACCATGAATTTTGCAGGAGGGCAAAATTTTCACTTCGTTAGAATTTGAAAAATTTTATATGGATTTTACACCTCTCATTGCCATGAACACAACGGTGTTGTCTGTTTTTCCATCAGATTTTTGCATCTTCAATCATTTCTAGAATGCATGTGGAACCATGATTTCAGCGAAAACAAGGAGTAGAACCATGAGCCATGAAATTTTCCCAAGGAGGTAAAATTTTGACATTTCATAATATAGTCAAGTTTATACTTGATTTTCATGGTTTTCCATAGGGATCACAATGGCGAGATCAGATTCACCATCTGAGTTGCAGATTTCTAGTCCATCCATGGAACAAAATCTTTGAGGAATCCCGGGGGAATCTAAAGCCCAGAATTCTCAACTTCTCAGAATTTGGATTTTAGACAGTCGATTCAGCACTACTTGATGCCACAAATCTGATGGTGTCTTCATATTTCTTATTCTCTCATTTCTTGTTCTACTCACTTTTCTAAGTGCCAGTGCAAATGTCCACATTCTTATGTGAGTAGCCATCTTCATACGATCGATGCCTTGAGATTGATGGTCCGAGTAGCTTTAGTAGTGTGACATCTACTTCTTCAGATGGCCCTTGGTTGTGAGGTATATGTTGTGTTCACGTACTTCTTCTTTCTACATTATGTTGCATAGATCCTTGATTGATGTTGATGCGGGATCTTGTTTCTTACATGTTGTCATGATTCCTTGCTTAATTTGATGCAGAATCTTCTATGTGATGTACTTGCTATCATAACTCTTCATGTTATGCTTTGAGATCCCTTGTTATATGTTGTTGGGATACTCTTGTTGTCGTCATGCATGTGTTTTACATTGAGATCCCTTTTGTGCCATGTTGGCGGGATTCTCACCATGCATGTTTTTGTGTCATACTGATAGGAGTCCTTTGACTGAGAATTTTGGTTGTGGAATATCTCTTAGAGCCACTCTTGCATGAGGGAATTTTTCCTTGTATGATCGCAATATCATCTCTTGTGTACATCACCTTTATCGAAGGCAGTTAATGCAATGGCCTACAACATATTGACATCGGGGCCCGGAGACGTAGTCCCTCCTGAATGAACTCTATTATCAATGACTTATGTTTTCATGTGTTGATGATTGTTATGTTCCTCTTCTTTTTCGCATGCAGATTTATTCGTTAATGTTCTTTTAAAAAGCAATTTAACACATCACGAAAGAAAAATGTCTTCAAAGGGTCCTTCGTCACACTCGGACCTGGATCATTTGGCGATATTTAGTAATCACTTTGGTCAAATTCTCATACAGAATGGTACCCAATTGATTGAGAACTTAGTATTATTGGGGAGACCATACCACCTACATAGCATAGAGGCTGTGAAATTATAAGGGTTGGCTAAAGAAGAAATGGGGTACATACCCGCTTTATCTTGTTTGAACTTATTGTGTCTTCTCCTCCATTCTAGTATCATTTGAAACAGGTCTTCATTTTCCTTTACAAACTTTGCAACAAACTATTTGTCGTAAATGTCTTAGGCACTGGGTAGCTTATACATTTGTTGTAAATCTTTGGCTCTGAAAGAACCTAAGACTGCGTTTTTCACTGTCTTGATAAGTCTGTCTTCCACTTCTGTATTTTCCACTACCCATCTTATCATATTTGTGTATGGCAAGAGCCTAGCCCTTGCTTCTATTCGGTGGATGAAAGACCATGCAGCATCTCTGAACTGTACTTTTGATGGTTCTGTACTATCAGCAGTTGGTCAAATATCCATTACTTCAAGGTTTTCACTCTCTAGCGTAGTATAGATGGTCTGCCATGTAGTGGCACCTCCATTTGTAGTGCATACTATGTCTGTAAAAATGGAAGGCATATTTGTGCTTTCAGTTTCAGCGATAGATTGCTTGGTATGCTTCTGCATCACCTTCTGAATGGACATCGTTTCAGTGGAGTTCCTATTAAAACCAACAACAATTAATTGTCGCATAAAATGAAAGATTTGATGAAATGACTGAACTTTTTAAGAAAAGATCCGAGGAGTGGGTTTAGCATTAATCAACCATAACGAACACCATGATTACATGCATAGGGATGATAACCATATTAAATCATTCTAACCTAACTCGTGTCCAACTTAAAACCTCTATTTAAACATTTGTCAAATCTGTCATATCGCATATTTAAAATATAGCGCGAATGAAACTTGTTAATGGATCTTGCGATATGTGATATGCGATATCACAATATCGCAAGATTGCACTATTGTGATATCGCAATATCAAAGCTTTGATATGTAGCAATTAAGCTCTTGCCATAATATCCTTCAATGTGCAATATGTGATCGGGATGTCGCATGCGAATTTTAATTGCAAGTCGAATATCGGTATTTTTTGAATGTGCTTAACTTTGTTACTAAGGAATTATGTGATTTGTGATTTGCGATGAGGACTTTAATATGTTTTAAGTTAGATTCAAAAAGGGCTCTTTGAAAAGTAACAATTTTTTGAGAGTTGGCATTTTATTCAAAAAAATGGGGAAAAATTTAAAAGGGTCCCCATTTGTATTATATATAATAACTATTTTAATAATAAAAAATGGTGGGGTTGTTGTATAGCACAACAATTGGCGATTCACTTGGGAGAACCAGTTATCTCTAATTAGTTTCTTTGACATTTCTCAAACTTTCAAAACAAGAAAAGTTTGTAAGAATAAGAATTGTATGATTCATAAATTAAACAATGTTTCTATGGAATATAAAGTATTCAACTATCTCACTTCTTTTCTTACTCAACTCTTTAACTGACAAAACATAAATGTCTGTATCAGTCAATACTTAGATTTAAAAAAAATAAAGTAGGTATTCTCTTAAAATTGGCTTTATAAGCTTTTACTCATTTATCATATATAGAGCCCCTGCTGCCAACAGTCATTCATAACCTTGACATGGTTATCTTTTAACCAATAATGATTCATAGTCCCATCTAGAATTGATTCCTAATTTCAAAATTTAATCAAAATTCTATTCAACTTCCTTTCACTTGGAACTTGTTTCTTTTTCATGGTACTTTTCATTTTAAATTTTCTTAAAAGTCATTGTCGAGCCTTGGTAACCTAATGGTAACAATGTCCTTCACTGGTTGTAATTTAGTGTGAACAAGTCGTGATGAGACCCCTTATCTTTTGATCGTTTTAATCATTAGCTATTACCCTGTTGTGATATGCAGTATTGGTGATATTAGTCTAAATTATTGTCCTATGATCATGATAAACAAGCTCATGATGAGACTTATTATCTTTTAAGTTTTGAAATTTTTTTAATTACACTGTGAAAAAAGAAAATTTATCAGATGGGGTGAATCATTGGCTCATTTAAGAGTTATGGATGATAATTATAGAGTTGGTAAATACCTTTTTGCAGAGAGTCCTTGCTAAGTTACAGGTTCTTTTCTTGACTGGTACAAAAACATCTATACTTTATAAAATCTAGAGTCTTTTCAGAAACTAAATGTCTTTAGTAAATTCAAAAATTTCCAAAGAAATAAGGTTTATTTAAATCTCATATTTATAGCTATCCTTTTACTCTTCTTATTTATAGAAGCATGAAAAAATCATGTAAATTATCAGAAATTTAAAATTTGAATAGCCAAAAGAGATTCTATTCAATCCTTATTTTCCTAAAATTGAAATTTAAAACTAAAATTTAACTCCTAAGAAAAATATTTTTTAAGAATTTGCCCATTTATAGGTAAATAGCCTTTCCTACCTCACAAATCTTGTAACAAAAAGGCGGATGGGCCTAATTTCTCTATGATTTGAAATGGACCAAGCCACAGTCTTTGGAATTTGGTATGTTTACCTTTTTCCTCATGTGCCTTATCCCACTTCAAAACAAGATCTCCAATTTCAAAAGTTCTTGGGCTGGTAGATGTTGTATCAAATGAAGCCTTAACTATCTGTTGATGATGAGCATGTATTGCTTTGGCTTTCTCCCTTTGTTCTTCCAATTTAAGGATTTCATCATGTCCAAGGATAATTTTAGGGGCGAATGTTCGCCCTTTGGCGAAATTAAGGGGTTTTAAATTTTTAGTGGGCGAATATTTTGTATCATAATACATTTTTACAAATCACCTCAAATAGCCCACCTTATTTTAAGGGAGAGGGTAAAAAAGTTAAATTTAGCCCTTGAAATTAGGACTTACAACCTTCCATTCATTTTCAAGAATAGGTTTTATTTAAGTGAATCCATTTTCAAGAATAGGTTTTATTTAAGTGAATCCTATGGGCCAAATACCATATTTATAAAAGAGGTATGGTAAATTAATAAAAATATAAATAAATGAGAGGTATGGTAAATAAATAAAACATTTTTTATATTTACTCCATAAGTCACTTTATATACATGTAAGGGTGTAAACAAATAAAAATATAAGTAAAGTGGAGGTATGGTAAATAAATAAAACGTCTTTTTATACTTACTCAAAAGGTATGGTGAATAAATAAAAATATAAATAAACTAGACGTATCGTAAATAAATAAAACCTCTTTTTATATTTAGTCCATAACCTTCGTTCTATTTATGAAGGCTCAAGAAAGAGGTTTTATTTAAGTGAATCCTATGGGCCAAATACCATATTTGTAAAAGAGGTATGGTAAATTAATAAAAATATAAATAAACGAGAGGTATGGTAAACAAATAAAACATTTTTTATATTTACTCCATAAGTCACCTTATATTTACGAACACTCAAAAAATGGGTTATATTTAGGTGAAACTTATGGCCAAAATACTATGGGACAAATACCATGGACTAGATTGTTATTAATACCATGCAAAAAACCATTATTAACCCTAATATTAGAATTAATAAAAATAAACATGGCACATGGTATTGACCCATGGTATTCACCAAAATGGCACATGGTATTGACCCATGGTATTCACCTCGAATGTAGCCTATTTAAATGGGGGAATTAAACCAACATGTAGCCTATGCTAAGATTCACTAGGACTTTACAAAGTTTTATTATTTAGTGAAAGACTCGCCAAGATCTTACAAGATTTTATAATTGAGTAAAATATTCGCCATGCCTGGTGAGAGAATCGCCAAAAAATTATATATACATATTATATTATTGATAAAATCGCCTTCCATTTTTCCTATATACCATGGAGATTCGCCCATTTATTATATTTATAAATTTAGAGGGGGTTCTTAAAATTTTCCCTGATCATTTCTAAGTTGAAGAGAAGAAGAAGGGGTTTCATCAATAAATTGAACTAAAGCAAGAGATGGTATTGTTATGTTTGTGGGTAGAATTTCTTCTTTCCCATAAACCAATACAAATGGAGAAGTACCTATTGAAGCCTTCTGAGTGATTCTATCTACCCAGAGAGAAAATATTAATGCTTTATGACAGTTCTTATGATTTTTCTCTACAGTTCATTTGATAATTCTAATTAGGTTCTTGTTTGTAGATTCCGCTAATCCATTACCTTGTGGATAATAGTTAGCTGAGTATTTAAGTTGAAAACCTATTTTCATAGCAAACTCAACCATAGCATTTCGGAAAAGTAAGATGCATTATCAAACATTAAAGTTGATGGGAGACCAAACCTGGTAATTATAGATTTATCAATGAAATCCATAATGTTTTGTGTATTAACTATCTTTAATGGACTAGCTTCTACCCACTTTGTAAAACAATTAGTGGCAGTTACAATATACTTATGTTGTTTGGAGGAGCTTGGAGTTATTTCACCAATAATATATAACACCCATTGTTCAAATGGTTGTTGTATATTTACTGGTTGCAACGATAGTGTTGCTTTCCTTTCTCTTCCTACTTCAGTTTGACATACTTTGCATTTCCTTGCATATTCACGTGCATATTTGAAAAGGGTTGGCCAATAGTATGTGGCATGCAGAATTTTATGTGTTGTGGTATTTCCTTGGAAGTGACCTCCAGCTGGCCCGTCGTGTATTTCCTGCACTACGTTTTCAGCTTCAAACTTCTCTGAACACCTTAATAATACAACATCATAATTTCTTCTAAATAACACATTATCAATTAATTGATACTTATTTTCTTTAAGCCTTAGAGCACACTTAGCTGTATAATTGAGATATAATGGAGCATGTCCATTTTTCAAGAAAAATTTCAGATCAACGTATTTTGATTGAGAATCGTTGATGCTTACCTCATAAAATTGCACTTGAGATTGATCGTCTTCTATCAGTAAATGAGAGGCTCCGGTTAGCATTCTACAAAGACCTTGACCTCTAATAATTTTAGCAGGATGTATTTCTACATCATATTCCTGAAGTGCAATAACCCAATTCGCTCTCTTCTCTCCTACTTCTCGTTGGCTTAAGAGTTTCCTTACAGTGGGGTAAGGTACTATTATCTTAGTGTGTGTTTTAGGAGAAAAGATCTGAAATTTTTTAATGCTTTAAATACAACAAAACACTGTTTCTCCATAGCTGAGTAATTTAACTCAGCACCTTGTAAGTTAGAACTAAAGAATGAAATAGGTGCTTCAACGTTCTGATCATTTAGATATGTCAAAACTGCTGCGTAAGAAGTATCAGAAGAAAATGTGTATAATACAAATGGTTTTAGGAAATTGGGAGTTGTTAAGGAAGGAGCCTCAATGATGGCTTTCTTTATCAACTCAAAAGAATCTTTCTCATCTTTTCCCCATTTAAAAATTGATTTTTTTCGGATCATTGACTATAGGGGTAAGACGATTTGAGAAAAATCAGGAACAAATATTTTGTAAAATGATTGCATCATTTTTTTGTTATATGGCAGGGGAATGTTTTCAATTTCTTGAATCCTATCGGGATCGATATAGATTCCTTTCTTAGATACCACGAATCCTAATAATTTACCTTCTGCCAAGGTGAAATAAGATTTTTTAGGATTCAAAGGAATGTCAAATTTCTCACATCTCTCAAAGATTTGCTTTAGGTGACTGATATGCTTGTTTCTATGTTTAGAATAGACAGTGATGTCATCTAAATATATTACAATTGAATTGTTGATTAGTCCTCTAAAATCTATGTCCATAGCACGTTGAAATGTAACACCAACATTAATCAATCCAAATGGAATATTTTGATATGCATATGTTCCCCATTTTTTCCTAAATGTAGTCTTTAATCTATCATCTGGATGAACCATAATCTGATTGTAACCTAAAAATCCATCAAGAAAATACATCAATTCAGAACTTGCAACTGACTACAAAATCTGCTCCATGGTAGGCAAAGGAAAATTATCCTTTTGGCAGGCTTTATTCAAATTTCTAAAATCTATGCAAATCCTAATGTCTCCATTCTTTTTCCTCACAGGAACCATGTTTGACACCCATTTTGAATGTCTTATAGGGAAAATGATTTTGGCTTTAAGCATTTTCTTGAGTTCAGACTTAATTTGGCTTTCTAAGTTTGGATGGATCTTCCTTAGTATCTATTGGACAGGCTTGTCATTTGAAATCATGGGTATAATATGCTAAATTATAGAAGTATCATATGTTTTGAGATTTGAATAATCCGAGGCAAAGAGAATTTTATATTTTCTTAGCAATTTAATGAATGACATCCTTTCCTTGGGTGTTAAGCTCAAACCTAGGTTTATGTTTTGAGGTTTATCATGTGTACCAAGATTAATCAACTCAAATATTAGAGTAGAACTCTGTGTTTTTGAATTGGTGGTCTTTTTAAACCTATCTTTTAAATCATAGAGATCTTCCATCTTGACTACATATTTGGGAATTGGATTTGCATCTAGTTTATTTTCAATCTGTAAGTCATGTTCATGTTCATCTACGATTTGACCTTCATAAGATCCATATGATGAAAGAAAGTCGATTATATATATATCATCATTAAACACTCTCCAATTTGTTATGTTATCAGGAATGGAAGGCCTAAAAATCAACTCAATCGAAAATCTATTTGGACTAAATTCTTCTGATGGTATCAATTTAGATGCTACATTAGCAAGTAAATCAACACTTGCGTTTTGTAATCTAGGGACCGTTGAAATATTAAATGCAGTAAAATGAGAAATGAGGCTCTGAGCTAACGATTGGTAATGTTTCAAGTGTCCATAAATACAATGGATTATGTTCCTGACTTGCCTAACAATTATGTCAGAGTCCCCATACATCTGCAAATATTTAACGTTTAATCCAATGGATTAGTACATGCCTTGTATCAATGCTTCATATTCGACAGTATTGTTTGTGCATTGAAATCCGAGTCTTCAAGCTAGCATTGTTTTCTCTCCTTGCGGATTTATTAAAATGAAACCTGCTCCTGTACCATCATCTAATTTTGAACTGTCAAAGTATAGAGTCCAGAACAAAGAATGATCTAAAGTTTTATTACTAAGATTAATACATTTAGAAGTGTCTGATTGAGAAAAATTCTCAACCTGAGAAGTAACAATATTTTCTGGGAAAGGTGAGATTTGGGCATTGAATGATCCAAGGAATGATTCAGCAGAATAATTTCCAATAATATTATTAGTGAAAACTACAGGCTCATTCGTTCCTTCTAATTCAGTGACTGTATGTTTCATAATTTTTTCACGATCAACTCTAATTTATTTTGGTTTACCATTATATGGTAACCACATGTGTGACCAATCAGTTGCGAAATATCCATGTAGTTTCTCAGACCAATCCCTGCTTAAAATAAGACCATAACATTCAGGGATGTCTGCCACTAAGACATCAATCACTTGCAGTGCCTTTGGGTTGGATGATAATCTAATAGACACTGGCAAAATTTCTCCAACAACCTCGACTTTTGTTTTGTCCAATTGAACTATATGCACACTAGACTTTTGAGGAGTAACGTTAAGTTTTGCGCACACAGATCTTGGCATGATATTCGAAGAAGCTCCCGAATTGATGAGACAATTATGAAAATTTTTATTGAAAATTTCATAAGTCGAAAGGAAATGAGGGGTGTGAGAAATAGATCTATCACCAATCAGAACAATATCGTTTGGATTTACGTTGTTTGAAGTTGATGGGGGTTTTCCCATATCGCTGATAGCTTGGGCTATAACCGGTGGAGGTATGGGAGCTACAGGAACTGCCTTGAATTCTCTCCGTAAGATTTTCTGCTACTGTTTGAGTTTGGTCATCTCATATAATGAAATGTTTGATTTGGTCTTTTTCATGTCTTCAATTATATTTTATTCCACTATATCTGAAACTATCAATGTTTTGGAAGTTTTGGAAGTATCTAGGGGAATAGTGTTAGTTTGAACAATTTTAGATTTCTTACTCACTGCATTCTCCTTTATGGGAGGAGATTTTTGTTTCTGATTTGATATAGTTTAGTCAGCAGATGTTTTGCTCCTTGTAGATGCAGGCATAGCCTCTTTTTCTTCTTCGGTGGGGAGAATAAAGTCTCATAACCCATTTAATTCGACTTCTTCATCAGGCTCTGGTTCTTCTTCAGTTGATGGGGCGTCTTCAACATCTTGATTGGATTCAGCACTTGAAATCACATCTAGAGGCTGAGATGGCAAAGTATAACTTCTATTGTATGGGCAATATGCTTTCCTAGGAACTGATGATTCAACTACTTGTTTCTTTATTTCATTCATATCATTTGACATAGTTTTCAAGACTTTTTGAAGACCTTCAAGATCGAATGGATCCTTTGGGGTTTTCTTCTTTGATTCTTGACTAAACATCACTCTTTTATATTTTCTATCTTCCTTCTCAGATCATTTTTCTAAAGGTAGAATTCTCTTTTCTATAGACAGGGGTTCTTTCATGTTTTCTAAAAGAGTAGCCTTATCGGATCTATCTACAAAAATGGCTATATTAGAAGGTAAACCAGAAATGTACCACTCTATCTGTACATCAATAGCAGGTTTAGAAGCAGATGGGATCTTGTTTAATAACTTGTTAAATTTGGAGTTGAAATCTTTGATCCTTATACCTGAATTTGTTTTAAGGTTAGAGAGAGCATTGATTAAAGACGCCTCAGTTCTATCATCTCCAAATTTTGCAAGAAACAGTTGTTCAAAAGTTACCCAGTTTGTTTTCTTTCCTGTTGGAAGAGAAAAGTACCAGGATCTCACAGATCCTTGAAGAGTATAGGGAAACAATCTTACTACAATATCTTCATGCGCAACTCCATTCAAATTCATGGCCAACATAAAATTATTAATGTGTTCTTCAGCACGAAGACCATCATCTAGATTTTATTTGGGTAACCATTTCTCTAGATGATCAGGAAGAGGATGTGGATTTGCAACCAACATGGCACCAAGATTAGTCCAAGGCTCATTAGACATAACTTGAGTTGGGATTGGAAAAGATATAGAAGCAGATCCAGAGGTAGTAGGTATGGATGTAGAACTTACAACTAGACTAGTACTACTTGTGGTAGCGCTAATTGTTTGAGTAGAAGAAATGGAAAGATGAGAAGATGTAAATGGATCTGTAGTGAATGAGGAAGTGAGGATAGGAATTTGATGTGACCTCACTCATATTTGACTTAGATTTAGACACAAAAATTTTCTTATGCTGTGAATTTATTGGAAACTCAAAAGGAGGTATTCGAAGTTTATCACCTTTTGATCGTGTTAGGATACCAGTTTCTCTGAATAGTGAAGTAACACTTTCTTCAGAAGCTTTGGTTTTATCAGGCTTCTCAACAGAAATAGATATTCGTTCTAATTTATGAACTAAAGACTAAACTTTAGGATATTATGGAGTATATTTTGAAGAAGGTAACTGTCGAGATACTTCAGGAGATGAGGGGGAAGTTTCTTCAACTTTTGACTTCTAAGTGGGTGACTTAGAACGTGATCGAGAAGCTGTAGGATTTTTCGAGGGAGATTGACTCTTGTGAAGGATTCAAGTCTGAGATTTATATTTATATGTCATTCATAGTCAGGACCCTCCTTCTAGTGCCAAAAATGTTGAGGACTCAGAAATTTGTGGCAGCAACAAGGGGGATAACCACCCAGTCTGGACCTTAAAGCAGCTCCTTTTCCATTCGGGATAGTGGCTATGACTAGGGATGATGGGACCAGTTTCCCAATGTTTTGAGTTTATATGATTTGTCGGATTCTTTCAAATGATTCGCAAAAGAATAACAAAAAACTAACACTTCTAAGATGCAAAACTTTAAATTAAATCTATTTTAATCTAACCCAGGGTATTGATGGTTTTATGCAATATAAAAAGATGTCTATGTAATCTATGATGATATAGATCAATTGTAGACTTTATAGAGTTAATATATTGTAAGATAATTCCTTTGAGAAAATAGTTAATCAAAAGAATTGTGAAAAACATATCACATATTCTAATGATCATATATAAAACAGGTCATTCTCTATTCTGATATCGTACAATAGTGCAACTGATACTTCAAACAGAGATGAAAATTTTCATACATAATTCATGAAAGATAAACTTATCACTAATGCTAGAACAATGATTTAGAAAACATGATAATAGTACCAGATGTGCACCATTCTGCTCATTCGACCAGTGACAATAGGCCACAATCAATCTTCTACCAATGAGTATCTCAAAGAATACAATAGTGCATCAATAGTGATCAATAAAAAGATATGTAATTGAAAATACCATGTTCCATGATTTCATCAAGGCATCTACAAACTTACTATACCGCATTATTTGTAAATTTTCATAATAAAATTTTGGACCTTTCTCTAAATGCATGAGAAGGGTTTAAATACTATTCTAATTAACTAAAAAAATTTATACAAAATATCTACGAGGAGGTTTCAAACAACCTTCCTCGTTCCTAGTATCCAACATCCCAAAAATGAAACTGCTAAAAAATGACTCAGGTCTTTCTCGACGAATCACCACTGCTAGCTTTGCCTCTCAGCTCACAAATGTTGAACATTGGCCTGACTTGTGGTGGGATCCCAAATTGTGTTCTCAACTTCCCTGCAAATATAGCATCGTGTAAAGGTGGCAACATTCTCTGTACTAAATCCAAGGAGCAATTCAAGGTCATGATCTGACTGTGTGGTTTGACCAAAAGTTGCCACAGTGCTTCCCAGTCAGTTTTTGATAGCCTCTCAATTATTTCTTTATGTAGCTGACTTTTATTCATCCAATTCTCATCTAATGATTTAGGATCAAGAAGTGATTTTGGATCACTTTCCTTTATGAGTTTGGACGTGTGAAACATGTGATTTGTTGTTTTGATAATGCTCTTTCAAATACCAGATGCTCTGGCTATTGCTAATTTTGCTTGTTTCACCTATGAGTCCTAATCAGTGAATATAATATCCTTGTGTCTTTCGTTGATCTTAGGGATACTTGAACTTTTCCGCTCATCTAAGTCCTACCATTCAATATAGTCAGAGATCTTAGAATTCAATTCATTGAACTCAATTCTTTGATCAATAATCATGTTTGTTAATTGTTCACTAGTATTCAGATGTGGAATGATATTTGATGTATGTTGGAGGAAGAGTTGTTGTTGCTTTGACAGTAAAGTATTTAGTGTTAAAGCCTCATTAATGAATTCCTCTGCAGTAGGAATATCCTTATAACTTGCTAGGTCACTATTTAGCTCCTAGATTTGTTTGTTTTTAGTAGATAAGTCATTTTCATGACTTATTCTCAGTAGTTCCATATCATGTTGTAGATTGTGAAGCTGATCGTCTGCTTGATGGTTCACGTTGGCTCTTTCCTAATCTAATTGTCACTGTAATAGTGCGATCTGGTCATCTTTTTCTTTAATCAAAACAGAGACTTTGGTTTCTTTGTCAATTGTTGTTGTAGCATAGGCTCCAGCAAATTGAGATAGCCAAGTCAAGTTTTCAGTCAGATTTATTTGTGTGTCCTTCCATAGACATCCATAAATTCATGTTTTGGAGGAGTTTTGACTCTCCTTCTCTTTCTCTGTCTTTTTACAACAACTTTATGAAGAGGGATGTAAAAGATGTCTAGAGGAGGGATATCTATTACATTTAAGACAATTTCAGTAGCTGGGTTTGTAGGAATTACCTCTGTATCTTGGAAACTTGTTTTTGGACCTTCAGTGGTCCCTGTTGTTGTAACTATTTGCCCTGGTGGGGTCTGAAATCCTATGAGTTCTTGTGTTGATGATACCTTAGGGGTATCATGTAGTTTTTCATTGAATGCATCCCAAAATTTTTCTAGCTCATCTACTTCTGCTTCCTGATCTTGTGACATGCCTAGCTTAGCCTGCTCCTAAGACTCAGTTTCAATTCTATAATCAGTAATCCAAAATTCTTGTGGAAGGTGATCTAATCTCTGCTCTCTAAACTCCTGGAATTTTTTCAATTTCTCTAGATTTAAATTTGTCTTCACCCAATTCTGAATCTTCTCAAAGTTCTTAGTTGATTCCAGTAAATCTTCAAACTCATCTATTGCATGAGTTACAAGTTTGATCTTAACTGAAAGGGTGAATTTGTTTGCTACTTGTTGTGGATCAAAAGACCTTGATGGTAGAGTGGGGAGCTTTAATAACTACAAATTCTGATACTCTTTATATGCATGACCATAATTAACAAGGGTAAATGACCCACACTGAAGGGGAAAATTTGGCCATAGGGATTTCTTCATTTCCCTCAATGTTCTTGTGAGGCCATTTCCTATTGTTTGGTATGCTACTTCCCTTGCCAATAGTTTATCCGAGACATACATAGGGAGGACATGTGGGGAAGCTTGGCTACCAAATATCTTGATATAAGAGAAAGATTCTTCAAGAAAATACCTTCCAATTGCTTGGAGGTGTGCCATAGATTTTTTCGTGAATCTTGGACATCTTCTGTTGAAAACTAACAGATGTAAGGGAATAACAACTCCATAGAATAATTGGTGAAAATGTGGAACAAAATTTTGTTCCCACATTTGCTTATAACTCAGGAAGATATGAGTAGGATCATTGGTAGTCCATTTCCAACCCGTGGTTGGAAAATGAGTGCAGAAACAAATAGCATCAAAGACATGTGAAAACATGAAGAATTGGGGAACTACTCTAGAGGAGGTAGCCTTGGTTTGGCAATATTCAGTAATCGCTTTGGCCAAATTCTTAGACAGAATTATTTCCCAATTCATAATGTGAGAATTAACACAAGCATCAAATAAAGGAACCCAATTGATCGAGAACTTTGTATTAGTGGGGAGGCCATACAACCTACATAGCATAGAGGCAGTGAAATTATAAGGGTTGGCTAAAGAAGTAATGGGGTACATACTCGCTCTATCTTGTTTGAAATTATTATCTCTTCTCCTCCATTCCTGTATCATTTGAAACGGGTCTTCATTTTACTTTACAAACTTTGCAACAAACTATTTGTTGTAAATGTCCTGGGCACTGGGTATCTTGTACATTTGTTGTAAATCTTCGGCTCTGAAAGAACCTAAGACTGCATTTTTCACTATCTTGATAAGTCTGTCTTCTACTTCTATATTTTCTACTACCCATCTTATCATATCTGTGTATGGCAAGAGCCTAGCCCTTGCTGCTATTCGATGGAGGAAAGAGCATGCAATATCTCTGAACTATACTCCTGATGGTTTTGTACTGTCAGCAGTTGGTCAAATATCCATTACTTTAGGGTTTTCACTCTCCAGCATAGTATAGATGGTCTGCCATGCAGTGGTGCCTCCATATGTAGTGCATACTGTGTCTGCAAAAACGTACGACATATCTGTGCTTTCAGTTTCTGTGATAGATTGCTTGGTATGCTTCTGCATCACCTTCCGAGTGGGCATTGTTTCAGCGAAGTTCCTATTAAAACCAACAGCAATTAATTGTCGCATAAAATGAAATATTTGATGCAATGACTGAACATTTTAAGAAAATATACGGGGAGAGGGTTTAGCATTAATCAACCATAACAAACACCATGACTACATGCATAGGGATGATAACCATATTAAATCATTCTGACCTAAATCATGTCAAACTTAAAACCTCTATTTAAAAATTTGTCAAATTCCTCATATCACATATTTAAAATATAGCGTGAATGAAACTTGTTAATGGATCTTACGATATGTGATATGCAATATCGCAATATCGCAAGATCGCACTATCGTGATATCGCAATATCAGAGCTTTGATAGGTAACAACTAAGCTCTTGCCATATTATCCTCCAATGTGCAATATGCTATCAGGATGTCGCATGCGAAGTTTAATCACAAGTCACATATCGGTATTTTTTGAATGTGCTTAACTTTGTTACTATGGAATTATGCGATTTGTGATTTGCGATGAGGACTTTAATATGTTTTAAGTTAGATTCAAAAAGGGCTCTTTGAAAAGTAACAATTTTTTTTAGAGTTGGCGTTTTATTCAAAAAAATGGGGAAAAATTTAAAAGGGTCCCCATTTGTATTATATATAACAACTATTTTAATAATAAAAAATGGGGGGGTTGTTGTATAGCACAACAAAATCATATGTTGGTATTGTCACTAGCAGCCATATTATTGAAACTGGGAGCCATAAGCAAGGCTTGGTTATAGAGCTTGACCAGAATGTATGGCTTCTCCTTACCGAGCAGTTGCTTGCTCAAATAGATGGACTTAGAATTGCGGTTTACTGGTTTCAAGCCTCGATGCATGTTCACTTCATTAAGATAGAGTTTAAATGGGAAAAATTATTGTTGGTTGGGACTTGCTTCAAGTCTTATATTTTTGTGAAATGATTTTGGCAGCTGAGGACTCCATTTAATGATAGGCCCTATGGAGGGAGTATCTTAACCAAATATATAGAGTGTATTTCTTTTACACCAAGATTTTGAGTTTTGCTTGTAACTACATGCTTTAGGCATAAAGTTTATGGTCCTAATGGCATATTCCATGTCATCTATGGAAAGATTGGGAATAGCATGAAGGCCCTTCAGAATGAAGAGGAATGGAGTTCGACCAAAAGGGAAATCCTCACATGTGTCTCCTTAGATTTCACTGCATCAAAGGCTAGACTTGCCTGAGGGATCATTGCGGGAACTTCCATTGACAACATCTCAATAAAAGGCGCCCTCAACTTATCCCTCAGGCAAGGGTCGATCTACTTTCACTCTTCTGGGAATAGGTTGGCAATGGGTTCAGCAAGCTTGAGGATTTTATCGGAGAGAGGAGGCCTCAACCCATTTGGATCATAGTGTGATGGCAATTTCAGCTTTTGGGATTTGATTTTCATAAAAAAATAGTTTGGAGTGTCACAGTCAGCTCCAAATGGAAGGTAGAAAAGTGGTCTCTGGTATTTATCTACAGCTTCATGTCTTGAAGAGAGAATGGGATAATTTTTATAGTGTAAATCAAACCCTAATCTATACCAGAATGGTAGTCTCATGTTTTTAAAGATCAACTAAAATCTGGGAATGGACTCACCAGGTTTTGAATATATCAAGAGGAGGACAGCTTCTTTAGGGAAGATAGATATTGCCAACCACAGCGAAAATATATGCCTCCATGTTTTTGAACCTGCAACCACTAGAATTCATAAAGTCGTGAACCTTAACAGATGTTGTTTGACTTAAACATCTGCTCTTTGTCCTTTAATATCATAAATGGCCTCCCATACTAATGAAATTACAATGTGATCCCAGCAAATAGTAACATAATGTAGCACATATATTAAATCCTAAACATGCAAGCTTGGATGCAAAAAATCAATGGATTTTGAACCAGAGTGCTAAGGTGCTTGTACTGTTATATGTGTGGAATACTAAATGTGGCGTAGAATTTCATTGAGGTTAAAAGTGAAATATAACTTGGCACCATCAATGACTGATTCGATGGTGGCATTAGATATTGGGTCAGCCCATCAAAGACTAAATGTGGTGTAGAATTGCATTGAGGTTAAAAGTGAAAGATATGTTGACGTCGTCAATGGAATGAAGCTTCAATGGTGGCGTTAAACATTGGGTCTGCTCATAATTCACAACTCTATAAGATGTCATTTTCCCGTCGTAGGAAACGTTTGTGGTTGGGAGTGGTATTGTAATGAAAAATTTAAGTTTAAATTTTTAAAAAGTGTTTAAATTTTACAATGGAAAAAAAATTAGATACAATATTTTCTTTTCACTTACATCTGATTTTAGTTGTATTTGAGAAATTAATAGGTATTTATTATAATAATAAAAATAGTAAAAATCTAATTTTAAGGTTATGTTTTTATGTAATGATTTTTCTATTAAAATTTATGGAGGGGAAATGTGAGATGTTGGAAGGAAAAAAGTGTTTTTAACTTGGTTGTATTGAAAACATTTAGGTGTTCTTGCATATTAGGTGGGTGAAAATAAAATAGAGTATATAATAAATGGATTTAATAGTTAAAAATAAGTGTTAGTTTGTTAAAATTCATATGTCAAATTTGGAAGGAGTAGGATACATATCCTTCTTTAGGTTAAATATATTCAAATCATTGTGAATGGGGTTGTAGAACCCTCTATTTTCATCTTGTGAAAATGGACTTCTCTCCTAGTCACTCACATAGTTTAGGTTGTTATAAGCAAAGTAGGTTCTTTTCCTTAAGATGTGAACATTTCATTTTAAGCAGTGTGATAATGTGGCTTCAATGATGCATTAAAAGACGGAATGAGAATGCACACTCATGATGCTAGTGTTATGTTCTGCTTCAGGCATGAGTGCACGTCTAAGGATAATTTAACAAGGGTTGAAGAGTTTGAATAATTAGAAATGTTGGAGGGTTGTAGTCTTAATTAGAGGTTTAGACAAGTAATTTAAGCACCACGAGAATTTGTGAAGCAAACATAAGACATTTGACAAGTTGCACGAAGGAAAATTGGTATTGGTACTGAGTGAACATTCCTTGATCAAATTTCATACCCTCTCCTTGGAACTACCACTTTGCAAGACGAAGAATAAATATAAAATAGATGTGCAACCCACTAAATAAGTTGGCAAGGTTGTTGCAACATATACAGGTGGACATGCCGTGTTCCAAAAGGAGGTGACGTTGGCCGACTCCCATTTTTGATAAATATTTTTCAACCTTTGAATTTAATTTCCTAAGAATGTGATCAAATGATATAACCCTAAAGATTCTAATAAGTTCCATAATTCTAATCATCCTCTAATCCAATAAAGAAGTGTATAAGGAAGTATAACATTTCATCCAATCTATAACAACCTTTGAATCCCCTATCACTTGTACGTTTATATTTTTGAAGTGACACAATTAAAATGACTAACATAAATGACTAATTCATATTATTGTAGTGCCTATTAGCTAGTCATATTTTTGTTCCTAGATTAAATTAGTTATTCATGTTAGTGATTTTTAGTAGTATTACTTATTAGCTAGTTGTATATTTTAACTTGGGACTAAATTAGTCATTTATGTTAGTCGTTTTTAGTTGGGTCTCTTAATATTGCTAATTTTTGGTAGTATTTCACTTGGAAAAGTTGTGGTGACTAAATTTTTTAGTCACCTCGTCACTAATTTCACCATTTTCTACTAGTGATGAGGACTTCATAATTATCTAATATTTCCTAGAAAGCCTAATTTCCTCTCATAATAGTTGCATTATCATCTATTAGGTCATACATTCATTATTCATTCATTTATTAATCAAAACATGATGAGAGCCATAACTCAAGTCTATCATAAACAATGCTTATAACCAACATATAACCAACATAATAACAATGATAGAACAATTATTATTATCACATAACAACAAACATATTTACACATAATACATAAGAGGACAATAACTCTTATTAATATATGCAAAATGAAATCAAGCTAGGGACTTATATTTCTTTCAGCCAATCACCCCATGCCATATTCCAAGCATGAATGTGGGACTCGTAACAAACACAATCAAGGCTTCCTCAGTCTTTACCTTGTATCTTGCCAAGCGATTCCTAGGCCAAAACAATAAACATATACTTCAGGATTTACCGAGATCCCACCACGTATCGATCAAGGGACCACTAGGCTCTAAGCAAGCACAGATGCCTCTAGATATCCCCAGCTAAACCATGAGGAATTTTCCCATCTCCATCCTCTAGGATTTACCCTGTATCCTGCCATTATCGGTCAATGGATTCCTAGGCCCAACAAGGTATAAACCTCTAGGATTTATAGTGTATTCCTCTATCATCAGTCAAGGGATTCTTAGGCCTAATGAGGGTATTCATAACCATGCTTTACCATGCATCCTACCATTACCGGTCAAGGGATTCTTAGGCCTTGTGATTTTTCCTAAGACCACCTCACTCAGTTTTGAAATCATCTGACAATCCATCTCAACCAAGTAAGAGAACCCCATCACACCATGGCTATCCATAAATGACAAAGAAAGGCTGAAATCCACTATCACACCTAACAAGACCCATGCCAATGACAGAAAGAGAACCAAATACACACATGCATGTACACATTCATTCCAAAACTAGAAAGGAAATCGTACATGTAACTCAATACCTACAAGTAATCTTGTTATAGCTGTCTAATCCTACTCTTCTTTGCTTGATATTTGCCTCCCTTTGCTTTCGTGTCCTTCATTTTCCTTTCTCCCTCCAATTCTAGAGTGCTTCAAGAATAAACCAAGTGTATGAGAGTATGAGAGAATAAAGAGAGAGCTCGAAAACTCAACTAACAAAAGGTTTTGAACTAATTCTCAAAAGCCTTTTTATTAATAAGGCCTCTATTTTCTTCAATTTCCATTATTTTCCTTCATTTTCTTTGTCACATGCAACCTGTGACCTTTCACCTTTATTTTCTCCTAATTTCTTTTATTTTCATAAATAAAATGTCAATTAATGCCTCTTTTCGTTTTCAAAGACTTTGTCATTGTCTTTCCCAATTTGCCTTAGTCATAATAAACAAAATGAATACTCACACTAAGATGTTTTGCCCAACATTCAGCTTGAATTAAGTGTCCCATGACCTTCATCTTATTATTCCTATATTCACTTTATTATATAAAATTTTAACCCAGAGAAATTACAAAAAGCACTTGAAAAAAACACATTTAAAAATTATAATATCTTATCTTTCTCTTGTTGATGAAAATTTAAATAATTAAAGATATTAAAATCATTTGTGGTTTTTTAAAATCACTTGAAGTTATTAATATAAACAAAGAAAATTAATACTTTTAAAAGTAACAAGTGAAAGAAAAAAAAGGGTGAAAGGAATCTCTTAAATTATTGGCAATCAACCGTGAAAAGAGTATCCTAAATTATTGGAAAATTTTGTGGTTTGCTTTGATTTCAAACTCTTCTCATATGCTTTACATGATCTCTATAGAGAGCAAGATCTACAATGCAGTCATACAAAGATTTGTGTAAGGATTTGCGTATGATCACCGCACAGAGAAAGATCTATGAGCACAACATAAGAAGGATTTGTATGATATTTTACAAAGTTAGTTCAATGCAACGGCCAATCATATATGTGAGTCGTATTGTTTGAGAACATGTGATTGGTTTTAATTGATTTTTTTCAGCAAAACATTGATAGCATAGCTTGCAAGTTTATATATTAATGCTAGTTTAAATATTAGTTTTGGACGAACATAATTATCAAATCATTAGATTATAAATTTAGTTATCTTAATAATTATTGTTAATTATAAAATGTATTAATTGATTTGAGAGGTTTATTTTACAACTTAGTAAGTATATATTTCTGTTCTTTTTAAAATAAAATTAAAAATTATGTTTTAAATTGAAAAATAATGTCTTTTATAAAAAAATGATATGCTCTAACATAATTAGAAGTAAAAAAATGTGGGAGTAAGATGTTTAAATATTATACTTTTTAAAAATATTTAAATAAATTATTTAAATATTTATGTTGAATAATTTATATCCATATAAATTTTTTATGATGATGATGATAATGATGATGGTTAGCGTTCGTTGAGACCAAACATTGGTCTATAGGACCTAAAGAAGCAAATTATTTATTTTGATTTAAGATTTTATTCCTATGCTCAAAAATCTTAGAGAGAAGCCTCCCAAGCTCACTGTAATTTTGACATTGTAAAAGGCTTGGAAGGTCAGTATTGTAACAAAGATTGTGAAACTGAGATCTAATGTGGTTGTATGCGGGGCACTCTAAGAGGAAGTGGTTTTAATCCTCAATGTCCCTATGCTCACATATATGGTAGATCCTTTCCATCCATGGCGTTTTAGGAACTTCCCAACGACCTGTTTCACTATGGAGCTCATGAGAATTTGTTCTAATCTTTGCTATATTAGTTTTCTTGTTTGAGCTAGTTAAAATAGAGAGATACTTTTGATCTTCTAGGGTGGGGTTGATGACCTTCTTATAATAACTTAATTTTCTTTTAGCCGTTAAATCTTTCTCACACCACACTTTTTCTTTGAACTTAGAAGTAACAATATCTTTAATGTTATTTATGTTTTGCAATGCATCATTCTCGTTGATCTCCCAATAGTTTAACCAGGCCCTTGTGTCTTTATGCCACCCTCAATTGAGCCTTAGGTGCTTTTGGCTAGAATTTAAAGCTAGCTTAGGAAGTCTATGATCGTCTATGTTATTGAGTTTGTGCTTGTACAACAGAAACCTAATCATAGCTAGGCTCTCAATAGGGGAAAGACCTGCTTCTATAAGGAGAATAGGATAGGGTGCATTACTTTTAATTTTCAGGTTATAAGTTATAAAACGCTTCTGGATTTGCTCAATCTTTCTCCATGATTCTGTGGAGATGCTGCAACCCCAAACCTCACAGCCATATAAGATAATAGGAGTGACTAAAGTTTCAAATAGGAACTTCTTTTTATCCCACATTATGAGGTTTGTTGTTTTACAATTATTTTCAAGACCAAAATAATCTTTCCACCGCCCATTAATCCTTTTCTCAATGCTATGGTTCTAGTTGAGCTTGTGATGGATATCAATTCCTAGGTACTTGTAAGAATACACTTCCTCCAAGTTATTATTGTCATACATAAAATTAGCGTAAGTGTCCTTCTTGGATTTGATAATCATAACTTTTGTTTTGTCAGTGTTAACAATCATACCCATGGTAGAGCAGAAATCCTTAAGAAGCCTGAGTTGCTTATCAAGATTAGATGGGCACCTTGCCAAAAGAACAATATCATCAACATAGAGAAGAAGGATGACGACTATCCCAGCTAATATCACGCCATCACATCCTGATTCCTCTAAATAGCCTTCAAGCTTATCGATGTAAATGCCAAATGGGGTAGGGGAGAGGGGCAACCTTGTTTAACTCCGATGTTACACTTAATATCTTTCGACCACCCCTTGTTGCTCTTTAGCTTGGCAATTACATTCTCATATAACCTTATAGCGGTAGCTCTCAACTCGAGAGGAACCTTTAGTTCTTCTAATCTGTTCCAAAGGTTGTATCTAGGAACCGTATCGAAAGCCTTTCTAAAGTCCACAAGCAACAAAATAAATTGGATTTATCATTATGACATTCCTCCGCAATGATCCTAAGCGTAACAAGGTAGTCTATTGTTGAGTGATTCCTTCTGAAACCTGCTTGGCCTTTAGGCCGCTTACCTTCATTTTCAAGCCATATGCTTAACTTCTTTTCCAAAATACTACCACATAACTTTGCTAAAAGAGGGATGACCATAATTGTCCGATAATTAAAGGGGTTATTTGTATCCCCACTTTTAAAAATAGGGATAATGAGGCTCTCAATCCAAGGTTTAGGGAACCCTTGCTTGACTGCTTGATTGAAAAGCTTGTGAATGTGGGGGATGAGGACAGGACCTCCAATTTTTAAGATTTCCGCCTGGTAACCTTCAATGTCCTTAGCTTTCCCATTAGCAAGGCGATTAACTCCAACCTTAATGTCTTCTAAAGAGAAAACTTCTTTCGTTGTGAGCAGGGTTTCCAATTTATCCATGACATTTGGAGATTCATAAAGCTTTTTAAGATAGGAATTCCAATCGTGAAGACCAATTTTATTATTATCTTTAGTATTCCTAGTCAGAATATGCCTCCAAAATTTCTTAGGAGCTACCTTAGAGAGTTGTAAGAGATTCTCCTGTCTTTAATGAATGTACTGCCTCTTTTTCCTTTTAGTTAGGACTTTGTATATTTTTATCTTGTCCATTTTAAGATATTCATCAACAGCTTCCTTAATTGCTCTCCTCGCACTTTTACAATCTTTGTCATACCATGGATTGGTTTTTCTATTTCTTTTATTATTTGAAACTTCAATTGAGAACTTGTTAATAGAATATGAGAGGGTTGTAATAAAATTATGATAGAGGTCTTCTATGTTGTCTATACTAGATAAAGGAAGAAAATTAATTTTTAATTCATTTAGAAAGAGATCATTTTTATTTCTATCAAATATTAAGTTCTTTTCGTTGTAAGTATTATTTTCTGTGGGAACTTTATGCATGACAAAATTGAGAGTTATAAGTAAAGGCCTATGATCAGAGTCAGGTTCGTGGTCGTTTAAGATGTTAAAATTTATTATTTTTTTGTATAATGGGAGATCGGAAATAACGTAGTCTACCACGCAGCTACCAAGTCCATGGATGCAAGTCATCTTGCTATAATTGGGCCACTTCTTTAGACCATTGCAAATTATGAGATCTTGAGCACTACAAAGCTTGACTAACTCTGACCCAAACAAATTTCCTCGAGGTCTTCAGAGCTCCTTTTGTACCTTCTAGCCAGAGTAGGGTCTTCATCTAACCAAAGAGGATTAGGGTTGGAATGGTTTCTTAGAATAATAGCTTGGTTATTTGAAGTTCTAGCATTAAAGTCACCTATTAAAAGGATATTACCGTCATTCCTTAGGCAAGAAATATCATTCTCTAAACCATTGTAAGGGTTAGTTATATCTAGATTCTTCTTCTTATAGAAGTTAGAATTGATGGGTGGAAAATAACAGATTGCTATGTAGGACTTTTTATTATTAATGTCTCTGATCTCTATCCAACTATATTGGTTGTGAGGATCGTTTTTATAAATCCTAGCATGGGGGGAGATGTTCTTCTTAATGTAACAAGATATTCCCCCAATGCCTCTACGAGAGGATTGCTTGTTCCAGGTAGACCATAGCGTAAAGCCAGCTATGTTAGGGAACTTATATTCTTCGTGCTCCCAAGTTTCAACAAGCAAATTAATATCAACATCATTTGAAAACCAACTTAGCCTGGGGCCTTTGTTCCATGGGAAGCCCCGACAATTCCAAGAAAAGATCTGGAGCATGTTTAATTGCTATTGATTACTATCTTTTTGGTTTCTATCTTGAATAAAGGCTTTTCTATTTCTGATTATTGCCCATTTTCCTCCCTTTCTAGCTTCTTTTACCTTTTGAACCTCCTTTCTTAATTTTGCTTGATCTTCTAGAATGAGATCTTCATTTATGAATATTCCCATTCCTTTTAGACTTGAGGTTTTACTAAGTATGTCATACTTATGATCAGTGGAGCTCACCTTTATGCGGATCAGTCTTCCTTTATTCTCGGTTAGTTTCCCAAACCTTGTTGCTTCTGTGAGACACACGATTTCAATTTGTAATCTATTATGTAATTCTGTCTGGGCTAAGGCTAACGTATCCTCATCTACTTCCTCTTTTAAATCGAAGATTATAAGGTTTAAGGCCCTTTTGTTACGTTCATCGTCTAATTCTATTCCTTTTTCATTTCATCTTTAATTGGTTTGATATCTAACTTATCTACCACATTATTTAGGGTGAGGAAGCTATTAACTTTTTCTTCTAGTTCTTTAATCATGTCTTTCATTTTAGGACTCTCTAAAGTATCAACATCTCCTTGCTGGCATGGTTGGTTAGTATCTTGGTTTTGTTTTTCTATAACCTGCAATCTAGTTTCCATTGCCTCCATTTTATTCTCCAATAGTTCTATTTTATTTTTTATTTGTTTTTGGATCGTGTCTTCAAAAAATGCAAATTTATTTTCCAGCATGGCTTCTAACTCTTTTTTTAGCTTGGCTTCTCTTTCTTCTCTATGTTTCTCTAAAGACTCTATATACTCATAAAGGCCTTGTAAAGTAAGTGTGCTAGGTCTGCCCTTGGTAATCTTTGGTAACTGTGGTGAAATATTCATACTTGAAATTATATGAGCAAATATGTATTATAAAAATGAAAAGATAAGGAATGTGTGCATCTGATATCAACAAACCTTAATGCAGATCTCCTGTGCCCACCGCAACCCACAGACCGAAGAACATATGCGAAGAATATATAGAGTACGTTTTTAACTCTTTCACCGAGCCTCAGAACTCTTTCACCAAAGAATATATGTGAAGAATATATAAAGTACGTGTTTAACTCTTTCACCGAGCCTCAAAACTCACTGAAGTATATATAGAGTATGTGTTTAACTCTTTCACCGAGCCTCAGAACTCTTTCACCGAAGAAAATATGTGAAGAATATATAGAGTATGTTTTTAACTCTTTCACTGAAGAATATATGCGAAGAATATATAAAGTACGTGTTTAACTCTTTCACCGAGCCTCAGAACTCTTTCACTGAAGAATATATGCAAAGAATATATAGAGTATATTTTTAACTCTTTCACCGAGCCTTAGAACTCTTTCACCGAAGAATATATGCAAAGAATATATAAAGTACGTGTTTAACTCTTTCACCGAGCCTAGAACTCTTTCACCGAAGAATATATGTGACGAATATATAGAGTATGTTTTTAGCATCTTTAAGAATATATATCTATATATAGTTTTTTTTTTTAAATAAAATATTTTAATGATGTGTGAAAAAATATCCAATGTGAGTTATCATAAAATATTTTAATATAAATTAATATTAACATCTACTTAAAAATATATTAATAATAAAAAGATCATGTTAACATGAAAAATCCCTCTCAGCTATAAAATATTTTAATGTCAATTACGTATATAATGGAAATTTAATTTTTACGGTTAAAATATTTATTTGGTCATATATCTACTTTATTTAGCATTCAAAAGTACAATTTAAACAATGAAATATAACATATTTTATTTTTCACTCTAAAGAAGTTTGCACGTGAAGAAATTTGATCTCTCTCAGCTCATGTTAGATCTATACTTAAAATGGATATATGTTGGTCAATAAGTTAGACATAAAAAAGTATTTAACATGATTCTTAACCATGGAGATTCACCCTCACTTTATCATCGGGATTTGAAATTTGTAATGGGCTTTGTTACAATATCATGAGACAATACCACATGCCCAAAAAAGCCACAACCAATTTCATATAACATTTTTTTAATTAATGAATTTAATTATGAAGTAAAAAATGCATAACTACTTTGCAAATAAATTTCAACATTTGATTTGTATATGCCATTACGAATATTCTAAAATATTTTATGGAAAACAAATCTCTACTAATTAAATTAAAAGTCTGAAATTCCTATTCCAAAATAATAAAAATGTCTATTAATATAACTATTTTATAACTTAAAAAAATTAAATTAATTTAAATAAATATTTATAATTATCATAATTAACATTATGATATTTCCCTTATCCAAGTACTCTCCAAAATAACTTCTGAGTAGCGGGTGAATCATTATCCATCACGCATAGATAAATACTACTTATTTGCAATGTTGGAAGTAATGCTTCCATGTCATGTGTGAGTTGTGATTTCAGAAACCCAATGTTTGGGCGATATTGGTTCGATATTGCCTCTCCCTTTGGTCGAGCCTGCTTGCGCATCATGAATGCATAATGACATATATAATATATCGAATTCATGACTGGAAGAAATGCATAATGACATATATAATGATATCTATATATTGTAGTCCCTAGGCGTCAGTCTATAAACTGTTGATTCCAATGCATGAGTTGGAGTCATGATCTAGATGTGTCAAAGTCATTAATCTATGTCCTATATATTTGTATCTCTCATAATCAATAAAGGAATTGAAGCTTGGTTTGTTGTGTATAGAGTCTCTTTGTGATCTCTCTCAATTTTTTATCATGATATTAGAACTGACACTGGGTTGACTCCCTCACAGGAAGGCAACGAAGATGCAAGAGATCTTGAGCATTATTGTTTTGTACATAGATTAATATAAGTGTGAGGATTGTTTTCTATTGTATCTCTTTAGATCTGTGTGAGAGTGTTTATTTTTAGTAAGCCTTTGTGTAGATCTGAATAGTTTGGTAGTATTGAGATTTCCATAGCGTCGGATTTATTGGGTCATTGAACGCAGAGATCTGAAGTAGATACCTTGCGTTCTGCGAGATCTGAAGCAGATCTTTGTAAGATCATCCTGAAGTGAGAGTAATAGCTTTCAATGTGAATCACAGGGAAAATTGAAAATTCTTCAGGGGAACATTGTGGCTACAACCGTTGTCATTGGTTCATCTGGCACCATGTTTCTCGGCAACGCAAGTTCATAATGCTGATAGAGGAGGGATGGCATCCAACTGAATTTCAAGTTGTTGGAGTCCTTGATTTTGAATTGCATGTTCTCGAAGGTGACGGTGATTCCTATTAATGTTTACAATCACCTTATTTCAGACATAGATCTCGTGATTCTCGTCGATATAGATCCAAATCAAATTAGAGAAGATTGTGGTGGAGGCATATGTATGTTACTAATGCTACCCTTGCGGAAGACAGGTTGTTGTACGAGAGACACGCTGTTCCTTATTACAATTGTAGAGGGACCACGTAGGCCAATCCTCATACTCATAGTTGTATCTAAATTACACACTGAATTGCACGAGAGATTTTGGCTTTGCTATGCTCATGATTCCCTTTTGGGAGTCGAAACCGGATTTAATTTTGATGGTTGTCTCCATAATTCCCTGGGCTAGAGATTTCGGTGGTTCTCTCCAATGTTCATATCTTGGGTCCCCTTTCCAAGATCAGATGCAGATCTTCAGGTAGTTGTAGTGTTTTAGTGTCCATGTTTGTGGTGTGATTTGAAGTATGTTATTATACAAGTGTAATGTGGAAATTCAAATGAAGAACCAATTATAGAACATATTAACATGTTTTTAAATTGGTGGTTCTTGATGCATATGGTGACACAAGAACACATAACTAATTTTATTATGTATTGCACGTGAGTGCACGGTTCAGCGGTCGGGGCAGTCGGCTTTCTTGCACCCCGCACCCCGAGCGTGTTCAATTCTCAGCATTGTGACACTGCGCGGCAACTTAATATTGGCATATTGCTTGTATATTGGTATAATGTTGATTGATGTGATGGATGTCAGTTGTATATATGTAAAAATATTGTACATTGGGCCTAATATAAAGCTTCTTCAAGGGACTAGCCACCCCATTTTGAAAAACTAATTTGATTATGTATAATCTGTTATAAGTTGGTGGCGTCATGTGGAGCTAGGAACATCAGCTTACAGGTTAATTTGATTATGTTTTTAAGAGGTCATATTGTATAGTTGACTTTTGAATACATTCAACCTTCCTAGATAACTGGGGAAAACAATGGAAGACCATGTGTTTAACAAATGGAGGTGGGTCTGTAGGATGATTGTTCAGACTGACCTGTTGTGCTCCAGATGTCGAGAAGCATCAATTCTGCAAAGAATGTGAAAGATGGTCTGAAGCAGTTATGTTTTAAATGGAGGTCAAGTGACAACTCAAAGATGTGGTGATGGTGTTTGCGAGATTTCAGAGTTGATGTGAGTGCTGATGAAGACAATCATATTGTTGTTGTAATATGTTTTTAATGTTTTCCATATAAGCATTAAGGGAGGGTGTTGGAAGTAATACTTCCATGTCATGTGTGAGTTGTGATTGCAGTCCCTGTACTTCAGTCTAAAAACTGTTGATTCCAATGCATGAATTAGAGTTATGGTCTAGATGTGTCAAAATGAATGATGATCTATATGATATATATGTGTATCTCTGATAATCAATAAATACATTGAAACTTGGTTTGTTGTATGTACAATCTCTTTGTGATCTCTCTCAATTTTTTATCATGCCAGGGATAAAAATTATAACCGTTATTCTCAGCTTTGCTTGCCATAGATACACCATCAATCGAACACTTTTGGAATGGTTGGAAATTAAATTACTGTAGAATAATTGAACTAATTAGTATTATGTGTATATAACCGTTATTCTCAACTAAAATAATTGAGAATAATTGCAATACATACACCATCAATCGAACACTTTTGGAATGGCTGGAAAATAAATTATTAGAGAATAATTGAACTAATTATTATTATGTTTATATAGTTGTGCGCCTTTTAAGATGAAAAATAATAAAGATAATAAGAATACACTGGAAAATATTATAAATAAAAGTTATTAATAATTTGAAATAAAAGAAATAAAAAATATTATTTTAATATATAAAGTGAAAATATTATAACTACTGTTTTCTTAATTATCATTACATTATAATATTGTACATAATTACAATATTCTATACTTTAAATTTCGTACTTTCAATGCATTATTTATTTCGTCTTTTAGATTATAAGTATATATTTTATTTGAGTATATATTTTTATTTTCAAATAAAATATAATTTATACTTTATCGATGAACCCTAATTACTCTAGAATTCGTAGAAACTCCCACAGTTCCATGCTTATGAGTATAAAATATAGTAAAATTGATATAAAAATCATATTTATTTATATGATTTGCTAAAATATCTTAATTTCAAATATTGACATGTCAATCAAATTTAATTTGGAATGCAAATATAAGTAATATAGTATTATTGATTATAGGTTTATTTATTATTTATAATTAGTCAAATTTAATTTGGAATGCAAATATAAGTAATATAGTATTATTGATAATAGGTTTATTTATTATTTATAATACTAATTATACTTTATATGTTGTCTTTTGTAGTAACATTCACTACTTTATGTTGAAATCATATTTTTGATTTTCTTATATTTTGATACTTATATTTATTTTTTAATTCTTTTAATATATTAATTGAAGTAATATAATTTATCAATTTAAATTAAAAAATAAAATAAATAACTTTTGAACTAAAAATATGTAATAATAATAATATTGATATTCAATTTGAGTGTTGGGAAAAAAGTTATTTTTCTTTATTTAAATTTAATCTTTTCATATAAAATATTCATCTCATAATAAACATATTTTTGTCATAATTTTGTTAATTAATAATTTTTTGATAATCTAAGTATATATGTTTATATGATAAATATATTTTTATATAACTTAAAGTATTTTGTGTTTTGGATAGAGAGTGAGGTTTTGGATAAAGAGTGATTGGGTGTTCTAATAAGGTACTCTTTGATGTGAAGTTACTGGTTCAATTTCCTATTTAAAGGGAAGAATTAAATTATCTTAGATTTGAATGGATTATACATTTGATCCCTCTAAATGCTTGACCCATATATATAAAATAAACTAAATAAAAAATTTATGATATATTTTAAGATAAAAATATGAACAATAGGGAAAATGGTAATCATTCCATCATTCCAATAAATATTTGTAAATAGATTTTTAAAATAAATAATAAATTAGATTTTTTAATTAAATTTTTAAAAATGACTTTGGTTTATTCATTTTTTATATTTGAAATCTCATGCATATTGGACATCATAAAAATAGAAATATATTCATGAGGCTTACCAAAAAAATTTAAAATATTATTATTTCAAAATCCCTAAAAGACTATATATAGTCTTCATGTAAAATATGAAATATATATTAAGAAAAAATTGTTGTGAAGTGTAGTATTCCATAACATCCACAATACGGTTTGGTGTGTTTTCATGTTGTATCTTCAAATTCAATCTGCTTTGTTTGGTACGCCTTGAAATGCGAAAATATATTCATTAAACTTAGTTTTGAATTTTAGTTTCTGTAGTAAATATACAATAAATTATGAGCAAGAATAATCAGAGTCAGGTTTATAGAGAGTGGTGCTACATAAAATATCTTATGCCTTTTTGCATCTTTTAGGAAAACGTTTTCCCCACTCTACTCGCGCAGAAACCGAGTGCGAAAATGGCATTCCATCATTGATTAACTTTTGGCGTAGTCTAATTAGGCAGAGGAATTGCCTAGTGGTCTAATTAGGCGGAGGAATTGCCCAGTCTCTGTTGCCACCCGACAAAAACGTTCGACTCCGATCATCGGCAATTCCTCGACCATCGGCAATTCCTCCACCCTCCTTCCTCGACCATCGGCAATTCCTCCACCCTCTGCCAACTCTGCCACCCTCCACCGCCGTCCCACCCTCTGCCAACTCTGCCACCCTCCACCACAGTCCCACATTAATTTCTTCTAGGACAGCCCTCCGGCCTAGAAAGGACTCCAGCCTCCACCCGAAAATACTAACGCGACCCAGGACCTCCATTAATGCGATAGTCATTTGAATTTTGAAAATAGCTGCTCAATTTCTAGATATTTTAATTGCTAGTTAGAATACTCCCTCTTAGAATCAAAAATCTGGGATGTGCAACTATTACAAACACCGTAGTAGACGTTGATTTTGTTGTCAAATCACTCACAAATCTTTGTGAGAATGACCATCATTCTCATGCTAGGAGTTCAATGCTAGAGTTCCAGGCTTATTTCTTTGATCTGTCTTTCAATGACTTCAATGGCCTCTTCAATATGTTGGACCGACCTGGGCATTCTCCATATTTTGTTACAGGTGTACCTAGATCCTTTTGAAACATTCTTTTTCCTTTATGGAGATCCAGTAACTGACCTATGTTCCCAGCCAGGTCAACTATGCTCTGCAACGTCCTTACTAAAGTTACCCTCTCCAATACTTTGATCGCAGGGTGCAGAGAGCATGACCTCTTGCAAGATATTAACTTTAGTAATGAAGTTTAATTGAGCATTTTTGTTGGGGATTTTACCGAGAAAATCCCAAAAACAAACAATTCAAACACACAGAGGCAATGCTCTGTTTCCTTTGCTCCAGGATCTTTTGTGCACAAGGAAGCTTTTTTAAAAAAAATACCGAGGAACAGAGTATTACACCACCATAAAAACATTTCTATTCATTAAAACATAAAGCCTGATACATATTCATCCTCTTTGCTGAGAGGGAATCACCAAAAAATTACATTCAACAAAACTCTGTTTTCACCTGAGAATTTACTGAGCTGGGTTTACTGTTGTAAAACCCTTTTTACATTACTGTTGTAAAACACTTTTACTCATACTGCTGAAAAAAAAACTTACAAATCAATTCTTCACATTACATAAACTGCGATGCATTTCAATTGCATGAGTTCCACAAAAATTTCACGGTGTGCATTCCCCTTCACACTGCTGTGTGAAAAAACCTATGTTTTTTTTGCACGCTGCTCCTTCGTTCTTTTTACAATGGTCAATACAACTTTACAGCCCTCCCCTGTTCTCTTTTTCGCACTGCTGTGCGTTCATATTTTTTTTTAACTCTCTTACACCACACATAATAAACTAACTACAAAATAAAACTATTTATTTTTACAATAACGCACAAGCTCCAATTCTTTGGATATTACATTGCGTATGTGATATTACAAAGTGACCATACCTTTCTTTTAAATTCACCATACGTTCGTGCAATTAAAACTGAGACATCTCGTCTACTATCTACGAACAAAAAATTAATTCATTAAATTTCTTTTCGGCGGTCAACGCAAAAGCTTTTACTCCACGCAATGTTTTAATGTTGGTTTGTATGCAGCTTTACACAATCAACGGACGAGAATGCTGGAGCAAATCGGACGGTGGACAAAGATATCGGGAGGCATTTTGCTGCAGAACTTTAGCCTCCGAAATGTTGCGTAGGCTGACGTATGGGGAGAGCCACGCATTTACTCTAAATTTTATCGGGCCCTTGTGTACGGAAACCACTCCATACCAAAGAGCGGTCCGATATGCCTCAAACGGGTTTGTGGTTTTGCTGCGGTGGTTTTGGGAAATTAATTCGCACGGTTCAACAGTTGAAATTATATTTTCAACACTCCCCTTTAATTTCAACTACTGGACATTCGGTCATACCGAGACACTTCCTCAAAAATTCAAAGCTTTTCTGATCCAAAGGCTTTGTCAAAATGTCTGCAACCTGTTCTTGAGTTCTGCAATGTTTTAGGACAATTTCTCCATTGTTCACCAATTCTCTGATGTAGTGAAACCTTGTATCAATGTGTTTCGTTCTCTTATGAAACATTGAATTCTTTGACAATGCAATAGCAGAGCTATTGTCACAAAAAATCACTGTCGCCTTTGCCTGCTCTTGGCCTAAGCTTCTCAACATTCTTCTCATCCAAACTGCTTGACATGTTGCTGCTGTAGCTGCCACATATTCAGCCTCTGCTGTAGACAATGCTACAATGGACTGCTTCTTAGAAGCCCATGAAATGGCTCCTGAACCCATATGAAAAACATAACCGAAAGTGCTTTTCCGATCATCTACACTTCCAGCCCAATCACTATCAGTGTATCCAATTAAATCTGAACTTTCTGAGACACTATATAATATGCCAAACATTTTGGTACCTTTGACATACCTCAAAATTCTTTTTGCTGCCTGCCAATGTGCCTCCTTTGGCCTCTCCATGAAGCTGGAAATTAAACTAATAACGTACATAATGTCAGGCCTAGTAGCTGTTAAATACATAAGGCTGCCAACAATACTCTTGTACAAACTAGGATCAAAATCCTTGCTGCTGTCCTCTCTGCTGAGTTTTAATCCGATTACTGTGGGAGTGATCGCTGCCTTGCATTCTTGCATGTTAAATATGCTCAATACTTGATTTACATATCTAGTTTGTGAGATAAAAATTCCTTTTTCATTTTGATCTACTTCTATGCCTAAGAAGTATCTTATGTCAGTCATTTCAAATTCCTCTTTCATGACTGATTTAAAATTCTCAATGAGCTGATCATCATTACCTGTGAAAATAACATCATCAACATATAAGACAACAATTAAAATTTTACCATCCTTTTCTTTGATGTAGACGGTGGGTTCTCCTTCACACTTGTCAAATTCATTATCCAATAGATAAGAATCTATCCTGCTGTACCATGCTCTTGGCGCTTACTTCAGCCCATAAAGAGCCTTCTTCAATTTGCACACTTTGTGCTCTTCACCTTTCTTCTCATAGCCTAGAGGTTGTTCAATGTAAACCTCTTCCATTAACACTCCATTTAGGAATGCTGACTTCACGTCCATTTGGTAAACTTTCCACTTGTTTTGTGCTGCTATGGACAGCACTGCTCTCACGGTTTCCATTCTTGCAACCGGTGCGAAAGTCTCCTCATAATCTCTCCCATATTGCTGCTTGTACCCTTTGACAACTAGCCTTGCCTTGTGCCTTTCTATCTTGCCTTCAGCATTGCTCTTGGTCTTATAAACCCATTTGACTCCAATGACTTCTTTGCCTTTTGGTAGCTCAACCAAATCCCATGTTTTGTTTCTCTCTATGGCATTCATCTCCTCATCCATAGCTTCTATCCATTTCTTATCTTTAATTGCATCTTCGAAATGAATAGGATCATCAACATGACAATACAACGCAAATAAGGAATTCATTCCTTCATCATAAATATCACTTAGATTTCTAAATTTCTTACCTCTTTCATTTGGTGTGCAAGTGCTTGAAGACGCACTTGAATTTCCTCCTTGTGGTGTGCTTGGAGAAGCACTCTCATTTATCCTCAATGGTGTCCCTTGCTGTCCTTGTGTTGGCACTGCTGTTTGGGGATGCATTTCAGCCACCTCCTCATCATCTTCATCATGAGACAAACAGTTTTTAACATTCACTGTTTTCTCTATGCTTCCATCCCAAGCTTCCTCTTCAATGAATTGAACATCTCTGCTGACAAAAAACTTCTTGGTAGATGGGATATACAAACTGTAAGCTTTGGATTCCTCACTGTATCCAATGAAGATACATTTCTCCCCTTTGCTATCCAACTTCCTCCTTAGCTGATCTGGTATGTGTGCATAGGCCACACATCGAAAAACTCTCATGTGGGTGACTCCTTGCTTTCTCCCACTCCATGCTTCTTCCGGCACTTTGTTCAACACTGCTTTTGTAGGACACCTGTTCAAAATATACACTGCACAATTTACAGCTTCAGCCCAATAATCATTTGGCAAATGCTTTGCCTTCAGCATGCTCCTCGCCATATCCATGTTGGTCCTATTCTTCCTTTCAGCAACTCCATTTTGCTGTGGAGTGTACCTTGCTGTAAACTGTTTATGAATTCCATTTTCTCTACAAAATCTTAGGAATTCCTTGGAGATATACTCACCTCCTCTATCAGTTCTCAAAACTTTTATATGCAGCCCGCTTTGGTTCTCCACAAGTGCTTTGAAATTTCGAAATTTCTCAAACACTTCACTTTTGTTTTTAAGAAAATATACCCAAGTTTTTCTTGTAAAATCATCAATGAATGTTAGGAAATATTGGCTGCCTGCTAATGATGGATTTTGCATTGGTCCACATAAATCTGAGTGGATGATCTCTAAGGGTGCCTTTGCCCTTATGCTTTTCCCTGATGGAAAACTTTCTCTGTGTTGTTTTCCCAAAATGCAACCTTCACATAGGCTGTCCGGTTTCTCTATCAATGGTAATCCTCTTACCATTCCTTTTCTGCTCAACAAGTTTAGACCTCCAAAATTGAGATGACCAAATCTCAAGTGCCACAACCAATTTTCATCCTTTGGCACGCTTTGGAAAGCCTCTTGGGTAACTGCTGCAATTTCATTTTTGTTTTTCAAATCTGCCCTGATCCTGAGAGGGAACATCCTGTTCCTTGTCATTTTCACTTCAGCAATGCATCTTTTGCTGGGTGCTATATCCATGATGGTGCATACATCATTTTTAAAGAAAACATTGTACCCCTTATGGACAAGTTGTCCAATACTCAAGAGGTTACATCTCATTCCAGGGACATAGTCGACATCTGCTATGGTTTTCCTTTCTCCTTGCTTTGTAAATATTTTTACCTCTCCTTTTCCCATAACAGAGATTTTACTATCAGTTCCTAGTGTGACTTCTGATTTCACATTTTTATCTAGGGCAGAAAAGAAGGCTATGTTTCCTGTCATATGGTTGCTACAACCTGAGTCTAAAAACCAAATGTCCTCACTGTTTGTTTCAGCCATGTTACAGGCTAACAACACATTATTTTGGCTGATGTTTTCTCTAGTGACATTTGCATTTTGTCTATTACTCATATCATGCTGCTTCTTCCTACATTCACTGGCATAATGTCCATATTTTTTACAATAATAGCATTGGACATCGGATTTTTCATACCTTTGTCCTTGAGCATGATATTGCCCTCTTTGTTGGCTGCTACCTTGGCCTTGGTTCTGATTTGGATTGCTGCCTCTTCCTTGTGCATTTGCTGGGGTGTTCCTTCCACCTCTGTTCTGGCTTCTGCCTCTTCCTCTCTTGTTTCCTCTACCTTGACCTCTTCCTCTTCCAAAGGACATCTGGGTCTTGAAGGCTTGCTCTAGAGATGAGTTTTCATTCCTACTCAACCTCTGCTCATGTGTTATCAGTGATGCATGTAGCTCATCAACTGAAAATTTTGAGAGATCCTTTGTCTCTTCAATGGTGGTGACAATCGCATCAAACTTTGAGGGTAAGACCCTCAATATTTTCTCCACAATCCTCCTATCTTCAATGGTTTCTCCATGAGTTCTTATCTGTGTGACCAATCCAATCACATGTGTGAAGAATGAGTCAATGTTGTCTGACTCCTTCATGCTCAGATTCTCAAAATCTTTTCTCAGCAATTGTAGTTTTGTTGTCTTCACTCTCTCCATGCCTTGATAGGCTGTCTTGAGGGTTTGCCATGCTTCATTGGATGTCTTAGCTGCTGCTAACCTTGGAAACACGCTTCCATGCACTGCTTGATACAAGAAGAAAAGGGCTTTTGAATCCTTCTTCTTGCAGCTCTTTAATAGATCCTTCTCTCCTTGAGTTAATGCATTAAACTCATTTTCATTTGCTGGTTGTTCAAAACCTTCCTCAACTATTTCCCATAAGTCTTGGGAAGCAAACAAGGATTTCATTGTTATTGCCCAATAGTCATAGTTTTTACCATCAAATAATGGGAGCTGCATACCCATGCTATTACTGGTGCTTGTGCCAGCCATTCTTGCAGCCTCAACTATGCTTCAATTTCTTGACTGTGTATTTTAAAACAACTGACTACTTCTTCAGCAACACATAAAAAAACTTTGTGAAATACCTGAGTATTTTCTTGACTGAGCCTTCACTCTGCTTGAGAAGATCTACTGCTGCAACAAAAAGACTCCTCCCTTCAGCTTCTTTGTCACCTTCAAAGAGCCTAAGCCTGCTCTGATACCACTGTTGGGGATTTTACTGAGAAAATCCCAAAAACAAACAATTCAAACACACAGAGGCAATGCTCTGTTTCCTTTGCTCCAGGATCTTTTGTGCACAAGGAAGCTTTTTAAAAAAAAAATACTGAGGAACAGAGTATTACACCACCATAAAAAAATTTCTATTCATTAAAACATAAAGCCTGATACATATTCATCCTCTTTGCTGAGAGGGATTCACCAAAAAATTACATTCAACAAAACTCTGTTTTCACCTGAGAATTTACTGAGCTGGGTTTACTGCTGTAAAACCCTTTTTACATTACTGCTGTAAAACACTTTTACTCATACTGCTGAAAAAAAACTTACAAATCAATTCTTCACATTACATAAACTGCGATGCATTTCTATTGCATGAGTTCCACAAAAATTTCACGGTGTGCATTCCCCTTCACACTGCTGTGTGAAAAACCTATGTTTTTTTGCACGCTGCTCCTTCGTTCTTTTTACAATGGTCAATACAACTTTACAGCCCTCCCCTGTTCTCTTTTTCGCACTGCTGTGCGTTCATATTTTTTTAACTCTCTTACACCATACATAATAAACTAACTACAAAATAAAACTATTTATTTTTACAATAACGCACAAGCTCCAATTCTTTGGATATTACATTGCGTATATGATATTACAAAGTGACCATACCTTTCTTTTAAATTCACCATACGTTCGTGCAATTAAAACTGAGACATCTCACCTACTATCTACGAACAAAAATTAATTCATTAAATTTCTTTTCGGCGGTCAACCCAAAAGCTTTTACTCCACGCAATGTTTTAATGTTGGTTTGTATGCAGCTTTACACAATCAACGGACGAGAATGCTGGAGCAGATCGGACGGCGGACAAAGATATCGGGAGGCATTTTGCTGCAGAACTTTAGCCTCCGAAATGTTGCGTAGGCTGACGTATGGGGAGAGCCACGCGTCAACTCTAAATTTTATCGGGCCCTTGTGTACGGAAACCACTCCATACCAAAGAGCGGTCCGATATGCCTCAAACGGGTTTGTGGTTTTGCTGCGGTGGTTTTGGGATAGGCCATAACAGCTAGCATGTCCACATCCAAGATTGAATCCAAGTTTAGGGATCTAATTTCCCTTTTAACACCCAGGCTATGACCCTTGGATGTCTTTGAAGCGATTATTACAAAACACTCCATTACAACCACACAGACTTCGATCAAATATGTTTCAATTGCCCAAAGCATTATTTTTGTCAATCCGATCTAGCTCTTTCATCTGCATAAGGATTCATTTTTCCTCTGAGATATTCCTAGCATTGCACTGAACTACCACTTGCAAAAGATTCATGTTGAAAAGCAGAATAGTTTGGATTGGGAGGATCGCAACTGCAAGCAGAAGCGACAGAATCGTTTCTGCCACTAGACTAGATTTCATTTGATGAAAGTCTCTGCCATAGTATCAGTTAAAGTCTCTGCTTATGCAGTCCCTTACCAGCATAAGAACGTTATGTTGACTAGAATATGTGCACAGAACAAATTTCTAGTGTCATAATGAGTGAATAGATATCTAGTCATAGATGCAGTATCCCATATGGATGACCACACATGGACTGTCTTCCATTGTTTCGTGGATTAGAAGATAAGAAGAGTCTAAAATTTCAGGGGCTAATTTTTCGCAGTTGTCGATTTTACTTTAATTAAATATACAGTGTGCGGCTCTTTATTTACATACTTAACAATTTATCTGATTTAGTAGGTGGGCCTTCAATTCAAGATAGCTCATGGGTTTGTGCAAAAGGTGCTCGTAGAAGAAGCCAAACTGTATGATGCTTCAAAGGGGATTCTGGGAGCTAGTAGGCACAATGCCATAAGGTATGGCATTTCCCAACTCTTTGTGCCAGAACAAGGATGAAGCTTGGAATTTCATAATAAACGGGCCTTGATTCATGATTTTGTTAATTTTAGGTAAGGGATGAAGCTTGGAATTTCATAATAAACGGGCCTTGGTTCATGATTTTGTTAATTTTAGGTCTTTAATGACATTAGCCAAATATTGTTTTAAGTGATTAGCTTGCAGTTCTTCTGTACTGATTGTTGAAATTGGGAAGGTGATCTTTCAGAGATGCAGAACAGAGCATCTATCAGGTATGTCCCTTCCTGACAAGGCATACATGAGTGCAAGACAAGGATCCTTGATTGGTTCTTTTGTTAATATTTCAGGTATTCACTGGTATTAGGCAAATATTGTGTTAAGAAATTACCATGTAGTTCTTCTTTACTGATTGTTGAAAATGGGAGAAGGTCATCTTTGAGGGGTGTGGAAGAGAGTATCTATTAGGTATGTCTATTCCTGACAAAGCATATTTGAGTGCAAGACAAGCACACTGATTGATTTATTGTATGTACTAATAATGAATGTGCTGAGGTTCTTGAGGCTTCTTTTAGCCTTGGCTTTCTTTTATGTTCAATTGCAGAGAAATATATTTATCCTTGGCTAGGATTGTTGAATCGAATACAATCAAGAATTGGAAGCAAGAACTGCGAAGCTTTAACCAGTGTTTATCGTGTTCTTTGGACAGGACAGTTTTAAATCTCCCGACAGTTATAATCCCAATGGGCATGACAAGATTCTTAGTCTAGTTTCTAATCATGATGGTCTTAAAATCATTCTTGTGAATAAGGTGATGTTTATAAATACTATTGGTCTGAAATGGAAGCGTTGAAAAGGTCATCCCATCCTCTAAAGCCATATTGCCTCCACTGCCAGTTGGATAACTAGACTTTGTTGGCCGTTACATGAAACAGGTAGGATATGAAATTATAGATTCGACTTTATGTAGCCTAGTCTCCAGGAGGGAAAAGTGATTCTCATGCAAATCTTAACGGAAAATGTTCCCAAAGGGGCGAATTCTGGTCTCATTACAGAGAAAGGAGAATCACTACCAAGCCTTCCTATTCGACAGTCTGCATCAAAACAAATGTCTATGGTTGAATGGGCACTACAGTCTCCAAATAGGCATACTCAGAAAAATGGAGTGCTTCTATTGAAAGAAGAGATTACGTAGAAGGTTTGCAACTATGAACATGAAGCTTGGTCTTCAAATGAGGTAGCACCAATTCAGACAATCTCTAAAGAAGGTGGGTTTTGCTACAGTAAGCAGAATGACTCTCATCGAAAAGAAAAATATATGGCAAGAGGTTAGAGTGCATTTGTCGAACTAAAACCTATAGGAATTTTACGGAGTTGCAATTTTCCACTTCCGGCATTTCAACGGGTTGCATCTTTAGTTTTCCTCCTGGAGATTTTAATTTCTATGCATTTGCTTTGAATGGAAAATGTCCTTTTTGAGCGTTTTTTAATCCAATGAATCTGCATTGGTTATGTGACATCCTTGTTCTTGGTTGGAATTTTCTTATGGTACAGAGGATTTCTTCTTGGCAGACAATCAGTGGGAGTGAAAATCTCGAATTCTTCAACCAAAACAGATCAAGTGCTGCTTTCTGAAGTTGAGATTCTTATTCTATTGAAGCACACCCACATCATTATATTTTTTATCATGTAAAAATATCAAGTGGTAGTCATTTTATCAATTACAGCATCATGTATTGTATGCGGAGTCTTTCATTTTCTATTTTCTGAGATTTCGTTATAGCCCTCTCTATGGATATACATATAGCCCTCTCTAGCAAGGAAGAGCCAGAGGCGGTGTTTAAGAATCGAGAGATGCCAATGTTCCGGACTCTTTCATTTTTTATTTTCTGAGATTTGGTTATAGCTGTTGGAAATTCAGGTGATTTCAAACTCAAAAGACCAGAGAACAACGCTCTCATACAAGTGTTGGGAATTTTTCTGGTAAAATTCCGAAAAAAAATCACAGAACAGAGAACAATACTCTGTTTTTCAACACAGGATCTTATCACAGCAGAAACTTAAAATTTATTTGCAGGGGACAGAGTTTTCACACACCAAAGATTTTTATTCATTAATAAAAGAAAGAAACTGCTGTTACAAAAATATGATCTTCCTCTCTCACAGAGGGATTTACAAAAAAGGATTCAGACTGCTGTGTGTTACAGATGCACTGTTGTGCTTCTCTTTATAATACTCATTTACACTGCTGTGTATATTTTCATACGCGCTGTTGTGTTCTTCCCTCCTTTTTTTTTTAACACAAAAAAAATATTACATATATATATGACAACAAAGAGAACTTACTTCAAGTTTTCACTTGCCATGCTTCCGTAAAAGAAATATTAGAAATTAAATGGTTTTAATTTTTTTTTTTCTTGTGGCCATACTCCCGCAGAAATAAAATTAAAATCCTTACCAAAACTTACCAACCCACAAAAAATTGCATTTACTGTTCTACTGACATTTACTGGCGGTAAAGAAACTTTTACTTCACGTCAAATTTATTTGCTGCTGGCCTGTACTTCAACTACTCACTTCAATTGGATCACATCGCAGAAATCGCATTTGACGGAACACAAAAGTGGAGCACACACACATTAGTACGATCTGCGATATGCGATAATTATCGCATCGCAAAAACATATCGCAATCGCCAGAAAACACAGCACATAACAGAGGGTGACAGGGTGAGTTTGGGATTTGCGATATGCGATAGATCACATCGCAAATAAAATAAAGCTTCAGTTGAAATTATTATTTCAACACTCCCCTTTAATTTCAATTGTTGGGTTATCAATCATACCCAAACATTTCCTCAAATACTCAAAACTTTTCTGTCCCAAAGGCTTGGTAAAAATGTCGCAACCTGTTCTTGAGTGCTGCAATGTTGTAAAACAATTTCTCCGTTGTTCACCAATTCTCTAATGTAGTGAAACCTTGTATCGATGTGTTTCGTTCGCTTGTGAAACACAAAATTCTTGGACAACGCAATAGCTGAGCTATTGTCACAAAAAATCACCGTTGTTGTTGCCTGCTCTTGGCATAGACTTCTTAACAGTCTCCTCATACAAGCCGCTTGACACACTGCTGCTGTAGCTGCCACATACTCTTCTTCTACTGTAGACAACGCCACAATGGGCTATTTCTTGGAAGCCCATGAAATGGCTCCTGAACCCATGTGAAAAACGTAACCGGATGTGCTTTTCTGATCATCTCCACTTCCAGCCCAATCGCTATCGGTGTAGCCAACTAAGTCTGAGCTTTCTGAAAAAGTATCTAAAATGCCAAATCTTTTTGTGCCTTTGACATACCTTAGTATTCTTTTTGTTGCCTGCCAATGTGCTTCTTTTGGCCTCTCCATGAATCTGGAAATTAAACTAACAACAAACATTATGTCAGGCCTAGTTGCAGTTAAATACATAAGGCTGCCAACTATGCTCTTATATAAGCTAGGATCAAAATCCTTGCTGCTGTCCTCTTTGCTGAGTTTTAATCCCATCACTGTGGGAGTGATTGCTGCCTTGCACTCTTGCATATTAAATGTGCCCAACACTTCATTTACATATTTTTCCTGTGAGATAAAAATTCCATTTTCATTTTGATTTACTTCTATTCCTAAGAAGTATCTCAGCAAACCCATGTCAGTCATCTGAAATTCCTCTTTCATGACTAATTTGAAGTTTTCAATGAGGTAGTCATCATTACCTGTAAAAATTACATCATCAACATACAAGACAACGATTAAAATCTTACCATCATTTTCTTTGATGTAGACGGTGGGTTCTCCCTCACATTTGTCAAATTCATTTTCCAGTAGATAGGAATCTATCCTACTGTACCACGCTCTTGGCGCTTGTTTCAGCCCATAAAGAGCTTTCTTCAATCTGCACACTTTGTGCTCTTGGCCTTTCTTCTCATAGCCTAGTGGTTGTTCAATGTAAACCTCCTCTTTTAACACTCCATTTAGGAATGCTGACTTCACATCCATCTGGTAAACTTTCCACTTGTTTTGTGCTGCTACGGACAGCACTGCTCTCACGGTTTCCATTCTTGCAACCGGTGCGAAAGTTTCCTCATAGTCTCTTCCATACTGCTGCTTGTATCCCTTTGACAACCAGCCTTGCTTTGTGTCTTTCAATTTTACCTTCAGCATTGCACTTGGTCTTATAGACCCATTTGACTCCAATAACTTCTTTACCTTTTGGTAGCTCAACCAAATCCTATGTATTGTTTCTTTCTATTGCGTTCATCTCCTCATCCATAGCTTCTATCCATTTCTTATCTTTAATAGCATCTTCGAAATGGATAGGGTCATCAACATGACAATATAATGCAAACAAAGAATTCATTTCTTCATTATAAATGTCACTTAAATTTCTAAACTTCTTACCTCGTTCATTTGGTGTGCAAGTGCTTGAAGATGCACTTGAATTTCCTCCTTGTGGTGTGCTTGGAGAAGCACTTTCATTTCTCCTCAAGGGTGTCTCTTGCTGTCCTTGTGTTGGCGCTGCTGTTTGGGGATGTATTTCAGCCACCTCCTCATCATCTTCATCATGAGACAAACAGTGTTTAACATTAACTGTTTTCTCTATGCTTCCATCCCAAGTTTCCTCCTCAATTAACTGAACATCTCTGCTCACAAAAAACTTCTTGGTGGATGGGATATACAACCTGTAAGCTTTGGACTCCTCACTATATCCAATAAAGATACATTTCTCCCCTTTGCTGTCCAACTTCCTCCTTAGCTGATCTGGAATGTGTGCATAAGCCACACATCCAAAAATTTTCATGTGGGTGACTCCTTGCTTTCTCCCACTCCATGCTTCTTCCGTCACTTTGTTCATCACAGCTTTTGTAGGACACCTATTCAAGATATATACTGCACAATTTACGGCTTCAGCCCAATTATCATTTGGCAAATGCTTTGCCTTTAGCATGCTCCTCGCCATATCCATAATGGTCCTGTTCTTCCTTTCAGCAACTCCATTTTGCTGCTGAGTGTACCTTGCTGTAAATTGCTTATGTATTCCATTTTCTCTACAAAAACATAAAAATTATTTGGAGATATACTCACCTCATCTGTCTGTTCTCAAAAAATTGATACACAGCCCACTTTGATTCTCCACAAGTGCTTTGAAATTTCGAAATTTTTCAAACACTTCCGATTTGTTCTTCAAGAAATAAACCCAAGTATTTCTTGTAAAATCATCAATGAATGTTAGAAAATATTGGCTGCCTGCTAAAGATTGATTTTGCATCGGTCCACATAAATCTGAGTGGACAATCTCTAAGGGTACTTTTGCCCTTATGCTTTTCCCTGATGGAAAACTTTCTCTGTGTTGTTTCCCCAATATGCAACCTTCACAAAGGCTGTTTGGTTTCTCTATCAATGGTAATCCTCTTACCATCGCTTTTCTGCTCAGCAAGTTAAGACCTCCAAAGTTGAGATGTCCAAATCTCAAGTGCCACAACCAATTTTCATCCTTTGGCACACTTTGGAGAGCCTCTTGGGAAACTGCTGCAATTACTTCTTTGTTTTTCAATTCTGCTCTTATCTTGAGAGGGAACATTCTGTTCCTTTTCATCTTCACTTCAGCAATGCATCGCTTGTTGGGTGCTCTATCCATGATGGTGCATACATCATTCTCAAAGAAGACATTGTAACCCTTTTGAACGAGTTGTCCAATACTCAAGAGGTTACATCTCATTCCAGGAACATAATAGACATTTGTTATGGTTTTCTTTTCACCTTGCTTTGTAAATATTTTAACTTCTCCTTTACCCATAATAGAAATTTTGCTATCAGTCCCAAGTGTGACTTGTGACTTCACAATTTGATCTAAAGCAGAAAACAAAGTTATGTTTCCTATCATATGGTTGCTGCAACCGGAGTCTAGAAACCATATATCTTCACTATTTGTTTCAGCCATGTTACAAGCTAACAGCACATTATCTTGGCTAACATTATCTCTAGTAATATTTGCATTAGATCTATTATTCACATCATGCTGCTTCTTCCTACATTCACTGGCATAATGCCCATATTTTTACAGTAATAACATTGGACATTGGATTTTTCATACCTTTGTCCTTGAGCATGATATTGTCCACTTTGTTGGCTGCTGCCTTGGCCTTGGTTCTGATTTGGATCGCTGCCTCTTCCTTGAGCATTTGTTGGACTGTTCCTTCCGCCTCTACTTTGGCTTCTGCCTCTTCCTCTCTTGTTTCCTTTGCCTTGATCTCTTCCTCTTCCAAAGAACATCTGGGTCTTGAAGGCTTGCTCTGGAGATGAGTTTTCATTTCTACTCAACCTCTACTCATGTGTGATCAGTGACGCATGAAGTTCATCAACTGAAAAATTTGTGAGATCCTTTGTCTCTTCTATGGTGGTGACAATCACATGGAACCTCGAGGGTAGGCACCTCAATAGTTTCTCCACAATCCTCCTTTCTTCAACTATCTCTCCATGAGATCTTATTTGTGTGACCAGGGCAATTACTTGAGTGAAGAATGAGTCAATATTGTCTGACTCCTTCATGTTCAGATTCTCAAAATCTTTCCTTAGCAACTGTAGCTTTGCTGTCTTCACTTTCTCCATGCCTTGATAGGCTGTTTTAAGAGTTTGCCATGCTTCTTTGGATGTCTTAGCTGCTGCTAACCTTGGAAACACGCTTCCATGCACTTCTTGATACAAGAAGAAGAGGGCATTTGAGTCCTTCTTCTTGTAGCTTTTTAATAGATCCTTCTCTCCCTGAGTTAATGCATTAAACTCATTTTCATCTGCTGGTTGTTCAAAACCATCCTCAACTATTTCCCATAAGTCTTGGGAAGCAAACAAGGCTTTCATTTGAATCAGTGACCGGAGAATCCACAGTATGAACATTTTTATACCAACGTTTGAAATCCCAAATGGGATCCATCATCAGGATTTAAGAATGATGATAAAAGAAGAGCAAATTAGGCAGAATAAATACTAATGAGGAATAATTTTTCAAGGAAAAACACACTGTCGGCTAGAATCTTTAATTTAATATAATTTAATTTATTTAATTTAATAAATTACTTTTATTTTTATTCCTAATTTGATGAAAAACAATGTTATCGGTTACAATCACAGCGCAAATAGCAATCATGATGATTCAAAAGATGATAGCTTTGAAGATAAAACGTTAAATACCCACTGGTCGCACAATGGTGCGCACAATCAGGATTCAGGGAGTTCCAAAGATGGCACAGGAGACAATAGCAATCAAGGCTTAGACATGAGTTTCCAGAAAGAAAAAAGTATGTCTTCAGCAAACACCTGTGAGTCAAGATCAAAAAGAAAAGTGGTCAACCTGTCTTCCCAGGAATTAGATCCTGTAGTAACCAATGTTCTCAGCAAAGGTATGGGGTTTGCGGTGGCTCCTAAAAGCCTTCCCATTGAAAAGATGATATGTAGCATAGAAGATGGGATTAGTAACCTCCCTTTGGAAGATAAAGAAACATTGAGGCAAGAATTTTCTCTCATCATGAGAAAAGCCAAAACTCCCAAAAGCAACCTAAGTAGGGAAGAACAAAAAGCTTTCAAATCCTTGCGGAACAATGACAAGGTGGTGGTTCTTAAAGCAGATAAAGGAGGAGCAGCAGTCATCTTGGATAAAGAAGACTATGTACGCAAAATGAATGATCACCTAAATTGTGGCAGTTATAAGAAGTTGAACAGTAATCCCATCCCCAAAATCATGAAGGATGTAAAAAAGATCATCTCAGATTCCAACCTCGACGAAAAATTAAAGAAGAAATTAATCCCCTCTTGTGAAACCATCCCTAGAATCTATGGATTACCCAAGATCCATAAGGAAGGGGTCCCCCTTAGACCGATAGTTAATACTATTGGTTCCCCAACCTATGAGCTTGCTAAATATGTTGCTAAAATTCTTGAACCCCTTGTCGGAAATACTGATTCCTTCATCAAAGACTCCTAGGACTTTGTGAATCTGATTAAAAATGAAAGGATGGAACGTGATGACATCCTTGTAAGCTTTGACGTGGTATCCTTATTCACGAAGATTCCTCTTGATGAAGCCATTCAGGTTATAAAAGATGTTACTAATCCAGGGACTGCAAAGCTGGCTGAAATCTGCTTAAGGTCAACTGTGTTCACCTTCCAAGGAATATTTTATGAGCAGACATCAGGTGTGGCAATGGGATCACCCCTCTCACCAGTCGTGGCCAACCTATACATGGAACACTTTGAAAAGAAGGCCCTCGAATCATATCCTTTAAAGCCAGCCTAGTGGAAGCGTTTTGTCGATGATACCAATATAAAATGGACGCATGGTAAAGCAGAACTTGACAAGTTTTTCATTCACTTAAATTCCATCTCTCCAGAAATTAAATTTACGATGGAACTTGAAGAAAACATGAGCATCCCATTTTTGGACGTTCTAATTATCAAAAAAGAGGATGGCTCTCTAGGCCACAAGGTTTTCAGGAAGTCAACCCACACAGAAAGTTACCTCCATGCGGATTCCCACCATCACCCGGCCCAGAAGTTTGGTGTTCTTAACACCCTTGCCATTAGAGCCCTTCGAATTTCTGACTCAGAGCATCTGAACGAGAAAAGAAGCATTTAGTTTTAACTTTTAAGAATATAGGCTACAAAAAGCATGAGATTAAAAAAGCCATAGAGAAAGCTGAAAGAAAGTTGTTATCTCATGAGCATAAGGTGCAAGACCAACCTCAATGTGGTAAGGTTTTTCTACCTTATATCCATGGGGTTACAGACAAAATCGCTAAAATCCTAAGAAGGAAAAACATTATCACACATTTCTCAGCTCCTGGTACTATCAGGCAAGGTTTGAAGTCTGTAAAAGATGATATTGACAATCATCAGCTTAAAGGAGTCTATAAAATAGACTGTTCTTGTGGAAAAATCTACATAAGTGAAACAGGTCGCTCCCTCCAGACAAGGCTCAAAGAACATGGTGATGATATTAGGAATGGAAGATCTCGTACCTCAGCCTTGGCAGAGCACTCCTTGAAGACTAAGCACCATATCTGCCTGGAAGACGCATCAATTATCGCAAGAGAAAAGCAGCATCAAAGACGAAAGATCAGAGAAGCACTTGAAATTATTAAGCATCCTCATAATCTGAACAGAGACAATGGTATGGAAATTAGCGGAAGCTGACTTCCCTTGATCAGGGAAATTAAAAATCGCCAACCCATCCCCAGGTAAAGCATCCCTTAGGTAAGTTATCCCTCTCCTATTCTATTATTATTGGTCCATTCTTTTTATTTCATAAATAGAATTATTATCATTAAAATACTATAATATATTAATTTCTATATAGCTATTAATTATTATATTAATTAATTATAAATATTAATTATTTATAATTATTAATATGATTTAAATATATTAATTTAGTTTATATAGAAATTAACATATGGCCTTAGTATTTTATAAGAATTAATATATTATCCATTTATTTTATAGAAACCCTTTTGAAATAAAAATTTTAATATAATAATTAACATTTTAATGCTATAATATAATAATTTCTATATAACTATTAATTAATATATTAATTATTATATTAATCAATTATAAATATTTATTATTTATAATTGTTAAATATGAATTAGTTTAATATATTAATTTAATTTATATAGAAATTAATATATCTTAGTTCAATTAGCTTATCCTTGTTTTAGTTCTAGTCCCTAATTTAATCATTAGGTTATGAGCTAAGATATTTCCTCTTAAAAAATAAATAAATAAATTTAATAATATTTAATAAAAATAAAAGTAATTTATTAAATTAAATTATAAAATTAAAGATTCTAGCCGACAGTGTGTTTTTCCTTGAAAAATTCTTCCTCATTAGTATTTATTCTACCTAATTTGCTCTTCTTTTATCATCATTCTTAAATCCTGATGATGGATCCCATTTGGGATTTGAAACGTTGGTATAAAAATGTTCATACTGTGGATTCTCCGGTCACTGATTCAAAAGAGACAAACCACAGATCTCTTAAATCCAAAAGGCTTTCATTGTTATTGCCCAATAATCATAGTTTTTGCCATCAAATAGTGGGAGCTGCATACCCATACTATTGCTGGTGCTGGTGCCAACCATTCTTGCACTCTTAACTATGCTTCAAATACCTCACTGTGTATTCAACAGCAACAAAAAAAACTTGAGAAATACCTTGGATTCTTTTTCCTGAGTCTTCACACTGCTGGAGAAGTTGCTACAGTAAGAATCCTTCCTTCGGCTTCTTTGAACCCTTCAAAGAGCCTAGACCAGCTCTGATACCAGTTGTTGGAAATTTCAGGTGATTTCAAACTCAAAAGACCAGAGAACAATGCTCTGATACCAGTGTTGGGAATTTTTCTGGTAAAATTCCAAAAACAAAATCATAGAACAGAGAACAATGCTCTGTTTTTCAACACGGGATCTTATCACAGCGGAAACTTAAAATTTATTTGCAGGGGACAGAGTTTTCACACACCAAAGATTTCTATTCATTAATAAAAGAAAGAAACTGTTGTTACAAAAATATGATCTTCCTCTCTCACAGAGGGATTTACAAAAAAGGATTCAGACTGTTGTGTCTGCTGTATATTCTATTTCGCTGCTGCGTGTTACAGATGCACTGCTGTGCTTCTCTTTACAATACTCATTTACACTGTTGTGTATATTTTCATATGTGCTGCTGCGTTCTTCCCTCTTTTTTTTTTTAACACAAAAAAAATATTACATATATATATCACAACAAAGAGAACTTACTTCAAGTTTTCACTTACCATGCTTCCATAAAAGAAATAATAGAAATTAAATGGTTTTACCAACTTTTTTCTTATTCCCATACTCCCGCCGAAATAAAATTAAAATCCTTACCAAAACTTACCAACCCACAGTAAATTGCATTTACTGTTCTACTGACATTTACTGGCGGTAAAGAAACTTTTACTTCACGTCAAATTTATTTGTTGTTGGCCTGTACTTCAACTATTGACTTCAATTGGATCGCATCGCAAAATCGCATTTGACGGAACACAAAAGTGGAGCACAAACACATTAGTGTGATCTGCGATATGCGATAATTATCACATCGCAAAAACATATCCCAATCGCTAGAAAGCACATCACATAACGAAGGGTGACAGCGTGAGTTTGCGATTTGCGATATGCGATAGATCACATCGCAAATAAAATAAAGCTTCAGTTGAAATTATTATTTCAACAATAGCCCTCTCAATGGAATATACATATAGCCTCCCATAGAAACTTGTTGTATAGGAGACCAATTGTCTGGTTTGCCCATCATGCAGAGGAAGAGCACGCCTCTCGGTGCCATCTCCTGAGCTCTGCAGTTCAAAAAAGTGGTGAGATCCTTTTCGGATTGCTTTGAATAAGCTTCTACCACATCCTGCCTGCCTCCATTAATCCACACTCTTCCCTTATTATATAAGGGCGAATCCTTCATCACAACAGCCTGAGCCACCTGTAATAATGATAATATTACTTGGTTCAAAATTATGAGCTATGAAAAGAATTTAATCAGATAATTTAATTCGATGTTATAATAATCTTTGAGATCTCACCTTTGAAAGCCAATGAAGCACCATGACAAAGAAGCAGACATGAATGCTTGATCTCAGAAATAGAATGTTGTAAAAGGATCTAGGTACACCCCCAACAAAATATGGAGAATGCCCAAGTCAGTCAAACAGATTGAAGAGGCCATTGAAATCATTGGAAGGCAGATCAGAGAAATAAGCTTGGAACTCTAGCATTGAACTCCTGGCATTACAATGATGGTCATTCTCACAAATATTTGTGAGTGTTTCGACAACAAAATCGACATCTGCTACGGTGTTTGTACTAGTTTCACATCCCAGATCTGTGATTCTAAGAGGGAGTAGTCTAACTAGGAATTAAAATATCTAGAATTTGGGCAGGCGTTTTCAAAATTCAAATGACTATCACGTTAATGTAGGTCCTGGGTTGCGTTAGTATTTTCCGGTGGACGTTGGAGTCCTTTCGAGGGTAGAGGGTTGTTCCAGAAGCAATTAATGTGGAATGGTGGCTGAGTTGGTGGAGGGTGGCGAAGGGCGGCGGAAGGCGAAGGAATTGTCGATGGTCGGAGCTGGACGTTTTTCTGGGAGGAGACGGAAACCTGGCAATTCCTCCATCTAGATAGACTACTCCTTAGTTAGAATAATCCTTAGCTTTTCCGTTGTTATAAATACACCATGCCCAGATCTATATTTATTTATCTTGCAAATTCTTTCATTAACTTTCCTCTAATATCTCGGCTATGGCGTAATCGCTAAATCTTCAGCAAAGATATAAGCGATCTGATCGAAGATCCATGAATTATTATTCAGTTTTGTTTCTAGTATGGTCATGGGAATAAGAGGATCTACAGAGCGGGCACGTCGTCTGACGTGTATCAAGCCACTTATCCAGGCAATTTTTGTGAAATATATGATGGCAATTACACAATTCTATCACCTCGTCATCTTCCTCAAATGAACTCAAATAGACAGTACACACGAGATCAGTTCCCATTGACTGACAAAATCTTTCTGCAAACATCCCAAATGTAACAAGGGGAAGGTTGTCTCTACTAATATCAGCAGAGACCGAAGGAACAGATGAGGAGTTCATGTTGGGGAAGTCTTGCCAGGAAGAGCTGTCGGGCTCTCTAGAGTCGACTAGCCCAAAAAATTGAAGAACCCAACACATCGTAGTGTTTATAAAAGATAATGTGAATGCTATGTGAAACAACAATATTGGGATAGTGAGACTACAGTACATGTAGGGAACAATCAGAGATCATGCATCAAAACACAGAACTTGGAACACTTGTCTTCATTCAATGGCAAATAGGTATTTATACACAACAAAGAAACTTCTCGAGTTTGGTGGGGCGGTGGCTTCTCCAAGAAGCTTATCCATTTGTCAATGCGTCCACCGAATTCTAGAAGCTACCTGCTAAATTCTCTAGAGGTGTCAAGCTACTGCATTAATGGTAGTGGTTGGAATTACCATTTTTTTCCAACACTCCCCCTTACTTCCAACCATATACTATAGCACAATATACAAGACACTATAAACATACTCTTAATTGTCATGCCTGCCAGTCTAAGTCTCAACTAGGCTTACAATATAATCTTGATTTTGTACAACACATAACTTACTTCTACAAAACTCAAATTTTGCCTTCCCAAGAGGCTTAGTGAATATGTCAACTACATTCTCATTTTTATTACAGTACATTAGAGAAATTTCTTTTGATTGAACCTTTTCTCTTAGAAAATGATATTATATGTCCATATGCTTTGACCTTGCATGACATACAGAATTGTTTCCAGTTTGATGGTGCTTTGATTATCACATCTGATCATTGTAGGTTCTTGTTGACCTTCACCAACATCTTCAAGTATTCTTCTAAGCCATATAGCTTCACAGGTGCCACTACATCATGCTTTATATTCTGCTTCAGTTGATGACAAGGAAACTGTTGCCTGTTTCTTACTGCTCCATTATATAGCTCCCGATCCTATGTTGAAGACGTATCTAGTGGTGGATTTCCTGTCATCTGGATTTCCAACCCAGTTAGAATCAGAATGACCTGTCATTTCAACATTACAAGAATTAGTATATTCAATACCAAAATTGATAGTTCCCTTTAAATATCGAAGGACCCTTTTTGCAGCTATCCAATGGCTTTCATGAGGCTTAGCCATAAATTGACTAAGTATGCTTACTGCATATGTCTGGTTTGGTGGTAGTGAGATAATTCAGACCGCCCACTAATTGTCAATACAGTGTTCCATTCACCTCTTTTGTTTCATCATCACTTCTTAATTTGATATTTTGTTCCAATGGAGTACTCACTGTTTTACATCCATTCATATGAAATCTCTTTAGCACTTCATTTGTATATTTGCTTTGTGTGATTATGGTTCTTCCATCATTTCTCCATACTTCAAGACGTAGATAATAGTGTATCTCACCAAGATCCTTCATCTCAAATTCCTGTGATAACTTTATTTTTATATCTGTAATTAATTCATCAACACTCCCTATTATTATTAGATCATCAGTATATATAGAAATTAATACTATATCCCCATTTCTATCTGTCTTGACATACAAATTAGGATCATTGTTACTCTTTTTAAATCCTTGCTGAAAGAAGAATTTGCCGATTTTCTCATACCAATATCTGGGGGCCTATTTTAGTCCATATAAGGCCTTGTTTAACTTGCATACAAGATGTTCTTGACCATTCTTTACAAATCCTTCTGGTTGAACACTATAAATTTCTTCTTTTAAGTCACCATTTAGAAAATCTAACTTTACATCTAATTGATGTAGCTTCCAATCATATTTATTTTCCAATGCTATCATTATTCTCATTGTATTCATTTTTGCAACGGGAGAAAAAGTATCTTCATAATCTATTCCTTCTTTTTGTGAATAACCTTTTGCAACCAATCTTGCCTTATACTTGTCTATGCTACCATCTGCATTAAATTTTATCTTGTGCAACCATTTTGATCCTATAGGGACTTTATTTTCAGGTAATTCTGTTAATTCCCAAGTTTCAATTTTCATTATAGAGTCATATTCTTATTTCATAGCTTCCATCCATTCTTTATGATTTCTGGCTTGTTCATAATTTAAGGGCTAAAAAACAGTCATTACTTGAGACATTAAGGCATAATCTTTATACTTGATGGGGGCTTGAATCTGTCATGTTGACCTTCTTAGAAGTTCATTACTTTGTGTAGTACCTTCTCCTTTTCTTCTCTGTGGAGTGCCTTTATCACTTCTTTGTGGACTTTGATCCTTTGATGTGTCTTTTGGAATGTCCATGTGTTCTAGTTCTTGAGTTGATTCCACAACTTCTTCTTCCTTAAAAATTTCATAAGAAGACTGCCATGTTTTATGTACATCTTCTTTTATTTGTTTATCTACATGCTCATAAAATATAAAATCTCTACTTGCAGAAACCTTGTGAGTACTTGGATCATACATTTTATATGAGTTTTGATCAGTGCAATATCCAATAAAAATACATTTGATGGCTTTGGCATCTAATTTTCTACTATCCTCTTTAGGAATATGAGCAAAGGCCTTGCATCCAAATATCCTTAAATGACTAACTTTAGGTTTAAAACCATACAATGCTTCAAATGGTGTTTTGTGCTCAAGATACTTAGTAGGGCTTCTATTTTTAAGATATACAGCTGTATTAATGGCTTTAGCCCAAAAACTATTAGAAAGTCCTTTACTTTTTATCATACTTCGAGCACATTCAACTAATTTTCTATTCTTTCTTTCAGCTACTCCATTTTGTTGAGGCATATGTGGTACTGTAAATTGTTGCATAATTCCATTTTGTTTGCAATATTTGATAAAAGCTCCTGAAGTGTATTCACCACCTTTATCTGATCGAAGAATTTTGATGTTCTTTGTTGTTTGCTTTTCAACCATATTCTTGAATTCTTTAAAGTATTCAAACACATCACTTTTGTTCCTTATAAAGTATACTAAGGTGTATCTAGTGCTATCATCAATAAATATAAGAAAGTAATATGCTCTACCAAGTGACTTAGTTTGCATTGGACCACATACATCATTATGCACTAGTTCAAGTATTTCATGTTTTCTTCTATTTTCATGCACAGGAAATTCTTCCCTATGTTGTTTTCCTAGTGCATAACCTTCACATTCAAAGTGTTCACCCTTCATAATTGGAAGACCTTCTACCATCAGTTTCTTTTGTAGTAACATTAGGTCATTATGATTTAAGTGTCCATACATTTGATGCCAAAGTTCTATAGTTGACATGCCTATTGATGCCAAAGCTTGATGCCCATTCTTCATTACATCCAACTTGTATAAGCCTCCAATTCTTATTCCTTTTGCAACAACTTTGTAGTTGTCCTGCACATCCTTTACCAAACAATGTGATTTCACAAATTAAACTTTTAAATGTTGATCTGTGATAGTAGAGACATAAATTAAGTTCTTCTTTAATCCAAGAACATACACCACATTTTGAATTTGTTTTTCTTGTCCATTAGGCATCATAACACTTATATTACCATATCTTTTAATTTCATGTGATCTATTATCTCCTAAATAGATGTGTCCACCCTTATTAATCTCATGATAGGTATCAAATCAATCTCTTGTGCATGACATATGGATTGATGCACCAGAATCTATAAACCAAGCATTATCATCATCAGTTTCACCTAATAAAGCAACATTGGTCACAAACAATTTAAGATTGCTAACATTTTGACTAATTGCTTCATCTCTATCAACATAATTTCCTAAATGCCTTCTTTGTTTAAATTGATTAGACCTCCTTTTTATGAAATTCTTAGCAAAATGACCAGGTTTTCGATAATAATAACACACATCATCTCTACTTGATTTGGCATTTGTCCTTGGTAAAGGGGTACCTTGAAATGATTTTACCTGTGGCTTTTTGCCTTTATTTTTCTCCCATTGTTTACCTTTGAAGGACTTCTTCCCTTTGGCCATCAATGCTAAATCTGAATTAGCAGATTTCTGTTTAATGCTTCTTCTCCACTCTTCTTCTTGCATAAGTATCGTGCCAACTCATCAAAAGTAGGAGCCTTCTCTCTAGCTGAAAGACCAGTTATAAACATTTGATATTCATGAAGCATTCCAATTAATGTCACAGTAACCAAGTCTGTACTAGATACTGATTCACCAATGTCACCTAATTTATCCTTTAGATCTTTAATTCTAGAAATAAAATCACTAACACTATCATTTTCTTCCATCTTAATTGAAAGAAGCTTACTCTTTAAATACAATATTCGAATTGTAATCTTCGTCTCATACAAATTCTTAAGAGTGTCCCATGTCTCGGATGTTTTGCACTCTCTAATATGTGGAATAATGTTGTCGTTAACCTTTGCTTTGTTTTCCCGTCGCTCCGAATCTTGAATTGCAACATCTGTGGCTTGAGGGGACACTGGGTTAACTTCAGCTCGAGACACAATCGCCCATGTATTGTTGCCTTCCATCAATGTCTACAACTTAAACTTTCAATTTGCATAATTTTCACCATCTAACTTGTTAGATTCATATAAATAAGATTCTACCAATATTTTAGCCATTGTCAATAAACTCTCAAAACAATTATACTGTAATCAATGACTCACTTCAAAATGCAATCAAATAAAACAACCATTTCCAAGATTCGTTGATAGTTCATAGGAGAATGCTGAAGATCCAGTGACAAATAACAAAACGACTTTACCTAACCAGCCAAATTCTCCATGTAAATATAAGTGCAAGATACTCACTGCACAACAGACAAGACTAATAACTGTGATATCATAATAGTTCCCAATTTAGTTATCAACATATGACGTAATATGCCCAAATTCATGTTCTTGCACACCTGTCAATTATTTACAACTGGTAGTTTATACCCGTGAAAACTACTACAAATTTCCATGGCCTAGCAATATGTATCATCCAAACCACTCAAAATGCCACTGCTTTGAGTATTTCCTTGGCACTGGAAACTTCAAAATTTGGACCTTCTTCAATATTTGCAAGAACAGTAAAACACATGAACAGAACTTTAACACACAAAAATAGTTAAACACAGAACTTCAAATGGGCGCTTGTCCTTCTTAATAGCTATTGATGTTGCAGAAGCAGCTCAGCAAGCAGCTATACTTTTTCAAGGATTCACAAAAGCAGGAAGGAAATAGCATACGCATCAATATTTCAACAAGAGATACGTGTTACCTCCAGACAGTGGACATACACTACGCTCCGCAGTAGTCTACACACCACACAACTCTTCAAGACCGCACTCTCCACCACCACGGCGGCTGCTGCAACGCTCCTCCAAATCAAACTCAGCGTCCGTCTCTCACGTCTACTCACACAGCTCACCTTGTTTTTTTCACACCTCACACCTGCTTTGATACCAAATTAGAGATCATGTATCAAAACACAGAACTTAGAACACTTGCCTTCATTTGATGGTGAATAGGTATTTATACAAACATAGAAACTTCTAGAGTTCTGTGGGGCACTGGCTTTTCCAAGAAGCTTATCCATTTGTTAATGCCTCTGCCCAATTCTAGAATCTACCCGCTGAATTCTCTAAAAGTGTCCAACTACTGCATTAATGGCAGTGGTTGGAATTACCATTGTTTTCCAACAGGAACCCCACCACCGAAGAAGCTTAAAGAAAATCCGCCACTTAGAATGCTCAGAGAAAACCAGTTTCGAACCCTAATGCATTTACCTGAAGTCTCTCTAATGTTTCACGTGATCGTATGCACAGCAGGTCTGAGAGTATAAGGCTGAAATGTAGACAAACTTCCAAGAAGAGTGTAGGAATTAAAAAAAATCCAGTGAGTATATGGCAGTTACGGAAATAAGATAGGTTGAAGAGATCTAGCCTAGAAGAGCCGAAAGCCACCAAATCCCCAACCTCAACCGCTGTACATCCAGCGTATAATGCAACACAAACACGGAAAAACAGCAATACTTCTCTAGATGAGGGAGGAAATATTAGAGCAATGATGACTCAGGAGGATCAGGAATTCATGTGTTCGGTTGGGAAGGGAGGAATTTATAGACATATACCACGGGTTTAAACGTGGGAACTACATGTCCCATTTTTGTAGAAAATGCATTTTGTCGCAGGTATATTACCCCCTGTTGTTATTATGATTGATTCTTCCCCGTTTAGTGCGTCACCCATAATTTTACTTACATTCATTTGCAACGTGCTGGGAACCCTATATTGTCCCATTATCCGACAAGATTAATTTCTTTTATTTGCTGTAGTTTAATAATTACGTTATAATAATACTAAACAAGGATTTTCCTTATATTTTCTCTCATACAATGGAACTTACCAAGATCAGGAGATTTTCGTGCAGAGAGATGTCGCCTTTAAAGCCTTGAATTAAATATCATTTGGTGGTTGAGCATCTCACAGGTGCTTGCTCGGAGATTACTCAATTCTGCGTGTGCATGTGAAAGCAAGCTGTGTCAATGGCAAAGTGACAACTTCTTTGGCACTAAATTGAATACGACATAGAAAAATAATCAAAAAGCAAGGGTTTGTTGCCCTTACGTCATTCGTTATAAAAGTAAATGAGTGAACGATTGGGAAGGCCGAGTATGATCATGTTATATATGGATTTTGTGATTGGGGACTTGGTTGATTGGTTGGTGAAGGATACGGCCAATATTTTATTTAAATAATTTTATTCTTTTCACTGACTTAGTGAGTCATTTGTCATGGTTTTTGTTAATATATTTTTCTAATGTGTTTCTTTTCAATATTTCGAGATTCAATGTATTCAAAGTTAGTATACTATTGATATTTAAGATTTCGAGATTCGACGTATTAGTGGTTAGTGTACGACTGACATTTAATATTGTGATGTAATGTTTACACAACAAACGTTATTTAGCTCATTTCCGATGTTAGTGTACCTGATATGTATTGATGCATCATAGTCAAGATAACATTATTGAAATTTTATTATTTTATTAATTTAAAATTAAATAATTCACAATTTTATTAACAAATAACAAATATATTAAATAGTAATATTTAATAATGTTTAAATAAATTGTTAACTCATAATAATATTAGATTTGGAATTTAACTTAGTTTAGTATGGGAATGATTTAGTTTGGAATTTTCAGGTCACGAGTAACTCTTCAAAACGAATTGTGTCGTTGCATTAAGATTGCTCGTGGATATATACAAGCACGGAGAGACTCTTGGGCTTCACCTTGTCTCTTTATATTCTTATTCTCCATTATTTACTATTTACATAATTTACATAAATTGACCCAATTCCAATGATTAGGTGTCAACATTAACCCCCTCAATATGAAGGGATGTTGGTGAGTCCAAGCATTATTCTGAACCTTTCGAACTTTTCTCTTCCAAGTGCTTTGGTCAACATGTTTGCAATCTGCACATTAGTGGAACAATGACGTAGATGGATTGTCTTCATGTCAACATGATGTCAAATTAGATGGTATTTTGTATTGATGTGCTTCGTTCGATCATGGAACTTTGAGTTCTTGGCCAACTTTATTGCAGAGGTGTTGTCAATCATGAGTGGATGGTATTTTGTATTGATGTGTTGCGTTCGATAATGGAACTTTGTGTTCTTGGCCAACTTTATTGAAGAGGTGTTTTCAATCATGAGTGGAGTTGAATGCACTTGTTTCACCTGCAAATCCTCCAGAATTCTCCTCAGCCACACACTTTCCTTTTTTCCTTCAGTTGCTACCACACATTCTGCCTCTATTGTGCAATTTACTGGAATTGATTGTTTGCATGATCTCCAGGAGACAATTCCTGATCCAAGACTCATAGCAGAACCTGAAATAGATACCCTAGTTTCTTTGTCTCCATTGTAGTCTAAATGAGAGTATCCAATCAAGCTAAAGTCTCCTACCTGTGTATACTTGAGTCCAAAGTCTTGACTTCCTTTCAAGTGCTTTAGAACTCTTTTTTCAGTAGACCAATGTTCCTCACAAGGCTTTTGCATAAACCTGGAGAGGATTCCAACAACAAATGAAATGTTTGATCTGGTAGTAGTGAGGTAGTTGGACTTCCTGCAAGTTGTTTATACTTTGTTGCGTCCTCAAATTATTTTCCTTCAATTGACATGAGCTTCAAGTTCTATTCCATTTGAGTAGTCAAAGGATTGCACTCAGCCATGCCAAGCCCGTTCAACAGATCTCCAACGTACTTCTTCTGATAGAGGAATATAAACTCTGGATGTTGAGTTAATTCAACACCAAGATAGTAGTGAACATAACCGAAGTCAGTCATTTCAAAACCTTTCCTCAATTCCTTCTTTATGGATGAAACATAGCTCTCATTCTTCCCTGTCATCAAAATATCATCTACATACACCACATGATATACAATTGTTTTGCCAACTTTATTGACAAACAAAGTTGCATCATATAGATCTGTTGTAGCACCTACAACCACCCTCCAAAATTTTTCCTTAGCCTATTTTGGAGCCTCCCTACCAACCTTACACAACATTTTGTCTTGCTTTTTCAAGTACTCAAGCTTCAGCGTTTTATTCGCACAAAGGTAGCCTCTCAATCACAGTTGATCCATCCCCCTCATAGGCTGCTCACCTGGACTTGGTCCAGTTGCAAGCTGCGCAACTTCTCCTTGAAAATTGTGCATTTCTAGATGGCAACCAACCCTCCCTCCAGAAATTGCGCAATCATCTCTGACAGCCTGTTGGGCTCCAAGATTGCACAATCCTGCTAGCCAACCGTCCTCGCAAGATTTGCGCAAACATTCCCAATAGCATGTTGTTCAACCCAGGATTTGCGCAAATCTGGGCAACAGTCAGCTGCTCTGCCGACAAATTGCCCAAATATCCTGTGCAACCAACCCAACTCCCAGCTAGAAATGTGAATTTTTCTCTAGCAGTCTCTTCCATGTGTAGTTGAGATGATTGATTCCCTCCGGGACTGAGAAAAACCATCCTACATGCATGGGCTTCTTCTTCCAGGGGAGCATGCAAAGGCATCCCTCTTTTGAGGGATCTATCTTGAGCAGTTGGAGGTTACATGCAAGAAGCAATTCCGAAACCTCCCACCAAGTGTGGCTTCCCCTAGATTTGTCACATGCACGTCAAAACCTCGATGTTATAACAAATCATCAACCAAATGCTACAGAGCTCATTCCTCACATCAACCTTGCAGATCTAACATCCACATCACATCTAGGAGCATTCAACACATTCAACTTAGTTGTTTTAGGGTAAGCCCTCTTACCATGCCTTATGCTACATTTCTGTCACTTTTTTGGTTTACTCTTGTGGGAGTACTGTTTGCTTGATTTATTTGAATGCTTGATCTCATTTACACATATACTAGCTAGTCCTAGCTCTATTTCAGTTTTTTTTTGCTATCTCACTACTATCACATGCATGAAACTATTTTGCATGGACGTTTGCCCAACCGGTGAACTACCTCACCCAGATGCATATTGATCTGTTTTCTGAATCCTTCCTTAATGTTTTGCATGCATTGTTAATCACTTCTACTATCACTTAGTTATTTCATGCATTCATTGACTTACTTGCTTTCAGTTGCCCGTCGGCGAGTCGGGCCAACCTTTGCCCGGACTCTTCCTTCACCAAGGCTGCATTGCGTGATCTGGGGAAGGAAGGCTGACCTTCCTCTCCAGATTTGCGAATTCCTACCTAGCACTAGCCTCCAGGTTTGTTTTGCGCATTTCTGGAGGACAGTGGCTGCTTGGCCCAAAAAATTGTGCAAATATGTCCTAGGCCAAGAGTCCTTCGTAGGTGCAATTGTCCATTGCACAATCCCAGCAGTCAGCAACTAGACTGGATTGTGCATTGCATAGTTCCAGTAGTCAGTCAGCCTCCCAGTAGCCCAAATTGTGCCCTGTGCAGCCTTGGCATTCGGTCTCACGACCTCCCGATTGAAATTGTGCAGCCTTCATGATCACGCACCTAGGTATGTTGCAAGTCAGTGCTCATGTTCATTTTTGTTTTCGACTGACATATTGCTTGCCATGAGTGTTTCCATGTCTCCAGGTATCCTAGGTGTTTATTTTCCTCTCACTAGTAAAGGTACAATGGTTTCCAGGAGAGTAGAGACAAAGACACCATTCAGAGCACACTTGGGGATGCAGTCAATCAAGTGTCCATGGACTTTCCTACCCATGAAGACATCAATTTTTTCATAGACAAGGACATCAAGATATGACAACAACAACATCATAACAAGAAGCATCATGAACAACAGCTGAAGACAACATACTAAATGCAACAAATGCAAGAGGAGGGTTGTTGACAACACGGAGGCGGAACAAGGTTGCAAGCTCAAGAAGGTCCATTGATGATGAAAACAACTTTGGAAGACTCTGGCAAGGTGCGACATGAAGATTGTGCGAAGGCAAAAAATGGAACAAAGAAGGAGTTGCATGTGTTGAAGTAGCAACTCAGGAAGAACATGAAGCTACACAGACATATGAATGAGTTGCAATAGGAATAGGAACAATAGTAGGTACAACATGCACTCACGGATGAAACTGCGCCCATAAAAGTTAAGGATCCATCCCAGCAGCTGATATAGAGCAGACATGGTGAGCAGTGTTGTTGATTGCATGCAAGGGATTCAACAACATTCATGTCATTGAGCGCACACATGCAATCCAACCCATTCAACACACTCACCGAGGCGAAGACAAGAAGCAAGTCCAACTGGGGTTGACCATGTACTTCAACAAGTTGATTCACATGACCACCAACACGCACTTAAAGATCAGCATGGATGCTATGCATCAGTGTGTTGTCGGTTCAACCATACCCAAGAAGACAGTGTGCACGTCAGCAGACCAGTTGGAAGAAGGGGCCAAACCAATGCACCGGTTGCAACAGAGGCAAGAGTTTGCTTCAACAAGATGTCACAATCAGGTGCATGCACACCATCACGGATGACCAATCTTGGCAACGGCTCACCACCCTCACCATCATAAGCATGTCATATAGTTGGTCTCACCACAACGGACTGAGTGTTAGTGATGTCTTGCTTGGCTTGCTCAAGCCATGTTGTCTCACATGAGTACATGTGCATTGTAACGTCAAGTCATGGCAAGTGTAAGTCAAGTGTCCATAGTTGGATGTAACGGTCATAGAGTAGGTGAAGAGTCATGAGGGTAGTTGAAATATCACAAAGGGGAATGTCAAGAGTCACCCAACCCTTTGCTATAAATAGTCCCTCATAACTCATTGTATAGGCTTTTGGTCACCCAAGCTTCGACTAAGACTATTTTGAAGAAGGCTTGGAGAGTATTGTAATGTGCCTTGGCTTCTCCACTACATAGAGCTAGTACATCTCTTTGGAGGAGCAGTCGGATGTGGCTATAACATTCCACTTTTCGGGCTAGCAGGTTTACATGGATGTATTGTATGATTGTGACTTACACTTCTTTATATATTATAAGAGCCAGTGCATTTTCATACATATGTTGTTATTGTAGTTGGACTACTCCAGTTGCTTTAATGATATATGTTGTTTAACTTAAGTACTTGTGTATGAACTGATTCACATGCAATTATATGAATCTTGTTGCTAATGTGTTGCATATGTTGTTAATGTTGTCACCATCCATGTCGACTGCTCTGTTGACATCAGACACACCTTTCGCTTGAACCTTGCTATAACAACTGTCATAGTCATCTCATATTTGATCTGTGAGTGTTCTATGTGTTATCTTACCTTGCATGATGTGACTGTCGCATTCGAGTGCACTGCTCTGCCAGAAGCTATGCATGTCCTTTGTGTTTTGTGTTCCTAGCGGAGTTCGGATTGATTCCTTTCAACTTGGAACTCACCTTCACCTCCTTGCCCCTTCAAATTGTTGGAACCTCTCATACACCTTCTTTGACTCACTGCATCGGTCACAACCTTGTTGCTCACAAAGTTATTCTACTTGCCTCTGTGCAACACCACAATTAAGGCATTACCTTATGACCCACTACTGGGACTCCTACACCAAACGGTATGAGGTCTAATTGGGACTTCTTACCAAGGATATCCCCTTGACATGTTGGCAGGTCCAACACCATCAACATTTCTGGTGCTAGAAGGAGGGCCTGATGATAAACTGTGTCCTCTCATCTAGTTTTGAACCTTTGCATATCTTTCATGGAGTCTTGCACTCTTCTTCCCAAGAGGTGTTTCTCGAATTGTGAAGATGTCTCCATCTCAGGGAAGCTTTTCGATCTCTTGTCCACTCACATGTATGATGGTGAAGGCGAAGTGGCCTACCTGGCCTTAACACTTATATAACTTTACTTTCATGATTTATGAGGAAGATGAGTTTTCTAACAAACAGGCCAGTTTGCTGCTTGCATACACACTGCACGAATCTCCATTTCATTAGGTTCTCAGCTTACCGGCTAACACCATGCACTCATTTGAGCACTTTTTTGATCTCATTGAAGAAATGTTCTATCATTTTCATCTATACTATCTTGAACAGAAAATGTTACATCAATGAAGGGCTCTGCATGAATCCATTATTGATTTTTGGCAGCGCTTCCGTGACTTGTAGTTTCAAGATCCAAAGAGCAAGATGAAATCTTATTATCTTTGGGACCGGTTGGAGTATTTCCTTAAGAAATCTGCCCGTCCCAAGTGGAAGCTTGATATCAAGCTGTTGGCATTATGGCTAAAGTGTTGTCCTTGATGGCAACCCATTCAGGTGATAGATCACAGTACTTCAAGTCAGCAGCAGAGATTGATGATCAGCTATCAAATATTGAAGAAAATAAGGGGTACGCAGGTACACCATACAAAAGGTGCGTACACGCAGGCCGGTGTTACATAAAGTGCGTACATACCCGCAGTTATCCCCTTCAGGAGGTGCGTACCCCCAGTTCACTTACTTCAAGGCAGAGAAAAGCACACATGGGGTTTCTTATATTTAACCTTTGGTATTTAGCCGACGTATTGTGTTATTATGGTTTTGGCCTGTGGTATTGATCCATGATTTGAGGAAGAGCTTGCCTATATAAAGCAAAGGAGATCATTTGGCTTTAGTATGCTTTTGGGTTGAACATCTTATGAGAGCTAGATCTGAAATATTATGATCTCTTGGGAGTAATGTCTAGATCTAAATAAGGCAAATCTACTGATGGATTGAGATCTCTTCGGCGCATGATCAGATCTATAGATCTGACAGTCTGGGTTATTCTTGAAGTCTTGAAATTATCTATACCCGAAGGTACGCAGGTACAGTGAAAGAAAAGTGCGGAGATACGTAGGCACAGAAGCGTTGCAGGTGTGCAGATATGCTAGAGTAGAAGCGCTGCAGCTGCGGAGGTGCGCATGCAGTTCATTGGACACAGAGCGCAGGTACGCAGGAAGTCTTTGAGGCACAGTGCGTGGGTACGCAGGTGCTCAGTTGGGAACAGTGCGTACTGTATGCAGGCATTACATGGGTGAAGCTGCGTACTTCTCTTGAAATCTATTTAGCTGTTCATATTTATCATTGTTGTGTTCTGGGTTTTGAAGTGATGTCTGGTTTCTGATATTATGACAGTATTCTGAGAAGTGATAGAGTATGTTTCAGTTTTGATAGATGAATGGATCGGGTTCATAATGACTTATCTTCATGTGATCTGTTGGACTAGATCTGGTTGATGACTCACTTGTATATGTATGGATCTAGTGCTTGGGTGATTCAGAAGCTTGTTGTTGTTGGGTCCAGTATGAAAATTGGATGAAATGTGGCCTTTCAGATTATGTGTTGTGCTTCAGTGTATCCAGTATGAAAATTGATGAAACGTGGTACCTGGAGGTGAGAAGATTGTAGACCAGCACCTACATACTAGTATCTAAGCTAGTACAAGAGCTAAAGGAAATCTTTGGAGCATTGTAGCAGGTAGCAGCCTGCGTACTAGTAAATGGATCGGCTAGAACAAGAGCAAAGGGGGTTGTAGCTCCTGTACTGGTATAAGACTGCACCAGTACAAACATTGTAAAAGGATTTTCTTATTAAGAAGAAGATTGAGATGACTTGCAGCAGGTGGTTTTCTCCCGCATTGGGTTTCCACCTTATATCATGGTGTTCATGTGTGTGCCTTATGTGTGATAATCTATTCCATGTTACTGCATCTGTTAACTGATAATATGGTTGATAATGTTCTAATGCACTCATTGAAGATCAATTAACTTAATCATAAGAAGTTGTGGAAGTAGCATATATGAATCTGATTATGGAAATGAATTTTTTTTTATTAATGTGATAATACTGATTCACCCCCCCCCTCAGTATTATTTCCAACACAAGCCTTACTCAACATTCTTCATTGATGGAACTACATAATCATTTGTGGGAGCGGGCACTGTGTCAATTGACTGCCTGCCTCCCTCTCATTTAGTAGCTCCACCATTGCCCAGTGATGTTGAGGATCATGCTCACACCCCTATTCATCATTCACACTCTCCCAACATCACTCCACTCAATTTTCGCGCATATTTGGTTGTGAGTCCTTCGAGTTCTCATATGCATTTTTTTCTTCGACCTCTGTCTTCGCACTCAGGTGTTCCTCCAGATGATGTTGTCTTGTGTTCATCCATTCCAGACTCTTCACTTGTTGTGAACAAGGAACAACCCACTGACGGAGTTGGTGTTTCACAACCAGCATGCGCTGTCATAAATGAAGAGTACGAGTGGGAGCTTGAACACACTCGGTGAAGGATGACTCCCTTCTGTCTGAGTCCCCTCCGTTCTTTCCTAACCTCTTTGGTGGACCTGCCATCCATGATTTTGCATGTGTATGTTCATCCATGGATGCACCCATTGTTGATCACTCGCATGAGTCATCGGATGTTAGTCCATCATTTGACAATAGAGAGGATAAGTTACTCATTAAAAATCCACTTGATCCTTCATCTGTCTTTTCCAGAAACAGAGAGGATGAGTTTGTTCACTTTTCATCTACCCCTCTATGTGATTCATCCAACCACAGGGATGTTGACCAACATCCTGAAATTTCTGATCTTGTTTGTCATGATCCCTTCACCTCATCAGTCGATCACGATGTTGATTCACTCATTGTTAATCCATCTAAGCCACTGGTCTATGAAGATACATCTATGAATGAAGTTGAAACCCCATAGACCATTGAGGCACTTAAGCCCAAGCTGATGGTTATGTCAAGCCCTCGTTGTCTTGAGGTTGGTTTTTCTTCCGATCAGGAAATTGTTCAAACACTCAAGGCTCCTTATTGCTCATCTGTATGCACTCAAGATCAATCCAACACTCATATTTTACTTCCTCCACTCGAAATACATGATCCCATTGCTCATGTGCAATGTAAGTTATCTTTGTTTCTTTCGTTTGCTTGCATGTCATAGTCAAGAGTGCCCTTATGCTTCAAAGTTGCACGTAGTGTCACACAACACCATGATAACTCCACAAACTACCTGTTGTGCACATGCACTCACTTATGTCTCGTGGGCACATTCAATCACTAAGTGTGGTTGTCATCATTGTTACATATTTCTTACTTGCTGGTTTGCACAACTGGGTTGCTCACGGACCAAGCCTTCACCAACATGGGTATACCAATGCACCGACGGTTGCATTGGAAGTCTCACTTCACGTGATTAGGCCCATGTACTATTAGTGTAGGAGTAGGAGTAGTGTTTTCTTGCATGCTTGTTTTCTTACGTGCTTCGTTTACTTGTTTGTTTGTTTGCTTGTTTGTTTACTTGCTTTGCTTTCAATTTTGCTTCTGCTCTTGCTTTGCTTTGTTGATTGTTAGTTTGTTCGCTTGTTTCATTCATAGGTTAGTTTTGCATGAAACCATGTATGACTCTTGAGGCGAGCTGAGTAAAGTACAAGAGGGCTTGTACAACTATCAATACTTGGTTATTTGTCATCTTGCCTCTATACAATGAGCTTGGTACTTTTAGTCCATGATACGTTGAAGGAAAATACACACTTTTCGAAGTGAACCTTGGTGTAAACATAATGCTTGCGCACTAACTAGTATCACCTTCTCTAGTCAATTTTTTTTGGGGTTCACCCTTGTGAGCTCAGTCAAGTAGAGTAATGTAAGGGGGAAAACCTTAACAAGCACATCAGAGATACAATAAACTACTTCTCTACTAGAAAAACCTCTTCTACTCTCAATAAGTTAGGATCCCTCTTCTGCCTCTGAAATAAATTAGTGTTATGCACAAAAAAAAAAAAATGAAAAGTAAAAAAAAATCAAAATGAAAAATGAATAAGGTGAAAGAAGAGAAAGCATTCATGTGTAGGGAAGTGATGCAAGTAACTCCTCCGGGGTATTGACCAGGCTAGCGAGCAGCAGAGCGATGCTTGTGTTCCTATGTGACTCCACCGAGGTACTCTCTAGGCCTACTGGCAGTGGAGCAACACAAGAGATGAAACTGGACTCTAATTACTATACTACTTATGCGCCTATATACCCCTCAACCCTAATCAAAACAACTATGTTTTCTTGGCTTGGAATGTGTGTCAATCAACCAAGGGCTTGGCAGATGCTACATATTACAATGAAGTTACCATGAAACCAATATGAGCTAAGAACTGAACAATACTTCCAGAGGTGTTAGACTTGATTTTCACAAACAAGGCCTATGCAGAGAGCTCGATTTCTACCAGTGTATTGCCAAGTGTCGCTTGCCTACAACCACCCTCCAAAATTTCTCCTTAGACTATTTTGGAGCCTCCCTACCAACCTTACACAATATTTTATCTTGCTTGGTCAAGTACTAAAGCTTCAGTTTTTTCCTCGCATAAAGGTAGCTTGTTGATCACAATTCGTCTAGCCCCCTCACACGCTGCTCACTCGGACTTCGTCCAGCTATAGGCTGAGGAGATTCCCCTTGAAAATTGTGCATTTAGGGAGGTCAACCATCCTTCCCTCCAGAAATTGTGCAATCCTCTCTGATAACCTGTTGGGCTTCAGGATTGCATAATCCTGCCAGCCAACCCTCCCTGTAGGATTTGCACAAATTTTCCCAGCAGCAGGTTGTTCAACCTAGGATTTGCACAAATGTGAGCAGTAGTCACCTCCTCTGCCCAGAAATTGCGTAAATCTCCTGGGCATCTAGCCCAACTCCCTGTTGCACAAAAATTGTCACCATGACATTCTGCAATCTATGTGAGTCTATCACTACTCATACTTTCCTCCTTTTCAAGTCTTAAACCTCAGTTCTTCATGCCAAGCCTTGAAAATAAGAGAAAGCCCTTAAAAGTCTCTAAAACTCTGGTTCTGCACTTTCTCTTAGCAATACCTATGGTCCTGCACCTAATGGTCATGTCCCCTGCGCACTTGACGACTCTGTCTCTATGTAATGGGTGCGGACCCCTGTAAAAGTCAAAAAGGCACAAGTACATTCTTAAAAACTCACTTTGAGTCATTTCTGGAAGCTTCTAGAAGGAATCTTGAGGTGGAAAGTTTGCTCCTTTAAGGTTCATTCATCCCATACCTTAAGGAGCTAACCCCTTGATGTGAGGAGCTTATCCCTTTGAAGGAGGACTCTATCCCTTCGTAGGTGGACCTGTAACCTCCATCGTTTGCACTATAAAATGAAGCATTGGGCTAGTTATTAAGGAGGTTGAAAGATGAATATTTTTGAGGTGAAATGCTGTTGGAACTTAGTCTTCCTAATTTAGCTTTTGTGAGGAAATATTACATACCTCTTTGATCTCATTTGGAAGAGTGTGAGGCTTCTCAAAGTAGAGGAGACTCCTGTTTTGGACCCTGGGACGAGCTTGTACAACATCAAGGCACCAAAGGTTGTAAATTTCTTCTATTTCAAAGTTAATACAATCAAGTTTATTTTTCTCAATAAGTTGTGTTTTATCGTTTATTTTATGGATTCCTTGATCACCATGATGAACATGATTTATTATATTAGCTATGCAGGTGTTATTTGATGTGTGCTTGTTTGTGATTGCAGGTTCTCAAAAGGAAACTCTTTTGGATGGTTGAAGCATGGCTGCCACAAGCAAGCGTCGGACTTAAGGTAGGGTCTAAAACACCTCTTTAGTTTTTATTAATGAATCGCCATATGTTTAGAGAAAGTTAGATTTGCTTGTCCTGCTTGTTGCTAGATATCTTTTGATACTAAGGAGATCAGACTTGTCCGCAAGAACAATTTATTCGGCCAACACTCCCAGCCAAAAATGCACATTTTTCTCTAGCAGTCAAGCAGTCTCTTACACGTGTAGCTGAGTTGACCGGTTCCCTCCAGGACTGAGCAAAACAGTCTTCCATGCATGGGTTTCTTCTCCCAAGGTAGCATGCAAAGGCATCCCTTTTTTCAAGGATCTATATTTAGCAGTTGGAGGTTACATGCAAGGAGAAATTCCAAAACCTCCCACCAAGTGTCGCTTCACCTATATTTGTGGCATGTGCATCACAACCTTGATGTTATCAAAAATCATCAACTAGATGCTATAGAGCTCATTCCTCACATCAACCTTGCAACTTTGACATCCCACATCACATATGGGAACAATCAACACATTAGCTTAGATATTTTGGGGTAAGCTCGCTTCCCATGCCTTGTGGTCCATTTCTGTCGCTTTTTGTGTTTTATCTTGTGGGAGTATTGTTTTCTTGATTTATTTAAATTCTTGATGTCGTTTACACATATAATAGCTTGTCCTAGCTCTGTTTCTGTTTTTGTTGCTATCTTACTGTTGTCGCATGAATGAAACTATTTTTCACAAACATTTGCCCAATCGGCGAACTGCCTCACCCACATTCATGCTGATCTATTTTTGAATCTTCCATTCATATTTTGCATGGACTCTTAATCACTTCTACTATCACTTAGTGATGCCATGCATTCATTGACTTACTTTCTTTCAGTTTCCCATCGGCGAGTCAGGCCAATATTGGCCCGGACTCTACCTTCACCAAGGATGCATTGCACAATCTAGGGAAGGAAGGCTCACCTTCCTCTCTAGAGTTGCGCATTCCTGTCTAGCACTGGCCTCCAAGATTGCTTTTCACATTTCTGGAGGATAGTGGCTGCTTGGCCCAAAAGTTTGTGCAAATCTGTCCCTCGGCCAGCAGTCCTTCCTAGCTAGAATTGTGTATTATGCAATCGCAGCAGTCAGCAGCCAGACTAGGCTGTGCATTGCATAGTTCTAGCAATCATTCATTCTCCAAATAGCCTAGACTGTGCCTTGTGAAATCTTGGCAAATGGTCTCTCGACCTCCCGAACGAAATTATGCAACCTTCATGATCACGCACCTAGGTATGTTGCAAGTTAATTCTCATGTTTATTTTGGTTTTCGACTGACAGATTTCTTGCCATGATTATTTCCATGTCTCCAGGTATCCCAGGTGTTCATTTGCCTCTCAGAAGTATAGGTACAATGGTTTCCAATAGAGCAGAGATGAAGACACCATTTAGAGCACCCTTGGGGATCCATTCAATCAAGTGTCCATGGACTTGCCTACCTACAAAGACATCAAGTTGTTTGTAGACAATGAAATCAAGATATGACAGCAGTAGCATCACAGTGAGAAGCATCACGAACAATAGTTCAAGACAAAATACCAAATGAAACAAATGCAAGAGGAGGGTTGTTGACAACACAAAGGCAGAACAAGGTTGCAAGCTCAAGTAGGTCCATTGATGATGAAAGCAACTTAGGAAGACTCTGGCTATGAGCGGACGATGTGACATGAAGATCGTGCGAAGGCAGAAAATGGAACAAAGAAGGAGTTGCATGTGTTGAAGCAACAACTTAGGAAGAACGTGAAGCTACATAGGCAGACAAATGAGTTACAACAGGAACAAGAACAATAGTGGGCGCAACATGCACTCACAGATGAAACTGCGCCCGTACAGGTTAAGGATCCATCCCAACCACTGACATAGACCAGACATTGGTAGAAGTTTTGTTGATCACATGCAAGGGATTCATCAGCATGCATGTCATTGAGTGTGTTAGCTCTGCTACATTCTTCAACATTTGATGGATCAAAAACAGGTCTGGTAGTGCTGGTTATGCTTACAAGGGACCTACATTAGCCATTCTTCTCCTACTCCTTCTTTCTCCTTATACTTTCATAACCCCCCGCCATATCTGTTTTCTTCCAAAACCCGGCATAAACCCATTTTTCTTTAGCTCCCGGGCGCCAAGCTTAAACTGTCATGTAACCATGATCACATAACCATGTGCTGTTCACAAGCCCTTTCCGTCGCATTAGCCAAAAGCCATACAATTAAGTTCCCGCCGTTCCGTCATCCATCGCCTCATCCAATGGTCCCCGCCACAAATAACCTGCCCATTTCCTCCGCAACGTCCGATCTACCTCGCCACGATCGGACATCATTCACACCTCCCGCACCCATAAGTTACACGCACGTTAGCTTGTGGGGAAAGTGGTTTAGGTCTTGTCCCATCCGCCATGTGTCGCACGTTGAATGGTATCGCGCGCCCGTGTACGATTACCACCATCCTCCAAAAGCGGTGCGAGGAATACTGTCCACCACCGAAACCGTCTTACCCGCGCGTTAACCCCCAACTCATCTTTCCCGCCCGATGACCATCAGATCCACCGCATCCAGATCGAACGGCTCACGACTGCCCACTCCTGCTTCTGCCTGATGCATCCTACAAAACACTCTCCACCGTTGATCTGCACGATTCGACAGCCGATCCTGCCCCACTGACCAGATCTTCCATCCGCCATGTAGTACACCACCTTTGATTGTTCTGTGCTTCCAAAGGATGAAGGCGACCACCTACCAGTACCTGGAGTATTCCATCTTCAACCACTGCATTCAAGGAACAAAGTGGACGAAAAGAAAAGGACCAGCCTCGAGCAGTCAAATGCATTCAATGATTATGGATTTTCATTCATAGTACACACCACCTACTCAGAGAAGGACAACTGAACAACATAAAAGGTCAATTTTGTTCATTAAAACACACAGATTGTAGTAGAGACTCTTTGAGAGAGTTAAGGTGGTTGGTGGTCCATTATGACCCCTCCACGCGTAGAATAGCAGAGCATTTTTGTAATCAAACTCTATATATAGCTAGAACACATAAGTATGAGGGTTGATGGTTGTAATTTTGATGTAAGGTTCAACTTCTCGAGACTGTAACTACTTTGATACTTGCAACATCTAGTCTTCATTTTCAGCTAATACAAGCTTCTTTTGCTATTAATTACTCACTTTCCATTTCTACTCTGTTCTAGGCTGGGCCTGTTATGAATTTGTTCATGTGCTCTTGATATTTAGCATTAGATGGGCTGTTATCCCACCTCTGTGTTGAAGTCTAGTATGTATCATTGAATGTGTTATGCATGTTTCTATTTACTTAGTGCCAGAGAGCTGTCATCATGTTTGTGCATTAGGAAATAGATTTGCAGACCTCTTTATTGGTTGTAGCCAGCCATCACATGGTCTTGTGCATCTGTTAGTGTGGTCAGTATTCTCCATGTTCACTTAATCCTCAAACTATGAGTAATTGGTTGTCTAAGGCCTTGTAGTCTGGGGGTGTTCACCCATGTCTGGAGTTAAGCATAGTAGAAGTGGTTATCTAGCTTGAATATGCATCATTCCTTCCATTCATCCATTTCCAACATTTTGTTGAGTTTGTAATGTTCTCGAGCATCTCTTAGATACAACCTAGGAGAGTTTCTTTGGGTGATAACATTAATTGGCGTCGTTGTCGGGGAGAGGAGATTGAAGCTCAGCTTCCCTGGGAGACGACACAGTTCTAGATTTTGATGATAGACAAATTCTGGGCACATTTCTGGTTGTAATCATCTATTTGGCGACTCCGCTGGAGGAAGACCAACCTTGGCGACTCCACATCATAGTCCTGGCTCAGTTCGTGAGACAGACTCAAAGAAATCCTTAGAAATCACTAGCTGTTCTAGTGCATGACCCTGAGAAGGTTATTAAATTGAAGAAAACATCACAAAAAGGAGCATCAAGATTAGGTAAGCCTACAAAATCTTATGCATCTCTGAAAGATAAGGTTATAGCTGAGGATATACAGTTTGAGGATTTAGAGCCTAGCTCTGTTAGTAAAGAAATTCCTTTAGAGATTAATAAAGCTCCTTTTTCAGTTAGTTCCCCTTTGGATCGTAGTCCAAAGAAAGCTTCCCATTCAGTTCATCAATTCCCTTCATATCTTTCATCTATTTCCTTAGCTCCCACCATTCAACCTGCTGGTATCCTTCCACATATCCCAGTCATGGCAGGCCAACAAGCTCCCACGAAGATGGAAAGAATTATAGCTGCTAGGTATGGACACCTGGTCTTGCCTGTTCCTTTGAATGCCATGCCCGCAGGAGAGTATCAAAAATATATGCCTAAATTCACTAGTACAGAGGGAGTAACAGCCAAAGAGCACCTCGAATATTTCTATAGCTATGCTGATAACTTGGATATAAGTGAAAATGATGTGTGGATGAGAGTTTTTGTACAGAACCTTGATGGAGAGGCTAGAAAGTGGTTTAGAGAATTGCCCCCCGGATCTATTGCTGATATTGAAGCCTTAGATGAAGAATTTTTGAATCACTGGGGAGATAAAAATGACGTGTTGTATTACCATACTGAGTTTGGTAACCGAAAGAGGGAAAATGGGGAATCATTGCCCGATTTTAATAAAAGATTCAATCGTATGTATAGTAAGATACCAGCTGAGGTAAAGCCTACCCCCACCTCTGCCAGACTTGCCTATGCCAGTGCCTTTGACTCTGATTTCTGTTTGTTGTTTAGAGAAAGAAGATGTGCTACTCTGGCTGACATGCAGGATGCAACAATAGAAGTGGAGTCTAATATTATGGCTACAGAAAAGCTCAGAAGTCATGGGGATAGAAGGAGGCAGAGAGGTGAGGCTTCTTTTTCCTCTGCTTCATCTTCAAAGCCTAAATTAGACAAAATGATTAGAATGATAGATTCTTTGGTTGCTGAGATAGCTAAGCTGAAGGTTGAACAAAACTCAGGGAAGGCAAGGCTCCCAAATACATTTGCTCCAAGAAATCCCAATCCATTCAGAAAAGAAAATGAGCAAATGCAAATCATTCAGAAGGGTAAAGAAACTAACAAGGATCAAAGAGTTAAAGCTCCTTTTCAAAATATGGTCATGGAGGAGGAAAAAAATGATGATGAGGATGAAATTCATTGTATGGAAGATAAAGGCAATTCTGCCTTTTTGACATTGGTTGCATACGAAGAATCTTTGCTGCACGAACAAGATAGTCAAAGGTGGGACAAAGAGGCTATTCTACAAATTGAGGAGCAGAAAAGATATAATTTGAGGTCAAATGCAAAAAATGTCAAGGAGAATCCTGCCCAAAGAGCTGCTACCCAAACAGAGTCACAAAATATCAGGCAGAGAAGACTAGCAGTTGATCTAGCCTTAAAGCTCCAGTTCAAGAGTTAAGAGGTTCTGATAAGTTACCTTCTTCTTTCATCTTTGAGCCAGAAGTCCAGAAGTTAAAAATATCTCTGCCTCTAGTAGAGTTGGTAAAGAGTGAAGTGTCTAGAAAGCCTATCCTTGAAGCTCTTGAGCTGGAAACCCCACAAAATTCCACTAACTCTGTCAATTTGCAAGATGAAAACCTGCAATTGTGCTTAGCCCTATGATCGAACCTACTGATAATAATTCTCTATCATTTTATGTCTCCTTGACCATTCATGATAAAATCCCTCACAATTGCCTGCTAGATACAGGGGCTAGCCACAATCTGATGCCTAAAGCTGTCATGGAAGAGTTAGGCCTTGATACCACTAGACCATTCATGATTTATTCTCTTTTGATTCAAGGAAAGTGAAATGCCTAGGATTAATCAAAGACCTAGCCATTACCCTAACTCAGCTGCCCATGAAAAGTATGATGATGGATATTGTGGTAGCAGATGTCCCTCCTATGTTTGGCATGATGTTGTCTAGAGGGTGGATTAAGAGACTAGGTGGAACATTACAGAATGATCTATCTTATGCCACTATCCTAGTTTTTGGAGGAGAAAGTAGGAGATTGTATAGAGAAGCACAACTGGCATACATCATCAGTGATGAGAAGAATCCTTCTAATCATCCTATTTATGCTGTGGACACTGATTTTGGAGCATGTATCCTCCAAATTGAAGAATCTCAGAAGGCCTCAATGTAGCTCAAGAAACCAACAAATCAGGTCGAAGAAGAGTAAGGAAGTCAGGTTTGGGAGATGTTCTTTGATGGAGCATGTTCCAGGGAGACTGCAGGAGCAGTGGTGGTGCTGATATCTCAAGAACAAAAAAGCACACAACTATCTTCTAAACTGGATTTTCAAGTCACTAATAACATAGCAGAATATGAGGCCCTGATATTGGGCCTTACCATAGCAAAATACAGAGGAATCAGGAAGCTAAAGGTGTTTGGAGATGCTGATTTGATCATTCAACAAGTAAACATAACATTTCAAGCAAAGCACCCAATGCTGAAAGCGTACAGAGATGAGGTATGGAGACTCAAAGATTCCTTTGATAATTTCTATATTTCATATATACCTAGAGCCAAAAACCAACTTTCTAATTCCCTTGCTGTGACTGCTAGCATGTTTATCCCTCCCATGCCTCCCAGACTAGTTTATGAAGTCCAAATGAAATATAGACCATCCTTGCTGATACTGTCCAGCGTTGGAAAGTTTTTGAGGATGATGCTGAAGTAAATAGATTCCTACAAGTCATTGATGAGTTTTTTGAAATGAAAATTGACCAAGAAAATGAAGCCTTGGAAGAAAGCCCTCAATCCTAGCTTAGAAACAAAATTGGAAAATATAGCATTGTCTAGCTCCCCAACAGTTATATACCTACGGGTTTAATTCCTCTAGAAAGACTATTTGACCAGAATGATGTGCCTTACAAGGCTGCCCAAAAAGAAAATCAATCTGCAATCTGTAAGCATGACATAGGGAGTCCAGGTCAGCTTAGATACGTAAATCTTTATTCTCATCTATCTGCTGACCGAAGTTCTGAATACTGTAAATTAATGAAGCAATTTGCTGATGTGTTTGCCTGGGAATATAGTGACCTAAAAACCTATGATAAAAAGATTATTCAGCATAAAATCCCTCTAGAAAAAGATACCATCCCTTTCAAGCAGACGCTGAGACCAATAAATCCTATGCTCCTCCCTCTGATTGAAAAAGAAATCAAAAAGCTGTTGGCTGCCAAAATCATAGTCCCTCTCAGATATTCAAAATGGGTAGTCAACTTGGTGGTAGTGAATCAGACTCTATCTTGATTTCAGGAACTTAAACAAGTGCTCAAAGAGAGACAATTATCCCTTACCCAAGATGGAGCATTTGCTACAAAAGGTCTCAGAAGCCAAAGTAATATCTTTCCTGGATGGATTTTCAGGCCATAACCAGATTGTTGTACATCTAGACGACCAAGAGAAGACTGCATTCACCACTCCTTGGGGAACTTTTATGTACTCCAAGATGTCGTTCGGGTTGATGAATGCTGGAGCTACCTTTCAGAGAGCTATGGATATAGCATTTGTGGGAGAGAAGGATAAATTTGTCCTTATCCACCTTGATGACATAACAATATACTCCAGCAACCATTAAAACCATTTGCAACATTCGAAAAAGGTATTCCTGAAGTGCAGAAGGTTTGGGATTTCAATCAATCCTAAAAAGTCACAATTTTCTTTGGAAGAGGGAAAGCTGTTAGGACATATTGTTTCTACTGCAGGTGTCTGAATTGACCCAAAAAGAGTAAAGGAAATACAGACCATGTCTGTCCCAAGATCAAAGAAGGACATCCAGTCCTTTTTGGGAAAGATTAATTTTGTGAGGAGGTTTGTACCAAATTTTGCAAAACTAGTGAAGCATATTACCTCCATGTTGAATAAGGGGTCAGAAGTAAAATGGACTGATGCAGTAAGAAAATCCTTTGAGTCCATTACACAAGCTATTATGGGGGCTCCTACTTTAATCAGTCCATATTACAGCAAGGAGTTCCATATATTTTCTTTTGCCTCTAATGAAACTCTTGCAGCAGTGTTATTGCAAGTAGATGAAGAAGGCTCAGAGCATCCGGTGGCATTTTTCAGCAAAAACTTAAGGGATGTTGAACTGAGGTATGACATTATTGAGAAACAAGCATATGCTCTTATCGAATATTTGAAAGCTTTCAGAGTTTACATTCTGCATTCCAAGATAATTGCATATGTACCCTCAGTTGCAATAAAAGATGTCTTAACACAACCTGATGTTGATGGAAGAAGGGCTAAATGGATTGCAAAGTTAATTGAATTTAATATAGAACTGAAGCCCACCAAACTTGTCTGAGGTTAGGGTCTTGCTAGATTGTTAGCTGAAGAAAATTGCAGAACATTGGACATAAACCTCATGGGCTCAATTTCAGAAAGTGGTCAAACAGAAGAAGAGGAAGCAACTGAACCATAGCGAAAGCAGTCAGTGGCAGAAAATCCTGCTTCTTGTGATTGGTATTCTGCAATAGTCAAATTCTTTCTGAAGCTAGAAATCCCTCCAGGCTTAAGCACAAGTCAAGCTAGAAATGTTAAACTCAGGGCAGCTAAATATTGCATTAACGAAATTTTGCTCTACTGGAGGGATCCATCTGGAGTTCTTTTGAGGTGTCTAGACAAAGAACAATCAATGGAGGTTATGTAGTAGTTTCATTCTAGCATGTGTGGAGGGCACCATTATTGGAAGACTACAACTCATAAAATCCTCAGAGCTTGGTACTACTGGCCCACCTTATTTTCTGATGTATTTTCATTTGTTAAATCTTGTGACATGTGCCAAAGATTTGAAGGGAAACAACAATTGAAGTCCTTGCCCTTGAAACCAATACATGTGAATGGACCTTTTCAGCAGTGGGGCTTAGACTTCATTGGAGAGATCAATCCACACTCTAGTGGCCAACACCTATGCATCCTAGTAGCCACTAACTACTTCACCAAGTGGATTGAAGCAATCCATACTAGGAAGGTTGATCATAATGTGGTCATGAAGTTTTTAATTGAAAATATCTTTACCAGATTTGGTTGTCCACATAAATTAGTCATAGATAATGCAATAGCCTTCAGGGAAAAAGAATTGGTGGAAATGTGTGATTCAATGGGTATTAAACTGGTTCATTCCACCTCATACTATCCTCAAGGCAATGGTTTAGCAAAATCCTCTAGCAAAAGCCTGATAAGGATAATCAAAAAGCTATTGGAGGACAATAAAAAGAATTGAGATTCTAAGCTCAGGTATGCACTATGGGCTGACAGAGTGACCATTAAGAAATCCAAAGGGAATTCTCCATTCAAGCTGGTATATGGCACTGAAGCTATATTCCCAATTCAATTAATTCTCCCTGTGGCAAAGTTCCTGCAAGAAGAACAGAATGAGGAAGAAGACATGGAAAAAAGGATCACTGATTTAGCAGAAGTACATCAAATCAGAGAACAGCTGGTTGAAAAGTCTGTAGCACATTAGAGAAGGATCAATGAAGCTTTTGACAAGAGGACAAAATCAGATAATTTTCAAGTTGGACACTTGGTTCTAAAATGGGATGCACTAGAGGAAAATAAAGGGAATCATGGGAAGTTTGATGCTTTTTGGACAGAGCCTTTTATCATTTCTCAGATTCAAGGGAACAACACCTTCATACTGAAAAGTATGGGAGGAGAGGTAGTTTTTGATGGCCCAGTTAATGGGCATTTTCTGAAAATTTATGTGATTTAAGATCTTTTGGCATTAAAATTGTAAATATTTGATTTTATCAGTCTTAGTGTAGGTTCAGTCAGACTCCATTCCCGATGGAACACTAGGAATTTTGCTAATTTGTTTTCATCAGAAAGGCATTGAACTGCAGGTTCTTGAGACCTCACAGGGAGGATCTCATCCCCAGAAGGAGCATGTGTTAGCTCTGCTACATTCTTCAACATTTGATGGATCAAAAATAGGTCCGGCAGTGCTGGATATGCTTATAAGGAACCCACATTAGTCATTCTTCTCCTACTCCTTCCTTCTCCTTATACTTTCATAACCCCCTACCATCTCCGTTTTCTTCCAAAACCTGGAATAAACCCATTTTTCTTTAGCTCCCGGGCACCGAGTTTAAGATGTCATTTAACCGTGATCACATAACTGTGTGCTGTTCACAAGCCCTTTCTATCGCATCAACCAAAAGTCGTACAATTAAGTTCCTGCCATTCGATCATCCATCGCGCAATCCAACGGTCCTCGCTGCAAATAACCTACCTGTTTCCTCTGCATCGTCTGATCTACCCCACCGCGATCGGACGACATTCGCACCTCCCATGCCCATAAGTTGCCCGCTCGTTAGCTCGCAGGGAAAGTGGTTTTTTTCACATCCCATCTGCCACGTGTCACACGTTGAATGGTATCACGCGCCTGCGTACAATTACCACATCCTTCGAAAGCGGTGCGGGGAATACCGCCCGCCACCGAAACCACCTTCCCCGTGCATTAAGCCCCCACACATCTTTCCCACCCAATGACCGTCGGATTCGTTGCATCTAGATCCAACGGCTCACGAGCGCCCGCTCCCGCTTCTGCCCAATCTCTCCTGCAAAACACTCTCCACTATCGATCTGTGCGATCCAATGGCCGATCCTGCCCCGCTGACCAGATCTTCCATCCGCCATGCAATACGCCACCTTTGATTGTTCTGTGCTCCCAAAGGATGAGGGTGTCCACCTACCAGTACCCGGAGCATTCCATCTTCAACCACTGCATTCAAGGAACAGAGTGGCCGAGAAGAAAAGGACCAACCTCGAGCAATCAAATGCATTCAATGATTATGGAGTTTCATTCATATTACATGCCACCTGCTCAGAGAAGGACCATCGAACAACAGAAAAGGTCAATTTTGTTCATTAAAACACGCAGATTGTAGCAGAGACTCTTTGAGAGAGTTAAGGTGGTTGGTGGTCCATTATGAACCCTCCATGCGTAGAATAGCAGAGCATTTTTGTAATCAAACTCTATATATCCCCAGAACACAGAAGTAATGAGGGTTGATGGTTGTAATTTTGATGTAAGGTTCAACTTTTGGAGACTGTAACTATTTTGATACTTGCAGCGTCTGGTCTTCATTTTCAGCTAATACAAGCTTCTTTTGCTGCTAATTGCTCACTTTCCATTTCTACTCTGTTCTAGGTTGTGCCTGTTGTGTATTTGTTCATGTGCTCTTGATATTTAGCATTAGAGGGGCTGTCATCCCACCTCTGTGTTGAAGTCTAGTATGTATCATTGAATGTGTTATCTAGGTTTTTGTTTACTTAGTGCCAAAGAGTTGTCATCCTGTCTGTGCATTAGGAAATAGATTTGCAGACCTCTTAACTGGTTGCAGCCGGCCATCACATGGTCTTGTGCATCTGCTAGTGTGGTCAGTATTCTCCATGTTCACCTAATCCTCAAACTATGAGTAATTGGTGGTCTAAAGCCTTGTAGTCTGGCGATGTTCACCCATGTCTGGAGTTAAGCATAGTAGAAGTGGATATTTGGCTTGAATATGCATCATTCATTCCATTCATCCATTTCCAACATTTTGTTGAGTTTGTAATGTTCCGAAGCATCTCTAAGATACAAGCTATGAGATTTTCTTGGGGTGATAACAAAGTGCACGCATGCAATCCAACCTTGATTCAACACACTCACCAAGGCGAAGACAAGAAGCAAGTCCAACTAGGGCTGAACATGTACTTCAGTGAGTTGACGCACATGACCACTAGCACACACTTGAAGATCAGCATCGATGCTATGCGTCAGTGTTTTTTCCGTTTAACCATACCCAGGAAGACCATGTGCATGTCAAAAGACGAGTTGGATGAAGGGGCCAAACCAATGCATCAGTTGCAATGAAGGCAACAGTTCGCTTCAGTGAGATGTCACCATGAGGTGCATGCACACCATCATGGATGACCAAGCTTGGCATCAGCTCACCACCCTCACCATCACAAGCATGTCATAGAGTTGGTTTCACCACAACGGATTGAGTCTCAGTGATGTCTTTCTTGGCTTTCTCAAGCCATGTTGTCTTAAATGAGTACATGTGCATTGTAACGTTGAGTCATGTCAAGTGTAAGTCAAGTGTCCATAGTTGGACGTAACAGTCATAAAGTAGGTGGAGAGTCATGAGGGTAGTTGAACTGTCACAAAGGGCAATGTCAAGTGTCACCCCACCCTTTGCTATAAATAGTCCCTCATAACTCATTGTATAAGCATTTGGTCAGTGAAGCTTCGACTAAGATTATTTTGAAGAAGGCTTATATAGTATTTTAACATGCCTTGGCTTCTCCACTTCATGGAGCTAGTACATCTCTTTGGAGTAGCAGATGGATGTGGCTGTAACATTCCACTGTTGGGGCTAGCAGGTTTACATGGATGTATTGTATGATTGTGACTTACACTTATTTATATAATAAGAGCAACGCATTTTCATGCATATGTTGTTATTATAGTTGGACATCTCCAGTTGATTTAATGATATGTTTTTTTTAACTTACGTACTTGTGTATGAACTGATTCACATTCAATTATACTAATCTTCATGTTAATGTGTTGCATATGTTGTTAATGTTGTCACCGTCTGTGTTGACTGCTCTGTCGGACATCAGATAGACCTTTCACGTGAGCATTTCTATAACAACCATCACACTCATCTTGGACTAATCCATGAGTGTTGTACATGTTATATTACCTTGTATGATGTAACTATCGTATCCCAGTGGACTGCTCTGTGGGAAGCTGTGCATGTCCTTTGTGTTGTGTGTTCCTAGTCGAGTAGGGACTGATCCCTTTCAACCTAGAACTCACCTTCACCTCCTCCCCCCTTAGAAGTGTTGGAACGTCTCATACACTTTCCTTGACTCACTGCATCAGTCACACCCTTGTTGCTGACAGAGTTATTCTACTTGCCTCTATGTGACACTGTGGTCAAGGCATTACCGTATGACCCACTGTTGGGACTCCTACACCAAATGGTCTGAGGTCTAATTGTGACTTCCTATCATGGAGATCCTCTTGACATGTTGGTGGGTCCAGCACCATCAACAAGATCATAATGTTTTAGGTTGAGTTTTAAAAGATGCTCAGTTAACTTTACATACGAGGCTCACAGTGTTTGCTTGAGGCCTTACAAGGATTTCACAAGCTTGTGTAATTTTTTTCCTTCTTCCTTTAGAACAAATCCTTCTATATGGGATATAAAAACATTCTATTTCAGATCTCCATTCAATAAAGAACTTTTTACATCCATTTGATGGACTTTCCAACCATTTTGAGCTGCCAAGCAAAGAGTGTAGGATGGTAACCCATTTTTCTATGGGGGAAAATGTATCCTCATAATTGACCCCTTCCTTTTGTGGAAAACCTTCTTCCACAAGCCTAGCTTTGTGATTTTCAAATGAGTCATCAACGTTATACTTGTTTTTGTAGACCCACTTGTAGCCAATTGGCTTGGTTCCCAAAGGAGGATCACCCAGCTTCCAAGTGTCATTCTTTATCAAGTTATCATACTCATTTTTGCATCTCTTCTTTCCATTCATTACGAGAAGAAACTTATTTTAAGGAATTTGGTTCAAAATCTATAGACAAATTTAGTTCAAAATCATAAGAAGAATCCATATCAATAGGTGAATCAGAATCATCTACACCACCTCCATTTTTCTTGGTTATACTCTGTGTTCATTTCTCTCCAAGGTCATTAGGATAAACATTTTCAAGTGTCTTTGTCAGCCATTTTGGAGGACCTTTCTGAGATGGCCTAGGTTGTTCAGTTGACTGAGTTGGGACTAATCAAGATTGAGTCTCTCGATTCTATCAATCCTGTCACTCAAAGTATCATAAGTGGCTGGAGCTTCATGTGGGGGAGAGAGTGCTTCAAAAGAAGATTCCACGGATTGATCCAGTATATGAATCCCCCCTTCAAGACGTGGAATCTGATTAGCAAATTCTTGGAATGATTTTTCATGTATGAATCTACCCAAGTGATCAATATGTTGCTCAACAACATTGTCAGCTTTGGAAGATTCAAGAAAGATTACATCTCTAGATACAAAAAAATCTTATTAACCTCATCATAGAGACGATATGCTTTGGAGGTATTTGAATACCCCAATAAGATACACTTACGAATCCTTGCACCAATTTTTTTTCTTTGTTCCTTTGGTATCAAGGCATAACAGGTGGAACCAAAGACCCTAAGATTCTCTACAGAAGGAATGTGGCCATACCAAATTTCATAAGGAGTCTTGTTTCTAATAGCATTAGATGGACATCTATTCTTCACATACACAACACATAGAGATCCATTAGCCTAAAACATCAATTTTACATTCTTGGAAAACATAATGGAACATACCATATTTAAGAATGTCTTGTTCATTCTTTCAACTAATTTGTCCTATTAGGGATTATAAGGCACAATTTTTTGATGTTTGATCCCATGCTAGCGAAGATATTTTTCAAATTCATTTGAAGTGTATTATATTCCATTATCAGTGCAAATAGAGCCAATATGAGATTCTGTATCATTTTCAATCCATGTATTGAAGTTCTTGAATGTTTGAAAAGCATCAAATTTTTTCTTCAATAAATAAACCCAACACATTCTAGTGTAATCAGAAATAAATGCCATCATATATTTATTTCCATTTTTAGAAGGAACAAGCATTGGACCACATAAATCTAAATGAATGAGTTCAAGTTTTCTATGTGCTCTGGAATGTAAATCATGAAAAGACTCTTTTCTATGCTTTCCTAGTGTTAGATTCTTAAAGTCACAGTGATCAAAATTACTCTTTTCACTCTTGGTTATAGTATTAAGTCAAATTATAATATTTTGAAATTAATTTTGACATCTCTCTTGGTTCTCAAATGGTCCTAAGTCATTGTCTAGGTGTCATTGCTACTCCATCAACTTATCTTAGGTCACAGACAACCATCATGGTCATGTCATAATTTCATTTCATAAATCATCAAATGAGTTAGTTGGTCATCATTCTGGTCATAGAATCATAAAATGCATACTTTGAGAGTTAAAATTCTAAGCCATGGTCTAGAGTATGTATTTGATGTTCATCATTGTATTAGTCATCAATATCCATTTAGGGAGTCATGTAATCCATTTTGGTCATCATCATGGGAGTTAGAGAATTAGAGAATAATGTTTTAAAAAAGAATCAAAGTAACATTTCCTATTGAAGTAATAATGTTGTAGTCAAATCATATCATAAAGTCATTTTCTCAAAGGTACACATTATTTCACTCCACTATGAAGCCAAAAATCGAGTTTCTAAGTCATAAAGTAGCATCAAAGCATTCGAAATCTTCATTCCATCCCTTCAAAAGTTCCAATAGCTTCTCTCTACCATTGTGATACTTTCCACATCCATAAAAAATTCAAAATTCTCCACCATTGCTCTGTCCAATCAGTTTGTTGCGTTTCTAGAGGTTTTTGCTGCATTGTTGGAAGTTGTTGCGCTTTCAATTTGGAGGCCAAAAGGGGGAAACAATAGGTTTACTTTTCATCTCATTGCCTCAAATCGTCTTGAACAAGTAATTCAAGCCTTCACAAACCCTTGATGTAGTTTTGTCCCTCAGAAAATTGGTTAAACTCCTTGCCTAGGGTTTTGTCACGCTTTCTATTGAGTTTTTAATTTTCATGGTCTTATGCTTCACTTTAAGAAGAAATCCTCTGGTTTCTATGTCCATATGTCCTTGTATACCCTCACCAAATGTTATCCATCTTCCCCCACACTCAAATTCCTTCATTTTCCATTTTTCCTCAAAAACCTATCTAGTTGCTGTGCTTCTAGCCTAGGACTGTGTTTTCCTTGTTTGACCCCTCTTTTCTCACTCATTTTGAGAAATTAAACTTTCATGGTGTCCCTAACACATATCCCTACCCTGCATAATTTCTTCAGATTTTTACCTATCCCCCTCCCCCTCCATTCCCTTCCCTCAAGTTGTTGCACTTTTAGCCTTGTTTTTCCCTTACCCTTTCTTGTTGGAAATTAGGGTTTTTGTCAAAAGTGAAGTCAAATCATGGAAAAGAACAGTGACAAAAGGATGTTTGAGGGAAGAAAAATCTCAATATATGATCGAACTCATATGGAAGAGCTTAATCAATCAAAATTCGTCAGAATATGATTTGAGCAGGTAGACTGCCTAGGTTTTTGTCTAAAGGTACAAGAGGTAGGCTATCATCAAGGTTTAACAAGCCTCTTTGCCGTTAATTTCAAGAATAACAATGCCACTATAGTAGGTGTGAAATTTATAGTGTCAGCGAAGGTCATAGCTTTAGCATCTACTATCCCTAATCAAGGTGATATTTGGTTCAAGGGGATGGATTTAGAACTAGAGCACTATAAGATGTTTTTCAAACCATAGTACATGGAGTCTCTTTCCCACATTTTTCCTAGCAGGAAATTTTTGGACAAGTACAACCCATTGATGAAGACTATCATGAAGTATTTCACTTGTGAGGGTAGATTTAACAGACTATATAAATATCACATCAGGTTATTGATGCATTTCACTTCCATGAAGCCCCTAAACCTAACATACTATTTGTTTAGCATTTTGGTAAAGATGATTGAGAAGGTGAAATCTAAAGGAAGATATCATCAAGGAAGCCTCTTTCATCATTCTCTAGTCAAAGTATTAGTCCTCCACCATCCCACCATCTAGCATAGATCAACATGTCATGGGAAGCTTTCTTGGAGGCAACTGCTCTCTTACCTGTCTCCAACTGGTCAAAGAGTCCAAGTACTCCTTCATCATCCAGAACACAAGGAGGTGAAACATCAAGCAAGCCATTAGTGAAAAAAACTCAGCCGAGGGCAAATATTTCAAAGACATACAAGAGAGGTAAGAGGTGGGTTTTTTCTCCTGAGCTAGAAACAGAGATACCTAGACCTAAACCTAGAACTAGGTCTCAAGCAAAAAGAATACCTAAGGAGGTAGTTACTGAAGAAGTGAAGATTGAAGCCATGAGAGAGAAATCACCTAGAGATAGAGATGATTCACCCTTGAAATGTCATGAAGAGATACCTCATGAAATAGAGATGGATAACCTAGAGGAAAGGCATGTAAACAAGGCAGTAGATGATATAATCACAGAGAAAGAGGAACAAATTAGGGAGCTAAAATATGACCTTGCCAAAGCCAATTTCGTGGTGGATTTCTTGCAGTAAGAGAATAGACAATTGAGGAAAACCATAGTGCATAAAATAAAAGAAGCAAAGGATATAGGTAAGTCCATCATTGATGTAGAACAACTAGAGGAGAATATTTAGGTATAGCCAAGGAGACTTACAACTAGAGCCATGGCCAAGAATGGACAGCAAGTAAAAAATCCCTCTCCTCCTCAAACCCTAAGAACCTTAGATGACTCTTTAGCTACTGAAATTGAAAAATATAGGGAGTTTTGGTTTGAGAAGGTGAATATGCACCTAGAGAATATTTTGGAGAATGAAAACAAGAATATTTCCATGCAGAGAAATATGGCAAGACACTACTATGCAAGGAACATGGTGTGTAAAGTTAGGGTTAATAACATGAAGAAGAAACTCAAGAGAATCATAAGGAAGCTTAAGAAGAGGGATAAACTTGACCTCTTAGCCGATGCATGACATAAACCAAGGAAAGGAAACAAATTTTTGAAAATTTTGATTTTTTTTGTGCACACAAGGAAATTAGTCTACAAAAAAGCAACGAGTAGTTGCTACACTTTTCCTTAGGAGGTCCAAATGAATAACTTCAAGCATGTGTAGATAGACTAAGACATAATGATGTCAGAAAATTACCATAGGATGCATGAAGAGTCATAAATTTTCAGAAAATCACCGAATAGTGCCCATTTTTCACCTTTATGCCACTTTTTCAAGGCACTCGCTGCGCTTTTTGACAATCTGACTTCAAGTCAATTTTAAGAGGTTTGAAGTAGGTTTTTGTTGGTCTTAGTGACTCCATTGTGTAGATGATATATTAAAATTTCCATCCATATATTTTGCAGCACAAACTCATCTGGGAAGGCCTCCAAATCATCCTCCAAATTTTTGTTGTGCTTTTGCTAAAGTTTGCTACGTTTCTATGCAATTTGTCGTGTTTTTGTCAATGAATAATTTCACTGCATGTAAATTGGTAAAGGTCAATTAGGTTAATGTAAAAAAATTCTTTATGAACTTATATTATTTAAAATATCTTGTTAGGGGTTACTATAGTGAATAATATTGTAATTAAATGCTTTGAGAATCAGCTAGTATAAAAGGGGAAGTGGTTTCTAACTCCCCTAGTTTTTGGTTGTGGTTAGAGAGTATCAAGTAATCCATTCCTATGAAGGAGGATTCGACCCCTTAGAGGGGAAGTGAGGTTTTTTCATCTATATGTAGTCACAATTAAGTAAAAGATAGGGTTGGATACTTGAAGCTCATACATTCTAAACTACCGTACTTGATTTTGACAGAATTTAAAAACAGGCAGTTGTAGCTATTTTTATGGGATTCTTGTGATGTGGTTAGTGCCATTGTTTTTCTCCAGTTTTCCTTATGCATTCGATGATTAAGTAGTTCTAGCCACCATCTATATTCTTCTTATGTTAATATCCTAAAGTTTTAAACAAAATATATTTCGTCCTATGCTCTGTTTTGTTTGAGATTGTCAGATAAATGTTTTATCCTCTAATCAAGTGAATTTATTATGCTCACTTGACTCCTTATATATTATTTCCTCCTCACCACACTACAATGAGAAAATTAATTTGTGTCACTGACTATAGTTGCCATGCTTCATTCTATGACTTCAACTAATCATTTGTAATACTTGGCCTAGTTCCTAAACCTGGTGCTTCTTATCCATCAAACCCTAATCAAAACCCTACTAAGATGATACCTAGCCTAAAACCCTAATGTTATCGAGTCACTTTCGTTGGCTTTGACGTTGATTTTCGAGAGATAATTCTCAGATTTTGGAGGGCTACCTTCCAATTTAAAAGTTGGTCTGTGGTTACCTCTTTGGTTTCCTTTCTTAGCCTTGGGAAACTAAGGAGTGTTAACTCCTAGAATACAAGAATTACATTCCTTAAGTTTCCTAAGAATTGTAGGCAAACTAGTAAAACCATTTTTCTTCAATAAGCAAAGGCTGACATAGTTCAAGTGTCCAAATCTAGCATGCCATAAGAGATTTGATGGAAATGTACTTTCATCATAACGAGAATTGTATGAGAAGTTTTGTGTAGGAGCAGAGGTACCTTGCAGCTTCACAAGTATTTCTTCTTCTATCCTCGTCATGAAAAGTGAGCGTTCTGATGCTTTTCTGAACTCAACCTTGCCATAAAAAATGTGAATGGAGTGTCCTTGTTGGCATATGTGTACCAAGGACAAGAAGTTTCTCCTCCACTCCAGGAGATATAAAACGTCATGTATAAGAAAGGTTGTAAGACTAGGCAATTTGAGCCTAACTTTTCCAAGCCCTGATGGCTTGAGTCTTTATTTTTCTTGAAAGTATACTACTCCATAAACATTTTCAGTAAATTATTCAAAAAAATATTTTATAAAATCCATGTGGCAAGTTTCCCCTAAATCAAGCAACCAATCATTTTTCTAAGAAGTAAGTGAAGCATTGAACAAAAGGTCGTGGAGGCAGTGTAGTGGTAAATTCGGCCTCATCATGATGGACCAGTCTTGTGTTTGATCCCGAGAAACGTCGTAGCTCATCGTGCGAGTAGTAACTGAACTGGGCCAAGCCCACTACCTTTTGACCTGCGCTCTGCTCCCTCCACCGCCTGCAAACATTAGGTCTGAACTGATCTTTAGCCACTTGGGATGGCCCCTCTGGATGCTTCGCCGAAGGAGGTAGCTCACCAACATGCCTTCTCTGCCTTGATCAAGTCCATGCTTCCTCAGCAAGCTCACCCTTTAGTCTCAAAGTTCGTGAAAAAACTTGATGGGTTACAGGAAGTTTCTCTCCCTCCAACTTTGCCTAGAATGGCTGCTCTTGCCTTGGCAGAAAAAGGACTTATTGGGAAATTTACAGGACTTTGGACCTCTCCAAAAACAGTCCGGAGGTGGGTGGAAAGGAAATACATTCAGAAGTGAACCGAAAGATAACATGTAGGCCTGTGCCCGCATCTGTGTAGAAGTTAATTTGGGAAAAGTCCTGCTAGAAGCCATCAAGCTCATGGTTGACTATTGGACGCACATTCAACAGCTTGACTATGAACAGATCCCCTTCAAGTGCAAGGTATGTCACGAGTACGGTCATTTTGCTAATCGTTGCACTAAAATTTCTAATGTAGAAAATAATCCACAAGAAGAGCAATGGGAAACCGTTAAAATGAAAAAGACAGCCCTTAATCCTAAACCATCCCATGAAGTAGGTCCTTCCTCTTGACCTCCCCCAATTTCCCCTCCCTCTCCCCCCTCTGCCTTCATTTCCTCCCCCTTCTTCCCCATAACCTCCCCTATCTTCTGATCGCCAGCCAGATCCCCTTACCTCTTCTCCCTCTTCCAATCCCTTTCACATCCTCTCTCTTCCAGAGGAATCCCCTCCCTTGATTCAATCTAATCCTACCTCTTCTCCCCTTCCCCAAGTCATTTCCTCTTCGCTCCCATCTGATCCTCCCCCTCTCAGAATCACCAGAAGCAATTCCAAGGAGCATGGATCCATTCTAGACAATCAAAAGAAGCCTAGAAGAAAGTCTGCCAAATAGCACAGGGAGAAAATGTGCAAAAAGACATAGCATTGGGGCTCCAGAACCCCATTGAATCATATATTCAAGGACCAATAGACAAAGACATAGCAAACAAAGACAAGGGATGGAGAGAAACTCCTCGCACCTCTCATCTAAAATGATTAAAATCCTCTCATGGAATAACAGGGGACTAGGGCACCCCTCCAAATCAAATGCTTTAAAGGATCTTATTAGCCAAGAGAAACCAACCATTTTTTTACTCCAAGAAACAAAGTAGAGACAACCAGAGATGAACAAGATTATTGAACAACATAAGCACTACAAAGGATGTCTATGTTATTCCAGAGGAGCCTCAGGAGGAATTGCTACACTTTGGCATCAAGATGAATGGAACAACACAGCAGAAATAGTAGAACAACATTGGGTCAAGATTGTATTGCAGAATGTTATCAGCAGTCAACAGATAGTAATTTACAATGTTTATGTCCTGAACCATTACATTGATAAAGAAGTTTGCTAGGACTCTCTTAGCAATAATATAGCAGAAGAAAACAACAACAACATCATTTTAGGAGGTGAATTAAACCTCATTTTACATGCTAATGAAAAACGTGGAGGTAGATTCAACCCAGATCCTTTTAGAAATCAGTTGGAAAATGTTATGCAACATGGTGATCTTGTAGATATCATTCCAAAGAATCGCAAATACACCTAGAGTAATCGCAGATTGCGTAGAAATAGTATTATGGAAAGGCTCGACCGAATCCTGGTAAATGTATCCCTTCTCTCCACATTTTCAGCTGTCAACACTTCCATCCTTCCTTTTGCTACTTGAGACCATTATCCCACTGCTTTAACCCTTGAATCTCTCTGCCCCCTAGGCCCTCTCCCTTTTAAATACAGTCCTTTATGGAATGACATTGAAGCAGCCAAAGTGTTGGTCTAGCAAACTTGGTGCCAACATGTCGAAGGATCTCCAAGTTTTATTTGGGAAAGAAAACTTAGAAATGTAAAGAATGTTCTCAAGAATTGGGCAAAAACTCAATATAAAGAGCCAGAAGCAAAGAAAAGAGAAGTGAAAGCCAAAATTGAAGAACTTCACTATGCACTAGAAAAGCAAGAATATTATCAGGCTGAAAAAAATCAAGAAGAAAATCTTTACAGTCAGCTATACAGTATCAGAAGAGAAGAGGAAGAAAAATGGTTAATTAAATCAAGGCAGACTTGGTTGAAGAGCGAAGACAGGAACACAGCTTTTTTCCATAAGCAAGCCACTATTCGGCAAATCAGAAAGAATATAACAGCTATCACAAATAATGCAGGCACTCAACACAATGATCAAACTGCCATCAAAAACGCTGCCTCAGAACATTTTAAAGAGTTGCTAACTGAGTCAAGGGAGGACGCAAACTACGTTGACTTCCTACAACATTTTCCAAAAAATTACAGCAGAAGCTAATGAAAGGTTGATAGAGGAAATAAAAGAAGAAGAAATCAAGGAAGCAATTTGGGGCCTCCAACTACATAAGGCACCAAGGCCGGATGACTTTCCTATTTGTTTTTATAGGGAGTATTGTCAAATGATAAAAAAGGACCTGATCAAATACTTTAAATGGATTCAGAGGAAAAATAAATTAGGAGGCTACACAAATTCAACACATCTAGCCCTCATTCCAAAGGAGAACCGGCCTTCAAATTTCTCCCGTTTTCGGCCCATATCCTTATGTAATTCTTCCTACAAAATTTTCACAAAAATTCTTGCTTCCCGTCTCAAAGCTCTATTGCCTATGTTAATCTCTCAAAACCAAGGTGGCTTTATGACAAATAGGCATATTTCAGATTCTATTCTCTTAGTCCAGGAAGCCATACACTCAAGCCACTCTAGAAATGAAAAGCGCTTCATCCTGAAATTGGACTTGGAAAATGCTTTTGACAGGGTTACACTGTTCTTCAAAAAATGGGCTTCTCGTCCTTCTTTATTGATATCATAAGAGCCTGTATCTCTAGCCCTTGTATAGCTCCCCTTATCAATGGCAGACCCGACCCTGCCTTTCAATCTTCAAGAGGATTAACGCAAGGCTGTCCTCTGTCCCCCTACCTTTTCCTTTTAATGGTTGAGTCCTTCAGTTGCACCCTTAACCATAAGCGGTAGATAGGCCTCATCACTGGAGTCAAATTTGAAGATGGAGTGAAAAACATCAATCACTTCCAATTTGCTGATGATACCCAGCTGATTAGAGGGGCGTCTGCAATCATAGCTCGAAGATTCAAATCTTTATTAGACAAATTCATGAGATATTCAGGGGGAATGATTAATCACTTCAAAAGTTGTATTTATGGATGGAACACCTCAGCTCAAACGCTACAAAACATAGCCAACATCTTCGGTGTGCCTTGCAAGTTAAATTGGCACCATTTCAATTATTTGGGAATGCTAGTGAATATAGGAAACGCAAGAGTTGATGTTTGGGAAACAATTTTAGATAAAATGAAAAGAAAAGTTCAAAAGTGGGGAGTTGCTTGGCTCAACGTAGCTCGACGATTGGTACTGCTCAAATCGGGTCTTTGCTCTCTTCCTCTTTACCAATTCTCCCTTGCCCAGGCTCCAGCCTCTTTTCTTCGCAAAATGGGCAGTATTCTAAGGTTTTTCCTTTGGCAGGGAGGGAAAAATGAAAAGAGAAAATATAACTTGGTGGGATGGAAACAAGTAATTCAAAACCAAGAAAAAGGAGGTCTTGGAATTAGATCCCCATCTCTCACCAATTCAGCCTTTGGAAGAAAGATGGTCTGGAGACTTATTGAAGACCAATCAACTTGGTGGAAAAAAGTTCTGGAGGCCAAATATCTCAGCCACCCAAGGCAGCATCTGCGTACAACTGAAATACCCAACAAGAAAAACACAAGGATCTGGAAACTCTGTCAAAAAGCCATCTCCTTTATGGCTCAAAATGTCTTCAAGGTTCCCAAAGGCGGCAACAAAATCAACATTGGCACTGATAAATTATGGGGAATCAACCAATTAGCAGTCTTCCAGGCATGGCTCCAATAATTCTCTTTCTTCAAAGTAAAGTAATATACAGTTTAGATCAAATTTTGCAATGGGACACAAATACCCAAGCTTGGAAGAGATGGAGCCTTCCTCCCATCCCTCAACAACTCAAAGAGAATCTTGACAACTTTTAGAAACACCTCCACAACATTGCTCCTACAATAAAAAATGGCAAGGATGGATTCTGATGGGACTCCACTGGCACTAGCTACTCAATACAAGCAAGATACAATTATCTATGCAACAGGGACTACTCGGTACCAACATGGACACATTGGAAAATAGTATGGAAATCAGAAGCCATCCCTAAGGTGAAATTTTTTATGTGGACCCTCTTAAAAGAAAAAACTCTCACTACAGAAAATCTTAAGAAAAAGGCATTGTTGGACCGTCCAGATGCCCTAATTGCCATGAAGTGGAGGATTCCATCCAGCACCTCTTCGTTTCGTGTCCTTTTTCTTTGTCTTGTTGTAACAGTATTACCCCAATCGTTCCCTTTACCTAGAACTCTCAGCAATCCATTGGGGAAGTCCTTAACAACTGGAAAAAAAAACTACCCCTGGAAATCCATGAAAAACAACATTGCCAAGAGAGTGTGGGATTCCCTCCCATTTGCCCTCTTATGGAGGATCTGGATTGCTAGGAATAGCAAGATCTTTAAAGATAAAGAGACCACAATCAGGCATCTTTGCAGCAACGCTAAAATCCTTGCGATAGAAACCATCACTTCTAAGAGCACAAAAAAAATGGACATGACAAGTCTTTGGTTTGAAGAAAAAGATTTCATAAGGAGTCTGATAGATAAGATTAGTATCCTGCCAGCAACAAAAATCTAGAGAAACTTCAACAGCAATCACAGTCACAACTGGAAAATCTGACTAAAGTAGGATGACTTCAATAAGTGGCTCAGCACTAGCAACACCCCTTGTTCTTTGACGGTGCCTCCAAATCAAATCCAGGAGCAGCGGGAGTAGGGGGTGTTATCTACAAACCCAATGGTGAGCCCTTAGTCACCTTTGAGTGGGGATTAGGGATCCTTTCAAACAATAGAGCAGAGGCTCTGGTGCTCTATCAAGGAATTCTTCAACTAGAAATTCATGAAATCAAGAAAGCTGTGATCTTCGGTGATTTTGCTATCATTATCAGTTTAATGACTAGCAAACGAAAAGCCTCCAACATATTCTTATAGAAAACCATCAGTAGATGCCAAGTCATGATCAATCAAACTCAGGATTTCCAATTTTACCATATCCTTCGGACCATCAATCAGGAAGCTGATAAACGCACCAGCCAAGCTTGTATAAGACCAAAAGGAAATATCCTCTGTAAAAACGAGGAACAATTCCAATTTCTTCCATGATTCCCATGACTTGTAAAAAAAATTCATATCTAAAGGCTCACATCTTGCTCGGGGCATACCCTGACCAAATCAAAAACAATCCCGAGGCTATCTGCTCCACGCTGCCAGAAATCCTTCCTTTTCTCCCTGCAGTCTCCTCAGATTTTTTGAATCTATGTCGCCCGTGCAAAATCCGTGACCACCTCAGCACTCACCTCGTGATCATGTCCTTCACGCCTCTATGTTTTCTTGCTACTTATACCAGGATGCATTCTCTTTACCCCCAAGCCTCCTTTCCCATCTTCGCTTGTTCCACATCTCTTTTGATCATTTCGGATCGTTGTTGTTTCACAACGCTCTTTTTCAGTGACTGCCCCTATTTTTCCCCCATCACATTCTCCTCCCTTCGTAGTTCCTTCCTTGCCTATTCTTACTTCTCTACTTTTCTTGAGAAACGAAGGCCTCTGTTCTCCCCTCTCTATTTATATACCCCTCCACATTTTAAAGCAGAAAAAACAGAACAGCAAAAAAGGAACAGTAGAAAAGGAAACGCAGAAAAGGAACAGAAGAAAAGAAAAACGCAGCTCTAACAAGTTCGTCAAGCTTGAAGCAAGTCGGCGCCAGCGACAAACCTGAAGAGTCCATTGCTCAACACATCAGCCACAGTAATATAGACTTATGCTTTGTAAATGCTATTATTTATTACTTCAGTTTGTTAGGATTTACCTTTGGTCTTTGGTTTTTAGAAGCCCAAAAGGCAGGATTAAGGAGGAATTTTGTTTATGCTGTAACTCCTTCTTCCCTAGCTCTTCTTGGCACCTAAGCATGTATTTATGGAGCTTAGTCTCCCACCTTTTTTTAGATTTATAATAGCAACCGAATTTGTCAAAAAAAAAAAAAAATTGAAGCATTGAACAAGTATTCAGTTACTCCAATATTACAATTTGCCATATCATAATGAGCGGATTTATTTCCTGCTCAGTTATGTCCGAAGGAAACTTACATGTAGATGGATCATGTCCATCTCTATTGCAATGTATGCAATGAAGATCAGACTTTTCTCCTTGAGAATGTCTACCCCCCGTGCCTCTGAAATTTCTTCTTCCTCTTCCTCTTCGACCACCTCTACCTTTAGGAGAATCTTGAGCATGATTCTTCTCTCTATGTGCAAGACACGCAACTTCTTTAGAAGACTGAGGAGTTGTCTTCTTCCCAAACTATTTCTCTCTCTGAGCAAATTTCTTCACAAGGGAGTCAAAGGTAATCTCCTTTAGGTTTACACTTGCTTGCAATGACTCAAGATAATTTGAATAAGTGGGATATAGTGCCTTGAAATAAGCTATGAGAGGAATGTGTAGTTGAACATCAACGGTTTTGATATCATGCATAATAGATCTTACTTCTCATTCCAAAGCAAGAGGATCATAATTTTTCAATTCAACACTGAACAATTTAATCATCAATTGGATAAATTCAAGTTTAGAGTGTGATTCATAGAGTTCCTTCAAATTCTATAAGGCTTTAAAATATTTTGAAACTGGTGAAATATGGTGACTCTCCTCTTCATTTACAGATGCTGAAATCAAGGCATAGGCCTTGCTGTTCTTGTTTTCTCAAATGGTGATCTCCTTATCTGAGGTGGGATTTGTCAGCTACACAAACTCCTTTCCACAACTAATTAAAAATGAGAGTGTGTTTACATTTTGTGACCATTATGGATAGTTGTCTTTCCCAGAGAGAACTATTGCAACTATAGAGGTCAATGAGTAGATTTAAAAATATATACTCCAAAAAAAAATTGTACTTATGGTAGCAAAAAATGTAGTTCTAGTGGTAAAAACTCACTTTTGGTATAAAAATTGCACTTTGATATAAGAGAAAGAGGTAAATTACTTGGAGGATAGTGTGCGTAGACAACATGATATGGAATCTACAAAATTAAATTTGTATAAAAAATTTTAAAATGCCACTCTTGACAACCCAAATTGCAAAATATCTTATACAGTACTGAGATACATCCCTTCCAAATAAAAACTCAAATAACATATATTGTTCCTGCCTTAGAGGTCAAGTTTTGTTCTACACCAATGCTTGCGCTTGGCACTTCTATAGTACCCATATATATTCATTCCAAGTAAAAACTCAAATAAGATATATTGTTCTAGCTTCACAGGAAAATGCACATAATATGGAAATAATGGGCTAGTGTATGAGAGCAAATTGTAGTGAACCGGTGTGATAGGATAACCGACTAGGCCAGGGGTTCAAGTTGTGGGAAGGAGTGGTTGTGTATGGATCAACTGTGTGTAGTGGAGCTGATGCTGTCAGGAGATACCAAGGGAAACGTATGAGCAATGGAAGGAGGAGGAGGAGCAATGTATGGTATTTCAGATCTGCAACAATGTATGGCATGGTATGGCCGCAAAGGAAGATTGTATGGGAGAGGCGGAGGTAGCGTGGAGTGGACCAGAGTAGTGGTGGGTAATATCACAATGGAGGTAGTGTATTATAGTGGGAGAAATGTTGAACATAGAGGGGAGAGGAACTGGAGCATGCAGTGAGAAGAGGGATCGGTGAATGCAGTGAGGCCATATCTATGGTTCCGTTATAGTGGTATGGAGGTAACATATGAAGTGAGTTTTGTTGCACCACTTATTTAATTTAACATGGGGTCCAACCTTCAGCACAACATTTCGACGTCTCTAAAAAATTTAACACAACGTTGAAACAAATGGTACATTCCAAAATTTGCGTAGAATAAGAATAACACAAAAATAATTCAATGCAAAATATGGCTGAGGGATAGAGGAACTGGCTCTAATACCATGTCAGGCCAAGACGTAACTCCTGAAAATGAATTGTGTCATTGCATTAAGATTCCTCATGGATATATACAAGCAAGGAGAGACACTTGGGCTTCACCTCCTAGTGTCTCTTCATATTCTTATTCTCCATTGTTTACTATTTACATTATTTACATATATTCACCCAATCCCAATTATTAGGTGTCAACAAGAATTAAGAGGGGATTGGGCCTATGATGGGATTGATGGTCAAATCAGAAAATTGGAGTAAGAAGTAAAAATAAAGATTTGAAAAGAAAAATCAGTTAATGGTAGATTATTGGAAGAGAATGACCAATGTTAATCAATGTAGTAGTCTCATATGGGTGTGGCGAGAAAAGGAAAAATGGAGAGGGCATGTATAAAAATAATAAGTGTTATGGAATTTGGAGCAACTAAATCACAATGAGAAAAAATGGAATTGAATCATAATAATGTGCTAACTTATCCTTAATTTAGAAAAACAATATCCACCATGGTTATTCTTTAATGGTGTATCATATGAAAACTCATAAACTAATAGTCGATATTAATTTTATATTGTTTCACTTAAAATTATTGAAAGTCACTTACTATATTCTTCTTTCCTCACTTACAATGTGCAATGTATGAAGATGTACAAAGTACTATGAGTATAGTATTAGTAGAAAAGGTTAAACACTTACTCATAGTCCTAATTTTCTATGCATGAATCCTTATTTTATGTTAGTTTAAATAATTGTGAAAATGTATAACTCTTCAATGAAATGAAAAAGACTGTTTCTATTTTTCTTATCTTTAATCTTGATATGATTTGTAGTTAATATCGTAGTCATATGCATGCACATATGTAAATAGAATATTATTTATAAATATTGGAGTTTAACATTGACAATTTCAGGATAAAAAATTCACATTTTTAAAATCAAAATTAACACTTTTATATGTTTTAAGAACCACTTTTTATACTTTTAGATCCACTATTTACACATTTAAAATTTAATTTCAACGCTATGAGAACCCAATATGCACAATTTCAAACCCAATATTTACAACTTTGTAATGTATATTCTAAGTGGTACTACTTTACTCAATGAAATGAGATTTTTTTTAATATGGCATTCAAATGGACACTAAATGAAACCAAATCATTAATGTTTCATATATCGAACATAATATTAAGGTTTCATATATCAAATAGTAAACATAGTTCTGAATGTGATTATTAATTTCAATAACAATTTTTGGATATTGACCATGATATTTTCCCATAATCCTTATCCATATTGATAATTAAAGGTGAAAAATAAATAATTAAAATCCTATATTTGGATGTATCAAAATTTAAATATTTCCATTAATAACATTTTGGAATAATACACAATAACACATGACTACCAAAGTAACACACTTTGAAATTATTTATAGATTTTCAACACCTAGATTGAAAAACTATTTATAATATGAAACCAGTATAAAAGAATAACTTCTTTTGTAGACACAAGACACTTATGTTACTAAAGAAGACCACACAAGTATCTTAGAATAAGATGAAGCAATAATTCAACTAGTAGGAAAGGGAATAGGGAATTTTAAGTGGGAAATTGAGTTCATATTTGATTTCATCATTATAAATAGCATGTTAAGCTTACTTAATAGGTTGTTTTAGCTATTAAAACAACCCCAAATTCTTGACATCCTCTAAACTTTGGAGTACCCCTTCTTAAATCCCCAAAGGGCTATTTTAAATGTTTTCCCTAAGACTAATGGGACTTATGATTCCTTTATGTTTTCTTCGAGTTAGCCAATTTTGGCAAAATAACTTGTCGTAGATCCTAGCGATTAGTCACATCATGGGCCTACATTGAAAAAATGCAATAAAACACTCCCTTGCAAGATAAAATCCACCATTAGATGCTATCTCCCAAAATTGTAACTATTCATACCCCATTATACTCTGACTTCCCAAATTAGTGACTATAGAAACCACCCATGCTTACATAAGGGATCTCGCATATTTTCTTGCGAGAGCACATTTAATGCTTTGAAAAATTCCACGTATGGAAAAAATATATATAAGAGAGTCTCTACCCAGTTTATTTTCACATTTCTCTTTACTCTGAGCCTGATCCTGCAACTAGTTTGCACAAGGAGCCTATGTTTTCATAGCCTACATCTATATCCTAAGATTGCAACCAAAACACTAGGATCGAGGTAAGTGGTCGCATTCTCACATGTTATTTTGTGTTTTAGACTTTTCATATTATGTCACTTTGGCTACACTAATGTTTCCCCTTTCTATCGCTTCACCTCCCCATCACATTTTACATACATTGATCCTCCTCTTTATCATCCTTTTCTCACATGGATTCATGAATCCTATGCCCATACTTAGTTGGTTATTACATCTACCCTAAGTATTCATCCTTAAGGCTCTAGTTCCACAATCGTCTCACCTACCTGTAGCAGTGGAATTGTCATTAGCTCATTGTTCCAACCCATCACCTTGCGATAATTGCACACCCACAATGTCTATTTTTGTGATATGTCTCTTCTCCTACAAATGGCTTTAAGTATTTCCACTATTGCATATTATCCCTCAATATTGTGATTGTGCTTTTCTTTGTGATAGAGTCTTTCTCTTAGTAACAATTTTCCTTTGTAGATTTTGACTAAGTCTTCCCCTTAGTCACAATCTGCCTTCATATATTGTGACTAAGTATTCCCCTTAGTCACAAACTACCTCTATAGATCGTGATTACACATTTCCACCTCTCTTACTAGTCCTTATTGCAATATGTCCCTACATATTGCGACTAAAGTTTCACCCTATTGTAATCTATCGATATAGTTTGTGAATAAGCCTCTCTCATCGCACCACTACTCGTTATCACATATTACCCTTATAGTCTATTACTAAAGGCTTATCACACTTTACTTTCACAACCTTCAATGCATAATATATAGTGAATGATCTTGTGATTTTTGTCTAACATTTTTTGCTGCCATGAATTATTTGAAATTTTAGGCACAATCGATCTTGATTCTTTCAGTATCTCCTTGTCAATGAGAGATATGGCTTCTTCGACCAGTAAAAGGCATGGAAAGGAGATAAAATAAATATGCATTGAAGGGGTTGTGTAAAATCTTCTTGTTAGAGTGGTCGTTTATGTGGGCACTTCCTATTACTTAGAAAATTCAATACCCATGACTTGGTCATAAATATACCAACCATTCTTCAAGAAATAGGTACCTGAGGAAAAATATGGACCTTCAAAATTTAAGGTTGAACAAGAATAAAAAAGGTGAGTCGAGGAAGTGACAACAAAAAAGAAAGTAGAGGAGGAAGAATCTAAAAGGAAATTCGAGGAGGAGGGAGCCAAGAAAAATGTAGAAGAAGAAAATAAAAAATGAGAGGTGGAAAGAAAGTGAAAGCTAAAGATTTCCAAGAATAAGAAAAGAAGATGAAGAAAAGAGAAAAAAATAGGAGGAAATGAGAAAAAGAGAAGAAGCAAAGAGAAAACAAGAACAATAAATAAAGAAGAAGGAAGAATAAGAATTAGCCAAGAAACTAGAGAAGAAAGAATCATTACGGAGCTAGCAGAAAAAGACGTAGAAAGTGCTAGGATAAATGAGATTGAAGAAGAAGAAGGAGAGATTATACTGACTAATCTAGAGCTTTTTCCTCCAACACTTAACATTGGCGAGAACCTCCCACTTAGATAGATGGGAGTCATGTTTGTAGAATAAGTCTGAGTAATGGATCTCTCAAATTTTATATTTGATCAGTTCAAGAATAAAATATCTCAAGAGAATCAAAAGTTCTTGGAAAAACAGCTAGGCAGGCCAATATTAGTCACTATGGAGAGGCACATAGTGATGGAAACCATGATAAATCCCACAACTATATCTTTATCTAGATCCTCCTTCTTCGTTTCTATCAAGAAGAATGCATAGTATTTAGTAAATGAGGTAAATGTGTTAAAATAGAACTTAGTTACTTCACTCGAGGAGATTAAAAAATTACAAAGAGAAATCCACACTCTGACAATTGTAAGCTCCCACAAAGAATATTTCCAAGATGCAATCTTATAAGAAACTAAACTGTTGGAATAAGTCATGAACTGTGTTTATTGTGAAATGATTATCCTCGATAAAGTAATGGCTCCATTATCTGAAATGTAAGGACGACTAAAGGGTAGGGAATTTTTGAAAAAACATATTTTCACAGCTATGGATCACACATATGAATGGGGTATCAAATATATGTATGTAGCAATAGAACTACTAAGAAAAGACAGAATGCACACGGAGGGGGACAAGGTGGAAATTAGTTGAAATTAGAAATGTAAACGCAGATACGTATCAGAAGTTACACAATAGACTAGAATCCCTTGTTAACATGCACAAAATGTCTTCCATTCAAGTAGCAAGAGTAAAAAGGCATGAAGAATAAGTCTACAAGTAAATCCATGAAATGCTAAATGAAATGAAGCAATTTGTTGCTCAAGGTAACTTAGTACCCACCAAGGTAGCTATTGCGCAACATGTTGTAGAGCCAAGAAAATTGCATACAAAACCTTGAATGCTCTTAACTTAGTTATAGGCATGCATGAAGATTTTCTCCATAGATTCTCTTGAATGTGAGATGATATGCAAGAGAGAAATGTTGAAAAAGTTCAGATCCATTACTTATGAATGCAAGGGCTAGAACACATAATTGATACAAGAATTGTAAGTTGAACCTCCTGACATGGACATTTTGATTCTTGTTCCATGAAATAAATTTTATCTTTCAAGTTATATTTAATTTGTAAATAATTTTATTTTTAAATTACAAATACAAACAAATTTAAAAATAAAAAGTTATTTATAAGTTGAAAAGTCACGATGGAAGTTGAAAGGTCATGGGAGGTGGAAAGTCACCCCATTTTTATATAAATATGTCCTGATGGCTAGTTAGACCGGACTTAGTTTTTAGACTCTTTGAGCACTGTTCAAAGCAAATCTAGTACATTCTTTTGGGAGATCAAGAGACAGTTTGAATTCCACTATTGGATCTCATGCATGTTTAGTGCAATGGTGTATTGAATATTTCAACTAATTTTGAGAAGCTCTTTGTGCCATGGAAAGGAATTTCACACATATATTGCTGAGAATTGTAAGACTTATCTTATAGTGATCAAATGGTTTGTGATTGTTATTCATGTGTCGATTATTGATGAACTATGTCATTGATTTGAGATTCACACCTTATTGAGATTGTTTGTTGATTTATGCTTTCATGATTATTCTTAATTGAGAACTAATTCACAGTTAATGACATATATTTCCTTTCTATTCGTGCATATTAATTGATTTTTTGTTACAATATTCATTTACGATTCATTCCATTTTACTTTAGTCATTGAAATATTCTTTATATCTTGTTTTGAAGGTATTTCATAAACTATTCTAACTTATTTTATGTCATAAGCTTTATTAAGTTTCTTTACTCATTCTCATCTCATCCAAAACCATTTTTAACAAACATGATGGAAGATGGGCCCACATAGTATACCGGACTCCTATCCCAAAAAATATAGGATATAATAAGTATTTTTCACTGGGGAGATCCCATTCATGTTGGCGGTATATATCAGGGTATTTTTCAAGGATTTACTATTTTTCCTATCTATAGTATTGTAGGCAACTATTCTAGTTTGAAAATTCATACATATAAAATGTAGGCAAATATTCAATAAAAAACATGGTATATACTCTTAAAATCAATAATGTTTTGGTGAATTTCATCCATTTAATCATATATATGTAAAAAATAGATGTTATTTTTAATGAAATTGGCTAATATTTGTTTCAAAAAAAGTCAAAAAATAGCCCATTTGTGAAATTTCCCCTTTAAATGTTTATGTGGTACTACATTTGACCCATAAAAAATTTTGGCACTATAATGAAGGTTTTCATTGGATGATTGAAAAATTTCCTCACTCTCACCCTAAATTGTTTGAGCAAGGTAGCAATCAACCAATTTCTCCTCCATTGTTTGGAAATCCTGAGTTTGAAGAGAAAGTCCCTCCCAAAATTCCTAAGCACATGTTTAAGGTAGATTGGGATGAGTTGAGAGCTCTCTGAATTTCAACCCAAAAATACATTAGGAAGCATAGAATTCTCATAGTCACCCTTATCCTACCTCATAAGCATATTGGTAGAAGAGAAACAACTCATCATGGAGGAGTGTTAGTTGCTCATGTTGAAGATTTGGTTAATGCTTCCTTGATTGATTTGGTAGAATCAATAGAAATACTTTCTGAAGAATGAGACAAAGGTCCATCAAATCATGAAAATATTGAAGGCATAGTAATTGGTGAAAATTTGGAAGGATTGGTAACTTTTGAAAATCTTGAAGCTGAGAATGAAGGTAACAACTCTAAAAGTGACAAAGAAAATTTAAACATCGATATGGCTGGAAATTGAAAACTAGACTCGATGGTCCAAGGGGAAGTAAATCTTCTAGGCCTTTTACATCCCTTGCCTTGCTATCGAGAAAATTTTCTTATAAAGTTTGATCCTGATAAGACCACTACGAAGAAAGACCACATTTAAAAAAAATTACTCTTATTTTATATCAATGTACGTTTAGTGTGAGATTTTGGCTTCTAGACTATTTCCTTATATGTCAAGAATAAAGCTACGACCTGGTACCATAGTCCTCAAGCAAGATTTATTACCAATTGGGAAGGTTTTAGGAAGGCTTTCTGAAAGAGATTTTCTGAGGAAACAACACAAGTGTTGTTGTTAAAATAACTGAGTGCTTTGAATATGGAAATAAAAAGAAGGCAAAATATTTTAATTGACATTTTACTACCATTTTGAATAAGTTTCCTACCGATGTACGACCTCATGACTCAATAATAATGAATTATTATATTTTTTCCCTAACTTCTAATATTGCCATGTTTGTTAAAGGGCTTAGTAAACTAAATTGGAAGAGAAATTTGTTGAACCCTTAGTAGTTGAAAAGGATATGATCTATATTGGAGTATGTAACACTCAAGATGATTATAAGGCCAGCAGAAGGAAGCCTCAGACATAAAAAAGTAAGACTACTGATAAGGAGGTTGTTGATTCCGAGAGTGTAGTTAAATCATTGAAAAAAATTGGCAAATGAAGTGTCAAATCTAAAAAAGAACACTAGTGAAATCAAGCAATAAATCCTTCAAGCCATTCTTCAAGTGGAACAACAATCTACCAGAAAACTTTGCTCAAAGTTAGATATCAATCTTAATGTTGAAGAACTTGGAATGGACAACTTTTGTATTTTTTATGAAGAAATCCATTCTTAGAAGACATCTTCTTAATGGATAAATCAAGTGACTGCTTTTATTAATAACATCCTGGATGATCAATCAACTGAAGAACAACCTAAACAATCTAATGAAGGAGAGGAACATACCCAGTAGATGATATCAACACCAGGTCACCCATTTTAATCATGGAAGTGGTTAGAGGTAGTAAGACTCAATAAATTGGGGAATTTTCAATTAAAGAATATCAACCTACGAACCTTCCTACGTCTTTCAATCTGAGAAACAAAGGGCCAGTGGTTGAGCCTAGTCTTTATGAGAAAAGGTAAAGACTTTTTTAGACGAATCCTTCATCCTAGATTAATAATCAAAATAGAACTTCTTAGCTCACAAGTAGTAATACTTCCAAAGGTGCATTGCATAGTACTAAAGGTACTTCTAAAACACCCAAAGAATCCAATAAGTCTTCTCAATCAACATATTCAATAAATTCAACTTAGGACAAGAATGTTCAGGGTTCTATGGAGTATCGTATTGTTGAAGACTTGAATAAATCATTAGCGAATATAACACTCTATGAGATAGCTTAGATACCTGAGCAAAGAGATATAATCATCTAAGAATTATCACCAACTCCTTCAGCAAGAAAATCTATTCCCAAACCTTCTAAGGCTTCATCTGCTACTCAACCCAATGCTATGTGCAATGGTGAATTCAATTGTAAATGCATATAATATAGGAGCTAGTTCTCAATACCATAAACCCCCATTCTTACTTACATTTGAAGTTTCCAATTATAATGTTAATATTTTCTTGGTAGATTTTTGTGCCTCTACTAATGGATTTCCTTTTTCACTATGCAAGAATATTAATGCAAATCCATAATTGACTAATGCTAGGATCATTCAACTTGATATATTTCAAGTGGCAGTGATTGATGAACTAAAAAATGTACTCATATTCTTACCTTCATATTCACAAGTACATCAATTTATTGACATTTTTGTCATAGACATACCATAATCCTATAGCCTTTTGTTGGGTAGAGATTAGTCTAGCAAGCTTCAATGTTATTTCACTTCAAATTGGTCTCACGTGTGGCTCCCTTTCAAGGGAAAGAACAATTAGAGAAGAGTCAACAATGAGAAACATAAGAAATACATGATCACGGAATTGGAGTATCATAACAAATCAATTACTATTTATTAGGAAATATTGTGAAACTATTTCCTTGAATAAAAAAATTGTTTCTACCAAGTGTATCCATCTCAAGTCCTACAAAATACACAGTCATAACTCCTTCCTTGAAATTTGACTGGTGAAAATGAAACTTGTATTATAGTTGTAAATATTCTTAACATGGTAAATAACACTGTACATATTCATGTTTGGACTCTATTTTATGACAGATAAAAAATACAAGATGGTGCTAGTGTAGGTTGTATCGTAATGGACCCAAAAAAAGAAAAAAACTCTCATGTCTTGTTTTTTATAATTTGAGTGTCCCAATAATTCAACTGAATATGGAGCATTGATTTTTAGTTTAAAGAAATTCATTGACTTGTGGATGGAATGTCTCAAGGTAATCGGTGATTCGGAGATAATCACCTCATGGATACATAATACAATACATTGTTTATCACCTCATCTCGAAATATACCAACAAGGGGTATGGTTCCTCATTCATGCATTTAAATATTTAAATATTTTATCACTGCTTAGGATTAATAATGTTGTATTTGAGGCTTTGGAAAAAAACAACTAGGCTTACTCCTCTTAGGGATGGTTTTCAACTGAAAGTGTTTATAAACCTAAGGTTTCTGAAAAAGATACTAATTTTCATGTTTTTAATGATGACCAATAGATTTTGGATTTCCTTGCCAACACCGATATATTCAAGGACACAACCATTGATGAAGAAGAGCATGATAAATCCTTAAATTAAAGAGCTAGGATACAAGAAGGAAATCATATGCCAAAAAGTGTTTGGTGATTAAAGAAACTATATGGTTTATAAAATAATTTTAGAGGACTTCCCAACACCAAGAAATAAAGTTCAACACTAATGCATCATCATATAAAACTGGGGATAGCGGGAGAACCCAAATTTGTAAATCTTGGTACATCCTCTACTCATGATGAACATCAGCCATTTAGTAAACTTTTCAAACAATACCAATATTTTCCTTATTGGTCATACGATAACCTGAAGAGTTATGATGCCAAAATTATTCAACACGTAATTCCGATCAATGAAGGTGTCAAACCTTTTCAAAAGAAATTACAAAAGGTACATCTAATCCTATATCCTTCGATACATAAAAAATGAAAAGGTTGTTGGATGCAAGAATTATTGTGGAAGTCTATAACTCTATTTGGATTTCCAATCTGGTTCCCATTGGGAGAATGTCCAATGAGATTCATTTATGTGTAAGTTTCCAAAATTTGAATTGTGCGTCAAACAAAATAATTATCCAATCCTAGAAATGGAGTATATTCTTCAAATCGTCTCTAGTTTTGAAATGTTATCATTGCTTGATAGATTTTTTGGCTATAACCAAGTCCTAATGTTTGAGCTAGATATATTTAAAATGACATAAAAGACCAAATGGGGCATGTTTGCATTTAGTCGAATTCCTTTTTGGCGAATTAATGCTTGAGATACTTTCAAAAGGGACATGGACATTTCACTGAGGGGTATGATAGGAGAAAGCATGCTTGTTTACTTAGATTATTTAATTGTATTCTCTAAGAAAATATTTTATCATTTACACCTACTTTGAGAAATACTTGAAATGATTAAGGAGGTATGTAATATTCCTCAGTCCAAACAAGAGCATTTTTGTTGTATCAAAATGTAACCTCTTCGGACATGTCATAGATAGAAATGCCATAATTGTAGATCGTGAGTGAGTTAAAATAATCTTACAAATTCCCTTCCCAAATGGAAATAAGGAAATCAAGTCCTTCCTAGGAAAACCCATTTTCATTCACAAATTCATCTCATATTTCACCCAAACCATCTAGCCATTGCAAGACATGATAAAGAATGATGCCACCTTCAAGTGGAATCAAAGAGAGGAGGATAACTTCACTAGGATCAAAGAATCTAATGCAGAGGCTATTGCCTTATTCCACCCAAATTTTGAAGAATATTTCATGCTCTTTACACTTTAAGAAAATGAACCAATTATTTCCTTTATGAGCACTAGGCTACAATAATTGGAGCTCGACTACCATGATATGGAAAAAAATGCTTACATAATGTACAAAGTTGTCATGAACTTTAGGTCTTACAGACTGAAGATTCATGTCAAATTGATTGTTCTTGACATTGCAATAAGATCTCTATTTGTACAGAAGGAATTAGGGGAACAAAGGTGAACTTCCTGATAACTTTGAAAGATTATGACCAAGAGTTACAATTAGATGACACAATTAAAGGTAATGATATGTGAAGCTAGTTGTTTAAGTCACCGATTAAAAAACAAGAAATGAGTGGTTGGGAAGGAGAGATATACATGTGCAACTCTTATTCTATCATTTACCAAGTATGCAGCCATCATTGTACACCAAATTAAGGAAATAATTAGAAAAATGTGCATTTCCTTCATACTTGATTGTAAAAAAAATGAGGAATCATACTTAAGTATTCACCTTACTAGTTAGCTCAAGGAGTTTTATTTAGAAAACATCATAATGGATTTTTGTTGAGCTGCCTAGAATCTTCTGAGGTAGAGAAAGTGTTGAAAGAGCTTCATGATGGGTCGACTAGAGGTCATTATGATGATAAAACCACAAAACATAAGATTTTCTGGGCATGATATTATTGACCTACATTATTTATATATGCTCATGCATATGCTCATAAATGTGTTTTTTTCCAAAAATGTTCTAGAAGAGAGGAAATATCAACATCCCCACTATAGTTGATCGCAGTATAAGAACCTTTCCAACAATCGAGAATCTACATTATTGGGAAGATTTTCCCACACTCGTCAAAGAAACATGGATATATTCTCAAGATGATAGATTTTTTCACAAAATGCATTGAGGCCACCCATTTGAAACAAATGAGTGATCACATGGTGATGTAGTTCATCGATAAAAACATCATCATGATGTTTGGTGTTCCAACTTCATTTGTTTCTTATAATTTTATGTATTTATCATCTTTAAAATTATATGATTTTTCTTTGGACAAAGGCACTATGCATAGATTCTCATCTAATTATTATCCCTAAGGAAATGGATTAGCTGAGTCGAGTAACAAAAATATGATTGAAATCATTATGGAAAATGTGCCTACTCAACAAAGGAATTCAAACAACATGTTAGTTAATGCCTTGTGGGTTGATCGAGTCACACCTAATCCTTCTATAGGTTCTTCTCCATACTTCCTTGTCTACATATAGGGGAAAATCCTTCCTTTACATCTATACATACCATCATTACAACTTTCCCATGAATGGAGAGGTAGGCCTTGCCCCATTACACAAAGTAGGAGTAACATCCTACTGAGAATTGAAGAAGCGCGACAAAAAACTCATGCTAAATTTACCTCTCACTAATTACACATCAAATGATGGTTTGAAAAGAGATCTTATAACTTACCCCCTCCTAAACCCAGTCCTAAATAAGGTCAGAAGGAAGTATTTACTATGTCGACATGACCTCCAAAGTCCTATTATGGAATTGTGATCTAAATTGTTCACTTACTTTTACTCCTTCGAAACATAAAATGAGGGATACCATTACATCCATCTCATCATGAGCAATAACATGTTATAAAAAATATCCTCAATCAGGCTTCTGGATTTGAAATAATAAACATTCAAATATTATCCAGCCAGTGAAGGCCACATCATATTGACCATTCATTTGGTGCACACATCACTATCCATGTCATAAACCTCATGGCAGTCACTAACTCACTCATACTTGTGAAACTCCTTAACAAGGTACAATATATAATGTGCATAAGAGATATACATGTAAATACATCCCATATATGATATACGGGAACATGCACTTTATGGCCACATTACCCCAAGATTTAAATCCTGACAAGTCTTGACACTACTGCCCACTAAAACCTCGAGGGACAATATGTTGGAATACATTAGTAGTGCCAACTCCATGTTGAGCTTGGCCTTCCACTCTACTGATAATTGAATACATACGTGCCACACAATGCTTATCCCCACAAAATGGGCCTCATATGCCAAATCATATTGGGTAACCAATCTGAGTGGTTCTATCAATCCCTACATCCAAATATTCCAAAGTATGGGGTCTAGAGTGATGTCATCCTTTGTCAATTTCCCCATGCAGATAGGGTCCCATGTAGCCTTCAATCACTACAAGAAAAATACCTTGTAATGAAGGTCTTTGTGGAGGCCCCTTTAAAAATAGCCCAAAAATCCATTTGTTGCGGAGCTCACTAGCGAAGGCAGTGGATGTTTTAAAATATGTTTATTTGATATTGCTTCTAAATTATTCAAGCGCATTGGTTATTTATTATCCATACATGCACCAACGTTGCATATAACATTGTGCGCCATAGATATTTTTTTTAAATAAAAACCATGGTGTGCTAAATATAGAAACATTTCAGTGCTTTAATATTCACTAGCATTAGACTCCTTCATATAGTAAATATACCAGTGATATTAGATAATGATGTCTCGATGTGGTAAATCATGTATAACAATGACCCGGGGCATCTTATAAAGTGTACCAATAGATGATTCCTAATTTCTAAAAAAAATCGGTACTATTGTAAACCATAGCACCTGTGAATTACTAGTATCATAAATCCTTGAAGCATCTCTATAACGCACCATGATAATTTTAAATTAAAAGATAAAACCATGGTGCTTTTGGTTATAGCTTGCCACGATGCGCTTTGTGAAACATACTCAAGGAGGGTTAAATAAAAAAACCCTCTCAGTCGTAATTTTAATTTTAAGCTTCTATAGTGCGAGAGAGCTCTGAAGCACCGGTGCTACTCTTTCCATGTGTTAGCACCCTAACGTTGGTGCTTCTCTAGGTCACCACCTTTCAATATCGTGCTCACTGTTTGAATTTATAATTTTTTCAAATAGTGTGAAAAAATATTTTTCTCCATTACATGTCCATAATGCCTCCCCAATGACCAAATGCTCATGTAACCTCTATGTTTCTTTCTAATTTAAGCTTTTAGTAGATTAGAGTTACAAATTAGGTTGAAATTCTCATTGCTTAAAAAAAAAAAACGACGTGCGGTGTGTTTGATATGTTTGGCTTGCACCACGAGCGGTGCACCCTATAAATTTACAAGGTGCGCTGCGTTTTGTTGCCTGAACATAATACCCCATCATTGTGACAGTGGATTTTGTAAATCTAAACATTTTATGAAAGATGTGACAGATAGTGTGTTAGTGTGTCACACCTAGTGCGTTTATAATTACCAAGTTCATCGCAAATAAATATTTGAAAATATTACTATAACTCAGTGCATTTGATAACTTGAACGTACCATCCCAGTGCCAACTGGTTATATGTGTGCACTGGTTCACAAGTATGATGCACCTTTATGAAATATAAATTTATGAAACACACATAGTGTGTCATACTTATGTGTGCACTATTACCAGTGTGATTATAGTTGAAAGCACATCAACACCGATGCATGACTATGTTTTGAGCACACCAGTAATTTTTTTTAATTGAAATTTATGTTTCCGTTGTTATAAATACATGTTTCATTTAGTAAAAAGAAAGTTTTTTTTTTATGTATGAGACTTACTTATTTTATATTTCAATCATGTAGCAGAGACATCAACAGATGGAGTAGGAGTAGCAAGCAGACCCATACTTTATGTTCTAACCATGGCAGGCCAGAGAGAAGGAGAGGGATTTATACCCTCACCCTATTACTCCAACAAGCTGAGTGCTCTTGAGGAATGTAGCCCTACTCAAGTACTATGAGGTGTGTACATCCCTAAAGGCACACTTTGTCTTATTGGAACATATGATCTTCTCATGAAATATCAAGCAACAAACTTTCCATGTTGGTCTTGAATTGTGGTATAGGCTCAGTAAAGACGACATATACTTTATCACTGGCCTATCTAGGAGAGGGGAGGATTTCCCCCAGTTCTCTAATTTCCCCCATGGTATTGTAGTTGACAGTTAGCTTTCATACACTTAGAGATATGTCGGGCCTCATGCGGTTTGTCCATCATATTTTCAGGTCTGTGGTCGAAAGATACATATTTATTCGTTTGCTATAGAGGAGGCTATTTGAGGTCAACACCATTTCACATTATTGTGGTGATGTGTAGCACATAAGTTTCCCTCTTTTTTATTATGTTGATTGTTTGATTCAAGTGCCATGTTGCATCAAATGGTCTACCATGTCTCTAAGGCAATTTTTCACGGCTTTAGATAAATGTCGTGCATTGTCGTGACAAGGGAGGGAGACCTTCCTTTTTGCTTCTGAGATTTTTTGTTTAGCTTTTTAGAGGTTTCCATAGATGGGGCATACATTTTATTGTCATCCTCCTTGGCCAATCACTGAGGCCTAGATGTGCATGTGGTGGAAAATGATGCGCAAGAGGGGCATGCCAGAGTTTCTGGCCAAGATTTTGGACGAGGCACTGGCACTACTACTGAGTATGGATGACCATGCATTTTTTTTGTTGGGGTATCTATACGGAGGGATAGATTGGAGAGGGTTTCCGAACATTTTCTTCACAACAGATGAGCCTCCAAATGATAAAGGTAATATTAGTGCTTTTTTTAAATTAATCTAGTTTCATTTTCTTCTTTTAATGAATTAAAATATAATTTATTCTAGCATGTTCTAAAATTTGTTTTATTAAATTGTTTAATGAAATTGTATAATTATTTTTGTGTACTATATATTTTGTAGACACTGGCTCATATGATGGTGTCATTCCTCCTCCCCCACCAAAAAATGGAGGAGATGAGTTGATGACCAAGGGCCAAGAGTGTGAGGCACATCCTCAGGGGGATATAGGTATCTGGGGGTAGAGGACTACTATGCGATTTCGAATGGACTACTGTGATAGATTGGCCAGATTTTTGGTTTGGTAGGGATTCCTCTCTATGAGGCCTCAAGATATAAACATGAATCTGATGTTCGTTGATATCTACAGGGACTGTCCATGGGATTTGGTGTCTCTTATGTGGTATGTCATCAGATCTACTACTTTACTAGCAACGATCAGGGCTGATGGGCATCATGCAATAACACATCCATCATATGAGGGTGGTCATGAAGATGATGAGGGTGATGATGATTATTCCTATGATGGGGGTCATCATCATGATCATGATTATGAGGATGGTGATGATGATTCTTCTTTTGGTTCCACCCCATTAGATCATGGCAGTCAAGGTGACGTTGATCCTTCTGGTAGTACACCTGCTCGTCAGTTGCCTAATGATGATTAAATTTCATAGCTAGAGGATGTGGTGTATGTTTCTCCTTAAAGAGAAAATTGACCACCTTCTCCTAAAGACCATCCACCTTCTACTATAGACCAGTTGCCTCCTTGTCCTCCACCTCAGCGCAGTTTGAGAGTTTCACTTGATCAGGGAGTAGTTGATCATCCATCATCTTCTACTATAGACCAGGTTATAGGCACTACTAGGTATTTTGTATCGGATATTTGATTGCACTTATTTGACTTCATGATGTAGTTATTTGATTTCTTTGTGTGTGTGTGTGTGTGTATATATATATATATATATATATATATATATATAGATATATATATATATATATATATATATATATATATATATATATATATATATATATATATATATATATATATATATATATATATATATATATATATATATATATTTATATATTATATGTATGTATGTATGTATGTATAATGGCGCATTTTTTTGTTCATGTTTATGTGCTTAATTTATATGTTGGTGTTGATGTGTATATTATTAGGCCATGCGAGGCCAGGAGGTAACTCCTCAAAAACAAATTGCTTATTCATTAAGATTACTCATGGTTATATACAGGAGGGAGAGACTCTTGGGCTTGACCTCTTGATGTCTCTCCATTTTCCATTATTTACTATTTCCATTATTTACAAATGTTCACCCAATCCCAATTATTATGTGCCAACATTCCCCCCCTTAATCTGAAGGATTTTTGGTGAGTCCAAGCATCGTTCTAAATCTTTCAAACTTTTCTCTTCCAAGCGCTTTAGTGAAGATGTCTGGAATCTGGTCATTAGTGGAACAATGGCATAGATGGACTGTCTTGGCCTCAACTTCATATCGAATCAGGTGGTATTTCTATAGATGTGCTTCGTTTGATCATCGAACTTTGGGCTCTTTGTCAACTTTATTGCAGAGGTGTTGTCAATCATGAGTGGAGTTGAATGTACTTGTTTTACCTCCAAATATTCTAGAATTTTCCTCAGCCACTCAATTTATTTTTTTGCCTCAGCCGCTACCACATATTCTACCTCTATTCTGGAATCTACTAGAACTAATTGTTTGTGTGATCTCCAGGAGACAGTTCCCGATCCAAGACTCAACATAACCTAAAGTAGATACCCCAGTTTCTTTGTCTCCATTGAAGTCTGAATCAGAGTATCCGATCAAGCAGAAGTCGCCCACCTGTGTATACTTGAGTCCAAAGTATTGGGTTACCCTCAAGTACTTTAGAAGTCTTTTTCAGTAAAAAAATGTTCCTCACAAGGATTTTTCATAAACTTGGAGAGGATTCCAACAACAAATGAAATATCTGATCTGGTAGTAGTCAAGTAGTTGAGACTTCCTACAAGCTGTCTACACCTTATTGCATCCTCAAATTATTTCCCTTCAATAGATGTGAGCTTTAAGTTCTTCTTCATTGGAGTAGTTAGAGGATTGCACTCGGCCATGCCAAACGTGTTTAAGATATCTCCAATGTCCTTCTTTTGAGAGAGGAATATATACTTTGGATGTTTAGTTACTTCAATACCAAGATAGTAGTGAACATAGCCAAAGTTAGTCATTTCAAAAAATTTACTTAATTCCTTCTTTATGGATGCAATGTAGCTCTCGTTGTTCCCTTTCAGCAAACTATCATCTACATATACCAAAAGATATACAATTTTTTTTCCAACTTTCTTGGCAAACAAAGTTTCATCATCAAGATCATAATGTTTGAATTTGAGTTTCAAAAGATTCTTAGTTAACTTTTCATACTAGACTCACAGTGTTTGTTGGAGGCCATACAAGGATTTAAAAGTTTGCATTATGTCCATGTCCCTTCACAAAAAATCCTTCTAGCTGGGACATAAAAACATTTTCTTTTAGATCTCCATTGAAGAAAGAATTTTTTACATCCATTTGATGGACGTTCCAATCATTCTAAGATGCCAAGGCAAAGAGTGTCTGGATGTGATCCAAAATGGATCTAGTTTTGCATCCAAGTCAAAGTCTTCAAATGTAGATAAATGTAGGATCAAGTTGAAGTGCTCATCGATATGATTCCAACGGTGTGAATGGTGCATAAATCCGAGTCTAGATGGAGAAGTTAAAGCCAGTCAAAGTTTACGGAAAATTAGGGGAAAGAAGTCAATATTCAAAATTCAAAGGTCAACAGTGAACGATCAATGATCAACAGTCAACCAAGTGAATGCCTACGTCAATAGGGATATGTGTCAACCTAGGAATGAGCCACGGGTCCTGGATGATGTCAGCAGAGGAGGTGATGTGGCAGATTGTGATTGGTTCATACGGGCCAATCTGGTGCTAACACGTGGTAGCCCAGATTTTCCCCAATTTTTCCTTATTTCCAAAATTTTGGGGATCAGGGAGGATCAAACCCCTGACCTCTTGGAGTGGCAACATTTTTGCTGGAACTAGCTCACCGGGTGAGCTACCGTAGGACTTGGTAACAAAAGAAGTGAGTTTGTATTTATGTTGTATCAAGGGTTTTGCTAGAAAAAGGTCGGATAGTTGGGGTCAACCCCACAAACGCCGGACCTTTGAAGTTAAGGTTATCATATATTTCGAAATATCCCACATTCATCACAAATTGCAACCAGATATGGTCTATTAATACCATATAATCAATGTTAAACTAATCGAACAACCATATCATATCGCATATCCAATGTATAATGTAACCAATGGCGTAATGGTTCGGTGGGGGTTTTGAACCCTTGACCTTTCAAAACATTATATACAAATGAATTTACATACCTCCACTAACCAACATGCCAAATAGTGGGACTTGGTTAACCAAGCCACCGAATTCTTATAAAAACTATTGCAGGTGCTAAACCTGCCATACCACCAGTGTGCAGTCTGAGGTGGTTTTATGGAGGCCAAGGTGGCTTTTTTCAAATAGAGGGTCGTTTTACAGGGACAGAGGTGGTTTTGGAGCATTCAAGGGGTTCTGGAGGTCCCAATGGCCAAATATGGTCAAGTTTATACTCGTTTGACTCGAAATTTCGAGCTGACTGTAGTGGTGAAGTCCATTTTCGCATTTGAGACTATGTTTTTGAGCTCATCCCTATAACAACATTTTGAAGACAAAATAAAGAGGTCATCATTGGAAGTGAAAGGACGAGGAGACATAGCTGGAAAGTCTGGTGAACTCTATTAAATTTGGCTGTGTTGATGTGTTTAAATGTGTTTTCAACTCATTTATGGGTTTATGTTATTTGCAATCTTTTTGATCCGATGCACTAAGTAACATAAGCAAATTCACACAAAGTCTATAATACCTTTTTCATTAACGGATCAAGTGGTATTAGAGCAGCAAGGTTTTTAAGGTTTGACAAGTTTGTGTGAATATTTGAATGCTTACTAGGTTGAGGCTCGGACGAGGTGAAGGTGAACTTGTTGAGGTGAATCCAGAGATTGGAAGGGTCTTTTCACAAAGCAGGATGGCATATGAAACTCCACTTGGGTCAGAATCTCAATTCTTGGATAGTTTCATAATGATACATGCAATGGTGGAAGAGATGTATCGCGAATTTAGGAAGAACAAAGATGAAGGCACTTCATCACCTAAAGATCAAGAAGATAAGGGAAAGGGAGAAGTGCTTCCCCCACATTCTCCTCCATCATCACCATCATCGTCATCATCATCCTCTTCTTCTCATAAATCTAGTCCTTCTAAGAAGAAAAAAAAGAAATCCTCTTTGATCAAATTAGATGTAAAATTTGATTTGCTAATTTATAATGGAGAACTTAACACTAAAAATCTTGATAATTGGATAGGAGAAATTGAAGTGTATTCCAAGGTGCAGAAAATTGTTTTAGAAAGGAAGAAGATCCAGCTTGCTAGCCTTCGACTTGGAGGAACCACACTTGTATGGTGGGAAGGCAAGATACAAGCAGATCTCCAAAATCAGGGTAAAATCATTTCAACCTGGAATGAATTTGTTTCTGCCATTAAAAAGAAACTTTATCCTTTGGCTTATATGCAACAAGCAATGATGAGTTGGCAAACACTATGTCAATTAAAAGGTCAAAGTGTTCAAAGTTATACTCAGGAATTCCGTAAGAGAGCTTTAACATTAGGCATATAATTGGGCTCACCAAAGACATTGTTGAAATACATAGGTGGTCTTCATAGTTATTTGAGGCATACCATACTCATGTTTAATCCAACTAGCTTAGATGATGTATTGGTCTAAGAAACTCATCTAGAAGCGAGAGGAAAAAATTTAACCCAAGATGTTGGAAAATCATCCAAACCTATTGAAAGCAAGAATAAAGTTAAGAAGAAACTTAAATGGAAGGAGAAGAAAAAAAAACTGTGAACAAAGATAAATCTTCATGCACTCATTGTAAGAAGGAAGGAAATGATGAGGCACACTGCTGGTCATTGCATCTAGAATTGAAACCTAAGAAGTTTGGGAGTAAAGAGTGGAAGAATGTTGTTTCTATTCAAAAGGACTTGGGATCAGATTTAGGTGATGAGACAACGGTTACAGTTACAGGTATAAAAGGTAAATATTATAAAGCATCTACAAGTACATCTTCCCATTCTGTTGATAATGATAATGATGAGAGGAAAAGAAATGAGCTATTTCACGTTAGAGTCATTTCCAAGCATACTAAAATTGATACTTTATTTGATAGTGGGTCACAAGTTAATTTGATTTCTGAAGCAATTGTAAAGAAGTTGGGTCTAGAAACAAAACCTCATAAAAATCCATATCCATTAGGTTGGGTGTGTGGTAAAACTAAGCTACAAGTTACGAAAAAATGTAAAGTTCATTTTTCTATTGGGTCAAAGTTTGTAGATGAGGTTGAGTTGGACATAGTCCCATTAGACATATGTGGAATTGTACTAGGAAGTCCATACTTGTACAATAGAAATTTTATCTTCTATCGAACTGAAAATAAGTATCAACTCACTAAGGATGGAATTGAATATATTGTAAGGGCTCACAAACTCAAAGATAATTTCTCTCGCATATATTCAGGATAGATGAATAGAATTGTAAATTCAAGTAAACAATTTTTACTTATGATTGTAAAAGCACAGGATATTGATAAATATGATGCTTTCCAAGGCTATAATCCTAAACATAAAGTAGATCTAGTTAAAGTTGTTTCCGATTATGATATTTTGTTTCAAGAGCCTAAAGGGCTTCCACCCAAGCAAGAGATAGAACATGATATTTATTTGCAACAAGATGCTCCACTACCTAACATTGGAATGTACAGGTTATTAGCTCTAGAGAATGTAGAGATAAATAAGCAGGTACAAGAGTTGCTCGATCAAGGGTTTATTCGATCAAACACATCACCATGCGGATCACCTATTGTGTTAGTGCGAAAGAAAGACGGTTCGTGGAGAATGTGCATTGATTTTAGAGCATTAAATAAAATCACAATAAAGAATCATTATCCTCTTCCTCGTATTGATGATTTGTTAGATCAGTTAAGAGATGTAGTTTACTTCTCTAAATTGGACTTGCGAAGGGGCTACCATCAGATCAGAGTTGTTGAACGGGATGTATGGAATACTACTTTCAAAACAAAGCAAGGACTCTATGAATGGATGGTTATGCCTTTTGGCTTAACTAACGCACCAGCTACATTCATGCAAGTCATGAATGATGTATTTAGACAATTCATTGATGAATTTGTAATAGTCTATTTAGATGATATTCTTGTTTTTAGTAGAACATGGGATGAACATGTAAAGCATGTAAAGCAGGTTTTAGATGTTTTGAAAAGAGAAAATGTCTATGTAAAATTGTCAAAATGTGAATTTGGCAGAACATCTTCAAATTATTTGGGTATATTGTATTGGGCGGTGAATTGAAGATAAATCCCTCTATGGTTGAATTACTGTAAATTGGCCTAAGCCCAATGCTACTACAAAAGTTAGAAGTTTCTTAGGGGAAGCACAATATTGGAGAAAGTTTATTGCTGTAGCTCCTTTACATGCTTTGACATGCTTTGACAAGTGTGAAGCAGGTGTTTCGGTGGGGAGGCAAACAAAAGAAATCCTTGAACACATTGAAAGAAAGGATCATTACAGTGCCAGTACTAGCACTGTTAGATCTTCAACATCCATTTGATATCGAGATAGATGCAAGTGAATACGCCATGGGGGCAGTGGTTATGAAACAAAGAAGGCCTATATGCTTTCATTTTGAGACATTCACATTAGCAGTAGTTAACTATCCTACATACGATAAAGAATTGTATGCATTAGTTTAGAGTGTTAAAAAGTGAAAACATTACATAATGGGTAAAGAAAAAATCATACACACAGATCATCAACCACTACAATACTTACACTCACAAACTAAATTGCAACAATCAAGACGCTATTGGTGGATGGGTTTTCTACAGAAATTTCATTTTGTTATCAGATATAAGAAGGGCATACATAATAAGGTTGCAGACATGTTATCAATGCCAATTATAAATGCATCCACAATACTTAAGCATAATTTAGTAATTCAAGAAAGTTACATTGAACAATATGCTCAAGACACAGATTTTAAGGATGTATATGCAACTTTAACTCATGGCAAGTAGGTAGAAGAATTAGATTATTTCATAGAGGACAAACTCTTATATCATTTAGGAAAGTTATGCATTCCACAAACTAAAAGAGTTAATATAATTTGAGAAGCACATACTTCTCTCATATCAGGTCATTTGGTGTAAGTAAAAGAGTTGCAAAATTACAAAGATTCTACTATTGGCCACGAAGGAATGAGACAGTTTCTAGATATATTAAAGGATGTACTATGTGTGCTATAAGAAAGCGAAGTAATAGAAAATAAGGCTTGTATACTCCAATTCAAATTCCTACTCGTCGTTGGGAAAGTATTTCCATGGATTTTGTTGGGGGATTGCAAAAGTCTAAAAAGGGTCATGATTATCTGTATTTAGTTGTGGATAGGTTCAGTAAGGTGTATTTTGACACCATGTAATAAACAGGTCATAGCTAAACAAAATGCAAAGTTGTTCTTTCAAAATGTATGGGTTCATTTTGGGTTACCCACTTCTATTGTATCTGATTGAGATTCTCGATTTGTCGGGAAATTTTGGTCAAGTTTATGGGAGTTAATGGACACAAAGTTAAAGAAGAGCACGGAATTTCATTTGCAAGTAGATGGTCAGACAGAAGTGGTCAATAGGACAGTAATACATTTTCTTCGAGGATATTGCAGCAAGCATCCCAAACTTTGGGATGAGCATTTTTGTTATGTACAACATGCTTACAACCATGAAAAACAATCTTCTACTCAGCGATATCCTTTTGAGACTTGTCTTGGTTTTATACCAAAGTCTCCCTTGGATTTTTTCTTTGGTAAAGAAATAGCAGTTGATGGACACAATGATGTGGACAAAGAAACCAAGTTCATTGAACAAATCCAAGAAATTCACTAGGAAGTATAGGAACAGCTAGAAAGAAGCCAAGTAAAGTATAAGGAGCGACATGACAAGCATCGAGTTGAGCATATTTTTCAAGTTGGTGATCAATTTTGGTTGTACATCACCAAAGAAAGACTGCAAGGGGAAGGTAAAATGTTGAAACCAATTAGATATGGTCCTTTCAAAATACTTGACAAATTGGTGAAAATGCTTTCTGCCTAGATCTACCAGCTTATATGCAAATCTATTCTGTCACAAATGTTGAAAACTTGTGATTGTATGAGCCCTCATTGATTGAAGATCTCGAAGAGCAAGGCCAGTTACCTTCCATTGAAGATCTTTTACCCGAGTATATCAATGAGCTATAGGAGGACATAGTTCTTGACAAGAGGATAAGGATTTCGCGACGGGGAAAGGTTGAGTATCTTTAAGTTGGACTCAAAGGTACAAATACAGGTAAAGCATGATGGATAGAGATTGGAAAAGAGAGGGAACTTTATCCTCACTTACTCGACAACTAAAACCAACTTTTGGTGGTCCAAAAGCTTCCAGTGGGGAGGAGTGATCCAAAATGGATCCAGTTTTGCCTTCATATGAAAGTCTTCAAATATAGATGAAAGTAGGATTAAGTCGAATTTCTCATCCATATGATTCAAACGGTGTGAACGGTGCGTAAATCCGAGTCCGGATGGAGAAGTTAGAGACAATCAAAGTTTATGGAAAATTAGGGCCAAAAAAAGTCAAAAGTCAAAGGTCAATAGTCAAAAGTCGACGGTCAACCAAGTCAATGCCTACATTGGTAGGGACACATGTTAACCTAGGAATGAGCCATAGGCCATGGAACATGTCAGCAGAGGAGGTGACATGGCAGATTGTGATTGGTTCATATGGGCTAATCTGGTGCCGACATGTGGTAGCCCTGATCTCACCCAATTTGGCCTTATTTCCAAAATTTTGGGGATCAGGGAGGATCGAACCCCCGACCTCCCAGAGTGGCAACGTTTTCGCCGAAACCATCTCACTGGATGAGCTACCAGAGGCCTTGGTAACATAAGCGGTGAGTTTGTATTTATGCTATATCGGGGGTTTCATTGGAAAAAGGCCAGATGGTTGGGGTCAACCCCACGACCGCCAGACATTTCAAGTTATGGTTATCATATAGTTTGAAATATCCCACATTCATCACAAATTGCAATCATATATGGTATATTAATACCATATAATCAATGTTAAACAAACAGAACAACCATATCATATCACATATCCAATGTATAGCGCAACCAATGACAGAATCGTAAGGTGTGGGATTCGAACCCTCAACCTTCAAAAACCTTACATACAAACGACTTCGCATACCTCCGCTAACTAACATGCCAAAGCGTGGAAATTGGTTAACCAATCTATCAATTTTTATAAAAACTGTTGTAAGTGCCGAACCCGCCATACAACCAGTGCATAGTCCGAGGTGGTTTTATGCAGTACAAGGTGGTTTTTTCCAAACAGAGGGTGGTTTTGTAGGGACAGAGGTGGTTTTGGACCATTCCAGGGGGTCTAGAGGTCACAATGGCTAGATATGGTCAATTTTGTACTCATTTGACTCGAAATTTCAAGCTAAACGCAGTGGTGAGGTCCATTTTCTCATTTTAGACTTTGTTTTCGAGCTCATCCCTATAACAGCATTTTGAAGACAAAATAAAGAGGTTAGCAGTGGAAGTGAAAGGACCAAGAGACGTAGCCAAAAAGCCTAGTGAACTCATTTATTAAATTTGGCTATGTTGATGTGTTTGAATGTGTTTTCAACTTGTTTATGTCTTTATATTATTTGCAATCTATTCGATCTGTTTCACTAAGTAACATAATCAAATTCACACAAAGTATATAATACCTTTTTCATTAACGGATCAGGATGGTAGCCAATTTTTCTGTGGGGCTAAAAGTCTCCTCATAATCGACCCCTTCCTTTTGTGAAAAACCTTTTTCCACAAGCATGGCTTTATGCTTGTCAAGTGAGCCGTCAGCTTTATTCTTGTTCTTGTAGACCCACTTGCAGCCAATTCATTTGGTTCCCAATGGGGGATCAACTAGCTTCCAAATTCCATTATTTATCAATGCATCATACTACTTTTGCATTGCTTCTTTCCACTCATCTCGAGAAGCTGCTTCTCTAAAGGAATTTGGTTCAAAATATGTAGACAAATTCAGTTCACAATCATAAGAAACATTAATATCAATATGCGAGTCAAAATCATATACATCACCTCCATTTTTCCTCATTGAATTTCTTGTTCCTGTCTTTCCAACCTCATTAGGATGAACACTTTCAAGTTTCTTTGTCAGGCATTTTGGGGGACCTTTCTGAGATGGTCTAGACTGCTCAGTTGAATGAGCTGAAAGTGAATCAAGATTGAGTCTCCCAATTTTGCTAATCACATCACTCAATGTATCATCAGTGGTTGGAGCTTCATGTGGGGGAGAGAGTGCTTCAGAATAAGATTCCACATATTGATATAGTATAGGGATCCCCCCTTCAAGCTGTGGAATTTCATTATCCAATTCTTGAAATGATTTTACATGTCTAAATCTATCTAAGTGATAAAGTGGCCGCTCAACAACATTGTCAACTTTGGAAGATTCAAGAAAGATTACATCTCTAGATATAACAAACTTAGAGAAGAATCTTCAGCAAAAATCACATAGAGACAATTTTTGTCGACGCGTTTCGAACCAACCAGTGTGGTTCATTGTCAGGACAAGTTGAATGAGCAGATCTTGCTATGCAATATAAATAGATCGGGCAGAATATCCAGGTAACGGCTACATTTGACCAGGGAACGACTAGTTAGACAAAAATATTTAATTATTTATTTATTTTTATTTAAATTAGTTAATTCGGTTATTATTAATGTAAATAGACAATTTTATAAATATAAATTAAAATCAGTGAGTTAATAAACTATAAAATAATCGAGTAATTAAAAATAAATATAAGTTAATTATATTTCAAATAAAATATCAGATGAAGGGAGATTTAAATCTTAAAATAAATTAATTATAAATCAACGAGGTTATATAAATACTATTTAGTTGTAAAAGTTGAAAATAGAATAGTTAATTCTAAAAAAAAAAAAAAAAGTTTCATAATCATAGTCAAAGAATAACCAGATAAAAATATTTACTTAATAGTTTATTAAGGGTTAAAAAAAATAATAAATAAATAAATAAATAATAAAAATAAAAAATAAAAATAAAAATAAATAAATAAATATTAATTTTAATATAAGAAACAAAGAGCTTGCCCAAATAATAATAATAATAATATATATATATATCTATATATATATATATATATATATATATATATATATATATATATATATATATATATTAAATTAAATTAAAAAATACCAATAATAATAATAATAATAATAATAATAATAAAAATAAAGTAAAAATGTTAATTCTAATTAAGAGCTTGTATATATATATATATATATATAAGGAATAAAAATAAAATAAATAAATAAGTATATTAAATATAAATTTAAGAATCAAAGAGCTTGAAAAAAAAAAAAAAAAACAACAATAACAACTCAAGGGAGAAAACAACTAGGAGGAGATGGCTGGGACCCAGCAACTACTAATCTTCCAGCCATCCTCCCTATTGAGATTGTTCGGCCTTTTTTCAATCTCAAGGGCTTCCCTAAATTTCCGGTGATGGAATTGCGACACTCTAGCAATCACACTAGCTTCTTCGATGCAGACATGGTGATTGGTTTTCTCCACATGCTCTGCTAAAGCGGAAGACTTCGTTCTCATATGCTTGAGGTCTGTTGCATGCTCACTAATCCTTTGGTTAATGGAGCGACCAGTCTCACCGATATAGGGGGTCCCACATGAACAAGGAATAATATAAACACCTTTCATGTCCTTGGGGTCGATAGGATCCTTCACAGATCTGAGGGACTTACGAATGGTGTTAAGAGGTCTAAAGGTTGCAGGAACATTGTGCTTCTTAAGAATCCTTGCAATCCTATCCGTGGTCCCTTGAACATACGGCAGATGGACCCCAGGAATCTGATCCTTAGGTTCTCTTCTGGATAACGAATTCCTAGTCGCTTTGAGGAAAGCCTTATGTCCCAAATGTCTACTATAACCATTCTCAACAAAGACATTAAGGAGATGGGACTTCTCCTCTTCAAAGCTCCTTTCATCAGAGATCCTCAAGGCACAAGTTGCTAGAGTGTTGAGAACCCCTAACTTCTGGGCAGGGAAATGGTGGGAACTAGCATGAAGATACTGCTCTATATGAGTTTTCTTTCGAAACACTCGGTGGGAGAGGGAACCATCCTTATTCCTAGAGATAAGAATATCAAGGAACGGGAGGCAACCATCGACTTCTTGTTCCTTAGTGAACTTGATGGCCGATGATTGATTATTGAGATGATCGAAGAAGAGATCTAACTTCTTATTAACTTCATCATAGAGACGATATGCTTTGGAGGTATTTGAATACCCCAAGAAGAGACACTTACGAATCCTTGCACTAAGTTTATTTCTTTGCACCTTTGGAATCAAGGCATAAAATATGGAACTAAAGACCCTAAGCTGCTTTATTGAAGGAATGTGGCCATACAACATTTCATAAGGAGTCTTGTTTCCAATAGTATTAGATGGACATATATTCTTTACATATACAACACATAGAATTGCATTAGCACAAACCATCAGTTTTAAATCCTTGAAAAACATCATGGAACGTACCATATTTAATATTTTCCTATTAATTCTTTCAGCTACTCCATAATGTTAGGGATTATAAGGCATAGTTGTTTGATTTTTGATCCCATGTTGGCGTAGATAGTTTTCAAATTCATTTGAAGTATATTATTTTCCATTATCAGTGCAAATAGAGCCAATATGATATTGTGCATCATTTTCAATCCATCTATGAAATTTCCTTAATGTTTGAAAAGCATCAAATTTGTTCTTCATTAAATAAACCCAACACATTTTCGTGTAGTCATGAATAAATGTCATCATATATTTATTTCCACTTGCAAAAGGAACACGCATTGGGCCACATAAATAGGAATGATTCTGTTCAATTTTTCTATGTGCTCTAGAATTTTAATCATGAAAAAACTGTTTGATGTGCTTTCCTGGAATTCAAGCATCACATTGCTTAAGTTTCCTAGGAATTGTAGACAAACTAGTAGCACCATTTTTCTTCAACAAGAGAAGGTTGTAATAGTTCAAGTGTCAAAATATAGCATGCCATAAAACACTTGATGGAAATGTACCTTCATCATAATGAGAACTGTATGAGAAATTTTGTGCACAAACAGAGGTACCTTGTAGCTTCAAAAGTCTTTCTTCTTCTATCCCCGTTATGACAAGTGAGTGATCTGATGCTTTTATGACCTTAACCTTGCCATCAAACATATGAAAGGTGTGTAATTTTTGGTAGATGTGGACCAAGTACAACAAGTTTCTCCTCAGTTGTGGGAGATATAAAACATTATGCAAAAGAAAGTCTGGAAGACTAGGTAATTTGAGCCTAATTGTGCCAAGCCCTGATGGGTTGAGTTTTGATTTGTCTACAATGTGGAAAGTTTCTCCTGAATCAAGAAATCAACCATTTTTCCATGAAGCAAGTGAAGCATTAACCAAGTCTTCAGTTACTCCAATATTACAATGTGTCACAACACAGTGAGCAGATTCAGGTGCTTTACCTTTCTCTTTGTCATTGGTTTTATCTTTGGCTTCATTTCTTTCTTCCTCAATTTTGTCCCAACACAACTTGCATGTGGATGTATCATGTGATCCATCTCTATTGCAATATATGCAATGAAGACCAGTTTTTTCTCCTTGAGAGTGTCTGCCCCCCCTGCCTCTGAAATTTCTTCTTCCTCTTCCTCTTTGACCACCTCTTCCTCTACAATACTACTGAGCATGATTCTTATCTCTATGTGTAAGACATGCATATTCTTCAGAAGACTAAAGAGTTATCTTCTTCCCAAAATCTTTCTCTCTCTCAACAAATTTCTTCAAAAGGGAGTCAAAGGTAATCTCTTTGAGGTTTCCATTTTCTTGCAATGACTCAAGATAATTTGAATAAGTGGGATAAAGTGCCTAGATAAAAGCTATCAGAGGAATGTCTAGTTCAACATTAGTGACTTTGATATCATGCATAATAGATCTTACTTCTGATGCTAGAGCAAGAGGATCATCATTTTTCAATTCAAGATTGAACAATTTAATCATCAATTGGACAACTTCAAGTTCAAAGTGTGAGTCATAGAGTTCCTTCAACTTATGTAAGGCTTCAAAAGCATTTGAAAATGGTGAAATATGGTGACTCACCTCTTCATTTACAGATGTTGCAATCAAGGCATAATCCTTGTTGGTCTTGTTTTCCAAAATGGCAAACTCCTTATCGAAAGTGGGCTTTTCAGTTGCATTGTCTCCTACACCTTCACAAACTCCTTTCCACAAGTCATTGAAAATGAGAGTGTGTTTGATCATTCGAGACCACTTAGTATAGTTATCCTTTTCGATGAGAACCAATCCCATGATAGATATCAATGAATGAATTTTAAAATATGTGTACTTAAAAAAGATGTACTTCTGCTAGCAAAAATGCACTTCTGGTGGCCATATGTGTAAAAAAATACAATTGTGGTTTACATTCATGACAAAAGTATTATTTTGGGAAGATGTTATATGGGGAGGGTGTATGTGGGTAAATGGGTGGGGTGTATATGAGGATGGGGTTTTATATGGAGTAGTCAACATATGACTGGTGTGTTTTTTGAGACAATGGAAGGGAGGTGGTATTAGTTGGGTGGGAGGAGATATTAGTTGTGCGGGAGTATGGAGTGGTATTCGGATCCAGTGGAGCGGTGTGATGCCAAACCACAATATCGCAACATGGGAGGCGAATACATATTCACCTGTTATTGCAGTTAGATAGTGGTATCACAACATGGGAGGCAAATACAAAGTGAGGTGGTATCATAGTGGTATGCGGGATAATGGATGGGTTGGTAACTGCGAGTTTGGCTGTTTGTGTAGTTTGGTATGGTGAGTGATACCATATGGTTATAATTCGCAGTGGAGAGGGGTTTAAAACTGGTGAGGTAGTATGGGAATGTGATACATGAGAGCAGTGCAAAGCCATCATTCCATAAGTCGACAATTCGAACTTGAATCTCACAATAAAGGCTAATGAACAGTCAATTTACCAACGCAGACATAGTCACTCTAGCATACACACCATTCCATCAAATATCAAAAAAACTTTACGCATTCACCATATATCCCATCGACCATCAATCTTCTTCAATGCATAATCTTGTTAATGGATTTCGATCATTGAAATCGCTTACTAAATTCCATTAGTATTTGAACACAGTTAACAAAATGCATATTACAATCTCACTAATCAATACAACACCTTCAGGTTTTGATCAAGCTCACAATATTTTAATGCACAGGTTCCATCTCTCAGGACCAAGGCTTCAATGACTTCAACGACTGTTTGCAGGTCCACTCCAAAGAACTATGGGAGTTATTCAGCTAGAGGTTAACTTAGCAATCCTTGCTATCATCACAGAGGTAATTCAAAAATGCATTGAATGTTGAGGATGCTATGTCCAAAAGTAGAGATTTGATAGAGAACAAAGGCAGAGTGTAGTAAACTCATAGGAGTTACAATGTGGAGAAATAAAAATAGAGGTTGGCTCTAACACCATGTCAGGAAAGGAGGTAACTCCTCAAAAATGAATTTCTTATTCATTAAGATTACTCATGGTTATATACATGACGGAGAGACTCTTGGGCTTCACCTCCCGATGTCTCGTCATTTTTTATTATTTACTATTTACATTATTTACAAATGTTCACCCAATCCCAATGATTAGGTGTAAATATTCCATGTTAGATATTTTCATTTAATGTGCTTATAGATAGATGAGTAGGTGATAGATTATTAGATTTGTGTGTTGGCTAATGACATTTATATGTGCTACTAAAATTGTATATAATTAGATCATGGTAGTGAATTCAAATTTGTATTTTAGATGATGTTTATATTTGTTAGATGATTATCATCATGATGTTTATTTTTATGAAATAATGTTTATTATAGATTATGTATTCGTGAACTTATATCAAACTTTTATATAGGAAATTACAGGTAAAATGACTTACTTTAAAAAAATGCAAATATATTTTTATAAATTTAAAAGTTTAGTATGGCTGAAACTATGATTGTAAAATTATGATAAATATTTTTCTATTGCTTAGATAGTTCATTGATATTCAATCTAACATAATTAATAAAATATTTCAATACTCACAACAATAAAATAACTAAAGGTAAGATAATTTAGTTAGTTCTTAAAAAGACAAAAATGTGTAACTTATTCAATTTTTAATATAAAATATTATTAATAATAAAGTATTCAAAAATACAAGCTAACTAATTCAATATTGGTTTATAAAACTCAATATATTATTAAATTTAAAAAACTTTACTAGGAACTTTTTACAATTTGCAACCTGGATCAATCTTAACTCTAGATCTACCAAGCGTTGAGAGGGATCAAATCTCTTGAGATGAAAACATAATTTTGATTGAAAAGAGATTTGATCCCTCTAGGGCTAGGTGGATCTAGGTAATTGGTTATATATATAGTTGACATTGAAATATTTTATTTATAATTCACGTTTTTCATATTAAAATGTTAAAATGTGCCCCCTCATATCTTTTATGTATGTATGGAGTATAGTATTGTTGAAGGCTTGAATAAATAACTACAAAATATAACACTCTATGAGATAGCTTAGATACCCGATCAAAGAGATATAATCATCTAAGTACTATCACCAACTCCTTCAACAAGAAACGTTATTCCAAAACCTTCTAAGGCTTCATTCCCTACTCAACCCAAGGTTATGTAGAATGGTGAGTCAGTTGTAAATGCATCTAATACTTGAGCTAATTCTCAATCCCATAAATCCCCATTCTTACTTACATTTGAAGTTTTCAATTATAATGTTCATAATTGCTTTGCAGATTTTGGTGCCTTTACTAATGTATTTCCCTTTTTAGTATGCAAGAATATTAATGCAAATCCATAATTGACTAATGCTAAGATCATTCAACTTAATAGATTTGAAGTGCAAGTGGTCGATGAAGTAAGAAATGTACTCATATTCTTGCGTTCAATTTCACAACTACATCAAATTATTAACATTGTGGTGGTAGACATACCATAAGATTATTGCCATTTGTTGGGTAGAGATTAGTCTAGCAAGCTTCAATGTTATTTCACTTCAAACTGGTCTCATGTGTGGCTCCCTTTTAAGGGAAAGAACAATCCAATAAGAGTCAACAATGAGCAACATAAAAAATCCATGATCTATTGATTAGGAAATAATGTGAAAGTATTTTCTTGAATAAAAAATTAGTTTCTACCATGAGTAGCCATCTCAAATCCTACGAAATACATAGTCATGACTCCTTCCTTGCAATTTGACTGGTGAAAACAAAACTTGTATTATAGATGTAAATATTGCTAACGTGGTAAGTAACATTGTACATATTGATGTTTGGAATCTATTTTATGACGAATAAAAAATTCAAGATGGTGCTAGTTTAGGTTGCATTCTAATGGACACAAAAAATAAAAAAACTCTCATATCTTGTTTCTTAGAATTTTAGTGTACCAATAATTCAACTGAATATGGAGCGTTTTTCTTTAGTAAAAAGAAAGACGTTCACTTGTGGTTGGAATGTCTCAAGGTAATTGGTGATTCAGAGATAATCACCACAAAGGTATAGAATATAGTACATTGTCTATCACCTCGTCTCAAAAGATACCAACAAGGGGTATGGTGTCTCATTCGTGCATTTAAATATTTAATATCTTGTCACTACTTAGGATTAATAATGTTCAAGTCTAGGCTTTGGAAAAAAAAATATGTTTTCTCCTCTTAGGGATGGTTTTTCAACTAAAAATGTTTATAAACATGAGGTTCCTCAAAAAATACTAATTTTCATGTTTTTAATGATGACCAACAAATTTCGGATTTCCTTGCCAACATAGATATTTTCAAGGGCACAATCATTGTTGAAGAAGAGCATAGTAAATCCTTAAATTAAAGAGCCAAGATACGACAAACAAATAATATGCCAAAAGATGTTGCATGATTAAATAAACTATATGATTTTTAGAATCATTTTAGGGGACTACCTAAAACCAAGAAACAAAGTTCAACACTGATCCATGAGCAGATAAAACTAGGGATAGAGGGAGAACCCAAGTTTTTAAATCTTGGTATGTCCTCTACTCATGATGAACATCAATTATTTAGCTAACATATCAAACAATACCAATATGTTTCTTCCTAGATATACGATAACATGAAGAGTTATGACACCAAAATTATTCAACACACAGTTTTGATCAAAAAAGGTATCAAACCTTTTCAATAGAGATTAAAAAAGGTACATCCACCCCTAGAGACTTTGTTACAGAAAGAATTGAAATATTTTTTGGATGAAAGAATGAATTTGGAAGTCTAGAAATATACTTGGATTTCCAATATGTTTCCCATTAGGAGAATCATTTATCTATATGTTTTCACAATTTGAATTTTGCAATCAACAAAGATAATTATCACGTTCTAGAAATGGAGTATATTCCTCAAATCGTCTCTCGTCCTGAAATGTTATAATTACTTGAGGTATTTTTTGGCTATAATCAAGTCTTAGTGTCTCAGATAGACAGATTGAAATTCACATTAAAGACAAAATGGGGCATGTTTTCATTTAGGCGAATTCCTTTTTGGCTAATTAATTATGGGTATAATTTCCAAAGAGATATGGAAATTGCATTAAGGGGATGATAGGAGAAAGCATTTTTGTTTACTTAGATGATGTAACTATATTCTCCAAGAAAGTATTTGATTATTTAAACCATCTTCGACAAATATTTGAAATGATTCAGAAGGTATACAATATTGCTCAATCCAAAGAAGAGAATTTTTGTTGTATCAAAATATAACCTATTCAGACATATCATAGATAGAAATGGCATAATTGTAGATCCTGAGTGAGTTAAAATAATCTTACAAATTTCCTTCCCAAATGGAAAGAAGAAAATGAAGTATTTCCTGGAAAGATTAAATTTCATTCACAAATTCATCTCATATTTCACCCAAATCATCAAGCCATTGCAAGAAATGATAAAGAATGATGCCACCTTCAAGTGGAATCAAAGAAAGGAGGATAACTTCACTAGGATCAAAGAATCTAGCATAGAGGATCTTGCCTTATTCAACCCAAATTTTGAGGAATATTTGATTCTCTTTACATTTGCGACAAACTCTTCACTTTCACCTTTTTATACATAGAAAGACGATGAAGGAAATGAAGAAGTGATTTCCTTTATGAGAAATAGGCTACAATGGTTGGAGCTCAACTACCTTGATATGGACAAACAAGGTTACTTAATTTACAAAGTCTTCAAGCACATTAGGCCTTACATACCAAAGATTCATGTCAAAGTGATTGTTCTTGACTTGGCAATAAGATCTATATTTGTACAAAAGGAATTAGGGGATAAAAGCAAAAACTTGATGATAACCTTGCAAGAATATGACCAAGAGTTCAAATTAGATCACACAATTAAAGGTAATGGTCTATGTAAGCTATTTTTTGAAGCCATAGCTTAAAAAGAAGAATAAATGAGTAGTTGCGAATGAAGGATAGACATGTACAACTCTTATTCTATCATGCAGCAAGTACACAGTCATCATTGTACACCAAATTAAGAAAATACTTAGAAAAAGGTGTGTTTCCTCCACACCTGATAGTAAAACAAAAAATGGAATCAGAATTAAGTATTCACCTTACTATTTGGTTCAAGGAGTTTTATTTAGAAAACATCATAATGAATTTTTGTTGAGATGCATATAATCTTCTAAGGTAGAGAAAGTGTTGAAAGAGCTTCATGATGGGTCGGCTAGAGGTCATTATGCCAATAAAACCACAACAATCAAGATTATATGAGCATGATACTATTAACCTACATTATTTAGATATACTCATGCATATGCTCATAAATGTGATTTCTTCTAGAAATGTTCCAAAAGAGAGAAAATATCAACATCCCCGCTATAGTTGATCATACTATAAGAACTTTTCCAACAGTCGCGAATGGAAATTATTGGAGAGATTTTCCCACGCTGGTCAAAGCAACACGAATATAATATCACGATCATATATTTTTTCACAAAATTGGTTGAGGCCACCCATTTGAAACAAATGAGTGATCATATGGTGATATAGTTCATCGATAAAAAGATCATCATGAGGTTTGGTGTTCCAACTTCACTTGTTTCTTATAATTTTATGCATTTCTCATCTTTAAAATTATATGAATTTTCTTTGTACAAAGGAATTACACATAGATGCTCATATAGTTATTATCCCACAGGAAATGGATTGGTTGGGTCCAATAACAAAAATATGATCAAAATCATTATGAAAATTTTGCCTACTCAACAAAGAAATTCAAACAACATGTTAGCTAATGCCTTGTCGGTTCATCGAGTCACACCTAATCCTTCTCTAGGTACTTATCCATACTTCCTTGTCTACATAAATGGGGAAATCCTTCCTCTGCACCAATAGCTACCATCATTACAACTTTCACAAGAATGGAGAGGTAGGTCTTGCCCCATTATGCAAAGCAAGATTAACACTCTGCTGATAATTAAAGAAGAACGACAAAAAACATGTGCTATGTTTAAATCTCACTAATTACAGATCAAATAATGGTTTAAAAAGAGATCCTATAACATAGCCCCTCCTCAAACCAGTCCTAAATAAGGTCAAAAGGAAGCAGTTACTATGGTAAACTAACCTAGAAAATCATGTTATGGAATTGGGACCTAAATTGTTTGCTTCCTTTTACTCCTTCGAAACATAAAATGAGGGATACCATTACATCCATCTCATTAGGAGGAACATGATGTTATAAAAAAATTTCTCAATCAAGCTTTTGGATTGGAGATTATAAACATGGAAATATTGGCCTATCGGTGAAGGCCACATCATCTTGACCTTTCATTTGGTGTCCACATGGCTATCCATGTCATGGTCCTCATGGCAGCCGCTAACCCACTCATACATGTTAAACTCCTTTACAGGTTCCAATATATATTGTGCATAAGAAATATACATGTAAATACATCCCACATAAGCATTCCCTTTATGGCCATGTCACCCCAAGAGTTAAATCTCAATAGCTCTTGACACTAGACCCCACTAAAACCCCTACGGAAAATATGTTGGAATACATTGGTAGTGCCCACTCCATGTTGGGATTGGTCTTCCCCTCCACCGATAATTGAATACAAATGTGCCACATAATGCTTATCCCCAAAAAATGGGCCTCGTATGCCAAATCATCTTGGGTAACCGATCCCAACAGTTCTATCAATCCCTTCATCCAAATCTTCCAAATTATGGGGTACAAAGTGATGTCAATCTTTTTCAGTTTTCTCATGCAGATAGGGTCCCACATAGCCTTTAATCACTATAAGGAAAATAACTTCGACGGAGGTTTTTTTGCAGGCCACTATAAAAATTTCCCAAAAATCCATTTGTAGCGAAGGTCGCTAGTGGAGGTGGGTGGGTGGATGTTTTAGAGGATATTTCTTTGACAGTGCATCTAAATTATTTAAGCGCACCAGTTCTTTATTATCCATACATGCACCAAAGTTGCATATAACATGGTTCACTGTAGAATATTTTTTTTTGAAAAATAAAAAACCATCGTGCACTAAGTATAGAAACACACTGGTGATTTAATATTCACTAGCTTCGTACTCCTTCATATAGTAAAATGTATTGGTGCTATTCGATAATGACATCCTGATGTAGTAAATTTATAACAATGCACGAGGCATCTTATAAAGTGTACCGATAGATGATTTCTAATTTCTAAAACAAAAACAGTGCTATTGTAAAACCATAGCATCGGTGTGTTACCAATAACATAAAGCCCTGAAGCATCTATATAAAGCACTGCGATAATTTTAAATTCAAAAAAACAAACAGTGCTTTTGGGTATAGCCTTCCCTAGTGCGCTTCTTCAAATACACCAATGATGGTTAAAAAAAAAAACTCCCGACAATAATTTTCATTTTAACCATCTATAGTGTGAGAGAGATCTAAAGCACCAATGCCACTATTGCCATGTGCAAGCGCCTTGACATGAGTGCTTCTCTTGCTCACCACCTTTCAATACCGTGCTCACTAATTGTATTTCATTTTTTTCAAATAGTGTGAAAATTTGCTTTTATCCATTACGTGTCCACAATGCCTCCCCGATGACCAAATGTGTAGGTAATCTCTCTGCTTATTTCTAATTTAATTTTTTAGTATATTATAATTGAAAATTTAGTTGAATTTGTCATTGTTTTTGCAAAAAAAATAAAAAATCGATGTGTGGTGTTTTTGATATGTTCGCCTCACACCAGGAGTGATGTGCCTTGTAAGTTTACAAGGTGCACCACATTTCAGTGCCTAAACATAATACACCATCATTGTGGTGGTGTGCTTCATAAATATAAACGTGTTGGGAAAGATGTGATAGGATGTGTGTTGGTGTCTAACTCCTGGTCTGTTTATATTTTCCAAATGCACTGCAAATAAATATTTAAAAATATTCCTATAGCTCGATGCATTCGTTAAGCTTAATGTACCGTATCTATGCGAAGAAGTTATATATGCTCACCAGTGCACAAGTATGATGCACCGCTATGAAAAGTTAAATTTATGAAACACCCACAATGTGTCATACTTATATGCGCAAAGTTACCAGTGCGATTATAGTTAAAAGCGCATTGACATCGATGCATGACTATGTTTTGAGCACATCGGTAATTTTTCTTTTTTTAACAGAAGTTATGTTTCCATAGTAATAAATTCATGTTTCATTTAGTAAAAAGAATGTATTTTATGTATGAGGATGATTTATTTTATATTTCAATCATGTAGAAGAGACATCAATAGAGGGAGTAGGAGAAGCAGGTAGACCCATACATTATGGTCTGACCATGGGAGATGAGAGAGAGGGAGAGGGATTTGTACCCTCAAACTATTACTCGAGTGACTCAAGTTCTCTTGAGGAATGTAGGCCTCCTCAATTAATATGAGGTGGGTACATCCCTAAAGGTACACTCTATCTTATTAGCACATATGATCCGTCGATGGAATGACAAGCAACATCCTTTCCATTTTGGTCGTGAGTTGTGGTATAGGCTCACTGAAGTAGACATATACTTTATCACTGACCTATCTAGGAGAGGGAAGAATTTTCCCAAATTCCCTGATGTTCCCCATGGTATTGTAGCTTAGAGTTAGCTTGGATTCAGTTAGAGATATGTCGGCCCTCATGTGGCCCGTCCATCATATTTTTAGGTTTATGGTGTACATATACAGATTTATTTTTTTTCTGTAGAGGAGGCTAGATATCTCTCATGATTAGTCAACACCAATGCACATTCTTGTGGTGATGGGTATTGCATCAGTTTCCCTCTTTTGTATTATGTTGATTCTTTGGTTCAGGTGCCATGTTGCATCGGATGGTCTACCATTTTTTTGAGGAAATTTTGCACAGCTTTAGATAAATGTTGCGCATTGTTGATACAAGGAATGGAGACGTTCCCTTTTTATTTCGAGATTTTTTGTTTAGTTTTTAAGAGGTTTCTAGAGACGAGGCATACATTTGATAATCACCCTCCTAGGTTGATCACAGAGGCTTTGATGTGCATGTGGTAGAAATTGATGCCCAAGAGGGGCATGCTAGATTTTCCAGTAGATATTTCGGATGAGGCACTGGCAGTACTTCCCAGTGTGTATGAAAATGCATTTATCATGTTGGGGTATATGTATGTAGGTATAGTTTGGAAATGGTGTACCAACATCTTCTTCACAATGGATAAGCCTCCAAATGATAAAGGTAATATTAGTGTTTTCTTTAAATTATTCTAGTTTACTTTTCTTATTTTAATAAATTAGAATAAAATTTATTCTAGCATGTTCTTTAACTTGTTTTGTTAAATTGTTTAATGAAATTGTATAATTATTTTTGTGTAGTATATATTTTGTAGAAATTAGCTCATATAATAAGGGCATGCCTCCTCCCCCAGCACCAAATGGAGGAGATGAGGAGATGCACAAAGCCCAAGATAGTGAGGCACATCCTCATGGGGGTGTGGGCATTTTGGGGGGAAGGACTACTATGTGACTTCAGATGGACTATTGTGATAGATTGGCTAGAATTTTTGTTTAGTAGGGAGTCCACACTATGAGGCCTCGAGATATCAGTGTGAGTCTGATTTTCGTGGATATCTATAGGGAATGTCTATGGGATTTGATGTCTCTTATGTGGCATGTGACCTAGGCTAGTAATTTACTGGTAGTGATGAGGGCTATAGGGCATCATGCAATAGTACATCCATCATATGAGGGTGGTCATGATGATGATGAGGACGCTGATGATGATAATTATGATGAGGGTGATGATCATGATCATGACAATGAGGATGGTGTTGATGATGCTTCTGTTGGTGCCACCCCATCGGATCATGGTAGTCAAGGTGTAAGTGATCCTTCTGGTAGTACACTTGTTTGTCAGTTGCCTGATGATGATTAGATGCTAGAGCTGGAGGATATGTGTATGTTTCTCCTTACAGAGAAGACTGACCACCTTCGCCTATAGACTAACCACTTTATACTATAGACTGACCGCCTCTTAGTCTTTGACCTTAGCTAAGTTCGAGAGTTGTAGTTGATTAGGTAGTAGTTGACCCTCCATCGTCTTCTACAGTAGACCAGGTTGTAGACTTTACTACATCTGTCGTATTGGATTTTTTATTGCCATTATTTGACTTCTTTATATATCTCTGTGTGTGTGTGTGTGTGTGTGTTATAATGGTGCATTTTTTTGTTCAAGTTTATGTACTTAATTTATATGTTCATGTTGATGTGTATATTGTTAGGTAATGTTACATGTTTTCATTATCGTGATTACAGATAGATGTGTATGTGATAGATTATTATATTTGTGTGATGGCTAATGACGTTTACATGTGCTACTAAAACTGTATATAATTAGGTGATGGTAGTGAATTCAAATGTGTATCTTAGATGATGTTTATGTTTGTTAGATGATTATAGTTATGATGTTTATTTTTATGAAATAATGTTTATTATATATTATGCATTGGTGAATTTATATCAAAATTTTATATATGAAATTGCATATATAATGACTTACTTTAAAAAAATGCAAATATATTTTTATAAATTAAAAATTTTACCATGGTTGAAACTATGATTGTAAAATTACGATAAATAATTTTCTATTGCTTAGATAGTCTATTGATATTCAACCAACTTAATTAGTAAAATATTTCAATACTCGCAACAATAAAATAATTAAAGGTAAAATAATTTAGTTAGTTCTTAGAAAGACGAAAATGTGTAACTCATTCAATTCGTAATATAAAATATTATTAATAATAAATTATTCAAAAATACAATTTAACTAATTCAATATTTGTTTATAAAATTCATTTTGTTGTTAAATTTAAAAAACTTAAGTTGGAAATTTTTTACAATTTGCAGCCTAGATCCATCTTAACTTTTGATCTACCAAGCATCGAGAGGGATCAAATATCTTGAGATGCAAACAATTTTTGAGGGGAAAGAGGTTTGATCCCTCTAGGCGTTTGGTAGATATAATTAGATGGTAATATATATATATAGATATATATATATATAGATAATTAACTTTGAAATATTGTATTTATAATTCAGGTTTCCTATTTTTAAATGTTAAAATATCCATACTCATGTTTAGTTTTTGTATGTACAGAGTATAGTATTGTTGAATAGTTGAATAAATCACTAGAGAATATAAAACACCATGAGATAGCTTAGATATTCGAGAAAAGATATATAATCATATAACCATTATCACCAACTCCTTCAACAATCAAAGGTATTCCCAAACCTTCTAAGGCTTCATCCGCTACTCAACCCAAGGTTTTGTAGAATGATGAGTCAGTGGTAAATGCATCTAATATTGGAGCTTCTTCTCAATCCCATAAACCCCCATTATTAGTTACATTTGAAGTTTTCAATTATAATGTTCATATTACTTGGTGTCGTGGCCAGCAACACCCCCCTTCTTATTTGGGGTTATTACTAATAACACCAAATAAGTGGGGACCCTTAGTCAAAAATTTAAAAATTAATTAGTGCTTGTATTTCCTTTTTAATAAAACTTACCATCATAAACTTAGGATAATACCCTTAAAAAAATCAAAAAGCATAAGTTTTATGTTAAAGTAGAATTATTCCTTGGGAAATATCACATTGCAAAAAGATAATGGATACCTCCTTACAAGTAGAATTCTAAGATTGCGAGATCGCGATGCGAGACTACATATTAAAAAAAAAAAAAAAAAAAAACATATATCGCATCACATGCATCAAAGACCACTTACACTGAAAAACTTTAAACTGCCGATATGCAATGGCGCATATCGCAAATCGCATTTCACAGAAAATAGATTACCAAATGATTGACATATATTGTGCTTCAGCAATTTTCGATATAGCGATGTTGTGATTTTGCGATATTGCGATATAGCGAGCTAGCAACCTTGCAATGTTGCGATTCTGCGATGTTGTGATTTGCAATATTGCGAAGCAAATCACAAAATTGCTTCATTGCAAATCTTTCAGGCTCGTTGTTCGAAAAAGTTTTTTCCATAAACCGAGACCTGGTTATGCGCTTTAATGCTAATTAATGAGTTAGTTGCCAATCATTAATGGAATATGGTTTTATGCTTATCAAAGAGCCATTTCACGTAAGGTGGTATATTTGATATGTCTTCGGATTTAAAACTTTCCCGTCACCTTTCCTTATCATTATTCTCACTTCACTTGTAAATTGTAGGAACAGAGAATAGAGAAATATACAAAGCAGTACGCAGGATATTATGGGAAAGAAAGGCAAAGCCTTGAGCACTGAAGAGAAAGAAATGGCGCCCTTGTATATAGACACCGCCTGTAACAGAGACGTTGGGATTACTACTTGGGAAGGCATGTCCAATCTACTTGAAGAATAGAATCCCAAGGTGATGGAAGCTACAGCTACTGGAGGTTCACAAGGGTCTTCTGAGGCATCAGTTGCAGATTTAGCTTGTTTGTTTTTACACTGGATAGCGGCAAGGCCATAAATTCTCCCACACAAAGACATGGTTAAATGGGTACTGGACAACACTGACATCAAAAACAGACAATCTAAAACTGAGGGTCAAGAGCTTATGGAATCATTATTTTCACAAAATTTGAGCTTTATATCTGCTAAAAGAAAATGCACAAAAGGCGAAAAACGCACCAAGGAAGCCCGAATCAAGAAATGGAGGCAATTTCCGATGCGCGATTAGCGCTAATCGCGCATCGCTACGCAAAAATTCTTGAAAAGGAAAGCTTCTAATTTCTTAGTCACCTATAAGCCCAGAAATTTGTAAAAAGAACGCTAGAGGTTAAATAAAAAGTAAAACTTGAATCCTAAAACCAATAGTAATTGTCTGAAACATCTTCAATATGGTATGTACATATGAACAACAATTGCAGATAGGCTGGAGACAGAAGGCTCAAGAAAAGGCAGAATCAATCAAAATATTAACTAAGTTGAATTGGGATTCTTACTGGCATACTTGGTAAAACCAGACAGCCAGTGCATGACTCTCAAATGCATCATCAATTCTGGCAAGAAGATGGTGCCAGCTCTCGCTGATTCCGTTTTTGCAGGATAGTTAAAGTCTGAAGTCGGTTAGCCGACTCTTCTCAAGCAAACGTTGAATGCTTGCGATTTCAAAGATCAGATACAAAAATAGTTAGTTATTAGTTGTAAATTCAATATCAGTATTAATTTTGCTTTATTTTTGCCTGAAAAAGGGACGGTCATTTAAACCATATCCTACACTTCTGTCATAAGTTATTTTTAGATTTAGTTATTAGTATTTAAACCCTTCTCATGCATTTAGAGAAAGGTCCTGAAATTTGTCAAAAACTTATCCCCAGAACATGCACTTTTGTACCCTCTGAGGAGGTTTTGATGAATGAATGGAACATGATTTATTGATATCTGCATTTAATATCTACTACTGATGTTGCACTTCTGTACTCTTAGTGGATGTTGGATTAGGAATAGATAAATCATTGATGCTTGAAGCTCATGAGTAGAACTAGTTATAAATGGTACTTCTATCTCTTAACTATTTCTGCCTTTGTGTTAAAAGTGATATTCATGTTCAGCCGTTTATATATTGATGTGTGAATGTCTCAGTTATCATTTCGCACTTTTGTACAGTTATAGCTATTTATTTATGCTTAATGTATGAGTAACTTATTATGCGATATGCCTTTCACAATTGTTTTGTCTAACCTTTTATACGAAGTAGTTTATCTGTATTGAATTCTTTTCTCATAATAGTTGAATGATCTTTATTATCAATTGTTATCTGAAATCATTTTAGATTGCATAACAGAAGGATTACACCCCAAGTTAGTGTAGACTTAGATATTTCTAACTATTAGAATACAATTTGCACGTTATTAGATTAGAGTTAGAATTAGAGCATCTCACTTAGGAAATTTTAGAAAGGAAATATCAATTCTTCACACACATAGACATAAATTGGTAAACTGGTCCCATATCCCCAGTCAGACCCACTATACCAAATGGAAAGGGAGCTGCTAACCAAGGTCCGGACCAGGTGGGTATCCCCCTTGTTGTAGACCCGATTTTTGGGGCTTCAAAATATTTGGCGCTAGAAGGAGGGCCTCGAATTGTGAATGGAAAGCAAGTATAAATCTAAATACCATTCTGAGAGTAAGTCACCCTCACCATCTGTCTCGACTTCTCCATTGCATTTAGAATCCTTAAATCCAGAGCCAGAAGTCACAAGAGCAACAGCCGCTGCTACAAACCCTGACATTTGAGAACAATCTACTATTGAACCTCCTGAAGTTGAATCTTTGATTCACAAGCTTCAACGATTTTCTATATCTCCTCAAAGATCTGATAAATCTCAAGGCAGCGTGACTTCGCAATATAACCTTGCTCATCCTCTTACCAGATTAAAGAGAGAAAAGTTTGGCGTTCAGCCAACCGAGTTACCTCTACCCACAAGGAAGAGAGCAAGGAAATCTCCTAAATGGTCCAATAGTGAGACTATTTCATCATCATCATCCATCTCAACCTCTCCACTGTGAAGTCAACCATCCACTCCTCCACTTCAAATCATTGTTCATCAGTCCATCGGTACTCCCACATCTCCTTTTCAATCATCTAGAGTCGTAATATCCTCATCTTCTCAACCACAGGGATCATCTTCTGCACTTTCCTCTATTAATAGATCGGCGATGGCCGAATCTCCATGGAATAACACAGGGGCAGTCTTAATGCCTGCACCCTTGAGTCAGCTACCGACCCATCCTGGAAAATGGCTGCCTAAGTTTAATCCTGAGGCAGGCATACTAGCAGAAGAACATATAACTAACTTTATGCTATCCATAAATCTCAATGGAGTTACCAACGAAGATGTTGTTGTTTGACTTTTTCCTTATACTCTGCAAGGAGTAGCTGGATCATGGTATTTTTCATTACCATCTGGATCTATCACCAGTTGGGATATCTTCCAAGAACAATTCCTTATTAAGTTTGGTGATGATAGGTCTATGGCGACATTGATCAACGACCTTTCTAACCTTAGGGCCGAGTCAAAAGAACCTATCAAAGATTTCAATTCACGTTTCAATAAACTCTTAAACAAAATTCCTACTGCTTCCAAGCCTAGCGAAGAAGTGCGAAGTGAATGGTACATCACTGCTTTACCATCAAACATAGCAATATTTGTTGATAGGGCTAACAAAAAAACTTTAGCCGAAAATATGAAAGGAGCAATAGCAGTAGAGAAACATATTATAGCCCTAGAAAAGAAAAACGTGATAGAAGAATGAAAATCCAAGAAGGTTTCTTTCAAGGAAGATCCTAAGAAAAAACAATCGAAAGATCCATTCGATTTAGAAGGATTACAAAAAGTTTTGAAGACCATGTCTAACGAGATGGTTGACATTAAGAAACAAGTGGCAGAAACTTCTTCTAAAAAGTCGTACAGACCTTTTAAAAGAAACCCTTCAACTGATTCCAAACCCCCTAACGCTATTACAAGTGTTGAATCCGAAGAAGAAGAAGAGGAAATCGCTACTGAAGAACATACCGATGAAGAAGAAGTTGTAGAGTTACAAGGTATGTGGGATTTCATCCTCCCAGATGAAGATGATCAAGAGGCATCCCTGGTTAGTACTCGTAGTAGGAATCAACTTGATCCTCCTCAACTTACACTGAAGCCAAAGAGTGCAAGTTCAATGACTAAGGATAAAGTTGCAGCCAAGAAAATGACACCTAAAGCGACTCAAACCAGCCTAGTCCAAACAGACCCATCAACTCCATCTAAAACGCTGATCGTTTCGGATGAAATGGAGTACAATATCATAGAAGACATGAAAAAGACTAGGGCCAATATCACTTTTTACTAATTGAGCAAGTTAAAACACCAGCAAAAGATACTTTTGAAAGAATTACATGCTGTACCAGTCGCACCTTTGCCCACCATTATAATCTCCCAAGATTCCCATGATATGGGAAGACCTCCAACTAATGCGATTAATAAAGTTGATCCAAATGATATCACCTTAATCGGAGGAAGATCAAGATCTCATACTCCCCCATTTCTTCTTACTTATGAAATTTTCAATAAAAATTTGCATAATTGCTTAGTGGATTCTGGAGCTTCATCGAATATTTTACCAAAGTCAATATGTGGAAAATTGAACGTTCAACCACAAAAATCCATTGTGCGCATAGTTCAATTAGATCGATCGCAAGTCGAAGTGATTGGCGAATTAAATTAGGTTACCATAAGGTTGTCATCCAACTCAAAGGTATGTCAAGTTATCGACATTTTAGTTGCTGATATTCTAGAATTTTATGGCTTAATTCTTAGCAGAGATTGGTCAAAAAAACTTCATGGATACTTTGCAACTGACTGGTCGCACATGTGGCTCCCTTACAATGGTAAACCAAATAAAATAAAAGTTGAGCGGGAAAGACATTAGAAGTACATAGTAACAGAACTGGAAGGAGAAAATGAACCAGTAGCATACAACAATAATATCATTGGCAACTATTCAGTAGATTTTTCCTAGGAAATTTTAATGCTCATATTTCACCTTACTTAGAACATTCTGTTTTATCTCAAGTAGAAAATTTCTCTCAAACATATAGTTCTAAATGTATTAATTTTATAGATAGTCCTGTAAATAAATCTTTATTTTGGAAATTATTTTTTGACGGTTCTATGTATAATGAAGGAGTAGGAGTAGGATGTGTGTTAATAAGTCCAGAGGGAGATAAAACTATGCTAACTTGCAGACTCAAATTTGATTGCACCAACAATACCGTAGAATACGAGGCTTTAGTCCAAGGGTTATACAAAGAAATTGGATTAGATGTCAAATAACTTCATGTTTTCGGAGATTCTGAAATTGTAATCAGACAGGTACGTAATGCTATACATTTTTTATCAGGTCATTTAAAACATTACCAATCTTTAGTTCAAGATATGATTTAACACTTTATAGAATTTAATATTTCATCAATTCCCATAATCCAGAATGCTAGTGCAGACCTCTTAGCTAACATAGCTTCCAAGCTCATTCCTTCAGAAGATTTTAGCCCTGATCAATTTTCAATTGAATTAATTTTTAGACCATCTATTCCTGATAACATTACCAATTGGATGATTTTCAATGAAGATCTGGATATCATGAGTTTCCTCACATCTGAAGGATCCTACACCAATCAAATAATTGACGAATACCAACATGACCGACAATTGCAACAAGATAGCACTAGCAATGCCATACCTACGTCAGTAGTCAAGTTAGAAGACCTTTATGATTTGAAAGATTGGTTTAAAAGATCTACCAATTCAAAACACCAAAGTTCAACTTTGAACCATGAATTAGTAAATCTAGGAACTGATACCAAACCACAGAATATCAATCTAGGCCTTGGTCTAGCTCCTGAAGAAAAATTAGCATATATTCGTCTCTTGAGACAATACAAAAGTGTCTTTACTTGGAATTACGATGAACTCAAAACATATGACACCTCCATCATCCAACATACTATTCCAATGACAGAATATGGAACACCTGTCCAACAAAAGTTGAGAAAGATCCATCCCAATCTAGAAAACCAGATCAAATCTGAACTCAATAAGTTATTGAAAGCCAAAATAATTTTTCCCGTTCGACATTCCAAATGGGTTTCCAATACGGTCCCTGTTAGAAAGAAAAACAGAGACATTAGAATCTGCATTGACTTTCGAAATCTTAACAAAGCCTGCCAAAAGGATAATTTTCCTTTGCTTCCCATGGAACAAATACTGCAGGCAGTCGCAGGGTTAGAATTAATGTCATTCTTGGATGGATTCTCAGGATACAATCAAGTGTTGGTACATCCTGATGATCAATTAGAAACCACATTCAGAACTAAATGGGGCACATACGCATATCAAAAGATGCCATTTGGTGTGATTAACGCTGGTGCCACATTTCAGAGAGCCATGGACATCACATTCAAGGGGTTAGTTAATAAATCAGTGGTAATCTATTTGGATGATATAACTGTATATTCCAAGAAACGAAACAATCATCTTAGAGATTTAAAACAAATCTTCCAACGTTGTCAAAGGTATGGAATTTCACTTAAACTAAAAAAATCCTTTTTCGCATTAAGTGAAGGAAAACTTCACGGATTTATAGTGTCAAAATCTGGAATTCACATTGATCCTGACAAAATCAAGGAGATTTCCCCAATACCCATACCTCACAACAGGAAAGCCATGCAATATTTTCTTGGCCAGATTAACTTTGTAAAGAGATTTTTTCCAGATTTTTCAAGAATCGTGTCTCCTTTACAAGTAATGATTAAAAAGAACTCAAACTTTAAATGGGGCCAAGATGAATATGAGGTATTCAATATGATCAAACAAGCAATTGTTAATGCCCCATCTTTAGCAACTCCAAATTTTTCTGACCCTTTTATTTTATATACATTTGCCTCTGATAGATCATATGTTGTGATACAAACTCAAGCAAATAAAGAAAAGGAAGAAGCCCCAATTGCTTTTTTAATTCCAATTTACAAGGGGCTGAGTTAAATTATTCAGATGTGGAGAAACAAGCTTATACTGTTTCCAAAGCAATTAAATATTTCAAACCTTTTTTACTCAAAACACATACAAAAATCATAGTACCATTTCCAGCGGTAAGAAATCTTGTAGTACAGAAGGATGTGGATGAGAAAAGAGTCAATTGGGTTATTGACTTACAGGAATATGATGTAGAAATCAAACAAGCAAGTATTGTAAAAGGTCAAGGCTTTTGCAAAATGCTGGCTGGAGCATCGCTTATGTCCAAAATTCCATCTCCAGAGATACAAATCTATGAGGTAAGCCTAAACGATGTTGAGTCATTATACGCTCATATCATTTATTATCTAAAGAATGGATATGCTCCTTCAAACCTCGATCATACCAAGAAAAGAGCTCTAAGGTTGAAAGCCAAACAATATCAGCTCGTGAATGATGTTCTTTTTAGAATAAATTATGATTTTATTCTCCTTAGATGTCTTGAGAAATCTAAAGCTGAAAAAGTCTTGAAGGAACTCCACGATGGGCCAGGAGGCAGACACTATGCTGGAGATGGTACTACTCATAAAATCTTACGCGCAAGCTATTACTGGCCCACATTATTCAAAGACTCACAAAATTTCAAAGAATGTGGCTTGGCGCTTTCCAAATCATAGAAGTCATAGGTCCGTCCACTTTTATGTTACAAGATTTAACAGGAAAAAGATATTATTTACCTGTTAATGGACAAATCCTCAAAAAATATTTTCCATAGGAGATCATCCTTTTATTTTGTAGATTAGTTTTTATTGACATAATAAAACCAATTGTAAATGGTTACATTTGAGATTTATGAAAAAGACACAAATTCTCTTTTAGATTTTGTTTTTTCACTTGTATAAATAGAATTCTTTTAGAAAATTGATCATTATTATTGAAAGATACAGTTAAAGACTCTATGCCTAGAAATGATACTAGTTTCAACTTTGTAAATTTTGACAAAAAACGACCTTTAGTGGGAAATTATTTTATATCAGTCCAATGAAAGGTATCAATAACAAAAATGAAGATTCGCTATGGAAAATCTCCTTCCAAAAAAACTCTACCATTGTCATCCAAAGATATCTTAAGGAAACAATGACTTCCTCCCCACCTAGGAAACTTCAACATTGAGAGAATAATCCAATGATACACTTTAACTTAAAGAGTAAGAGGTCTCATCACGAGCTGACTTACCATGATCATAGATATTATAGCTTGCTAACTTTGCCAATATTGCATACCACAACAGGGAAATGACTCAAGATTTTTGCAATCAAAAGACAAGGGGTCTCATCACCAGCCAACTTGTTCAACAAAGTTATCAATCAAGTGAATGACATTGTCATAAATTGGCTACCAAACCAAGACATTGTTCTTTAAGGGTAAAAAGAAAAATGAAAGCAATAAGTGTGGATATGGATTTCTCTTTGAAAGTTGTAAATTTCTCTAAGTACGATACAGGATCATTACTGGGTAACAGGTAACCTTGTCGAGGCTATAAACGCTTGCTGGCAGCGGAGGCTCTACCTACGACAAATGAGCATATTTAAAACTGATTTACAGGGAAGGCTTTGTTTTTATCTTTTAAACCAAGTAGTGACTGATGTAGATACAAGGACTAGCTTGAGGGAGTAAAACAATCAAAGTAAAACACAGAAGGAATGAAATATTATTGACAGGTAAAAGCATGATGTACTTTGTCTTTCTACAATAAAGTTTGATTTTCTGGAAAAAAAATTGTTTTGGAAGTTTAGAAAACTCAAAAGAAAAGGAGAGATAACTGGTTCTTCCAAGTGAATCAACAACCGTTGTGGCCAGCAATAACCCCCCTTCTTATTTGGTGTTATTACTAATAACACCAAATAAGTGGGGACCCTTAGTAAAAAATTTAAAAATTAATTAGTTCTTGTATCTCATTTTTAATAAAACTTACCATCATAAACTTAGGAGAATACCCTTAGAAAAATAAAAAAGCCTAAGTTTTATGATAAAGTAGAATTATTCCTTAGAAAATATCGCGTCGCAAAAAGATAATGGATACCTCCTTACAAGAAGAATTCTAAGATTGCGAGATCGCGATGCGAGACTACATATTTAAAAAAAAAAAAAACATATATCCCATCACATGCATCAAAGACCGCTTACACTGAAAAACTTTAAACTACTGATATGCGATGGCACATATCGAAAATCGCATTTCGCAGAAAATAGATTAACAAATGATTGGCATATATTGTGCTCCAACAATTTGCAATATAGCGCTGTTGCGATTTTGTGATATTGTGAATTTGCGATATTGCGATATAGCGAGCTAGCAACCTTGTGATGTTGCGATTCTATGATGTTGCGATCTGCGATATTGTGAACCAAATCACAAAATCACTTCATCGCAGATCTTTCGGGCTCATTGTTCGAAAAAGTATTTTCCATAAACTGAGACCTGGTTATGCGCTTTAATGCTAATTAATGAGTTAGTTGCTAGTCATTAGTGGAATATGGTTTTGTGCTTATCAAAGAGCCATTTCATGTAAGTTGGTATATTTTATATGTCTTTAGCATTTAAAAATTTCCCGTCACCTTTCCTTATCATTTTTCTCACTTCACTTGTAAATTGGAGGAACGGAGAATAGAGAAATATACAAAGCAGTGTAGGAATTTACAGGGTAAGTTCCTCAGAAAGAACACCAAAAGGACACCGCTCACAACCAGATCACAGATCAATACACCAGTATTTTTGACGTGGTTAAAACCCTCAAAGAGGGAAACAGTCCACGGCCTGAGCCAACGCGGCCACTTCAGGCAATTTATTAATCAAAGAATGAAAATTTACATAAGCTTCTCTCATGCACGGATTACCCGAACAATGACCCTCCATGCGCTTTAAATAGAACTCATGGACCAATCGGGTGTCAAGCCACGGATCAAGTGGCGGTAATACCGAGGAGAGAGTGAACCGTCGGATCACTACATATCGTGACCGTCAGATTGTAAGTTACAAAATGTACAACGGTAAAGAAACACACTTTACCTAACTCTATACCTAACTCTATACTAGACCAAGTTGAACTTAACTATTTCCTATGTGTCGGAATATCCTAACATCCCCCCTTAAGAACAACTTGGGATAGGATTGAAGGATTTACAAATATGACACAATAGGAGAAGGAAGGAGGCACTAGAGCCTATCCCCCCTTAGTGACAACTTCCTGAACTCCAAGCATATATCGAAGTTTAGTGAACTTCGCCTCTGTGAGAGCCTTTGTGAAGATGTCTGCAACCTGATCATCTGTTGAACAATATTGCACTTCAAGAACATGGTCATGAATGAGCTTTCTGATGAAGTGCATGTGTAGTTCAATGTGTTTGCTGCGCTGATGCTGGACTGGATCTTTGCATAGCTGAATGGCACTTTGATTATCACACCAAAGTGTGGTTGGATGCTGCTGCTCAAAGCCAAACTCTGATAGGATCTGACGAAGCCACAAGGCTTCCTTACTAGCTTCCACGGCGCCACGATACTCTGCTTCTGCTGACGAAAGAGAAATGGCAGCCTGTTTCTTACAAGCCCATGTAATAGGTCCTGAACCAAGAGTGAAGACATAACCGGCAGTAGACTTCCGATCATCAGGGTCACCAGCCCAATCAGAATCAGTGAAACCAACTAATAGAGGAGCTGCTTTGGCACTGTAATGAATCCCAAACTGTACTGTACCTCGAACATAACGAAGTATTCTTTTAGCTGCTTTCCAATGACTTTCACGGGGGTTTTGCATAAAACGAGCAACAAGGCCAACAACAAAGGAGAGGTCAGGACGAGTATGGGTTAAATACAAGAGTTTTCCTACAAGTTGACGGTATAAGGTAGCATCAACTTCAGGAGAAGTACAAGAGACTGAAAGTTTGACTCCAGACTGAAAGGGAGAAGGGGCTGGCTTACAGTCTTCCATGTGAAAATGACGAAGAATATCACAAGCATACTTGGACTGGGAAAGGGAAATACCCTCCTTGGATTGCAAGACTTGAAGACCGAGAAAATAGTGTAAGTGTCCTAAGTCTGTCATTTCAAATTTCTTTTTAAGGCTGGACTTCACATGGTTTATAAGGTTAGGATCACTACCAGTAAGAATAAGATCATCAACATAAAGAACAAGGATGATAAGAGAGTTGCCCACTTTCTTGGTGTAGACAGTATTGTCAGAATAACACCTAGAAAAGCCAGATTCTAAAAGAAAGCTATCCATTTTGGCATACCAAGCCCGAGGAGCTTGCTTGAGACCATAAAGAGATTTCTTAAGTCGACATACAAGGCTGGAGTCTGTTTGGATGAAGCCAATGGGTTGTTCCATATAGATTTCTTCATGCAAGTCCCCATGCAAGAAGGCAGATTTAACATCCATCTGATGGACTTCCCATTTTAAAGAGGCAGCAAGGGAAAGAACAAGGCGGATAGAGTTCATTTTGGCAACAGGGGAGAAGGTTTCAGTGTAGTCAATGCCTTCAACTGTGAAAAGCCCTTAGCAACAAGACGAGCTTTATGTTTATCAACTTTCCCATCTGGTCCATACTTGGTTCTGTAAACCCATTTACATCTAACAAGTTTGCGTCCCTTTGGTAGAGGAACAAGATCCCATGTATCATTTGCCAATAATGAATGATATTCTTCATTCATAGCTGCTTCCCAATGTGGATGGCCTGAAGCTTCTGCAAAAGTGTCAGGATCATGATTTACTGGAGCTTGAGCCAGTAAAGAAGAGGCTCTTTCAAACTGAGAACGTGTACGTCGCTGATCTGTAGGATCACCGCAAGATCACCTGCTGCATCCCGAGTAGCACGGACCCATTGTGGAAGTTGAGGATCCTGAGAAGGTGGGGGAGGATTGTCATCCTCACTTTCATCATCTGAAGAAGAAATGTTTTCAAAAGTAGAAGAGATAGGAAGAGGTGGCACATCCGCCGGACTAGGCTCGCAGGCCGATTTATTTTCATCAAATTTTACATCTCTTCTAATGATAACATTTTTGGACTTAAATGGAATAAGTCTATAACCTTTTACATCTTCAGAATATCCAACAAAAGTACATTTCTCACTCTTAGGTTCTAAAGCTTTATGCTTTTCATCTGGAATATGGGCCCATGCTTCACTTCCAAAAACACGAAAGTGACTTACATCTGGTTTAATGGAACTCCAAGCTTCTTCTGGAGTGATATTCTTTAGAACCTTAGTAGGAGTGCGATTTATTATATAATTTGCACAATTAATTGCTTCGGCCCAAAAACTAAGACTGAGTCCTTTAGATTGCAGCATACAATTAGCCATTTCCTTTAAGGTGCGATTTTTCCTTTCAGCTACACCATTTTGTTGTGGAGTGTATGGAACAGTATGTTGCATTTGAATTCCATTTTCGGTGCAAAAGTTGATGAATGTGTTTTTAACATATTCTCCACCATTATCAGTTCTTAGCTTAAGAATTTGATGTCCAGATTGTTTTTCAACAAAGGCTTTGAAGGCCAAAAATGTGTTAAATACTTCGCTCTTGAGTTTTAAGAAGTATACCCAAGTGCGTCTGGAGAAATCATCAATAAAGTTAAGAAATACTTGCAGCCAGAGAATGAAGCAACAGGAAGTGGACCACATAAATCACTGTGCACAAGCTGTAAAGGGGCTGAGGCGTGCCAAGAGGCACGTTTTTCAAAACTGTCCCGATGATGTTTTCCGAGTACACATCCGGAACAAACACCATCTCTGCAAGATACCATAGGAAGACCTGTCACCATATTTTCTTTACATAGATGCTGAAGGGAGCGATAGTTTAAGTGACCAAATCGCTCATGCCAAAGTTTGCTCACTTCATCATTATGAGCAACAAATACTGAGGGAAGATTTGATGACCCAAAGTTGTGAAACTTATACAACCTTGTGGAATCATCAGCAATACCAGTAGCTAGAATCTGTTTAGGATCTCTTAGATCCTTGATTACAACATCATGAGGTGAAAATTCAACAATTTTACCTTCACCTGAATGAGTTATCTGATATACAGATAGAAGGTTGCAGGATAAGGTTGGAACACATAGTACATCATTAAACTGACCATTGTCTAGATGAACAGTTCCAGTCCCTACAACATTAAGAGATCTATCATCACCAACATATATATTTTTGGTGTTACAATCATTTAAAGAAGAAAACATGGCTTTGTTTTTGGCCATGTGATAAGAGGCTCCAGAATCAATGAGCCACTCATGAGAATGAGAAGAAGAAGATACATTTAATGCATAACCAGACTGAGATGATTGACAACGACATGCAGAAAGTGCCATTCTTGAAGATGAAGTTGAAGTTGAAGTTGAAGAATGCTCCACATGGATGTTATGTTTCTTCATTGCGGCTTCCAAGGCTTCCATCTTCTTAAAGCATTTAGATTCTAAGTGGCCATCTCGATTACAAAAGTTACAATGTCTATCAGTCTTCTTCCATTTGTTTTTATTGGTCTTATCATTTTGCTGAAATGATCTTTCATTTTGAGGCTGAGTTTGCTTAGGACCCTTGTTTGGTTTAGGACCATTCTTTTTAGGATATGACTTCTTAGGATTCTTTGAATTTGGTTGTTGCTGGGCGGCTAACACTTTCTTGGAAGAGTTTCCAAGATTAAGAAGACCAAGGTGTAAGAGTTTTTCTTGTTCTCTTATTAAAGAATCACAAAAAGAGTCAAAGGAAGGGGCCTTGTAGTCTTTTCCTTGACAAATGAAAGCTTCCCTTGTAGAATGGAAGGTGGAAACAAATACAGAGTAGGCTGGTCCCAACTTAGTAAGGATGGAATAAATAAGGTTACTATCTTCTTTCTTAACCTTAACACCTTCCAAGAGATATCTAAGGGTCTTGAATTTGGACAAGAAATCTTCAATGCAAGAAAAATTATTAGGATCCAATGTAAGCAACTCATTTTCAAGTTGATGGGCTCTAATTTCATTTTTAATCCCAAAAACTTTAGTGATTTGTTCCAATGCTTCATGAGGAGTATCAAGTTCTGCAATATGGAATCTAAGATCAGAAGAAATAGACATCCCTATCAAACCACGTGCTTGATCTTGTCTATTTTCCCATTTCGTAGCCTTGTCTTCATCTTTTGGTTTCTTCTCTTGGCCTGTGGCTATTCTGTAGAGACCTTTACTTCTAAGTAAATCTTCCATGTAGGATATCCATTGGAAATAGTTAGTGCTGTCAAGAATGACTTGGCATGGACTTTCCATTTTCAAAAAGAACTGAAGCTGAAGATGCTAAAAGTAAGTGTTCCAATGGATAGATCTCGAAAAATTAGGCTGTTTTAAAAAAAACGGCTCTGAAAAAGGCTTCCGGATGAAGAAGTTATGGCTTTTTGAAAAAAATTTGTTGAAGTTGCCGGCAAGGTGCGCGAATGTGCGGGAATGAAAAAAACGCCCCCACAAAATGGAGATTTGAACCCAAGACCTCTACTCTCTTAAAATAGCTTTGAACCAATTGAGCTATACAAAAAATTTGAGAGAGAGAGAGAGAGAGGGGGGGGGGGGGGGGGCTTGGGTTGCGTGCTTGCCTTGAGAAAGCTCTTTTTTCCTACAAAACAAAAACACAAAACCCAACACGAATATGCAAAGAAAAACGAACCTTACGGCTCGAAGTTAGCTTTACCCAAAAAACTAAATATTTTCAAAAGTTGAACCTTGCGGCTCAAAGTTAGCTTTAGCCGAAAAACTAAATATTTTTCTCAATGTTTCTGATTTTCCGAGATCACACTAAGGTGCAGGGAAAAGAGCATACGCATGAGAAAAATCCTTCCTTTCTGTTTCTGATTTGCCCAGATCGCACAGAGTCGCAGGGCAAAGAGCATACGCAGAAATGAAAGGTATAGATCCGGTTAAAAAAAAGCTAAATAAACTGAAACCGAAATAAGCAGAGAGAAAATAACAGTAAACTGCAAATAAAGACTGTATACCTCCAGATCTTAAAAATGACGCAGCTAGGGCTACCGAAAACCTTTTCGCGTGAAACGAAAGGGGTTCCTCACTGGAACAGATGCTCCGAACACAACAGAGCAGTCCTCTCGGCCCGAAAGCAGTCAGAAACAGCAGATCTAGGAAACGGCAGTCGGATGCAGTTCTACCGGCTTCAGATTTGGATCACCAACGGACGCGGCCCTCAAATAGCTCCGATACCATGTAGGAATTTACAGGGTGAGTTCCTCAGAAATAACACCAAAAGGACACCGCTCACAACCAGATCACAGATCAATACACCAGTATTTTTGACGTGGTTAAAACCCTCAAAGAGGGAAACAGTCCACGGCCTGAGCCAACGCGGCCACTTCAGGCAATTTATTAATCAAAGAATGAAAATTTACATAAGCTTCTCTCATGAACGGATTACCCGAACAATGACCCTCCATGCGCTTTAAATAGAACTCATGGACCAATCGGGTGTCAAGCCACGGATCAAGTGTCGGTAATACCGAGGAGAGAGTGAACCGTCGGATCACTACATATCGTGACCGTCAGATTGTAAGTTACAAAATGTACAATCGTAAAGAAACACACTTTACCTAACTCTATACCTAACTCTATACTAGACCAAGTTGGACTTAACTATTTCCTATGTGTCGGAATATCCTAACAAGCAGTACGCAGGATGTTATGGGAAAGAAAGGCAAAGACCCGAGCTCTGAAGAGAAAGAAATGGCGCCCTTGTATACAGACATTGCCTGTAACGGAGATGATGGCATTACTACTTGGGAAGGCATGTATAATCTACTTGAAGAAGACAATCCCAAGGTGATGGAGGTTATGGCTACTGCAGGTTCACAAGGGTCTTCTGAGGCATCAGTTGCAGATTTAGCTTGTTCGTTTTTACACCGGATAGCGGCGAGGCCCAAAATTCTCCCATACACAGACATGGTTAAATGGGTACTGGACAACACTGACATCAAAAATAGACAATTTAAAACTCAGGGTCAAGATCTTACAGAATCATTATTTTCACAAAATTTGAGCTTTATATCCACTAAAAGAAAACGCACAAAAAGTGAAAAACGCACCAAGGAAGCCCAGATCAAGAAACGGAGGCAGTTTCCGATGCGCGATTAGCGCTAATCTCGCATCGCTGGGAAAAACTTCTTGAAAAAGAAAGCTTCTAATTGCTCAGTCACTTGTAAGCCCAGAAATTTGTAAAAAGAACGCTAGAGGTTAAACAAAAAGTAAAACTTGAATCCTAAAACCAATGGTAATTGTCTGAAACATCTTCAATATGGTATGTACATATGAACAACAATTGCAGACATGCTAGAGATAGAAGGCTCAAGAAAAGGCAGAATCAATCAAAAGATTAACTAAGTTGAATTACGATTCTTACTGGGCATACTTGATAAAACCACACAGCCAGTGCATGACTCTCAAATGCATCATCAATTCTGCTGAGAAGATGACTCCAGCTGTCACTGATTCCATTTTTGCAGGACAGTTAAAGTCTGAAGTCGGATAGCCAACTCTTCTCAAGCAAATGTTGAATGCTTGCGATTTCAAGGATCAGATACAGAAATAGTTATTTGTTAGTTTTAAATTCAATATCAGTATTAATTTTGCTTTATTTTTGCCTAAAAAAAGCACGGTCATTTAAACTATATCCTACATTTTTGTAATAAGTTATTTTTAGATTTAGCTATTAGTATTTAAACCCTTCTCATGCATTTAGAGAAAGGTCCTGAAATTTGTCAAAAATATTATCCCCAGAACATGCACTTTTGTACCCTCTGAGGAGGTTTTGATGAATGAATGGAATAGGATTTATTGATATCTTCATTTAATATCTACTACTGATGTTTCACTTCTGTACTCTTAGTGGATGTTGGATTAAGAAGAGATAAATCATTATTGGTTGAAGCTCATGAGTAGAACTAGTTATAAATGGTACTTCTATCTCTTAACTATTTCTGCCTTTGTCTTAAAAGTGATATTCATGTTCAGTTGTTTATATATTGATGCGTGAATGTCTGAGTTATCATTTGGCACTTTTGTACGGTGATAGCTATTTATTTATTCTTAATGTATGAGTAGCTTATTATGCGATATGCCTTTCATAATTGTTTCATCTAACTTTTTATACAAAGTGGTTTATCTGTATTGAATTATTTTCTCATAACTGTTGAGTGATCTTTATTATTGATTGTTATCTGAAATCATTTTAGATTGCATAACAGAAGGATTACACCCCGGGTTAGTGTAGACTTAGATATTTCTGCTTATTAGAATACAATTTGCATGTTATTAGATTAGATTTAGAATTAGAGCATCTCACTTAGGAACTTTTAGAAAGGAAATATCAATTCTTCACAAACACACACACACATAAATTGATAAACTAGTCCCATATCCCCAGTCGGACCCACTATACCAAATTTCAGGTGCAAGTGATTTATGAACTAAAAAATGTACTCATATTCTTTCCTTTAGATTCACCATTACATCAATTTATTGACATTCTAGTGGTAGACATACCATAAGCTTATGGCCTTTTGTTGGGGAGATATTGGTCCAAGAAGCTTCAATGTTATTTCACTTCAAATTGGTCTGATGTGTGGCTCCCTTTCAAGGGAAAGAACAATAAGAGAAGAGTCAACAATGAGAAACATAAGAAATACATGATCACGAAATTGGAGTGTCATAAAAAATCAATTACTATTGATTATGAAATAATGTGAAACTATTTCCTTGAATAAAAAATTCATTTCTACCAAGTGTAGCCATCTCAAGTCCTACGAAATACACAATCATAACTCCTTCCTTGCAATTTGATTGGTGAAAACGAAACTTGTATTATAGATGTAAATAGTCTTAACATGGTAAATAACATTGTACATATTGATGTTTGGACTCTATTTTATGACATATAAAAAATTAAAGACGGTGTTTGTGTAGGTTGCATCCTAATGGACCCAAAAAAGAAAAAAACTCTCATATCTTGTTTAGAATTTTAGTGAACCAATAATTCAACTGAATATGGAGCATTTATTTTTAGTTTAAATAAAGTCGTTGACTTGTGGGAGGAATGTCTCAATGTAATCAATGATTAAGAGATAATCACCACACGAGTACAGAATATAGTACAATTTCTATCACCTCGTCTCAAAAGATACCAATAACAGGTATGTTTCCTCATTCTTGTGTTTAAATATTTTAATATTTTATCACTACTTAGGATTAATAATGTTGTAGTTGAGGCTTTGGAAAAAAACAACTAGGTTTTCTCTTCTTAGGGATGGTTTTTCAACTGAAATTGTTTATAAACTTGAGGTTCCTGAAAAAGATACTAATTTTCGTGTATTTAATGATGGGAAACAGATTTTGGATTTCCTTGCGAACATAGAGATATTTAAGGACACAACCATTGATGAAGAAGAGAACAGTAAATCCTTAAATTAAAGAGCCATGATATGAGAAGGAAGTCATATTCCAAAAGGTGTTGCATGATTAAACAAACTATATGATTTATAGAATCATTTGAAAGGATGGTCCAACCACAAGGAACAAATTTTAACACTAATGCATGAGAATATCAAATTGGGGATAAAGGGAGAACCCAAGTTTATAAATATCGATACATCCTCAACTCATGATGAACAACACTCATTTAGTCAAATTTTCAAGCAATACCGAGATGTTTCTTCCTAGACATACAATAACCTGAATATTTATGATGCAAAAATTATTCAACACATAATTCTGATCAAAGAAGGTGTCAAACCTTTTGAACATAAATTAGAAAAGCTACATACAACCCTAGAGCCTTTGATACAAAAATAATTGAAAAAGTTGTTGGATACTATAATTATTTCGGAATTCTAGGACTCTAATTAGATTTCCAATCTACTTCCCATTAGCATAAAGTCAGTCGATATTCATTTATGTGTATGTTTTCACAATTTGAATTCTACATTCAACAAAGATAATTATCCAGTCCTAGAAATAGAGTATATTCTTCAAATCATCTCTGGTTTTGAAATGTTATCATTACTTGATGGATTTTTTTGGCTATAATCAAGTCTTAGTGTTTGAGCTAGATAGCTTGAAAATGACATTCCCAAATGTGGCATGTTTTTCTTTAGGAAAATTCTTTTTTGGCTAATTAATATTGGGGTTACTTTCCTAAGAGATATGGGCATTTCATTCAGGGGGCGATAGAAGAAATCATGTTTTTTTACTTAGATGTTGTAACTGTATTTTCCAAGAAAATATTTTATCATTTAAACCATCTTTGAACAATATTTGAAATGATTCAGAAGGTATGTAATATTTCTTAATCCCAAGAAGAGAATTTTTGTTGTATTAAAATGTAACATGTTCAGACATATCATAGATAGAAATGGAATAATTGTAGATCTTGAGTGAGTTAAAACAATCTTACAAATTCCCTTCCTAAATGGAAAGAAGGCAATGAGTTCCTTCTTAGGAAAAATAAATTTCATTCAAAAATTCATCTTATATTTAACCCAAATCATCAAGCCATTGCAAGAAATGATAAAGAATAATGCCACCTTCAAGTGGAATTAAAGAGAAGAGGATAACTTAACTAGGATCAAAGAATCTAATGTAGAGGATGTTGCCTTATTCATCCCAAATTTTGAGAAATATTTCATGATCTTTACATTTTCATCAAACTCTTCCTTGCACCTATTCTTACATAAAAAGACAATGAAGGAAATAAAAAAGTTATTTCCTTTATGAGCACTAGGCTACAATGATTGGAGCTCAACTACCCTGATATGGACAAACACATTTACATAATGTACAAAGTTCTCAAGCACTTTAGGCCTTACATACTGAAGATTCATGTCAAAGGGATTGTTCCTAACTTGGATATAATATCTCTATTTGTACATTAGGAATTATGGGAAGAAAGAGCGAACTTGATGATAAATTTGCAAGAGTATAAACAAGAGCTCAAATTAGATCACACAATTAAAGGTAATGGTCTGTTTAAGTTAGTTGTTGAATCCACAAACAAAAAAATAAAAAAATGAGTGGTTGGGAAGGAGATATAGACATGTACAACTCTTATTCTATGATGCACCATGTACACAATCATCATTGAACACCAAATAAAGGAAATACTTAGAAAAAGGTGTGCTTCCTTCACACTTGATAGTAAAACAATAAGAGGCATCAGACTTAAGTATTCACATTACTAGTTGGTTCAAGGAGTTTTATTTAGAAAACATCATAATGGATTTTTTTTTAGATGCTTAGAATCTTTTGAGGCAAAGAAAGTGTTGAAAGAGCTTCATGATGGGTCAACTAGAGAACATTATGTCGATAAAATCAGAAAACATATGATTATCTGAGCATGATATTATTGACCTACATTATTTAGATATTCTCTTGAATATGCTCATAAATGTGACTTTTTTCAAGAAATGTACTAGAAGAGAGAAAATATAAACATCCCTACTATAGTTGATCGCAACATAAGAACCTTTCGAACAATTGAGAATGTACATTATTGGCGAGATTTTAACACACTCCTCAATGCAACACAGATATATTTGTTAGGATATTCCGACACATAGGATATAGTTAAGTTCAACTTGGTCTAGTTTAGAGTTAGGTATAGAGTTAGGTAAAGTGTGTTTCTTTACCGTTGTACATATTGTAACTTACAATCCGACGGTCACGATATGTAGTGATCCGACGGTTCACTCTCACCTCGGTATTATCGACACTTGATCCGTGGCTTGACACCCGATTGGTCCATGAGTTCTATTTAAAGCGCATGGAGGGTCATTGTTCGGGCAATCCGTGCATGAGAGAAGCTTATGTAAATTTTCATTCTTTGATTAATAAATTGTCTGTACCCACGTTGGGACAGGCCGTGGACTGTTTCCCTCCTTGCACTCTGAGGGTTTTAACCACGTCAAAAATACTGGTGTATTGATTTGAGATCTGGTTGTGAGCGGTGTCCTTTTGGTATTCTTCTGTGGAACTTACCCTGTAAATTCCTACATGGTATCAGAGCTATTTGAGGGCCGCGTCCGTTGGTGATCCAAATCTGAAGCCGGTAGAACTGCATGCGGCTGTCGTTTCCTAGATCTGCTGTTTCTGACTGCTTTCGGGCCGAGAGGACTGCTCTGTTGCATTCGGAGCATCTGTTTCAGTGAGGAACCCCTTTCGTTTCACACGAAAAGGTTTCCGGTAGCCCTAGCTGCGTCATTTTTCAGATCGGGAGGTATACAGTGTTTTTCTTTGCAGTTTACTGTCATTTTCTCTCTGCTTATTTCGGTTTCGGTTTATTTAGCCTTTTTTTTTTTCCCGGATCTATACCTTTCATTTCTGCGTATGCTCTTTGCCCTGCGACTCTGTGCGATCTGGGCAAATCAGAAACAGAAAGAAAGGATTTTTCTCATGCGTATGCTCTTTTCCCTGCACCTTAGTGTGATCTCGGAAAATCAGAAACATTGAGGAAAATATTTAGTTTTTCGGCTAAAAGCTAACTTTGAGATTTTTTTTAAAATTTCTAGTTTTTTGGCTAAAGCTAACTTCGAGCCGTAAGGTTCGTTTTTCTTTGGATATTCGTGTTGGGTTTTGTGTTTTGTGTTTTGTAGGGGAAAAGAGTCTTCCCAAGGCAAGCACGCAAATCGAGGCCCCCCCCCCCCCCCCCCCCTCTCTCTCTCTCTCTCTCTCTCTCTCTCTCTCTCAAATCTTTTGTATAGATCAATTGGTTCAAAGACCTTTTAAGAGAGTAGAGGTCTTGGGTTCAAGTCTCCATTTTGTGGGGGCGGATTTTTTCATTCCCGCACATTCGCGCACTTTGCCGGCAACGTCAACAATTTTTTTTCAAAAAGCCATAACTTCTTCATCCGGAAGCCTTTTTCAGAGCCGTTTTTTTTAAAACCGCCTATTTTTTCGAGATCTATCCATTGGACCACTCACTTTCAGCATCTTCAGCTTCAGTTGTTTTTCAAAAATGGAAAGTCCATGCCAAGTCATTCTTGACAGCACTAACTACTTCCAATGGGTCGCCTACATGGGAGATTTACTTAGAAGTAAAGGTCTCTTCAGAATAGCCACAGACCAAGAGAAGAAACCCAAAGATGAAGACAAGGCCGAAAAATGGGAAAATCGACAAGATCAAGCACGTGGCTTGATAGGAATGTCTGTTTCTCCTGATCTTAGATTCCACATTGCAGAAATTGAAACTCCTCATGAAGCATTAGAAAAACTTGCTAAAGTTTTTGGGATTAAAAATGAAATTAGATCCCATCAACTTGAAAATGAGCTGCTTACTTTGGATCCTAATAATTTTTCTTGCATTGAAGATTTCTTGTCAAAATTCAAGAACCTTAGATATCTCTTGGAAGGTGTTAAAGTTAAGAAAGATGATGGTAACCTTATTTATTCCATCCTCACTAAGTTAGGGCCAGCCTACTCTGTATTTGTTTCCACTTTCCATTCTACCAGGGAAGCTTTCATTTGTCAAGGCAAAGACTACAAGCCCCCTTCCTTTGACTCCTTTTGTGATTCCTTAATAAGAGAACAAGAAAAACTCTTACACCTTGGTCTTCTTAATCTTGGAAACTCTTCCACAAAAGCGTTAGCCGCCCAGCAGTATCCAAATTCAAAGAATCCTAAGAAGTCTTATCCTCAAAGGAATGGTCCTAAACCAACTCAGCCTCAAGATGAAAGATCATTTCAGCAATATGATAAGCCCAATAAAAACAAATGGAAGAAGACTGAAAGACATTGTAACTTTTGTAATCGAGATGGCCACTTAGAATCTAAATGCTTTAAGAAGATGGAAGCCTTGGAAGCCACAATGAAGAAACATAACATCCATCTGGAGCCTACTTCAACTTCAACTTCCGGAACGGCATTTTCTGCATGTCATCGTCAATCATCTCAGTCTAGTTATGCATTAAATGTATCTTCTTCTTCTTCTCATTCTCATGAGTGGCTCATTGATTCTGGAGCCTCTTGTCACATGGCCAAAAACCAAGCCATGTTTTCTTCTTTAAATGATTGTAACACCAAAAATATATATGTTGGTGATGATAGATCTCTTAATGTTGTAGGGACTGGAACTGTTCATCTAGACAATGGTCAGTTCAATGATGTATTATGTGTTCCAAACTTATCCTGCAACCTTCTATCTGTCTATCAGATAACTCATTCAGGTGAAGGTAAAATCGTTGAATTTTCACCTCATGATGTTGTAATCAAGGATCTAAAAGATCCTAAACAGATTCTAGCTACTGGTCTTGCTGATGATTCCAAAAGGTTGTATAAGTTTCACAACTTTGGGTCATCCCATCTTCCCTCAGTATTTGTTGCTCATAATGATGAAGTGAGCAAACTTTGGCATGAGCGGTATGGTCACTTAAACTATCGCTCCCTTCAGCATCTCTGTAAAGAAAACATGGTGACAGGTCTTCCTATGGTATCTTGCAAAGATGGTGTTTGTTCCGGATGTGTACTCGGAAAACATCATCGGGACAGTTTTGACAAACGTGCCTCTTGGCACGCCTCAGCCCCTTTACAGCTTGTGCACAGTGATTTATGTGGTCCTCTTCCTGTTGCTTCATTCTCTGGCTGCAAGTACTTCTTAACTTTCATTGATGATTTCTCTAGACGCACTTGGGTATACTTCTTAAAACTCAAGAGCGAAGTATTTACCACCTTTTTGGCCTTCAAAGCATTCGTTGAAAAACAATCTGGACATCAAATTCTTAAGCTAAGAACTGATAATGGTGGAGAATATGTTAAAAATGCATTCATCACTTTTGCACCGAAAATGGCATTCAAATGCAACATACTGTTCCATACACTCCACAACAAAATGGTGTAGCTGAAAGGAAAAATCGCACTTTAAAGGAAATGGCTAATTGTATGCTGCAATCTAAAGGACTCAGTCTTAGTTTTTGGGCCGAAGCAATTAATTGTGCAAATTATATAATCAATCGCACTCCTACTAAGGTTCTAGAGAATATCACTCCAGAAGAAGCTTGGAGTTCCATTAAACCAGATGTAAGTCACTTTCGTGTGTTTGGAAGTGAAGCATGGGCCCATATTCCAGATGAAAAGCATAAAGCCTTAGAACCTAAGAGTGAGAAATGTACTTTTGTTGGATATTCTGAAGATGTAAAAGGCTATAGACTTATTCCATTTAAGTCCAAAAATGTTATCATTAGAAGAGATGTAAAATTTGATGAAAATAAATCGGCCTGCGAGCCTAGTCCGGCGGATGTGCCACCTCTTCCCATCTCTTCTATCTTTGAGAACATTTCTTCTTCTGATGATGAAAGCGAGGATGATAATCCTTCCCCACCTTCTCAGGATCCTCAACTTCCAAGATGGGTCCGTGCTACTCGGGATGCAGCAGGTGATCTTGCCGGTGATCCTACAGATCAGCGACGTACACGTTCTCAGTTTGAAAGAGCCTCTTCTTTACTGGCTCAAGCTCCAGTGAATCATGATCCTGACACTTTTGCAGAAGCTTCAGGCCATCCACATTGGGAAACAGCTATGAATGAAGAATATCATTCATTGATGACAAATGATACATGGGATCTTGTTCCTCTACCAAAGGGACGCAAACTTGTTAGATGCAAATGGGTTTACAGAACCAAGTATGGACCAGATGGGAAAGTTAACAAACATAAAGCTCGTCTAGTTGCTAAGGGCTTTTCACAGGTTGAAGGCATTGACTACACTGAAACCTTCTCTCCAGTTGCCAAAATGAACTCTATCCGCCTTGTTCTTTCCCTTGCTGCCTCTTTAAAATGGGAAGTACATCAAATGGATGTTAAATCTGCCTTCTTGCATGGGGACTTGCAGGAAGAAATCTATATGGAACAACCCATTGGCTTCATACAAACAGACTCCAGCCTCGTTTGTCGCCTTAAGAAATCCCTTTATGGCCTCAAGCAAGCTCCTCGAGCTTGGTATGCCAAAATGGATAGCTTTCTTTTAGAATCTGGCTTTTCTAGGTGTCATTCTGACAATACTGTCTACACCAAGAAAGTGGGCAACTCTCTCATCATCCTTGTTCTTTATGTTGATGATCTTATTCTTACTGGTAGTGATCCCAACCTTATAAACCATGTGAAGTCCAGCCTTAAAAAGAAATTTGAAATGACAGACTTAGGACACTTACACTATTTTCTCGGTCTTCAAGTCTTGCAATCCCAAGAGGGTATTTTCCTTTCCCAGTCCAAGTATGCTTGTGATATTCTTCGTCATTTTCACATGGAAGACTGTAAGCCAGCCCCTTCTCCCTTTCAGTCTGGAGTCAAACTTTCAGTCTCTTGTACTTCTCCTGAAGTTGATGCTACCTTATACCGTCAACTTGTCGGAAAACTCTTGTATTTAACCCATACTCGTCCTGATCTTTCCTTTGTTGTTGGCCTTGTTGCTCGTTTTATGCAAAACCCCCGTGAAAGTCATTGGAAAGCAGCTAAAAGAATACTTCGTTATGTTCGAGGTACAATACAGTTTGGGATTCATTACAGTGCCAAAGCAGCTCCTCTGTTAGTTGGTTTCACTGATTCTGATTGGGCTGGTGACCTTGATGATCGGAAGTCTACTGCCGGTTATGTCTTCACTCTTGGTTCAGGACCTATTACATGGGCTTGTAAGAAACAGGCTGCCATTTCTCTTTCGTCAGCAGAAGCAGAGTATCGTGGTGCCGTGGAAGCTAGTAAGGAAGCCTTGTGGCTTCGTCAGATCCTATCAGAGTTTGGCTTTGAGCAGCAGCATCCAACCACACTTTGGTGTGATAATCAAAGTGCCATTCAGCTATGCAAAGATCCAGTTCAGCATCAGCGCAGCAAACACATCGAACTACACATGCACTTCATCAGAAAGCTCATTCATGACCATGTTCTTGAAGTGCAATATTGTCCAACAGATGATCAGGTTGCAGACATCTTCACAAAGGCTCTCACAGAGGCGAAGTTCACTAAACTTCGATATATGCTTGGAGTTCAGGAAGTTGTCGCTAAGGGGGGATAGGCTCTAGTGCCTCCTTCCTTCTCCTATTGTGTCATATTTGTAAATCCTTCAATCCTATCCCAAGTTGTTCTTAAGGGGGGATGTTAGGATATTCCGACACATAGGATATAGTTAAGTTCAACTTGGTCTAGTTTAGAGTTAGGTATAGAGTTAGGTAAAGTGTGTTTCTTTACCGTTGTACATATTGTAACTTACAATCCGACGGTCACGATATGTAGTGATCCGACGGTTCACTCTCACCTCGGTATTATCGACACTTGATCCGTGGCTTGACACCCGATTGGTCCATGAGTTCTATTTAAAGCGCATGGAGGGTCATTGTTCGGGCAATCCGTGCATGAGAGAAGCTTATGTAAATTTTCATTCTTTGATTAATAAATTGTCTGTACCCACGTTGGGACAGGCCGTGGACTGTTTCCCTCCTTGCACTCTGAGGGTTTTAACCACGTCAAAAATACTGGTGTATTGATTTGAGATCTGGTTGTGAGCGGTGTCCTTTTGGTATTCTTCTGTGGAACTTACCCTGTAAATTCCTACAATATTATCACGATGATAGATTTATTTGTAAAATGTGCTGATGCCACACATTTGAAACAAATGAGTGATCAAACGGTGATGCATTTCATCAAACAAATCATCGTCGCGAGGTTTGGTGTTCCAACTTCACTTGTTTCATATAATTTTATGTATTTCTCATATTTAAAAAATTATATGATTTTTCTTTGGACAGAGACAATGTGAGTAAATTCTCATCTAATTATTATCCCTAAGGAAATGGATTGGTTGATTCGAGTAACAAAAATATGAATGGAATCATTATGAAAATTGTGCCAACTCAACAAAGGAATTCAAACAACATGTTACCTAATGCCTTGTGGGTTCATCGAGTCACACCTAATCCTTCCCTAAGTACTTCTCCATACTTCCTTATCTACATAAAGGTGGAAATCTTTCCTTTGGACATATACCTACCATCATTACAACTTTCCCAAGAATGAAGAGGTAGGTCTTGCCCCATTATGCACAGTAGGATTAAGACCTTGTTGAGAATTGAAGAAGAACTAAAAAAACTTGTGCTAAGTTTACCTCTCACAAATAACACATCAAAAGAAGGTTTGACAAGAGATCCCATAATGTACCCGCTCCTAAACCCAGTCCTACCTTAGGTCAGAAGGGAGCAGTTACTATGTTGACCTGGCCTCCAAAGTTCTGTTATGGAATTGGGATCTAAATTGTTTGCTTTCTTTTACTCCTTCAAAACTTAAAATGAAGGATACCATTACATCCATCTCATCATGAGGAAGATGATGTTATAAAAAATTTCCTCAATCAGGCTTCTAGATTGGAAATTATAAACATTCAAATATTAACCTATTAGTGAAGGCCACATCATCTTGACCTTTCATTTTGTGCGCACATGGCTATCCATCTCATGGACCTCATGGTAGTTGCTAACCCACTCATACTTGTGAAACTCCTTTACGAGGCCCAATATATAACGTGCAAAAGATATATACATGTAAATACATCCCTCATATAATATACTGGAACATGTCATTTATGGCCACGTCACCCCACGAGTTAAATCCTGATGGGCATTGACAATACTCCCCACTAAAACCTCTAGGGAACATTTGTTGGAATACATTGGTAGTTCCAAATACATGTTCTGCTTGGCCTTCCCCTCCACCGATAATTGAATACATACGTGCCACACAATGCTTATCCCCACAAAATGGGCCTCGTATTCCAAATCAGCCTGTGTCACCAATCCCAACAGTTCTATCAATCCCTACATCCAAATATTCAAAAGTTTGGGGTCCAGAATGACGTCATCCTTTGTTAGTGTTCCCATGTAGATAGGGTCCTCCTTTAATCACTACTTATAAAATACCTTATGGTGAAGTTTTTTGCGAAGGACCCTATAAAAGTAGCCCAAAAATCAATTTGTAGCAGAGGTCACTAGTGGAGGTGAGTGGGTGGATGTTTTACAGGATGTTTCTTTGATAGTGGATCTAAATTATTCAAGCGCACCAGCGCTTCATTATCCATACATGCACCAGAATTTCATCTAACATGATGCACCGTAGATTTTTTTTTTTAAATAAAAAAACATCATGTTCTAAATACTGAAAAACACTGGTGCTTTAATATTCACTAGCATCAGACTCCTTCATATAGTAAAAGGTATAGGTTCTATTCGACAATGACATCCTGGTGTAGTAAATGTATAACAAATTCCTAGGGAATCTTATAAAGTGTACAGATATGTAGTTTCTAATTTCTAAAAAAAAGGTGGTGCTATTGTAAAACCATAGCACTGGTGCATTACTAGTAACATAAAGCCTTGAAGTGTATCTATAAAGGCCCATGATAATTTTAAATTGAAAAAAAACCATGGTGCTTTTGGGTTAAATAAAAAAAAGCAGAGGAGGATTACATAAAAAAACCCTCTCAGTCGTATTTTAATTTTAACCATCTATAGTGTGAGGGAGATATGAAGCACTAGTGCCACTCTTTCTACGTGCAAGCACCCTGACATTAGTGCTTCTCTTTATCACCACCTTTCAATACCATGTTCATTGTTTGAATTCCAAATTTTTCATATGGTGCGATAATTTGTTTTTTTCCATTACGTCTCCACAATGCCTCCCCAATGACCAAATGTCCAGGTAATCTCTACGTTTCTTTATAAGTTAAGATTTTAGTAGATTATAATTGTAAAGTAGGTTGATTTTCTTATTCTTTTTGAAAAAAAAAATTATTGTTGCATGGCGTGTTCTATATGTTTTCTCCACACCAGGAATGGTGCGCCCTATAAATTTACAAGATGAACCACATTTTAGTGCGTGAATATAATACACCATCATTTTGGCAGTGTGTTTTGAAAATATAAACACATCGGGAAAGATGCGATAGATTGTGTGTTAGTATGTCACTCCTAGTGTGTTTATATTTACCAAATGCAACGCAAATAAATATTTAAAAATATTCCTACAGCTCGGTGCATTCGATAACTTGAACATACCATGCTCGTGCCATCAGGTTATATGTGTGCACCGGTGCACAAGTATGATGCACCGCTATGAAAAGTCAAATTTATGAAACACCCACAGTGTGTCATACTTAAGTGCACACCATTACCAGTGAGATTATAGTCGAAAGTGCATTGACATCAGTGCATGACTGTGTTTTGAGCACACCGATCCTTTTTTTTTAATTGAAAGTTATGTTTCCATAGTTATAAATACATGTTTCATTCAGTAAAACATATTGTATTTTATGTATGAGTTTGATGTATTTTATATGTCAATAATGTAGCAAAGATGTGAGAAGAGGGAGCAGAAGCAGCAGGCAGACCCATACATTATGATTCGACCATGGTAGGCGAGAGAGAGGGAGAAGGATTTATACCCTCACCCTATTACTCCAGTGACCTGAGCGCTCTTGAAGAATGTGGGCCTCCTCAAGTATGATGAGGTGGGTACATCCATAAAGGCACACTCTGTCTTATTGGCACATATGATCTTTTGATGGAATGTCAATAAAGAAGATTTATGTGTTGGTCGTGAGTTGTGGTATAGGCTCACTGAAGAGGACATATACTTTACCATTGGCCTATCTAGGAGAGGGGAGGATTTTCCCCAGTTCCTTAATGTCCCCCATGGTATTGTAGTTGAGAGTGAGCTTACATACACTTAGAGATATGTTGGGCCTCATGTAGTTTGTCCATCATATTTTCAGGTATGTGGTGGATAGATACATATTTCTTCTTTTGTCATAGAGGAGGCTAGTTATCTCTTATTATTAGTCAGCACCATTGCACATTATTATGGTGATGGCTAGTGCATTAGTTTCCCTCCTTTGTATTTTATTGATTCTTTGATTCAGGTGCCATGTTACATCATATGGTCTGCCATCTCTTTGAGGTAATTTTTCATGACTTTAGATAAATGTCATGCATTGTCGAGACAGCGGAAGGTGACCTTCCTTTTTACTTCTGAGATTTTTTGTTTAGTTTTTTAGAGGTTTCTGAAGATGAGGCATACATTATATTGTTACCCTCCTAGGCCAATCAATGAGGCTTGGATACACATGTGGTAGAAAATGATGCCCAAGAGGGGCATACTAGAGTTTCCAACCAAGATTTTGGCCAAGGCATTGGCACTATAGGCCAGTGTGGATGACCATGCATTTGTCGTGTTGGGGTATCCATACATAGGGATAGATTGGAGAGTGTGGATGACCATGAATTTATCATGTTGGGTATCCATACATAGGGGTATATTTGAGAGGGTGTCCCAAAATATTCTCCACAACGACTAACCCTCCAAATGATAAAGGTAATATTAGTGCTTTCTTTAAATTAATCTAGTTTCATTTTCCTGTTTTAATGAATTAGAATAAAATTTATTCTAGCGTGTTCTTTAACTTGTTTTATTAAATGGTTTAATGAAATTGTCTAATTACTTTTGTTTACTATATATTATGTGGACGTTGGCTCATATGATGGGAACATTCTTCATCCCCCAACACTAAATGGAGGAGATGAGGAGATGAGCAAGGCCCAAGAGAGTGAGGCACATCCTTAGGGGAGTGTGGGCATCTAGGGGTGGAGGACTACTATGCGATTTTGGATGAACGACTATGACGGATTGGCTAGAGTTATTGTTCGGCAGGGAGTCCACCCTATGAGGCCTCGAGATATCATCACAAAATTAATGTTTGTGGATATCTACAGGGACAACTAGTGTGATTTTATGTCTTTTATGTGGCATGTCATCAGATCTAGTACTTTACTAGTGTGGATGAGGGTTGTAGGGCATCATGTAGTTGCAAAGAAATTAGATGAGGGTGGTCATGATGATGATGCAAGTGATGATGATGATCAGTATGGTGAGGGTGATGTTCATGATCATGATGATGAGGATGGTGATGATGATGCTTCTGTTAGTGCCACCCCATTGGATCATGGAAGGCAGGGTGTCAGTCATCCTTCAAGTAGTATACTTACTTGTCAGTTGCCATATGATGATCGAATGTCAAAGCTAGGGGATGTGGCATATGTTTCTCCTTATAGAGTAGTCTGACCACCTTCTCCTGTAGACTAGCCACCTTCGACTCTAGACAAACCACATCTTATTCCTCCACCTAAACTGAGTTCAATAGTTGTACTTGATCAGGTAGTAGTTGACCATCCATCGTCTTCTACAGTAGACCAGGCTGCAGGCACCACTATGTTTGTTGTATTGGATATTTTCTTGCACTTATTTGACATCATGATGGCTAAAAGAAAATTAAGTTATTATAAGAAGGTCATCAACCCCACCCTAGAAGATCGAAAGTATCTCTCTATTTTAACTAGCTCAAAGAAGAAAATTAATATAGCAAAGATTAGAACGAATTCTCATGAGCTCCATAGTGAAACAGGTCGTTGGGCAGTTCCTAAAATGCCATGGACGGAAAGGATCTGCCATATATGTGAGAATAGGAACATCGAGGATTAAAACCACTTCCTCTTAGAGTGCCCCGCGTATAACCACATTAGATCTCAGTTTCATAATATTTGTTACAATACTGACCTTCCTAGCCTTTTACAATGTCAAAATTATAGTGAGCTCGGGAGGCTTCTCTCCAAGCTTTTTGAGCATAGGAATAAAATCTTAAATCAAAATAGATAATTTGTTTCTTTAGGTCCGATAGACCATTATTTGGTCTCAGCGGACGTTAACCATCATCATCATCATCATCATCATCATATATATATATATATATATCTATATATATATATCTATATATATATCTATCTATATATATATATATATATATATATATATATATATATATATGGTTCATTTTTTGTTCATGTTTATGTACTTAATTTATGTGTTTGTGTTGATGCGTATATTGTTAGGTCATGTTAGATATTTTCATTTAATGTGCTTGCAGATAGATGTGTATGTGATATATTATTAGATTTTCATTCTAGCTAATGACGTTTATATGTTCAACTAAAAGTGTATATAATTAGATGATGGTAGTGAATTCAAATGTGTATCTTAGATGATGTTTATGTTTGTTTGATGATTATCGTTATGATGTTTATTGTTATGAAATAATTTTTATTATAAATTATGTATTGGTGAATTTGTATCAAACTTTTATATATCGAATTGCATGTAAAATGACTTACCTTAAAAAATGTAAATATATTTTTATAAATTTAAAAGATAAGTATGGTTGAAACTGTGATCGTAAAATTACTATAAATAATTTTAATTTTCTTATATTACTCATTGATATTCAATCTAACTTAATTAGTAAAATATTTCTATACTCACAACAATAAACTAATTAAAGCTAAAATAATTTAGTTAGTTCTTAAAAAGACAAAAATGTGTAACTCATTCAAATTTTAATATAAAATTTATTAATAATCAATTATTCAAAAATACAATTTAACTAATTCAATATTGGTCTATAAAAGTCAATCTATTGTTAAATTTAAAAACCTTAAGTTAGAATGTTTTTACAATCTTGAGATACATCTTAACTCTGGATCTACCAAGCATGGAGAGGGATCAAATCTCTTGAGATGCAACCATTTTTTTAATGAAAAGAGATCCGATCCCTCTAAGCACTTGGTGGATCTAGGTAGATGGTAATATATATATATATATATATAGTTGACATTGAAATATTTTATTTATAATTCACATTTTCCGTATTAAAATGTTAAAATATGCCCCCTCATAATTCTTGTCTTTGTATGTAGACATTTAATTATTTTTATTATTAATCTTTTCTAAAATATTACATATCAAATCCATATTAAAAAATTTTAAATATTACAAATATCCCTCATACATTGAATTAGAAAGAAACTATTAATGGAATAAGAATTATCTCAATATTTCTCACTAAATGAAAATATAAGAAAATTTTCAATTTAAATTACTTTATATTTATCTATATAAAGGATCTATAAATTTATATTATTTAATATGGACATTGAATTTTTTTGTTCTAATGGTTTTCAGTAAAATATTTTTTGTTATATATAGATATATATATATATCACATGCAAATAGAACATAAAATGAATTATATAAAATGTAATATCAATAATACAATTTTTTCCTCGTAGTAAAAATTAAATTATATTTTTTTACTCATTACATTTCTTCCTTATAATAAGAACTTAATTATTATTTTTACTTTACATTATGTGTCTATATAAAGTTATATAAGACTAAGGTGTAAACTTAAGTATGTTAATTATGACAACATTAATTTATTTTCTTATTACAAATTTTAATTCATTAATTTTAACTATTATTTTAATATTTTTAAATGTAAAGTTATGTGACAACATCTCTCCGGAGTTGTAGAGTGTCTTTCACCACAATTAATTTAGATTTAATATAACTTAAAAAATTATATTTTTATAAAATTTATATTATTACTAAAGTTATGAGATTTTCAATCAATCTAAATTTTATCTTTATAACAACACTTACCGATTTAAATTAATAGTTTCTCTCTCTAAAGATTAGGATAAAGAAATGTAAAATAAGGCTTGTGATCAAGTTACATATAGTTGGGGATTCTCTATTGGAAGTTCTCCCTTAAAGAGGCAAGTGAACATTTTTCTACTAATAAGATATAACATGTTCATGCTATTTTCGTTCTTTATTTTCTATTGTACTGGTTTAAATTTCACTCTTTTTAATAATAAATATGAGTTAAATAATATATTTTAAATGATACAGTTTAAATTATCATGAGATATTCACTAAAATTCACGTTTTTTACATTTATCCGAGCTAATATTACATCATGTTCAAAATGATAAAGGCATGTCTACTTTAAGTAATTTAGCTACAAATACAGAAAAAATAGATATTTATTTTATATTATAAACATGAAACAAAAATTCATCACCAACTATATTTGAAACTCAAACAAATGCCTCTTAATAACCATCACAAATGCGGTGCACTTGTTATGTTCTCATCATAGCGATGATATCATATTTACCCAACGCACCGCCTAGATAATATTTGAAAAATATAGCTTTGTATAGGAAGGTCGATAACATTAACGCTCCGTCCCTGTGCAAAAATGTTATATGTGCACACAACTGCATACGTGTGACGCACCACTATCAAAATTCAAATTGTGTGAACTAGCGTTGGTGCATCATAGGTATGTGCACACCTTCTCTGATGTAGTTGTGTTTTATAGAATGCCGAAGAAGGTTTTAGGCACACCGATAATATATATATTTTTAAGTTGAAAGTTATGTGTCCATATTAATAAATACATTTTTCATTTGATAAAAAAAAATTGTATTTTATGTATGAGGCTGATGTATTTTATATGTTAATCATGTTGCAGAGATGTCAGCAAAAGAGCAACAACAATTGGAAATACTTAGTGAAATAATGAAAACAAAAACATACAACAATAGTAAAAATGATGGAATAACACAAGTACATATCACTCTCCATTGTCATCACCTTGATTATATTCCTGGGCGCTTGGCATGATAACGCTATTGGTCTCAAAAACATTTTTTGATCTAGGATTGTGTCTTAATATGAACCACCAATCCATATCTAACACATTTGGGTAAAAGAACACCTAGTTGTGGTGTTCCCAAAAAATATAAGGCTCCCTAGCTTCATGCCACATCTTTCTAGAGTTGATAGACAACAACCCACTATCGTAATATTCCTTTACATTATTTCGATCAAAGGTTTCCCACCACTTCCTCCTACGAATAACATATTCGAATGAAAAGAAGTCCACTTGAATGATATCTTGTATCTTTCCAATGTAGCCTAATGTCCCCTGCATTAGGTTTTGATCGAGGTGGCTAGCACGACTATATTGGTCAAACGTGAATTCCACTTCACGGTCTTGTGTCATGCATCCATCATCAACATCGTCTATGAAAAAATTATGTCCATATGCCCACATATATGGAACAAATACACCTATAACAAACTGAAAAAAAATCATAGTGTCATGTGTCTAATAACCCGAACCAAATTAAAAGTATAAATACATATAAACATATCTATATATATATATATATATATATATATATATATATATATAGATATATATAGATGTTACAATTCAAATATAAATATGAAGTAAAAACTATACTGAAATATATTATAACTACCAAGTTGTTGCATCCATTCCATATGTTTAGTGCATCTTCTTCAGCAACCAGGTAACGACTAGGTGCACTATATTTCTCTCTGACTTGATCAATAACCAAATGTTAGGACATTCCATTGGTGTATTTTCTTTTAAATGATCAGGATAAGGCATGCTTCTATCATTCAACCATTTGAATTCATTCCTACCACTATCCCATTTCCTCCTCTTCTCTTCAAACAATGCGACCCACGGTTGTGTCACTTCCCCATTGTAAATAATGAATTTGATGATGACTTCAATTTTTGAATTTGTTGATGAAATCAAACCAACGCACACATCCCCCCACACGCACACACACATACATATACATATACATATACATATACATATACATATACATACATACATACATACATACATATATATATACATATACATATACATATACATATACATATACATATAAATATACATATACATACACACACACACACACACACACACACACACACACATATATATAGTACATATGGGATCAAAATATGCATTAATACGAAGTTCAATGTGAATAGTTATTTTGTAGTAATTTGACAAATGATAAGCTTGCACTTACTCTTTATCATGTGCCTCTTTCCATTTGCTTCAAGAATCTCCCCTTCTCTTTTGTCTCCATCCCTTCACCGTTCAAAATCACCACACTTGGTGTGTTTTCGATCTACTTGATGTAGTCACTGGCATAAAATGAAAACTCATATGATATATACCCCTCTGCCATAGACCCCTCGAGTTTTTCCCTTTGTCAAAAAAAAAATTCAATTTCCTCATGTACCTCTCTAATAATAACATCCAATGAAAATAAACGACCCAAAATAATTCAACCTTATTTACCAAGTGACTTAGAATATGAACCTATAAGTCCATGAAACTCGTCGACAGTTCATTATCAAACATGCATACAATTTCAGCTATTTCTTGAAGGCATCATTGAATTCTATCCATGTGAATCTCTATTTATGTGATCCAACATACAAATGTAGATAATTTATAGATGGAAGATCATAGGTATTGGGGGAAGTAATGGTTCACACACCCACACATGAGTAGAGGATATTGACATTGCATAGTAAATAATACATTATATAAAAAAATTTATAAAATATCCCATTATGTAAAAATAAAAACAAAATAACAAAATCATGTTTTTGACATACATACTCTTAGAAGGATCAAATAGTCATGTGATTTCAACCCTGAGAAATGGTCATCCACAATGATGTAACACTGTAGTGAAGACCCATATAAAGAAGCCACATTCACATGCAATATAACGTCCTTTCCCAAGGAAAGATCATCTTTCTTTAAAATCCATGGGACATCATCTTCTTTGAAAGACCAAGAGGGGCTAGCCTATCCTATGGTTTCTTGTATAGGCCAATGTTTATTTTTAGTTTTTGAAGAAATAAGATATCTCCTAACATCCAATATGTCACTTTATTTCAATGATCCGTGCCTCCACAAAAAAGATGAAATATTTTTAAATATATGCATGGGATATAGTAACTGGGAAATCTTAATATGCTCCCAATATGGGAGATCATAAAAGATAAAATTCCTTTTCATCCCAGTGGGAAATTTTTAAACATAGGTGTCAAAGAAATCTGGATCATTGAGCATAATCTCCCAATTTGAATCATACGTTTCTGCAAAATCCTTCTCCTTCTCTATCTTATATGCTCTAAGCCATCTAGTCGATGTCATTATCGCAAGCCTTTGGGTTCTCTTTGGTTTACCATTGAAAATTGATGTTTCTCTTCTATAAGGGTGTTCTTAAGGGAGGAATACCCTGGAGTAGTCATACATTGGCTTTCGTAGGTGGTCAGACCACCTAGCCTTCAGAAAAGGTCCACAACATTTACATCCATGATATCCTTTTGTTACAAGGCCTACGAAATTATTGTATATAGGTTAGCATGTTAGCATCCATTAAGATATGAACAAATTTAATGAATTAAAGTAATATGTGAAACAATATTGTTACAAAAAAATAAATAAGAATGTAATTTACGAGAGTAAACTCCTAGGTCTAGAAAATCATGTATGGTGTAAGAACATATACCATACATCGTAAAACTCCTCTCTATTGCAGTGGGTCTTGATACACCGTGCACATGTATCCCTTCCCACAATTACTTAAATTCGTCTACTAATGGTTGTAATTAGACATCCATGTCCTTTAGTTTTCTTCTACTAAGGATATGAGAGCCAACATAAGATGTCCGTTCTTCATGGACAATCATGGGCGATATTGTTATTGATCACTATTACGTGCCAAACAGAATAGTACCTATTTTGGAGGGAATATGGGTTGACACCATCCATGCTATGCTGAGTTGTAGACTTCGTGCTTCATCCTCAAATTTTTCAGTCCATGTATCCTCTATATGCCTCATGGCTATTGAATATGTAGAATTCACATAACTCCTGAACCACTTCTATGTGAGGCATGCCATACTTGCAACATAGCTAATTATTTGCAATGAAAGAGTCTTTGAATCCTTGGGATTATGGGCATGTGCCTCAATGTCTTATGAGGAGGACCATGTGATTTACCCATTCTTTTTTAACTATAATACATCATGTCATGCCCACATTTTAGACATACCTTTTTTTCTGCATATTCTTTTCTATATAGAATATAGTCATTGAGACATGCATAATATGATATGTACTCAACACCAAACATTTTCAACAACTTCTTTTCCTCTTTGCAGCTACTCGGCAAGACATTATCACTCCAAAGAACCTTATATTTGAATATCCTATCGTTGGTGAGGAATATAATTATACAATATCAATATTTAACATTCATAAAATCGACCATTTTTAAATTTGATTGTGTGACAAAATATAAGGAACTTGATCGATCATGGAAGTCAATTACCTCAATATTATCGAGAAACATGCATTCGACATGCAAAATGTTTCTTTCATGCTGTACAATAACATCTTTGTCCCCAGCTCCATAGACTTTGACTTGCCGCTAAGTCCAAAGAGACGGGTGGTGGAAGCATATTTCAGGCTTTCAAATAAGGTATCAATGATATGAACATCATCCCGTAGCTCACCATTTTGGAATGCATCTAACAACATTACCTCCACATTAGTCGTATCCTATAAATAATCATCCATACCAACCTCCATTTGATTGCCTCCATTTCCAACTTGTGATGAAGAACTACTGTTATTGTAGTCATTCCTAATTGGTGATTCTAGACATAGTGGGAATCGAATAGGTGGTCGATTCAACCATTATTTGTATGCTTCCTCTAAGATTTCTTCTCTTAATGCATCCTTATCTCGATTTGACGTTGTAGTGGGGTGCACCGAAGGATGGTAGGTGGGTCACTCATCATCACTAGAATACTAACAAAAAATATTAAATTTCATTAGTACAATATCAATAATATTAGTAATCACGAAAATGCAATTATTTTGTTGAAATTTTAGTATACCAAACAATTATTACCCTTTTTATCGAGGATTTTCGCTAGAATATTCCATGTTCCACTTAGCTGGGTGAAGAGGCTATCCATTTTCATATACAAACTTCTTACAAAATGTTTCTCTTGGTAAGAGCTTCTGACGTTTTTGAAAATAACATGGAGTAATATTTTTTGCATCTTAACTGGAATCTGAATTTGGATCCTGCATATAATTTGCATACATTTTTATTCAAACTGACATGGATTAAAAAAAGGTTCAACTAGATAATTGAAATATAAATAAAATTTTAACTTACTTGAGATGGAAAGGGAGAAATTCGTGAATGCCTTTGATCAGTAATGGAATGGGATGGAAATAGAAGAATTCGCCATTTGATATTATTGATATTTTTTCCCTGTATTTGAGAAAAATCTGAAATAAAATTTTGTGCCAATATCTAAAATTAATTTGGGGAACCATAAAACCACAGTTTAAATTTCAATACAGTTTTGAAACCATATAGTTTTGACTTTAAGCGGAAAATGTATACTATGAGCTATTGTAATTCCTGCCAATGCGTACTAAAGGATAATTTGAGATTAATATGTCATTTTATGTGAAAATAAAATGTGAGATAAATTTTAAACCCTACTGATGCGCTAATCAGAAAAAACTGCACTAGTTCGTTTAAATAATAAGAGAACCATGGCATTTAAATAATACCTGCACCAATTTTTGGCATTCTAAAAATATAAAAAATAAGTTATCATGCGAGTGCTCTTTCACATAAAAACACAACAATATGTTTAAAAAAATTAACACAGGTATGCAATTGTTTCCCGAATTTAGAAAATAAAAACAAATATCCTCGTGTTGGTGCTCTTCTAAATATAGACTGCACTGTTGTGCTAAAAAAATTAATCGCAAATGAAAAAAAAATTAGTCATTTGGGTGTGTTAAAAAAATATGGCGCCCCATAAATGTCGGTGTGCTTTTTATATAAATGCACTGGCATGTTTGACCATCGAATGCATTGATGTGTGAATAAATTGAATAAAAACAAACATGATTTTTTTCTTTTTCTAAAATTCAGAAACAAGCGGCAATTGATTTTTCAATCATAAATTATTTTAAAAAGTAAAAGAAAAAATCACCATTTCATTATTTTACCCAAAATTTCAAGCCAGCGATTTTCAAGAGAGATATACTAGGAGCACTATGCATCAACAACTGAATACTTTGGAGCAGGATAACCATTCAAAACATCATAAGCTAAAAGGTATGGTGATTCACTAAAAACCTTGCATAGTAAGTTTTAAATTTGCAAGAGAAGATCATATCAAAACTGCAAAATATTTTGGATCCACCAAAAGATCAGAAGTTGAAAGGTATTGTGATTCACTCAAAACCCTAGATAGAAAGAATCTTAAATTTTACCGTTAAAATATTTTATAAATTTTGTTAGATTTATTCACAATTCAAAAAAAAAAAAAAAAAAAAAAAACAAACAAAAACAAAACAAACAAACAAAAAAACAAAACAAAAAACAAAACATGTATAATAAAAAATTTACTATAGATTTTACTAGTAAAAATTTTTACGTTCCCTGTTCCTATTTAAATCTAATTAAAAAAAAACGAAAAAAATTCAATACTTACCTTAAACCCTTGCTTTTTCGTACAAAATTTCACATTAGGGTTTAACTTTCTCTACAACTTCACAATTAAAGTTTTTCAATTTAGGCATTTTGTATTTAATGGGTTTGTGTACTTAATATATATATAGGGTGTTTAACATATAAAGTAGGGGAATCACTTATTGAATTAGATCCAAATATTTTTGACCCTTTCCCTTTTTTAAAAAACAATTATATGTTACACGGTGCATGATTTGTAGCCTAATGCACTTGTGCTACCTGAGTAATACAACCCACTGATAAATTATAAAACATTCAATTTTTTCCAGAATTTTCATCATTTCTCCCAGTGTAATACAACGCACTGACGCGAGTATCCCTAATAACATCGTTAAGTCATTGCGGTGCATTGAGCTTTACAAATTGCACAGTCAGGCCTCTCTAATTTTTAAGAAATGACTATATGTTCATGATGCACCCTATGTAGCACAACACACCAGGGCTACTTGAGTACTTCAAACACTTTCGATTATGTCTAATTGTTCATCATTCCTCCCAGGGTAATATAACACATCGATGCACTTGTTCCTAATAGAATCATTATATTAGTGTTGTGCATTTAGCCATAAAACTCGCGCCATCATAATTTAAAATTAATTTGAAAAGTTAATTTTGCATGATAATGTTGAACAATTAAAATCTTGGCGTGTTTAATCTTATAAACACACCTGTGTGTTTATTCAGAAAAATGCACTAGTTACCAGAGCTTTTTTTGGCTGAAAATTATTTGATTTATTTGTGAAATATATCTAATGGCTTCTTTAATGAATTGTACATATTGTATATTAATAAAAAATGTCTTACAAGATATCAAGTAACAAAAATATTGATCAACACAATGACAACATATCAAAAAAATCAGAAAATGCAAATTATTTGTAAATTCTTCACAAAATTAATACGTTTGAACTATATGGAAGTTTAAGTAATATGTATTAGTTGGCATGTGTCATGTAAAGACAGAAAATGAATGAGGTCAATAAGATTATTTCTAAGCTAACTGCATAAGAGCGCAAAATCCTGGTAGAAAAATTGCAGAATGATGAATTAGGTGAATGCAAAAATACTATTCAAGATGAGTTTTATTTTTTGAATTTTCATTAATAATATATTTAAGAATATTAGATAACATCTTTCTATATGCTTAATTTTCTATAGGGAACAACAATGAAAGAAAATATCAATGTAGTTCTAAGAAAGAAAAATTATGGAACATGTAAATGACAATGAATTTGTCCTTAGCTCATGTGGAGTGGTGTTCGAGGTTAATGAACGAGGGGAAATTATTTACAGAACTATGAGGGATCTAGCGGAATGAACATATAGACATACTTTCTACTTACAATACAAAAATCAATGCAATGATTCTAAGAACGAAATTATATCTAAACTAGAGGAAGTGTTTTGCAGAGAAATGGTTAATGAGACATGTCAAACTTACAATAACAAAAACATACAACAACAAAAAATAATCATTGAAAAGGTAATATTCCTAATTGTGTAAAATGATTTTCTGGAATTATATGTATATATTACTACAAACCATTAATTTATTAATATATATTTTGTTATATTTAGTTTTCATATATCATTATAAACATAGTTTATTACTTTTTTTAGGAAGATTATGAAAATATCAAATGCTCAACACATTGATATATGAGACATGCTAGTAAAAATGTCCAAAAAGTGTATAAAGAGATGGTTAAAAAAATGGATATAATTACATCAAAGGAGGAGCTATCTCAACAACAATATGTTGCAAATTTATGTAATAATGATTGACTTTGTACATATAAAAAATAATTTAGCATTAAATATTAATTTTCAAGTATTTTCTTGCAGAAAAGAAAACTAGATGGAACTCATTCAACACATAAAACAAGACGAAAAGGAAGAAAAGCGTTGATTTCAAAGTTTGTGAGTAATTGTTAATATTTCCTTATAATAAAGCAAGGTTTCATTTATGTATATTTTAATTTGTTTTACAATAACCATCCTTGAATTTCTTCAAATAGGTGTTAACATACATAGAGGATCCATCGAAATAATTTACTAGCATTGGTTTACATAACGGTTGTCAGTATATGGTGGCATATAAAAAATTAATTGTGGAATTTGTAGGAATCTATGTTGTTTTACTTCTCTGATTTTATAATTAATAGAACAAAAAACCCTTTATATTAAATATATGATTTATTGTGGGGTATAAAACTTGCAGAAAACAAAGTATGTAACGACACCAATACAAGAGTTGTTGAAAGAAGGTATGAGATTTGTTTTTTAAATAATGTGCATAATTCACGAGTCACTTATTGCTATGGACATTGTTTTTCGATTTACATTGATGAATATTATTTATTTTAATTTTCATTGTTCTCACCAATGTAGATACAATCATTACACTTTATTTTTATGTTTGTAGATGGAACAAGATCAAGAATATGAAAACAATCGATGCAATGAGAAAAACATTTATCTAAATAATTCAAGTCGTGGAAGTAGATCGAGCATTGACAACAATTCTAGGAAAGAATGATGATATATTTGGATATCTTTGCAGCCTATTGTATTTTTTGAAATAATTGGTTGTGAAAATTAGACATTTTGTTTAATGTAATCATGGACATAGTTTCCCAATTGAAATTCAAAGGGTTACCAATAACAATCCCATTTTGTATAACAAAGAGACTCTTATTGATATATAATAAAATATATTTTAATTTATTCTATTATATTAAGAAGAGTCTTTTCGGGTGATTTCTACCGAAAATACTCTTCTTAACATAATATGAGTCACAAAAGCCTGAATTCAGAAATTATTCTATTATGTTATCTAATGTCGTTGTGAAATGTTACACCACTGATTAAATATATGGAGGATTAAATATTATAATGAAGAGATGAAAAATATGATAATATAACAAATTAATCCAAACATCATATAAAAATGCACTAAACAAATATTAGTTTATATGAATATTCTTATAGGATAAATGTCGATTTCTCAATGAATAACATATTAAAAAAATTACAATAATTGCACTGTCACACCTCGATGTCACCAAAAAAGAGAAAATATCATACAAAAACATTGGTGCACCCATAAAATAACAATGCACTAGTGCTTTACTTTAAATGAAAGCATCATAGGGTCATCTTTCAGCATAATCTATGCCTTTTCAAAAAACAACAACACAGGGGCTTTTAGGTCTTTAAGCACCGATATTGTTTTTAATTAATTCCCTAGTGAATTGTAACTCTTAAGACACCCGTTCTTTCATAGAACTGACACCCCCCGTTTCTACAAAATAGTATTTCCATTCCCAATGCACTATTAAAATTAACAAGACCTGACCCTCTATATAACAAATTCATTGGTGCATTTATGTAAAGAAGATGTGTTGGTGTTGCATGTTTAAGAGAAAGCACTAGAACTACAATTATTTCTTGCATGCCCCGGAGTCATTCCTTCATCAAAGAACAAATGATGGTTTTTTTATATAAGCACGAGTGTCGTAAACGTTTCCAAGTGCAGTGATCTTTGAGTTGAATGCACCAAAAATCTTTTTGTTGTAAGCAATAGGGTGGTATACATTTCGGATTTCGATTTTATTTCAATTAAATTCCTCGGTGCCTTTAATTATGTGTAAAGCCTAGCATGTTTCTATAAGTATCGGACTATGGCTACTTCTAAAGCACACTGAAAAGAAAATAAAAAATAAATAAATAAAATAAAAAATAAAAAATAAAAAATAAAAATAAATAATTAATTAATGCTAAAACGTCTACTGCCCATATTTTTTCAGTTGTGATGAAGTTCTATTATAAGCTACACTAAAACTATCGTTCCCATAAACATATGTTTTAGCGGATATTTTTTTTTACAATTTTCGCCAATTTTATAACACTAAAAACCTTTGTTATAACCTCTGCTAGAAGGCCTTTTCCTTGTAGTGAATCCCAGTTATTCATGGCTTCCCATATTTATGCAAGTTGGAGGCTTATACCCACTTTATATGATGGGAAACAAGCCCCACTACAACCTCATCCCAAGAATTCAACCCTAGGTGTTCTTTATGGCACTCCGTCTGGATATTTCGAGGATATTTCTCTAGGGTTCGTCTGATGACCATAACCACTTGTCATCAATAGAAAAAATTTCCCCTGCTTAGGCGCTAGGTCATTGCAACCAGTGATAGTATTGAAGAGGTTTAAAACATTCCCTTCTGCTACCTCGTGTTTTGGGTTTAAAAATAATTCTATTCGTGCACTTAGCGACTAAAGTTTAAATGTATAAGGGCATTCTCCAAGGCTATCGATGCCCAGTTTATAGATGCACAAGGGTATGAAAAATCCCTTCCAGGACTATCCCTTCTAAGCTTGGAATACATATGTATATTTTGGAATTAATGTCATTCCTCCTAAGCTTATAATTAAATGCCAAATAGATATATAGGTTACTCACTCAGGTCATTAACATACAATGATAACATTCTAATAGAAAGGATTTTTCTCATCCCTCATGCTTATCTAATTAGATTGAATTCAAGCTTAGAGTAAACAAAAGAATTTAAATATCCCTTCAAAAAAATGCTAAATATTATAGATATCTACCTAAATATTAATATGTGAACCATTTAAACTAATTTGCAGACTCAGATAATTAAAGGAAATGAATAATTCCTAGAAAATATTTAAGGAACACTTTGACACATGATTCACATTCCTTATTGTCAACAGGTGTTAGTCAATAACACAAAGACCAAATATTTCAATAGGTCTACACAAATAAACTACCCATTTACAGGTCCTAGGGGGCATCTCAATTGGTGATCGAAGTAATGTGAAATGTGTGAAAACTAAGACATCCAAGGTTCAAATTCCCCCAGTTGTGGCCTAATTTACGGAGAGAAAGATAGGTCATAGGCCCCCATAGGTTTACTTGTAGCTAAGTGTTAAACGAGTTGTTGGGTTCCTCTAGGATATAAAAACAAAATTACCCATTTATAGAGATTTCAGTCCCTTCATGTGCATGGAGGCTTATGCTATTTCAATATTAGTACATCCATAAGTAATGTTCTGTATCATAGTATATTTACACAATCATTTACATTATTTATGCATGCAGGAACAACACTCTATAACATTAGCATAACATTATTTCCATGCAAATAAAAGAGACAATAACGAACTCAAGAACAAAACATAAGAATGAACTTATCTTATAAGAGACCTGTCAACTGAGAGTGGGTCTCTAACTCTCCACCTAACCATAGATAAGCTACAACCATAGTCACTTGTAGTTTTCACCCCAAGCCAAATTTTAGTGCTTGAGATGGAGTACTTCTGAATAATTTCAACTGATAAAGCAGCTGAAATAAGATACCACATGGCCACAATGTTGCCATCCACTAACTGCACACATTTTCATTTAGTATTTTCAAGCATAATCACATCCATTCCAAGATATCACAATGCTAGGAGTCTCAGCTAACTTTTAGGATAAGAGATTCCATGTCAAGTGAAGGTTCATTAGTGGATAAGTTATTGTGGGAGTATATAATTCATTTTTAATAGATGATTCATCACTGAGACCATGCACTAGTGTTGTCAAAACCTGGTGGTTCATTAGCTACTGAAGTTTTATCCCCAAAAAATGATTAGCTAGCCATTTCTAACTAAGTGGATCGAAATACACCATGTAGATTTAATTTTACCATAATAAAGTCACTTTCAATGTGGAAATTAATTTAGTAAACCACTTTTATTATAAAAAAATCCAATTTAAATTAAAAAAAAAAACCCATTAGAATAATTAGATAAATCATTATTTATTTAATTTCTCTAGGAATAATTATTAAATAATTATTTAAGTAATTGTTCCTTGTCACATTTGATTAAATCCCTTAGGAATAATTAAATAAATCACTATTTATTTAATTTTCCTTATTTATGTTATTCGAATAATTGTTAAATCACTATTTAATAATTATTTCAATTTCACACTATCCTTAATTCTCATGAAGTAAGTAATAAATCATTTTATTTGTCAACTATTTATAAATAAAGATATTTAACTATTTTAAATATTTGTTTCCTCCCCAATAAATATAATAAAGTATTCAAAGCTTTTATATCTTGATTTCGTTAATATTATTTTATTATTCTCCATTTTTTATATTAACTCAAAACTTTATTATAAATAGGAGGATTTTTCAGTCATTCTTCACCATGATCATAATCATCATCACCATTATCGTATTTTTTCTTTTGAGCTCCCATTTGAGTTATCCAAATTTTGTTTGGATTTTCTACATATTGAGAGAGAGGATCATTTTTTGAAGCATCAAGGATATCAAAGGACCCATCCCATAGAGGGGGACTTACAGACCCATCTATAGATCTCCTTCACTAGGTGTTTTTAATAAAATATTTATTCAATTAAAGTCTTTCCATTTGGATTATTGAATTTGATATTTTTACCGTTGTTTAGATCATTTATACTTTTGTTCTAGGTTTTCAATTTTTATTGCAGATCCGAATCGCAGGAAACCATCAACTTCTTGTTAGGGTCACTTGTCACCTAGTAACTTAAGTGAAGTATTTTTGGTACACCTTCCAAGAAATTTCACACTAACACAAAGTACCTTGGTGCTTCTATCTTGACCACTAGTTCATCAATCCACAATCTTCCAGTAATTCTTCTTCGTTCAAGCAAACCACTGCTCTCCATAATTTTTTTCACCAAAAAATACTTTGGAATGTTCCTCAGCTATTTTGTTTTCTCCAAATCTCGATTACTATGCGTGTTGATAACTACTCTACTAACTCTCATCCTTTTCATATGCACAAATTATTCGTTCTCCCTCTCATAGACCTGGCTTTTATTCCTTCCCATAGACCAATTGTCTATCTCTTTCTAATGCTCCATGTAGTAAAAACGTCCTTGAACAACACAACCCATGTTTTCTTCTATATTTGTGCCCTCTTCTTGATTGTTGTTGGGGTTTAAAGGACACCTAAGTGTGTCCTCTCCTTTTGACTTGAATTTATTACAAAATTAGCCAATCTAGTACCATTATTTAGGTTTTAACCCGTACAGAAATTACCTGCATACAAATTCTAAAAAATAGAAAATAAGCAATGGTGAGAGAATAAAACATAAAACATATATACACAGATATGTTCCCCTAGATCCTAAAACTAGGACTACCAGATTGATTTTTCATTATATTCCTTTCAATGTTACAGTACATATATATACATGTCGAATAATCCATAAAACCTAATCCATTAACCCTAGATTAGAACATAACTGGAGTTCCCTTGACCGGATCTACAAAGTACCATGGACACAAAACCATCATGCCCAAAACCATGTGTGAAATCCATGTAAAAAACCATAAGTAGGTCCGCCCACCTAATATAGGGTCCAAAAAAAATTTCCCGGGGTGCTACCCCCTTGCAAACCCCACAACAGGGGGGGTTGTTGCACCCCCTTGTGACTGCCCTGCTATTCCCGATGCACCATACAGGTGGGGCTTATGATCCCCCACATGTGTGGTAGTTGTGGAAAGAATATAACACACACCCAACATTCTCCCACTTGTTGTGTTCCTTCCATAGGAGAGCTGGTCCAACCCTGCAACACCCATTGTTTCTCTACACTAAGAGAACTTCTTAGTGCTCAAAGACATTTTCAATGTATCTATATTATTTTTCATAGTGTCCACCTTTACCAGCAATAGCTTTTGTCCTCAACCATATCCCTCAAAAAGTGATACTAAACATCAAAGTGCTTTCACTTTGAATGATAAGCAGGGTTCTTTGCCAAGAAAATTGCATTTTGGTTGTCACATTCTATCTTATAACTCATTGTACTAACCCCATAATTTAACGAAATCTTTGTGACCAAACTACTTCCTTGCTTCCATGAGTGGTTTCCATGTATTCTACCTCTATAGTTGAAAGTGCCACTCCAAAATGTCTCTTACTCATCCAACTGACTGCACCTCCAAATAGGTTAAACACATACCCACTTGTAGATATTATCTGATCCATATCTCTAGCCTAGTATATATCAACAAAGCCACGAATTTCCAAAACTATGTCCAATGTTGGTCTTCCTTGGTAGCACAAACCATAATCACTAGTGACACACAAATACCTAAAACCCTGCTTCACTGTTGTCCAATTCTCCTTCCTTCGTTTTGACATAAACCTGCTCAATACTCCCACTACATGTACAATGTATGGTCTAGTAAAGACCATTTCACACATTAGGCTACCGTCTCCACTTGTGTATGGAACATGGGACATGTCCTCTTCCTCGTCTTGTGTCTTGGGACGCTTTTCAATAGATAACTTTACACCTACAAGAATAGGAACCTTCACTGGTTTACTATCCTAAATACTAAACCTCTGCAGTATTGTCTTGACATACTTCCTCTGGTTTAACCAAAGCTTCCTCTTTGCCCGATCTTGTTTAATTTATAATGCCCAAAATATAGTTTGCAACACCAACATGTTTCATGTCGAATTTGGAGGACAAATTGGTCTTCAAATCTTGAATAATTTCTTTTACATTTCCAACCAGTAGCATATCATCCACATACAATACCAGATAAATAATGTGGCCACCAATTAATTTAAAATACACATAGTGATTTTCTTTGCTTCTGGTGAAGACAAGTCCCTGTATAAATGTATCAAATTTCTGATACCACATCCTTGGTGACTATTTTAACCCATAAAGACACCTTTTTAACTTGGATACCAATTCTTTCTTCACTTTCGCCACAAAGAATTTAGGTTGCTTCATGTAGATATCTTCTTTCAAATCCCCGTGAATAAATGTTGTCTTCACATCCATCTATTCTCCCTCAAAATCAAAAGCAGCAAAAATAGATAAAAGTAATTGTAGAGCCTCTAACTTGCACCTAATTATCTATCATTACCTACAACTTTTCCTCACTTATCCCTCTCTTTTGCCCTATTTTCCTCATAAACCTATCCAGATCATTACATTTGATGTCTTTAAGCATGATTGGTTAACTTTGCTAATGTTTGACTGTTTGTCTAGATTTTTGACATATGCACAGAGATTCCGCAGCTATCTGGCAATTCCGCAGCCATTCAGCAATTCCGCAGCTATCTAGTCATTCCGCAGCCTTTTCATTGATCTCTATGTTCCACGTGTCATTTTGAAAAACGAATCACATGGGCACGTGGGAATGAAGGTGTTAAAGGTTCCTATGCTATTGGTTCGGTCAGCAACGCCACGCACACCTCCGGTCAACGTGGATCAAACTTCGGTCAACAAAGCCAGCTCAAACGGTGTTGCGTAAGCTGATAGGTCACGTCACTCCAGATGGCGATTCCTCCACGCTACGGAGGTTATGGGAGACAGGATCCAACCTTGGATTCAACCTCCATGACGACCGTACCCTCCAGATAACACACGGACCTGTTTACGTGTTGCTGTACCATTTAATTAGCATGACTGTCAGTTAATTTCTAGTTTCATGTTTTACGCAGTAGGCAGTTGTTCATATGCCTATAAAATCCAGCATCTACGCACGCTTAAGGATTAGTTTTTAGTTGCTTTGTTTATGTAATTGTTACAATTTTAGTGTGTACAGAAACTCTGTTTTGAAGCTGCTGTTTCAGCACTTTTTACTGTAATTTCTGCATATGAGTTAATAAAAGACTGTGTTGTTTTGCCTCCTTCAAGTAGCTGATCTTTCCTTGGGTTTTGTGGATGGAGGGCCCCCATTCATAACAACCTTTGTACAGTAAATTTACCTTTATGTTCTTTCCATTTCCTTCTTTTGAATTCAGCAATTTTCCTTTTCTTTAATACATGTACAGTTTTGATTTACTTTCACTGTCATCTCATTTCCAGCATTTACTTTAACTGATCAGGATTGTTTTCTGCAGGTGTTAGCCCAGGATTGTGTGTCTTTGTTGTATTTGCTTTATCTCTAATGGTATTTTTAGTTGTCATATTCATAGTTGCTGCCTTTATTCTGTTTTTCTAGCTTGATTTCTAGTTTAGTTTCTCAAGTTGTATGCTAACATATTGATGGTCTCCTTATCATAAGTTGTTCATCTTTAAGAGATCAGAATACTAATAAATCACAGCTTGCTTTGAGTAGTTTTTGACTTATATCACTAACTCTTTCTTCACTTGTTACACATTACAATGTATGTTGGAAGCAGAATGTTGGAGAGAGGCAAAGTGGTGTTATAATTTGTCATCTTAGAGCTTGATTACTTTTTAGACTTATATCTAACTACTTCTTAATCGTGTTTCACATAGTACTATATGTTGGAAGAAGAGTGTTAGGAAGAGATGAACATTATAATTGGTCTTTAAAGTGGTTTTTCTTACCTTTTTATTGCAGCAGCATGAGTAGTGACTAGTGCCATTAGAAAGTGGTTTTTATGCTTTGCTTTCAGTTTTATTTCAAGTTATTTCTTTCAAGCTCTTTCTTTGCAAGTTTAGAAGGTAGTTAGGAAACCACCAGTTACACACACTCACTCATTTAGAAACCACCATACACACACAAATCACTCATTTGTTTATAAAATGATCACTCCATCTTAGGAAGTTAAATTGACCACAACGCCCCCAAACGACAAAAAGATCTAAGAGGTTACTTAAGTATATACTGTACACCTTCACTTCATCAGCTTACGAGCCCTGGGTTGACAATTTATGATAGCAATTTAAAAAACACTAAATTGACTAAACATTTTGGCGCCGTTGCCGGGGAAGTGAAATTAAGTAGCCATATTCTTAGAAAAAAAAACATAAAATTTCAAGAAAAGAAGTTGATAACCTATCAAAGTATGCTCTCCTCTTGCACTTCAAAGTGATCCGGAGGATCAGAAAAGAGAAAGTTATTGATTTAGTAGTTTCTTGAGTATGCTCTCTTCTTGCACCTAGAGTGACCTGGAAGATCAGAAAAAGAACTATTAACTTGACTTGAAGAAAAATAATAAAAAAAAATGACATGCATAGAGCTAGAGATTCTAGGGGAAGGTTTTTAGCTAGAGCTCGAAGTTCAATTTTTACAAGTCCATCTGCTTCAAGGAATAGACAAGAGACACCTCCCTCATCTCCAACCGACACTCCTAGCCCTAGAATTCCTGGAATTCAAGAGCCAAGAATTGACTCTCCCACACCTTCTATTGAATTTGAACCAGGAAGAGACCCTTCTCTTTCTCCTACAGAAAGACCAATTGTAATTGAGGAAGTAGAATCATCTGAAGAAGAAGCAGAAATCTCTTCTCATTCACCCTTTGTAGAAGAACCAGAAGATCTTGAAATCCCTAGGGGAACCATCATGGCAGAGGAAGAAGGAGGTGGTAGAAGTAGAGGTAGAGGAGGAGGAGGAAACAACAATGGAGGAGGTAGAGATCCCCTTGGAGGAGGAAATAGAGATGGGGATAACTCATTTGGGTTTCCTATTGTTAATGAGGATTCCCGGGCTACTATGAAAAACATATCGCCATCTGTCCTCCCAAATTTCCATGGGTTAAGAACTGAGGACCCTGAAACATTTTTATTTGAGTTTGAAGTTGTGTGTCGAACTTATGACTATCTGGATGACTCTCAGAAACTCAAATTGTTCCCTTCAACATTAAAAGATCAAGCTTTGAAATGGTTCATGGGGTTACTCACTCAATCCATTAGGTCTTGGGATGAAATGAAACAAACATTTTTGGATAGGTATCTGGACTATTGTATGCCTACTAATCACAAGGATGAGGTATTTAAAATGATACAAAGATAAGATGAGAGCTTAGAAGATTTACTTGAAAGATTTCAATATAACCTGAAAAGAGCAAAAATGAGTAACTTGGATGAAGAGACCTTAAAATCCCTCCTATTAAAAGCCATTAGAGATGAATGGATAGATATCTTGAACATGATGGGGAAAGGGGATATATCTCAACTTTCACTCAGTGATATAGTAGAACTATGTATCCATCTCTCAAGGGGCAAATCAAAAACTCAAAAAGGGCCTAGAGATCCTTCTCTCCTTAGAGCAAATAAATCTGCAACGGGATCAGTAAGTAGGGCTGAAATCGGCAATATGCTTGATGAATTCAAAACTGACATCTTAGGGAGTCTTAGTGAACAATTAGATACCCTTAAGATTCACAATAAACAAAAAGAATAAGCTGAGGCTTTGGCCATTTTTTGCCCGAAATGTAGAAAGAAACATGCTTTAAGGGAATGTCCCTTGGATGCACACGTTGTAGAAACATGCGTAATTTGCTCAGAAACTCATGAGACCAAGGATTGTCCTTCAATTCCTGGCCTCAATGCAGTCTTTCAAGAAGATCCAAATACACTTGAATCTCTCTGTTTTGTTGCAAGGAGACCTTGGCAAGGGCAACAGAATCAAGGGTTTAACAACTCTATGAATTTTCAACCCCAACCAAATTGGAATCCTTGGCAACAACCTTGGTCTCAACCTCAAAATCCTTTTCAATCATGGATGCAAAGCATGCAAAATCCTTATGGGAGATTTGCTCAATTCTACCAATATCCTCCATCTTTTCAGAACCAACAAGCTCCACAACTTCCAAATCAAGGTCAACAACTATCGTTGCCATACCCTCAACAACAACAACCTCCTCCACAAAATCAAAATTCTCAACTCTTGCTTCAATCCCAACAGAAGTCAAATCAACTTCCCTCTCAGCCATTACCAAATCCCAATAATAGGAACCCTCAAAATGCTTACATGATGGAAGGTCAACCATTTCCTACCTATATGATTGTTCCTCTCAATGAAGTACAACTCAGATCAGGTAGAATCCTAGATCAACCTTCTATAAATGTTCAACAGCCAAGCATTTTTGAGGAAGAATCTCTTAAAGTCAATAAGGGTTCTGAAGCATCACTTCAAAACCAAAATATCCAAAAAGAAAAAGAATCAACCCCCACAACTCCCATAGTTGAGCAACCTACATCTTTAGCTACACCTCCTTTTCCTGAAAGATTACAAATTGACAAAGGAGTGGAAAAGCAAATTTGGTTGCCTGACTATAATTTTCTAGATGAATTAAAGAATGTCTGTATCAAGATCCCCTTGTTACAAGCCATTAAGGAAATTCCCATTCTAGCAAAGACAATAAAGGAGTTGAGTTTGAAGAAAACAGGAAAGAAAACCAGAGATACCAAAAGGATCCATCTGGTTGGAAAAATTGCAGACATTATGATGGGTAAGATTACCATGCAAAAATATGTGGATCCCGGTAGCCCTATTGTCAAAACTCATATTAATGGGGTTGAAATCCCAAATACCTTGATTGACTTAGGAGCCGCTATCAACATCATGAGTAGACAGACCATGGATCAGTTAAAGCTTCCTAACCTTCTCTTTACACCTACTTTACTGCAACTTGCAGATCAATCAATCATTAAACCTGATGGTGTATTGGAAGACATTCCAGTCTCCCTAGACTCTTGGGAATATCCAGTTGATTTTATGATTTTAACTCCCAAGAACAATCTAGGAGGACATCCTCTTATCTTAGGAAGACCTTGGCTAGCAACAGCTGATGCTTTTATCAGTTGTAGGTCTGGGGACATGTATATATCCGATGGTAATTCCACCAAGAAATTCAACTTGTATCCTCTAGCAAAGGCAATAACAGAAATAGGAGAAGATGAGTGGGTCGATGATGAGGATACTATACAACCTGTTCTAACCATCTCTGAGATCAGTGAAGATAGTCAAATCCTAAACACATTAGAAAATTTTGAAATATCTTTAGAATATGACTCTACACAGTTTCAGTTAGATGCGGACATTGAATATCTCTCCTCTAGACAGATGTCTCTCTTCTCAATGGAAGAGTTTGGTAGTTCTACAGTTGAAATCCTTCCAGGAAAAACATTGAACATTAATAGAAACTTGGAAAGACCACAACAAGAAAAATTAACCAAACTTTTGCAAAAACATTCTACTGCATTTGCATGGGAATACACTGACATGAAAGGAATCGATCCTAAGACTTGTATTCATCACATCTATATTGAAGAAAACAACAGACCTATTAGGCAACCGCAGAGAAGGATGAATCCAAACCTTAGGGAAATCGTGAAAGAAGAACTCCAGAAATTACTCAAGGTAAACTTCATTTACCCCATTTCAGATAGCCAATGGGTTTCTCCCTTGGTTATAGTGCCCAAAAGGAATGGTAAATGGAGAGTTTGCATTGATTATCGAGAATTCAACAAGGCAACCTTAAAGGATCATTTCCCTCTACCTTTTATTGATCAGGTACTAGACACTTTAGCAGGTAAAAATCATTTCTCATTCTTGGATGGTTTTAGTGGGTATAATCAAATTCAGGTGGCACCTGAAGATCAAGATAAGACCACATTCACCTGTCCATGGGGAACTTTTGCCTACCGAGTACTCCCTTTTGGATTATGCAATGCACCTGCTACTTTTCAAAGGGCTGTATTAGGTATCTTTTCAGATGTAATCCATGATTGTGTAGAGGTCTATATGGATGATTTTACAGTTTACGGTAATACATTTGAAGAAGCTTTGGAAAATTTGGAAAAAGTACTGATAAGATGTAAGGAAACAAATCTTTCTTTAAGTCATGAAAAGTGTTTTATGATGTTTACTGAAGGGATTGTTTTAGGACATCATATTTCAGGGGATGGGATTAAGGTTGATAGATCCAAAGTTGAAGTCATCTCTAAGTTACCGATTCCAAATTGCCAGAAAGATGTTAAAAGTTTTCTTGGGTTTACTGGATATTATAGAAGATTTATTGAAAACTTCACCAAGATAGCATCTCCTCTTTTCAAATTACTTACAAAGGACTGTGAATTCAAATGGGATCCTGAATGCCAATCTACATTTGAAGCTTTAAAAACGAGAATATCTGAAGCACCCATTCTAAGAGGGCCAAATTGGAAACTTCCTTTCCATATTTCTACAGATGCTTCAGATATAGCTCTAGGAGCTGTTTTGGGACAAAAGGATTTGATCCCTTATGCCATTTATTACACCAGTAAAAATTTGACTCCCACTGAGTTAAATTATACTGTGACAGAAAAAGAATTCTTAGCTGTGGTACATGCGATCAATAAGTTTAGACACTACATAACTGGCTATGAAACTTTTGTTCATACTGATCATTCTGCCATAAGATATTTAATGAACAAACCTGTTACTAATGGCAGAGTCACTAGATGGCTCTTACTTTTACAAGAATTCAATATTACTGTGTTAGATAGACCAGGAAAACAAAATACAGTAGCTGATTTCTTGTCTAGAATCCAAAATGCTAACGAAGATTCTCCTGTAGAGGATAAGTTTCCTGATGAGTATTTGTTTGCAATAACTACTAAAACCCCTTGGTATGCAGATATTGCTAATTATTCGGTCACAGGGAAACTACCTCCACATCTTTTTCCTAATGAAAGGAGAAAGATTATTCAGCAGATTTCAAGTTATTCATGGATTTCTAATGAATTGTTCAAAACAGGGCTAGACTGTGTGATTAGAAGATGTGTTCGGGAAGATGAGATGCCTGACATCCTTAAGGCATGCCATGACGAGCCATGCGGTGGACACTTCGCTGACAAGAGAACAGCCTATAAAATCCTTTCTTTAGGATATTATTGGCCTACTCTTTTCAAAGATGCAAAGCAATATGTCAGAAGGTGTGACAGCTGCCAAAGAATTGGGAGACCAACTCTTTCAAGTGAGATGCCATTGCAGCCACAGGTACTCATCGAACCTTTTGAAAAATGGGCTTTAGATTTCGTTGGACCCATTAATCCGCCATCTAAACAAAAGAAGTATATATTGGTTTGTAATGACTATGTTACTAAGTGGGTAGAAGCAAAAGCTTTGCCTTCTGCCACTGAAAATTCAGTTGTTCAATTTCTTTTTGAGGATATTTTCACTTGTTTTGGTGTCCCAAGAGAAATTGTAACAGATCAAGGAAGCCAATTTACATCTAATCTGATGGAGAAGCTGATGGAGGAATACAAGATCAAGCATAGAACATCTACTCCTTACCATCCGCAAGCAAATGGTCAAGTGGAATCTACAAATAAAGTCCTTGAGAATATCATCACCAAGACTATTCATCTGCATAGAAGAGATTGGGCTGAAAGGCTACCTGAAGCTTTATGGGCCTATAGAACTACATGGAGGGGTACCACAGGATATTCTCCCTATGAACTTGTTTATGGGAAAGAAGTCCTGCTCCCCATTGAGTTCCAAGTCAAAACTTTCAAGATGGCAGTCCAGTTGGGGATGAATCTTTCAGAAGCCCAGAAGCACAGAATGGAGCAGTTAAATGAACTAGATGAGATAAGACAAGATTCCATTTTAAGAACCGATCTAGTTCAGCATCAAAGAACAAAATGGCATGATAGATACATCAAGGAGAAGAAGTTTCAGAAAGGAGATTGGGCTCTATTGTTTGATTCAAAGTTTAAAGACTTCAAAGGAAAATTTCAAACTCATTGGCTTGGGCCATATGAGATTGATGAAGTCTTTAGCAATGGAGCAGTTCGAGTGAAAACTATTGATGAATTTCATACTCCTCTTATTGTGAATGGCCATCGCTTGAAGATCTACCAGAAGCCACTCTCAAAAGAGGAATTTGTCAAGTTGTTTAAAGAAGATTCTGCAATCAGGTTGGTGGAGAAGGATTCTTCTCCTCCATCAGCCTAATCTTTGGTTTTTGAAAAAAAAAAAAAAAAAATACAAATTTATAGGCCTGAAAACCAGTCTCTGATTGGCAGTCCTATGCAGAAAATCTGAGGTAAAAATCAGGGTCACCTGACACCTCACATTTTCCAAAAAATAAAAAATAAAAAAAAAATCTCTCTCTCCTCCCTGTTCCATCTCATTTCGCCCACTTCATTCACCATCTCATTCATCCAATCACTCTCACTCCACCTCATTTCTTTCCATCCATCCATCCATTACATTATATCTCACCAATAAACTCATTGTCAGATTTATTTCACACAGCTAAAGTTGTTTTGTGCAAACAGAGGGTATCACTGCAGTTTCCGCAGCTGAGGAGCAATTCCGCAGCCAACATCCCAATTCCGCAGCCGATACACTTTCTGCACCTGCATAAAAAAAAAACACAGTCTATTTTAAGAAGGAATCTGCAGTCCAAAAGTCATCAGCAATAATTGAAAAAAAAAGGTCATGTAGCAGCAATAAACAATGAAAGGTTAGTGTCATATGAGCAAAAGGAATCAAAGCGCGGATACATAAGGTATGATCTAATTTCTAAACCTACGGTTATAACATTTTGCATGGTTTCCGGATTGTGTTTTTAGCCATTTAATGTAATGATTACCAATCCTTTCCATTACTCGACCGAAAATCCACGTATCTCTCAGCCTTAACAGTCCCTACTCATTACAGTTTCAAACCCAAACACGGCTGCTCTTTCATTAAAACTCTCGTACCAGAGTGATGTATACAACTGTACTACGGCACTCTGAGTTATAATTCCGCAGCCAGATGTACACCAATGACCGACGTCTATGGGATTTAACCGTTTTCACCCATTACTCGTAACCCTCCTACGCATACATAATTCCATTCCCGCTGTTGATTCACTCCCTCATTTCCATTGTTCTTCACTGCTCTGTCTTATTCACTATTTTGTCCACCGTAAGCACTCTCTATTTCATTTTCTTCTCATTTCTCCACTAAAACCTTGACTACTGTTGTAAGTGCATCACGGCTATTTTGCTGTAGCCGTAAACCCACTGTCCAAACACTTTTCTCCCGTATAACTCTTTCACCAAGTGTTAAAACAGTGTTGTTAAGGCAGCTAGAGAGTTGATGGGTAAGCTATTGAGGGCAGAGCCTGAGGGCTCTAAATTTTTAGAAGGCTATCCCCAAACTAAAGACGCTCTGCAAAAGGCCAAATGGCTCCAGTTCATTCAAAAATTCAAGGGATACCATAAGGAAGTCACAAAGGCTTTTGCTCATTCTTTCCAAGACAACAAAGTGGAGATTGGAGATCTGAAATTTACAGTTACAGAAGGCAGTTTAGCACAAGCAACTTCATTACCTCAAACTGGGGAAAGGTGGTTCAAGAATCGATCAGTGAAAGACCAGGAATGGAAGAAATTATTGAAAAATCCAGGTATGAACACTAGTATTTTTACAAAGGGAATCCCTGTTAGTCTTGTCAAAGAAGAAGGGACAGCTTTGCTTCTGTTAGTACAGAAATTCTTTACATGTGAAGGAAGATTCGGAATTTTGTATGTTTACCATGCTAAAATTATGATGCATTTCATGGGTGAGCATGACATTAATCTTCCTTATTTTCTACTATCTAGCCTTAGAAAAATGTGCTCAACAGTCCAAAGAAACATAAATAATATTGAGCCACATTTATACCATCATGGGCTTGTCAAAATGCTAATTGAAGAACACTTAAAGGCCAAAAGGGATACATGTGAAAGATTTATTGTGAGGAACCACTTCCAAGAGGCAGGAGAAGCCTCTGGTAGTTCACCTAAAGTGCCCAGGAAGAGTAGAAGAAGAAGAAGAGAAGAGGTTACCCCAGAAATTGTTGTCCAAGACCTTGTTGAGGAAGAAACTGCTGCGCATAACTCTGAGGAAGAAATTGACCCTGAGCTTGCTGTAGATATTGACCAAACAGCCCAAGAAATCATTACAGAAACCCTGCAAGAAATTGTACAAGAGGCTGCTCAAAAGAAAAAAGAGAGTAGGAAGAGACAAAAGAAGGATAAAGGAAAAGCTATAGCCCAAGAAACCTACCTTACTCCTAAAAATTCCAGTGAAGAGGACACTCAGCCATTGGCACATAGATTGGCCCAATTTCATGAGGCTGCCCTTTCCAAGAAGATGCAAAAACAAAAGCAGAAGCAAAAAAAAGAAAAACAGAGCATCACCACCGTGAGGAGGAGCAGCAGGCTACAAAGCAAAGTGGGGGCCACAAAGAACAAAGAGTCACTCTTTATTGACTCGAGCACACCTGAAAAGGTTGCTACAAGACTTGACTTTGAGGCAAGCCCACCACATGTTGAGGTTACTCCTCCACGAGAGGAAAGCCCTTTTCAACAGGAGCATAAAATCGAATTTGAGCATGAGCCTAGTCCAAAGAGGTCACCAAAGATTGACCCAGATCAGCAGAGAGTATATAACTACTTGGACACATTAGAACAAGCTGCTGCTAGTCCAAGCACTGTTCTACCTCTTGAACAGCAAGTTCACTCACTTAAACAAGAAATTTTTGAGCTTGAAGTTTTAAACCGCCACATCACACAAGAGAATGAAGCATTAAAGGAACAAGGTAAAGTGGACAAAATGGTCCACAATAATACCATGCTTCATCTGGGCCTTTGGCAAAGGAAAAACAGAAAGCTAAAGAAAAAATGCAGGAAGCTAAGAAGAGCTTTGGTCAATTTAAAATTCAGATGCTTGGTGAGCAAACCAAGAGTCAATGTGGCTACACAGAGGAAGAGGAGAAGACTAGATGTCCTAGCAGAGGCATCTCAGCAGGTGGATTAAACAATGTTTTCGTTGCATGAGGACATGCAACACCCTCATAGTGGGGGTATGTAGAGCCTCTAACTTGCACCTAATTATCTATCATTACCTACAGCTTTTCCTCACTTATCCCTCTCTTTTGCCCTATTTTCCTCATAAACCTATCCAGATCATTACATTTGATGTCTTTAAGCATGATTGGTTAACTTTGCTAATGTTTGACTGTTTGTCTAGATTTTTGACATATGCACAGAGATTCCGCAGCTGTCTGGGAATTCCGCAGCCATTCAGCAATTCCGCAGCTATCTAGTCATTCCGCAGCCTTTTCATTAATCTCTATGTTCCACGTGTCATTTTGAAAAATGAATCACATGGGCATGTGGGAATGAAGGTGTTAAAGGTTCCTATGCTATTGGTTCGGTCAGCAACGCCACGCACACCTCCGGTCAACGTGGATCAAACTTCGGTCAACAAAGCCAGCTCAAACGGTGCTGCGTAAGCTGATAGGTCACGTCACTCCAGATGGTGATTCCTCCACGCTACGCAGGTTATGGGAGACAGGATCCAACCTTGGATTCAACCTCCATGACGACCGTACCCTCCAGATAACACACGGACCTGTTTACGTGTTGCTGTACCATTTAATTAGCATGACTGTCAGTTAATTTCTAGTTTCATGTTTTATGCAGTAGGCAGTTGTTCATACGCCTATAAAATCCAGCATCTGCGCACGCTTAAGGATTAGTTTTTAGTTGCTTTGTTTATGTAATTGTTACAATTTTAGTGTGTACAGAAACTCTGTTTTGAAGCTGCTGTTTCAGCACTTTTTACAGTAATTTCTGCATATGAGTTAATAGAAGACTGTGTTGTTTTGCCTCCTTCAAGTAGCTGATCTTTCCTTGGGTTTTGTGGATGGAGGGCCCCCATTCATAACAGCCTTTGTACAGTAAATTTACCTTTATGTTCTTGCCATTTCCTTCTTTTGAATTCAGCAATTTTCCTTTTCTTTAATACATGTACAGTTTTGATTTACTTTCACTGTCATCTCATTTCCAGCATTTACTTTAACTGATCAGGATTGTTTTCTGCAGGTGTTAGCCCGGGATTGTGTGTCTTTGTTGTTATTTCTTTATCTCTAATGGTATTTTCAGTTGTCATATTCATAGTTGCTGCCTTTATTCTGTTTTTCTAGCTTGATTTCTAGTTTAGTTTCTCAAGTTGTATGCTAACATATTGATGGTCTCCTTATCATAAGTTGTTCATCTTTAAGAGATCAGAATACTAATAAATCACAGCTTGCTTTGAGTAGTTTTTGACTTATATCACTAACTCTTTCTTCACTTGTTACACATTACAATGTATGTTGGAAGCAGAATGTTGGAGAGAGGCAAAGTGGTGTTATAATTTGTCATCTTAGAGCTTGATTACTTTTTAGACTTATATCTAACTACTTCTTAATCGTGTTTCACATAGTACTATATGTTGGAAGCAGAGTGTTAGGAAGAGATGAACATTATAATTGGTCTTTAAAGTGGTTTTTCTTACCTTTTTATTGCAGCAGCATGAGTAGTGACTAGTGCCATTAGAAAGTGGTTTTTATGCTTTGCTTTCAGTTTCATTTCAAGTTATTTCTTTCAAGCTCTTTCTTTGCAAGTTTAGAAGGTAGTTAGGAAACCACCAGTTACACACACTCACTCATTTAGAAACCACCATACACACACAAATCACTCATTTGTTTATAAAATCATCACTCCATCTTAGGAAGTTAAATTGACCACAACGCCCCCAAACGACAAAAAGATCTAAGAGGTTACTTAAGTATATACTGTACACCTTCACTTCATCAGCTTACGAGCCCTGGGTTGACAATTTATGATAGCAATTTAGACAACACTAAATTGACTAAACAGTAATATAATAGAATCTACCTTGGCAATAGGAGAAAAAATATCACCAAAATCAATTCTCGAGATGTGGGAGTAACCTTTTGCTACCTACAGAGCTTTTTATTTCTCCACCTTGCCTTCTGCATTCATCTTCTTCTTAAACACCCATTTTCTTCTAATGGTTTTCCTTCTAACAAGCAACTCCACTAGATCCCAAGCCTCATTTTTGTGAAAATATGTTAGTTCATCAACCATGGTCTCTTTCTAGAGTTTTCCATCGTCTAAATCTATCGCTTCCGTCACAGTTCTCGGATCATCATCACTAATATATAAAGAAAAATTTGAACATAAAGAAGATGGACTATACCTTTATGGCTGCCTTCTTCCTCGAATTGATCTTCTCGCAGCTGGAGTTTATGGCTATCCATCTTCTAATTCCTCTTTTTTTGTAGAGTTCAAATCTTCCTCCTTTAACTCAAACTCTATATTCTCAAGTTCCTTTGGTAGGACTTCATGTTCAATAACATATTTTTCCTCTCTAAACACTACATCACAACTATACACAACCTTCCTTATTTCTGGCTTCCAAAGCTTATAACCTTTTAAACCATCCATATACCCATTAAAGATGCACCTTTAGAATGTACTATCCAACATGGTTCTTTTTTTCCATTGGAACATGTACATATGAATCACATCCAAATACCATCAGATGTAAAAGGGAGGGTTTCTTACTAGTCCATACCTCTTGTGGAGTCTTATCCTCCAACGCTTAGGAAGGTGATCTGTTGACCAGGTAACATGCAGTCTCCATCGCCTCTGCCCAAAATTCATGTCCTAACCCCACAACACTGAGGATGCTTCTATCCTTTTCCATCAACATCTTTTTCATTCTTTCTGCAACTCCATTTTTCTTAGGTGTGTATGGAGTAGTCTTTTGTCGTGCTATACCACACTTCTTATAGAAATCTTCAAATTCCATCTTGCAAAACTCTCCACTGTTATCTATCCTCAGCACCTTCATCTTCTTCTCTGTCTGGTTATCCACTAGAGCCTTAAATTATTTAAACCTATCGAAGATTTTATATTTCTCCCTAAGGAAATATATCCATGTATTTCTTCATAAGTCATCTATAAATAATACATAGTACACAGACTTACCTAGTGATGGAATTGAGTTAAGTCCAAACACATCACTATGCACAAGCTCTAATATCTACTTTTCCCTCTTAGCACCAGAGGGGAAAATTCCCCGATTTTTCTTCCCATATACATAATTTTCATAGAAATCAAAATCCAGAGAGAAATTAGACATACCTTCTGCCAAACAATTACCATGAAGCATTCGAAGGCCCTTCTCTCCAATATGTCCAAGCCTTTGATGCCATAGCATGGTATTTTCTCCATAGACTACTAGATTTTCTACTCCACATTCACGAACCACAAAACTATTGCACCCATCAATAACAGTGCTACCCTAAAGCTTGTACAGAGTTCCAATCTGAATTCCTCAAATCAATTCCATTTCTCCTCGAACCATCTTGTAGGTATTTTTCTCGAACATTTTTTTTACACCTTCATCATCCATCTTTCTTACATAAATCATATTTCTAGCCAATGCAGGAATATGCAGAACTCTCGGAAGTGTTCTAATCCTTCCACCTTGCAACTTCAACTTGACTTTTCCATGACCAACGATTCTATCCTTCCTGTAATCCCCTAAGACAACATCACCACCATCATATTTCTCATGGTCTTAGAACCACTCTTAATGGGGAGTGAAGTGAAAGGAAGCACCTGAGTCCATCAATCATGCCTCATGATCTACATGTGTACTTGAAGAAGAAGCCAAGTACACATCCCCACCTTCATCTTAGGTGGTTTTCACCTTTGTAGAAGGAGAATCATCAGATCATTTTCCTTTCTCAGTAGCTTTAGATTTATAGTCCCTTTTGAAGTGCCCTTCCTTTCCGCATTTCCAGAACACCTTTATGGGTTTTCGTGGAGATTTTGATCTCCCTCTTGATTTAAATCTCAAACTCGAGGGCTTATTTTTTTTTTTTTTGGGACCATCCTCATAAAGTCAAGGCATCACCATTCTGGCACTCCATATTTTTCCATCTCATCTCCTCCGACAGCAAGGATGAAACTATTTCATCAAACTGCAAAGAAGTTGCATTGCTACGTATTGCAATAACCAGACTATCCCACGAATCTGGTAGAGAACACAACAAACCGATGCACTTATCTTCATCTAAAATTTTAATATCAACAGATAATAACTAGCTTACCACAATATTAAAGGTGTTCAAATGCTCTATCACCGAGTCTACATATTTCATCCTCAAGTTATATAACATTTTCCGTAGGAACAGTTTATTCACCAAAGACTTAGATTGGTACAAAGTAACCAACTTAACCCACAAAGCCTTCAATGAAGCTTCCCCTGATACATTCATCATTATTGAATCTCAGACACAACATCATATTATATTGTTTTCCTTCTGATACAACTTCTCCCAGCCTTGAGCTAACATTGTTGTTGGTTTAGTACCCGGATCTACCACGATCCATTGATCTTTATCCATGGGAACATCCTCCATCTTGAATTTCCACAACTCAAAACTCTCACCATTAAATTTCTCGATCTCTATCTTTCCATTTCTTTCCATCTTCTTTCACCACAAGAATCGATCTCGCAAATCTCCGACTCAACAGGGTCTACCACAGGCTCGAGCATAACCCCTCAACATCAAAGGCATCCCCTTGAAGCCAAAACAACTTAGATACCAAATGTAGGTTTTAATCCCTTATAGAAATTAACTCCATACGAATTCTAAAAAATAGAAAATAAACAATGGTGAGAGCATAAAACATAAAACATATATGCACAAATAATTTCCCCTAGATCCCAAAACTAGGACTACAAGATTGATTTTTCATTATATTCCTTTCAATGTTATAATAAATATATATACATGCTGAAGCAACCATAAACCCCAACCCATTAACCCTGTATTAGAACATAACCATAGTTCCATTGATTGGATCTACAAAGTACCATGGACAAAAAACCATCATCCCCAAAACCATGTGAGATATCCATGCACAAAACCATAGATAGGTCCAGCCAACTAATATAGGGTCCAAAAAATAATATCTTGGGGCACTGCCCCTGACCCCATACAAGGGGGCTACCGCGCCCCTGCAAACCGCCCAACAGGGGGGGTTGCTGCCCCCATTGTAACCCCCTCGTTGTGCCCAGCGCAATGTATAGGCGGGGCTACCACCCTGCCTGTGATCCCCCTACACGTGGGATATTAATGGAAATAATATAACACACTAAGCCAACCATGATGTATATTTAAGATAAAAATTCCAGCAAACAATCACTTTGCTCAAGAAACTAGAATTTGTGACCCTTCGCTCAGCCCTTTAATTAATTACAATTATTTATAATGTAAATTTATTAACCAAGGGATTTCATAGTCCCCTCCCCATTGGGGGGGACACCATCCTCGATGTTTAATACCAATATAAAACAAACCATTCTTTATACCATGCATTGTTAATCATGGAGCTTTATATACATACCTTTGTATAACATTTACATTTTCCTTACTCAACAAATAAGAAAGGACATGCTATCAATATTTGGTCATCCATTTCCCACGAGGATTTTTCGAGCCCAAAGTGACTCCATTTCTCTTTGGCTTTCTCTATTATTTGATTCTAGAGTGTGATATATCTTCTATATAGAATACATATGGGTTTCAGTTCAAACTCTTCCTCTACTTCTAACTAAAGACACAAACCAATCAATTGCATGATTAGCATCATACACATATATTTTAAGCAATGAAACATGGAAATCATCATGCACTCTAATTATTTGATGCAAATCCAACCTATATGTCATTGAACGTGTTATTTTGAGCACTTCAAATGCCCACAAAGCCATCATGCCTGCTTGGTGCAAGGCCCAAATTTCAAGGATTTCTTATTGGGTCTAACTTGGAGGAAAATATGTTCCCCTATTTGAAAGTCTTTGTGAACACTATGTTGGTATGCATATTTCTTAGGCCTTTCTTCTGCCACTTCAAATTTACTTTGATGGCTTCCATTTACTTCTCCATGTCTCTCAGCATATTTGGTCTAATAATGACCCTATTCACTAGATCACTCCAGCTAATAGATTGTTACAACTCCTCCCATAAAGCACATCAAATTTACTCATTTCTGGCGATTCGTGATACCTAGTGTTGTATGCGAATTCCACAAGTGGAAGGTACTATTCTCACTTCTTCGGCTAGTGCATTATATACATTCTTAGCATGTATTCAGGAATTTTTCTTTTTCTCTCTATTTCCCATCAGTCTGAAGCCAATGTTATCTCCAAGCCTGCAGACAGTTAATTCCAAAGCATTGAAGTAAATTTGGCATCTCTATCCAATATTATTTTATTGGGAACTCCCCTTAGTATCAGGATCTCCTTTATGAAAACTTGAGCCACCTCACTAGCTAAATTTGCAGATTTAACAACCACGAAGAGAGCCATCATTTTCAACTTTTTGACCACTACCATGATTACATCACATTGTTTTGAAGCTTTTGGGAGCCCTGTAATGAAGTCCATAGAAATATCTTCCCACTTCAATTTTGGAATCAGAATAAGCTGCAATAAGGGAGTTGTATGCTTACACTCTACCTTCACTTGTTTCCACTCTATGCACTTCGCAAAAAAATTAGCTACTCTCCCTTCAAATCAAGCTAGTAGTAAAACTTCTTGATGATCGTGAGGATCTTTTGGTATCCGAGATGGATGGAATATGGCTTTTTATGAAATTCCTTTAGAGTGAATTTCTTCACATCATTTTTATTGAACACATATATTAAGTTATTAAATATGATTAAGTCATCTCCTATAAGGTGTTATTCTTCATTCTTTTCACCCTTACTCACTTGTAATGTTTCCTTTATCTTCTAATACCATTCGTCACACTGTCCTACATTTTTTATCATCTCTTTAGGCTTGGTTTTGTTGGAACTTATAGTTGATATGTGATGTGGTTTCACTCTCTTGCTAAGTACATCAACCACTATATTTCCCTTTCCTTTTATATATTTTATTTCAAAGTCAAATTCATTGAGCATTGTTGGATAAGTGGCATTGTCTCTCTGGCTAGTGGGAGTAAGTGTGTTAGCATTGATGTCAACAATCATGCTAGGAGATCAAGTTAGTAGTTGGAATTTCCTGACAATTATAAAGTGTTTTGGCATTGATGTCAGCGAGATCAACATGAATGTATGTGCTAGCATGATGTTAGGCAAGACAACACTGATATCCACAAGGCTAGTTGTGATGGTAACATATGTTAGCATTGATATGCTTGGTGTGTCAAGATCAGGGGGATTCCCATGATTTTTGCAGTGCTCTGTAGAGAATCATCACAGTAGCGGGCCTATTCAAGAATCCTAAAATAAGGACTATGGTGGTTGGGAGTCCCATGCTTTATAAAATATTTTTTCTTAAGACATAAACTCAAATACTCTTGGAGATAGCACAATTGGTTAGTTCTTGGAAAGAGATTTATAACGGTATGTGGAAGTCCATAAATAGATCTGGGGATCAAAAGTTATTCATCACCGAAGTAAGAATCTTCAATTCCTTAAGAGAAGGATGAATTTTTAAATGAGGGAAGCAGACTAAATTTAGGAGTCTCATTGAATTAGAAGCAGGAAGAATTTCAGATCTCGGCTTTTAGAACTTCGCAACCTCGAAGAGTTGGAGACTCGGGATATTGGAAGGTCAAAATATAAGAGCAGGATGAATATCGGAGCATGTTGAATATTGGAGCAAGCCAAATATTAGAAGCAGGCCAAACATCGGAATCCCAAATTTCAAAAGGAGACTTGGAGGAGACTTGGGACGTTGAAAGGCCTGAATATCAGAGCTTCAAAGGTTCAAAACTTCGGAACCTCAAAACCTTGGGACCTCGTAACATCTTACAAATTGAATTCTTCAAAAATTTTGAGGGTTATAAGGAGCAGGAATTACAACGAAAATTGTTCGCAAAACCAAGGACCAAGGGACCCTTTTTCTCTCCTCAGATAAGACACATGGAAATCATTGATTGGCCCTTAGGATCTGACAGTGAAAGATAACATCAACATGATGTGGTTGTATGTAGGACACATCACAGTCAAATTCAACATTATTGAGTGGCCTAATGGGGAATATCCTTGTGACGTGTGTCACCACTAAGGAGATCCCACTTGGAGACGATGACGAGAGCATGATATCATCCTAGAATCATCTTGGAGGTCGAGGATTTCATAATTCTCTTGCAATTTCGTTTTGAGAAAGTTTTGATAGAGGGAGCTCCAATGTTGATTGGAACTTGGTCATGGAATCCCAAAGAAACAAGGGCATAGTGAAGGACTTAGCACCTAAGTGCTATGGAGATTCGACGTGAGCATATCAGAGGTCAGTATTTCATAACTCCATTATAATTGCATTTTGAGAAAAGTGTCAATACTAGGGAGTTACAATGTTGATTGTCATTTGGTCATGGAGCCTAAAGTACCAAGGGTGTAGTGAAGGGCTTAGCACCTAAGTCTTATGGAGATGCCACGTGAGCATATTAGAGGTCATAAATTTATATCTCTATCATAGTTGCATCTTTAAAAAATTTGCGATACCAGGGAGCATCGATGTTGATTTGCGTTTGGTCATGGATCCCAAACAACTAAGGGCAAAGAGTAAGAACACAAGGAAATAGGCCCCCAGAAGGATCCTAAGGGATTAGCACCTAAGGGCTATGCCTCCAGTCACAATACCCAGTCCTATGGCGAAAAACAATAAGATGATAAGAAAAAGGTGTTAAACGCTAATTTCATAATCTCATTTTTTTGTAACATCTCCTTAATAAAGTTACGATATGTGGAGCTCTGAAATTGCATCACAAACATGTATGATATTTCCAATCACAACACCTAGTCCTATGGTGGAAAAATAATAAGAGGTGAAGCAAAAGGTGTTAAAGGCCAAGATTGGGATTTTAGAATCTCGCATTTTCGTAACATTTCCTTAATAGAGTTACGATATGTGGAGCTTCGAGGTTACAACACAGAGGTGTATGAAAGATGAATGATTTGGAAACTAAGAGTAAATGCGCACATACGAGTTGGTGTCACAGGAGTAATGGAACATGTAGAATATTCTGGTTTGAAGCACATATATGACCACAGTTGCACAGGATGAAATAATGGAGTCTGTCATGAGCTGATACAAGTCATCCATGATATTTCTTGCATGCTACATTGAATTAAATGAAGATCAGAGCCTCGAGGATAGGAGATTTGATCACCAAAAGGAAAAGAGCATTCATTGATAGTGCATGACTGACTGAGGATTTACGTCTCATCTTGATAACATTCAAGTGCCTATCCTCACGTTTTATGTAGCAATAATGAGTGAGAGAACAAATCCCATTATCAATTTTTAATGAGGTTACACTGCCTATGCATCAGAAACAATAGTAGGAAGGAGTGCTAAGTGAAGAAGTACACATGGGAAGTGTGAATGACAGAGTTAGTGCTGATAGAGACAACACTGATCACAACGGCATGATTTAAGCAATGGGATGCAACAAGAAGATGGAGAATCCATGTAGAGGTACACTCTGATAGTGTGAATGGAATAATGATGGCTAACATAGACATCATCAATCATTATGTTTCAGTGAAACAAAACACAGGATTATAGTTGAGCAACGTGTGGGGAAATCAACAATGTTTCCAATGAGTTGTGTGGAGAGATTTGTGAGTGTATGTGCATTTTTTAGGACAGGCCAAGTCCACCACTGCTCCAAAGAAGAGGGTGAGGGTACCTATGCAGAGTGAAGAGGCCGAAAGTGCCAAAACAAAGTAGAAGGGGTCGAGCATTGAATGTATGATGTCGAGAGTAGAGGGCCAAGAATAGTACGATCCTATGGTGTAGACAAAGTGTTGAGAGATTAGTGATGAGTGACTATTGATGAGAAGAATGGTGGGATGTTACAGAGTGTGCAGAGGAAAGAGTGATGCATGGGCCAAAAGGCTGCTAAGGAAAACATATTTGAAAATAGGTAGAGAGCCTGCAAATTGCAGTGAGAAGTACTTTTTCTTTTGAGTGTGGGTTGGAGCCTACATATAGGAAGTTAGTGCTTCCATATATAGTAGGTATCTAATAAGGCTTTGGGTTTTGTTCCTCCTTTAAGTTGGTTCTTTCATAAATCCAAGGAGCTACAATTTGGTGCTTGCAACAAATCCATGAAGTTTGTGTTTTAGATGGTGCTTCTGGTAGGCTAATGAGGTGTATGGAAAATGAGGGAGTTGGTGCTTCCTACTAGTGGGTGCTAAAAAACCATAAAAATGAGTTGGTTCTTCCTCTCAGTGATGGCTCACAAACAGATTTATGTAATAGAGTAGGTGCTCTTATTTTTTACATCAATAACAACAACAGGCTTTGGTGGCTTTTTTCCTGAAACGATCTCCACATTACACCTTTGTGTCTCATATGTTTGTTGTTGATAACGTGTATGCATGTATTGGTTGATATGGATGTTGTTATGATTTTTTAATGGTTTCTCTCATATAATGGATGCAAAATTTGAATTAGTAAAGATAAACTAGAATAAAAGTTAAAATTAGCTTTAACACTTATTCACCCCCCTTTCAGTATTAACATTATTTCCAACAATTGGTATCAGAGTGAGGTTCCTTCAGGAATAACTTAATCTCTAGAAGGTATATCAAAGGGAAACAATGGCTAATCAAGTTTGGCTAACAGCTGAAGGAGTACCATTTTTAAATGGATTAGACTATGAGCTCTAGAAGAATAGGATGGAAGCCTATTTGATGGTAATCATTGAAAACATTTGGATGTGTGTGATATATGTAGAGAGGAATGAGTTCAATGAAGAAGGTTGGGAGATTATCATGAAAGGGTTGTCTAATCCTAATGTTGACAAGGTAAGGAACTATGACAAAGCAAAAGAAATTCTAAACATATTGGAATTTATGTATGGAGAAGATTGCAATGTTGCTCAAGAGAAGGCCAAAGACCTTGCTACTCAAGTAGCAAACCAGAACATGTAGTTGTTGGCGATAAGAAGAAAATAAATAAAAAGGATAAGGAATCTAAAAGGATATATGCTCCAAATATTGAAGATATTTCTTCCTATGTGAAAGTTTTTTCCCATTACTCTTGAGTTAATGATGATGAAGAATCAAATGAAAGGACATGTTGCTCAGGATATAACCTATTTTTTTGTGATAAATACAAATAAATAGGTCATTAATTATGTATATGTTCATGTGAATCACATCATGATAGAGATAGGCATGCATATCATAGTAGTAATGAATATATACCCACTTTAGTAGCAATAAAAGATGAGGGATCCTATGAAGAAGAAGAGAGTATATACTATGAAGAGAATAGGGGTATCATTGGAAGTGATGAAGATGGAAAACACCTCAGACCTATGGAAGATTCCACGAAAACATAGATGGGTTTAGATCTTTGTTCAGTCTCAGCTAGCACATATGATAGAGAAGAAAAGGATCTAGATGAAAGGATCTATTTTAGGAGGAAGTTGATCTCTACTCTAAAAGAGATCAAGGAGCTATCAGAAGTAAATCTTAAGCAAAAGGAGCAGTTGAGTGAGTATGAGCCTGAGAATTGGGAGTTGAGAATAACAATAGTTGATCTAAATGTTTGACAAGAAGAGGCTAGCAGGCTGAGTGGCATGTTGACCAGTCATCTAAATGATAGATAAGCTTACTGTGAGAAACTAAAACATGAAGTAGTCTCTGATACATGATCTAGAAAAGAAAAATAAAGAATTGTCTCAACATCAGAAGATTTGAGAGAGCAAGAAAGTCTTGGATGAGATGCTTACCAAGCAAAGATCCCTTCTCATTAAGGTTGGATTGGGTTTCAAAGAAGAACCAAGCTCTAAGGAAGAAAAGGATGAAGATTAAATCGCCCATGTAAAGGTAGTTGGATGTTCCAACAATAAAAAAAGGAAAATAAGTTGTTGGACAGCAGCAACAATAAGAGAATAAAAGGCTGCAGCAAAATGCTAAGCAACAACAACAAGGATAGAAATAGAAGAAAGCTAGGAAATTGTAAGGAAGAATGAAAGACAACATTTCAGATAGCCATGGAAGTTATATGAAGAACCATCCAAGGTCCTTTCTGCCTCAAGGACAAAGCCCTCAAGAAAAAGGTTTCTTCAATTCTCAAAAGCCCTTATTTGGGTATTGTTTTTCTTGCAATAATTTTGGACCTAAAGCCATGGATTGTAGATGGGATGCAAGAAAACAAGATGTGTTAGGTAGAAACAACTCAATAATGCACAAATTTCCCTAGAAATGGTATGATGGGAGCAATGAAAATTTTGAAAATTCATTCGCCTCATTCTTAAGCCATATTGATTGCTACAATTGTGGCAATTATGGGCACAAGGAAGTAGGATGAAGACATGAGAATTTGAAGCATGCATACAAGATGATGCACCGAAATGAAGTGATCTTTTAAGGATGAAGAGAAATAGAAGAGTAGAGAAAGCCAAGTTTGTCTCTAGTGCTTTGTGTAAAGAGAGAATGTTGAACAATGGAAGGTGAAATCACCAAGGTGTTAACTTGTCTTTGAAGAAAAATCAGAGAAAAATTAAGAGGGATGATTCTCATATTCTCTCGAGAAAATCCTTTCCAAGTGCCAGTTGTAATGGGCATGGGCTTCTGGAAGGAAAGATAAACAATAACCCATTAAATCTATTATTGCATACAAATAAAAAAGGAACCAAGAGGATTTGGGTGAATAAATAGGAACAAACGTTGGAGTGCCCTCCAGCCATGTGCAACCAAGAGATGGCACAAACATGGGAAAATAATAAGCTAGATGGTAATGCCTCTATGAGGGCTCGAGCAAAGAAGGTGTGAATGACGAGGCCCATAGTTAAGTCAAGTCCACAGGATCAATCCCCATGCAGAGGCAAGGAACCAAATGCAGAATATTATAGAGCATTTGATGAGAGGGAGTTGATTTGATAGTAGCTGTAGGAAACAATTCTCAGCCTTGGGAAGAAATATTACTCAAGAAATGAAAGGTTTACATCTTTGGTGAAATATCCATATTTCATTTATGTCGTGAATTTGATTTTTTCTAGCAATATTGTGTTCATGAAACATAATAGGTAAAAGCATTGAATATCCCTTATCTTTCAATTGGTATAACTATGTGATTTGGTGGTCCTGGTTCGCATGGAACAACCTTTTGTGCAAATGGGAATTTTTCTCTGAAAGAAAGTATTAGAGTTTTCCTGGTACAATATCCAATTTGTAACATATGTGTTTGGTGAAATTGGTATTATTTAAGCACATGCCCATATTTTGAGTAGCTTGATCTCAAGGGGAGTAGAATTGATTAATGTATATGCTCAAGAGAAGTGAGCATATAGGATAAACCAAAAGCAGTAGTGAAAAACAAGCTCATTGCATCAGTAATGTTTGGTATTTTCAGTAACAACAATACCAGGAGCAGTTTTAATTAGTATCAATTTCTTTTTAATTGATGCAAAGAATGCATTGGTATAAATAGTACTTAGCGAGCAGCCATAACGGTTCCATAATTGGAGGTTTATTAAAATGGAGGAATTATATTTTTATTGGGATCATATCACACAAGTCCATTTTATAAAGTAGAAACATCAAGTAACCCTAAAAAATAAGTCAATAGAGTAGAATTCACAGCAACCAGACCCTAGTCATTGATAGTCAGTGATTGCATGTGGAAGAAGAAGTAGCTTCTAGCCCTTTTCCATTGATGTAAAAGGGAGACATAAGCTTGTTAGAGAACAAGATTTTATGGCCCAAGAAGAGGAAATGAGTCCATTGGAATCTCATGCAAGGAGATGTGTGGAAGAAGCATGGGGTTGGCCATCAATGTGGAAAGGTGAAGAGGTGTTTTCGTCAATCCCAAAGGGGGATAATTTTGGACAATTGGCATTATTTGTCTGGCTAGTGGCAGTAAGTGTGTTGGCATTCATGTCAACAGTCATTATGGGAGATCAATTTTGGTAGTTGGCATTTCCTGACAGTTAGTAAGTGTATTGGAATTTATGTCAACCATATTAGCATGGATGTATGCGCTAGCATGTTGCTAGGAAAGACACCAGTGATGTTCACAAGGCTAGTTGTGATGGCAACAACTGCTAGCATTGATATTCTTGATGTGTCAAGATCATGAAGAGTCCCATGGTTGCTACATTGCTATGTAGAGAATCATCATAGTAGAAGACCTATTGGAGAAGCCATGAAATGATGACTATGGTGGGTGGGAGTCCCATGATTTAGAATATATTTTGCCTCAAGAGATCAAGTCAAAAACTCTTGGAGATAGCATAGTTGGTTAGTGGTGACAAAGAGCTTTCCAATGATATGTGGAAGTCCATAGATGGATCTGAGGATCAAAATTTATTTATAGCTGAAGTAAGGATCTTGAAGTCCTTAGGAGTAGGACGATTTTAGAATCAGGGAAGTAGGCCAAATTTTGGATCCAAAATTTTGAAACTTCAGGACCTCAGTGAGTCGGAGGCTCGAGATGTTGGAAGGTTGGAATATTGGAGCAGTCTGAATATCAAAGCAGGCCGAATATTGGGGCATGTCGAATATCAGAAGCAGACCGAACATCGGAACACCGAATTTTAGAAGGAGGCTCAGGACGTTGGAAGGTATGAATATTGGAGCCTCGGAAGTTCAAAAATTTAGAACATTTGAACCTCGGGTCTCGTAACTTCTTATAAACTGAATTATTTAAAAGCGTCGATGGTTACGAGGAGCAATAATTACAAAGGAAATCGTTTTCAAAACCATGGACTGAGGGACCCTTTCTCTCTCCTCGAACAAGACACATGGCACCCATCGATTTTCCCTCAGGAGCTGGTGGTGGCAGATTACATCATCATGATGTGGTTCTATGAAGGACATGTGGCAATAAGATTCAACATTATTAAGTGGTCTAATGGGGAAAATCTTGGTGACAAGTGTCACGACTAAGGAAACGCCATGTGGAGATGATGATGAGGGCAAGATGTCATCCTAGAAGCACGACAGAGGTTGACTATTTCGTAACTCTGTTGTAATTTATTTTTGAGAAAGTTCTTATACAGGGAGCTCTGATGTTGATTAGCACTTGGTCATGGAATCCAAAAGAAACAAGGGCATAGTGAAGGTCTTAGCACCTAAGTTCTATGGAGACACCACATGACCATATCAAAGGTCAAGATTTCGTAACTTCATCGTAATTTCATTTTGAGAAAAGTCTTGATACCAAGGAGCTATGGTGTTGATTAGAGCTTGGTTGTTGAGCCCAAAGAATGAAGGGTGTAGTTAAGGGCTTAGCACCTAAGTGCTATGGAGATGCCAGATGAGCATATCGGAGGTCAGTATTTTGTAACTTAATTGGATTTTGATAAAAGTCCCAATACTAGGGATACCTGATGTTCATTGCCGTTTGGTTGTGGAGCCCAAAAAACCAAGCGCGAAGAGAAATAACACAAAGAGATAGGCCCCTGACAGGATCCTGAAGGGCTTTGCACCTAAGTTCTATGTCGTCGGTCATAACACTCGGTCATATGATGAAAAAAAATAAGAGGCTAAGAAAAAGGGGCTAAAGGCCAATTTTAGAATTTCACGTTTTTCGTAAAATCTCCTTAATAAAGTTATGATATGTGGATATTTGAAATTGCATCATAGAGGTGCATGAATCCGTCAATCACAACATCCCATCCTATGCGAAAAACCAATAAGAGGTGAAGAAAAAGGGGCTAAAGGCCAGCATCGGAATTTGAAAATCTCGAGTTTTTGTAACATTTCCTTAATATAGTTATGATATGTGGGGATTTAAGGTTAAAAAATAGAGGTGTATGAAAGATGAATGAGTCGAAAACTGAGAGTAAATGCGTACAGAAGAGGCACTGTCACAAGAGTAATTTTAAATGTACAAACTTCTGGCTCAAAGAATAGATAGGACCATAGTTTCACAGGATGAAATAATGGAGTTTGTCACGAGCTAAGACAATCCATTCCTGATCTTTCTTGTGTGCTACATTAAATTAAATGAAGACTAGATCCTCTGGGATAGGATATTTATTCACAAAAAAGATAAGAGCCTTGACTGAGTGTGCAGGACTCACTAAGGATTTATGTCTTAGCATGGGAACACTCAGTTTCCCATCCTTGTGTATGCAAAAATAATGGGTGAGAGAATAGATCACATTCTAAGTGTTCAATTAGTTTTCAATGAATATATATCAGATGTAACATAAAGAAGGAGTGCTAAGTGAAGAATTACACTCGAGTAGTGTGCATGACAGAGTGAGGGCTAATGGAGACATCATTGATCATTGCGGAAAAATTTAGGAAATGAAATGAAATAACGAGATGGAGAAGCCATGATGAGGTACACTCTGATTGTGTGAATCTTGAAAAAATTATGGTTGATGGGGAGATCATCGATCAATTATATTCAATGAAACAAAACCCAAGATTCCAGTTGAGCAATGTGTGGGGAAAGAAACATTGTTTCCAGTGAGTTGTGTGGAGAGCATTGTGGGTGTATGCGTGTTGCTGAGGAGAGGCCAAGTCCACCACTACTACAAAGAAGAGGCTAAGAGTGCCTATACAGAGTGAAGAGGTTGAAAGTTACAGAGCATAATAGAAGGGGTCGAGTGCTGGATGTATGTTGTTGAGAGTAGAGGGCCGAGAATAGTATGATTTTGTGGTGTGAAGAGACTACTAAGAGAGCAGTGATGAGTGACTATTGTTGAGAAAAACAATGGGCTATTGTAGAGTGTACAGTTGAAAAAAAAAATTGTGGGCCAAAAGGATGGTGAGGAGAACATAGCTAAAAATAGGTAGAGAGGCTTCCAATTATAGTGAGAGATGAGTTTTCTTTTGAGCGTGTGTTGGAGCTTGCATACGGGAAGTTGGTGCTTCCATATCTAGTGGGTGTCTAAGAAGTCTTGGGGTTTTCTTCCTCATGTAAGTTGGTGCTTGCATAAATCCAAGGAGCTAGAAGTTGCCACTTACAAAAAATCCATGAATTTGGTGCTTGAGATCACTACAAGAAAAAAGGACATTGGTGAGGGGCGAAAAATGTCACCATAAGCTCATTGGTGACAGTCAAAAGAGCCTCTATCACCAAAAACTAAGTGTCACCAAAGGTGGCATCACCAAAAGTATAGGTGTTGTGGTGATGTTCAAGGTCCATCACCAATAATGATTTGCAATGATGGATAGTGATCGTTACCATTTCTTATGAAAAATGGTGACAAACTTTAGCCTTAGTCACCAAAATGTTGAACATCACCAAAGATGGTGTTGCCGAAAGTATAGTTGTTTTGGTGACATTCAAGGTCTGTCACGAATAATTATTATAATGACAGATAGTCACCGTCACCATTTCATATTAACAACAACGATTTATTTTGATGCACATTTCATGGTTGGCACCATTGATGCATATATTTGGCAATGTTCATTGACTGGCACCATTTCATATTTTACTGAGGGTTAAAAAATGTCATGATAAGCTCATTGGTGCAATTGAAGGTTCGTCACAAATAATGACTATAACAACAGATAGTGACTGTCACCATTTGATATCAACAACAATGATTTATGGTGACGGACCTTTCATGGCCAACGCTATTGATGTCTATATATGGTGGCACTAATTGGCCATCACCATTTCATATTATGGTAAGGGTCGAAAAATGTCGCTGTGAGCTCATTAGTGATGGTCAAAAGAGCCTTTGTCACAAAAAAATGATCATCGTCATTCCATATCAATATCAGGGCACGATTGAATCGAACCACCAACCTCATGCTTGTAAATCAGGTGCTCTTCCATTGAGATACCACCCTTTAAAGAATTAGAATTTAAAAATTTAGACCTTGAAACTTTATAAATTGTAAGTTATACAACTTTCAACAAATTATAAAACTTAGAAAAGTCTTGGTGTTAAAATTGGCAACTAGGGCAAAACTTCATGTGGGTCATCTTATTCATGGCTAATAATATTTTTATTAGATTCCTCTCGTCGAGAGGTGTTGGATTGATATAAAGATCATCCAATTCCGATAAGTATTCATGGAGATATGAATTTATTTTGATTATGGAATTATTATCAAGCCGACCTACAACTCATGTAGGCTCAGAAGCCCAACAGTCGCATCTATTCACCCAACAACGTTGTGTATAAATATAAGAGGACTTTTCCTCATTTGGACTCACTCATCTCATCACATCTCTCTCTCTCTACTGTGCAGATATGAGTCTCTTCTCTACTGCGTTGAAATGGGTCTCTCTCTCTCTCTCGCATGTGAAGCCGGAAGCTGTTGAATTTGAAGCTGCAACTGCAGAAGTAAAGATTGACTTGCGTGGCCTAGAATATCTCCTCTTTGGAACTGCACTATAGGTTCATCTGAACCTCCTTTGAAATCCACAACTTTTGGTGGTGGAATGAAGTCAATCCGACGAACGGTTTGCAAGATATCAACTGCCCTAGTTTGAAGCCGGAAACTACTGAAACTGAAGCTGCAACTGCAGAAGTAAAGATTGACTTGCGTGGCCTAGAATATCTCCTCTTTGGAACTGTGCTGTAGGTTCATCTGAACCTCCTTTGAAAGCCGCAACTTTTGGTGGTGGAATGAAGTCAATCCGACGAATGGTTTGCAAGATATCGACTGCCCTAGTTTGAAGCCGGAAACTGCTGAAACTGAAGCTGCAACTGCAGAAGTAAAGATTGACTTGCGTGGCCTAGAAGATCTCCTCATCTGAACTGTGCTGTAGGTTCATCTGAACCTCCTCTGGAAGCCGAAACGTTTGGTGGTGGAATGAAGTCAATCCGACTGTCGGTTTATGAGATATGGTCTGCCCTAGTTTGATAATGAAGCCGCTAATGCTGATGCTACTGATCTAGGGTTTGCTACTGCTGATATGAATCAGATTTATTGTACTATTTCTCTCTGCTGAATTATTGAAGATAAAATAAGATTTGATCAAAGGGTTTCCCCACACATTGTGGGGTTTGTCCCTGGCTAGCCGCCACATCTTGTGTCTCTTGTCTTGTCTTGTTTTCTGTCGATCATTTAATGTTCTATATGCACTTTACTTTATGTACATGTGAATGCTAATTAGTGGAATATAATAAGAAAAGGAAGTAAATTGTTATAAGCGCAGAACATACCATAACTTAACATGGTATCGGAGCTGAGGTGAAGACAAAGCTCGAGCAAGAGCAAGAGCAATCATTGAAGAGAAGATTGGCAAGGCTATCTTAAAAGAACTATGGGGTCCTCAACACTCTTTCCTGCTGAAGACAAGCTCCGTGAGAAAGCTGACTATCACGGATGGAAGTTGTCTATCGATCTAACCCTTGAAGATCAAGGAGTGCTGGACCATGTAAGAGGAAATATTGTTGAGCCTTCTTCAAATGCATCTGCTGCTGCCTGGAACAAATGGAAAAATGGAGAAGTCAAAACAAAGAAGATCATCCGGGACTCTATCGACAAGCGCTTGGTGGCCTACATCTCTGATCTAGACACCTCCAAGGAAATCTACGACAGACTAGTGAGTTTATTTAAAGGTAATGATGCAAATCAAGTTTTGTTTCTTAGAAATAAGTTGAGGGAAATCAAGAAGGGTAAAGATGAAAGTATGCAAGCATACTTCTTAAGAATCACCGAGATCAAGAACGATCTCCTATCTATTGGGGAAACCATTACTGACAGAGAAATGGCACTCACAACTCTCGAAGGATTACCATCTGAATGGTATGTGTTCAGGACTACTCTTCTGAACAATAATGTAGTTCCTAGTTTCGAGGAATTAATGGCTAGATGCATTCAAGAACAAACAAGGGTAGAAGAGCAGGAAATGCCCTTGCCTAAAGGTCCTCCTGCTGCTTTTTCTTCTCATGCTAAGAAAAGAAATAATTCTGGGTCTAAATCGAAAAGAAAGGCTGGATTTAAGGGTGGAAGAAAAGGATGATGTTTCATTTGCAATAAAGCAGGTCACTATGCAAGGGAATGCCCTGATAGAAAGGACTCTCACCATGACGATGATCAAAATCCCTCTCATGGTAATCGAAGGAATGGAAAATTCAACAACAAAGGAAAAAGGAATGCGGGAAATCAAGGAAGAGGGCAACCATTCAAGAAGGCTAGAAATTCCAGGTATGAATCTAACACTGTTGACGATAAGCAGGCTGAATATTATCTTCCATCTGCTCTATCTACCTCCGCTCCTTCGAACTCAATGGGAATTAGGCTCATTGATAGTGGTGCCTCAAGACACTTCACTGGTTACAAAGAAGTACTCTATAATCTGGTAGAGAAAGAAACTAACCTGGAAATTGTCCTTGGAGATGACATGAAATACCCAGTGAAAGGTGTAGGCAATGTTTCTCTTAAATTGAATCAAGGTAATACAATTCACTTACAAGATGTATTATATGTACCTGATCTCAAAAAGAACTTGGTATCCATCTCGGCAATGGAAGACAAAGGCTATAAGGTAACCTTCAGCGATGGTAAGGTACGCATATGGAAAAATAATGTTAAAGATGCTTTCACTCTTTGGTTTAGTGTTGATTCATTATATCAGGTCGATGGAAGTCCGCTAGGTGTCATGTCTTGTGACACATCTCTTTAGTCTGAACTTTGGCATCGGAGGTTTGCCTACCTTCATTACAAAGCTCTACCCGATGTAAGACAGATGGTAACAGGGATGCCTGAATTCCAAGTAGAGAAAGAAGGTGTATGTCCGGGATGTGCCGAAGGAAAGCTCAAAAAGGGGACCATTCCCTCAAGCCAAAGCAAGACCTCTGATATATTACAATTGGTTTACTCAGGCATACCTGAGGTTGGCATTAAGAGGGAGACTACTACACCACATACTCCTGAGCAGAATGGTGTGGTGGAAAGGAAGAACCGCACAATTATGGAAGCTGTCCCAACCATGCTACATGATCAAAGTCTTCCTAAGTTTCTATGGGCTGAAGCTGCAAACACTGCCGTATATGTACAAAATCGATGCCCTCATCAAGCATTGGGTTCCAAGACTCCTGAAGAAAAATTCTCCAGTAAAAACCTGATGTTTCTCATTTTAAAATTTTTGGAAGCCCTGTATACTTTCATGTGCCAAAAGAGAAAAGAAATAAATTGGGAGCATCTGGAAAGAAGGGAATTTTTGTGGGCTATGGTTAAAATACTAAAGCCTATAGAATCTATGTAGCCGATCAAAGGGTAGTCATAATTAGTCATGATGTCACCTTTGACGAAGATATGGCTCTCAGCAAGGTGGACAATCTACTGACTTTGAGTAGCTCTCAAGAAGCCAACACCAGGGAACCGAAAGAAAAGGATGATGAATCAATGCCTGATGTAGAAGAACCCATGGATCCGATTGATCCTCATCCATATGAGCCTTCCTCTTCTAGGAAGAGGCCTTCATGGCTTAAGGGGTTACTTGATGATGCTGAAGGACATGCTGCACCCCGAGGAACCTTTCATGAAAGTAAGAAACCTAATAGGTATCAAGGATACCTAACCATCATGAGCACAATCATACAAAATGAGCCTTTGTCATTTTCACATGCCGTCAAGCATCAATTATGGAAGGATTCTATGACCGAAGAATATGAGTCTATCATAAAGAATGATGTTTGGGAAGTAGTTCCCAGACCCCAGGACAAGACTGTTGTTACTTCCAAATGGCTTTACAAGATAAAGCATGCAGTAGATGGAAGCACGTAAAAGTATAAGGCTCGTTTTGTTGCTCGAGGTTTCTCCCAAAAGGAAGGTATAGACGATGATGAGATATTTGCACCTGTTGCCAGATATACGACCATCCGCTCGATCATAGCCCTTGCCGCTTCACAAGGATGGAACCTACATCAGATGGATGTCAAGACTGCGTTCTTGCATGGCTCGATCAAAGAAGAGGTCTACGTGGAGCAACCCGAAGGATTTGAGATTTATGATCGAAAATCGCATGTATGCAGGTTGAAGAAAGCTCTCTATGGGCTGACGCAAGCACCCCGAGCATTGTATGAGAGGATCGATAGCTACTTGATGAAGCTGGGGTTCACTAGGAGTGAAGCCGATCCTAACCTTTACTTTAAGGTTGAAGATGACAAGCCTCTCATACTGGTGTTGTATGTGGATGACCTCTTTCTAACAGGTGCCGACCCTCTCATTCACAAATGTAAGAGGGAGCTGGCCTCTGAATTTGAAATGAAAGGCCTAGGACTGATGCACTACTTCCTAGGACTTGAAGTGTGGCAAAAGCCGAGAGAAATTTTCCTATCTCAAGGAAAATATGTGGTGAAGATATTGGAAAGATTCGGAATGGTGGACTGCAAGCCTGTAACTACTCCGATGGAGCTTGACTTCAAGAAGTTAAGCGGTAGTGCTACTGGACCTGTTTTACGAAATGCTACCGAGTATCGGCAACTCGTCGGAGCATTAATGTTCTTAGTGAACTCCCGTCCAGATATATGCTTTGCAGTCAACACGTTGAGCCAGCATATGGTTGATCCCCACCACATACACTGGATTGGTGCCAAGAATCTGCTAAGATATCTTCGTGGCACTATCACTTATGGGTTAAGATACATTGCCAGAGATGTGAGACTATTTGGATACACAGATGCTGACTGGGAAGGCAATGTGGAGGACCGTAAGAGCACTTCCGGGTGTTGTTTCTCCTTGGGAACTGCTTTGATATCCTGGATGAGTAGGAAGCAGAAGTCGGTGGCTTTGAGCACTGCCGAAGTAGGATATATTGTTGCTAGCATAACCTCGTGTGAGGAAGTCTGGTTGCGAAAGCTCTTCAGTGAGCTGTTTGGATTTACATTGGATACCACTGTTATTCTCTGTAACAACCAGAGGTGGGATTCGATTATTGAGGAATCCCGTATTCGTCAATTGCTCTAGTAGATAGACATCATCTGGGATATGGTAAGTCAATGAGCAAGGAAGCTCCATCACATTAAGATGATGTATAGGTTGATACACCTTGTCAAAGCCCCGAGGAAAGATCTAATCCGTGATTTTCCCAAACAACTTGGAGTCGGAAAGATACCCTTGTACAAGGCTCCTGCATGTTCTGGGAGCTCTGAGGGCTTGCGGTTCCTATTGGAGCAACATATGACCACAGGGTAACTCACCCTCCCCTGGTGGTGCACACTGGAACAAGATGATTCGCTCTCTTGTGGGACAAGATGATTCGCTCTCTTGTGGAACAGGATGATTCGCTCTCCTATGTAGCAGGATGATTAGTTCTCCTGTGAGGCTTGGATTGATGTGTTCTCCATGGCAGCCTGGATTGATGTGTTCTCCATGGAAATTATAGCAGGATTGATGTGTTCTCCTGTGAGGATAGGATTGATTAGTTCTCCTGTCGAGGCATCCTACCCATGCAGTCTCGGACTCATGGGAGGCACCTCTCATCTGATCAATGAGCAGGGAAATGAAGTTAGGTACCATAGTAGTACCGATGGACGCATCGTTGTAACTACCGTACTCCCTACGCTAGGATTACCTCCATTGATCTCGGATCAATGGTACTGGTTTGGGACCAGTGGTAGGAGTTGTACCATACTATGACGCTAACTTCGGGTCGGTTGAGACTGGTCTGGGATCAGTGGTACATACTCTGAGACTGACTTTGAGTCAGTGGAGGATGATATTGGTCTGAGACCATTGGAGTTGTACTCACTATGACGCTGACTTTGGGTTGGTTGAGACTGGTCTGGGACCAGTGGTACATACTCTAAGACTGACTTTGAGTCAGTATGATACATCCTCGATCATTTCTTCTTCTTCATAATTCGGACAAAAGCAGAGTAGAACAGAACAATGCAAGAGCAGAGCAGAACAGAACAAAACAGTACATATCAGTGCAAGGCAGAACAAGACAAAGCAGAACAGGCAAAATATAGTAGAGCAGGGCAAGGGTCAGGCTGTACAAGGCAGTGCATTTGATGGATGAATAGTAACGACCGATAAACAAATTGCAGATGAAGTTCTCCATGGTTGAGAGGGAGTGTTAAAATTGGCAACCAGGGAAAAACTTCATGTGGGTCATCTTATTCATGGCTAATAATATTTTTATTAGATTCCTCTCGTCGAGAGGTGTAGGATTGATATAAAGATCATCCAATTCCGATAAGTATTCATGGAGATATGAATTTATTTTGATTATGGAATTATTATCAAGCCGACCTACAACTCATGTAGGCTCAGAAGCCCAACAGTCGCATCTATTCACCCACCAACGTTGTGTATAAATATAAGAGGACTTTTCCTCATTTTGACTCACTCATATCATCACATCTCTCTCTCTCTACTGCGCAGATATGAGTCTCTTCTCTACTGCGCTGAAATGGGTCTCTCTCTCTCTCACATGTGAAGCCGGAAGTTGTTGAATTTGAAGCTGCAACTGCAGAAGTAAAGATTGACTTGCGTGGCCTAGAAGATCTCCTCTTTGGAACTGTGCTGTAGGTTCATCTGAACCTCCTTTTAAAGCCGCAACTTTTGGTGGTGGAATGAAGTCAATCCGACGAACGGTTTGGAAGATATCGACTGCCCTAGTTTGAAGCCGGAAACTACTGAAACTGAAGCTGCAACTGCAGAAGTAAATATTGACTTGCATGGCCTAGAAGATCTCCTCTTTGGAATTGCGTTGTAGTTTCATCTGAACCTCCTTTGAAATCCGTAACTTTTGGTGGTGGAATGAAGTCAATCCGACGAACGGTTTGCAAGATATCGACTGCCCTAGTTTGAAGCCGGAAACTACTGAAACTGAAGCTGCAACTGCAGAAGTAAAGATTGACTTGCGTGGCCTAGAAGATCTCCTCATCTAAACTGCGCTAAAGGTTCATCTGAAACTCCTCTGGAAGCCGAAACTTTTGGTAGTGGAATGAAGTCAATCCGACTGTCGGTTTGTGAGATATGGTCTGCCCTAGTTTGATAATGAAGCCGCTAATGCTGATGCTACTAATCTAGGGTTTGCTACTGCTGATATGAATCAAATTTATTGTACTATTTCTCTCTGCTGAATTATTGAAGATAAAAGAAGATTTAATCAAAGGGTTTCCCCACACATTGTGGGGTTTGTCCCTGGCTAGCCGCCACATCTTGTGTCTCTTGTCTTGGCTTGTTTTTTGTCGGTCGTTTAATGTTCTATCTGCACTTTATTTTATGTTCATGTGATTGCTAATCAATGGAATATAATAAGAAAAAGAAGTAAACTGTTATAAGCATAGAACATACCATAACTTAACACTTGGGAAATCTTTTGCTAAACATGCCAAATAGCATTGAAGTTGCAGTTCGCTACCTAATGGTTATGGAAGTTATTAAAAGTGGGTAGAGAAAAAAATAGTTACATATAAAAAACTCAATATGTTCAATTAAATACTCGATTAGAAGTGAAACTTTGAAGACATTTATAACCTATAAATGACCTATAACTATCAATTTCATTAGATATGTTGTAAAAGAAACATCATAAATGAATAGCATATGGAAGAAGAGCATTGATGAAGACCGATGCAATATGTTATAGTTTGAGTGAAAGAAAAAGTCTAAATGGTGTTGCTACTGGGTGAATTTTTATAATTGGGACCTTTGTCTTTCCTTTATCACATAAAAATTCAAATAAAAAATAAAAAGATTTAGATATTTGAATGATATCTAAACTTTTATGCAAATGTAACACAGATCTCTGGGTACCATGAACCACTAGAAGACAAATAAAAAATAAAAATAAAAAAGTCAACCAAAGATGACGTCCAAGGAAACATGTGATTTATAATTTCACAAGTCCACACTCAAAACATGATAGTAGCCAACCAATGAAAAATTTTGAAACTTATCACAATGAGGATATCTCTTTTCACCAATGGGAAAAAAACATTGTGTTCAATTGTCTGCCAGTACAAAATGGATTTAATTCCAATGAAGTAGAAGAGTTAATACTAAATCACTCACTGAAGAATTTTTTGTAGTACTTTTGCCAACTGTTGGTGAACTTGAAGAGAAAATTGATTTCACAACACAACTTTTCCAAATGAGAAACATGGAGACGGGGGAATACTTTTCATATCTATTGTAGGATAGGGCATATCGCTAGAATTAAACACCTTATCCTGCTAAGGTGTTCTAGTGACTTCACTTGGACAAAAAGCAATAACTTCAACTTCATTCTTTAGTTTCTTCTGTTTATTTGAATTTGACTTGTGACATTCTTTATCTGACAAGGAATCAGAATCGTCACTGGTATTAAATTCATCAAATACGAACTTTGGAGGTCCCACTGACATCTGTTTTTTTCTTGAAAAATACGGAGATCCTTGTTGATACTAGAATAAGATGTATGCATTAAGCTCAAGAACACATTCATTATTAACTATTGTTACCTAACACAAACCAAAGAGACAACACAGCATCAGCGTACACAAAATTCTTTACTAAAATGTAATCGTAACTTAGCTAAGAAGTCAAGAAGATATTCTTAATTAATCAACTTTGTATTTAGAAATCCTTTTTCTTCAGATTTAAAAAGGATTGTATGTTGTACAACACTTATGTCTATTTATCCAGGCAATTATATCATAACATATGTCAAGCAATAACAATATATGGTACCTAAAGTAAAAAGACAAATTTTCTCAGGAAAATAAATTTAGAAAATAGCTTTGAAAACTATATGTTTGCCATCAAAGCTTTAATTAGTTTCAGAACAAACTGGTTGGAGTTAATCAAAATCAATCAGAGGAAAAGAATAGGACAATGGCCAAAGTTGCTATCCATACAAGTTATAACTAATGCTAGATTCACTATTTCCATTGCTGATAACTGAAATTTGTGTAGTTGTATAACAATTAGAGCTGATCAGCAGGGAAGACTCATCAATACCATCATTTTTTTCCATGGTTTGTCATGTCTCTAGATCCAGATCAAATATCTTGCTATTCTCAGGTTCTACCTTTCAAGTATTGATTCTTGGCTCACCCTTTACAACACAATTCCACCACTCCATTTTATTTTATGTTGTCAAGAGAATTGATAGCATGTTCCCATCCTCTGTTTACATCAATCAATAACCATACATCAATGATATAAAGAATAACAAATACAAAAGAAAGGCCAAATATGTGCTTTATGTATACCTATGTTCTAGATGGACTCATCTGACCTTACTGGTGCAAAGAGCTCACCCTAAAAAAATAACATCCACATAGGATTTACAAAACTTTTTTAAATCAAACTCCCAGTAAACCAATCAAAATATGAATATCCTTTTAATCAATGTAATCTCTAACTTAAAATACAAGTGGCCTAGAATTGAATGTTATATCAACCATGTCAAGTAACTGACATCGATGACTCATGAGAAATACAAGCCATGCATATTGGATTAGTGAAATAATTGATCTGATAAAGCTCAAAATCAAACAGATGACTTACAGCTAAGAAACACAAATAAATGACTTACAGCTAAGACATGAGGTTGCCTTTAATCCCTGTTGTTAGAAAACTCTTCTTTACATCATAGATAATGAAACTTTTTTCTGGTACCAGGTGGAAGTGGTATTGTAACATTAACCTCTAATAGAGTCTGTGTCCACAAATTCTCAAGATCCATTCCATTACCAGTATTTGGGGCTAGATAAGATACATGCAAAAACCATCAACATGAAAATCAAATCTACATCCTTGTAAAAAAAAGGGGAGGAAAAACGTAATACACAAATTGAAACAAATTATAGGGAAACTCATAACTGCAACATGATTATATTGTCATGAACAATAAAGAATGAAATAAGGAGAAACATAATTTTAGCCACAATTTGACAATCATTTCCTTTTGCATATTCTATGTGTTAGAAAATTATATATTATAGAGAAATGGAACACGTAAAATATTGCAGAAATATAAACAAAGAAAACACATAAAACAAGAGAGACACAAATATACGTGGTTCACCCAATTTGGGCTACGTCCATGGAGAAACAGCCAATCCTTCCTTATATATTGTCCAACAAACTGAAGAGATACAACCTACAGTAGATCCGTTGTAATTCCCTCTTCTCTCTCGCTCAATCTCCTCTCTCTTCTCGCTCAGAATAGAGATCTACATAGATGCAATACAATTCCTTCATATATAAAGAGCAGTTGCCTTCTAGGGAAAAAAACCATAAATTAAATATAACTTCTACTATTAGATCTCAACCTAATGAACGACCCAGATTGACTACGAAAGTACAACATTTTACAAGGAAATTTTACATTTATTTTTAGCTTCGGGGGCAGTGCATATTTTAAGGGTAGCGTTACCGCCACATTACAAACTGGGGTCTAATGTGGCGATACCTCTAAGTAAAGAAGATAATCAGGCTCCACACCCAAAACTATGAGCACTTGATGAAAACATTCAGATAAAGCTTGTGAACATCAGGATTATAGTCAAACATAAAGAACCATTCCAACAGAAATATAATTCTAAACATAAGTGTTTATGCCATCAATAGGAAAATGAAATCTACATCCTTGTAAAAAAAGGGGAGGAAAAAATAATACAAAAGTTGAAACAAACTATAGGACAACTCATTTCTACAACATGATTATCTTGTCATGAACAATAAAAAATGAAATAAGGAGAAATGTACTTTTAGCCACAGTTTGACAAACGTTTCCTTTTGCATATTCTATGAGAAATTGATGAAAACAGTCAACTAAAGCTTGTCAACATCAGGATTATAGTCAAACATAAAGAACCACTCCAACAAAAATATAATCCTAAACATAAGTGTCTATATAGATAAGTATTTACTATTTATTGAGGACATTGTATTTATGAAAATCTGGAGTCAAATCTTTGAAATAACACAATTTATGGTACCACTATCTTACCACTATATGTTGAGTATTTACTAAAATACATTCAGGAATTTCTTCAAAATTCAAAAAATTAACATGTAGCCTAAAATGGTTAGATTTCAAAAGGAGATAACTCAAAGTTGTAGAGTATATATCTCACATTTATATATCCTAATTTCCAGATATTGAAATGACACTTTTTAGCATACTATTGTGAATTCAACACAAACTAGTAGACGAAATATATTGATGGATGTTATGCTAATATAGAAGTTTTATACACGTATTTATTTAAACAATGAGCTTGCAATCTCAAACATATCTAAGGATTCACATAATACATTGCATTTTTAGGGTTGGTGTGTGAACACTGTCATAACAATACTTCTAGCTATAGAACAAGCATTTCAAGCTTGCCTCTGTTGTAGGATATGGACATTTGTCCTTCAAACTAACTTCTAAGACACATAACTACTTTCATCCTTAAAATAAAATGTGATTGCAAATGCATAGTGAACTCTCTTAGCACAAATATGCTCTTAGTATGGTATTGGATTCTCATACTAGTGCCAGGTTTAAGGGTGCTAAAGACTTTAGATTTTAACTGTACGATATGGTGCAAGATAGGCTTCATGAAAACATATTATTTAGTATTTATCATGTTGGGAAACCTCCAAATATGTGTCTAGGAAAACTCAAGTTAAATGGAACAATGAGTCTGGTTGAGGAAGCAAATTCTAGTGCCTTAGATTTGTTGGGTTAATGGGTCTAGGTATTATTCAGGGATACATAGAAGTTGTTATTGGTAACCCTAGAAAAATCCCAATCTTTATTTTAAGCCTTGAGGATGTGGTTCACCCACTTCCAAATCAAATTATAACAATGTTGTATAGTGCTTACAACCTCATTATATTTCTTATGAACAAAGTAGAAATTAGATACCATTCAAAATTCAATATACTTAATATCTTTCATGATTTCAAGAATGGTAGGATTGCATGTTTCCATTGGATTATGTCATGTATGAGGGTATGGAACTAGAATTTAATCGAAATAACCAAACCCTCTATGTACCTTGATGTTTTAACTTTGTAGCATTGATTGTTGAATTCCTCTATCATGACCCTAGTAAAATAAAATGTAACCTTCACTCAAGTTGGGCATCATCATGCTAGGCATCATCATGGATGTGTGATTCTGGTTTCATTGTGTTTGAGCCTAAGGTAGCCCCAAGCTTAAACAGGACCCTTTTCTAGTTGTAGATGAACCTTTAACTGAATCTATTTTGGAGAAAGAAATCCTGAAGTTAGGTCCCTCTGGATCCACATCCCCATCCTTTAAAGGCCCTTATCGATATTCTTCTTCTATTTGGGAGATAAAACCCTCTCATGCCAGTAAGGTGATTGAACCACATTAAAAGTGATGCTGGATGCAAACCTGCATCTGGCCTATCCACTTTGTCACTCCCTCCTATTGACACATAGCTTGGACTTAGGATTGACTTGGCAAATCCAAGGAGCAAGAGTGTGACTTAGACTTGGGAATAACTCATGAAAGATTCAACATAAAACTCAACAAATGAAAAAATACTCACAATATACTCAAATTTAAAAAATGTAAAACAATTCATTCCATGATAAATCCACTTCATAAACATCAAAATAAACAATAATGTAAATAATTAGTATTAAATAGACAAATGTGGAATTTTAGATTTACTTTAAGGTTTAGATACATTATTGTACAAAGTTCCAAAATTTATATGTAGATTCCAAACACCATGGATGTGAAGTACAGTATGAATTAAGAATGAAATGCAGACATACTGTCCAACATATTAGCCTGTCAGATCTTCATGAAATTCTTGAAAGTGATATGAATATTTATGTAAAAACCGATTATATTATTATACAACAGTAACTTTGATGAAAAGCCTCCTCCACATGAAATCAAATTTTTAGAGGATTCTAATGACTTTTTATAGTTGGCTCTTATCTCTAAGCTAGCTATCACATCAAAAATGAAACGCAGTTTAAGACTCATAGAGTACTTGCAAGTTTGGTAAAATTGATCAAGTATCAGCAAACAGTGAAGACAACTTCCTCCAACCATCTGGTCTTTTCTATTTTTCTTGTCTCCCTCTATAATCATTGTCTTTATGATGTTTGATGAAGAGGTTAATTGAGCTCAAACTCTTCTTTTACTCTTTCCCTTCCCATGCATAATTAATGTTGGTTATTTATAATTGGCATTCATCTTTTTCCTTTCTGGTTTTTTGACAACACTCAATCCATGTATTGTCTTGTAAAAGATAAACATGGAGCCCCAATAAACTTCCCACACAGACCAACCTATGCCCTCAAAACCTTCCTCCTTACAAGTTATGTAACTTTCTGACATACCTCCTAAGAGGTTAGTTCTCTCTCAATATGTTTTACAAAGGTCTTGAAGTATCCTCCAAGGAGGCGTTCAAAAAAGTAGATGAACAAGGAAAATTTCAAGAACGAAAAAGCCTAATGGTCTAGATTCATGAAACCCTCTAAAATATGAGAAAACAATGCCTACTATGTATCCGTCTCACCTTGCATCTCAAAAGCATCTCACAAAGCATGCAAACATGAAGTCTATTCACAAAATGCACAAGGTTGCTGTAAGATATCAGTGAAGAAAAATGGAGGATTTGCAGTGTAATTACAATGTATAAGCCCTATCTTTTCTAGAAAACATTTGGCATCAATTTTAGGATTTCCAACTTAAAATTTATAACAATGGTTGATCATGGGATCCATCATTAATGAAAGAAAGAATTTTTATTTTGAAAAAGATTCCTGCCAAAATGATGAGATGGCCAAGAAATATTTTTGAGGCATTTCTAGCCCGTATTCCAGACTTTCCTCTCCCAAAAACATTTCCCAGCAGTTTTTCTTGTACATATACTCAACTATTAAAATCAACTTGTATCTTTAAATCAACTTTATTGGATGCCTTAAGATAGGATCTCTATTTAAAATATCAGTTTTTTTTCTTAATGGTTGGTTCTATTTCAATTTCTTTGTGTTTTTCCTTAATGATAAGCTTCACATATGCCTTGCTTCACTTACCAAGTTGTATATGAAATAGAATAATATTTTATGCCACTTGTTGTCAATCGAACTACTAATAAAACGGATAACTCTAACATTGATGAAGGACAGAACACCTTAACTCAAAGACACAATTACCCAAAAAGGAGATAGTATGGACAGAAGAAAGAAGAGTTGGGTGTATCAGAGGAGTAATTACTAAAGAAGAGGAAGAAGAATAATGTAACTCTAGTTTGACTCAATCCAAGGAGAACCAACATGAAGAACAAATTCCCACAGATTTTAGTGGAGTTGGGGTATCTCCTCCATCTTCTTCAAGAAATTCTCCATAGAGTCTCAGATTCCAAAATGAAAGCCAACAGTAGGGAAAGCACTTGAAGATGTCAATCTATTTAAGGAGAGACCTATTTTATGCCTACAAAAACTAGAGCCTCCACGATCCTCATAAAGTTAATATCTTTTGGTTCAATTGCTATCAGAGATCATAGTTTTGTTATGGTTTCTCACTCCAAGTCACAGGTTTCTTGTGATGAATCTCGATCACAATCAGGTGTAGTTATGTCTAGGCCAGCTGGTGTTAAGGGGGTTACAATTGAAATTGAGCTAGAAGGTATGTTTGATGATCCACACTTTGCACAAGTTCTACTCGAAGAGAAAGAGAATTTTAGTGGTAGAATTTTTGATACTAAAACTGAAAAAGACGGTGAAGGAGGATAACCCACTTTAAAGAGATGTGCTTCCTACAGTGGACACAGAAGCTCCAAGTCAGATTTCCATGACATATCAAATAAAGAGGAAAGTGATGGAATTCTAGCCAAATGCATCCCCACAATGTTCAAGCCTTTAAAGAAGAAACGACCTAGGAATAATGCCAATAAACCTTCACCCAAAGGGTTAAAAGAGACCAGCACACTTAGAAGGTTATACAATGGCATTTCTACTAGCATGAAATATTATATCATGGCATTAGTGCCAATAAAGGCTCAAACAGACTTGCTGACAGAGGATCTCAAAGATCAAACACATTCAAAGAAGAGCCAAATATCATCAAGGGAGATGAAAGGCAACCTTTAATAGAAACTACAGCAGTGGAATCACAAGTAACTCACAAGAATGTGAATGAGGGAACCTAGATAAAAAATGATCTAAGGAAACATTTATAAGAATACAGGACTTCTGTGATCACAACCAAAACTAAGCAAAGGGCCATGTATTCTAGATAGCCCATGCTATAAGTTCAAATTGCTAAACTTGATGCAGCAGATCTATGTTAGGGCAAGGTTAATGCCCAAAAATAACTCAATCCACTTCCTTAGTGTAACTAACAACTGAAATATATGCACCAAGAGAAAGGAGGAGAACTACAAAGAAAGACAGTCCCCAAGTCCAGAGGAAAATATTGTGTGTTCATAGAATGATTAAATAAAGTTTCAACTACCAAAATAGAATAACCAGTGGTGACAGGAGGGGTCTGAGATGCAGAATTTGTCACATGAGGAAATCATATCTGACTTCCAAGAAATTTTCTCTATTCTCATCCATAGTTTGGCATGAAAAACATAGGAAGAGAAAGGTCATAGGACTCACTTGAACATGAAAATCTATTGTGAACCTTGGGTAAAATGAAAGAGGAGAACAAGAGAGCACATGATTACATTCTCTTCTCATAGTTTTAGGATTTTCTCAGAACAATATGTTAGTAAGGCCATTTACTAGCCACAATTCTGATATGGGACAAACTTTTTGATGAAATGAATCTTTGATGAGATGGAGTACACATATAAGTAGAAACAGACAATTAGTATGACCATGAACCTTGATGACACATCAATCTGCTTCAGCTAAACATCGAAGAGTTAGAATTCAACTTGGAAACATCTCAATAAGCTCAAGCATAGATCTCTAAAGGCCAGACGACCCATCGGATAAGAGTCCTTGTATCTAACTATGCAGTCTTAAGACTTATGGACAAGACAATTTTACTAGGACAACATGAAACTATGCCACCAAGCTGAGTGGGTAATTTTAAGATATAAATGCACTCCCTGACTTAAACCATCCAATACACTGAGTGTCATACAAGATGACATTATTTTTCTAAGATTTCATAATCTCAAACATAAGTCAAATCTGTGGGAATCTAGTAAGTTGAGATTCTAACTCTAACAATCAAAAATTTGTCTTGTGGTCACTAATAAAAGCATCTAATGTAGAGAAAAATATGTACAAACATGTATGAGCACCATCAAACTCTACTTAATAGGATTTCCCCTGAACAATATGTTAGTATGGCCATTTACTAGCCACAAGTCTGATATGGGACAGAATCTTTGATGAAATAGAGGACACATACAAGTAGAAGTAGACAATTAGTATGACCATGAACTTTGATGACACATCAATCTGCTTCGACTAAACATCCAAGAGTTGGAATTCAACTTGGAAACATATCAATAAGCTCAAGAATAGAGCTCTAAAGGCCAGACATCCCATTGGATAAGAGTCCTTATATCTAACTAGGCAATCTTATGACTTATGGACAAGACCATTTTACTAGGACAGCATGAAACTATACCACCAAGATGACTGGGTAATTTTAAGATATAAATGCACTCCCTGACTTAAATCATCCAATAAGATAGGTGTCATACAAGATGACATTATTTTTCTAAGAGTTCAGAAGCTCAAACATAAGCCAGAGCTGTGGGAATCTAGTAAGCTGAGATTCTAACTCTAGCAACCAAAACTTTGTCTCGTGGTCACTAATCAAAGCATCTAACGTAGAGCCAAAGATGTACAAACATGTATAAGCACCATCAACCAAACTCTGCTTAATAGAATTTTCCCAGAACATTAAGTTAGTAAGGCCATTTACTAGCCACAAGTCTGATATGGGATAGACTCTTTGATTAAATGAATATTTGATGAAGTGGAGTACACATACAATTAGAAGCAGACAATTAGTATGACCATGAACCTTGATGACACATCAATATGCTTTGGCTAAACATCCAAAATCTGGCATTCAACTTTGAAACATATCAATAATCTCAAGCATAGAGCTCTAAAGGCCAGACGACTCATCGAATAAGATTCCTTGTATCGAGTTATGCTATCTTATGTCTTATGGACAAGAACATTTTACTAGGACATCATGAAACTATACCACCAAGGTCATCTAGACAGCTCATCGGATAAGAGTCCTCATGTTTTTCAATAATCCTACTAAAACACATGTATCAAGAATTTCTCTATGGAGAAAAATAACATTATCTAAGAGAGTGAGATTTTAAAAAATGAACCTAAGGTTGAGAGTTTTTTCATTAAATGCCTCTGTAAAACTATTTTAACTTTCTAACTACTTAAATGTTTGGAAAGGATTCAATATACCAAACTTTCCTTTCACCAAGCTTCTCTGAATGCCCTTTGCCTCAAAGGATAATGATGGAGAATGTTTTGATGACTTAAACTTTAGCTAACATAGCTGATCATACCTATATCAAACAATGAAATGTTTATTCATGGGAAAGTACACTTAGTAATACATGCAACATAAACGAAATTATTAGTAGGAAATAACTGTGGATAAGGTCAAGTTAGACATCACCCTTTTTAGGCAATACCAGTGGTATTATAAAGTAGTTTCAACACTCAAAAAAATACAAAATAGTTTCCTATATACATGTGTAAACATATGAACTTTTACCTTTTGAGTAGTCACTCCATTATCCACTAAGCATATTTCCTTATGAAACATGTTTACCACCATCTATTCTCATAAAATAGCCATCACTGGGTCTTCTAAAATATGAGGGATATGATAAAATTTGATCACTTTGTTATTTGAAATGTGTTTACCATTGTCTTATCACACCAAATGTATTGGAGCTCAAGGACTCCAATATGTTTTAGTCAAAATAGTCATATTTCACCTCCTCACCAAGTCGGCCCTGCCTTGATGAAGTCTGCCTTGTTTGGGGCAATTTGACCCTAATATCTACATACATTGATTTCTCAACATGGAATCATAGCTAAGGTGAGTCATAAGGCAGCTAAAGATTACCATATCGTTGAAAGGTGTGAGGAAGTTTCCAAGGAAGCCAAGCTAGAAAAATACCTTCTCTAAATCATTTTTGTCCAAATTACAGGGAACACAGTCACCTAAACATGAGATCAAAGACTTACGCATAAATTTAAAGGTTTTTGAGAGGTTCAAAGTACATAAATCTCAGAAGCAATCCAACAAAGAATCTGAGAATATGAGAATTGTTTAAGGGCTTGGTCTAGAGCTAAATCAATAGGGAAATAATACCACAATACCATACAAGAGGACCAAGGTTCTAAGACATTGAAATAATTCTGACAAGCACATATCAGGTAGTCTTCTTAGCATTGTAGAAATGACCATACTAGGCGAATGATTTTGGTCATTGTTACAAGAAGCCCTAAATCAATAGTCACAATGTGAAGGAGAACTCATAACTGGAAGAGTAGTAAATTCTAATCCTAAGCATACTCAAAAAACCACAGGTCGAAGGTACAAAGATATTTCAAAGAGTCAAAAATTGCAATAAGAGAAGTTCACAAGTCCAAGAAAATTGTATTGATACTTCAAAGTTTAAGTCACATCTTGAAGAAGGTTCATGGATCCGGTGATGGATTGTTTGAAGGAATTGAAAGACCTTTGAATGCATTCAACTCAGTAGTTTTAAGCTAGCAAATAAGTGTTCCTAAACAAAGAGAAGGATCATATTTAGGGGCCCTGTTGAAGAATCTACAACATACACTAACAAGGATTCAAAAAGAGTAGTAGTCAACCATCTTGACAAACTTCTTATCTTAACACATTTTGAAGATAGGAAACCTTGAAAATAATAACTTATCCTTGGGAAGAAAATAAAGTCATCTAGAAAACAATTATTTGCAAGAAAGGATAAGTACCTATGAATGTAGAAAAGGAATGTCCAAAAACTGTCAATTCAAAAAAACAAATTGAAATCAAAATTGTAATAGTAATCATTCATTTTCTAGCATTTAAATTAGGAGTTCAGAATAACAATCTACGCGGATTTGATTCTCCCTAATTTTCAAACATATCTTGACTATGTTGAATTAATGACTAATTTTGAATAAATTGGCTAGACATTCAACTTTCTAAATGCAGTTTTGAAGTCTGAGGAAATTTCGAATGCATTTTTGAAGTTTGAGTTAAACTACAACAGGGGCATCACAGGGAAGAGTTTATACAAAACTACTTTCAAATGAAAATATGCTTAGGCTCAACAATAGATAATAGAATTGTTGATTCTAAATAAGGTTCTCTACAACCAATCCTCAATTTGAATGAGATTCAACAACCATCATGAGGAGATTCAACTGTAAATGAATTGTCTATAAATGAAAATTCAATAATCCCAACATCACTAGACGTAGGCTGAGGGATGAGGTGCAAGCAAATACGCAAGGTAATGCACCACACGGAGGAAAGTAGAGATTCTATTAATAAAAAGAGAGAGGTCTTCTACAACATTTAGCCAACAACATTCCTTCCTTTGGTAGGGGTCAAAGAGGGTCAATCACTTAAGTTCTCCTAGCAATTTTTTCGCACAACCTTGCAGTTAAAGGTTCTTTCTGCAACCATGTAATAAAACGTTTCTCTCTCCAAACTTTGTTTAATGGATTCCCTGAGCATATATTTTATAGTTTTTGGGGCTTGGGAGGCCCCACCATACTCCATGCAACCTTCTAAGGTGCCTCTTGCCAAAAAGCTTGAAAGAAAGGTAGCCTTGTGTGTGATTTGTTGCTTTGGTTGTCTACACACTGCCATGTTGGTTTTCATGCTTGTCCAGTTTGGGTCACACTATTTTGGAAGAAAAACCAGTGACCTTGGTGGCAGTTGCTGGTAGGTGAATTTTTTTTTAGGCTTAGCGAGTGTGGGCCATGACAGTGCTTTGGATGCAAAACCAGTGACCTTGTTGGCAGTTGGTGGCAAGTGAAACTTAGGGTATTGCCACTAAAGGGACTGAACTTACTGATTTTGGCTGTTTTTTTAAGTTCTAAGCTACTACATATGTTCTTCATCTTCATTGGAACCAAAACCAGTGATTTTGGTGGCAAATAGTGGTAGGTGAAACTTAGGGAATTTACATTTAGGGGGATGAATTCACTAATTTGACCCTTTTTTAAAGGTCTAAGCTGTTGCATAGGTCTTTCATCTTCAATGTTTGAGTGATAAGGGACCTGATGGTGTCCTTAATGTCATTTAATAGTCCAAACATTAAAAAGATGGTATAGGCTAGCTGACTCGGTATTAAGACTACGCTATATTACTGAAGCCGGGATATGATATGTTTCCCATTCACCCACCTTACTGGAGGGTATATGAGCAAAGGAAAATAATTATTAGCAAAAGCCTGAATTGTGGGAATGTCACTTTTTTCCTCCTATTGTCGAAAAGTTTCCCAATAAACTCTGTTAAAGTGCTTTATTTGGTTGGTTTTCTTCTCTATTTTGTAAGGGAACAAGTTTGTCCTCTATTTTGTTATAGTTTACTCACCATCAATGCTTTTGTTTTGATATGTTAGGGTTAGTGGGAAATTTTTGGGACATTTTTAAAATAAAATTTTTAGTGTAAAAGATACACAACATCCTAGAAACATTTCCAAGGTGGTTTTAGGTTTCCAGAAATGCACTCCAGACCCACCAGAACCAATTTCAAAGATGCATAGAATAAAATACTACTAAATTGAAAAGTGTTCCATTTTTCATCAAATATTTAGAATTAGAACTTCGATTGATACAATGTTGAGCTATATAGGTGGAGCTTTATAAGTGGCAAGGACACATCAGATATTTAACTAGCTCATCAAGGTAATAACTCTCTTATAAATAAATGAAGAAACATACACGTACACACATTTGTGTTTTTGACATGTGAATGCTTAAGAAAAAATATACATTGTTGTTGATTGGCTCATATAAAATCTTGTAATTCTGAGTTATCTAACTTAAAATGAGAAACATTGGTAATATTTTAGAGAAACATGTTGATTAACTATTTGGGAATAAATACCCTTGAGTGTTCTCTGCGCAAAGAATTCAGATTTGAGTGGGTGTATCCTATGCACTGTTTTAGTCATTCCAGGTCTGAATTTGGTTGCATTAGGTGGTATGTAGAGGCACATGGTGGCATAATGAGGATTCTTTATGTTCTTCCTTTCATGGTACTTTCTTTCCAAGTAATTGGGACTTAAAATCACAGTATGTAGCTTGAGGGATAAGGTGCAACAAAATACCCAAGGTAATGCACCACAAGTGCTAGAGATAGATATATTCCTTAGCACATTAGGGAAGAGGCTTTCAGATGTTGCTTGTCACAGCCTAGTGAAAAGCTTGTAATAAGAGGTGCATTCACTTTAATGACTTAGCCAATACTAGCTAGGTAAATGTAATAACTACTTAGAAGTAATCCCATTGAAATAACTACCTAGAAGTAATCCCATTGTAATAAATACCTAGAAGTAATCCCATTGATTCCCTTTATGCAGGAACATAGTTAAAGAATATTACAATTTTGTAACTCTAGCAAATTACAGTGATGTTTTTGGTTTTAAATTTGAAATTAAATATGCAATAATATGACAAGTAGACTTTTAAGGCCTCCTTACCAATTGGTCTTCTAGAACAGGTAATGCTCTGAAACATGTTCATTACATGGAAACCCTTAGAAGTCTCGAGGAAAGTCATGGCCATGACCAGAATTCTTCTTTGATTGTGGATGTTGGTGCGATTTCTTAGCATAAATCAAGTCCATGGAATCAAAATTGAATTTATTTGATGTTGAGATAGGAAAGCCCAATCACTAATGACAACAGTCCCATATCTGTGCACCTTCTCTAAATTGAACAAAATAAAGGCAAGATCTGAGGAGGAGAAATCTTAAAGAACAATTTTGTAGAACCAAAGATAGGCTAACATTCAGTGGATAACATATTGGACAATGCAAAAGTGGTGACACATATGATAGACATGTGTTTACATATGCCAGAGGTGTTTACATTTTTACAAAGGAGTATACTATATTATGGAAATTTCTTTCTTAACATAAAATGTTTCAGAATTAATGCTAAGTCAATGGTAGCAATAGTTCAGTTGAAGCTAAAATTGTTTCAATTATTTATATTTATCCTAAGTTTTGCCTTGGTATGAGACCAATATAAAAGATTTCACTGGTTGGTCAAACAAAAAGGGTCGACGGTATATGAAGATTTCACTGGTTGGAATCCCTTCTCAAGCTAATTTGAGATCATTTACACATCGTTTGAAGGTCTACTACATGCAAATTTGAGGACTATTGACTAAGGATTCGTTTGGACATTCTTTGGCACTATTCACTTAAGCATTGTAGCTATTTGAGCCTTGGCCCTAAGGGCTGTTCTTTGGATTATTTGAGACACAAGACTAGCCTTTGTTTGAGATTATTTTAACCCTAGAATAGGATGGTATTCAAATCACCTGAGGCATAAACCATGATTTGTTTTGTGGTTTAACTCATCTACATTCTTCACTCAAGTATTTTCCTCTATCTGATTGGCTAATTATTGACCTCTATGGAAATTTTCTAAGGATTCTCGCACTTCCTCTTGAGGCCCATCTCGGTGTTATAGACATTTTTGGGCACTGCAACCCCAATCACATATGTCCATAAACCAAGGGCTTATAAGTCCCTAAAAGTGTTGTTTCATACCCTAAAGGAACAAGGTCAGCTGATTACATCATCTCCTAGAAGTTCTCCATGAAAAACTACTCAGAAATGGTCAAAACTGGACCATACTCATTGCTCAGTGCTGAGGGTGAGATGCATCACACCTACTACACATGGGAGGTGCGATGCATACTGAAAAGTCCTTCTATAGGGTGCAATGAATGAGAATAGACAAGTGGTAGAGACAATTTGCAAGGTGGATGATCATGGAATCTTCCAGAAACTTCTCCTGTGACACTTGCCTCTCAGAATCGCCCAAGGATGAGTGAGAGATCAATGAGATCTCCAAGTGGAATCAAGAACTATCAGAGAGAAGACACTAATCAAAATCCCAGAAGCTGGCTCACCTCCTTGCAATCATCTATATATGGATCCCTCATTCCAAAGATCTAGAGGTTACAGGCTGGAATTTTGTATCTTGTAAGGAAGCGCTATTGGTTTCTTGGTCGAATATCATAGTGTTTGGTGATCTAAGCTTTTCATGAGGTGAAAGAAGGGCTTTCATGCTGGAGGATGACGCTGGGTCAGAACGATTGGTTGTAATCCTCTTTTCTATTCTTGATATTAATAAAGCTATTAAATTTTTCCTCCAAATTCTTGTGTGTTTGATGATATATCCATTTGTGTGGTCAATATATATCTGGTCCTATATTGTTTATGATTGTAGATCTCTGTTCTTCGATAGTATTATGCTGCTTTGATTCCACGGGTGATCTTTGAAGCTTGGTAGATGAAGGAGAAGCGGAAAGGATCTGTCAAAAGGGAGAGGAACCAAGCAAGGAACCAAGCGCAAGACTGAGGTTGGTGTCCTTCATTCCCCTCTTATCTACTTCTCATGAAGGAAAACGAAAGTAGTTTTAGTTTGTTTGTTTCTAAGATGGCTACCAGTCTTAGTGGGACTAGCAGCTCCGAGTGGACACTAGATTTTCTGATAACAAAATGGCAACTCCACTGGGGAGCGAATAGATTGTTTGCTTGTCTATAATTTTTTTTTTATAGACTTACAGGCAGAGCCTGAAGTCAAGCCAGCTAGCCTTCGAACTATGTTTGCTATGCAAGTGCAAAGTAGATCAATTCTTCTTCAGTCTATCTCCGGGTTTTGTTCATAAATTGAACAATCGACTTGCAAACCTTCTAATTTCCCTAGTGGTGGCTCTAGTAACCTCATTAGATAAACCCCTGTGATTTATATTAACTGAAAATCATTTTCTTGGCCTAAATCCCTGAACTGAGCTGCAAACTGTGACCAAGAGCCAAGTAAAGTCTCGTCCTGGTACCAGTATGCATCGCACCTCCCGTGTGCAGTAGGTGGGATGCATCCCTGTTTCCCTGTGTTACAGGTGCGATGATCAGAAAAGGCTAATTTTGCCTCCAAGTTTTGGTTTTTCTTCACTCTTTTTAGCTTTATTCAGGAGTTTTGCTATCTATGATCAGTATACCACTGTGGAAACTCCCTTCCTTTGCATGATAGGCCTCCATAGTACAAAGAATTGTGAATTTTTTTATGTATTGTGTGTCATTTACAGTTCTTGTTTACAAAAGAGTAGCATAATCAAGTTGTCCTCTTTTGATTTGAAAGTGTCGCAAGTGTCGTTTTCAGTCAAAGAAAAGAATTCTATTGTTCTTGATGGTCGATTATACAATTACTCTTCTATTTGATTTGAATTAGTATTTTTCAAGTGTTGAAAGCAGATTTCAATTCAAAATAGCAAAGTGTCGTCATTATCTTCGTTTCATTTTGAAGAGAAATTTGTTAGTACTGTCGCTTTGAAAAGATAATTGAAATTTGTACTTAGCATTCTTCTTGTCATTCACACATTAAGAATGATGAAAAAAATACATGCATGTGCATTTGCATTTAGACTGCTTGTTGGTTTGATTTTGGATACTGCATCCAATGTGTGCTCTCTGCTCTATGTTGAAAGAATATCATCTCTTTTTCTTTAGTAGCTAGGATTTTCATTGCGAGAAGAAGATTAAACAATTGTTTATCATCTTAGATTGCATTTTATGAATTGTATATCTACATCACGTGGTGAACCTGAAAGGAAAATTTCTTAAGAAAGATCAACTATAAAATAAATTCAATGAACATAAAAACGCTTTGGAACCTAGTGCACAACATCTAGAAGTCTAGGCTAGAGACGTATTCCGGCGTCGTAAAGCCTGGTAACTATCGCTTTCATCGTAGGTTGGGTGATTCCTCCTCTTTGAGACGACAAGTGCGAGTACGGACTTGTGCTCCCACGTACCGTCGAGTATATATTGGGAGACCACAATAGGCTATATCCTTTATCTTCAGGAAGCCGTGTGTGCCACCCTATCGATCGCAATGCACTGAACACAGCATTCGGGAAGATTGAGTGCCGTACCATAAAAAGTATTCTGAAATTTTGCGATTGATTTGGTAATCCCTCTGTCTAGATTTCCAGAGTAGTCTCTTTCGTTCCTTTTCAGACTCCTTAAAGGGAAAGGTCCATCTGAGAACTTCTCACTTTAGGCTCATTAAAAATCGAAGGTGACTAGAGTCATCTTTTATTTTTTCTCGACTCTTAAAAATTGAAAAAGCAAGTTGTGTCAAAGCGTCTAAAATTCATTTACTTCAGAATCATTTTCCCCTTTCTTTTGAGTTGATCGAGTAATCCGCAATTGTGGAATAAAGTCAATTGAAATCGCTAGAAAATCTTTTGGATAGACTAGATATGCTTGAACAACCATCGACATCTCGGACTATGTCATTTGACGCAACAGCGGTAGAGCCTCCTGCTACTACTCCAACGATGCTTGCCGGTATACCATTTGTCCTCGCAAGTTATCAACAACAAGCCGGAGTCCAATCAGGGACTATTTTGATGACATGGTTAGTTCCTATTTCTTCATCTTGTTTCTCATCTGGTATTTCTTCTGTTGAAACTCAACAAATTGATCCAATGTGTCTTCAAAGGCCAATTTACCCTTTAAGTATTGGATTGCCGCCATATGGAGGACAGTATGCCTTTTCATTGTTCCCTCCCGGAGAACAACCATATGGGAGTTTACAACAAATTTCAGGTCAAACTAGAATGACATCCAGCGGTTGGGTACCAATACTGCCTCAGCAACCAAGGGTTGTATATTCAATGCAAGCAGTCCATCTTGTGTCAAATATTCCCACTATACCTGCTACCGTGATTGCATCGCAAGTAAAAGCGCTACTTGTTGTATGTCAACCCTAAGTTTCTCAAGTTTCAATACAACAGCCTCTCGTCTCAGCGATTCAATCGCAACCTCAGGTTAGTGCCTCCTTATTTGGAGCGACTCAGGCTCAAACAAGTATTGTGACTCCTCATCTTGTTCAATCATCCAGTATTAGACAACAGCAAATGGTCCGACAACCATGGCTAGTTCAATCTCAACAATCACAATTCCAGCAATCATATCAAGGACCTGAGCAACAAGTCCTTGTAAGTAATGGGTAACCGCATTTCCAAAGCGGTTATCAACAACCATACTATAATGGTTATGTCCGTCAACCTTATCAAAGTTACCAGCATCAAATACATTATGCTGGTATGCAATGACCCACTGCTCAGGTGATTCCATCTTATCCTGGGTATGCTTCGCCTAACCTGAATCAACAGTTTCCCTTTGTAGCAACTCTAGAATTACCGGATCTAAACTGGCTGACGAATGATCCAACTGCTTACACCCCTTGGTGGCCGGCGATTTTGCATAAACTTCCGTCAGATATTCCTAAATTTAATGGAAATCCAGGTGAAGACATGTCGAATCATGTGATGACCTTTCATCTGTGGTGTTCATCCAACACTCCCAACGATGATTCAATCAGGCTTCGACTTTTTAGCGAACGTTAACTGGTCCAACAGCAAAATGGTATATTGAATTGCCTAGAGCTTTGTTTGATAACTTCAGTACCCTAGCCACAACCTTTTTAACCCATTTTCAGTTACCCATAAGGTACGAAACGAGAACATAACTTCTTACCAATTTCAAGCAAATGACGGCCACTCACATATCCGATCATATTCATGAGTGGCGACGTCGTCGTAGAATGGTAAAAACATATGTTCTTGATCAGTTGTTGGCTGAATGGCTTATTAAGTCACTGTTACCTTCTATTACAGAAGATGTGGCAAAGGGAGGAGTCGTCACTGAAGAGAAAGTCATTGCTCATGCGCAGTATTTAGATTTGATCTATACTTAGTCTGGCACGCTCTACGATAAAATCCCTGATGCTCCTAGACTAGAATTTTCCGTTCCTCCCTCTCCTAAATCAAACAAAGACTCTCATGCTGGGGATGGCGTGACAGGAACGACCGACACGAAAACTGTAAAGGCTAAGTCAAAGAAGGCCCATACGGTTTCAGGTCAAAATTCAAATGAAGAACTTATCGCCTCGGAAGTAAATGCTGTATCGACTAACAAAGGCAAAGAAACCAAGCAACCAGGAGGCAAGAAGAAAAAGAAAGGGAAGAAGAAGAAACAGGAGGAGTCATCCCCTGAAAAATCTTCTGCAAACCCTTCTGGAGATAGGAAACCAAATCATCCATGCCTTATATGTGATGAGGATCATTGGACAAGAGAGTGTCCATATAAAGCTGAGCTTAGAAAATTCTTCAAGAATTCAAAAACCTTGGCGGTATTGACTGATCCATTTCCAAATCCAGGAACAAATCTGGTTGCTAGTGACAATGCTTCCCCGTCCCAAGTGCTAATGTTGTCGGTTTCGAAGCAGCAAAATGATGCTTTGATATCGACAAGGAATAAAGATTACGGGAATCCACAGCTGTCAGACAACAAGGCTAATGATCAACCTAGTAGTTCGACAACAACTTCAACCGAAGTTGTGCCACCCATCATTCCTGAACTAACGATAAAGCTACCAAAGGGAGTAGTACACAAATTGACATTTAATCCTCGTGCCAGAGCAGCACAACATTATAATATAGTGGAGGATCTGGCCCAATCGCCATCCGCTATGTCGACTCTTGAGGTACTGCAAAATTGCCCCTTCCAAAAGTAGACTTTATTATCGGCGATAGGTGGGATTGACCCAATGGATTCCAATCTTGTGTCCTTTAATCACCAAGGATATGACCCTCAGTTACCAGCTCAGCTAGCTTTCCTTATCCAAGTGAAAGCCCTCAACTAAACTGTTCATCAAACAATTATTGATGAGGGGGCATCTACATGTATTATGTCGATGAGTTGCTGGAAAACTTTAGGATCTCCACCCTTGTCGCGATCTTCGACGACATTAAAAGCATTTAATGGACGAACATACACCCCATATGGGATTTTAAGTAACTTGCAAGTCGAACTGGGGGGGAAAACGGTACAAATTGATGTTGAAGTTATCGACGAAAACCTCAATTACAACATCCTACTGGGAAGGCCCTGAATATACGCTATGGCTGCCATTGTGTCGACCTACTTCAAGAAGACTTCATTTCCCTTCCAAGGAGGTATTACAATCATCGACCAGCAAACATTTCTCCCCAACAGTTCACAAGTTATGGGAAGCATTCCGATGATCCATGGAAGCCCTAACTCGCTTCAAAATATCAGAGTAGGTCTACTAAAAGACCCTACATAGAAGGGGACATTTGCCCTACTGCCTCCAAACAATCTAGCGGAAGTGGCCATGGTGGGGACCCGCAATATGGTATCTTCTAGATTCGGAGGATTCTTGAACATTTTGACAGCATGGATCATCACCATTTTAGAAATATTGTAGCAATCAATTTTCTTGTCCTGGGGGGCAAACCCAAATCAACGCTCATCAGGCATTTGGATAGATAGGCCTAAGGAATATGGCACCCCTTCAGATCCTTTGTTGCAAGTACATTCTATAGACGAAGGAATTGTTCAGTCAATGATGACTGACGGGGCACCATGGGAACATCACCACCATCGTTCCCATCTTCCGAATTACCACAAAGATTATTCCAGTGACCTTAATCATCCTTCGGTTTTTGATTTTCTATCAAATATTGTAAATACGGTGAATTCCGAGGACGGTTCCTATCTTGTGTCAACCTCATTAAAACATGAGACAACTCCCTTTCCAAATCGAGTCTTTCAAAGATCTCGAAGGTAAACCTTCATTCCAACCACCGTGTTGAATGCAATGAAGCTTGGGGGGCATGCACCTCGATTTGGGTTATTATGCTGGGGGCATGCAAACTTATCATGAGCACTGTTATCGCAGGGTTCAAGCTCGTTAAAAAATAAACCTGCCACGAACAGTTTTTATAGCTCGTTAAAAATTAAACCTTAGCAATGAGCAAATGTTTCCCCAGAGTTTAAGCTCATTAAAAAATGAACCAATCCCCAGTAAATAACCATTGTGAATGCATTATCATTAGCATTTGAGCCCTGGTCGTGTTCTTACCATCACCTCCACTCTGTTTTAGCCGATCATTCACCTCCATTTGATTTTTTACCCCTTTTGAGGAACAACTGCAACAAGTGATCCTATTAGCCATCCTTGTGACACTGTCATGATTGGAAAATTCCAAACCCTACCTGGAATTAGCTGCTACCTAAAATTATCACTCGTTCCTCAAAAAACGAGTCTCCTTTAAGCTATTTTCATCTAACTCATAAAATATGAAAGGATTGCCGAGCAGTTGGCCTCTCCAACTCATTAAAGGTACCGGAAGTGCTATCTCTCCTCTAGACTTTAATCTTCTTGGACATGAGGGATTATTACACAAAAAGATCGAGCGCTTGTTTTGTTCGGCTCATTAAAATTACTGAAAGTTCATCCCTTTCGTATTATTTTATACTTTTTCGGACTTAAGGGATTATATCACGAAAAAGGATTATTGGAGTTTCCTTTACATCCCTTTCAGAATCTCTAAAATTGAAAAGGACCGGGTTATCTTTTTTGTTAAACTCGTTAAAACCAAATAACGACAAGCTTGTCCATATAGACAAGAACGAGTTTCACTATCACTAGGCTTGTTAGAACATAGCGATGAGTTTGCCCGAAGGGAAAATTATAGAACAAGCATATGTTATCCTCCTCAAGCTTGATAGAAATAAAGAGGTACTGGTCAGCAATGACTGGGGAAAAATTGGGAAGAAAACTTGAAGAAACTTTATTGGTAGCAAGTTGCTCTTTAACATGACACTTTCACTCCACATCCGAGTCAGGTTGGGTTGTTCCGTTCACCAGTCGTATCACCATTGGTCCATCGCACCATCCATATTTGGAGTTAACGCTACCAATCCATGTTAGTGTCACCGGTATGTTCAAGAGAAGTCGCTCAGAGAATTCACCTATGTCTCATTCGCTGCAATACATTCACGCTCCATTCTTTCATGACCGCTGCCCTGAACCCTATATCATCAGATCTTTTTCATCTCTGAAATCATTTACTCCGTTCCGTGTCACAGATGTGGGATTCATTAAGGCTCTACTATGATGGGTCGCTTCTTGTTGACATCAGCTCATTATCCAAGAAGTCGACTTAGGAGCAACCCTTTTCGATACTTTGAAGCTTGCATGCCTCAATGGCAAGTTTCTCACTTCTGGCGACATGTTTACATCAATGGCCTTCGACCGAAAGATTTTGCGTGGTGTTCGACGCCAAGTCCCTTTTCGCACCACGCGAATTGTACTGTAGTACCTTGAGGGTCATCATCATTATCGGTGATTCCTCTCGCACTTGTTAACAACTTACATCATTGGCTGGTAATCAGGCGATGGCTTTCCATGTTCGACTCCAGAACATCTTTCACATGGATCAACTTGTACTCAGAGTGAAGATTGGATGAGTTTGAAGACCCTGGATCTAGTTTCATCCATCTAGGGTGATATATTCAGGAAAATAAAGACATCAAATCTACATCATTGCTACACAAATAATCATCTGAATCAAAGGATGATGACTCTATCAGAATCAACCGTCTGCCACACAGGCGGTTGTCTGTCTTATGTACATGAAAATGAATTTATAAAGCTGAGCATGGGAATTCCCGCCTCAGCTAGATCATGAAAAATATTATGAATATAATGTATTGTATTGTATCTTATTATAGATCACCTTCCACCTCGAAAAAACTTTGGATCCTCATGATAAAGAATTTCACCTGACATGAAAAGATTAACGACCTCATGCTTTAGGGGGCAACTATTATAGACATTTTTTGGCACTGTAAACCCAATCACATATGCCCATAAACCAAGGGCTTCTAAGTCCCTAAAAGTGTTGTTTCATACCATAAAGGAACAAGGTCAGCTGATTACATCATCTCCCAGAAGTTCTCCATGAAAAACTACTCAGAAATGGTCAAAACTGGACCATACTCATTGCTCAGTGCTGAGGGTGAGATGCATCGCACCTATTACACACGGGAGGTGCGATGCATACTGAAAATTCCTTATATAGGGTACAATGAATGAGAATAGACAAGTGGCAGAGACAGTTTGCGAGGTGGATGATCATGGAATCTTCCTGAAACTTCTCCTGTGACACTTGCCTCTCAGAATCGCCCAAGGATGAGTAAGAGATCAATGAGATCTCCAAGTGGAATAAAGAACTATCAGAGAGAAGACACTAATCAAAATCCCAAAAGCTGACTCACCTCCCTACAATCATCTATATATGGATCCCTCATTCCAAAGATCTAGAGGTTACAGGCTGGAATTTTTTATCTTGTGAGGAAGTGTTGTTGGTTTCTTGGTGGAATATCATAGTGTTTGGTGATCTAAGCTTTTCATGAGGTGAAAGAAGGGCTTTCATGCTGGAGGATGACGTTGGGTCAGAACAATTGGTTGTAATCCTCTTTGATATTCTTGATATTAATAAAGCTATTCAAGTTTCCCTCCACATTCTTGTGTGTTTGATGATATATGCATTTGTGTGGTCAATATATATCTGGTCCTATATTGTTTATGATTGTAGATCTTTGTTCTTCGATAGTATTATGCTACTTTGATTCCACAGGTGCTCTTTGAAGCTGGGTAGATGAAGGAGAAGTGGCAAGGATCTGTCAGAAGGGAGAGGAACCGAGCAAGGAACCAAGCGCAAGATTGAGGTTGGTGTCCTTCATTCCCCTCTTATCTATTTCTCATAAATGAAAACGAAAGTAGTTTTAGTTTGTTTGTTTCTAAGATAGCTACTAGTCTTAGTGGGACTAGCAGCTTCGAGTGGACACTAGATTTCCCGATAACAGTCAGTGCTTCTATGATATATGATTGTGACATAAAAGTGGACTTTTCATCTCATAATACTCCTACATCCTTGAGACTGATCATCACTTGAACCAAGACCAGAGTAAGACTCTCTGAAGTGCCATTTCAAGGCTTGATCGAGTTTTATTTCATTGCAATGTTTTAGGACTATTCTGAAGCATTTCAAAAAGATTATTCTGAGATATTATTGGTGATACAAGACCTCTAATGGACTTAGACATGGAAGTTAATGAATTATTTCAAATCTTGGAAGAGTCGCCTAGCCAAGGAAAAGCTTTGAAAAAAGATACTAATGAGGAACAACAGCGAAACATTGGCACACCTTCAATTGGTTTAGACTCGTCCAACTTCCATATCAATTATGATCCCTATCTGCACAAAGAGCACTGTGTCCAAGGGACTGATCAGATTTTTCTATCTAAAATGCCAGATATCTTCCTATGAGAGAGCCTCAATCTAAATTCATGTGAGAGCTTAAAATGAGAACAACTAAGTGGAACTAGCCCAAGTTCATCATCAAATATCTTTCAAGAGTTGGAAAGTGTGGCAGGCCTTGATGAGTTGGGAATCGTGTATCTTTTAGACTCTGAAAGGTCCCAACAGAGAGATGGCTCAGTTTTTGCATCAGACTAGATGCCCCCAACAAACATAGGAAATAATGTTGTCACCCATATTTCCACTGTGAATTCATTGGATGCCAAGAGGAATCATAAAAAACATGGTTTTATTGATGATGATCTTCCTATGGTAAATACAAATTTAAGTGAAAACAATGTCAAGGAAATTATTTCGGGAAGGGGTTTCCAGGTTTTAGCTGCAAGGGAGCTGGTAGACCTCACTCAAATAGACAACAATTATGAAATATGTCGAAATCACCCTTAACCAGTTTGGACACACTTCTAAACCAGATAGTGTGAATGTTGATGCTCATATAAAACCTCCTATCTAGGGTAAACCATCAAATAAAAACTCTAAGGAAAGGTTCGTGGAAGATACCATAGAAGAACTCTAACCTTTTAGATTGGAATTCTCAAAAAATATGCACCAATGTTGATGAAAGATGACTAGTTGGGTAGCAATTATAGGGATCATACAAAACTGCGTTGGGAGGAAAATTTACAGAAAGGAAGGAGAATAGAGGGAATACTTACCAGTATTCATAACATATTGTTGAGCAAAAACCACAAGTCATGGAGGAGTGGATGGGTCAAAGTTTTGAGTAGAATCCACAAGCTAGGGAGGAGTGGATGTGTGGGAGTATTGAACACAATCCACAAATCAAGGAGTGGAATAGTGGGAGTTTTGAACAGAAACCACAAATCAAGGAGTGGAGAGGTGGGAGTTTTCCTTTTACCTAGAAATCTGGTTCAGTAAATCTTAATGAGGAAGTGATTGAGAAACCTAACCTGAATGATATTACATACTAGAATAGTGATTTAGATACAAAAGACAACCCTAATTACTACAATACAGGAAGGCATTTTCCTTCTATTATAAGGTGTGCAAGATCCTTAGATGCAGTTGGTCCACATGTGCCATCCTCGCCAAAGGATGATGAAGCAGTGACATTAAGTACCAAGATGTTGCATCAGTAGAAGCTAGTCCTAATGATGGTATTTTGTTACTACCTTTTCTAAAGTACTAGAGAATTGCATTGGCTTGGATGGTTCTAGAAGGGACAATGAACATACACTATGTTGGTGGTATTTTTGCAGATGGTCATGGGATTGGGAAGACTGTGTCAATGATTGCCTTAATTTTGAAGGAGAGGCCTCCTAACATATATTTTTAGGAAGATTCAAACCAAGAAAAGATTGAAAGATCTACTGGAAATCTAGATGAAGATGATGTAGTGAAAAGGAGCTACTAACCAAAACAATGTTGGTGCCTTAAATTGGCCTATTTTCTGAGGTCCAAATCAAGCTCAAAGGTTGTCAAAAGAGTTTTCTTCAAAAGGGACAGTGTGAAGATGCCTACAAACTGATGAAATCTTAGTGAATAGAGTGGGAGAAATTACTCATATCCTTATCTAGCAGCTGAATCAATGGAAGCTCATACTGGCACCTTTGAGTATCTTTAGAAGTTTGGCAGCCGGAAAAAGAGTGCATGGCACTTTGGAGTAGTTCCTTGTATCAACCCCGATGAGCAAGAAAAGAGAGTTGCCATAGACCCTGTTCTTGGAATCTTTATCTTATATATATAAATGTCTAAATCATGGACTTGGTAATTTGATGCATTTGTAGTAGTCATTCAGCAAGGAAGGATATGGTTGTTGTTTTGTAATAATTTCATGATGACTTTTCTGAAACTGACCTGAAGGTTCCTAGAAGTTTGTTGTTACCATTGCTATGTGATAAGTCTCATTTCCCGTAAGGGAAGCTCATCATTCAAGGAAAAATGATCACCTGAAGCAAGGTTTTAGAGGGAGCTTTAAAAACTTTGATGACTTCTCTTGCCTAATGATTTTTGATAAAGGCAAGTCATGTCAGCTAAATATGATAACTCCGGTGATGGCTTAAAGGTTGTATATGATGACCCTATTCTTTATTAATGTAAGAAAAAGTGGAAGTTAAGATGGATGACCTAGTCGTAATGCACTTAAAGGTCTGATGAAACGTAAGAGTTGCTGATCCCTGGTGCTCAAGGGGAAGCTAAAAGTTATGTGCAGTCATCATTTCCCAGGACAGGTAACGGCTCAGTAACCTTAGGCAACGACCTCTGGAGTGCCACTTGGATTGTTGCCTCACACTGTGAGGTAATTGAACTTGAACTGGATTTCTTACAGCCATGGAGATGTCAGGTCCATGAATGCTTTTCACCACGAATATATTTTTTTATCTGCGATCTATTCAAAAGTTTAGGTGTCTCCTGCGACTTCTTATTGAATTCATCTTGCAAAGGAGGAATTACAAAGGAGTAATTATGTTTGGGTCGCCAAAGCCGATGTCAAGTTCATTGGATCGAGGCTTGTCTTTCTTTCCAAGTGATTCCGCAGCTTGCTCGCCAATATGTAGATTTACATAATTTACTGAAATGGAATTGAAAGTTTATTGATAATTTCCACAGAATTCACCAAAACCAATGCAGTAAGGGTTAGCAGGATAAAAAATCCCCGAACAGCCAAAATGGTTGATTTCAAATCTGATTGAGTAATGTTACCAGCAGAGCGTTGATGGTCAATCTGTATAATTTCATCATTTCTTTAAGACATCACAGGCAATCCAGTAAGGGTTTGCAGGGTAGGAAATTGGCAAACATCGAGACATTTTCTTTCAAATCGCAATGGGTTTTGTTAAATAACATAAATTTGATTTAACATTCTGGCATTCACCACATACTCTTTGTTCGAGATAAACGTTCAGAATCTAAGAGGAATTAAATAGATCTATGCGGTAATTTTGAGGGATGCATGTGATCTGGATTGAACAATGAGAAAAGGCATTAGAAAGACTATCTTTGCTCGAGATAAACGTTCAGAATCTAAGAGGAATTAAATAGATCTATGCGGTAATTTTGAGGGATGCATGTGATCTGGATTGAGAAATGAGAAAAGGCATTAGAAAGACTATGGGAAGAGGCAAGACATATGAATATATTTACCTGGTCAAGTAAAATTTGGGCCACCTGAAGCTTTGAAGAAATCCCTCTGGCCCTTGTTTTGAAGCAGATCTAGGATGCTCAAGCCTTCCATCTTTCGCTTCTGCGAATAGTCTTTCCTTCTGCAAACCGTTGAATGGGCAGTGAAGAACATGGCTGGGACGAGTTATTCTCTACTCTACACTAAATACAATTAACTGTACTCCCAACATAATAAACTAAATAAAAGGTAGATTGTTTATGTATCAAGAAAAGTTTACAATAGCCGCTTAAGCCCCACATTTTCAACTTGGAAAAGTTGATTCAAAAGTCAACTACCACGTAAGAAAATAGTTTGACAAAATAGTTTATTTTTTTGAATTTCGTAGAGAATACTTAAAGGATAAAAAATTCAAACTTAAAACTCCTTGAAGCATACACCGGGAATGAAAGACTATAACCAAATTACCAATCACTCAATGAGATGATTTAGCATAGAATATTTTAAAGGAGTGAAGTGATTTTTAGTAGATATTTTATTTCCTTTTTCATATTTCTTTGAATTTATTCTCGAAGATTTCTAAATATCATTTACTTTAATGAAAATGAAATCATTTTTAAAAGCCTAAGTCCCACGCTAGATGTTACATACTTTCATGAATTCAGTAATATTATGGGAAATGTATTTAAGTACACTCAAACCATGTTGGGACTCTTCCAAAATGAGATTTTGAAAAACTTAAGGAAAAAAGTATTTCGCTGTAGAGAAAGTGAAAATTCCTTCATGGATATTTTTAGTGCCTATGCTATCCATACATCTATTTATTATGGAATAACTCCAGTATCTATCTTAATTTGAAGGAATAGTTTCAACAAGGACATTGATGTGACCCTCAAGAACTAATCCAAGAATTGTTCTTTGCTTAATATGATAGGAAAATGCATCTTCTCTTATCATGTACCCACCCCCCTAAGCGGCATTAAGGAGGTGAGTTAATGGATGTTTTCCTCTTTGAGTACTATTATAGGGTCTCTTTTGAGCTTGTATATGTGTTCTACTCAACAAGAAATTTCCAACCATTGTATTCTTGCTTAATTATGAGACATATGTAGAAAGATATGACCTAAAAATTTCTTCAAGTTCTCTTTTTCTCAACCACACTAACAATCATACTAGTGATGTGGCAACAAGTTCACCAGGCATTTGTACTACCATGTCACAACTAGTATAATTCACCCTTGGGTTCACACTTGTTGAGACATTCATCTTTGCTTAATGGCTTATTGGGTTTGTTCTTTTCTTAATTTGATAGGAAAATTCATTTTCTCTTATCATGTACCCACCCCCCTAATTGGAATTAGGGAGGTGAGTTAATGAATTATTTTCCTCTATAAGTACTATTACAAGGTCTCTTTTGAGCTTGTATGCATGTTCTGATCAACAAAAACTTTCCAACCATTGTAATCTCGCTTAATTATGAGTCATGTGTAGAGAGATATGGCCTTCTAAAGGTTTCTTCAAGTTATCTTTTTCTCAACCACGTCGGCAATCATAACGGTGATGTGGTAGCAAGTTCATGAGGCATTTGTACTATGCCATGTGACAACCAGTATGATTCACCCTTGGGTTCACACTTGTTGGGACATTCATCTTTTCTTAACTTCTTATTAGGTTATAATTCTACTCCTCCATAATTCTATCACATTCTCACCAATCTTCTCATCACATCAAGCCTTTTAAACCATGTGACACAATGCACATGAATATTTTATCTATACAATACGTCACATAGGGGAAAATGGTATCCGATACAATATCACATCACACAAATTTTCTTTGTATGCATCAGAATTTTCCCTGTGTCTTCTATGTCCCCCACCTCTTCCTCCTTGCTCTTTTCTTCCTCTATCCCTTATCTTTTCCATTATTTTTCTTTCTCTCTTTCTTCATTGCATGATGAAACTATTTTGTTGTGTGGAAATCCCCTCTCTTCATATTTATCACATCTACAAAGACTATAAAAATGCAACAACCAACCAAAGTGTGCACCTCAAAGTTTACAAGAGGTGAAATAGCCAATTTAAGCATGCCACATGTCCTCCTCAAAGTTTCCATTGATACGACAATGTGAAACCTTCCACAAGACAAATATTTCCCAACTCGTGATATTCCAATGAGGGTCTACCACATGTCCCTTCAAAATTTCATGGCCTTTGTCATATTGCGCAATTTTTAGTCAACAACTTTAGTCAAGATATTAGTTTCATTATATCTAGGACCTCAATATGACTTTCAAAGATATATGATAGACTCTACTATGATTTATTATAAATCCTAGATTCCATTTTCGATACACCAAGATTTAGATATCAGTAATTCAATCAAATAAAAATTCTACTATGCATCTAATGTTTCAATTCTACTAGGGTTTGTTCAAAACCCTAGATTTGATCATCAAAGCTAAATTTATATCAACAATCGAAAACAATATCATTATACTTTTCTACTACGGCTTAGTTACAAACCCTAGATTTCACAAACATGAGTATTAATAATAAGGTTAGCATACTCGCATATATCTAGGATAACATAATCACGCATTAGTATAAAATTATATCTACTAGGTAAACCTAGGATATAAAAATTAATACATCAGAGTTATATATACAACAATTTTCTTACACTATAGGGTTTTGATTAGATAGATGAATAGAGGGTTTCATTCCTAGGAACTTACTATGACTATTACAATGGTTTTTATTATAAACCCTAAAGTTCTAGGGTTTAAATACATAACATAGACATTGAAAGAAAACCCTAAAGGAAAAGGGTTTCCTAAACATAAAAAAGAATAGGATTCCTAGACTTCATCAAAAACCCTAAGTAGGTTAGGGTTTCATAATACCCTTAGTTTAGGGTTTTACAGTGAACCTTTCTAGGGTTCCCAAGAATGATAATATAATGAGGGTAGATTCAATATGATGATTAATCATCCTAAAAAGAAACTTTTTGATTCAAAACCCTAGACATAATGATGTTATTAATGCAAAGAAAATTTTGAAAGAGAATGAACATACATTTTTCGATGAAGAGATCCTTGCAACAAAACCTCTAATCTAAGACATACCTTCAGTAACTGATGAAATCCCACTCAATTATGAATATTAATAAATGTTTGCTTACTATTTTTATCTCCCAATTTTGTTTTTGTTTACTTACTTCTTGTAATTATATTTATGTCTATTTTGCTCTAACTATTATATTTCAGCAAACAAGGAACACCATGAGTGGCATCATAGCACTTTGTTGTGCTAGAATTCACTCTTATTTTAGAGGGAAAAAAATAGTGCAGGGTTGTGTTTTGATGTCTCTAAATATCACAATGTTGTTGTTTAATAGGTAAATGAGTGACTGGGCAAGAATACACATATAAAATACAAGTTACATGACTTGGTTGGACACCTTTCTAACCTCTATTAGTACCCCTTTTCCTAGTATCATATCGGGAAAAAACTTGTATATGAAGTTGTCTTCCAAATATCCTCAGGAAAATTGGAAGCCCCATAGGAACAATTGAAACCAACCTAACATAATCATATCGTCCATATTGTTGGAATCACTTGGTTGGACACGATCTTAACCTTTGTTGATAGAGTTGTCTTCTGCATGTCCTTCAGTAAGTGATGAAATCCATCTTAACCTTTGTAGATAGAGTTGTCTTCCACATGTCCTTAAGGATAGTGGAAGACCTTGAAGAACACTTGAAACTAGAATAACATAATCCTATAAACCATCTTGTTATAATAAATCAAGAAAAACATATGAGGAGATCAATATTGCATACCAAGGAATTGAGTAGTACAATTAAGGGTACTATTCGTCCTCCTTAGTTAGAGCCATTGAAGATTTGACTGAATATTATTATCAAAAACTTTTTGGTATATAAAAGAGATAGGAATTGATGCTTCTTTTCCCCTAAGACCCTATAAATCCTATATTATCCTTGCAAACCTTAGCCTCTATAACAAAAGAAACAAATTTCCTACAAAATTTACAATGTCATGAATTTGAGAATTCTGCCAATTTCCTGACACTACAAACAATTTTTTTAGAAAAAAAATATCCTCGATGAAAAGACTCCATGTGTGGCATTGATCAACATGATGTCACTCTCTAGTAAATATTTTGTGGTGGACTCACCAATATAATTTATTTTGATGCCTCTCCACAGATTTCTCTCAGGGCATTGATTATGTTGGGCTATATATTACACAATCTTTCCAATGGCCATGTGGTCCCATCACACATGCCTACAACATGTCATCCATATAGGACACAAAGTAAATGTTCCACTCCCTCTCATAGTACATTATCACTCTCACCTAGTCACGCAACACACCATAGACCAACATGCCTTCCCTCACTATGCAAGTTGACCTTTATTTTGAGAATATTGGGAATTAGAGGTTAAGCATGATGAGGGTGTTGTTTTCTCAAGATGAGTCTCTCATAAGGATAAGAACTTTAATGAGAAAGAAAATAAAAATATTGAACTCTCACTTCTTACCATTCCCACACCATAAAACGAACCCTAAAAATGTCATTCTTAAAATCTCTTGTGTAGTTCCCTAATGTCATTCAAGTAGAATCTCAGAATTACTTATGTCAGTAATGGTGCTATCATTTTTTTATTCTCTTAAAGGAACTCTTTCTATAGATTCACCCCTTCAAACATAAATCATTGAGTAAACATTAATGGAAATCAATGAATAAGAGGGTGTGTCGGGAAGTGTCAGCAAATGTCAAGTATGCCAAGGAGGGAGTTACAAGGCATACTAGGGAGTGCAAAGGCATGCTAGGGAATGTTAGGGCATCTCAAGAAGATTTGGGGTGTGCTAACATATGCCATATAGTGCCAAGGCATTCCAAGACATGCCATGTGCTAAGGTATAACAATATGTGCCAAGTGTTAGGTATGCAAATGTGTGTTAAGGAGTGACAGGGAAACAAATGGGAACACCAAGTTAAAATGCAAAGAAATAAACACATAAGAGGGTTAATAAGTGAGGACCTTACCTTTTCAAGAGGGGCATGCTAGGCATGCCAATTTCATTAGTGCCAATACATGTGAAGGGCAAAGTGCTAGTGTGTCTTAAGTGCCAAAGCATCATGTATTACTTCTCTCTTAATTGTGAATAATTGATATCAAATCATTTTTATCTTAAAACATGCCAAGGCATTCTAGGTCATTCCAATGCATGCCAACAATTGTCAGTTTCGACCACGTTCCAAGAGCCAATATGTTCCACAGAGTTATAAGGCATGTTATGGAGTGGATAGGGCATGCCAGGGAGTGAGAAGGTGTGTCAAAGATTGTTAGTGCATGCTAGGGAGTGTTAGGGAGTGTTAAGGAAACACAAGGGAGCGCTAGGTCAAAATGCATAGAAATGAATGAATAAGAGTGTGTTCTTGGGAGTGTCAATGATTTCCAAGTTTGTTAAGGATTGAGTGTCCTAAGAGAAGTTCAAAATAGGAATGATAAGAAGCTAGTATGTGGTTACAGAAACAAGCTAGAGAAATCAGTTTTAGAAAAAGGGAGACTTTGGGTTGGGAACAATATTGTTTTTCAATGACTTGGTCAGGTTTTCAAGTTGTAAAAAATGTATGGTTATCTATAAGGGCATGATCGCTAGGGAGTGTCAATATGTTCCAGGGACTTGTAGAGAGTACCATGGAAACATAAGGGAGAACTAGTTCAAAATGCATGGAAATGAATATATAAGAATGTGTGATAGGGAGTGTCAATGAGTTTGAAGTGTGCTAAGGAGGGAGTGATAAGGTTATATGTTAGGAAGTGCCAATGCATCCTAGAGTGACAGGGCATGTCAGGGAGTGGTAGGGTGTGCTATGGAGTGCCAAAGCATGCCAAGGAATTCAAATGATGTTAACACATGCCACATAGTTCTAAGGGATTTTTAAACATGCAAGGTGCTATGCCATGTCAAGATGTAACCTATGTCGCTTAGTTTTTTTATGGCTACAGTGGGATGTGAGCCTTCAATTGATAAGTTGTAACTTGTTAAGTGAGATAAGTTAATATGAGTTATATTCAGTTCTTAGGTGAATAAGGCATAGTATAGTTGTAGTAATCATAACTTGGTCAAGTTTTTGTAGTTGAGGAAGGACTTGGTCAAGCTCCCAAGTCCCAAAAAAAGTTAGGGTAGTTGTGAGGGCAAGATAAATAAGGAGTGCCAAGGCATGCGAAGGAATGGAAAGGCATGTTAACTTCTATCATAAATTTTCAATATATACTGAGGAGTGTTATGGAATTCCATGGCATCACAAGGGAGAACTAGGTCAAAATGCATGGAAATGAGTGAATAAGAGTGTATGTGGTGGGCTTCAGTATTGTAGCAATAATGCTACAACTCCTGCAGCTTCCTTCTCTAATTTTATCAACCCGGTAGTTCGTAACAAACTTGGAAGCGACGGTGCTGTATGCACAAGTACTAGCTCTTGTCGCAGCTGTCACTTGGTCAGCTGGCACAAGTCCGCTAGGGCTCAAGCCAACTTCTATATGTTCTCAAAAGAAGCTTTCTAAATGATGAATGAAGGCTATCTCAAAGGAAATTAACCTACTTTGCAAGAATGAACTGAAAGCCAACCAAACATGGAAACCCTAGTAAACCCTAATCTGACTAGCTTAATCCTTATGATGCAATGGTGGGAATGCAACTTCTAGAAATGATGCCATTACTTCTAGTGAGATGAGATGCATGAATTTAAACTACTTTCATTGAAGAGAACACGTTTTTGTATTTTTTTTCAAGTGGGTGGAATTATTATGATTGTGCTTCTTACTGGGTCTTGACTGTGCAAGGGTAGTTCAAAGGGAGGAAGGCTTGGGAAAGGTCAGGAGGACTCTGAGAGGTTCCAGGGGATCCCTAGCATCATTCCACAGAAGTTCACAACGTTCAGGTGCTTGGCAACCGTGTTTGCAGACTTCTACAGGATGTCTGCAGGGGATCCTACAGGAAACTCGGGATTTCTACAGGAAGTCTGCCAACTTCTACAGGATGTTCTACAGTCAGAGTTTTGGGTGATGGAGGAGTGAAGGAGCTGTATGGATGGATGGGTAAGATGAAAGAGGAGCTTGAGATGGCCTGTGGATAGAGAGATGAGATGGAGAGAGAGAGTGGATAGAGTTGGTTGGTCGATAGAAGGGTAGAGGCAATGGAAGGCCGAAAAGTTGAGGCAACGTGGATAATAGAAGGGTTGGAAGGCAAATGAGCTGAACATAGGATGAGTAGGTGGCTTAAGCATGGTTTAGAGGGATAAGAACACGATGAAGTGGTGCTGCGCAGTGTAAATGAAACAAATCACCCTTATCTTGCATGTAAACGAAAGTTCACCAACCTATTCTAACTGTTTGATTAGGAATCAAAGAACAGCAATGTAAGTTGAAAGGAATTCGTGCATGATGCTGAACCAAAGAGTCATTACTCAAGATATAATCGCATGGACAATTCTTCAATCGAAAACATTACATCAATACTTGCATGCATATGTTAAAACAATGTTTTTGGCAGTTGGCACGGTCTACACTTCCGGTCCCCAAACAGAGGTGAAAGTGAGCATGCATTCAACCTTTTTGGAACTCAATGTAACTTCAATCTCCCTACGCTAATTCTAAACTACTGAAACAACTGCATTCATGAAACTAACCTACATAACCAAACCGAAACAGTCAACTCAGCTGTGTTTTTCAAGTGCATGTAAAGGAAAGAAATGCAATGATAAAAGAAAGACAAGTAACAATACAAAGGAAAGGAGGTCTATTGCTCTCAAGTTGGGCCCTAACCTGAGAGCTATAGCTCCCCTAAGAACTCATAATCGAATCCAAATCTACCTGCCTTTTATTAAAAGTTCATAATCATGAGTCTAACAACATGCCAAAATTGGCTTACAAAGAGCAAAAACAGAGCTACAGCTCGTAATTCAAAAGCTACAACAAAAGTTCAAGAGTCTCATCGAAGGCTACAGCCTCAATATTTATACATGATGAGGGCCAAGCTGGCCTCCTCAATTAGTGGAGCTTGGCTATCCAACTAGGAGTAAACTGCTGTTCCTGTAGAATCCGTTGGCTGCCTTCTACCTCGGTGGTGATAGCTGTTGGAGCTCGGAGTTGGGGTGGAGATCACGAGGAAGGTCATTCAAGGCTGTGGACAACCTCCCTATAAACCCGCAATGCTACCTTGGCTGTCTCCTTGTCTTCATTTGCGTGGTATTTGCTCCATTTAATGTCAAAAAACCTGAAATCATCATGTATTAGCCACATAGGCATAATGACTGCCCTTCTTCCTACAAATAACACGAATATACTAAGAAATGATGCATAAGTGATAAAAAATGAAGGGTTGAGCAAAGTAAGTAGGCCAAATGAGCCCAAATTGTTACCAAAATTTGGGGCTCATCATCACCCCCCAGCTAAAATATTTGCTCATCCTTGAGCAACTAGTCCAACTCTTCATCATTCATTGCCTTTACTGCTACCCTTACATCCCAAGCCTCTGTAGTAGTGCCCTCCTTGCTGATATGAAACCCAACCCTTCTGTTTACCTCTTCCCACTGTTCATCATCATCTGTCTCTGTGCTTCCTTCCATCAATCCTAGCAGCAGGGGTGGGCTGAGTTTAAGGCCAATCCAGCTGGCCTGGAGGTTTTGCATGGATTTCTTATAGAGGGCTACCCTTACCAGAGCTTCCCTCATCCGAGTTGGGGTATGGTACTCACGGATTTTCAGACTGTGTGCCAATGTATTCCATCTGCGTGTGCATGCTTGGACAGCGTTGTCTCCTAACAGTCTCTCCATGTCCTCAAAATGAGCTATGGCTTGGGCCTGTTTATCCATATAACTTAATGAAGCTTGAGGGTCAGTGGACAAATGTTGGTGTGCCGAGATTAGTGCAACTGGATCCCCTGGTTCTGGTCTGATGAGCAATGGCTCGTTCAGCTCTCGGTTCATGATTGCTTTGGCTTCTACTGCTCTTTTGTCCTCATGGTTCAGCCATGAGGCAAATGCCAATAATTGCATATCTCCCAAGGCTGTATTGGGATCCCATGAAACTTCATTAGGCAGGGCCAGATTATGGAGGTAGAACTCCGCTAATTTGGCCCTATCCTCTGATGAGCTAGTACTGCAAACTTGAGTGAACTGCTGCGGGTCTTGGAGCTGAGAGATACCTCTTTGCGCCAAGGTGTTGATTTGGAACTGCAGCCATTGGTCTTTCAAGTACAAGCCATAGGATTTGGCTGGCTGTCTGCATTGGATAGCATCCATGGCCCAGCTGGCCATGCAGGCCAATTGTGCATCTTTCTGCTGCAGCTGTTCTCTGAGAGCTTGCACCTCAATTTGTGCTTGTTGTTCTGCTTCCTGTAGAAGTGTGGTTGGCTCCCCAAGACCGGTGTTCAGTTCCTTTTTGCCTTGCTGTTCCTCTGTGGTGTCCTTGGAGGATGTACCTGTCCCTGCCCTCAGCTCCTGTAGCTGCAATCTCAGCTTCTGGTTTTCTTCCTGTAGAAACACGCGTTGGCAATTTGCCACATGTTTGGCCATGGAAAATTCACTTCTGGCCTCCTTGAGCTACTCCTGTAAGGGACCTATGTCTGCCACACCCTTTGACTTGGCTATTTTCATCCACGTGTGTGTACGGACTCTTTCTTCCTCTAATGCAAAAAACAGTGGCATAGTAAATTTTTGAGGTATAATCTTGCCAGCCTCTAAAAAGTTGTAATATGAATTCAGACTTGGCTGAGGGTTGGGCTCTGGTATATGCTCTTTCTCCACTTCCTTTGGTGGCTCTACTTCACCCTCCCTTGGTGGTGATAAGGGCTCTTCTCCTTCCATTCTCTCAGTTTCTTTAAGCCTGGCTAAGGTATCCTGTAGAGCATTCTCAGCATCCTGTAGCCGACCTTTTTCAGTCAATTGGTCTAACCTTTCTTGCCACGTAGTTTTCTTCGGGCTCCCCCTCTCATAGGTGACTGATATCCTCGAGGGGGACCTTTCCTTGGGCAAAGTAGGGGCATCTTCAATGATGATCGGGCTACTGGACGGAGGTTGTGGCTTGCCCGTCTTTATTCTCACACTTCTTCGAGCTTTAAAGTATAGAGGGGTCTCCCGCTTTCTCTTCTCCTTTGGCTTAGGAGGTGTGCTGAGGGCGGCCAGCACAGCTGCTGCCTCCCTTTCACGAATGTCAGCTTTCATCTCCTTGGGTTTCACTTTTTCGGGGCTTCCTGTAGAAGACCCTTTTTCAGCAATTTTCGGGCTTCCTGTAGAAGCCTGTTTCGGCTTTCCTGTAGAAACAGGTGTCGCCGCCTTGGTTTGCTTTGCTGCATGAGTTTTTCTTTTTGACTTGGTTGCAGTCACTGTCGAGGCACTCTTGCTGATGTGGACCTTCTCAGCCTTGTCCACTCAGCCTTGCAACCTTTGCTCTCTTGGGTGTGTCCTCTTTCTCCTTGTCACCCTTTTTCTCTTGTTTCTTTTCTTGCTTTTTCTTCTGCTCTGTGGTCGGGGTCTTTTGGCCTTTTTCTTTCTTCACTGCGGGCACGGACTCTTTCTCCTCACTGCTAGAAGAACTGAGCTCTTCGGTTAGCATCTTTATGTCCCCATCCTTTGTCAAATTCCTGAAAGCTTCCCATGAGAGAGGAACCTTGTATGTGTGGAGCGCATCCTCCACGAGGAGTTTGATCAGTCCATGGTGGGCTACCTGGTCTGGTGTGCCTTCTTTCAACTTGGTTGCACACTTAATCAGAGACTATAGTAGAAAGTAGGGGAGACTGAGTTTGTTTTCTACAGGTAAATCCATCTGGTGCCTTAATTCAGTGAGTAACCAAAAGTGGTACCCGTATACAATGCTAAAACGGCCTTCGCAGGTGATGTACTTCATAATTTGCAGGCTCACTTCATTCCACGGTGGCAATAAATTGGTTCTACGAACCCCATTTTTGTCTTCTGAAAATTCCTCCTCTGGTGGAAAGAATTCTTTCTTAGCTTGTTGGCTCAATTTCCTTTCTTCTTTATCCCATGGTAATCCCATTGGGAGCTCCGTAACTCGGCTAATGAATTGTGGGGTGAGTTTGAGGCTCAGACCCCTGAAGGTAACGGTGGCCAACGTTTTAGATTTCGGCCTCAGAGCTTGCAAAAACTCTTCTGCCACTTCGTCGTCATAGCCCTGTAATTTGTCACAGAAGGATATCCATTGTGCCTGTGTGAAGAGCTCCACCACCTTAGGATTTTCTCTTAACTTCGCTGAATCAGTGGGTTCCCTTCTGATCAACCCACCCGGCATGGTGAAAAACTGCTGCGTTAGCTGGGGTGGCAAATGCGGAAGGAATTCGGTCTACTGGGACAGAGCGTAGGATTACGCCTCTGTCATGCACATAATTCACAAAGCTTATCCCCTGAGAACCTTTAACACAGCTAATTACACTGACATCCTGTAGGACGACAGTTCATGCACGACAGACAATATTTGCAACAATTTTCGACGACCAGACTGTAGACGATGATTCTGCCACCTTCAAAAACCAATTGCAAGGAGAGTTCAGGCTTACCTTTTTAATCTGCCACCTTTTGACGTGAGGAACCCGACTTCCTGTAGAAACAGCTTTCCTGTAGGAGCAGCGCGCGATTTCCGGGGGATACTACAGTGGGTCTGTGCTCTTGGTGTTGCTCCACAGGCATTCTGATGGCCAAAGACTCGGAGTATCGAACTGCAAAGGGATCCAGATGATCACTCGAGTCGCAAACGGTGAATGATAAATGCATGGGGTAGCAATCTAGCCGATTAGATTTGAATCGGTGGAATCCGTGGCGCGGGGGTGAGCTGTCCCTGCCGGACCGTTGGGCGACGTCACACCATAATTCTTCTACAAGTTCCCTTACTGCCGCATCATTCCCCGCAGATCCGCCGCCGCCATTCTCGTTAGAACTCGTTTCTCCCCGAGTGGACGGTTCTCACGTGTCCACTGCCCGTTTTTTTCATGGCCACCATTCACACATCCGGCTCAACCAGCTGACTAGTCGACGTGGCCAATCGATTGACCATACCACCGCTCAACCCATCCATTTCACACTTGCAAACATTTTCAAAGTAAAATTCATGCAATTCGACGGAAGAAAGGGTCGAGGCACTTACCTGTGCGGCCGCAACACGATTGTTCAGGCTCTTGGATGACGATGAGTGGATTTATTTGCTGCTGGTGGATTTGCACATGCCCGGAGGTTCATATTCACAGGTCGTTGACGATGGATTTGATGCTTCAGCTGCATGCGCCCGCGTTTTCATTGTATATGGTGTGCACTCTAGCGGGCTTAACTGTTACGGGACTCCCGCAGGATGTCCTGTAATAGTTTTTTTCCTCCTCGGGTGCATGCTGCACGACGAAGGCAATGGCCCCACGATCACGCTCACAGAGCTCATGGATGGCTGGGATGGATATGGTAGGACATCTCAGCGTTTCTTTCATCTCAAAAATTGTTTTCCTCTGGATAACTCAATGATCTGCTTTGATGGTGCAGGTGACTTCATTGCATGTCAACAGGGATGGTAGAAAGAGGTGACAACATTGTATAAGGGTGCCAACAGTAGCTTGCATGCGTCCAAACCGACCCTTGGTCGTTAGATCTCCTCATAAAATGAATTCCGGGCCGTCCCGAACTTCTACAGGAAGTTTCCTGTAGAAATATAGAACTTTCCTATAGAAAGTTTACGTTTCCTGTAGAAAGTCTGCACCTTCCTGTAGAAAGTCTGCATCTTCCTGTAGAAAGCTCAAGCCATGATGAAATTGTGCACATACCTTGTAGAAAATGAGTATTCTTGGAGGAGGTGCTGGTGAGGTCTCCTGGCAGCATGATAAAGATTTTTGGCTTTGCATTAAGAGTCCTCCTCTCCTTCATAGAACACCTGCAACCTGCATGCATAAACTTGCCGTCCCTATCTTTTTGCTTATTGTCTTCCTTTTTCTTTTCTCTTTTCTTTTTTCTCTTTTTTCCTTTTTTTTTTTTTTTTTTTTTTTTTTTTTGAAAAATAGCAGGGGCGCCTCAATGAGGTTTTCACCCTTGCCATCTGCCTTAAGCGCCTCAGAGAGGTTTTCACTCAAGGATCTTTTTCAAATCTCTTTTTTTTTTTTTTAAAGATAATAGGGGTGCCTCAATGAGGTTTTCACCCCTACCACCTGCCTTGGGAGCCTCAGAAAGGTTTTCACCCAAGGATCTTTATTATTATTATTATTTTTTATTTTTTTTTTATTTTTATTTTTTAGATCTTTCAGGGTATGCCCAAAGCAGAGGCAGAACCCTTCTCTATGACCAACACTGATTTCTCCATAGTTTTGATGAACTCTTGTCTTCAGAGAGGCTTCCTGTAGATCTTCAATCGATGCCCATTGACAAGCATGGGGATAGCTTCCTCATCAATGGTTCGAATAAGAACAGATCCATTGTCATGGCATTTTTCCACTGCATATGGTCCTAGCCATCTGGTTCTCAGCTTCCCCTTGAAATCTTTGTACCTGGAGTCATACAACAAGGCCCAATCTCTCGGCTGGAATTGCTTGTCATGGAGGTGTTGGTCATGCCACACCTTTCTCTGAAGTTGAACCACTTGTGAGTGAAGGAGGGCCTGCATCCGGTGCTCGTCCAGTCCATTCAGCTGCAATAACCTTTCTTGTTGTGCATGGCTGAGATCTAGATCTAGCTGAGCTGCCATCCTCAAAGTGTTGTATTCAAACTCAATGGACAGCAAAGCTTTCTTCCCATAGACCAGCTCATAAGGTGTGAAGCTGGTGGTGATCTTCCAGGTGGTGTTGTAAGCCCATGTGGCCTCAACCAGGCGATCTGCCCAATCTTTCCTACTGCTGCTCACCACCTTAGTCAAAATCCCTTCCAATGCTCTGTTGGTGACTTCCACTTGCCCATTTGCCTGTGGATGATAGGGGGTGGAAGTCCTATGCTTGATTTTGTGGTGAGCTAGCAGGTCTTCAATCAAGTTGGATGTGAACTGGCTCCCTTGATCGGTGACCAGCTCTCTTGGGTAGCCAAATTTGTAGAAGATGTTCTCCCTTAAGAACTCAGCCACCTTTTCTTCTGTTGCTGCCTTGATTGCTTTAGTCTCTGCCCACTTTGTCAGGTAGTCAGTGCACACAATGATGTAAGACCTTTGCCTCGAAGGAGGGTTGATTGGACCCACAAAATCCATACCCCACTTCTCAAATGGCTCAAGAGTCACTTGAGGTTAGAGAGGCATCTCATCCCTTGGAGTCGGTTTCCCATTCTTTGGCATCGGTCACATTGGCTGATATATCTTCTGACATCTTGATGAAGTGTGGGCCAATAGTAGCCTGCCTGCAGGATTTTGAAGGCAGTCCTCTTTGCTACAAAATGTCCTCCACAAGGCCCATCATGATAGGTGAGGAGGATATCAAAGACTTCCTCCTCCCTTACACAATGCCTTAAGATCTGATCAGGGCCAAGCTTGAACAGATTGCCCCCGATCCAAGTAAATGAGGCACTTTTTCTGATGATTCTGCTCTTCTCTCTTGAAGATAGGTGCGGAGGGAACTGTGCTGAAACAAGGTAGTTTGCTATATTAGCAAACCATGGAGAGAGTACTGAGATAGCAAACAGATGTTCATCGGGCATCTGGTCATCCACTGTTCCATCCTCATCTGCAGACAAATCCAATCTAGATAAAAAGTCAGCAACGACATTTTCTTTACCTGACTTGTCAACAATGGTCAAATCAAACTGCTGCAACAAAAGTAACCATCTAATAATACGAGCATTCACATATGGTTTATTCATTAAATATCTAATTGCAGCATGATCCGTATGTACAAAGGTTTGATAGCCAGTAATATAATGTTGGAACTTGTTCAATGCATGGACCACAACCAAGAATTCTTTCTCGGTTACAGTGTAATTCAGCTCGGCTTTGGACAAGTTTTTGCTAACAAAGTAAATGGAATATGGAAGTTTTTGTTCAACTTGTCCTAAAGCTACCCCTATGGCTTTGTTCGAGGCATCAGTGTGGATGTGGAAAGGTCGGGCCCAGTTTGGACCTCTCAGGATTGGGGCTGACACCAACTTGTCCTTTAATTCATTCAAAGCCCTCTGACAATCGTCAGTCCATTTAAACTCCACATCTTTTGCCAACAGGCCAAACAATGGCGAGGCTAGCTTGCTGAAGTCTTTAATGAATCTCCGGTAATACCCTGCTAATCCTAAGAAACTCCGGACATCCCTTACCTTTTGGGGAGGTGGAACCTTCTTGATGAGAGCAATTTTGTTAGGATCCACTTGTAACCCTTGGCAAGAAATGGTATGGCCTAGCACAGTCCCTTCAGTCATCAGGAACTCACATTTTTCCGGACTAAGGGACAGGTTCATCTCAATGCATTTGGTCAGGACCTTTCCCAGATTGGACAATGCTTCCTGGAAGTTGGACCCATAAGGAGTGAAGTCATCCATATAGATTTCCACCGCATCATGGACCAGCTCCGAGAAGATTCTCAAAATAGCTCTCTGGAAGGTAGCAGGAGCATTGCATAGCCCAAAGGGAAGGACTCGGTAGGCAAAGGTACCCCAAGGAAAAGTGAAGGTGGTCTTATCTTGGTCTTCCGGGCTGATTTGGATTTGGTTATACCCGCTAAACCCATCCAGGAAAGAGAAAAACTTCTTTCCTGCCAGTCCATCCAACACTTGATCTATGAAAGGTAGAGGGAAATGGTCTTTCTTGGTAGCTTTGTTCAGTTCTCGGTAGTCCACACAGATTCTCCATTTCCCATTTTTCTTGGGAACCAACACCAGAGGGGACACCCATTCACTATCTGAGATGGGGTAAATGAATCCGGCATCCAACAATTTTTGCAATTCTTCCTTGACAATGTTCTTAAGGGCTGGATTCATTCCCCTTTGAGGTTGCCTAACCAGTTTAAAACCATCTTTGATGTATATGTGATGGGTACAGACTGAGGGATGGACTCCTTTCATCTCCTTATAGCTCCAAGCAAAAGCATCTAGATGGCTGGCCAACAGGCTACACAGCTCCTTTTCCTGGGAAGGAGATAGGGAGGAGCTGATCTTTAACGTTCTCTCAGGGCCGAACTCCACATTCTTGAGTCTGGCAGTGACAGGGTTGGTGGCACAAAGGTCCACTAAGGTGCTGGCTTGGGCGTCCTCCACCAATTTCTCTAAGGATAGTGCACTGGAAGGTGGATTCTGGATCAAAGTCTCAATCAAGTCATCCTCGGTTGGGGGGTCTCTTCTAGTGGTATCTAGGGTGCACAAAGGTGTTGAGTACACCTCATCCTCTTCTCCTTCCTCCAACCACAGTGGTAAGTCATGCTCTAAGGAGGGTTGGGCAGGAGGATATAGGACTAGCTGCTTGGACATAGGACCGTTTTTGATGGTCATGTTTCCTGCACGGCAACTTATGTAAGCATCTGCAGTGGCTAACCAAGGCCTTCCCAAAATGAGAGGATATCCAGTAAGCTTTGCCTTGGGTTGCAGAACCAAGAAATCTGCAGGGTATTCCCAACAGTCGACAGAGACCAAGACGGTGGGCCCAGTATTGTAGCAATAATGCTGCAACTCCTGGAACTCCCTTCTTTAATTTTATCAACCCGGTAGTTCGTAACAAACTTGGAAGCGACGGTGCTGTATGCACAAGTACTAGCTCTTGCCGCAGCTGTCACTTGGTCAGCTGGCACAAGTCCGCTAGGAGCTTAAGCCAACTTCTATGAGCTCTTAGAAGAAGCTTTTTAATTGATGGATGAAAGCTAACTCAAAGGAAGCTAATATACTTGCGGAAAGAAACTGAAAGCCAAAAAGAAACGCAAACCCTAGCAAACCCTAATTCTACCAGCTAGTCCTACTCATGCAAAGGAGAGAATGCAAACTACGAAAATAGATGCCATTACTTCTAGGAAGGTAAAATGCATGTGTCTAAGTTATCACTATCTGAAGAAAACATCTTTTTGTATTTTTGTTTAAGTTATTAGAATTATCATGCATGTGCTTTTAACTGGATTTTCACTGTGCAGGGGTGGATCAAGGAGGACAAATGCTTGGAAAGGTTGGGAAGACTCGGAGATGGTCTAAGGGATCCCTATCATCCTTTCAGAGAGTTTCACAAAGTCAGGATGCCATGCAACCATGTTTATGAACTTCTACAGGAAGTCTGCAGGGGTTTCTACAGGAAGTTCTGTAATTCTTCTACAGGATGTTTTGTGATTGGGTTTTTGACTGATAGGTGAGTGGGAGAGAATGCATGAATGGGTAGGGAGGTAGGGTAGGGGCCTGGAATGACCCAATGACTGAGGGATGAGGTGATGAGAGGGTGTGGAAGTCTAGCTTGCATCAAAGAAGGTTTAGGTAATGGAAAGGCAAGAAGGTAGCGTTATGTGGCAAAAGAGCAGATGGGAGATGAGGAAACAGATTTGGTGATGGAGGAGCTGATCTGGACGAGGCTCAAATGAACGAGGAGGTGATGAAGGTGCCCTGCATAGTGTTTACCTGATCAAACCAACTACGTCTTGCATACAATCAAAATATTAGATGATCTATCTAACAGTTTAATGAGATCAGTGAACAGCAACCTTATTCATGACAAGAATCACGTACAACATGTGAACAAAACATTATCAAAGAGATATAAACGCATGACTAACTCCTACCAATCCATCCTAAACATAAAAAGCTACTTCAACCATCAAAAGCAACCTAAGTAACAAAGCACGAATTAAATCTAAAGAGCAGACTTTATTTTAAGAATGCAGCGAACACACATAAAGATAAACAAGGGAGGCACTGGGCACTTGAGATGGGCCCAACCCCAAGAGCCACAGCCTCCCAAGAGAGATTTAGAGCTGGTGCAAAGCTGGATTCATCTTTATTAATCAAGAATGAAGAGTTACATCAAAACTGTCCACAAAGAGAGCTTGAGAATGAGCTGAAAGCAAAGCTAATCTATTGCATACAAATTGAATTACAAAATGACTACAACAAGGCTATGAAATGACTAACTACTAGCTACTATCTACTGGCTAACTAGCTAACATCCACTGGCTAACAAAATGACTAACTGGCTAACCAAAATGAGGCCCTAAGCCTTCTTATTTATACAAATTGAGGACCCAACAGTCCTCCTAAACTTTAGGGACTCGGCTGCCCAAAACTTGGAGTTAACAATAGTCCTACTTGACTTGCTTGGCTGCCCTTGTGCTGATTGATTCGGTGGCCCTTGAACTCCGAGCTGATGGTGGAGAATTCGAGGTAAGGGCCCATAAATGAAGGGGACACCTTCCTACAAATCCTCTAGCTTGTTCTCCCACGAATTTGGCTGCCAAGTGCTCATTAAGACCTTCAATTTTGTCTCCAAGTTGACCAAAAAGGCTACACAAAGCACCCATTAGACTTGTTGGCATAATGACTAACCAAATTCACTCTATTAACATAAAAATAATCAAAAACATGCAATAAACCAATGAGAATGGTGGATTAAGTCAAATTAGGAGGTTGAATGAGCCCAAATAATTGTCCATTTTTGGGGCTCATCATCACCCCCCTACTGAAAGTGTTGCTCATCCTCTGAGCAACCAATCTCTCTCCTCATCTTTGATGGCCCTGGTGGCCTCCTTGGCTAAAATCTCGGCCGATTTCTCCTTTGGCTTCCCTCTTTTCAAACTTCCTGTAGAAACAGTTCGTTGGCTTCGTGTAGAAACAGTCCTCTGTCTTCCTGTAGAAATAGTCTACTAACTTCCTGTCATGAAACCATGCTTCTTTTCTTCCTCCCACTGCCTGCTGCTTTTCCTAGTGAATTCTCAGCCTTGTTATGAGTGTGCAAGTATATGCAATCATATGGAAGAAATGGTGGCCTTCGCATTTCCTAAAACCTGCAACGTGAGGGCACTCGTATGTTTTGTAACAAGGAAGTTGGTTAAATTCACAAGATAAGCCATGGTCATGTTTCCAAGCAACAGGAATATGATAAAGGTTTTTTCTCTGGCTTTTTCAATAGCAATAGCTAATACATTACCCTCCACAAAAAGAGTAACAGGAAGCAATAACAGCGCAGCAATTGGTGCCATGTACATGAGCAAATTCATAGAGTGAAGCTTCTCTGCCTCAGAGGTAAGCAGGAGCCCCTGAACAACTGATTTCAATGCTCTGACAGCAGTTGATCCTAGGCAAACCAAAAAGCCAAAAAGGTGGAATAATGGCTCATTGTTGCTTGCAATAACAATGCCAAATACCAGAGGCACCAAGGCCATATAAACCACAGAAGACTCCCTCTTACATGTTATTATAAATGCAAAATATTGCTGTGAAGAAGGGAGTTGTTGCCCCAATAGCTTGATTGAAGGAGACTGGCAAATAGCGCAGAGAAATATTGCCACAAACAACCGAGAAGGAGAAAATGAAGCTCAGTGCCAATATCTCAAGAAACTGTCTCCTGGAGACGATGAACTGCATTGGTACAATCTCTAACCATGAAATTGCCAGAAAACCATAAAATGAACAGGCACACATGTGCAACATTGTGAGGAATATTGGGTATCTGCATCCAAAAAACTAAGTAGGCATTTGTTAAGCAATAGCACACCAATATTGGAAGAGTACCAAGCTGCAATAATGAGAGCTATTGTAATAGTCTGGGACACAGGAAATGCACCATATTTTCCTTCTCCTGTTGGAGTTGGAGGTATGTCAATAACTTCTTGTTCGAGCTTTGGATTACTGCCCCGCTTTGCAATTGTTTCTTCCGGGGTGTTTGTGTCTTTATCTCACCTGCAGCTTTGGCCTCAACAGCTTGTCCTGTTTCTTGCTTTTCCTGTGGCTTCTCCTGTGATTTTTCCTATGAGGGTCTTCCCTGGGTTTTCTTACCCTTAGCTTTCTTCCCCTCTATTTTCCTCTCTGCCTCGATGTGCTCCAGGTCCTTGCTGCTGGATGAGGTGAACTCTTCGGCCAGGGTCTGGATGTCATCACCCTTGGACATATTGTGGAAAAACTCCCAAGAAATAGGGACAATATAAGTATGGAGAGCATCTTCTACAAGGAGCTTGATAAGCCCATGATGGGTCAGCTGGTCTGGTGTTTCCTCCTTCAGTTTCATGCTACACTTAACCAATGACTATATGAGGAAGTATGTAATGCTCAATTTTTGTTTTGAGGGCAAATCCATCCTGTGCCTGAGCTTCTGTTAACAAGCGGAAGTGATAACCATACACAATGCTTAATCGCCCTTCACAGGTAATATATTTCACAATTTGAAGGCTGACCTTGCTACAAAAAGGATGTAGGCTGGTTGGTCTGGTTTGGTGAGAGTGCCCTGTCTCAATGCTCTGAGCAGAAAGGGACTGCTTTTTTTATGCTTTCCTCTTTTGATCCTCAGGACAAGATTTCTCAGGTGTTTGTATTTCAACTTTGCACCAATTCCCTGGTTATAATGCTTTTGCTGCCCAAACCCGACTGTCAAAAGGGAATCAGGCTCCCACAGACAGAGTGCAGAGCTTCATTTTCAGCATGCATACAATCACATAAAATTCATATTCTTCATGCATCGGTTAACCCTCATAGTGGTTTATCGTTTCTAGCAGAGGAATTTCTTAACAGGAACTGTGGAAGAGAATTTGACGCAGAACCAACTAAAACATTCCATGTAACACACAGGAAAACTACTATTCTGGATTCACAAGCAGACTTGTTTCATACATTCTTATTCAAAACAGTTTAATTCACCACCTTCCGAAATATCATGCATGGGAATGGTGTTTTCCAGCCTACCTTTCTTCAATCTCCAAACTAGATGAAGAAAAACTCGGGCTTTTCTGCTCTGGACGACTTTGCTATACTTTCCTGTAGGACGTCTTCCTGTAGAAATGCCTGTAGAGTGCCCCTGCGCCTCTGAGTGAGCCCGATACGCTGGAGAATTTATGGGGGATTTACGCAGTGCATTATATTAGATATCATTTTTTGGGATTCAACTGCGTTAAGTAAGTCATTCAAACGTATGACCATTTCCATGAGAGGTAGTCGTAACTGACTAATTTCTCATGATTTTTGAATATTTCACTTAGCACTCATTGCATCGGGTGATGCTCACAGGGGTGAAGAAGTGGGATTGAAACTAGTGAAATGTGGAGAACGAATCACATAGCATCAATCATCACTTCTGGGGCTTGCACCCGGTAACCAGGACTTCCAGGAGGTCACCCATCCCAGAACTCCTCTGGCTCAAGCGCGCTTAACTGTGGAGTTTTTCCCACAATCAAGCCCACTTAGCTTGCTACCCATTTGCAAAACCTTAGCAAGTATTGTGCCTCATGAACCATTCAAGTAGAGATCCCTTGACTCTTTTTGAATTTAAGTATGGGGGATTTACGCAGTGCATTATATTAGATATCATTTTTTAGGATTCAACTGCGTTAAGTAAGTCATTCAAACATATGACCATTTCCATGAGAGGTAGTCGTAACTGACTAATTTCTCATGATTTTTGAATAGTTCACTTAGCACTCATTGCATCGGGTGATGCTCACAGGGGTGAAGAAGTGGGATTGAAACTAGTGAAATGTGGAGAACGAATCACATAGCATCAATCATCACTTCCGGGGCTTGCACCCGGTAACCAGGACTTCCCAGGAGGTCACCCATCCCAGAACTCCTCTGGCTCAAGCGCGCTTAACTGTGGAGTTTTTCCCACAATCAAGCCCACTTAGCTTGCTACCCCATTTGCAAAACCTTAGCAAGTATTGTGCCTCATGAACCATTCAAGTAGAGATCCCTTGACTCTTTTTGAATTTAAGTATGGGGGATTTACTTAACGCAGTTGAATCCCAAAAAATGATATCTAATATAATGCACTGCGTAAATCCCCCATACTTAAATTCAAAAAGAGTCAAGGGATCTCTACTTGAATGGTTCATGAGGCACAATACTTGCTAAGGTTTTGCAAATGGGGTAGCAAGCTAAGTGGGCTTGATTGTGGGAAAAACTCCACAGTTAAGCGCGCTTGAGCCAGAGGAGTTCTGGGATGGGTGACCTCCTGGGAAGTCCTGGTTACCGGGTGCAAGCCCCGGAAGTGATGATTGATGCTATGTGATTCGTTCTCCACATTTCACTAGTTTCAATCCCACTTCTTCACCCCTGTGAGCATCACCCGATGCAATGAGTGCTAAGTGAACTATTCAAAAATCATGAGAAATTAGTCAGTTACGACTACCTCTCATGGAAATAGTCATACGTTTGAATGACTTACTTAACGCTGGAGAATTGTGAACCAGGCCACAAAGCTCAATGGAGGACGATGGGTTAATCATTTTGTGGAAGCAGAGGATGCATACTTCAGTTGAAAATGTTGCAAGTGCAAGTTAACAGCAGTCTGTGAGTTTCAGCTGAGCGTTCGTTAATTGCTGCGTGGTTCACGGGAGAGAGTGAAGTGGCCAAGTGTACGTGGCCACATGCAACTGGAAGTGTTGTTCCCGAACTGCGTGTTTTACCCCTGTAATAACTGCCGTGAATTGAACTGAAGTTTAAATGGCCAACACTCCTGGTTGCTTTAATTTTCACGTAAGTCAGCTGTCCATGTGTACTGCGTGACTTCCAGCTGAGTGCTAGAGGAGGCAATTGACTTAACCGTGCTATATTCATGGCTTAATTCCACCATTCCATTAATTCATGCAGTTTTTAAATTAAATTTATGCAATAGAAGAATGAGTTTCAGTCACATACCTCGAAGTTGAACGGCTGCTTGTGAAGCTTTTTGCTGCTGCATGCTTTGATTCTGCTGCTGCATGCTTGGATCCTTTGATTGCATGAGGGCTTGGCTGATGGTTTTTGATTGCTTTTCCTTGTGCAGGTGTCCTCTGGCCGGATCTGAGCTGCATGCAATTGTTTCCACGTTCAGATCTGCACCTTCAAGCTGCTGCTGCTGCAATGTCACAGAACCAGAACTTGTTTTCGCCATTGCTCTCAAACGGTAAACCGGATTGATCTGAAACTCGATGAGCATTTTCCTATCATCATTATGCATCTCCCATAGCAAAATCGTGATCAATGGATGCACGGATTTTGAGAAAAATGGAAAATGGCTGAAGATTTCAGAGATTGATTTCTCGGAAACCGTGCATCGGAATCGGCTGAAACTGCTTGGGTAGGTTACTATCATCCATATGCATAACCCCATGAAACAGGTTTTGAAATGGATGCACGGATATGGAGAAAATGCAAAAATGGCTGATGGTGATGGAGGCTGATTCCTTGGAAACCGTGCACCGGAATTGCATGAAACTGCTCAAGCGTGTTGCCATCACCCTTGTACAATTCCCCATAAACTGGTTTGTCAAATGGATGCATGGTTTTCAAGTTATGGCAAAAAAAAATTTTGTTCTATGTGTTTTTGCTTCAAGGCACTTTGCATGTGTTTGCATGGAAGGGAAAACTGAGCTTGGGCTGTGATGCAGGTATGGAGATGATGGAGGAGGAGTTGGAAGATTGCATGAGGACTTCTGAACGCTTGAGGAAGCTACCATGTTCGCCAAACCACTTTTTGAAATCCATGTCTAGTTTCCCACAATTTCTACAGGAAGTTCCTGTAGAAGCACAATGAGGTGGAAAAAATGATGGAGAAAGGCAAGGGATGGACACACGAGTGCTTGTAGGCCTAATCAACAGATTCCCACCATTAGATTCACTTTTGAAATTGGATTTGGCTCCTCCAAAGGTTCTATAGGATGTTTCCTGTAGAAATACAGAGCTTCCTGTAGAAGGCACAAAAAAGATTCCTTTAACCTTGATTTGAGTGCTCCTCCTGTCATGAAACGTCCTTCTTGCAACCTGCAATGTCATTGCTGCAACATGAAATTATTCAATGGAGATTAGCTTTATTTTTCTTTTCCTTTTTCTCTCTCTTTTTTTTTTTTTTTTTTTTTGAAAAACAACTAGGGCGCCTCATGGAGGTTTTCACCCTAATTGCCTGCCTTGGGCGCCTCCAAGGGAGGTTTTCACCCAAAGATCTTATTCTCTTTTCTTTCTTTTTTTCCAACCCATTGACCACCTCATGGAGGTTTTCAATCAATGAGCCAATCTAAGGCGCCTCCGAGGAGGTTTTCACCTTAGATTTCTATTTTCCTCTTTTTTCTTTTTTTTTTTCTTTTTTTTTTTCCTTTTTTTTCTTTTTTTCTACCCTACCCTACTTGAAAAACAAAATCGTTCTCAAGTATAAGAAAACTTCCAATGGAGCCATGTGCACATCGAGATTAGAGACAAAATGATGTGGAGGCTCGAAATGCATGCTTGGATAGGTATCCAGATCTCAGAGGCCAAATGATCTGACCTTGAAGGGATCAAACATAGCTGAGGAAGAGAGTATTGTTGCAACTTAGTGACTGTCTGGAACCATGTCTCAATATAGATTTGATATCCTTGGTTCTTTTGCTGATCTGGATCATTCTTCATGTCACTTTCTATCATGACTTTCTCATCTTCCTCCTTTTGCTGATCTTTCTCTTGAATACATGGAAGATTTGATGGTAACCATGAGGAAACTCTCTCGATCTTTGATTCTGATCTATTCTCTTCATCAAGTGCAGCCCATGGTTCTTTGATCTCCTCTTTTGAATCTTATTTTGCTGGATGTGATCCTTCAATGCTTTCAAGATGATCTCTCTTTTGCAATGCTTTTCCTGAGCTATGGTGAAGATCATTGAGCTCAAGAGGAGTCATTTGGATATGTTGTGCCTCAGCATTGTAATGGAGTTGAGCTACTCCAATGTGTGGATTTGGAAATGGTGGTATGGGTAGCTGAGTGGAAGTGTGAAATTGAGATGGAGATGGATGGCATTGTGGTTGGGTAGGCATTTGGGGTTGCCTTGGTGGAGGAGGAGGCGATGGTTGTGGATGAGCAGGTGGTGGAGGAAAATGAGCGGGATGAGAGTTGTACTGGGGCCTCCACTCCTGATAAGGTGCATTCCACTGAGGCTGTGGCTGAGCATAAGAGTGAAATGAATGAGCAACTGGTTGGGCATAATATGGATCTGTGAAGGAACAAGGAGAATATGACCAAGGAGGAGGTGTAGACCAGGAAGGATGAGCAGGGGGACCCCAAGAAGGCATGAAAGTGGCTTGATAGGGGTCATAATAGGTCTCGGATGTCCCTTGCACTTCCTGCTAATAAGATCTAGGTTCATGGGGCCTCCTTTGGTTCATATAACGGAGTGATTCAGTGGCTCCTTTGGCTCTCTGATATGCGGCTTTGATTCTGGGTAAGGAAGGGCACTGACTTGTAGGATGGTATTCTTCACAGATGAAACACACTTCTAGGGAGTGCATTGGACATTCGTTCCTAGGATGCTTTCTAGTGCACCTGGGACAAAAGATGACCAAAGCCCTCTTGGCTTCCTCTTGCTTCTTTTGGATCCGCAAGGTATCCAGTTGCATGGCAAGAAACTGCCTCATATCACTCTTGAAATCTTTGATCTGATTTTCAAATTCATCTTTGGACAAGGGACTGCTCCCCACATTTCTGCTTGTAGCCATTTGCTCCAGAGGAATGGTTTCTTCTTCTTCTCCCCTAGAAGTTCTTCAAATATGTCTTGATGTCCACCCAGGGGTTCTTCCTAGTCACAGCCATCGAAGAAGAGAGAAGATTGACTGTGTGAAGCAAAGGGGAGTGTTGTGAAAATATTTTTCTAACTTATCTCTACTCCTACAAGGCATGAAAGGAAATATTTTTGGTTGATTTTTTGTATTTTTCTTCTTGTACTTTCAAAACTAAAATAAATTGAACTACAACTAACTATCTTGCTGAAATGAAAATGCGGAATTGAAATGAAAGCAGGAAAGGACTAATCTATTTTGCTGAAATGAAATTGCAAGAATGAAATGCTAGGCTACACTTGCGGAATTGAAATGCTAATCTACGCTTGTAGAAATGAAATTGCGGAATTGAAAAGCTAATCTATGAAAGCGGGAAATGCTAATCTACTTTTGCATAAACAAAATTGCATAATGAAAATGAAATAAACTACTTAGCAGAAGATTGTAGTGGAAAATAGAAGAAAAGCGACAATCACCAATACTCTGACGCTTCCCCGGCAATGGCGCCAAAAAGATGGTGGGCCCCAGTATTGCAGCAATAATGCTGCAACTCCTGGAACTCCTTCTTTAATTTTATCAACCCGGTAGTTCGTAACAAACTTGGAAGCGACGGTGTTGTATGCACAAGTACTAGCTCTTGCCGCAGCTATCACTTGGTCAGTTGGCACAAGTCTGCTAGGAGCTTAAGCCAACTTCTATGAGCTCTTAGAAGAAGCTTTTTAATTGATGGACGAAAGCTAACTCAAAGGAAGCTAATCTACTTGCGGAAAGAAACTGAAAGCCAAAAAGAAACGCAAACCCTAGCAAACCCTAATTCTACCAGCTAGTCCTACTGATGCAAAGGAGAGAATGCAAACTACGAAAAGAGATGCCATTACTTCTAGGAAGGTAAAATGCATGTGTCTAAGTTATCACTATCTGAAGAAAACATCTTTTTGTATTTTTGTTTAAGTTATTAGAATTATCATGCATGTGCTTTTAACTGGCTTTTCACTGTGCAGGGGTGGATCAAGGAGGAGAAATGCTTGGAAAAGGTTGGGAAGACTCGGAGAGGGTCTAAGGGATCCCTATCATCCTTTCAGAGAGTTTCACAAAGTCAGGATGCCATGCAACCGTGTTTATGAACTTCTACAGGAAGTCTGCAGGGGTTTCTACAGGAAGTTCTGTAATTCTTCTACAGGATGTTTCATGATTGGGTTTTTGACTGATAGGTGAGTGGGAGAGAATGCATGAATGGGTAGGGAGGTAGGGTAGGGGCCTGGAATGACCCAATGACTAAGGGATGAGGTGATGAGAGGGTGTGGAAGTCTAGCTTGCATCAAAGAAGGTTTAGGCAATGGAAAGGCAAGAAGGTAGGGTTACGTGGCAAAAGAGCAGATGGGAGATGAGGAAACAGACTTGGTGATGGAGGAGCTGATCTGGATGAGGCTCAGATGAACGACGAGGTGATGAAGGTGCCCTGCATAGTGTTTACCTGATCAAACCAACTACGTCTTGCATACAATCAAAATATTAGATGATCTATCTAACAGTTTAATGAGATCAGTGAACAGCAACCTTATTCATGACAAGAATCACGTACAGCATGTGAACAAAACATTATCAAAGAGATATAAATGCATGACTAACTCCTACCAATCCATCCTAAACATAAAAAGCTACTTCAACCATCAAAAGCAACCTAAGTAACAAAGCACGAATTAAATCTAAAGAGCAGACTTTATTTTAAGAATGCAGCGAACACACATAAAGATAAACAAGGGAGGTACTGGGCGCTTGAGATGGGCCCAACCCCAAGAGCCACAACCTCCCAAGAGAGATTTAGAGCTGGTGCAAAGCTGGATTCATCTTTATTAATCAAGAATGAAGAGTTACATCAAAACTGTCCACAAAGAGAGCTTGAGAATGAGCTGAAAGCAAAGCTAATCTATTGCATACAAATCGAATTACAAAATGACTACAACAAGGCTATGAAATGACTAACTACTAGCTACTATCTACTGGCTAACTAGCTAACATCCACTGGCTAACAAAATGACTAACTGGCTAACCAAAATGAGGCCCTAAGCCTTCTTATTTATACAAATTGAGGACCCAAGAGTCCTCCTAAAATTTAGGGACTCGGCTGCCCAAAACTTGGAGTTAACAACAGTCCTACTTGACTTGCTTGGCTGCCCTTGTGCTGATTGATTCGGTGGCCCTTGAACTCCGAGCTGATGGTGGAGAATTCGAGGTAAGGGCCCATAAATGAAGGGGACACCTTCCTACAAATCCTCTAGCTTGTTCTCCCACGAATTTTGCTGCCAAGTGCTCATTAAGACCTTCAATTTTGTCTCCAAGTTGACCAAAAAGGCTACACAAAGCACCCATTAGACTTGTTGGCATAATGACTAACCAAATTCACTCTATTAACATAAAAATAATAAAAAACATGCAATAAACCAATGAGAATGGTGGATTAAGTCAAATTAGGAGGTTGAATGAGCCCAAATAATTGTCCATTTTTGGGGCTCATCACAAGACATCCTCCACAATCCCTTCGGGAGTCACAGTGGAGCGATCTGCTAGTTGCAATACTGTCGAGGTCTTCCTCAAGGAACCCTGAAAATGAGTTTGAGCATGGTATCCCTGGTCATCACATTAATGGCAGCCCCCAGATCAATCAAGGTGTGAGGTATGATGGTGCCATTGATGTGGACATCTACTACAGGACTCCCAGGATCTAGGTACTTTGGGCAGATGACTTGTCCTAACATAAGGTCAGACAGTTGTCCTAAGACATTGATGGTTGAAGCATCTCTCTTCCGCCTGCCTGGGTGTTTAAAACACTTTTCCTTAACCAGTTTGTTGTATATTGGCACATCCTTGATGGCTTGGAGAAGTGGTATTTTCACACACAACTGCTTGAGCTCTCCCAGAAGCTCATCCTCCTCTGGGTTGGGTTGTGTGGTGGCTGTTAGTCTCTCAGGAAAGGGTGGAGTAGCCTTTGGTTCACTTTCCTGTTTGTCCTCCTCGTCCTCTGGGGGAGGAGGTTGGCGATCTGGAAGAGTCTTTCCAGATCGAAGATTGATCTCCTGGATCTCCACAGCATAGGTAGGGCATCAGTGTATACCTGTCGGGCCTGTCTATTCTTGGGGTTTGGGTTCGGTTGAGCAGGCATTTGAGGTTGCCTTGGTGGAGCAGGAGGTAATGGTTGAGGTTGAACTGGTGGTGGAGGCAAAATGGCGGGAGGAGTGTTGTACTGGGGCCTCCACCCCGACTGAGGTGCATTCCACTGAGGCTGTGGCTGGGCATGTGAATGATATGAATGAGTAGTGGGTTGAGTAGGGTACTGAGGTGGATAAGACCATGGAGGAGGCATAGACCAGGAAGGATGAGCAGGGGGACCCCAGGAAGGCATAGGAGTCGATTGGTTGGGGCTGTAATAAGCTTGGGGTGCCCCTTGCATCCCCTGCTGGTAAGGTCTAGGTCCTTGTGGCCTCCTTTGGTTGAGGAAATAGAGAGGTTCAGTGGGAGCTTCTGTCCCTTGGTACATAGCTTTAAGTCCAGGTAAGGTTGGGCATTGATTTGTGGGATGGTCCTCCTCACAAACGAAGCACACTTCAACTGAATGCAATGGGCATTCGTTCTTAGGGTGTCTCCTTGTACGTCTAGGGCAGAAGATAGCCAAGGCCCTCTCAGCTTCTTCCTTCTTCTGCTGGATCCTAAATGTGTCCAGTTGCATGGCAATGGTCTGTCTCACCTCACTCTTAAGATCTTCTAATTGATTTGCAAACTCATGCTTGGAGAAAGGAATACCAGCTGAGAGGGGGTTTCCTCTACCTCGTTTCCGGGCTGCCCTAGAGTGGTTTCTGAACACAGTCTTGATGTCCTCATAAGGCAGCTGGTAAATATCTCCCCCAGCTAACATGTGAAGGGTATCTAAAAGGTCTTCAGGGACTCCTCAGAGCAGGACCAACTTGAGGGATTCGGGGTCAAGTGTGCACCTCGCCCGCTTATAGCTAAGTTGGAACCTCTCCTCATAATCCTCTAAGGACTCATCATTTCCCATGGTCATCCGAAAGATTTCTCCCTTGGTTTCCTTGGACCTACAGTAGTCCCGGTACTTGGTATTGAAAGCTTGCTACATCTGAGCCCAAGTGGTGATACTATTCCCAGGTAAGCCCATGAACCAGCGTAATGCTGCATCCTTAAGAGTGGAAGGGAAGAGTTTCAGCTTCTGCTCATCTTCAGTATAGTCATAGGTTCTACAAAGGACAGCAAACTCAAACAGGAAGGTATCAGGATCTTCAGTAGTTAGTCCATGGAAGTGAGGCAGAGCGGAGGGACTAATGTTTTTCATTTTCATATCTCCATTGGTTTCTCGGATGGGAAAGGCACCTTCTATTCTCTCATCTTCTCTTCTATTGTCAGCCATAGCTTCAGATGGGATGGTCTCTAATTCTTCTTCTGCTATAGGATCTTCGTATATCTCAGGAGGTTCACCTATAGGTTCTTTTGGATCACTGTCACCGAAGAAGAGAGAAGGGTGACTCAGTGATGTGGTGGGGGTGTTGGGTAGGAATTTGCCTGTCTTATCTCGATTCCTACGAGGCATGAAATGGAAAGACTTTTTGATTGCTTTTTCTTTTTTCTCTTTGGTACCTACAAAACTGAAACAGATTGATCTACAACTAACTATCTTGCTGAAATAAAAATGCAGAACTGAAATGAAAGCAGGAAAGGACTAATCTACTTTGCTCAAATGGAATTGCAGGAATGGAAATGCTAGTCTACGCTTGCAGAATTGAAAGGCTAATCTATGCTTGCAAAATTGAAATTGCGGAATTGAAATGCTAATCTATGAAAGCAGGAAATGTCTATGCTACTTTTGCAGAATGGAAATGAAATAAACTACTTGGCAGAAGGCAAGAGTAGGAAAATAGAAGAAAAGCAACAATTACTAATACTCTGACGCTTCCCCGGCAACGGCGCCAAAAAGATGGTGGGCTTCAGTATTGTAGCAATAATGCTACAACTCCTGGAGCTTCCTTCTCTAATTTTATCAACCCGGTAGTTCGTAACAAACTTGGAAGCGATGGTGCTGTATGCACAAGTACTAGCTCTTGTCGCAGCTGTCACTTGGTCAGCTGGCACAAGTCCGCTAGGGCTCAAGCCAACTTCTATATGTTCTCAGAAGAAGCTTTCTAAATGATGAACGAAGGCTATCTCAAAGGAAATTAACCTACTTTGCAAGAATGAACTGAAAGCCAACCAAACATGGAAACCCTAGTAAACCCTAATCTGACTAGATAATCCTTATGATGCAATGGTGGGAATGCAACTTCTAGAAATGATGCCATTACTTCTAGTGAGATGAGATGCATGAATTTAAACTACTTTCATTGAAGAGAACACATTTTTGTATTTTTTTTCAAGTGGGTGGAATTATTATGATTGTGCTTCTTACTGGGTCTTGACTGTGCAGGGGTAGTTCAAAGGGAGGAAGGCTTGGGAAAGGTTAGGAGGACTCTGAGAGGTTCCAGGGGATCCCTAGCATCATTCCACAGAAGTTCACAATGTTCAGGTGCTTGGCAACCGTGTTTGCAGACTTCTACAGGATGTCTGCAGGGGATCCTACAGGAAACTCGGGATTTCTACAGGAAGTCTGCCAACTTCTACAGGATGTTCTGCAATCGGAGTTTTGGGTGATGGAGGAGTGAAGGAGCTATATGGATGGATGGGTAAGATGAAAGAGGAGCTTGAGATGGCCTGTGGATAGAGAGATGAGATGGAGAGAGAGAGAGTGGATAGAGCTGGTTGGTCGATAGAAGGGTAGAGGCAATGGAAGGCCGAAAAGTTGAGGCAACGTGGATAATAGAAGGGTTGGAAGGCAAATGAGCTGAACAGAGGATGAGTAGGTGGCTTAAGCACGGTTTAGAGGGATAAGAACACGATGAAGTGGTGTTGCGCAGTGTAAATGAAACAGATCACCCTTATCTTGCATGTAAACGAAAGTTCACCAACCTATTCTAACTGTTTGATTAGGAATCAAAGAACAGCAATGTAAGTTGAAAGGAATTCGTGCATGATGCTGAACCAAAGAGTAATTACTCAAGATATAATCGCATGGACAATTCTTCAACTGAAAACATTACATCAATACTTGCATGCATATGTTAAAACAGTGTTTTTGGCAGTTGGCACGGTCTACACTTCCGGTCCCCAAACAGAGGTGAAAGTGAGCATGCATTCAACCTTTTTGGAACTCAACGTAACTTCAATCTCCCTACGCTAATCCTGAACTACTGAAACAACTACATTCATGAAACTAACCTACATAACCAAACCGAAACAGTCAACTCAACAAACTGTGTTTTTCAAGTGCATGTAAAGGAAAGAAATGCAATGATAAAAGAAAGACAAGTAACAATACAAAGGAAAGGAGGTCTATTGCTCTCAGGTTGGGCCCTAACCTGACAGCTATAGCTCCCCTGAGAACTCAGAATCGAATCCAAATCTGTCTGCCTTTTATTAAAAGTTCATAATCATGAGTCTAACAACATGCCAAAATTGGCTTACAAAGAGCAAAAACAGAGCTACAGCTCGTAATTCAAAAGCTACAACAAAAGTTCAAGAGTCTCATCGAAGGCTACAGCCTCAATATTTATACATGATGAGGGCCAAGCTGGCCTCCTCAATTAGTGGAGCTTGGCTGTCCAACTAGGAGTAAACTGATGTTCCTGTAGAATCCGTTGGCTGCCTTCTAGCTCGGTGGTGATAGCTGTTGGAGCTCGGAGTTGGGGTGGAGATCATGAGGAAGGTCATTCAAGGCTGTGGACAACCTCCCTATAAACCCGCAATGCTACCTTGGCTGTCTCCTTGTCTTCATTTGCGTGGTCTTTGCTCCATTTAATGTCAAAAAACCCGAAATCATCATGTATTAGCCACATAGGCATAATGACTACCCTTCTTCCTACAAATAACACGAATATACTAAGAAATGATGCATAAGTGATAAAAAATGAAGGGTTGAGCAAAGTAAGTAGGCCAAATGAGCCCAAATTGTTACCAAAATTTGGGGCTCATCAGTATGCCAAGGAGTGTCAGCGAATTATAGGTGTCCCGAGGACGAAGTGTGTGAGGAGAAGTTCCTAATAGGACTTGTAGGAGGAAATCCTATGGTTGTGATAATGGGCAAGATAAAGTAGTTTCAAACAAAGGGATACTTTGGGTTGGGCACAACATTGCTTTTCCAATGCCTTGGCTGGGTTCCCAAGCCGCAAAAAAAGTAAGGCTATCTATGACGACATGAAAACTATGGAGTGCCAAGGTGTGTTAGAGAATGAAAAGAAGTACTAACACATGCTGGACAACTCCAATGCATGTTAGGCATGTCAAGGCATGCCAAGTGCTAAGGCCTGCCAAGATGTTCCAGGTGCTAGAGTGTGGAATGAACGCATGTTAGGGATTGTTTTGGTCAGGTGATAGGGAAACACAAGGGAGTACTAGTTTCAAATTGATGGAAATGAAGTGTAAATTAGTTCCAAGTGTGCTATGGAGAGAGTGACAAGATATGTTAGATAGTTCTAAGGCATTCTACAGTGCTAGGGAAGCATATGAAGATGTCTGAAGTGCCAAGGTGTGCCAATGTGTACTAAGTGTTAGGGAGCACCATGGAAACACGAGGGAGAACTAGGTCAAAATGCATGGAAATGAATGACTTAGAGTGCGTGACAGGGAGTGTCAGTGAGTTCCAGCAGTGCTGAGGAGGGATTGAAATGATATGGTAGGCATCTCTAAGTCATGCTAGAGTTCCAGAGCAACATGTGACCAAGATGTGCCAGGTGTCAGGGTGTGCCAACACATTCTAGGAAGTGTTAGGGAGTTCCATGGGAACATAAGGGAGCACTAGGTCAAAATAATGCATGCAAATGAAAGATTAAGATTTTATGACAGGAAGTGTCTATGATATCCAAGTTTTCTAAGGAGGGAGTGGCAAGGCATGCTAGGTAGTGATAAGGCATGCTAGAGGCCAAGGAAATATCTCGAGATGTCTCACATGCTAGGGTGTGCCAATGCAGTCCAGGGAGTGTTATGGGGTGCTAGGGAAATACAAGGGAGCCCTAGTTTCAAATGCATGTAAATAAATTAATACTAATGTGTGATAGGGAGTAAAAACAAGTTTTAGGTGTGCCAAGGACTGTTAGGGAGTGCTAGGAAAACACAAGAGAGCACTAGGTCATAATGCATGGAAATGAATGAATAAGTGTGTGTCACACAAAGTGTCAATGAGTTACAAGTGTGTTAAGGAGGAGTGAAAATGCATGCTTGGCAGTGCTAAGAAATTCTAGAGTGCTAGGGCGGCATGCAACGAATATGCGCTAATGTGTGCAAGGAAGTGTTAGCTGGGAGCTCCAAGGAAACGCAAGAGAGCACTACGTCAAAATGCACGGAAATGAAAAAATAAGAGTTTGTGATTGGAAGTGTCAGTGAATTCGAGTCATGGCAAGGAGGGAGTGACAAGGTACGATAGGAAGTGTTAAGGCATGCTAGAGGCAAGGGAAACATGCGAAGATGTCCTAGGTGTTAGGGTGTAGCAACATTGGCCAACGAGTGTTAAGGAGTGGTAGGGAAACAAAAGTGAGCACTAGATCAAAATGAATGGAAATGAATGAATAAGATTTTGTGACAGGCAGTGCAAGTGACCTCTAGATGTGCTAAGGAGAGAGTGACAAGGTATGTTAGGTAGTGCCAAGGAATGCTACAGTGCTAGGGCAACATGTCAAGATGTGTCAGGTGCCAAGGTGCGCCAATGTGTGCTAGGGAGTTTAGGGAGTGCCACGTAAACATAAGGAAGCACTAGGCAAAAGTGCATGGAAATGAATGAATAAGAGTGTGGTAAAGGGAGTGTCAATGAGTTCTAGGTGTGTTAAGGAGGGAGTGGAAAGGTTATATGTTAAGTAGTTCCAAGATATGTTAAACTACCAAGGCATGTCACGAAGTGCTAGGGATTGCCAAAGCATGAAAAGGAATATAGGGGATGCTAACACATGCCATATAGTTCCAATGCATTCTAAGACATACCAGGTGCTATAGCATGTCAAGATGTAAACTATGTTGCTTAGTTTTTTTATGACCACGGTTGGATCTGATGAGCCTTGTCTTTGTAACTTGTTAAGTGGGATGAGTTAAGATTGGAAATGGGTAGCCTAAGATGAGTTATAGGTAGTTCTTAGGTGAACAAGTCATATGTTGAATTTTCATAGCACATGAAAATATGGGTTTGGTCTTAGAATATTTGATGCAAACACATTCAAGTGCCACAACACATCTACGTTTCACAAAAAAATCTACACACATCATGCAATCAACTAGTGCACATGACAATTTTTAACTTTTTCAAACCCTTCTTCGTTATATTATAAACTATAATAGAACATGCTAGAGCTCTCGTACTAGGGATCGTGGCCCTTTACAATCACACTGATACAAGGAATATAACTAGGGATTAGTGTCAGTCCTTTGACAACCAATATACCTTGAACAAGAGAATACTTGACCTAATTTCTTATGGTGGTCACACACAACCCTTTCAGTCCATGTGTCCTGAACACATCTGATAGGACTTCTTGCCTCCCATTTTGCAACTCCTCAATCTGGCTCTATCAATGAACTCAACTGCTTTAGGTTACTGAACTCGGATCAAAAAAAATTTCCCTCTGGTTGCCTCCTTTTTCATTCAAGTTTTGCAACACTTAGGGTCGTTGATTAGTTGTTCATAACTTTGTTTGTGAACACCTCTTTGGTATACCCACTTTTGCCATATTTATGCTCCAAGATGACAAGTCAAGGGCTATGGAGATTTCCCTTCTTCTCATTGACTCAATCATCTACAATACAATGAACTATGTCTAGTTGGCTATCCCACATGACTTCTACTTTAGTCCTTCAAAGTCTGCACATCCTTAGGCCCAATACACCTACCCTTCTACCAATAGTTTTGTCCTTCACAAATACATGAATTAGGGCTCTTCTTTGAGAGTCACCTAACAACCCTCCAACTTTATTTGGACTGCCATCAGTTACCCAAGCAAAGTCAATTATTTTACTGATATAGGGCCCAAAACAATATCCTCAAGTATGGATCTTCAAATTTTCCACCTAATATTTATTTGAGTCCTCTCAAAATCACTATTCTTGTGTACCAATTTATTTGTTGTCCAATCTATGAACAAATCTAAACTACTCCTCTTATTATCCTTTTATCAATCTATAGATGACTAAATTAGGGTCATAAATCATCCACTAACAGTCCATTGACTAAATGTTTATAGGTTTCTTTAGATCTTTGTCCAAAACTCTATGGATAGTCCACTAAAATCAACTCCTATTCATGTCAAACCATTCCTCATATGGCACATTTCTTCTGCTCATTTTTCTACTCAGGTTCCACCCTCCTCTGGATATTTTATCTCCACACATACATCTGCAAACCATCTTCTAGATTGTGGTGTATATTGCAGAGATAAACCTCGCTCTAAGGGTCACGACCCCTCTCTGATATGCAAATTTGTCACCATCTTAAGGGAATACCTTATGGATTGAACATGCTAGGAAACCACCCTAACTAGGGAATTATAATTTTGTTCTAATTTATTTAGAAAAAACCCTATCTACCCATAGAAAGGAACAACTCTTGCCTCCATGAGATACTTAGCCTAGATCATACAAATCCATAGATTTTGAGAATTTCTTTAATTGAATCTTGACCTGAACTTCAGATCTCTACGAACCCAAAACTACGGTTACCTTAGTCAATATTACACCTGCAACTACTTTTGTTCTGGACTAAATTCCAATGCAGGCCCTTCTCCATTTGTGTTGGTATTTATCACGGACCTTGCAACCTACTAACCACCACAAGATAAGGTCTCAACCCTCTCTTCTATTTCAAAATTTGATGTGTACTTCACACGGGAACACCACTAAAATCACATGCCCAAATTCTCATGAGACGCCTCTCTTGAGCTCGATCTACAAGAAGAGAACCAACAATATGCCATCCTACTTCCTAGCTCGAATAAATTAAGGTATGTGACATTCTTGTGAACCCTCACATGACAATATTTCTCTTGGTGGATGATGATGGCCTCTCTTTATCAACCCTTACTCAGCCCTCTAACTCAGCCTACTTTAGGACTACATCTCTCCTCACCTCCTTGATTAAATGAGCTCCTTCTCACTTGATGTTCTTGCATTCATATAAAGGCCTCATTAAATAGCTTTTCCCAGTTAGGCCTCTTAGGAACCCTCTAGAACTTACAAGTTTTATCCACTTAGACCTTAGGAAATATTAATTTTTCATTTTAATTCTCTTTTAGATTTCAAACCCCATCTTGGGTCCAAAACTAATCTATTTTTGTATGATTAATTTTTTTGTGCTAATAACAATTACAGATTTATAAAAATGTGCTTGCTTATTGCTTCTTGTGCTAAGGTTTCCTTATTTGTTTCTGCATACAATTAGGTAAATTTCCTTAAGGTTAAAAATACATTCATGAGAAAAAAAGCTTCAGAAAAAAATATTGAACAGAAAACATTCACAGTGTAGTAAACCATCAAAGAGACACATTAACACAGTGTTTTGATGAAGGAGTTCACCCCTCCTGGGCTACATCTCCTTGGTCCAGCTTCCATGTCTTGGCCCTCTGTATCATATCAATGTGGTAAAAACAATGTTTAAATATTTATATGGCTCCTGATACCTACACCAATGTGTTTAGAATGTCCAAATTACCCAAGAACACCTCTTTATGAGCTCAATTTGGTTGAAAATTGACTTCTCTAGAGCTTAATCAGTGTTTTCCTACATTTTTTCCTCTAATTCTGGAACATCTCTAGTTAGTGCTGCTAAAATTGGTGGAAAACCCAAATTTGGGGGCACTACTGAATTTACCGCCAATTTAACTCGTGTTTAATTAAGGCTTAATTGTGCTAATTAATATTAATACAATATTATTGCTAAACCCTGTGATTAACGTGAAAACGATGAGTTAATGACCCAACTGTAACCTCTGGCGAAACTTGGTGACATATAACCATTTGGTGTTATGGTTAGTTGGAACCACAACCATCGACTGATCGTTAGATTTATGGTGATGGTGTTCACATGTGGAGCCATCGCGTTAACTGTTGGCTAAAACCGTCAAAGCTAACACAAATAGTTTGTGGTTTTTGTAACTGTGTTCACATGGTAACCATTTGCGGTGCAGTATGGATGGAGTAGCAAATTAATTTAAATGTTGCAGTTTCATATATGTTGCATTCACATGGGGGAGAGCTGGCCCTCCCCTAACCGCCACCTTCCAAACCGTTACACATTAAATATACACGTGAACTCTATGGGTAAGAAACATTGTGTAGAGTGGACGATTAAGGCGTGAGGTTTCTATGCGGTAGGTTTGTGGGTTTGACCCTGGCCTCCACCAATAAATTTTTCTCCAATGCATAGACCACCAATCTGACCCTTGGGAGGTGCCACGTGGAAGCCTTCGGGCTTGCCACGTGGCATTCTTTCATTGGTCTAGAAATCCACCAATAAGAACATGCCAACAAATCACTTGTAAAACCCAATCAGATAATGCCACTTATCAATCCCTGATTCAATATTGACCAATGTTGACCATGCCTAGTCACATGCCACGTCAGTAGTATAGACTTTTGAATGTGCAATGACTAGGCAATTTTTTTTGCAAATTTCGCCTGTTTAGCAAAGCGATCAAAAAACAATAACTTTCTCATAAGAACTCGGTTTTCGACGAAACAAGTTGCCTTAGGATTGTTTTTTCATGACGGGCGCAGTCATTAAGGTTTCGAGCCATTCTCAGAACTTTTAACTTTGAGCTAAATACTGAGCACCTGATCAAAAACCCATCCGCTTGGGTCCTTGCCCACAAATGCTTTTGTGACCAAATTCACACAAACCCATCTCACTAGGCTTATGGAGTACCTCCAAAGCTACACAATTCAAAAATATAGTCTAGTTGTAGTAACTGTAACTTGGTCATGGTATTGTAGTCAAGTGAGGACTTGGTTGGGTTCCTGAGTTACAAATTAAGTTTGGGTAGTTGTGAGGGCATGGTAGCTAGGGAGGCTCAGGGCATATCAAGGAATGAAAATGTGTGCTAACACATGCTAGACAATTTCAATGCATGTTGAGGAGTGTTAGGGAGTGTCGAGGCATCACAAGGAGGAACTAGGTCAAAATGAATGGAAATGAACAAATAAGAGTGTGTTCGAGGGAGTGTAGTGAATTCAAGTGTGCCAAGGACAAAGTGTGTTGGGAGAAGTTCATAATAGGATTTTCAGGAGGCAAGCCTACAATTGTGATAAGGGGCTCGATAGAGAAGTTTTAGACAAACGGAGACTTTATGCTATGAATAACATTTTTTTTCCTTTAGCTATTATTTTTATATGACAAGTGGAACACTTTGGTCGAACGTTCATGTTTTAAACTATTTTAGACAATTTCATATTGTACATTGTTGTGTATAAGTTTTGGGGCAGTCGATTTGTTCCAGCTTATATCTTGTGTGTCTTGTGCATCTTTTGATTCTTGCAAACTCTCAGTTAATGTTGTATTGTTTATATGAGCTAGACATACATGTGAAATATTGCATGTGTAAGTTATGTTTCTTAATTCTTTTATGGCCATGGATAAATGTGATCCTTGTCTTGGTAAGCTCTTAAGTGGGACAAGTTGAGCTTGGACATGAGTGGACTAGGATGAGTTATAGGTAGTTCTTAGGTGAACAAGGCACAATCCACTCGTATTAGGTGAAATTGGTCAAGTTGTTGTGGCTAAAGCAGGCTAATGTCAGATGAATTGTAGTAGCTAAGGTCTTTATTTTTTTCCCAAGTCATGAAAAAAGTTAAGGCTAGTTGTGAGGGAATTAGTTCCAAGGCATGCTAGGTAATGCTCACATATGTTAGATAGTGTGAAGTCATGTCAAATATGCTAAGATGTGACAAGTGCTAAGGCATGCCACGATGTGCAAGCATGTGACAATACGTGTTAGGGACTGTCATGGAAACATAAAGGCGAAACAAGTTAAAATACAAGGAAATGAACACATAACAAGGTTAATAAGTCATCAATTTACCTTTTCCAACAGGGGCATGCTACGCACACCAACACCAGGTGCCAAGTGTCAAGTTTAAGTGCATTCTAAGTGCCAAATCCTCCTCTATTACTTCTCATCTACTTTCCAATAATTGATCTCAAATAACCTTAATACTAAACCATGCCAATGAATACCAAGGCATCTCAATGAATGCTAGACATTATAAGACTTTCCAAGTGCCCACACGTGCCAAGTGCAAATGTGTGCTAGCAAGTGATATACATGTTATGAAGTGGAAGGGAATGCCTAAGAGTGCTAAGGTGTGCTAGAGAGTGCTAATGCATGTTGATGAGTGTTAGGGAGTACTAGGGAAACACAAGGGAGCACTATGTAAAAATGCATGGAAGTCAATGAATATCAGGGTGTGTTAGGGAGTGTGAATGAGTGCTAACTAGCATGCCAAGGAGGGAGGGACAAGGTATGCCAATCAATTGTAAGTCATGCTAGGGAATATCAATGCATTTCAAGAAGTGCCAGAGTGTGCTATGGAGTTCCAGTGTGTGTTACCATGTGAAAAATAGTGCCAAGGCATGCCTTATGCTAAGGGATGCTAGGATATGGAGGGTGTTGGGGTATGGCAATATGTGTCAAGGAGTGTCAAGGAAGCAAAAGGAGGAACCAAGATAAAATGAAAGGAAATGAACCCATCATAGGTTAATAAGTCAGGACTTTATATTTTTCAAAAGGGGCATGCTAAGCACACTAATGATAGGTTCCAACACGTGCCAAGTGCCAATGTGTTCCAAGTGCTAATGTATGTTAATGCATGCCAACGTGTTCCAGGGCATGCTAGGGACTACGGGTCATGCCAACACATTATAGGAGAGTGTTATTCTATGTTAGGGATTGCCAACATGTGCTTGGGTGTCCCAATCATGGAAATATGTTCAAGGTACAAAGATGTTCCAAGACATGGGAGGTGCCAAGGAATGTTAGTGTGTGCCAAGGCATGTTAAGGTGTGCCAAGAGTATTGAGGAGTGATACGTCTCTCTCATTAATATAATTGACAAAGCTTGATTATGTTTTAAATAATATAGTTCCTACATGCACTAGAGGAACTTTATCTAAATGGAATTTGTTAGACAATAAACCTAATAGATATGAATCATGTGTTGAATCATAGGAAAATTATATTCTCATTACTTGAGGGAAATTGTTGAGAGTTTTAATTGATGAATTAATCCTCCAATATTTATATGTCAATCTGGGCTCGTAAACACGAGCTGCACTGCACTTCTTGATTTAGTTTGTAGATCAGAGCTTTAATGTTTCCTTTATAATGATAAGATAAGTAATGGAATACAAAAATGCTCATAAACACACAACTTCAAAATGGAAATCAATCTATCTTGCTAACACAAGCAAAATCAATAATCAAATTCAACTTAAAGACTTGAAATATGTATAAACTTAACCTATTCTATTCTTGGACTGGAATCTGGACTCAAGTGAAGGTCTAATTGTTTACTAGAGATTCTACTTTGACAAACTATGAAAGCAAATTCCTAATTAAACTCATTCCACGCATCAAATCAATAATTTAAAGTTACATTCAAAACCCAAACCCTAATTTTTGGCTTTTACAATTTACACTTGAAAGAATTAAAATATCTAATCTATTTGCAATGGTAATTCAATTATAAACTAAGCAATCAATCTTGGACTCAATAACTGTTCTTGATAATTCGAAAGATGATGACAAAAGAATTAAAAACGCAATGTTCAGAATCGATCACTCACACCCAAAATTACACTGTGCAAGTTAAAATTCATATTAAATATTTATGCTGGGAACATGAAGTCCTATTCTACAATTAAAATGACACAACTCTTATGGACTCTATAATGAAACCTCAAGGGAGACTTAGTTTCAACCATACTCTATTTTTATTTGTATGCATCAATGCAGAGGTTCATGCTTTCAATTCAATCTTCTAGTTTGAGCACGCATAGGAAGTCTTCGTTCAAATTTGATGATGGTTTCAGATGGGCAAGAACAACAATCTAGTTCTCTACATATATATGAATGAATGTATACAATATTGAATACAAATAATTGGAGCGATGCTCTATTTATGTTGAACGCACACCCACAACAAACTATAAACAATTCCTTGAGACCATTCAATACAAAATCCTCAACATTATACACTTAGCTTGTCTAATCAAAGTTTTGCAAATGAGATCATTCTTTAACTAAAACCAATCCAACATTAACACACATAGTATCAAATTTCCTTTTGATAGTTGATCAAAATAAAACTTAAATCAATTGTTGAAGAATGAATTTAAATCAAAATGCAGGAATTAACTAAAACACACACAAAGATTACCTACGCATATGATTACAAGAGCTCGATGCAGATTGTGGTGGGCCCTTGCCATACTTGGAGTCAGGTTGGAAGCTTACAGGAAAGAACTAAACTTCAACCCATTCAATTCAAAGACTCAATGAGTTCATAATAGATCCAAAATCGAATCAATGACTCGCCATGTAGAATCACACTACTAAGCTTAATTACCAAATAACAGAGTTTACAATCTTCATGTTTGATAGAAAAATGAAATGGCAATCATCCTCTCCCTTTCCACATTGTTTTCTACAGGATTTGTTATCCAGTTTACATATTACAATTAGTAAAAATCAAATCATGGAGATGCCAATCTCATATCCATTCTAATCAAGGCTTAGCAACCACCAGTTTGCTATACAAGATCTAAATGATAAGACATAATTTTTTTGTGGAAGCTGAAAGATGGCTATGCATAAGAAGCATCAATCTTCATCATTTAATTCAATGAGGTCACGTTGACCATCTTTCTCATACTTAAGTACAGATCTTCAAGTGTAATTTCCTAAAGTGAAATTCTGGATTGCTGCCTTGAGTATAGTTCCTTCTTTGAGTGAAAAATTATCTTTTGATGTAGAATTCCTGGGTCTCCGTGAGAGAAATATTCACATCTATCACCCATAATGATTAGTAAACAAACAAGAACACATTCAACTACCTAATATTGATCATCAAAATAGATAAAACAACACCATTTGTAATGCTTTTACCTTGGATGGGAATTTGGTATAGTCCAGGCACAAGGAGGTCAAAATGACATGAAAAAAGTTCAACTGTAGCTTAAAACAAGGCAAAAAGTAGTATGAAAAGTGTATGAGCAGAGACAAAAATGGAGTCCAACATCTTCCCGTGCTTGAGGTGATGCATGTCCTCATGCATCTCAAACGAAAAAGAGATTGAATCATCTAAGTGTCTGGTCAAAGGCTAGCTGTGTTGACCAAGACTTCAAGTCCTCATTTTACTGGCACTGAACATTTGGTGAACTACCTGGCTAATTTTTTAGCATTGATCCTTTTTGCAGGAAGAGTCCTGGCAGCTTTCCATGTCAAAAGTTGTCTATTCTTTCTCTTCAAAGCATCATTTTGAGTGAAGAGTCTCAATTTACTATCATGCAGTTGATTATTCACTCCTCTAACATAGTGAAATAGTATGTTAAATTTATGAACCTAATCTTTGAGTTTACAAATCCTTTTTTGGAGTCTGATCAACTTAATTCTTAGGTTCTCTTCTTCTTCAAAAATAGGTGTCCTTGATGGAGCTGTGGAATTTTGGGAAGGACTTCCTCTAGGAATATGACTTACACTATGTTTAGGTGAAGAGAATTGTTGTTTTTGATTGGCTGAAGGCTGAGTGGAAGTGTGTAAATCCTGGGCAATGTCATCGGGAATTTGGGACTACAATGGAGGTGAAGGAGGCTGAGGGAGAGATAGTGGAGATTGAGCAACGAACTCTGGAGATAAGGTTACAAACACTTGTTAAGGACTTGAAACTCAAGATGTAGATGGGGTGTGAGGAGATTTGTTCATGCTTCGAGTCCTTATTCTACCTTGTATAGAAGTTTCTATAGTAGGAGCTGAAGTTTTGTAAGAAAGAAACAAGGTTCTCCTAACCTTGTTCTTGGGCTAGTGACTCTATTGACCTGTTGAGGGAATTTCAACTATCTCATCTATGGAGGTTAAGGTATCCCTTCCCATTTTCTCCTTTCACTTCTTTTCTAATTGTATTGTTGAAAGCTCAACTGCCTGGCTAGAAGAGGGATCAGGAATTTTAGAATTCTTAGGAGGAGGTGACATAGAATGGGCAAGAGAAGTGGGGGAAGTAGGGGTACTTTGTGAGGTAGGTGCATGGTTTTCCCTCCATACTTCAAGGTTCTACCAATAGGCCTACATCTCCACTTGAATTATGTCTCTTCTCCTATAAATTTCTCTATGAGAAAGTCTTCCCAAGACTTCTTTCCCTTACTCAGTTCAACCACAATCAAAATTTTAATCAAGCTATGGTGGTAGAGGGAAGTCTCTAATTTCTTACCCTCAGATTGCACTCCCCTGGCCATCTTGTGGAGGCTTAATTTCAAGAAATGGGGAATATTTATGGAGTATTCCTTTGTAAAATGCATCAAGAGCCTAATATGATATAGAAAAACGATGTCATACCTTCTTTCACAGGTTAAGAAACATTAGATCATAGTAAGCAAGGGATGCCATTGATCTTGAGTGAAGGTATGCGAGACTCCTTTGGCCCAACATAGTAACTGATAAGCAAGTTTTAGAAATGATGCACAATTGGGAATGTGTAATTGGCCACCCTTGAAGAAATTCTCCCCACTCGAACGTAGCCCTATTGCTTTGCTAAGAGACTGCTTTGTGATCTTGAGTTGTAGGTTTCAAACTTTGGCTTTCTTCCCATCAAATATTTGCGAAAAGGCCAAAGCAACTACATTGTTGTGCCCCTGAAGCTTTTGGAGAAAAATTGTCCATTCTTTCTCTTTGATGACCGCCTTACAAGCCTAATATTCAAGGGTCCTCGAAAACTGGCCAAATGTTGGCTCGTACTTATCCGCTCCCATGGTCAAATTCTAAGTGCACCTGTAGAATTTACTGGCACAGACAAGTGATCAATTGCACCAACACAACAAATTTCTTATAGCAAATGTCACTCCAACAATTAGGACCCAATCGAAATTATGAGACACCTCTGGGTGATGACAATTCATATACAGTGATTGTGAATAAATAGGAATGATGCAACAATTGAAAATTTGAGAATGGAACTTAAGGTAATGAACTTAGAAAGGAATGTGCATTTCATGCTGGAGTCATGGCCATCGAGAGCAATAATGCTCTGGCCACCTTTCGGAGTGAGAGGTGACAATTGTTCATCATTACGACATCATACCTGTGAACAAAAGATGACAAAGGACCGATGATATGGAATAGACTCAATCTTGACCTCAACCAAAGACTTCTCGTCACATCATACTAACACATGTGCGTATTCTAAGGAACAATACCCTACATCCAACCCATGGATCGGTGTGTGTCATGCCCATCAAGGGAAATCATTCACGAATTATGAACATGCGTAAGGAAAGGATAGGGATCATAATCATGAGGAAGCTGAAATGGGAAGTGGTTCAATCAAATCCAAGAATACGTTATGAAGTGGGGGTGGAAATAGGAATAGAGCCCATATTTTTAAGAAATTAGTTAAATACAATTAATTTTGGTGAGCATTAGAACTATCCAAGACCAACTTAGGTAAGTTAAGTGAAATACCTATGTTACTGTAATGATCTTGGGTATAGAAGATGGTTTCAAATGCCTTCCAGGTTCGTTGGTTGAAACATGTTTCCTCACTGTGCAGAGAACAATGATTTTTGTAGTGAACTAAGAGATCTAATATCTGAGAATGCTTCTTGGTTCTTTAGCAACAAGTTTACATATTTTTGAGAGACTGATATGTTTTTAAGACACTAATGGTGCTTCTATCAGGATTAGCACTTGAACATTCATATCATTACAAATATTTTGGAATCTTGAAACAAACCGATTCTCAAGAAAACTCTAGCCCAACATTAAGTACTTGAGAAAAAAACAAGTTAAACATAGGAAATAAACATAGATCTGTAATTATTTTGAAAAATTGGCATCAAATATGTTGAAGAAGGCTAAACTAGAGATAGTAAAGGAGGTTGAAAAATGAAGGCCCCCTTCTCCCCCATGCCTAAGGAGTTGTATGTCCCAAAACAAAGAAGGAATACGATTGTTTCAAATGATGATCAAGATGCTATATGGAAAACTTTATTGAAACAAGATGACTACTACAGGAAAAGGAAATGTTGCTACAAATGTCCAAACTGCTGCAAATCTATGTCGAGATCTCAAAACCATATAGCCTTGAACCGCTACACGCCCATGTGCAATCTTGCTTATATGAATAAATGGTGTCGATGTCAAACATAATCAAGAATCATTGGATTCCCGACCATTGAGGAGATCATTAACCAATGTGAGATATCCAACCTTTAATGTTAATGGGAATCAAGGCACCAGGTACATTCTACTAGCCATGAATGAATTTGTCGAAGTCGAATGGACTAAAAAATTCATCCACCAAGAAACATTGATGTATTTCCTTATTAGAGGACAAGGATACCTTCTATTAACGCATGCAGGCTCCCACGTACCTTATCTAACCCTAGCCTTGGTCCCAGATGATGTGTTGATGTTGATGGGACAAGGCTCCTTGGCAAATGGGCCTTAAGGAATCCCACATCAACTAATATCGAGTACAAGCATAATGACTTGAAATATGCATGATATGAAGAAATCATACAAATTTACAAACTTTATTGGGAACCTTTCCCACTAGTTACCTAGTTTTCAAGCAATGTCCTTGTCCAGTTGCTCCAGACAAGCTGGTTTTCACAAAAGGACTTATTTTTCTCTTTATTGTTTCATTTATTTACCTTCAATACTAACTTTACTACTATACTAGAGAAAATATTTCCTCCTTCAAGTGAAAGAGAACTTCTAATGAAGCCATGTGTGGATCAAGTACAAATATATAATCATGCCCAGATTTAACATATAAACTCTAGATGGTACATGAGCATGAACAATCAGCGACTTTGAAAAATATGACGCAAAGAGTATTTGAAGATGAGAGTGGTACTTGTTAGTGTCAGTCTTTCCAGCCTTCCTCCAGTGATCAAACGTGCTCTTACAAAGTGATTTTGAAGTGTCAAGGTCAAATTTTGTCATTTCAGTGAGTCTTCAAGAAAAATTTGGTCACTAGGCATTAGGTCTAGGGTTTGCTTTCACTCTTTTCAAAGTTGCCCAAATGTCAGTCTATGTCACTATTCAGCTGAGTCTATCATCATTCATAGGGTTTTCATTATCATGTCAGTGTCTAATGAGTCATTTTACACCTTGTTCATGCTTCAGTTGCGCCTAGGTAGGGTCATTTCCCTCTCCTAGGGTTTTGGAGGTAATTTCTCTTGGGCGGCCAAATCACCGGAAATAATTGTTTCCTGATGTTCATACACCTTCCCCTATCCTTAAATTACCTTACCAAATTCTTCCCATCACTTAGATCCCCCAAATTCCTCATTTTTGCACAAACCCTAGTTTCTAGCTACAACCTGGCAATTTTCTAGGTCGGGCCTGTGTTTTGCCCTTTTGGACCCCTTCCCCTCACTCAATCCCTGAGATTCCACTTTCCCCTGCTTCCTAACATCCCTCCCTACTTCCAAAAATTTCCCCAAGAATTTAGAAGCCCCTTATCCCCTTCATTTCGCTCCATTTCGACAAAATTCCTTGTTTCACACATCGGGACAAGTCGCACTCAAATGATGTTCCAGAGCAATAAAAGATGAATTTTGGAAAACTGAGAGAGGTTTTTGTCCATAACATGCCAAAGAAGAAAAACCTCCTTCACTTTTTGCACAGGTGTCATGGTTTTAGAGAAATGTCAAAATTGCAATCGCCAGATCCAAGGCGGTTGGTCAAAGCACAAAAACGAAGAAAAAGGCCCGATCCCCTCCATATCTTGGCCGAGGCTTCACTGAAGGACCAAGGCACTAAATAGCTCAGCCCCAGCACAAATCCCAAGAAATTTTGAGCATTTTTGGTAAATTTTGGTTTTTTCAGGCAATTTACAGGTTTTCTCCATTAACGGGTCTCACCCCCCGCGCGACCCTTCATCCTGGCAACTCCATTTTGCAAAAACTCAGCATTTCCAGATTTTTCATGAGAATTTACATATTCTCATCAATGGACTTGAGATTTTATGAAGTTTTGGGCCTCCAGAAAGTCAAAAAACAAGCAAAAATTAACTTTCTGCCACATTTTTGAGTTGCAGAAAGCAGTCTTGGGAGATTGAAATTTTGGAGGGAAAATGACCACCAAATTCAAAAATTCCAGTTGGGTTGGAAATTAGACTCACATACCTTTCCAACAAGCCTACTCTTGCTCAATTTGGACACCGGGAAGTGCCCCAAATATGGTCCCAAAGGCGCGCGACCCGTCAGGCAGAGGCGCGCGACCCGTCAGGCAAACTTCTCCAATTTTCAGTGTACAGCTCAGAAAAACGCAGTTTGACCCTGTTCGACTTTTTGGGGTGGATTATTAGGCTCTTTGATGTAATTATTGTACTTTTATGACACTTTTACACTTATGTACCTCTTCTAGAAGATTCATTCATGAGATAGGTGAAAATTAAATGAATGAATTGGTTTCCTAGCTTATAGAGGCAAGTTGTTTTGACTGCCTAGATTTTAGTGCTCAGTTTAGAATTAGTTGAAACAGCTCCTAGAAGGATGAGCTCGACCCCTAGAGGCAAGGGAAGAGGTTGGCTTGCCTATATTATGATTTTTCTTAGTCATTTTCAGGGGTTGGAAGGTTGGACTCTTGAGGGAGAAGCTCTTATTGTATTATTCACTGTATCTCTGCAATTTTTGGCAAAGGAAGACCAGGGTTTTGCAGTCTTTTTTGGGATTCTTGTGGTTACATGTATTGATGGTGTGTTTCTCTATGTACCTATAAGTGTGTTATGTGAATCATTTCCTTACTTTTCCTTCTGCACATTAAACAAATGAAGTGTTAAAGTAAGAATTCATGCCTGCCATGCTCTGCTTTTAAGTTTGTTTAATTTCAATGTTTTCTATTGTCTAAAGAGAATTCAAAGTTATTGTTTGCTCTCTTTAGCTCCTCACCCTTCATTCCTAACCATTCACCTCAATCAAAGGCATCAACACTGTCTCCTACCTCGCCCCAAGGAACCCCCTGTAGAAACTGTGTCCAATCCCCGCACCCAAAATTGCCCTCTCCTCAATTTGCCACCAAAAACCCAAAAACCCCAAATCAAACTCTTTGATCAGTTTACTAGCCTAATATCAGTGTTACCTTGTTGTTCATCTCATCTATTGAAGATTTTACCGAGATAGACCGGAGAGAGCCTTCTCCTGCCCCGTAGGGCTAGCTACGAGGCTAAATGGTTTGATGTTGCCTTGAGGTTTACCTTTCTCAACCTAAGGTGAAATTTCAAGCGCTAACAGTACTTTAACTCAATTGTAACCTGGAACCAATGCTCGATGTAATCCTGGTGGTATTGCCTCATTTCCTCATTTGGACCACTCTAAAAGTCCTCCTTGGTTGTGCCAGGCAAATTTGAATAATTGGTCTCTCGAATGCATACAAAGCTTGTTAAAGGACATTGTGAAAGTTCTTCGATCTCGAGTTCAACTGCATGCTCCCCATCATATCTGGTATATGATTCATCGATTTCCTTGGTAGATAGGCAAGAGGAATCAAGGGAGGGTTCCAAACCCTTTTCTGGCTGTGGAGAGGCAGATAATTTCTTGAATGTGATGAAGATGAACTCTTCCTGAGAGGAAGATATCGAAGATATTGTTAGGATTTTACAAAGTATTTCGAGGGAAATTCGTGAAGCTCTAGGTCATTCTTGAATTTTCCCCCTGGTTAATGATACCTGTCTCGCAACATTGATTAGTACAAAAAATAGGGGGGTACAGCACCCCAAAAATGACTTTTCATTCAAATCTTGAATTTAAAACTGCTAATTGTAAGAAAACTGGCACTAGAAATGAATCTACCTTTACTATCTCTAGGTCTGCCTTTACTTCTACACATAAAGAAAAAGTAAATAAAAACTAAAGAACAATGAGTAATTGGTCAAAATTTGGATAATCCCCACAAAAGTGGATGTGTGGCTCTTCACTCACGTCTTACCATACACTTTCTGCCCTGTGATAGCCCTACAAGATCCTGAAACTCTGATAATTTTCACCTGAATAAAAAATTACAGCTCCCTGGCAACGATGCCAAAATGTTGAGAGTTTTAATTGATGAATTAATCCTCCAATATTTATATGTCAACAAGGGCTCATAAACATGAGCTTCACTACACTTCTTGATTCAGATTGTAGTTCATAGATTTAATTTTTTCTTTATAATGATCAGGAAAGTAATGGAATACACAAATGCTCATAAACCCACAACTTCAAAAAGGAAATCAATCTATCTTGCTAACACAAGCGGAATAAATAATCAAATTCAACTTAAAGACTTGAAATCTCTATAAACTTAACCTATTATGTTCTTGGACTGGAATCTGGACTCAAATGAAGGCCTACTTCTTTACTAGAGATTCTATTTTGACAAAGTATGAAAGAAAATTCCTAATTAAACTGACTCCACACATCAACTCAATATTTTAAAGTTACATTCGAAATCCAAACCCTAATTTTTGGCGTTTACAATTTACACTTGAAAGAATTAAAAGATCTAATCTACTTGCAATGTTAATTCAATTTTAAACTAAGAAATCAATTTTGCACTCAATAACTGTTCTTGATAATTCAAAAAATGATGACAAAAGAATAAAAAACACAATGTTCAGAATCGATCAATCACACCCAAAATTACACTGTGCAAGTTAAAATCCATATTAAATCTTAGTGCTGGGATCATGAAGTCCTATCCTGTAATTAAAATGACACAATTCTTATGGACTCTATAATGAAACCTCAAGGGAGCATTAGTTTAAACCATACTCTGTTTTTATTCATATGCATCAATGCAGAGATTCATGCTTTCAATTCAATCTTCTAGTTTGAGCATGCATAGGAAGTTTTCATTCAAATTTTAAGATGATTTTAGATGGGAAAGAACAACAATCTAGTTCTCTGCATATATATGAATGAATGTTTACAAGATTGAATACAAAGAAATGGAGTGATGCTATGTTTATGTCAAACACACACCTAGAACAGACTATAAATATTTCTTTGAGACCATTCAATATGAAATCCTCAGTATTATACACTTAGCTTGTCTAATCGAAATTTGGCACACGAGATCGTTCCTTTAACTGAAACCAATCTAACATTAACACATACAATATTGAATTGCTTTATGATAGCTGATCAAAATCAAACTTAAAACAATCATTCAAGAATGAATTTAAATCAAAATCTAGGAATTAACTAAAATGCACACAAATATTACCTAGGCATATGATTACAGAAGCTAGATCCGGATTGTGGTGGGCCCTTGCCACACCTAGAGTCATCTTGGAAGCTTACAGGAAAGAACTAAACTTCAACACATTCACTTCAGAGACTCAACGAGTTCATAATTGATCTGAAATTGAATCGGTGACTAATCATGTTGAATCATAGTACTGAGCTTAATTATTGAATAACAGAATTTACAATCTTTAGGTTTGATAGCAAAATGAAATGGAAATCATCCTCTCGCTTTCCACATTGTTGGCTATAGGATTTATAATCCAGTTTACATATTACAATTAATAAAATTCAAGTCATGGAGATGCCAATCTGATTTCCATTTTAATCAAGGCTTAGCAACCAACAGTTTGCTATACAAGATCTAAATGATAAGACATAATTTTGTTTTTGAAGCTGAAAGTTGGCTATGCATAAGAAGCATCGATCTCCCTCATTTAATTCGATGACGTCATGTTGACCATCTTGCTCATCCTTAAGTGCAAATCTTCAAGTGTAATCTCCTACAGTGCAATTCTGGACTACTACCTTAAGTACAGTTCCTTCTTTGAGTGTAAAATTATTTTTGATGCAGAATTCCTAGGTCCCTGTGAGAGCAATCTTCACATCTATCACCCATAATGATTAGTAAACAAACAAGCACACATTTGACTACCTAATATTGATCATCAAAATAACTAAAACAACATGATTTGCAATGCTTTTACCTTGGATGGGAATTTGGTATAGTCCAGGCACAAGGAGGTCAAAATGGCATGAAAAGAGTTCAACTGTAGCTTAAAACAGGGCAAAAAGTAGTATGAAAAGTGTATGAGTAGAGACAAAAACGGAGTCCAACAGAAATGATACACACTAATTACTTCTTAACAAACTTACTGAATCTAACCATTATGGCCTTGGAAATGTAATGGAAAAGACTCCAAAACAATGGTATTAAATCCTTATCTTTTGACAAAAAATAGAGTAACATGCACATAGCTTCATCAAAAATTAATTGGAATGATCAATGACAACGAACATTTTTTGACCGTCACCAAAAGTAACCAAAAAGAGCATTGGTGAGGGTCAATAAAATATCATCGCTGGAAGTGTCACCAAAGAGAGAATTAGTGATGTGCCTTTAACAATCCTCATCAAAAGTGTCACTGAAAATGACTTTGGTGGCAAACCTTAAAGGACCATCGCTATATGCACTTACAACAACGAATTTTTAAGGACCGTCACCATATGAAACATTGGTGACAAACCTTAAAGGTCTGTCACAGGCATGACCCCCACCAATGACATTTTTTTGTTGTAGTGGATGGTTCTTCTTGTATGTTGATTAGGTGTCTACAAAAGGAGGGAGTTGGTGCTTCTAGCTACCAAGTGCTAGCAAACAATCAAAGGGAGTTGGTGCTTCCTATGGGTGGTGTCTCACAAACAGATTGATGTAATAGAGTAGGTGCTCTTGTCTTTTAAATCAATAACATAACAAGCTTTGGTGGTTTTTTTCTCAAAAGAGTTTCCTGTTAAGCCTTCATGTCTCATGTGTCTGTTGCTCATGATATGTATGATTGTATTGGTTGATATGGCTATTGTTGTGGTTTGTTTGTGGTTTCTCTCATACAATGGATGCCAAATTTTAATGTGTAAAGATAAATTGGCATAGATGAAAATTATCCTTAATACTTATTGAAGCCCCTCTCGGAATTAACATTGTTTCCAAAAAGCATGGACAACCATATGGCTTTCTTTGCATTTAACTTGGGTTGTTAAAATAAGTACTTCAGCTATCCATGACCAGTCATTAGAGTGACGTTTCTACTAAGAAGGTAGTGTCTCCAAAATTTTAGGACGTGTATGATGGAAACCAATTCAAAATCATGACTTCCATAATTCTTGTCATGCTCATTCAACTTTCAGGATTTGTAACAAACCACTTGATCTTCCTGCATGAAGACCCCACCAAGTCCCTCCTTGCAAGCATCCATGCATACAATGAAAAACTTTTCAAGATCTTATATTCTTAACATTGTTGCACTAATTAAAAGCTACTTCAGTTGATTGAGGCTTGCAACACAATAAATTTTCCATTTGAAATGCTTTCCTTTCTTCTGCAAAGTTGTGATTGGATAACCAATCTTGGATAAATTCTTAAAAAATATCCTATAATAGCTTGCAATTACCATAAAGGACCCAACTTCAGTCACATCTCTAAGTATTTTTCATTCCAGGATTGACTTGATATTTTTTGGATCAACTGCTACTCCCTCCCTTGAGAAAATGTGTTCCAAGTAATGAACCTATGACTGTAATAAATTGCACTTACTAAGCTTTTCATAAAGCTTATGCTCTCTTATAAATTGTAGTACTATAGTAACATGTTCTTCATGCTCCTCCTTGGTCTTTGAATACACAAAAATGTCATCAAAATATACTATGATGAATTTATCCAAATAGGTTTGTAGCACGTTGTTCATGAGGCATAGAAAAATTGCAAACGCATTGGCAAGACAAAAGGGTACTACCCTGAATTCATAATTCCCATACCTTATTATAAAGGTTGTTTTATGGTTGTCCTCATCCTTTATACACACCTATTGATAGCCCAATCTCAAATCAATCTTGAATAATTCTGCTTCTCCTCTTAGCTGGTCAAATAAATCATCGTTTCGCAGTAATGGATACATGTTCTTTATGGTCACTTTATTCAATTTCCAGTAACCAATGCATAACCTGATTGTGCCATCCTTCTTATTACAAAACATAATTGGTGCTCCCCATGGGGACATGCTTGGCCTTATGTAGCCCGTGTCTAGCATATGCTTTAGCAGTAGTTTCAACTCAACTAATTCTAGAATGTTCATTCTATATGGAGCTTTGGATGCTGGAGGTGCCCTAGCACTAATTCAATGGAAAAGTCGACTTATCGATGAGGAGGAAATTCAAGAATTTCTTCAAGGAATACATCTAAGAACTATTGTAAAAAAGGGTGTTTCCTTAGGATATCATTGTTGTCATTCTTAGCATTATGATTAGCTTTAGCACTACTAGATATTAGCATTTCAAGCACAAGGAATCCTTTTATGCAGCTTCTTTTGGCCTACATAGCTAAAATTAATCTCATCAAAGTGGTTTTTTGCTTCGATTGGAATATGCTATGCTTTACATCTTCATCCAAGCATTCACTATATGCTCCTAATGGTATCACATTGAGGATTGCCACTGTTGGCATCCCATTTAATTGAATTAGGAAAGCCTTATTCTAATGCTCAACTCTTCTTTTCATGCCCATCGCTAGTTGAACTAGCCAACACTCATGGTATGCTTCTTTCTTTAATGCTCATTTATCAACAATAGTCGGACTATTGTAACTAAAATTTGAACTAGGGTCAATCAAAATCAAAATTATTTGGCCACAAAGCATACCTTTCATCTTTATAATCGTTTCTTAATGATGAGCTTGTTGCATAGTTGGCATTGTGTGGATGGCTATTGGTTGTGAGTGTGTTGGCATTGATGTCAACCAGATTAACATGGTGATTGGGACTCAAGGACGAATCCTATGGTAGTTGTAGGCTTCTGGTAGAGAATCACCATGGTAGTAGGCTTATTGAAAATCCATAAAATGATGACTATAGTGATTGGTAGTCGAGGCTTAGGAGGAATTCTATCATATCGATAACCTTCTGGTAGAGAATCACCATAGTAGCATGCTTATATGAAAAGCCATAAAATGATGATTATGATGAATTGGGGGTCGAGGTCCTTGGCATCATCTTTTCAGGTTTTGAGCCATCTTTTAGGTTTCAAATGGCCTCAGAGATTACATTGGACCATCTCCAACAAAAAGTTCTTTGAATAATATTTCCAACGGTATATGGAAGTCAAGAAATGGCCATCAAAATCAAAAGTTCTTGATTGCTAAAGCAAGGAGGTTGGAATCCTTAAGAGGGGGTCAAATATCAAAACCTTAGAGAAAATTCCTGATAGGGACGTTGTAGCAAAGGTCAGAGCCTCAAAGTAGGGGACCTATCAGAACCTTGGAGTAGGCTATATTGGAGGTATAGGCCATCAAACTATCAAAACCTTGGAGTAGGCTATATTGGAGGACGAGACCATCAAAATATCAAAACCTTGTAAGTCCCTACAGATTGTAATTCCTTGGAAGCGTCAATCTTTGCAAAGAAAAATAAATACAAAGGAAATTGTTGCAAGACATGGACCAAAGAGGATATTTCTCTCTCCTCCTAATAAACACATGGTGACAAGTTAATGGTCCTTAAGAGATGAAGAGGAAAATAATGTCAATATCACGTGGTAGCTTATTTTGGCATTTTCAGTGGCCTAATGGGCAAATCATGGTGACACTTGTTGACATCACTTAGGAGGCACCACATGGAGATATGATGAAAGAATGGCATAATATTAGAGGTCATCATATCGTAAGACAACATATCAGAGGTTGAGGACCTCGTAACTCCTATGCGAATGGCATTTGAAACATGTTCCAACAAAAGGGTGTTATAGACATTTTTGTGCCTTACAGCATTGAGCATGAAATGTCCATAATCCAAGGGATCCAAAGTCCCTAAAAGTGTTGTTCCTGCCCCTAAAGGAACAAGGTCAACCAATGACAGCTTCTCCCAGAAGTTCTCCACCAAAAACTACTCAGAATCAGTCAATTCAGGATCAATTCAGATGCTCCACTAGCTGCCTGCGTTGCAAAGCACCCCAGTACACTAGCTAGGTGCGTTGCAACGCACCTAAATGCACTACCAGGGTGCGCTGAGCAAGAAATTCCAAATGGAAGTGTCATTCCGCGAGGTGTACAGACAATGGAAGCTTCCAGAATCTTCCTCAATGACACTTGCCTCACTGAGTTCGACCAAGGATGAGTAAGAGGCTCTCAGCCTCCAAGTGGAAGCAAGAACTGACAGAGAGAAGCCACAAGTCAAAACATAAGCTGACTCATCCTCTCTGCTTACATCTATATATGGATCCCTCATCCCAGAGATCCGGAGGCTGGAATTTTGTACTTTGCAGAGAATTGCTGTTGGTTTGAGATTGTGATTAGTGCATTGGGTGATTTATGCTTTGTTGGAGGTGAGGAGGGGATTCCTTTGCTGGGACGTAGTTGCTAGATCGGGACACACTTGGTTGTATCTCCTCTTGGACTTTCTTATTATATCAATAAAACTATTTGAGTTTCTCCTACATGCTGTGTATCAATGATGCTTTGTTATATTTGCATGTTTAGCTTAAATCTGATCCTAAGCTAGTTATGAATGTAAATATATGTCTGTTGTGTAGTTTTCCTCTTTTGTGATCTTGCAGGAACTTGGTGAAGCTGGGCCAGTAAGGGAGCAGGCAGCGGGAAGTGAACAAAGAGGAGAGCGAGTGGATCAACAAACTAGTGAAAGACACAGGTTAGTTACATCCTTCCTCTTCGTTTACATTTCATAAAGAAGAATACGAAAATAGTTTTCCTTGTTTGTTGCTAAGGCACTATCACACCTTAGAGTGGGATAGGGGCGTTCTGAATAGATACTTTTCCCAACAACAAATTGGCGACTCCGCTGGGGATCGTATCTAGTTAGTTTATTTGTGTTTCTATTGTTGTTCTTCTCATAAACTTAGGAGTGGCGAATCGAACTGCATTTGCCATTTACAAATGCAAAATAGAGATCTGCTACTCTAGTCCATTCACTAGGCCTGTTTATGATCTGAACAGCTGATCCACAAATTCTCTAATTGCCCTTTGTGATAGCTCTTAGTCCTCCTTTAAATCATCCCTCTAATTATACCTTATTGATAGCTTTTATCCGGCCAAAAACCGTAGATTAAACTGCAAACCGTGACCCAGAACCCGGAGACAATTCTCGTTTCTACTTCAGCGCAGGCTCTGTGAAGAGACTCTGCATTTCAACTCAGGTCCCGAGAGGGCTACCTGCATTGCAATTCAGTTTCTCTGTGCAACAGGTGCGCTGATCAGCCTTTGCCCTGTGCAGCTGTGGTTCTTTGCTTCTTTTTGTTCAGTTTTATCTCTGATTTTTGCAGCCTGTTATCAGTGAGTGTACCTATCTGAAAACCCCTTTTCTTTGCCTTAATTCCACCTCAGTTGTATAAAAGAAACTGTATTTGTTTTTGTGTATTTGTTACATCATTTGCAGTTTCCCATTACAAAAGTAAACTAGTCATACTGTCGCCCTTAGATCTAGACCTGTCGTAAGTGTCGTTTTGATCTTAGGAGTGAGTTTGTTTGCTGTTGACAGTTGATTACGCTTTTACTTTTGTCTTTTGGTTTGAATTTATGAATTTCTAGTGTCGAAACAAGTGTTTATTTCAAAATCATAAAGTGTCGTAATCATCTCTACTTTGTTGATTTCGAAAAAGAAGCTTGTTTGTGTTTTTCACTTGAAATCGAATTCAAATTTGTACAACAACTTTCTTTTTAGGCATCAATATTAATAAAGTGAAAACAAATACATGCACAAGTGCATTTGCATTTTGACAGTTTGTATGGATTGATTTAGGAAAAGTGCATTTACAGTGTGCTCTATGCTCTTTGAGAAAAGATTGTGTCTTTCTTTTCCCCTTGTAGCTAGGATTTTCATTGTTGAAAAGAGATAAAAGCTTGCTTATCATCTTTAGACTGCATTTAGGAATTGTATCTACATCTCGTGGTGATCCAAAAAGGAAAACTTCTAAGAAAGATCAACCTAAAATAAATTGAATGAACTTAACAACGCTTTGTAACTTAACGCACAACATAGAGGTCTAGGCTAGAGACGTGTTCCGGCGTCGTAAAACCTAGTAACTGTTGGCCTCACTGATGGTTGGGTGATTCCTCCTGAGAGACAATAAGTGCCAGTATGGATTGTGCTCCCACGTACCGTCGAGTATATATTGGGAGAACCCTATAGGCATAAAACCTTTATCCATAGGAAGCCGTGTCGGCCGCCCTACTGATCGCAATGCACTGAACACAGCATTCAGGAAGATTGACCGCTCGTACCCTAAAAAGTATTCTGCGGTTTTGCGATTGGTTTGGCACACCCTCTACCTAGAACTCCAGAGCAGTCCCTTTCGTTCCTTTTTAGACTCCTTAACGGAAAAGGTCCATCTGAGCACTTGTCACTTCAGGCTCATTAAAAATCGAAGGAGACTAGAGTCATCTTTTGCTTTTTCTCGACTCTTTAAAATTGAAAAAGCAAGTTGTGTCCAAGCGTCGTTAAAATTTATTTTAAACGAAATATTCATACCCTTTTTCCTGCATTGATCTTTAGGTTGAGAAAATGGAGCCTACCAACCAAGGAATTCCCCTTGGTGGAAATCCTAGTCCCTTCTCCTCTTGGGGAGATGTTGGTGCACCCCATATGGCCACATTGTCGCTTCCAGGACTGACAATTGGCTTGCCGGTCTGGCTCTTCTCAACCAATGTCGTTCAGAACACCACTATTCCTGAATAGTCGAATCAGCAGTTAGACGAGTCCAGAATTTCCCACCAACCTTCTACTTCCTCTAATTCTTCCTCTCTTCCTTCCTCTTCGCGTGACGGGATTGGTAAAGCTAAAAAACAAGTTCCTAAGGAGAAAAAGGAAAAGAAGAAGAAAGAAAAAAAGAAGAAGGAGCCAAAGGCAAATAAGGGAAAACAAGTGTCGTCTAATGAAAATCCACACACAACACTGACCAGGCCTAAATCGCCATGTGTCATTTGCAAGGGAGACCACTTTCACAGAGATTGTCCTTGCATCCCTCGGATACTAAGGGACTGGTCTCCCTGTTTGCGCAATCCGGTGTCGTCAACCTCTGATGGCCATGTTGAAAGTACACCGTCAACTAGCGAAAGTGAAGTTCCAAGACAAAAAGGGAGGGCTAGACCTCCTTGTAGACTGTGTGAAGGCAACCATGCCCTCCACCATTGTCCCTTCTTAGACGAAGCTAAAAGAGTTTTGGAAGATCGTCCGGTTTCACCATTACGACTTCCTCCTGGATATAAAAAACTCTTGCCGAGTCCTTCGTTAGTTGAGAATCCAGCTGGCCCGCTCAAGTGGTCAGCTGAAGCGTCTATCATTGAAGATAAACTAACTGAATCCATACCAAACGAAAGTCAAAAGGTCGAGGCGGCAGTTGACCCGGTCTTGCCTTCAGAGGTTTTATCTTCGAATGATACAGTCACCGTCCAAATTCTCTTCATCAACACAGACTCCGACACAGAGGATAAGGATGACACCGTCCAAATTCTCTTCATCAACACAGACTCCGACGAACGCGGGGGCAATCCACCCATTCCTTTATCGCAGGAAGGAAGTTCGTCAGAGCGATACCCGGCCGTCTACTCGGTCCCACCACCAAGTGACCTAGTTGTATCCTTCGACTAGAACCAACTAGGCAGACCCCGTTTGCCAGCAAGCATACCATTCCGAATTATCGTTCAAATATACAGAATGGTCATGGCTGGCACCATCATTGATGAGGGGGCATCTGTGAGTATCCTTTCCTCTATTGCTTGGAAAGCGCTTGGTTTGCCATCGCTTTTGCCTGAGATGAGAAATCTAACAGGCTTCGATAAAGGAACCAGTCGACCTTTAGGGATCCTCCCCAATGTGCCCATAACATTGAAAGGGAAGACCGTTCAAATGAATGTGATGGTCGTTCAAGGACCCTTGGATTATAACCTACTCCTTGGACGAGACTATATTTATTGCATGGGAGCCATCGTCTCCTCACTCTTTAGAGTAATGTGTTTTCCGCACAAAGGAAGAGTGGTCAAGCTCGTGGACCAGCTTTCATTTCCCGGATCACGCATCGCAAATAGTCATATACCATCCCTAAATGGTCTCTTCACGCAAGAAATGTCTCAACCCACGGTCCGTCCTCCCGATGAGCGTGATTGATTCGGAAGGATATGACTGGAACCCAGGGGGCATGCGTCCTGGTCTGCTTCGGCAGGAAAACTTTGGGTATAGAGTAGGTTTCCGCGGGAGAATATGACTAGTCTGTACCCCGTCTGTGATTGGAAGAGGGGTTGTTCTAGAATAAGATTCTTTTTTCAAAGTTATGTGAATCGGCGGGCGTCGTCATTCACCTTTGTTTATCTCGGTAGACATCGTCGAAGAAGTGTTTTGTTTGCTGCGCAAATGAGACAATCTTTGGTAACCTGAAAGAGGTAGGCCTTTCCTGGTAGAACAAATGTTTTATCTGCAAATTGAGGGGTAACCTTGAAATCGTACTTTATACCTGGGGGCATGCAAACCTTTTGGAGTGCAAGCAAGGGGCGGCTATTTATTTTTTAAATGTTTAGGTCCTCCCTTTAAACCTGTAGGCTAACCCTTTAAACTCGTAGGATTAGTCGTTTCCGAACTTGCATAACAAAAGGATGTGGGGCAAAGCTTTGTAAGGTGCAAGCTCCATAAAAAATGGCATCTTCAATGAGACATTCTTATCATATGACTGGATTAATCGAGCAGTTTTAGCACATAGTTCATGCTCGTTAAAAAATAAACATAAGATCGAGCAGTTTTAGCACATAGTTCATGCTCGTTAAAAAATAAACATAAGATCGAGCAAGTGTTTCAACCCGCGTTTAAGCTCGTTAAAAAATGAACTATCCTCCAGTAAATAACCACCGTGAATGTAACATTATCAGCCATTAAAGCCTTGGTCGTGTTTGCACCGTCACCTCCACTTTTCCATTGGCCGATCATTCACCTCCATTTGATTGTTTACCCATTTTGAGGAACAGCTGCGAAGAGTGATTTCACTAGCCATCCTTGTGACACTGCCGTGATTGGAAAATTCCAACCCTTACCTGGAATCAGCTGCTACCCGTTTTATCACTCATTCCTCAAAAGACGAGTCTTCTTTAAGCTCTTTTCATCTAACTCGTAAAATATGAAAACATTGCCGAGTTTTGGCCTTCTAGCTAGTTAAAGCGACCGGAAGTGCTATCCCTCCTCTAGATTTTAATCTTTTTGGACCTGAGGGATTATTGCACAAAAAGATCGAGCGCTTGTTTTGTTCGGCTCGTTAAAACTATCGAAAATTCATCCCTTCTGTATTGTTTTATACTTTTTCGGATTTAAGGGATTAGATGACGAAAAAGGACTTCCGGAGTTATCTTTACGTACCTTTTCAGACTCCCTAAAAAGGAAAAGGACCGAGTTATCTTTGTCGTTAGACTCGTTAAAAAGATTAATAGCGACAAACTTGTCTTTAGACGAGAACGAGTTTCACTATCGCTAGGCTCGTTAAAACATAGTGATGGGTTTGCCCGAAGGGCAAATTATAGAACAAGCATATGTTATCCTCCTCAAGCTTGACAAAAATAAAGAGGTACTGGTCAGCAATGACTGGGGAAAAATTGGGAAGAAACTCAAAGAACCTTTATTGGTAGCAAGTCGCTCTTGAACATGACACTTCCACTCCGCGCCTGAGTCGGGTTGGGTTGTTTCATTCACCGGTCACATCACCATGGTCTCGCCATACCATCCACCTTTGGGGTAAATGCTACCAATCCATCATACAAGTGTCGCCGATATTTTCAAGAGAAGTCATCCAGAGAAGTCACCCATGTCCCATCCACTACCATACATTATACTTCATTCTTTCATGACCGCCACCTTGAACCATATATCATCAGATCGTTTTCACCTCCATCAAAATCATTTGCTCCGTTCCGTGTCATTGATGTGGGATACATTAAGGCCCTCCTTTGACGGATCACTTCTTGTCGACATCAGCTCATTATCCAAGAAGTTGATCTAGGAACACCCCCTTCAGTACTTTGAAGCTTGCATGCCTCAATGGCAAGTTTCTCACTTCCGGCGACAAGTATACATCAATGACCTTCGACCGAAAGATTTTGCGTGGTGTTCGACGCCAAGTCCTTTATTCACACCACGTGAATTGTACTGCAGTACCTTGAGGGTCATTATCATTATCGGTGATTCCTCTTGCGCTTGTTAACAGTTTACATCATTGACTGGTAATCAAGCGATGTCTTTCCATGTTCGACTTCAAAACATTTCTCACATGGATCGACTTGTACTTAGAGTGAAGATTGGACGAGATTGAAGACCCCGGATCTAGTTTCATCCATCCGGGCTGCGATATATATTCAGGAAAAATAAAGACATTGACATGTACAACATTGCAGCACAGATAATCATCCTACCAAAAGGATGATGATTTCATCAAAATCATCAGTCTACCATCAGACGATTGTCTGTGCTATGTACATAAAAATGAATTTATAAAGCTGAGCATGGGAATGCCCGCCTCAGCTAGATCATGAAAACAGTATGAAAATAATGTATTGTATTATATCTTATTACAGGTCTCCTCCCAGCATTGAAAGAACTTCGGATCCTCCTAATAAAGCATTTCACCCGATAAACGGCCTCATACTTTAGGGGGCAAATGTTATAGACATTTTTGTGCCTTACAGCATTGAGCATGAAATGTCCATAATCCAAGGGATCCAAAGTCCCTAAAAGTGTTGTTCCTGCCCCTAAAGGAACAAGGTCAACCAATGACAGCTTCTCCCAGAAGTTCTCCACCAAAAACTACTCAGAATCAGTCAATTCAGGATCAATTCAGATGCTCCACTAGCTGTCTGTGTTGCAAAGCACCCTAGTACACTAGCTAGGTGCGTTGCAACGCACCTAAATGCACTACCAGGGTGCGCTGAGCGAGAAATGCCAAATGGCAGTGTCATTCCACGAGGTGTACAGACAATGGAAGCTTCCAGAATCTTCCTCAATGACACTTGCCTCACTGAGTTCGACCAAGGATGAGTAAGAGGCTCTCAGCCTCCAAGTGGAAGCAAGAACTGACAGAGAGAAGCCATAAGTCAAAACATAAGCTGACTCATCCTCTCTGCTTACATCTATATATGGATCCCTCATCCCAGAGATCTGGAGGTTGGAATTTTGTACTTTGCAGAGAATTGTTGTTGGTTTGAGATTGAGATTAGTGCATTGGGTGATTTATGCTTTGTTGGAGGTGAGGAAGGGATTCCTTTGCTGGGAGGTAGATGCTGGATCGGGACTCACTTGGTTGTATCTCCTCTTGGACTTTCTTATTATATCAATAAAACTATTTGAGTTTCTCCTACATGCTGTGTATCAATGATGCTTTGTTATATTTGCATGTTTAGCTTAAATCTGATCCTAAGCTAGTTATGAATGTAAATCTATGTCTGTTGTGTAGTTTTCCTCTTTTGTGATCTTGCAGGAACTTGGTGAAGCTGGGCCAGTAAGGGAGCAGGCAGCGGGAAGCAAATAAAGAGGAGAGCGAGTGGATCAACAAACTAGCGAAAGGCACAGGTTAGTTACATCCTTCCTCTTCGTTTACATTTCATAAAGAAGAATACGAAAATAGTTTTCCTTGTTTGTTGCTAAGGCACTATCACACCTTAGGTGGGATAGGGGCATTCTGAATAGATACTTTTCCCAACAACAAAGGGGCTTTGATATTAACTGGCACATGGTTAAGTGGAGATGAAATGAACTAAGGGCTAAGTTCCAAGGGGATAAAGCTATCAGAATTATGTGATTTTGTAACACTCCTTTCATATGAGTTACGATATGTTGTGCCTTTGACGTAACAATGCAAATAATTAAAAGGATGAATGGGTCAACACCTAGAGATTAAATGTAAATCAACGGAGATGGATTATGGAGTCAACGGGATTTTCATAAAACGTTGAGACAAGGCAACAAGTGTTGGGTGTGGAGCATTCTTATCTTCTTTATTAAGAGGTATCACTGCGTTGGACCTCAATTCATAATGAGGAGGCAACGTCGCCCGTTTTTTTATTGCTAGGGGGGGACGACAACAATTTTTAGATCTGCCCCCTAAGCTAAAAATAGATGTAAAATTGCCTTGTAAAATGTTGTAATTTTGTATTCAATTTGAAATGTTTATTAGGCGGATGATATGACAATATAAGTTATGTTTAATTTAGGGTTTTTTCCCTAGAAGGAAACCCCTCACTATATATGAGGGAATTGTATTCCCATTGAATATATGTGTATTCTAAGAGAGAAAGAGAGAGGAGATTGTGTGAGAGCGAAAAGGGAATTACATCGGATCTACTATAGGTTGTATCTCTTCATTTTGCTGGATAATATAATAGGAAGGAGTTACTATGTATCTGTGGAGGTAGCCGAAATTTGGTGAACCACACATATTTGTGTCTCTCTTCTTTTATGCATTTTTTCTATGTTTTTGTTTTTGCAATATTTTATGTGTTCCATTGCTCTGTAATATATAATTTTCTAACAAAAAGGACAATGGTCCACAGAGAGGAATTGATGAGATGAAGAAATCCATCTTCTACTTCCCATGCATGTCTTGCCTATTTAAATAAGGAATAGAGTGGTCATTCCTAAGCACTGTCAAGCTCTACGAAGTAATCGATAAGCATGGGATGTCACAATAAAGTGTTCAAGTGGACTGAGATTAAAAATTCTCAGTATGGAGGATTACCGAGGGAGTCAGTGAAGAACTCAGATGCCCATCTTTATGTTTAATTCGTTGATAGAATTTAAAGATCGGACATAGTAGCAATATGAGGATCGATACAGAGGCACACTCGGGTAGTGTAGAAACAGGTAGCAGAGACAACATTGTGTAGTGTACAGCAAAGGAGAAAAACCATCGATCAAAGTGGGGAAGAGTGTATTGTTGAATAGATCAGAAGTGTGAGCAAAGCGTTTGTTGTGAAACAAGCTCAAGAGTAGAACTGAAAGGTGTCTAGAAGAGATCATGTGCGAGAGAAGGAAGATGGTTGAGGATATGTTTTTGTGAGTAGAGGTTAATGTGTTGTTATGTAAGACAAAAGGAGTATGTGGAAAAGTATAAGATCGAGAGTAGAAGTTGTTTCTGGAACCAACCAATTTGGTATTTGTTCCATAATTATATATGCCTCTTATTTTAGTTTGAAAATTGTATGAAAAGTGGAATAGTTGAAAAAATAGGTGGTGGCCTGCATTCAGAAGAGGTTGGTGACTCTTGAAAAATAGGTTCTTGCTAACCTAAGGGGGACTGTGCCTCTTATGGGTGGGTATTCATAAACAAACTTATGGTAATTAAGTAGGTGGTTAATTTACATCATAAACAACAACAAATTGGTGGTTTTTTCCCTTTGGGTTTCCACGTGAAAACATTGGTGTTAATATTTGTGTGTTTCTCATATGATAGATTGTATGAACATATGAATGCTTAAGATTTCTGCTTACTTTCTTTGTGAATGAATTATCTCATAAGTATCAGACAATAGAGGAATGAACTGAAAACGTATTCAATAAAAAGTTTTAAGAATCTCACAATTACTGATTCACCCCCCTCTTAGTAATTTCTTATTCTAACAATTGGTGTCAGAGCCAAGTTCCTTCTGGAACAGTCTAACCACTGGAAGGTAGATCTATAAGGAATTATATTTAGTCAAGAGAGTGAAGAGGCTTACTCAAGCAAAATACCAATCTTCGATGGGATAAACTATGCCTTTTGGAAAGTAAGGATAAAAACGTATCTTATGTCCCTAGGGGTAGATGTTTGGACTTGAGTGCTAGTACACTACAATGTCCCTAATATTCCTCCCACTTATGGAAATGGTAAACAATTATATCAAAATAATTATAAATCCAAGAATGGCATTTTGTTTGGTCTTAGTGAATCAAAACTTGTAAAGGTTATGCACTATAAGTCTACTAAGGTTGTGTGGGTAAAGCTTAATCAATGTCATGAAGGAGATGACAAAGTCAAGAAGGCGAAGCTTCAAACCTTCACAATGAGGTTTGAGAGATTGAGAATGAGTGAAGATGAATGTAGAGAATAATAGTTCCTCATAGTTGATGAAGTAACCAATATAATTAGAGGATTGGGTGAAGAGTTCATGGAAAAGATGATTGTTTAGAAAATCTTAAGATCCATGCCCATGAGATTTAATTCCAAAATCTCAACTATTGAAGAAATGGCTAATTTAAAGACTGTCAAGATGGACCAGTTCCTTCGTACTCTCACAACCTATGAGATGAGAGTAGGAAGAGAGAAGTTTGAACCTAAGGAAGCAACATTCAAAGTATCTAAAAAGTCCAAGGTGCACAAAGATCATCAAGACTGCTCTAGCTATGAATCTAAAAAAAAGTTCGCTTAGCTAGCCAAGAAACTGAAGCGTAGCTCAAGAAAATGTAAAGGGAAGTTTCCATTTAAGCATTTTGACTATGGAAGAATTGAAAATTTCTCGTCCAAATTCCCTTACAACGAAAGGGATGAAAAATAAGATGATCAAAAATTTGGAAACAAATCTTGGAAACATTAGAAGAAAATTTTATATAAGAAAAAGTGGTTCTTCTCTAAAGAGGATAGCTCATCACCAAAGTCAAACAATGGAAATTATTTGGAGGATGATTCAAATAAGTATTTACTTATGGATTTTGGAACAGACTCCAAGAAATATGTATTATTGATTTTGAAGAGGAAGAGGAAGAAGAATGAGTAGTGGACCTTGAAGGGGAACTCATCAGTGTTGTCGATGAATTAAAGAAAGAAAGTAGAAAGAATTACTAGCTAAAGGAATAGCTACAACATGTTGAAGAAGGTGCATATAAATTTGATAATGAGTAGTTTGTTTATAAAAAATAAAAACTTGAAGAAGCAATTAAGAGAAAAGATAGTTTAGTCCTTCTACTAGAAGAAAAACAAGGAACATGTGAGAAACTAGAAGAAGAGAACAAACAATTAAAAAAGGAGCAGATCAAGGTAAGGAAGGAAAATATCTCAAGAACATGCAAAGATGAAATTACGCCCTTGAAAATTAAACTAGAAGAAGCTAAACGAAAGGAAGAGGTGCTTCAAGGTTTGATCCATGAATGGGACGAGAAATGTCAGTATTGAGGCAGAGTTTGTCTCTCTAAGAATGAATTCCTAAGGGAATAAAGACTGAGAGAGGTCTAAATGAGAAATTTGTAGAAGGCACAAGGAAACTAGATCAAATTATAAATAGCCAAAGGCCCTCAGTAATCAAAACAGGTATGGGATACTCAAAGACACAAGAATATTCTATGGGGAAAATAAACTTCAGGTCCATAGTATTTGAATAACTACAGAGCTATGCAAGGAAGAATCAAGAAAGAATCAATGAAGACAAAAGGGAAACATGGAAAAGAGGACATCATCAATGGAGAACTAATTAATCAGCCATACAACCAAGGTACCTTCATGCACGAACTCATAAGACTTCCAACATTATGCATGCTTATTTATTTTATGGTCGTTGTTATAAGTGTCATATATTTTGACATAAAGTTGTTGAGTGTAGAAGGATCAAAGTTGAAAGAGATGAAAATCCTCGATATAATAAGTATCAGAATTTTAGATCTCAAAACTCTCCTCTTAGAGATCAAAATGTCTTCTCTCTCTTGTTAATAAAATTTGAATTCTTCAAGTGTAATAATTTTGGGCACAAATCAAGTGAGTGTGGAAACATGTTTGAATACCTAAGTTCAAAAATATTAGACAATCAGTTGTCCAAATACTGAAATGAAAGATTGAAAATAACATGAAGTGTGGACTCGCTCTATCAACTCATAATCAAGAGAACAGATGGTATGTGGATAATGGTTGTTCCAATCATATGACTGGGGATAGAAGAAATTTTTTGTTGCTACAAAAGAAGGACAGAGGAAACACTGTCACCTTCGAAAACAATGCTACAACAAGAATTAAGGGTAAAGGCATAGTTAGTCTTGATCAAAACACAAAGGCACAAAATGTGTTGTATCTTGAAGGTCTCAAGCACAACTTCCTTAGTGTGAGAAAAATATGAGATAATCTCTATGATTTGACCTTTCAATCCAAGGACTATGAGATCCATAATATGAAGGATGGAAATCTAGTAGGAAAAACAATTAGAACTCACAATAATGTATATGTGTTTGATGACTCCAGAGTAAGATGTTATTTAAGAAAAACAAATGAAGCACTATTATGGCACAAGAGACTTGGCCATATGAATTTTGATAGTTTTATAAGATTCAGAAAACTTAGAGTTGTGAGAGGTTTGTCGAGACAGTCAAGACCTTAGAACTAAATTTGCAAGTCATATCAATTTGGTAAGCGAACTGGGACTCACTTTGAGTCAAAAGAGTTCTCTTCATCTACACCAATGGAGCTAATTCACACAGATATTTGTGACCCAACAAAAGAAAAAAAACTAAGAGGAGAAAGGTACTTTGTGTTTCTCATTGATTATTTTACCGAGGGAAAATGGATTGTGCTCTTAAGAGAAAAATTAGAAGAATTTAAACATTTTAAAGCTCAAGTTGAAAATGAGAAAGATCTAAATATAAAATGTTTAATATCAAACAAAGGATAATAATATAGTTCAAAAGAGTTTGAAGAATTCTATAAAGAGCATGACATCAGGAGGAAATATTCACTATTTAGTGGCTAGAACTCCACAATAAAATGGAGTAGTGGAGAGAAAGAACATAAAAATATAGGAAATGACCAGAGCAATCTTGGATGAAGTAGATGTGTCTCACATCTTCTGGGGAGAAGTAGCACAGGAAGCAGTGTATATATCAAACAAACTCAACTCATGCCTAATAGTAATAAAAATCCCTATGAGTTGTGGAAGGGAAGACCTGCATCACTTAAACACCTCAAGGTGTTTGGGAACAAGTGCTTTATCAAAACAAATCATAAGAATCCTAGAAAGTTTGACTCTCATGCTGATGAGGGAATATTACTCAGGTACTTCCCTCAAAGTAAAGGATATAAGTGTTACAACAAGAAAACAAAGAAGATTGAGGATTGCATTGATGTGATAGTAGATGAAATAGCTTCACAACCTGAATCCTCTAAAAGAAACATGAACACAGATGGTGAAGTAAATCTAGATATCAGGTCATTAGATGAAGAAGAAATAAACTTAGATAGTGAATGCAGGGAAACAAGCACAACTCCAAGGAAAAAAAACCTTCCAGGTATGTACAGAAAGAACATCCTAAGAGTTAGATACTTGGAGATCAAATACATGTTGTTCAAACTAGGAGGAAACTTGTTGGCAGTTTAAGTTGTAAAAATTTGGCTTTGTTGTCATAGATTGAACTCAAGAATCTCAGCCAAACAAGTAAGGAAAAGTTCTGGGTGAAAGATATGTATCAAGAACTTGACCAAATTGAAACTAATGACACTTGGGGTCTTGTTCGAAGGCCTAGAGAGAAAAATGTCACTGTGACCAAATGAGTTTTCAAAAAAAGGTTGAATAAGTAGGGTCAAGTAATCAACAACAAGGTGTAGGCTTTAACCTCGTACATAAATTACCTACATACAAATTCTAAAAATAGAAAGTAAACAATGGCGAGAGCATAACACATAAAACAAATATACACAAAGATTTTCCCCTAGATCCCAAAACCAGAACTACCAGATTGATTTTTCATTTTTGTTCCTTTCAATGTTACAATACATATATACATTCCAAAGCATCCATAAACACCAATCCATTAACTCTAGATTAGAACATAACCATAGTTCCCTTGACCGGATCTACAAAATACCATGGATGGAAAACCATTGTGCCTAAAACCATGTGCGAAATCCATGCACGAAACCATAGGTAGGTCCGCCCACCTAATATATGGTCCAAAAAAAAATTTCTTAGGGCGATGCCCCAGACCCCATAGAGGGGGGCTACTACCCTACTCAAACCCCCCGACAGGGGGGGTTGCCAGCCCCCCTCTAACCCCATAGCTTAAATATTGAGACTAGTCGTGGAAAGAATATAACACAACCCAACACAAGGGTCAATTGGTTTGGAAAGGGTATGCCTAAATAGAAGGGGTATATTTCGAGGAAACCTTTACACCAGTAGCAAAACCTAAAGGTATCAAAATTTTCTTTACCCTTTCCAGTCACAAAAACATCAAGATATATCATATGGATGTCAAGTCTACATTTCTTAATGGAGATATGGAAGAATAATTTTACATTGAGCAGCCAGAAGGATTTATTCTCACCACAGATGAAGGGTTTGTGTGCAAAGTGAACAAAGGATGTAAATGGACTAAAAAAACCTCCTAGAGCTTGGTATGAAAGACTAGATAACTACCTTCAGTAACAAGGCTTTAAAAAGGGAACTCTTGATAACAATTTATACCTAAAATCTGAAGGTGACCATCTACTAATTGTAGTAGTATATGTGGATGACATAATCTTTGGTAGCGACATGGAATAATTGGGGCATCAATTCACAAAATGTATGCAGACAGAGTTTGAAATTTCCATGATCGAAGTGTTGTCTTTCTTCGTAGGATTTCAAATCTCTTAGTATCCAAAAGGAATGTTTATCTCCCAATATAAATATCTCAAATAAACTCTGAAGAAGTTTGAGCTGGAAGATTTAATGTCAGTGAGCAACCTATGGTTATATGCTACAAATTGTGAAAAGAATATAAGACACCACTGGTAAATAAAACTGAATACAGATCCATGATAGGAAGCTTGTTGTATCTTATAGCTTTGAGGTCAGACATCATGCAAGTTGTGGGTCTTATGGCCAGATTTCAAGCCTTCCCTCTTGAAAGTCATGTTGTTGTTGTCAAAAGGATTTTCGAATATCTTCAAGGAAAAACATAATATGGATTGTGGTATGATAAGAGAAAAGAAATTAAGTTGAAGGCCTACAATGATGTTGATTGGGCTGGTAGTCTTAATGAGAGGAGGAGCACCTCTGGTGCAACTTTCTTCTTAGGAAAATGCGTGGTGTCATGGGTCAGCAATAAACAAACCTCCATTTCTTTATTGAATGTTGAAGTAGAGTATATTGATGTTGCTACCTTTTGCACACAAATGCTATGGGTGAATGTGGAATTTAAAATATATTAAGGTAGAGTTGATTGATACTATTCCAATTATGTGTGATAATACAAGTGCCATCAGTATCTATAAAAATCCTATCATGCATTCAAAGAGGTATCATATTCCTATCGAGTTCTCTTTCTTAAGGGAACAAGTTGTAGCCAATGTTATCAGACTTGAATATGTGGCCACTAAAGACAGACTAATAGATATATTTACTAAAACACTAGAAAGAGAACCCTTTGAATGTCTTAGGAGACATATCGTAGTTGTGACTCCTCCTTCCAAATGACTAAATTTCTACAGGTGTTGGCAACTACTTATCATGTGGGATAAATGGAAGAGTAGGTTGCAGTGGTTTAGGGGGAGTATTCAAGAAGTATTCTTTTCCATTGATGCCAAAGGGGGAGAATATTACAGGGGCATCGGAGAAGACCATGCCTAGTTTCAATGTGAGCAATGAAGAATACCATGCCTACCTTAAAGGGGTGCTTATGGTGTTTCCATCAATGTGAAATGGGGACATTGTTGGAAAATTGGCATTGTGAGGGTGTTGGAATTGATGTTAACCAAATTAAGATGGTGATTGGGAGTCCAGGAGGAATCCTGTGGTAGTTGCAGGCTTCTGGTATAGAATCACCATAGTAGTAGGCTTATTGAAGATCCACAAAATGATGACTATAGTGATTGGTAGTCCAGGCTCAGGAGGAATCATATGGTAGTTGTAGGATTCTAGTAGAGAATCACCATAGTAGCATGCTTATTGGAAAAGATATGAAATGATTATTATGGTGAATTGGGGGTCCATGTTCTTGGCTTCATCTTTCATGTTTGGAGCCATATTTCAAGTTACAAGTTGGCTCAAAGATTGCATCAGACCATATCCAATGGAAAGTACTTTGAATAATCATTCCAATGGTATATGGAAGTCCATAAATGGCCATCAGAATCAAAATTTCGTGATTGTTGAAGTAAGGAGCTTGGAATCCTTTAGAGGAGGCGAAATATCAGAACCTCAAAGTACGAGACTGATCGAAACCTTAAACAAAAGGTTTGATCAGAACCTCAAAGCAAAGTTCGGGTCGAAACCTCAGATAAGGAGACTTATTGGAACCTCGAAGTAGGCTATATCAGAGGATGAGGCCATCAAAATATCGGAACCTCAGAGTAGTTTATATTAGAGGAGGAGACCATCGAAATATCGGGACCTCAGAGCAGGCTATATTGGAGGATGGGGCCATCAGAATATAAGAACTTCGTAAGTCCTTACAGATTGTAATTTCTTGAAAAAATCGAGTTTCACAGACGAATAGAAATACAAAGGAATTAGGTGCATGACTAGGGACCAATGATGCTCTTTAACTCTTGTCCTAATAAACACATGGTCGCAGTTGATTGGTCCTTAAGAGCTGAAGTGGAAAATTATGTCAGCATGATGTGGCAATATGGTGGACACATGGAAACTTATTTTGGCATTTTTAGGGGCCTAATGGGGCAAATTAGGGTAACACATGTCACCACTCAGCAGGCGCCACATGGAGAGATGACGAAAGCATGACGTCATCTCGAGTTTTAACACACCAAAGGTTGAGGACCTGATAAATCATATGAAAAATGGCATTTGAAACCTGTTCCAATAAAAGGGGCTTCGATATTAACTGGCACATGGTTGTGTGGAGACTAAAGGAACTAAGGGATAAGCACCAAGGGGCTAAAGGTATCAACACTTTGTGATTTCGTAACATTACTTTTATATGAGTTACAACATGTTGTGGTTCTGATGTAATAGTGCATAGAATAAAAGGATGAATGGGTCAGTTGCTGGAGATTAGATGAAAATCAATGGAGATTTTTTATGGAGTTAGTGGGATCTACAGAAAACGCTGAGACAAGGAAACAAGGACAAAAATCCATAGAGAAGAACTGATGAGATGAAGAAAGACTTATTCTACTTCCTATGCACATCTTCTAGATTCAAATGAGGAACAGATTGGCCATTCTTAAGCGATGTCCAGCTCTACGAAGCAATGAATAAGCATGGGAATTCACAACAAAGTGTTCAAGTGGACTGAGATTAAAAATTCTAAGTATGGAGGATTACACAAGGATTAAGTGAAGAAACTAGAAGCCCACCCTTATGTTTAATTCCGTGGTAGAATTCAACCATTAGACGTAATAGCAGTAGGTGGAGCCAAATAGAGGTACACTCGGGTAGTGTAGAAACAAGCAAGAGAGACAACATTGTGTAGCGTGCAACAGAGGATCCATAGCATATATTTCCATCAAGCAAAGTGGGGAAGAGTGTATTCTTGAAGAGCTTAGTAGTGTGAGTAGAGAGTGAAATGTGAAACGAGCGAAAGAGAAAAATTGAAGGGTGTGTATAAGAGAGCCTGTATCAGACAAGGTAGACTGCTGATGATATGTTATTGTGAGTAGAGGTTAAAGTGTGTAATACCAAAGGAGTTTGTGGAATAGTAGAGGACTGAGAGAAGAAGTTGTTTCTACAACCAACCAGATTGGTATTTTTCCATAATTATATATGCCTCTGTTTTTAGTTTGAAAATTGTATGAAAAGTAGAATAGTGGCAAGAGTAGGTGGTGGCCTACATTCAAAAGAGGTTGGTGCCTCTTGGCAAGTAGGTTCTTGCTAACCTAAGGGGGTCGGTGCCTTTTGTGATTGGGTGCTCACAAAAAAACTGATGTAATCAAGAAGGTTCTTAATTCACATCATAAACAACAACAAATTGGTGTTTTTTTCACTTTTGGTTTCCACGTGAAAACACCAGTGTTAATATGTGTGTGTTGCTCATGTGATAGATTGTATGAAGATATGAATGCTTAAGCTTGTTTCTCACTTTGTTTATGATTAAATTCTCTCATAAGTATCAATCAATAGTGGAAATAACTAAAAACATATTTAGTAAAAAAATTAAGAATCTCATAATTACTTATTCACCCCCCTCTCGGTAATCCCTTATTCCAACACATCTTGGTGATTATCCACTATTGTGTAAATTCTATGTATACATTGAGATATGTCCTTGACTGTCTCTGCATCCTGTGCATTGTATAGTCTCAAGCCAACATGCTTTTATTATGAGCAATATTTCCTTAGGTTCTTTTCTCCATAATTCCAGCACTTATATGGACCCTTCCCATAACTTTTGGCTTCATCTTAGGGAGAATTGCATCTGTTGGCAATGTTTGACTTTTACTGGTTTTCTTGGTTAACAGGGGTCGCACTTTCTCCCTTGGTTTCCTTTTTCCTTTTCCATTTGAACTTGGAATTTCCCTTGGATTTCCAATCTGATTTATATTTAGGCGTACACCTAGATTGTTCATGGGAATGCTTTATTTTCCATATTGTATCCTCTAATGTATTGGGCTCATCAAAATCGATTATATTCTTAAAATATTGTGGTAGTACATTGACATACCTTTGAATATTTTATTTCTCCTCCTTAAGGTAGGGAACATACAACAACAACTCTAGGAATTTCATGGTGTACTCATCATGTGTCATTTATCCTAATTTGAGCTCATTTAACACTTTTTCCTTGTTGTCGAAGTATCTCTTAGATATAAATTTTCTCTTGAAATACTCCTCAAACTCCTTCCAGGAAAATTACTCCTCCCTTATTCGCTTTACATTTTTCAGATCTTCCCACCATATATCAACCTTTCTTCTTATGTTGAAGGTGGATAACTTTGCTTTCATTTTCTCTAAGTAATTATGGATTTGAAAAAACTTCTTCTTCTTCAATATCCTTTGGTTTCCTCATTTCTCCATCAAAGGTAGGAGCCTTAGTGTTTTAAACCCCTCTAGTATATATTTTCTTTCCCTTCTTATCCCATTATGTTGATGATCATGGTGATGATGATAGTGATGATGATGTGGCCTTCTATGAGCTTCCCCATACTACTACTCATGGGTGATTGAGTTATTTCTAGGAGTGCTCAACGAAGTGCCTCCTTTCACAGTTTCTTCATTGAACAACCAAATCCTATTTCTATATATTCTCTCATTTGACCCATTGGTTATTTCTTCATGCCCCAATGGGTTTCACATGCATCTATGAATGATCCCCAACTCATGTTACCTCTCATAGGAAACATGACTGCATTTACTTCAACTTGGTTTTCTTCTTCTCTAGCAGGCCTCCCATTGTCAACTTTACAACTCCTTATATTTGCTCTCAAGATTCTCAGCGTGTCCATCCAATTAGGAGAATATACCCTCCTCATTTTTCAACTAATATTTCCTCTTCATGTCCTTGCTGAGATTGATCAGAGCTATAATGTACCATTTTACTATTCTTTCCTTGGTATGTTGTTTCTAGACTATACCACCCTATGTTGCTCACGTAGTCCTTAAACTTCATCTCTTTGGGCCTTAGTGTATTTCATGTGTTTCTATACACACATGTAACAATTAGATTTTAACAAAATTTAGCTACATAATAAACACCATCACCTTGGCTTGTTGATGTAAATTCATTATTGCAAAGCTAGTTGCAACACTACACCTCAATTAGTGCATTAACATTAATAAATCATATAAATCATCAATACTATGCCACATGTAATTATCACATTAAAATATGCCAAGAACAAAACACAATAAATACTTAAATATCTACAGTTATAATGCTCTACATGAGGTGTTAAGGCCTCACTAGATCTCCCAATGTCCAGTGTTGAACCCTTTCTTATTAGTTATGTGATGATGCCATTCTAGTCAAAGTGTTGAACCTGGAAGCTCTAATACAAATCCATATTTTACCCCCTAACAACACCTGTCCTAACTAAGGTCACAAGGAGGCAATTACTATGTTGACCTAGCCTCCAAAGTCCTTTTATGGATATCAGGTATAAATTTTTCACTTTTGTTTTCTCCTTAGAAACTCAAAATGAACGATACCATTACATCCATCTCATCAATATGAATCTAGTGATTTATAAAATTTCCTCAATGAGACTTCTAAATTAGAAATTATAGCCATTCAAAGATTAGCCTATCAGTGAAGGCCATGTCATCTTGACCTACCATGTGGCTATCTGAGTCATAGGCCTCATGGTAGCTGCCAACCCACTCATAGTTGTTATACTTATTTACAAGGTCCAGTGTATAATACACATAATAGATATACATGTAATGACATCCCACATATAACATAAGGGCATGAGACCTTTATGGCCACATCACCCTTGGAGTTAAATCTTGGTAGGTCTTGACATTCCTCACCACTAAAGCTTCCGAAGAGAATGTTCTGGGTTACAATGGTAGATTTAGCTTCACAATTGCATTGGCCTTCCCCTTGACCATTAATTTAATGCGTACATGCCCTACAATGCTTGTCCCCATGGAACGAGCCCTGCATGCCAAGTCGTTCCAGGTAACCAATCCCGGTAGCTCTATCAAGCCCTTCATCAAAGTCTTCTAGGGTCTAGGGTGACATCATTTTTTGTCACTTCACCCATGCAGATAGGGTCCCACATAACCTTTTATCCCATCCATTCATGTCTTCCCATCTATATGTAATTTGGAGGGTTATCCTCACTTTTGTGTTGGGCAACAGGCCCCACTTTCACCTCATCCATGGAATTCGACCATAGGAGTTCCTCTTGGAACTCCCTCTGGATCTTACTGGGATATTTGTTTGGAGTTCATATAATTATCATAAACACTTGATGTAAATGGCCCATATTGCTTCTGCTTGTGTGCTAAGTCACTCCGCTCAGTCACAGTGTCGAAGAGGGTTAAACCATTCCCTTCCAGCACATCGGTTTTTGGACTTAAAAATAATTCTAGCCCCACACTTAGCGACTTATACTTAAAAGTATAAGGGAAATCACCAAGGCTACTAATGCCTAGTCTATAGATGTGTCAGGGTGTGATCATGAACTTCCAGGGAAATCCCTTCCAAGCTTGGAATAAATGCGCATATTTTGGCATTAACACCATTCCTCCTAAGCTTATAAATAAACACCAACTAGATATACAGGTCAATCACTCTAGTGATTAAGATACAACAATATAATTTTAACCACAAGGATTTTCTCATTCTTCATGCTCAGGATGATTATATTGAATTAAATCTTAGAGTAAACATAGGAATTGAAAAATTCCTCCAAAATAATGATAAATTTTACAAATATCTACCAATCTCTCAATACATATGCCATTTATACCTATTTATGAACTCAAATAATTACAAGAATTAAGTCATTCTTAGAAATAGTTCAAGGAATACTTCTGCATAGGAATCACATTCCTTATCATCAATAGGTGTTATTCAATAATAGAGAGACAAAATATTCCAACAAGTCTACAAAAATAAATTACCCATTGATAGAGATTTCAATCCCTTCATGCAGAAGTAGGCTTAATCTGTTTCAATATTAGTACATCCAGAAGTAATGGACCATGTCACAAGATATTTTCATAATCATTTACATTCTTGTTGTATGCAAGGACACTCAACGAAATCAGCATAACATAATTTCCATGCAGATAACAAATACATATTAAGAAACTCAAGCACAAAATGTAAGAATGTACTTATCTTATAAGAGAGTTGGAAACCAGGACAAGATATTTTATAAGAGGCCTTTTATTCCCTTTAAACCTCCTTTCTACGAGTCTTTTCTCCCACGACTTCATGATTCTTGTTCCCATAGTTAGTTAATAATTGTTGGCACTCTATGTATTCATTGTCAATGCTCTGTTCTTGCAATCCTTTCGCCTTCCCATAGTGTTGGAGTTTTCATTAGCTTATTATTCCAACCCATTTCCTTGTCATAACTATGCATCCACAATGTTTCATTTTGCAACTTGTCTCCTCTCCCATTCATGGTATTAATTCTTTCCCCTATAGGATATTATCCCTCAAGATTGTGACTAAGCTTTTATTTGTGACCAATTCTTTCTAATAGTCATAAACTACATTTGCATATCGTGACTAGGTCTTCCTCTCAATTGCAAAATACCTCTCAATATCACGACTACATTTTTCTTCCACATTGACTAGCCCTTATCACATTATCTTTTTGAATATTGGGACTAATATTTCATCTTATCACAATATTTTTCTGTAGTTTTTGACTAAGCCTCTCTCATCATACCACCATCGATTATCGCATATTACTCTTGCAATCTATGAATAAAGGCATATTGTACTGTAATTTCATACCCTGTGAAAAAGAATAAATAATGAATGATCTTGCGATTTTTACCTAACATTTTGTGTTTCCATGAATATATTTGAAATGTCAAGTATGATCAATCTTGATTATTTCATTATATCTTCCTCAGTGGGATATATGTCTCTTCCAACCAGTAAAATGTGTGGAAAGAATTAAATCATTGGAAGAAGTCATGAACCTGTTTGATGGTGAAATGATTATCCTTAATAAAGCGATGCATCTACTATTGGAAATGCAAGTAGAACTAAAGAGCAAGGTATTTTATATAAAAATAGGTTTCACAACCACAAATCACATATATGACCGATGTATGGAATATTCGAATGCATCAGAAAAACTACCAAGAAAAGTTAGAATGCACACAGAGAGGAACATCGTGGAAATAAGATTGTTAGTGTAGTCACATGACAAGCTCACGTGATATGTAAGTAGACTGATATATGCATATCAAAAGTTACATAGTTGATCAGAGTCCCTCATTAAGGTAAATAAATACCCTCCACTGGAGTATTAGGAGTGGCAATTCCTGAACAAGATGTTTTGAAGGAAATCCATGAAATATTAAATGCAATGAAGCAATTTTCTGCTCAAGGTAACTTACAACCCACCAAGGTAGCTATTGCACAACATATTGTAGAGCTGAAAAATTGCATTCAAAACTCTAAATTCTCTTGAGTCAAATATAGAAAGACATAGAAATTTTGTTCCCAAATGCTCTCAAATATGATATGATATTCAAGAGATAAATTTCAAAAAATGTTAGATTTGTTGCTTCTGAATATAAGTCCTGAAACACATACTTGGTACAAGAACTACAATTTGAAGCTTTGGATCAGACCATTTTGAGTCTTGTTCCATGAAACAACTTTTTTACTTTAATTTCCATGTAATTTGTAAATAAGTTTATTTTAATATTAAAAGTATAATAGAATTTAGAAATAAAAAGACATTTAGAAGTTGAAAATTCATAAGGGAAGTCGAAAGGTCATGGGAGATGAAGAATTGGCCCATTTTTATATAAATATACCCTCATGGCTAGTTATGAGGGACTTTTAGTCTTTTGAATATTTGAGAACTTTGAAGAGAAAACCTAGTTAAATTATTGTGGGAGATCAATAGATAGAATGTATTTCCACTATTGGATCTCATGCGTGCTTAGTGCCATGGTGCATTGAATATTTCAGCTAATTTTGAGAATCTCTTTGAGTTGTGACAAGAAATTTCACTCATATATTGTTAAGAATCTGTTAATATTATGAGATGACTACGTCAACATTGGGGAAAGCCACTCGATCAGGACCTTAGGGCAAATCCTTTTCTATTTGGGATGATGGCTTCGATTGGAATTATGGGGAGGGTTTCCCTTTATATAAAATTATATGAAATGGATTGAATGAAAGTATAACTCTCTAATATAGAGAAAACTGAAATAAAGATTAATAAACTAATTATCTAACATGGGTATACTATTGGCATATGTGATTATAAAGATTTCATAATTGACATGACAATGTAGATCATCCTATAACAATGAAGTTAATGCAGAGAAAGATAACTAACTTAATTGAATTACTTTATTAATTCACCACATATATTGAGATCTCGTTGTTCATACATATAATTTACGATTCCAATCAAAGACATCAATAATGAAAATGAATGATTGTTTCAAAATATATATAATGAACAAAATCAAATTTCCATTGTATTCTAAGAAAAAGAATAACAGCAGGATAATAGTACTCGATATATCATTTCTCTACTCATGATAGAAATGGCGATGGTTCAAATATATATTAAGAAACACCTGAGTTACAATAGTGGAGCTTAAGCCTTCTTTTCAAAAATTTAGAACCCTTTCTCACATCCAAGAGAGGGTATTTATAGTTTCGTGATAAAATACAAATATAGAAAATACAAAAAAAACCTCAGGCGGGTTTAATAAAAGTAACCAAAATGAACCAAACAAGACATATTTAGAATTTGTTACAATAAATTATCTAAGCTTGGCAGGATGAATATTCTCCAATTTGTTTTTTCATCTCACAGACATCTATCATATTCTTCTACTTGGGTGGAGACTTTGGCTATATTCGCATTTGGCTAGTAAATATTACATCCATCAATGTTGGTAGCATCAGTGTGGTGGTATTCAATAAACATATGAGCATAAGCCACTGACTATGAGGTTTGACCAAACATTGTCAATGATTCTCCAAGTTAATTTTTGTCAGTTGATCGATGATATTGGCCCACTTCTTGGAAGATTATTGCCACATTTTAGCAAGCAGTTTAATATCAGGTAATGCTCCTTCAGGACAACTTGATATGAGATTGGCTTGAAACAATTTATCGCTAACTGATTCAATACAATTATTTGAAATATCTTGTGCATGGTATATTGCTACCTTTTCATACTTGATAAAAATTTCCCACTGCTTAAAGAGAATTTCTTTATGGTTTCTTCAATATTGGTGAAATTAGCCAACCTTCCGCACCTTCTTACCATGTCAAGAATCCAATAATTTTCTCCTCTATGTCTTCAAATTAATTCTTGACATTTGATAGTTGGTCTACCAGGGAACTGCCTATCCTACAGTGATCATGAATGATGGCCAACTTTTAACAAAAGATAATTGTTGTTGGGCCAAAAGTGTGTTCAATTATTTAGCATCCTTATTAAACTCGGGTAATTCAGGATTTACACTTAGATGTTTAATCCTTCTATGTATCTCTTGGATTTGAGAGTCTCAAGCCTACAAATAAATATCATACTAGACTATGAGAGAATTAAAACTATTTTGAAGCTCTGTGACCTATTCTTTCTAATAATTTGTGATTTTCTTCTTTTCAATTTCCATGATTTATTCTAACAAAGATATCCTTTCTTCCTTTTCCTTAAGAAATTATTGCACCTCTTTAGCTTTGTCAATAGTAGCCAAAGCATGGGTACCAGTAAATTGGGTAAGCCTACGTATTTCCTTCCTAGGAGTTTCCAAAGATCCTTTCCACAAAAACTCAAAAGATACATTACCAGGAACTAGAGCTTGGGACTAGTCAAGTTTCCTTTTCTTTCTCTCCCTCTTAACAACAACTTTATGCTGAGGGTTGGAAAAGATGTCGAGTGGAGGAATTTCTTCTATTCTCAAAACAACTTTGGAAGATGGAAAGGTCAGTATGATTTATACACCTTTATATTTTAAAGGCTTCTCAGGATCCTTTATTGTTACCAGAGTCTATTGAAGGCTCTTAGAAGTTTCTTGAAGCTTCTCTTGAGGAGGAGTTTTAATAACATGAGATTCATTAGCTTTAGCATTGAGAGCTTGATTATATTGTTCCTGAATTTCTTCCAACCTAGCATCATGTACTTGGGTAGAAGAAGAGGCAACGATTTCTCTTGATTGAGTAGCACCATCAAACTGAGTAGTATCAACAATAATAACCACAATTCTCTCTCGAGGAGTCTGTAATGAATCCATTGGAAGCTTTAATAGCCTAGAGGCCCTGTATTGAGTGAACTGAATCATTTCTTCTAGAGCTAATTGTTGTTGTGATTTGTGAATAACCATTGAATAGGTAGAAGCTCCCTCAAACAAATCATAAAACCTGTCAAGTTAGTGGGAAAATTGTTTGATGTTGGATGTAGTGACAGTGAAAATTTTAAGGATGGAAAAATATCTTGAAGCTTAAAAACATTGGCGAATCTCACTAGGCCCTAATATGCAAACTATAAAATGTTTATTGATACATTTGTAAAAATATTCAAATTTATAATGATTTTATATATAGTATCTATATTATGTTGGCGATTTTGAAGGTAAAATAATTTTCTATTGTAAAATTTAGGCGAATCATTTTTAGAAAAAATGGAAATTGGCGAATCTTTTTTTTTTGGAAAAATCATGGAAAATTAGCCGACCTGCGAATATTAGCCCCTAAAAGTTTCCATGTGCAGCGGTAATATTTTTGACAGTTTTATGAGGATCATATTTTTTGTTGGGAATAGTGGGAAAACCGATAGCTTGAATTCCATTTATTTCAATCATTGGATGCTTATAGTTTCTAATTCATATGTATGAAACTGGATTCATAAGATAGGCAACCTCTTTGGTAAGAATTTTATTAGATATGAATAGATGTAACACATGAGGACTGGCCAGAATCCCATAAACTATGATTTATGTGAGTGACTCCTCACTGAAATAATTTCCTCCTCGGAGCAGGTCAATTTCAGCTTCTGGGGACATTTGGCCAACCCTTTTATCAAAGATAATTTTATATATTAGTACCATGACCTCATGAAATTTTTTATAGAAATGTGGTAGATATTTGGAATCCTGAAGAATATCATGGTAGATGTGAATCATGGGTTGGGTCTTCTAGAGTCCACTTCCAACCCATAGATGAAAAATCCATAGTAAAACACAGGGCATCCATGATATAAGCACTCATGTAGAAAGGTAGGATTATGTTTTCGGAGAATTTGCTTTTACTTATAAAGCACAAGATATGTGTAGCTAAATTAGCTAAGAGTATATTGCCCCAATCAAACATATAACCCTCTGAAGCCCCATCAAGCCAACATATGGTTTCATTTATATGACCGAGATCTATTTGAGGAATATGTGATGAGCTATAAGTGGATACCAACTAAGAAGGATATCGAGAAGTGGATAGATCAGAAGTTGCACCAATTTGAGGCCTAGTAACATAGGAATTCGTGCATGTCAAAGGAAGAGTGGTTGAATAGATACCTGTATATAGAAGAACACGAGACTTTATTCTTCTCTTTTCCATGTGATTTATAAGAGTGGTTGTCTAAATTGGCAAATGGTCAAGGTCTGTGGAAGTTGGATAACCCTATTGTTTCAACTCCAGATCTAGTGAGGGGTCTGGAAGTGTCAAAAGATAAGAACGCAAGGGTTGTCGATTATTGGATTGATAGTATTTTGGGTGGATTTATTATTGAGTTTGTGATTGATACATCTATCAGTTATACCGAAGTTAAATGACAGTTTTGTAAAGGACCAAGAGGTAAGTATATGAAGTCCTTGAAAACCTAGATTAAAATTCTCTAGTGTGAGAAAAGGGTTATGCCATTAAATTAAAGTTTAATTGAGATTTGATGGGAGCTACGTGAATTGGAAAGCCATTCAAAAGAAATTTAGATTCAGGTGCTAAGTACAGTCCTTTGTTGGGAGCATCTGATAGTGACAAAGAAAGTAGTGATACGAAGCCCCCTGGAGGTACGCCGCAAATGGTAAACCAGGGTATTGCAGGAATACCACATCCATCCACTCCACCTCTACCATCACCTCCACTTCACAAACCTACATCTACAACTCCACCCCCACCTCCACCTTCATTATTAGATATGGAAAATGCTATGAAAATTCCCATATTCAAGGGTCTAGGGACAAAAGAACCTGAACAATTTTGGTTTGTAGCAGATGCTTTGTGGAAGTCAAAACAGATAATGGATGATGACCTAAAGAAAGTGCAACTGGTCTCAACATTACAAGATAGAGCACAGAGATGGTATATTAAGTATTCTTCAACTCATCTAGCTGCAATGTTAAAGGATATGAAGGATGCACTAAACAATTAATTCAAGAAGTCTAAGCTACAGGCCTAGTCAGTAATAGAGGTCAAAGAGATCAAGCATAAGGTAAATGATTCTGCATGGGATTTCGACCAAAGGCTGAAGTGCCTACTCCAATGGGCTAATATGCATATCATGGATGAACAAAAAAAGGATTGATATATTGCTTTGTTATTACCCCATTTAATATTTCCATTGTCATAATAGAATATTGGGACACAGGATGGGGTATTGGAGATTTCTATGAAGTCAGAAGCATCACCTATTCAGGATACAAATCTGGGAGTATAATGGATTCAATCTCAATTTGCTAGCATGCATATGGAATTGCAGACCTCAAGAAGGGAAAAGAATTCCAAAATTATGTTCATGCGGAAGTATGATGTTTAAAATGTAAAGTTCATGCTCACAATAAGGATCATTTTCTAATGTACTAGAATTATCTAGTTGGCGGAGGTCCTGTCCCCCTAAAGCCAAAAAATATCGTTGGAACGAGCATTGGTGTAGTGCCGTGGTGCGCTATCTGTCAGATTACAGGAAAACATACGACGGATAATTGTCATTTGTTATAGAAGTTTGTGTAGACTCCCCAACAATTGTTTTATAACTTTTACAAATCTGTTGGTCATGAGGAGTGCAATTGCTGAAGTTATGAATTGATGATGGACAAAAACCAACATATACAGTACAGATGGAGGCACGTCCTCAGCAATATCAAGGCACAATTACAACGCGCGAAGGATTCCATGGACGAGGAAGAGGATGAGGAGGATGAGCTGAAAGAGGCCGAGGCCAGATCATTTGGTACAATTGTGGAGAACCAGGTCACTTTGTGTGAGATTGTCAAAATCCAATGCATCCCTCGTGTCAATATTGTCAATAGTTTGATCATGTCATAGAACATTATCCTGTGCTCATCGCGAAGGTGCAAGAAAGGACGACCCAGACTTAGAACATCTAGATGATGAGATGAGAACTACGCAAAGATGGACACAGTGTTAATATTTTTACGTGGAGTGGTATAGCTACCAAGGAGGATAAAGGGAAATAACTAGTGGAAAATGTATGGGTACAAAAGGCCACTAACAAATATGCTGGATTTGATTTGTATAAAGCGAAGGAAAAGTTTATGGAGGCGAGGAGAGATTCACGGATGTAGAAGCTCCTACCTCAAGGGCTCAGAATACATGCATGGAGAAGCCCAAAGGAGTTAGTACTGTGCAAGAAACAAACCCTGCACTGTTGACATATTTCTTACAAACCTACATGAAGCTCCTAAGGGACCAAAAAGAAGTAGAGGGACTGCAATAATTGATAGATAACAGAGATGGTCTGATTCAAATGTTTTGCTGTAGAAAGCATGGGAAGAATCAGAAAACCAAAACTACAGTGGTCCTCGATCTAGCTGAGAATGGAAAATCAGCAAAATATTTTTCCTATGGGGCACCTACATGGAGTCACTGTGGATATTGAAGGGGTGCACATGATAGCTGATTTTGAAGTGATTGAAATAGAAGATTACAATAGCCCATACACAAAACTTCTTGGAATTGATTGGGCATTTGATATGAATGCAGTCAACAACATTAAGAAGTGCATCATGAAATTTAAGAAGAAGGAAATAAGGTTTATTGTTCCATTAGATCCGGCCAAGGGTGCACCTGAACCAGCACAGGATTATTATGAAGAGGACAATATCGAGAAAATCTATAAGCTTACTACATGGGATGAGGATTGGATCAACCCTATGATAGATGGGCGAATTACTTGGGAGAAGGACAACTCCTACCATTCATATTTAGATCAGGAGCACTAGCATAATAGATTGCATGAGGTATCATCGCTATGGTGCAACAGGCTTACTAAGTAACTCTGGTGCATATCCACTGAGTTACGTAACTTACCATATTATGATGGTTTAGAATATGTAAATTTATTTCTGGATTAATTTCAAAGGGATGTACTGGAGGAACATTGGTTCTAGGCATTAGACATTGTGTTGAGAGCTACGCCTACCAGATGGTGGGGAACACATAAGAACAACTTCACAGACTAGAAGGACTATCGATGGATGATGAAGCTATGGTTTGGGTATGCTAATACCTACATTAAGATAAATATACAGGAAAGGACGATCCATGTGTGCATCTGGCTTGATGGACGAAGGCATGGGGAGAAGACCCACAGCCAGAATGGGTTCATATATTCTACCACACTTTGGATACAATTTCGATGAACTGGTATCTAGAGCTGTGAAACGAAACCGCAAGGTGGGATGTTCTAAAGGAAATGTTTCTATTAACTTTCAGCTTTGAGGATGGGTTTGAGTGTATTGACGAAGCATTACAAGAGATCAAAGCTGAAATCTTTAGAATGCACAAAGATCTTGTCACATGGGTATAACTAGACTAGAGCATGTAGATGCGCCATGCTATGGAATTCTATAATGTGACCACAGAAGAAGGTGAGGAAGATCCTAGGAAAATCAATATTTCTGAGTTAGAGGGATAGCGTGAAGTCAAGGGAGCTAAGGTGGAAGTCCCTGATATCTCAAAGCCCTTCCAACTAAGAATGTGAATATTGGGTCGTAAGCGCAGCTGAAGTTTGCAAACATAGATGACTATTGGGACGAGGACACAGTGGACAAAGTTGCAAATTTACTACAGGAGTATCAGGACTTGTTTCCCACTAGATTCTCTGATATCAAGGGAATAGTAGGTGATGTGGGCATCATGAAGATCATTATGAAGCCAGATGTGAAGCCAATGAAGTAGTGCCCATACCGATTGAATCCTAAGTACAAGGAAAAAGTGCACGAAGAGTTAGATAAGATGCTTACAATGGGGATTATTGAGCCTGTCGAGGAATCCGAGTGGGTTAGTCCTAGGGTGGTTCAGGAAAAGAAGATGAAGGGTGAAATTTGGATCTGCATATATCTAAGAAAGTTGAATGATTCTTGTGTCCATGAGCCATTTCCTACGATATTCATAGACGAAGTTTTGGAGAATGTTGGAGGCTAGGAAGCCTATTCATTTACTTAAGGGTTATTAGGGTATCATCAAATCAAAATTGCACCAGAGGATTAGAGTAAGACCACCTTCGCTACTGAATGGGGTTTTTCTCAGTATACAGTTATGCCCTTTGGACTTAAGAACACCCCTGCAATCTTCAATAGGATGGTAGTCACAACTTTCAAAGAATTTATTCATATGTTTTTGGAGGTTTACTCTGATGATTGGAAAACATTTAGGTTTGTAAAGAGGCATGTTGGTTGTCTCCTCCTCATGCTGGATACTAGTCAAAAGTATTAGATATCCCTTAATCTGAAGAAATGCATATTTTGCATACCTTATGGGATACGTTTGGGTCATTTTCTCTGTAAGTAGGGACTGATGGTAGACCCTACCAAAATTGCAGTTATTATCCATTTGGAGCTTCCAAGGAATGTCAAACAGTTGCACGCAATGTTGGGCCATATAGGATATTATAGGAAATTCATCAAAGAATATGCGTCGATCACTGTACCCATGTAAAGATTGTTGAAGAAGGATGCGATGTTCTGTTGGGATGATGATTTCCAGAAAACTTTGGATGTCTTGAAGGAAAAAATGGTCATAGCAGCAATTCTTGTGTTTCTTGATTGGAATAAGGAATTCCATGTACATGTAGATGCATCCTATATACCATTAGGAGATGTGCTAACCCAAATAGGCGCAGGTGATATTGACCATCCGATAGCGTTTGCGAGTAGAAAGTTATCTAAAGTGGAAAATAATTAATGAACCATAGAGCACGAAGGATTAGCAATGTTGTATGTGCTCCAAAAATTTAGGCACTCTTTTTTGGGTGTGCACTTCAAAATGTACACAGACCATTATTATTTGAAGTGCCTGGTCAGCAACCCTATGTTGGGGTGGAGAATTTGTAGATGGTTGTTGCTCTTTGAAGAATATGACTTTGAAGTAATTGTGAAGCCAGGGTGATTGAATGCTGGACTAGATCACCTCTCGCAGATTGAGAATGGTGACGAACCTACAAATCTATAGGAAGGATTGCTTGATGCACCACTGTTTTCTACGTGCATCATAGATGAAAACTTTGCAGACGTAATTAAGTTCTTGTCTATGGGTACAACTCCTGAAGGGTATACAACACAGCAAAAGAAATAATTGGTGGTCAAGGTTGCAGTTTTTTATGTTATCATGGGACAGTTATATAAAATGGGATGAGATGAAGTTCTGCGTAGGTATGTCCCATATTATGAAAGACAAAGTATCCTTGGTGAAGTGCATGAAGGAGCTATGGGAGGACATTATGCAGGAAGAGAAACTATGCAGAAGATCCTATGAGCAGGACTATGATGGCTAACTGTGCAAAAGGATTCCAACGAGTATTGCAGGGCATGCGATGTATGTCAAAGAACAAGGAGGCCATCACGAAGGGATGAATTTCCCTTGAACCCGTAGGTCTTATTACAGTCATTTGATAAGTGGGAAATAGATTTTGTGGGACCAATTCAGCCACTAAGAAAGAATACTAGAGCAACATACATCATTACAATGACTGAATACTTGACTACATGGGCTAAGGCATAGCCCATGAAGGATTGTAGCACGGCTATAGCCGTGAAATTAATTTTTGAATACATTTTGTCTCAGTTTGGCTTCCCTAAAATTTTGATGAGTGATAGGGGTTCACATTTCTTAAATGAAGAAATTGTTGCCTTGCTTGAAGAGTTCCAAATGTATCACCAGAAGAGTACGTCGTATCATCCTCAAGAAAATGGAATAGTGGAAGCCTTTAACAAAATTCTAGAGAATGCCTTAACGAATATTTTTAATGCAAAACATAATGATTGGGATGTGCACATACTAGCTATTCTATGGGCGTATAGAACCACCAAAGAAATGTTGAATGGGAAAACACCATTTGTACTGGTTTATGGACAAGAAGCTATGATGCCGATGGAGTACATCGTGCCAAGTTTATGGATTGTTGTAGTTACAGACATGGCTAATCAAGATACCAGGGAAGAACACCTTGCACCTATCATTGAGTTGGAGGAAGATCACTTCTTGGCAGGTTTTCATCAACAGGTGAAGAGGGATTGCGAAAAGGTATGCCAACATGATCACCATATTAAACAACACACCTTTTAGAGTGGAGATTTTTTTTTGCCGTATGATAGTAAGTTCACAAAGTTTCTGGGAAAGTTCCAAATGCATTGGCTAAGGCCATATATTATCAAGGAGATTACAGATGGAGGCACAGTTCAGCTCGCAAAGTTGAACAGGGAATTGTTTCCACGAAGATTCAATGGGAGCAGGTTAAAATTCTACAAGGGTGATTCCGCCCCTACACAATGACTATATGCATGTGGGATAGTCTTAGTACTCCACGCATTTGGAAAGGAGTGTGGGACTATAAACTACATTGCTAGAAGGATGGTTGGGTGAAGCAAATGGGTTGTGTGACGAGTCGAGGGAAGGCACAGGGGAGAGTTGCAATGAAGGAGTTACATTAGATTGGTGAGACCTACGTAGCCTAGCAGAAAGTGACTATTGGAAGAACTGTATCTAATTGGATGGTGATTTTTCCATTAAATGGAGCGGGGGGAGCATTTAATATTCATAAATTTGGAAATATGCCACCAAAATCGCATTAATGATAGATATTTGGAGGAAATGGTTGGATTTGAGTTCAAATTGGACTATAAATATAGCATCCCGCTCCACATTCAAACACTTTTCCTCCTAATAGTTTACCTTGAGCTTTTGTGCTTTAGTTTGTGCTAAGAGAAGTGTTATATGTCTAACAAGGATTGGGAAATAATTAAAGAGAAGATTTCACAGCCAGGATTTGCGAATTTAATAGATTGGTAGCACGAGAGATTAATCGAGAGAATGAATGCAGCCTGACCTAAGCCTGAGATGGCCCAACCCATGCCTACCATTTTTCCTACTATGGTGCCTAGGTTTTTGAGACCTAAACCATTTGCTTCTGTGGTAGGAGACAAGAAGCAGAAGAAGCCCCAGCAAGTGCCGCCGTAGCAATTGCCACAAAAAAAACCATTGGAGATCACACAAAAGGGGAAGATGGATAGAACGAGGCAGCCGACAGAACCTTTGGATTTAGACAAAGAAGAGCTCACCATGGGAATTGAGGATATTGATGCAGAGGAAGTTGAGCTGATAACTCAACTACTCCCTCATGTATCGCCGAGGAAATCTACAACCGAGGTTCCTAAAGACCCACATCTAGCAAAGTTCATGGTCTCCACAGCTTTGCTACCAGAAAACGTACCTTTTGAGGGAAGCCTGCTAGCCCGAATACCATATTTGAAGATGGCAGACTGAGACTTGGGGGATTAGGTGAAGTTCCCACAACTAGAAAAAATAAAGTACCCAAGGAAGGTATATTATGAAGAATCAAATGTTAGGCAGCTGGAGCCAATGAAATGGATAGTCGAAATTGCGTGCGCGAGGTTGTTAAACATGTTATGGGTGCCGCATTTTAGCTACAGCGCCATTAATACTGTATGTGGGTGTTAAGTATTCATGTTGGTTCATGATGGATGCCTATGGTTGGGTGAGCACATCCCAATCATATATATGCTAATTCACTGGATAACCCTCTTGTCGTATCAAGGAATAAACCCTGCAGAGGCTTTTGTAGGAAAATCGTAGGAGAAGAACTTAGTCGATCAAATGAAGAGAAATTTTAGGCTGGTAAATAAATCGCGTAGTTATGCAAACAACTCCATCTCATATGGTGCAGTGCGGTTCTCCACACAAATTTTGGTCGGAAAAATAATGAGGAAGTTTCGTGCTGATGAAGTGTTGGTGCTACTAGTCTCTTTGGCTGCACAGTGAGCCAAAGGAGTTCAACACAATTGGATTTTGTACTTATGTCATGATTTTTTGGAGGATTGCAGAGAGGCCCAGGATGAGGGCAAGGTGTTCCACTATGCATGGATGTTTTTGTTGATTGCATTGGTGGCATGGAGGATGACAGAGGAAAGTCAGTTCTCGCAACATGATCAAGGTCTACCCAACGCCGCAAAGTTTTCCTCGTTGTGGGCGACTAAGGACCCTGAGTTAGTCAAGGAGACTAAAATATTTTGGGTCTTGTTTGAATTCAATTTGAGAATGGTGATTAACCAGCAGCCATGGTTATCACCAAGTTTGCACACACAGTATACCAATGTTGCGGACTTCATGGAAGAATTTTATGATATGCATATCCGTGTGAAGAAAGATTCCACATGCACATGGCACAAATTTCCATACCTGGTTTCCAAAGAGGACATTATGGGGGTCATCAGTAAATTGCCAAGCAACTAGCTCACCCCATGTAATTCGGGTGCAAGGTGCACTAAGGTTGTTGAAGAGGAAGCAGAGAAAACAACAGTTGCAACAATGGCACCAAGAGAAAATAAGAAGGAACCATAAAAGGCTTTCGTGAAGGAAAAGGTCATGCAGCAGAAGGACGCATCTGCAAAGGAGAAAAAAGAAACAAAAGAGAAGGTCTCTGCCAAAGAGATAAATGCACCCAAGGAAAAAAATTTCCACCACATCAGAGGCCACGATTGGCCTTAGAGAGTCTGACATAGAGTGCACCAATGTAGAGGGAGAAAAATGGGGTGAAGAGGAAGGGGACATAGACTTGGATTCCGCCTTAATTGTCAAAAAGAGGCAGAAACAAAACTCCATGGGATTGTGCAAGAAGCAGAAATATGACAACTTTGCGAGCGCAACACCTTTGGTCCTCACGAAGGGGGACCTGGATGAGATTGGTGATGTGGTCCACGGTGCAACAGAGAATATTTGGAGCCACATTGAAGAATAGTACCACCAAATATTGGACAAGGTGTAGTAGGGCCTGAGGGAATTCTAGCTCCAGACAGACATTATTCAAGTGAGTTGGACAAGCGAGCCTAAAGCAAGTGAGCTTGAAACAAGTGAGTAGGTTAGCCTTACCAACAGATCTCACTAAAGACCTCCACACAGTGTAGCTACCAGAGGGGTCCCTACACTTTGAGACATCAGAGGACAAGGTGCATCTATTACATATGAAGGACATGAGTCTGAACCTTGCGATGCTCCCTATTTAGACACTACACGAGATGCATCAATGGGTATTATATGAGCTCAGAATTCAGGAACAACACATAATACTGGTCATCAACGAAGTAAAAACCAACAACTAACATATGTTTGAGGAAAAGGCACAAGATCTTAAGGACCATGAAGAAGTTATTGCACGTAGTCAGCAACAATAGCGTAGGCCTGTAGTGAGCTTCCGAGCTCCATATTCCAGGAAAAGCGGCATCGAAGTAGGAAATTGGTAAGGTTCATTTTGAGCTACAAATGTATATATTTGAGCTATGACTTCAGTTGCAACCAACAACTCCTCCCAAAGTCGGAGAGAAGCGTGAGGCTGCTATTAAACAAGAGATAGCTGCACTAGAAGCTAGAGTTAAGGACTACACCCAGTTGTTTGAACAAGCCATGGAACTGTGGACCTCATTGCAGGAGGATCCAACTTTGCATAAATTTGAAACAGATGTTCGAGAAAAGAAGAGGCAGATCGACGAGATTAGATCCACAGTGCGGACCTTAGCACCAATGAAAAGGTTTGCCGAATTATAGGAGGGAAAGCTCATCCAGAGCGAGATTGATGAGCTACATCGAAGTAATCCATCATAGCTTCATGGACACAACCCTAGGAAGACGAAGCATGTCAGTTGACATAGTCGGTGCAAAGAAAGTTGAACTCCATGCAGCAGAAATAGAGAACCATGGGCCTTGCAATCAAAAGTCTGACTACTGAAAAGTTGGTTGAGGAAGTTCGTCAGGTTGTTGCACAGGGGACAACAGATCTTCGAGTATTGAAGATAGAATTCACTAGTCTATGGGAAAATATCGAGGCAAAACCAATAGAGTGACTCGAGGAGGATTCACGACTTTGTGTTGGGGGCTTGTTGGGACAGGGTCCCCTGGGGTCAATTTTGTAAACATTTTGTTATTATTGTAAAGTATCCGCATTTTGAGTAGCAGAGAACGAAGGTCATTAGGAGTCAAAGGGGATTTAGGAAGTTCAAAGCCCCTTAGTTTTTTAGAAGTTAAGTTGTTTTGTGATCCGCCCATGGTATTGTAATAGAAGATGATATAAAAAGGAGTCATAGAGATTCATGAAAAATCATTCAATCTAAGAGTCAACGATATAATAAATAGGTTTGTTTTCTGTACTTAGGCAAAGGTGAAGGATCCTGCAGCTAGGTGGGTGGGCCCTTGCAGTTGTGTGCGTAGGCCCTTGCAACTGTGTGCGTAGTGTAGAAAGAGACTGTAATTGAATATTTGAGCATAATGAAGGCCATTTTGGAGCATTACTTGTGTATCTATGTCTTAATCTTTACATCTGCAATCATTGTGTATTCGCTCTGTTTACTGAATATATCTTGAAAGGTAATTAATATATGCATGTAAGTGGTAGACCTATTAGCTTATTGATCTTAGGAATTTTTAGAGTAATTGGCACAGAGTTAGATTATGTTGTCTGTAAGTTATTATAATTTTCGTTTATCAAGGGTTAGGGTTCACAAAGGTTAAAATAAAGCCCTATAAGTAACATAACACATAACATAGTCCTTTAGATGCAGAAACCTAGTTCTGGCATCCCCCAATACTCCATCAGGTGAGACTGCAGCCTGCACTACTTGAGTTGTTTTCGAAAGGGCTGGTAGTGTAGGGTTTTTTTGGTTAGCACAACTAACTCTGAATCTAGGTCCAAGCAGCATCAAGCCAACATGTTGCAGAAAACATAGGGATAAGCAAAATATTTTACTCAAAGAGGACTTTAGCACAAATGATAAAACTTCACAACATCAATTTCTTCTTCAAATCAAATATTCATAAGATCAAAGCGAAATGAATGAAATCGTTTATAATTTTGAAAAAAATAACTCCCAAGTCTTAAACATTAAGTGTGAGAATGTGTAATCACGTGGGATTTCCAAATCAGCATATCAAAGGTCAAATATCAGAGAAATTAATCAAAGGGATGCATTGGAATTTATGATAATTCAAACTTCCCATATATGAGGATCCTGATAAAAAAACATTTATGAAAGGAGGCATGAATCGATATCAGGGAAACTCATATCAGAGGTCGCATATCGATGGTTTTAGGGAAATTCTTCTGATATAAGAGTTGTGATAGAGAGCTTTAATGGAAATATCAGAGGAATCAACGATGAGAAATATCAGAGACATGGGATATCAGAGGTGAATGGTATCAGAGGCATGAGATATCAGAGGTGTCACATTATAAAATTTACGATAATGGAAGTGTTGATATAATAAATGAAAACTATGGGGCTAATGGAAAATTATAATATTTATATAAAGGTGTGCATGACTTGTAATAAACCTGAATAAAAGCCCTTTAATGCGTTTTTATTAATAAAGCAATCATCGGGGAAATAATATCAGAGATGGGTTTTATCATAACTTTCTCAAAAGGGAAGTTAGGATATAATAAGGTTCCAATGTAATTCTTCCAATGAAGCTTTGACTTTATGGTTGTGACTTATCGAGCACTTATGTTTATTATAATTTCTTGAAAGGTGCAGCTCTGATATATGGGTTTTGATAAAAGGAAACCTTTAAGCTTGTCAAAGTTTATAACGTATTCAAAAGGTCACATATTTTATTGAAATTTGATTAATTTTATTAACAAAAATGAAGGGTCCCCATTTTTTATGGATAAATAAATATAAATAAATGGGGGGTTGTTGAATGCTACAACAATTGCTGACGTACTGGGTGAAATAGTTATCTCTGTAAAAAATAAATGAAATTTTAATAACTAGAGAGAAATACTTAGAAATATTAGAATGTTTGAAATTTAGCTTGATTGAGATTACTCTAAATATTTCATGTTTAAATATTTTTGAATTACACTCTAAAAATGTAAAACTAGTGGATGGGGAGGTAAAATTACTCCTTAAGATTTGTGGATGAAAATTAAAGTCGTAAGGTGCTAAAAATTCAAGATAGTATTTATTTTTAAAAGAAATTGTACATGACAGATCAAAGGATAACATTATCTTTTAATGTTTCAAGTCATGAAATATTTACAAGCTAATGGAGAAAAATATATCAGAGATTATAATAGATGAAATACTAAACTTTGATGTTATAATCACTTTCTAAATAATCTCTTCTTTAATTAATAAAAATTCATGTTAATGATAAGAGAATCAAATACAAAGTCAAAAGAGTATTACTCAACATAACTAACCTAAAGACATTGATATGTACATATGATTATATACATATTTACATCAAAATATGTAGTCTTAAGAGAAATATTTATTTAAAACTAGCCCATTTATGGGAAGAGAATCTCTCTTACTCTGTAAATATTGAAGGATAAAAATTGATGGGCCTATTTTTTCAATGATCTAGATGGGCTGAGCCAATTTTTTTGGAAATTTATGTGTTTTCCATTATCTTCGTGGGCCTTATCCCATTTCAGAACTAGGTCACCGATTTCAAAAGTTTTATTTCCTACTGAAATCGCACCAAACCAAGACTTGACCATTTTCTAATGTTGAGTATGAGTTTGTTTGGCTTTGTTCCTTTCCTCTTCTAGTTTTAGGATTTTAGCCATTCTTAATTGTAAAGAAGAGCAAGTTTGTTCCTCTATAGATTACACTCAGGCTAGTGAAGGAAAATCTAGTTTAGGAGGCAAGATAGCTTATTTTCCATATACTAAGTGATGGGGAGAAGTACCTAAAGAAGCTTTATGAGTAATTTTGTCAACCCATAGACAAACAACTAGAGCCTTATGCCAATTCTTTTGATTCTCATCAATAGTTCGCTTAATGATTCCTATGAGGTTATTATTTGTATATTTTTCGAATCCATTTCCCTTAGGATAGTAATTCACATAATATTTGACTTTAAAACCTCGCTTGATTGAAAATGAATTAATAGAATTTCTAGAGAAATAAGATGAACTGTCTAACATGAGGGGACAAGGAAGGCCAACCCTCGTAATTATATGATGATTGATAACATCGATAACAGTTTCAGAGTTGACCACCTTCAAGGGAAATGCTTCCACCCACTTGGTGAAATAATCTATACCCATTAAAATATATTTATGTTGTTTAGAAGAGTGTGGTATGATCTCACCTATGATATCCAGTCCCCATTGCTCAAAATCTTGGTTAATATTAATTAGATCTAAAGGAACGGTTGGTTACTTTTCTTTCCCTAAAGTTGTTTGGAAGGCTTTTCATTTTATAAGATAAGCATGGGTGTCCTTGAATAGAGTCAGCCAGCAGTAACTAGAATGAAGAATTTTATCAGCAGTGGTGTCCCCACTATAATGTCCACCTGTTGGCCCATCATGTAACTCTTGAAACATTTTTTTTTTCTTTAGGTTTCTCTAAACATCTTAATAAGACAAAATAATAATTTCTTCTAAACAAGACATTATTAACAAGTTGGTATTGATTGGCCTTAAGTCTTAAAGCTATTTTTCTCTTGTAATCAAGTTCTACTAGAGCATAACCATTTTTCAAATAAAAAAATTAAATCAGCATACTGAGATTCAGTATCAAGGAGACATACCTCTGAAACTTGGACATTGTTACCTGAGTCTTCTTCTGCTGATTCATCAAAGTCTCCAGTTATCAACCTACAAAAATCTTGACCGCTAACTATTTTAGCTATTTTTATTTCTAGGTCATATTCTTCTAAGGTTGTAACCCAATAAGCTCTCTGTTTACCTAATTCTCTCTAATTAAATAATTGTCTAACTGCTTGGAAAGGAGCAATCACTTTCGTATGTGACTTTATGAGAAAAGGTATGAAGTGTTTTATTGGCGTAAAGACCACACAATCTTGCTTTTCCACCTCTGAATAGTTTAACTCAACTCCTTGTAAATTATAACTGAACAAGGTGATGGGAGTTTCAACTTGTTCTTCATTTGGATGGGCTAAAATTGTTACATAGGACTATTTAGAAGTAAAAGTATACAGAAAAAATTGTTTGGAAAAATAGGGAGATGATAATGAAGGAGAATCTATTATCGCTTGCTTTATTGATTCAAAATAATTTCGTTCATTTTGTCTCCATTTGCATATTGTCTTGTTTTTTTATCATATTCTGTAAAGGCATAACAATTTTTGAAAAGCCAGGGACGAATCGTTTGACAAAATTGATCTGCCCAAGAAAGGATTGCATACATTTTTTGTTGTGGGGTAAGAAAAATTCTGAAATTGCCTTGATTATTTTTGGATCTATGCTAATTCATTATTTAGAAAAGATAAAGCCTAAAAGTTTACCTTCACTAAGAGAACAAAAATTATTTCTTAAGATTCAAAGAAATTCCAAACTTTCTTCATCTTTCAAATATTTTCTTTAGATCATTAAGATGATTTTTTCTTTCTTTTGAAAATATTGTGATATCATCTAAATACACAACAATTGATTTATTAATCAAACTTTTGAAATAAATCTCCATGGCTCTTTGAAATGTGGCTCCAAAATTTATCAGTCCAAAAGGCATTTCTGATAAGCCTATGTACCCCGTTTGGTCCTGAATGTGTTTTTCAATCTCTATTTAGGATCCATAAGAATTTGGTTATATCTCAAAAAGCCATTAAAAAATGACATTAATATAGAATGAGTAACAAACTATACAATGTGTTCCATCAAAGGCAAAGGAAAGTTATAATTTTCACATTCCTATTCAAATTCCTAAAATCTATCCAATTTCGAATGTCTCCATTATTTTTCCCAACATACACAAGAATTGAAACCCACTTTGAATGTTCAGCCAGGAAAATGATTTTGGCTTTGAGTAGACTATTTAACTCAGTCTTAATTTGAGCTTCAATATTAGGAAAGATCTCCCTAATTTTTTTTTGAACAGATTTCACATCACACAGAATAGGTATAGCATGTTGAATCATAGATGTGTCATAGGTTTTTAAATTATCATAAATCTAGGCAAGGACATCCTTGTATCTCCTTAGTAAAAGAATGAAATCAGATCTTTCGTTGGGTGTAAGTCCAAGGTCTAAATTGATGTTTTGGGTTTTATCATCATACCTAGATTAACCAATTCAAATATTAAATTAATAATCTAGAGTTTGCAGTTAGTGACCTTTATGAATCTATCTTGCAAATCATATAAATCTTCCAATTTTACCACAGACTTTGGCAGAGAATTTTCTTTAGAAGATTTATTGTGATACTTATCATGTTCATGTTCATCAATGATTTGATCTGGATAATACCCTTCAAAAGTTCAAAAACTTAGGATGTAATTATCATGATTAAATACCTACCAATTAGTTATGTTATCTTGAATGGAGGGGTGGAAAATTAATTCAATCGAAAATCTATCAAGACTAAAATCTTTACGAGGAATGAGCTTTGAAGCAACATTGGCTAGGAGATCACCACTAGCATTCTGTAATCTTGGAATCGAAATTATATTGAATGCAGTGAAATGAGTAGTCAAATCTTGGATCAAGGATTGATAAGATGATTAGAAAGACAATGAATAATATTTCTTACATGTTTAATGACAAGTTTTGAATCACCATAAACTTTAAGATACTTGACATCAAGATTGATAGGCATTTCCAAGCCTTGAACCAATGCATCATATTAAACAATATTGTTGGTACAATCAAATTCCAATATGCATGAAAGCATGGTTTTTTCTCCATTTGGGTTTATTAGGATACGTCCAGCTCTTGCACCATCATAGATTTCAATCCATCAAAGTAAAGAATCCAAAACAATTCATCACACTTATTTACATGATTATTGATGCAGGACCATTCAACTCCACAATATCATTGTATTTTAGTAGACATAGGGGGTCTTGTATTTTAAGGCATTTGATTTCCTAAGTTTTGAATTAATGTTATTACTTAGGTTTTGAGTGATTTTAATGAAAATAGGAATTAATTAAGTATTGTGAAGCATATTGTAAATGTTCTCAAATGTAGGAGAACATGAGAGAATTAGGATAGTTGAGAGATTGAGAGATTTGAGAATTAATTGTAAATCTTCGATTAGGAGTTAGTTGATGATTTTGTGGATTACAAAGGATCCTTAGAGATAAGAAAGATATTTTAGGATTTTGTTGAGAAGATTATGGATCTAAACTAGGAATTGGTTGTAGAATCCTTTTGTATAAATGTAAGCCTAAAAGGCATTATCAGGGGTTAGCTAGTTAGTCAAGTCAAGTTAGTAGTTAGAGGTTTGATTGTAAGCCTATGAATAGATTGTGAAACAGAGGTCAATGATATTGGAAATGAAGCCTGGGAGAAGAAACTATGTGAATACCTATTCATTAATATAAACAACTCAATTTTGAGTTTATGTGTGTGTATGGAGTAATTTAATTGTAATCTGTGCGTGAACTAGAAGTAAGTTATATGTAACAAAAGTGCATGTGCAGAATCATCGACAAAATACAGAGAAGAGTAACAAAGGGATGTTACGACTTTGTACACATTGAAAGTATAGGAGGAAGCCTTTAGTGTTACAATGAAGGTGGAGGAGCATAAAGGCGTAAGCGGAGTTAAAGACGAAGTTGTGGGGTAGAAAAGTGAAGGACTAGAACCCTGAAGAAAGCAAAAAATAGAGAAGATCATTGAAGGAACAACCTAAAATCAAAGTAAAGAGAAAGACGAAGTGATGAGGTAACGATTCACAGGAGTCATTAGATCTAAATATCAACGAAAGAGCCTGAAGGCGATGGGCGACCAAGATTAAGTCATGCCACATAAGTAAAAGAAATCAACGGTGGATATTAAATCCAAGTACTTACAGAAGGTGAAAAGGCGGGAATCAATCTGGACCATCAGATCGACAGATCTGGTAGACCAATGGTCATTAGTAACCATAGTGGGGGTAGAAAGTATGGGATGCCTTGATCACAGTTGAAGGCCCACAATTGTTCTTAGCCGTCAATCACAAATTCAAATGCTTACGTCATAGACAACTAGGGGGGTTGAGAGACTGATAATCCACATGCTAGTTGAAGGGCCACAAACTGTAGGATTTGATAACCTCCTTCATCTAATAGATATCGGGTCATAAAGAGATCGAACTTTAACTTCAAGGGCAGACCCAAACATTTATAGATTAAGGTTGTATAATCCTTATCGGCTCCGTAAGGTAGTTAAATGTCGTGCAAGTGGTCTGTGCAATATCATTGTGGACCATCAGATCAAATGGGTTTTGATCTATGGTGCAGGATCATCAATCAACTCTATTGATCGGGGAAGACATCAACTGTTAGATTAAAGGTAAGATTGATGGTGGAGATTGAATGATAAGGCTTGGGCAGAGCGGACCCGAGAAGGTTATAGGCATGGTTTTATTTTATTAAATTCTGGTTGTTTTATCGCATATCGCATGCGAGAGGAGGAGTCTTAGGAATGCGATGACGTCACATGTTGGTGCGATGTGATATTGAAACTGTTGTTGATCCGGTGTACAAAATCAATGGTGGAAAATGGAAATCACATATCTCAAATCGAGAGTTCTAAATGCAAATTCTATTGAGTCCTTTGGAACTCCACGATTGCAATATATGAGGAGTTGGTTTATAAAGTGGGGTTTGGTTAATATGCGTGGTTATGGAATTAACCACAGTTGTTATAACAATGAATGGTTGAGTTATAAGGTTCTGTGAAATAGGATTAATTAAGGATCAGACTGACGTTAGTTGTTGAATCGTTCCGCATGATATTCAATTAAGGGGCCTTAAACCTTAACTTATGAATATTTGACTAGGCAGGGTCATAGAAATTCTAGGACAAACGAGATTATGCATTTTATATGCATACTGTGGGTGTCGCAGGTTTTTCTTGTGTCAAAGTGGTATCGGAGCATAATTGTGGCTGAAACATTTGATATTAAGGCAACACAAATAAATTCTGTGTGAAAATTTCTTTGAAAAGAATTTAGAATAGAGTTATGTTTTGAAGGTGTGTATATAGGTGAATGGTGATGAAAGTAGGCAAGAGGAGATCAGATTCTAATCTGACAAACAGTAAGCACACAGAGATAAAGTATAGTAGAATATTGGAAGAATTGCAGATGCAAGGGAACAAAGGACAATCCATTCAAAGTGCAGGTGAATGGTAGAACAAGATCGTGCATAAGTCTTGAAGGTGAGATGGTATGTTTTTATTTTAATTTGATTTGAAGATTGGAGAGTGTGTGGTCTTTATATTGATGCACAGGTAACAGCAAAAGAAGGCAAGAATATTGCAGCAACCTTGAGCAAGGAGTGCTCAATTGGTTCTAGAGGAGAGAACCAGAGAGATGCTAAAAGACTAAGCTCAGAGGAGAGAAGCTTAGTGAGGCATATGTAGCAAGAAGAATACTTGCTATTGCAGAGGTATTATTGCAACTCACAAGAAGATCAGAAGGGAAATTCCATAGAGGATGTGGGTAGAATTTCTAAGCAATGAAGGAAGCTGATAAGACTTTCTAAATGAAAGAAGAAGTGGTTAGAACCAAGTATTTCATTGTGATTGAAATACAAGAGGAAATTTTTGTTCTTAGAAGATGCAGATGAGTTGAAGCCTAGAAGGAGAAGAGAGAAGTGCTCAAAAGAGGTTCCAGAGATAAAGAACCAAGGACTTGCCAAAAGACCAACTACAAAGGAAATCTTGGTGAGGTAAGTGGTAGCAAAGAGGACTTGCTGTTGCAGAGGCTTTAATGAAACTCATAGTGAGTGATTGTGGAACTCATAGAGAGGGAGGAGAAAAAGACTACTAATAGTCATAGTAGAGGTTCTGAGGAATACCACAACAGAAGAAAAGAGAAGAAGGACGATGCTAGGGCAAATGGCAAGAGAATGAGTCAAGAGGAGCTTGACAAGGAAATTGCAGAGATGAAAGAACAACTCGGTGCATTAAGGAGGATATAGGAGGAAAGCCAAAGATTAGGTTGGGTATTAAAGAAGAAGCCAGTAAAGTGGCATACGTTACAGAGAAGGCTACAATAGAGGCAATTAAAGTGGCTAACGGAAAAACTCAAAGAATCTGAATTGGAAATGGAAGTGTCCATTTGTGAACAAGGGCAGGGTGAAGTTCTGGGTGAAGATCAAGACTTGAAGATTGAAACTTCAAGTGAGATCAAAGGGTCACATGATTTTAAATCTAATAAATTGTGTATTTTTGTAGGTGAAACATGTGAAGAAGGACAGTTTGCTGATATTGACATAAAGGAGGAAGAAGACAAGCAGACTCTAAATTCTGTTCTGAAAGAAGAAGTAGAGAAGGATGTCAAGCAGTCAAGTGAAGGACTTGATGAGATTGAAGAGAATACCATTGAAATATTTATGCATCATGTAAAGGACTTAGAATAGAAGGAGGAATTGGTGATTGAATCATCAAATGAGATCATGAGGTCTTGTGGTTTTACAACTGACAAGTTATGTATAAATGCAGGTACTGCAGAAGACAAACCATCTTATGGAACTGTCTTGAATGAAGCTAAAATTTTCCAAGTAAAGTATGATGATGACTGTCTTTCAAATGAAGATCAAGTTGAGTTATTACAACAGAAGAAGTTCATACATTCCTTGCTTAGTGGAAGAAATATCTTCAGTGGAGATGAGACAATTATGTCTTATGATAAGGAATTTGCTATTGATGAGGACAAAGAGGAATTGATTTTCTTAAATGGCCAAAGGGAGAGTGATGGACAGACATCTAAAACTATCACAAAGATGGAGGATCAAAATATTATTCTAATCAATAATTAAGAAGTAGTGTCAACAAGAAGTTATACTTGTGACAAAGAAGAGGATAGTGAAGATTGTACAAAGCTTTTAGGAGAAATTCCAAGTGAGATGGCAAATTTATGGCATGAGTAAAGTCTTTTGGAGAAAATGCTAGAAAACCAAAAGTAAGTGTTCAGGTTGTAAAATTAGAACTGAATGAGAATGAAGAAGTTCACTATAGTGGACAAGGATAGGAAGACATCAATGAAACAAATGGTGTGGAGGAGAGACCAGCTGACAGTCTCGTGAATTCTGTTGAGAATTCAAATCAGCATATTGATGTGCTAACAGAGGAGGAAGAATCAGAGCGGCATACTGATGTGTTGCCAAAGGAAGAAAAGGCACAGAAGCCTTATGACTTTTATCTTAATAATTGTTTGGTGAGTGTAGGTTTAGTTAAAGGTTCTGGAGAAAATTTGGCATAGATGAGCAGCCAAATAAAAATGAACGAAGAAGATTTTGTGGAAGTACTAAATCCATGGAACAGATATGTTCAATTGCTGGAGAGAATGCTGGATAGTCAGGATTCAATATGAAAAGAGATAATCATGAAAGAGGGTAAGGATTAAAGGGAGGTAGAACAAGTAAAAATAAGCGAAGAAAAAGTAAGCGTAGGACAAACAGTAAGTGATAGAATTCGACAACTTGAAAGAGTAGAGCAACAGTTTGAAGGGTTAGTAGATAGCAGAAACAACCTAAAACAAAGAGAAAGAGGTAACAGTAAGTGGAAAAGTATGGACTAGCCCAAGGATGTGTTGGAAATGGAAATTGAAAAACTATGGTAGTTGATGATGAAACAGTCCATATGGAGAAGATTGATAGTAGCAAGAAGGATGATCAATCAGAACTTGAACTTGATTGACAAGGAGAGGAAAATAAAATGGAAGACATTAGACATACAACAGTAGCAAAGGCACGGAGCATTCAGACAACTAAAAACTAAAGTTTGGGATCCTGGAGGTTTTCTATCAACATATGAAGACACATTATTAGGAGATCATGAACATTTTCTACATTGGGATTCTGATGCAGGAGCATTCAGCACAACAATATCATTGTATTTTAGTAGACATAGGGCATCTTGTATTTTAAGGCATTTGGTTTCCTAAGTGTTGAGTTAATGTAATTACTTAGGTTTTGAGTGATTTTAATGAAAATAGGAATTAATTAAGTATTGTGAATCATATTGTAAATGTTCTCGAACGTAGGAGAACATGAGAGAATGAGGATAGTTGAGAGATTGAGAGATTAGAGAATTAATTGTAAATCTTATATTAGGAGTTAGTTCATGATTTTGTGGATTAGAGAGGATCCTTAGAGATAAGGAAGAGATTCTAGGATTTTGTTTAGAAGGTTATGGACCTAAACTAGGAATTGGTTGTAGAATCCATTTTTATAAATGTAAGCCTAAAAGACATAGTCAGCGGTTAGCTAGTTAGTCAAGTCAAGTTAGTAGTTAGAGGTTTGATTGTACGCCTACGGGCGGATTGTGAAACAGAGGCCACTAATATTGGAAATTAGGCTTGAGAGAAGAAACTGTGTAAATTCCTGTTAATTAATACAAACAACTCAATTATGAGTTTATGTGTGTGTATGGAGTAATTTGATTGTAATCTGTGTGTGAAATAGAAGTAAGTTCTATGTAACAGAAGTTGCATGTGTAGAATCAGAGGCGAAATACAGAGAAGAGTAACAAAGGGATGTTATGGCTTTGTCCACACCGATAGTACACGAGGAAGCCTTTAGTGTTACAGTGAAGGTGGAGGAGCATAAAGGTGCGAGTGGAGTTAAAGAGGAAGTTTTGTGGCAGAACAACGAAGGACCGGAACCTTGAAGAAAGCCGAAACCAGAGAAGAACATTGAAGGAACGACATAAAAACAAAGTAAATAGAAAGACGAAGTGATGAGGTAAAGATGCACAAGAGTCATTGGATCTAAGATCAACAAACGAAGCTGAAAGCAATGGGCGACCAAGATTAAGTCCTGCCACATAGGTAAAAGAAATGAACAACATAGATTAAATCCACATACTTATGGAAGCTGAAAAGGTGGGAATCGATCTAGACCATCAGATCGATAGATCTGGTCGATCAATGATGATTAGTAACCACAGCGGGGGTAGAGAGCATGGGATGCCTTGATCGCAGTTGAAGGCCCGCAATTGTTCTTAGTCATCGATCGCAAATTCAAATGCTTACGTCATAGACAACTACAGGGGTTGAGAGCTTGATAATCCACGTGCTAGTTGAAATGCCACAGACTATAGGATTTGATAAGCTCTGTCATCCAACGGATATTAGGTCGTAAAGACATCGAACTTTAACTTCAAGGGTGGACTTGAACATTTATACATTAAGGTTGTATAATCCTTATCGCCTCAGTAAGGAGTTTAAACGTCATGTAAGTGGTCTGTACGATATCATTGTGGACTATTGGATCAAATGGGTTTTTATCTATGGTGTAGGATCACCGAGCAGCTCTGTTGATCGCGGAAGACATCAATCGTCAGATTGAAGGTATGATCGACAGTGGATATTGAGCGATAAGGCTTGGGAAGAGCAAACCCGAGAAGGTTATAGGTGCGGTTTTATTTTATTGAAGTCTAGTTATGTTATCGCATATCGCATGTGAGAGGACTCTTACGAATGTGATGAAGTCACATGTTGGTGCGATGTGATATTGAGACAACCGTTGATCTAGTGGATGAAATCAACGGTGTAAAAGGGCAATTGCATATCACAAATTGAGAGTTCTGAATGCAGATTCTATTGAGTCCTTTGAAACTCCTAGATTCTGATATATGAGGAGTTGGTTTATAGAGTGGGGTTTGGTTAATATATGTGCTTATGGAATTAACCACAGTTGTTATAAAGGATGAAGGGTTGAGTTATAAGGTGTTAAATTATGGTATGTTCTATGCTTATAACAGTTTACTTCTTTTTCTTATTATATTCCACCGATTAGCAATCACATGTACATAAAGTAAAGTGCAGATAGAACATTAAACAATCGACAGAAAACAAGCCAAGACAAGAGACACAAGATGTGGCGGCTAGCCAGGGACAAACCCAACAATGTGTGGGGAACCCTTTGATCAATTATTCTTTTAATAATTCAGCAGAGAGAAATAGTACAATAAATATGATTCATATCAGCAGTAGCAAACCCTAGATCAGTAGCATCAGCATTAGCGGCTTCATTATCAAACTAGGGTAGACCATATCTCACAAACCGACAGTCGGATTGACTTCATTCCACCACCAAAAGTTTCGGCTTCCAGAGGAGGTTCAGATGAACCTACAGCGCAATTCAGATGAGGAGATCTTCTAGGCCACGCAAGTCAATCTTTACTTCTGCAGTTGCAGCTTCAGATTCAGCAGTTTCCGGCTTCAAACTAGGGCAGTCGATATCTTGCAAACCGTTCGTCAGATTGACTTCATTCCACCACCAAAAGTTGCGGATTTCAAAGGAGGTTCAGATGAACCTACAATGTAGTTCCAAAGAGGAGATCTTCTAGGCCACGCAAGTCAATATTTACTTCTGCAGTTGCAGCTTCAGTTTCAGCAGTTTCCGGCTTCAAACTAGGCAGTCGATATCTTGCAAACCGTTCGTCGGATTGACTTCATTCCACCACCAAAAGTTGCGGCTTTCAAAGGAGGTTCAGATGAACCTACAATGCAGTTCCAAAGAGGAGATCTTCTATGCCACGCAATTCAATCTTTACTTCTGCAGTTGCAGCTTCAGTTTCAGCAGTTTCCGGCTTCACATGTGTAAGAGAGAGAGACCCATTTCAGCGCAGTAGAGAAGAGACTCATATCTGCGCAGTAGAGAGAGAGAGATGTGATGAGATGAGTGAGACCAAATGAGGAAAAGTCCTCTTATATTTATACACAACGTTGGTGGGTGAATAGATGCGACAGTTGGGCTTCTGAGCCTACATGAGTTGTAGGTCGGCTTGATAATAATTCCATAATCAAAATAAATTCATATCTCCATGAATACTTATCGGAATTGGATGATCTTTATATCAATCCTACACCTCTCGACGAGAGGAATATAATAGAAATATTATTAGCCATGAATAAGATTACCCACATGAAGTTTCGCCCTAGTTGCCAATTTTAACACTCCCTCTCAACCATGGAGAACTTCATCTGCAATCTGTCTATCGGTCGTTACTATTCATCCATCAAATGCACTGCCTTGTACAGCCTGACCCTTGCCCTGCTCTGCTTTATTTTGCATGTTCTGCTTTGTCTTGTTCTACCCTGCACTGATCTGTACTGTTTTGTTCTGTCCTGCTCTGCTCTTGCATTGTTCTGTTCTACTCTGCTTTTGTCCGAATTATGAAGAAGAAGAAATTAGCGAGGATGTATCATACTGACTCAAAGTTAGTCTCAGAGTATGTACCACTGGTCCCAGAAAAGTCTCAACCAACCCAAAGTCAGCGTCATAGTGAGTACAACTCCAATGGTCCCAGACCAATATCATCCTCCATTGACTCAAAGTCAGTCTCAGAGTATGTACCACTGATCCCAGACCAGTCTCAACCGATCGGAAGTCAGCGTCATAGTATGGTACAACTCCTACCACTGGTCCCAGACCAGTATCATTGATCCCAGATCAATGGAGGTCATCCTAGCATAGGGAGTACGGTAGTTACAACGATGCGTTCATCGGTACTACTATGGTCCCTAACTTCATTTCCCTGCTCATTGATCAGATGAGAGGTACTTCCCATGAGTCCCAGATTGCATGGGTAGGATGCCTTGACAGGAGAACTAATCAATCCTGTCCTCACAGGAGAACACATCAATCCTTCTACAATTTCCATGGAGAACACATCAATCCAGGCCTCACAGGAGAACACATCAATCCTGCTACAATTGCCATGGAGAACACATCAATCCAGGCCTCACAGGAGAACACATCAATCCTGCTACAATCGCCATGGAGAACACATCAATCCAGGCTGCCATGGAGAACACATCAATCTAGGCCTCACAGGAGAACTAATCATCCTGCTACACAGGAGAGCGAATCATCCTGTTCCACAAGAGAGTGAATCATCTTGTCCCACAAGAGAGCGAACCATCTTGTTCTAGTGTGCAGCACCAGGGAAGGGTGAGTCACCCTGTGGTCATATGTTGCTCCAGTAGGAACCGCAAGCCCTCAGAGCTCCCAGAGCTCAATGTATGCAACATGCAGGACCCTTGTACAAAGGTTTCTTGCCGACTCCAATTCGTTTGGGAAAATAACAGATTAGATCTTTCCTCGGGGCTTTGACAAGGTGTATCAACCTCTACATCATCTTAATGTGATGGAGCTTCCTTGCTCATCAACTTACCATATCCCAGATGATGTCTATCTGCTGGAGAAATTGATGAATACGGGATTCCTTAATAATCGAATCCCACCTCTAGTTGTTACAAAGAATCATAGTGGTATCCAATGTAAATCCAAACAGCTCACTGAAGAGCTTTCACAACCAGACTGCCTCACACGAGGTTATGCTAGCAAAAATATATCTTGCTTCGACGGTGCTCAAAGCCACCGACTTCTGCTTCCTGCTCATCCAGGATATCGAAGCAGATCCCAAGGTGACACAGTATCCGGAAGTGCTCTTACGGTACACCACACTACCTACCCAATCAACATCAGTATATCCAAGTAGTCTCACATCTCCAGCAGTGTATCTTAATCCATGAGAGATTGTGTCCTGAAGACATCTCAGAAGATTCCTGGAGTCAATCCAGTGAGGCTCAATCAAATATGAGCTCACAATGCTAACTGCAAAACATATGTTTGGACGGAGGTTCACCAAGAACATCAATTCGAATGAGTTTTTGAAACTCAGAGGCATTTCCCAAGTCTGGTCCGACATCACTACCATATAACTTCTAAAAGTTAAGATCCTCGAGGAAGTCACAGGCTTGCAGTCCATCATACCGAATCTTTCCAATATTTTTACCACATATTTTCCTTGAGATAGGAAAATTTCCCTTGGCTTCTGCCACACTTCAAGTCCTTGGTCCTTCATTTCAAATTCAGAAGCCATCTCCCTCTTACATTTGTGAATGAGAGGGTTTTCACCTGTTAGAAAGAGGTCATCCACATACAACACCAGTATGAGAGGCTTGTCATCTTCAACCTTAAAGTAAAGGTTAGGATCAGCTTCATTCCTAGTGAATCCCAGCTGCATCAAGTAGCTATCGATCCTCTCATACCATGCTCGGGTTGCTTGCTTCAGCCCATAGAGAGCCTTCTTCAACCTGCATACATGAGATTTTCAATCATAAATCTCAAATCCTTCAGGTTGCTCCACATAGACCTCTTCTTTGATAGAACCATGCAAGAACGCGATCTTAACATCCATCTGATGTAGGTTCCATCCTTGTGAAGCCACAAGGGCTATGATCAAGCAGATGGTCGTATATCTAGCAACAGGCGCAAATATCATAGTCTATACCTCCCTTCTGCGATAAACCACGAGCAACAAAAAGAACCTTATACATTTCCATACTTCCATTTGCTGCATGGTTTATCTTGTAAAGCCATTTGGAAGTAACAACAGTCTTGTCCTGGGGTCTGGGAACTACTTCCCAAACATCATTCTTTATGATAGACTCATATTCTTCAGTCATAGCATCCTTCCATACTTGATGCTTGACAGCATCTGAAAATGACAAAGGCTCATTTTGTATGATCCTGCTCATGATGTTCAGGTATCCTTGATACCTATTAGGTTTCTTACTTTCACGAAAGGTTCCTCGGGGTGCAGCATGTCCTTCAGCATCATCCAGTAACCCCTTAAGCCATGAAGGCCTCTTCCTAAAAGAGGAAGGCTCATATGGAGGAGGATCAATCGGATCCATGGGTTCTTCTACATTAGGCATTGATTCATCATCCTTTTCTTTCGGTTCCCTGGTGTCGGCTTTTTGAGAGCTCCTCAAGGTCGGAAGATTGATCACCTTGCTGAGAGCCATATCTTCGTCAAAGGTGACATCATGACTAATTATGACTTCCCTTTGACCAGCTACATAGATTCTATAGCCTTTAGTATTTTCACCATAGCCCACGAAAATTCCCTTCTTTCCAGTGCTCCCAATTTATTTCTTTTCTATTTCGGCACATGAAAGTATACAGGGCTTCCAAAAATTTTAAAATGAGAAACATCAGGTTTCTTACCGGTGAATTTTTCTTCAGGAGTCTTGGAACCCAATGCTTGATGAGGGCATCGATTTTGTACATATACGGCAGTGTTCGTAGTTTCAGCCCATAGAAACTTCGGAAGTCTTTAATCATGTAGCATGGCCCAGACAACTTCCACAATCATACGGTTCTTCCTTCCCACCACACCATTCTGCTCAGGAGTATGTGGCGTAGTAGTCTCCCTCTTAATGCCAACCTCAAGTATGCCTGAGTGAACCAATTGTAATGTATCAGAGGTCTTGCTTTGGCTTGAGGGGAATGATCCCCTTTTAAGCTTTCCTTCAACACATCCTGGACATACACCTTCTTTCTCTACTCAGAATTCAGGCATCCCTGTCACCATTTGTCTTACACCGAGTATAGATTTATAATGAAGGGGGGCAAACCTCTAATGCCGAAGTTCGTACTGAAGAGATGTGTCATAATACATGACACCTAGTAGACTTCCATCGACCTGATATAATGAATCAACACTAAACCCAAGAGTAAAGGCATCTTTAACATTATTTTTCCATATACGTACCTTGCCATCGCTGAAGGTTACCTTATAGCCTTTGTCTTCCATTGTCGAGATGGATACCAGGTTCTTTTTGAGATCAGGTACATATAATACATCTTGTAAGTGAATCGTATTACCTTGATTCAGTTTAAGAGAAACATTGCCTACACCTTTCACTGGGTATTTCATGTCATCTCCAAGGACAATTTCCAGGTTAGTTTCTTTCTCTACCAGATTGTAGAGTACTTCTTTGTAACCAGTGAAGTGTCTTGAGGCACCACTATCAATGAGCCAAATTCCCATTGAGTCCGAAGGAGTGGAGGTAGATAGAGCAGCTGGTAGATAATATTCAGCTTGCTTATCGTCAACAGTGTTAGATTCATACCTGGAATTTCTAGCCTTCTTGAATGGTTGCCCTCTTCCTTGATTTCCCGCATTCCTTTTTCCTTTGTTGTTGAATTTTCCATTCCTTCGATTACCATGAGAGGGATTTTGATCATCGTCACGGTGAGAGTCCTTTCTATCAGGGCATTCCCTTGCATAGTGACCTACTTTATTGCAACTGAAACATCGTCCTTTTCTTCCACCCTTAAATCCAGCCTTTCTTTTCGATTTAGACCCAGAATTATTTCTTTTCTTAGAATGAGAACAAAAGCAGCAGGAGGACCTTTAGGCAAGGGCATTTCCTGCTCTTCTACCCTTGTTTGTTCTTGAATGCATCTAGCCATTAATTCCTCGAAACTAGGAATTACATTATTGTTCAGAAGAGTAGTCTTGAACACATACCATTCAGATGGTAATCCTCCGAGAGTTTTGAGTGCCATTTCTCTGTCAATAATGGTTTCCCCAATAGATAGGAGATCGTTCTTGATCTCGGTGATTCTTAAGAAGTATGCTTGCATACTTTCATCTTTACCCTTCTTGATTTCCCTCAACTTATTTCTAAGAAACAAAACTTGATTTGCATCATTAACTTTAAATAAACTCACCAGTCTGTCGTAGATTTCCTTGGAGGTGTCTAGATCAGAGATGTCGGCCACCAAGCGCTTGTCGATAGAGTCCCGGATGATCTTCTTTGTTTTGACTTCTCCATCTTTCCATTTGTTCCAGGCAGCAGAAGATGCATTTGATGAAGGCTCAACAATATTGCCTCTTACATGGTCCAACACTCCTTGATCTTCAAGGGTTAGATCGATAGACATCCTCCATCCGTGATAGTCAGCTTTCTCACGGAGCTTGTCTTCGATAGGAAAGAGTGTTGAGGACCCCATAGTTCTTTTAGGATAGCCTTGCCAATCTTCTCTTCAATGATTGCTCTTGCTCTTGCTCGGGCTTTGTCTTCACCTCAGCTCCGATACCATGTTAAATTATGGTATGTTCTATGCTTATAACATTTTACCTCTTTTTCTTATTATATTCCACCGATTAGCAATCACATGTACATAAAGTAAAGTGCAGATAGAACATTAAACGATCGACAGAAAACAAGCCAAGACAAGAGACACAAGATGTGGCGGCTAGCCAGGGACAAACCCCACAATGTGTGGGGAAACCCTTTGATCAAATCTTCTTTTAATAATTCAGCAGAGAGAAATAGTACAATAAATTTGATTCATATCAACAGTAGCAAACCCTAGATCAGTAGCATCAGCATTAGCGGCTTCATTATCAAACTAGGGCAAACCATATCTCACAAACCGACAGTCGGATTGACTACATTCCACCACCAAAAGTTTCGGCTTCTAGAGGAGGTTCAGATGAACCTACAGCACAGTTCAGATGAGGATATCTTCTAGGCCATGCAAGTCAATCTTTACTTCTGCAGTTGCAGCTTCAGATTCAGCAGTTTCCGGCTTCAAACTAGGGCAGTCGATATGTTGCAAACCGTTCGTCGGATTGACTTCATTCCACCACCAAAAGTTGCGGCTTTCAAAGGAGGTTCAGATAAACCTACAGTGCAGTTCCAAAGAGGAGATCTTCTAGGCCACCCAAGTCAATCTTTACTTCTGCAGTTGCAGCTTCAGTATCAACAGTTTCTGGCTTCAAACTAGGGCAGTCGATATCTTGCAAACCGTTCGTCGGAATGACTTCATTCCACCACCAAAAGTTGCAGCTTTCACAGGAGGTTCAGATGAACCTACAACGCAGTTCCAAAGAGGAGATCTTCTAGGCCACGCAAGTCAATCTTTACTTCTGCAGTTGCAGCTTCAGTTTCAGTAGTTTCCGGGTTCACATGTGTATGAGAGAGAGACCCATTTTAGCGCAGTAGAGAAGAGACTCATATCTGTGCAGTAGAGAGAGAGAGAGATGTGATGAGATGAGTGAGACCAAATGAGGAAAAGTCCTCTTATATTTATACACAATGTTGGTGGGTGAATAGATGCGATTGTTGGGCTTCTGAGCTTACATGAGTTGTAGGTCGGCTTGATAATAATTCCATAATCAAAATAAATTCATATCTCCATGAATACTTATCAGAATTGGATGATATTTATATCAATCCTACACCTCTCGACAAGAGGAATCTAATAAAAATATTATTATCCATGAATAAGATGACCCACATGAAGTTTTTCCCTGGTTGCCAATTTTAACATAAGGTTCCAAAAAACAAGATTAATTAAGGATCAGACTGAGGTTAGTTGTTGAATCGTTCTTCATGATATTCAATTAAGGGGCCTTAAACCTTGACTTATGAAGATTTGGCTAGGAAAGGTCATAGAAATTCCAGGGCAAACGAGATTGTGCATTTTATATGCATACTGTGGTTATCACAGTTTTTCCCTGCGTCAATTATCTACAATATTGATTCATCTTGATGAATTTGTTTGTGAGAAATTTTCTATTTGAGATAAATCAAAATCAATAGGAAAAGGAGAATTTTGAGCTTGGAAATTGTCGAAGAAAGATTTTAGAGAATAATTTCCTAGAATATTGTTTGTGAACACCACTGGTTCATTTTCCTCAACTAAATCGATCATAGAATAATTCATATGCTTTTCCCTATCAACACGAATTTGATTAGGTTTTCCATTGTAGGGGAGCCAAAGAAGTGACCAAATAGTTGAAAAATAACTATGTAGTTCCTCGGACCATTCCCTACTTAAAAGAAGGCCATAAAATTTAGGGATGTCAGTAAACAGTATATCAATTATTTGAAAAAAAATTGGATTTGAAGATAGCCTGATTAGGATAGCATTAGTCTCTCCTAAGATTTGACTTTTGTTCAATCTAATTGAACAATCTTAACAACAGGTTTCTGAGGTGTAACAATCAATTTGAGATAAACTGAATAAGGCATGATATTGGAAGATGCACCAGAATCCACTAAACTGTTATTAGCCTTCTAATTGAAAATTTAAAATCTCAAAAGAAAAGGGTGAGTGTGAGAATTTTATCTATCTCCAATCAAAATAGCATCAGAAGGATCAATCTTATTTATAGGGACATTTGGGGGTTTGTGTTTTCCCTCTGAGGTATTTGTAGTAACAATAGTAAAAGGTAATGGAGATGCAGGGATAGCATTCATGATCTGAATTTAAATAGGAATGTGACGAATTATAGATATAACCATAAATACAAAGATGTAGTAGAAATAACACTTCATTTCATTAATATCAAATACTGAAATACACTTACAGACATAATGGAAATAAGACTAGCTCGAGCGATGGTAGCTTATCTTTGAGAAGAGATGTGGCAGCTACATGCCTCTGAACTATGATACAATGAGGCTAAAGGTGCTATTTATTATTTGGAAACAATGTAAGACGCTAAACATCCAAAAACCTAACCCTGGGAGATGAAGCGCCAAACTATGGGCCCCGTTTTGGTAATTTGGTAGATCAACTTCCTGGGGTCATAACTTCGGCATACAACCTTTGTTTGATGTTCACAATACCTCGTTAGAAATATATATCGAAGGACTACAAAGTTTGAATGACCAACATTGATCAAAAACCCATGTTCATCCCAGTTTTCCCAAAAAATGTCATTTAGGGCCTCAAAATGGCTATAGAATTTCAGGACCCGAAAAATTACCAAAAATAGTAAATTGTGCTACAAATAAGGAAACTGAAAAAATGAAAGAAAAAATGGTGGGGATCCAAGTGAAATAGGTAGGTGGCCATCAGTATCGATATGGATCAATTCAATTCATTAAGTAACAAATTTTGTTGTTGTTTTAGCTTACTAACCTCATACAAGGAAATGTTAGCCTTAATCATTTTCATGTCCTCTACAATATTATAATAAATGTTGTCTGAAACTATCAAAGTTTTAGATGATGAAGGAGATGTGGTAGGAGACTTAGAGGTGCTTGGAGAAGAATCAGAAGTCTAGGTAGAGTTCTTTTTTATCGTACCTTTCTCTTTAGTAGGAGTGCGATACCTTTGATTTTTACCTAATGAAGTGGTATCAATAGGTCCCTTACTTCTAGTACTTATGGGTAAATCTTCCTCTTCTTCTTCTCCATTCTCTGAAGTGGTAATAATGAAGTCCCATAAGCCATGAGCTTCAATGATATCTTCTTCTTGTGCTTCATCGGAAGATAGAGATGTTTCTTCTTCTTCATCTTCTTCATTAGACTCTGCATTTGATATTTGACCAGGAGGTTGTGATTGTGATGGTTGATTCCTTTTGAAAGGTCGAAAGGGCTTCCTCGAAGATTCAACAACTTGTATCTTGATTTTAACCATCAAATTTCACATCATTTTCAAAAAAAAATTAATCCTTCCAAATAAAAAGGGTCTTTAGGAGCCTTTTCCTTGGATTCATATTTAAAAGTTACTGCCTTGGTCTACTTTTTTTCTTCAATGGAAGATTTATTCTCAAGAGCTTGAACTATCTTTTCAATAGATAAAGTTTCTTTCATGTTGTCGAGAAGTATTATTTTCTGAGCTCTATCTATGAACATGGTCATATTTGAAGGAAGAGTGCTAATTTATCATTCAATCTACACATTAGTATCAGGTCTGGAAGGATCTGGGATTTTGTTTAACAATTTGTTAAATCTTCAATCAAAATCTTCAATTTTCTCATTTGGGTTGGTTTGAGATTTGACAAATCATTGATTAAAGTAGTTGTTGTTTGATCATCCCCAAATTTCAACAAAAAATGTTCTTCAAAAATATCCCAGCTTATAATTAGTTCGACTTATAGGGAGACATACCAAGACCCTGTAGATCCTTAAAATGTGTAATGGAAAAGTCTGCAAACTACATATTTTTCTGTAACTCCATTGATATTGATTGCCAACATAAAATTATGAAGGTGTTCCACTACAGGTAAACCATCATCTAGATTATACTTGTGTAACCACCTTTCTTGGTGTTTAGGAAGAGGATGTAATGGTGGTGTCATTGCAACTTCCACTGGGTTATTCCACGGTCTGTTTGCCATTCTTGGGATATTAGGAACAAAAGAAGTTACAGTTGATGTAGACGCTTGGGGAGATTGAACAGTTGAATAAGTTTCCCTTGTTAAAGTACTGACAACAATAGCACTAGTTGATTGTGAAAGAGGAATTTGAATGGGAGAAGTTGAAAAAGGATGATAAGAAGGAGGTAAAGGAGAAAGAGAAGGAGCGAGATCGATAGAAGGAGTATGAGGTGGGGAAGAGGATGTAATCCCACTAGCTAAATATTAAATATTTGAAGTGTTCTTATTTTTCCAATGAGTGAGTAATTGAAATTCAAAACGCTTGATTTTGAGTTTCTCACTCTGAGATCTTGTTAAAACTCTAGAAGATTGAAGAGATGAGATAACATCTCCTTCAGATAAATCAATATGAGAAATTTTTTATCCAGAAATTGAAATTCCTTCCAATATCTAAATTAAAGTTTGCACTTTAGGGGATTCTGCAAGTGATTATGTAGAAGTTCGATCGATTGACTGTTAAAGTGAGCTAGGACATTTAGTGACTGATTCAAGAACTTCAGATCTAGAACTAGGAGATTTAGAATGGGATCTTGAAGTTGGTGATAACTTTGAGGGAGACTAGATCTTAGAATGGCCTTTGGCTTTAGGATGAGACTTTTTTTCCATTCATATTTTGTGACCCCCCTTCCAGTGCTCAAAATGTTGATGGTCTAAAATGATTACATCAACATTGTGGAAAACCACCCAGTCGAGACCTTGGAGCAGATACTTTTAGATTTGAGATGATGGTTTCGACTGGAATTATGCGACCAATTTCCCTTTATATAAAACTATATGAAATGGATTGAATGAGAGTATAATTCTCTAATATAGTGAAAACTGAAATAAAGATTAATAAACTTATTATCTAACTCGGGTATACTGCTGGCATATGTGATTATAAATATTTCATAATTGGCATGACAATGTAGATCATCCTGTAACTATGAAGTTAATGCAGAGAAAGATAACTAATTTAATAAAATTAGTTTATTAATTCATCACATATATTAACATATCATTGTTCATACATATAATTTATGATTCCAATCAAACACATCAATAGTGACAATGAGCGATTGTTTCAACATATATATAATGAAAAAAATCAAATTTCCATTCTACTCTAAGAAAAATAATGAATAAAGGATAATTCTACTTGATATATCATTTCTCTGCTCATGATACAAATGGCAATAGTTCAGCTATATATTAAGGAAAAACTGAGTTACAATAGTGCAGCTTAAGCCTTCTTTTCAAAAATTCAAAACCCTTTCTCACATCTGAGTGAGGGGATTTATAGTTTCATGATAAAATACAACAACAACTTGAGACGATTTCAACAAAAGTAACCAAAATGAACCAAAAGAGACATATTTAGAATTTTTTACAACCAATGATCTAAGCTTGGGAGAATGACTGTCCTCTGATTTGCTTTTGCAAGTCATAGATATTGATCATATTCTTCAACTCGGGTGGAGACTTGGGTTGTATTTGCATTTGGCTGGTGAACATTGCATCCATCAATGCCGGAAGAATCTGTTTGGCGGTATTTGATAAACATCATAGGATAAGCCATTGAATATGAGGTTTGACCAAAAAAACCAATGATTCTCCAAGTTGGCTTTGGTTAGTTGATTGATGATCTTGGCCCGTTTATTGGAAAATTCTTGCCACATTTTAGTAAGTGGTTTAATATCAGGTAATTCTCCTTCGGGATAACTTGATATGGTATTGGATTGAAACAAATCACTAACTACTTCAATCATATTATTTGAAATGTCTTGTGCATGGTAAATTGTTGCCTCTTCCAGCTTGATACAAATTTTCCACTTCGTGAAGAGAATTTCTTTAAGGGATTCTTTCGTATTGGGTAGATTAGCTGCCCTTCCTTCCGCACGTTATTTCCTTGTCAAGAATCCAACAATTTTCCCCTCTATATCTTCAAAGTAATTGTTGACATCTGATATTTGGTCTACCAAGGAATTGGCTCTCTTGCAGTGATCATGAATTATGGACAAATTTTGACAAAAGGTAATCTGTTGTTGGGCCAAAAGAGTGTTGAATTCTTTAGCATCCTTTCTAAACTTAGTTCATTCTAGATTGACACTCAAGTGTTCAACCCTTCTCTGTAGCTCTTGGATTTGAGAGTATTGGGCCTAAAAGTCAATATCATACTAGACTCTGAGATAATTAAACCTACTTTGAATCTCTATGACCTATCCTTACCAATGTTCTATGATTTTCTCATTTTCAGCTTCCATGCTCTGTTCTAACAAAGATATCCTTTCTTCCTTTTCCTTAAGCAAATGGTGCACCTCTGTAGCTTTGTACATAGTAGCCAAAGCATAGGCACATGTAAATTGGGTAAGCCTACCCAGTTCCTCTGTAGGAGTTTCCAAAGATCCTTTCCACAACACCTCAAAAGATGCATTTCTAGGAACTAGAGCCTAGGACTAGTCAAGTTTCCTTTTCTTTCTCTCCCTCTTAACAACAACTTTATGTTGAGGTTTGTAAAATATGTCTATTGGAGGAATTTCTTATTTTCTCAAAACAACCTTAGAATATGGAAAATTCGATGTGATTTCTACTTCTTTATCCTCTAAAAGCCTCTCAAAAGCCTTTTTTGATATTCGAGTCTATTCAAGGCTCTATGAAGTATCTTAAATATTCTCTTGAGGAGGAGTTTCAACAACTTGAGATTCATCATCTTTAGCATTGAGAGATTTATTATATTTTTCCAAAATTTCTTCCAACCTAGCATCAGGTTCAAAACCCTCTTCTTCGGAAGAAGAAGAGGCAATTTTTTCTCTTGATTGATAAGCACAAGAAGACTAAGTAGTATCAACAATAATAACTTCACCAGGAACAATCCTTGCATGAGGAATATGCAATGAATCCATTGGAATATTTGATAACGTAGAGACCTTGTATTGAGTGAACTGAATCATTTCTTCTGGCACTGATTGTTGCTTTGCCTTGTGCATAACCATTGATTAAGTATAAGCTCCCTTAAACAAATGATCAAACTTGTCGAGCTCATGGGAAAATTGTCTGATGTTGGATGTAGTAGGAATCATTTTGATAGTTTGATGAGGATCATATTTCCTGTTGGCGACAGTGGGGAAACCAAGATCCCTAACGGATTTCATTTCAATCATTGAATGCTTGTATTTTTCTAATGAATATATACCAAAATGGACTGGGAAGGCAGGCCACATATTTTTACTGGATTCTTTCAAAACCTTAGAAATATAGTTTCCCATAGTCTGATAGGATACCTCTCTAAAAAGAAGTTTACTAGGAATGAATAGAGGTAACACATGAGGACTAGACAAACTCCCATAAGCTCTTATATATGTGAATGATAACTCACCGAACAAATTTCCTACTCGGAGCAGGTCCATTCCAACTTCTTAGGACATTCAGGGAGCCCTTTTATCAGAGATAATTTGATATATTGGTAGCATGACCCCATGAATTTTATTATGAAAATGTGGTAGATATTTGGAATCCCAAAGAATATCATGGTAGATGTGAATAGGGTTTGGGTATTTTTGTGGCTTCAAATGGCACCTGGAGCACAAGTGCTTTAGGATACAAGGAAAGCTTCCTAGAGACAGCCTCTGGGTTGATTGTAGACCAGTGCCTAGGGCATCTTAAACATAGGAGTGCATGGAAGATTATGTGTGAGGGGGGTTTTGCAGCACTCCAATTGTCACGTAATAAAAAGATTACAAAAGGGGATTGGTTCAATAATCCTTCATTAAGGTAGACACAAGCCAAAATATGGATCCAAATGTGGGGGGTATATCGAGGCAATCTAAAAGAGAAATTTCTTCTTCTAGTGGCCAACACATAACAATGAGAAAACTTAATACTGAAGTTGTAGTGATGGTGGAAAGGAGGAGAGGAAGGAGGGAAATAAATGCATAGGGCTGTAAACAAACAGAATCCTTAGCAACAATGTTAGAACAAAAATATGTAAGAGGAAGGAGGTGAAATAGTAGAAAAAACAGTATGCTAATTAAGGTTTCATGCCAGATATAACATGGGTATCATTAGCACCAAACAACATGAGTAAATTTGGGCTCACACAAGTACTGTAGGTTAATCCAATAACACAAATAAATCAGAAATTACTACAATTATTCTAGGCTATTGAATAACACAAGTAAATCTATAATATAACTTAGATATTGTTCTCTATTTAGAAGCCTAGATAAATCCATAAATCAGGGAGAAGCCAACAACTTTCTTATACTATTTCAGAAATGGGATAACACAAATGAAATGAGATTTACTAAGAGGAAACATGATGCATATTGATCATGCTTGGAATCACCAGGGAATTTCATCAACACTTAGAGGGTCCAAATAACCAGTCCATAACATTCAACACAACAACAGTCAAGTCCCTCAAGAATAAGAAAATAGAACCAAAACTGGAATCTCAGAATTCAGACCCTACGGGTGCGAAATTGTGGAACCTTGAATAAGTGTTTCTTTCCCCTATTTATAAGAAGAGGGGGAGCTTGGGTTATAGTTACAAAAATGCCTTATCTAGAGCTCCAGCTGTCCTGCTAGACCAGCTGTCTTGGCCTATGTAAGGCATTGTTGCCAAAAATGATTACAATTGGGATTCAATCCCTTCTTGGAAATAAATGGAAATTGCAGAACTAAAAAGAAAATAGGAGGATGATGGAGGAAGTGTCCCTTCTACTGTTCCTGTGAATGGCCTCTGGTCAAGCCACGTCTCTGTCGTGTGCATCCCTCTGCTACTCAACTGGTTTTCGTCCATTTTGCCTTAACTGCCTGATTAGTTATTTCTCTGAAGTCGAGTGGAGCCCCATGTTGAATCATTAATCACTATCGAGCCCCCCATACAAGTACACCACCGCACCATACTCTTATTCAATGTTGGAGCTTTCGACCCATCCGTCTTTAAAATATTTGTATCATGCTCCTGGTTTGCCTGGGGATGCGTTTACGATGTAACAAGAAGTCCTTCGGGTGCGGGCCTTTATCACTAAAATATTACGAAACAGGTACGTTCTGATTTCCTCTTAGGCCCCATTTTGTATAGCCCCTTTTTTCTATTTCTTTCATATGACCAAAGGCTATGACCAAGTGTTGAGTCCTTGGGTGTTAAGGCCTTCAAAATCCCGTTCGGGGGATTCTTTAATTTGTTATATGAAATCCCGTGCTTCGATGTTTTGAGAAGGTTGCCACTGTTATTTCCCCATGAACCCTGCGATCATCGATCTGTAGGGTTGGGACCACTGGGAGTATCGCAACTGCACTTAGAGAGGGGATGGTCCTTTTACTTTCTTTCTCAGCGTTGGCCAACTCTCCAGACGCAGGGGTTTTATAGGTAAGATCACATAACATATCGCATCCTGGAGGATCTCCGTTTATCGCAATCGCAAGCTTGAAAGGCACTTGGGTGGAAGAGAGACGTTTTATGTACAATCGTCAATTACCGATCTGCAGGGGGTGACATCATCACTTCCATGCGTAACACTATGGGTGGTGACACATGTCACCTGGAAATGCCCCTGTAAGACCCCTGAAAATGCTGAATTTGAATGCCATGTGTCCTCCATACCGCCACGTCATTGATGACGCCAGCTACCATGTCATACATATGGGCCAACAAGATTGCACTATGTTGCCCCTTGGAGGAGAGAGAAAATGGCCAACCCTGCCTTGGTTTTTTCATGAATTCCTTTGTTAAATAGAATAAACCCCTCCTCGATGATTTAACACTATATCAAAAATCGGTGAGATCGCAATCTTTTTAAACTGGTAGCCTCTTTACTCCATCGATTGTCGATATTGTGAGATTGCGGGATTCACTACTCCCAAGGTCCCCGACCCTCAATAAACTATATGGCCATGTGGATGAGAAAGAAAGGGCCCATCTGTCCCTATTTTTGCATGCATTTCCTTTGTTAAGACTTCTCGAAAATCCCCGAAGATTTAACATTATATCTCAAATCAGCAATAACACAAGGTTTTGGAGTGTGCGGGATTGTGATGTTGTGGCATGCGAGATCGCGGGATTGTGATATAGCGATATTGTAGGATGCAGTAAGAGGGACTTGTGGGATACAGTACTGCGACACGTAGGACTACTCCTGACCTCTGATATGTGATAAACAGTTCTGTCTGGACCCAATGATAACCGCTTTACGATTGTGATTGGCTCATGATCATGCGATATGGAATTTTCCCTTTTATTCGGTCCGTTCCTCGTCTCATGGATTTCCATGGGTAACTTCAACATGCCATATCCTATGTTTGGAGGTCCAATTTAAGACTTCCACATACCATTGGAAATCTCTTTCTGATCACTACGCAATGGAGAGGGTCTGATTAAGCTCTGATAACTCCTGTGGCTTGGGAAATGGCTTCAACCTTTACTGTTTTTTTGCACTTTGGGCAACTGATAACTTTATAAAGAAGTCAGTGACAACATTGGCTCCAACTGGGGACAGTGCCTTGTTAGAAAGGTACTGAGAAATTGCAGACCAGTATCCTTCACCATTGGGCATGGAGTTAGAAATATAATGGAACTTTCCAACCAGAAAATCTCCATGGGGCTTTCCTCATTCATCTACAATGCAGAAAAATAAATCCTACCAAATGGAAATTAAATGCTTAGCTAGTGATGTTATTTATGTACATTTCTACTTATGCACAGGGCTCAACTCACCTAAGTGAGTTCAACCCTCTAATGGAGCTAGGCTAGCATTAGAGTACTGGGCCTTATGCCTTCACATTGATAAAAGATAAAAATTAAAAAAAAGCACGCGCCATGAAAAGTCTTCAAATAAAGAACCTGATACATGTTGTTGATACAACCTCGATTGTTGGCTTAAGAATGAGCTCATGTACTCAGCCACAGGATCATGGAATTTACAAGGAAATCTTGTAGCTACCTCTTTTTCACAAACAGTCTGCTGACCAATTTTTTCTTGGTCAGGGAAGCCACACACACTATTTAGCTCCTCAGCCTCATATTTTTCAAGAAAAACTTGTTTTTGATCTTTCCCTATCCATTCTTCAAAGCACCAACCCTCTTGCAAATCTGTAGTGGAGTCTTCATCTTGTTGGGCCTTAGTTTTGGTCTTATTTTTGCTCTAAGAAAATTACTAATCCATCTATTTGCCATCCATTTTCCCTTCATTCATCCCATTTTGGTGTATATTTGATATCCATTCAGGTATTTAATTTTAATTTTTCAATTTCTAAAGTTTTTATGAAAGTTTGGTTTTTAGTACAAAATTGGCAGATTGAGAAATTCCCGTAATAGCTCTATGGTTGATGTGGTTGTAGGAAACTTGGGCACGAATTGAATGCATGGATGGACAGCTTGGGAACTAGGACTAATCCAGCTAAGCCTAGTTCGAACAGACCAAGCTTTATTAGGCCCATTTGGTGCTAGTCAATCATGACTAGTCATTCAGAAATCCCATAGAAATAGGGCAGTTTTGATATTCTATGGGATTGGTCATATTTCTTGGGATGGGAGTAATGAATTCTACTTAGATAGGTGTATGAGATTAGATGGGTTTGTTTGAGTGAATATAGATCAGTTTTTTTCATGAGACTTCTTATTTAAGAGCCAAAACATTGATGGCTTATGTATTGACTTATTATACTTTTATGTTGTGACACTTTTGGATTGAAGAGTTAATTTGAAGACTTGTGCTATTATTATTTTGTTGTTCAATGCTATGGATGTGTGACTGAATTTGAGCTTTTGATATCACTTCTCAAGTGTGCAAGGCAAGGGTGGAGGGCCCCCATTCCAAGCTAAGTACACTTCCTTGTTAACTAGTTTTATTTCTTGTAATCTGGTTATTGTAGAACTGGTTTTCCAAAGCTTTATTTCAGATTTCTTTATGGTTCATGCATGGTGATTGATGTCATTAGTTCTTAGCTTATTCATCACTTTATTAAGTTGGAAAAACAAGTGTTCAAGTTGAGCATCCCTTCTACTAAAATGATGAATTAAAAATAGTTTCCTTTGTTTGCATGCAAGTAGTTTCTTATTGAGATTTTGGTATTGAGATGAATGAATTATAATGAAATACCTTATGTGTCTCTTAACTTAAGAGCTTCTTTCATTAATAATTTATCTATCTTAAGTTCTTGGTTTTAACCTCTGATGCATTAAGTGGTAATTGAGGCAAAAGTGGACTTCTTGAGTCAAGAACCATTTCAATATTTTTCCTCTTTTTAAACTAATGGAATTAGAGTTGTAGGATGTATTACTTTAAGCTTTTGAATAACTTATCTTTCAAGGTTTGATTACATCTGATCTTCACATATAGTGAACTTGCCTCAAAGCATAAACAACTCGGATTGATAAGAAATAATTGTGTTAATTTTGGTAAACAAATTAGCTCAACATTTTGGTGTCGTTGCCGGGGAGGCAAATATCGACATAGTCAATAGAAAGATAAATTTCAAAACAAACAAAAGCATTAGTTACATTCCCTTTTAGTTATGTTTCTTTATGCCTAGATATAGAGATCCTCAAGGTAGATTTATTAAAACCCCCCCACAAATAGAGATAGGATCATCAAACACCCCAGTTACTGGTAATCCAATAATTGAGGAATTGGCAAAAAAACAAAGAACTGGACAAAGATTAACTTTGATTGAGAGGTAAAATTTGTTAGCTTGGGAAGAAAAAAAAGCAATCTTCAATTTCTGGAAAACAAAAAGAAATTATCAAAGGAAAACAACCTGTCTTTCCATCCATAAATCCACCTATCTTTCAACAACCTGAATCTCCACTCAAAATCGAAACAAATCAACCAATGACAGAAGAGGGACATGGATCTGTTATTTTCACTCCTAGACAACAAGCTAAGTATGAAAGATAACAAAGAGAATGGAGAAGAAAGAGAGAGGAGGAGGCAAAACAAGAAAATGATAGAAAGATATAAAATGATCGGAAAAGACAAGAAGATGGTAATGATCAAGAAGCTACCTTTGGCTTTCCAATAGTAGACACAAGTGCAATATTAGGAGAGGAAGTGAAAATGAAAAATATTCCACCTTCTGTATTGCCAAATTTTTATGGAATGTCCAAGGAAGATCCTAATGCATTTATGTTTGAATTTGATATTCTATGTAGAACATATGGATACACTGATGACATTCATAAACTTCGTCTTTTCCCTGCAACATTAAAAGCAGCAGCTTTAAAATGGTTCATGGGTTTAGGAGAACAAACAATAGCTTCTTGGGATGATATGAGATTGGTCTTCCTTAAAAAATAGCAAGCTTATTGTAGATCTATAGATTCAAAGGAAGATGTTTTTAGAATGACACAACAAGAAGATGAAAGTTTAAAAGAATATTTGGAAAGATTTGCATATAATCTACAAAAATCTAAACAACACTCTCTAAATCAAGAAACCATTCGAACAATCTTTCTCAAGGGTGTAAGGGATGAATACCTTGACATTTTGAATGTGATGGGTAAAGGAGACATTTCAAACCTACCATTCGAAGAAATTGTTGAGTTATGTCAAAAATATTCTAGAGGAAGATCAAAAACAAGAAAGAGAGAAGCAAGTTCAAAAGAAGCAAAGTCAGCTGCAGGAGGGATAACAAAAGCTGAAATAGGAAGCTTATTGGAAAACTTCAAAACAGAACTCTTAAGTACATTAGGGACACAAGTAGATGTTCTAAAGGCAAACAAGAAGAAAGAAGAACAAGAACAAGCTCTAGCAATCTTTTGTTCCAAATGTAGAAAGAAACATCCATTAAGAGAATGTCCTTTGGATAGTATTCAGGTTTGTGGTCTTTGTACATAAAATCATTCCATAGAAAGTTGTCTAAGATTGAAAGAATTACAAATGAACTCAATGGAAGAAGTGCCAGGAATAGAAGGTTTTTGTTATGTAGCACCACGAAGACTATGGCAACCTAGGATGCCTCAACAAAATCAACAACAATTCCCTCAACAAAATTACCTATATCCACCTCAAAATCCTTGGACCCCTCCAATGCCATGGCAAGCTTGGCCTCCACAACAATATCCACAACAACCTGCACAAGGTTGGAGAGGATATGGTTATGGAAACCAGCCACCTCAACCGTATCAGCAACAATACCAACAACCATTTGCATATCCACAATATTCACAGTCCATACCATTTCAACAACAACATTCTGCATATCCACAATCCATGCCATTTCCACAACAGAATCCACCACCGTTGTTGACCCAACCACAACAGTTACAGCTACCCACAAATCAACCCAGACCAACTCAATTACCAGCCCAACCAATGGCAAATCCGAATAATAAGGTGGACAAATCTGCATATATTGTAGAGGAAGGAGCATGTTTTCCCACATATTCAATTCTTCCTCTTAATGATGTCCATCTAAGGTCTGGAAAAGTACTTAAAAAGGATTCTCCTCCAATCATAGAAGAACCAACTGAACAAGGAGAATCACCTGAAACATCACAAACTGAGATACAAATTCAGAAAGGAAAAACCATTACAACTCAAACACCACCTTATCCTGAAAGGTTAGTGGAACAACAAAAATAAATAACCCTTCCTGAATTTGATATTTTAGATGAGTTAAAAAATGCTTATGTAAAAATTCCTTTGTTGAAGGCAATTAAAGAAATACCAATATATGCTAAAACAATAAAGGAATTGTGCATTAAGAAATCAGGGAAAAAGAAGAAGGATCCTACAACAATCCATGTCATTGGTAAATTAGCAAGCCTCATGTCTACACAAACCATTGTAGAGAAATATATTGATCCTGGTATCCCTATGGTTACTATATCAATAAATAATTTCTCAGTACCAAACACATTAATAGACTTGGGAGCAGCTATAAATTTAATGACAATGGAGACAATGAAAACTCTGCAGTTAAACGACATTAGATCAACTTCTACAATTTTAGAACTAGCAGACAGATCTAAAGTTGTTCCGGAAGGAATATTAGAAGATATCATAGTCTCTTTGGATTCATGGGAGTATCCTGTTGACTTCCTTATCTTGCAACCAAAAACAAATTTGGGAGGACATCCTCTAATCTTAGGCAGACCATGGATAGCTACCGTTGATGCCTTCATAGGATGCAGATCGGGAAGCATGATTATTTCACATGGAGATGAAAGGAAACACATTTCTCTTTATTCACCTGCACAATCAACTTCTTTAGAATCAGTACTTGAAACTCAAGAAAAACAGCAAACTAAATCAGTTTTAAGTATAAATCAATTCTTTGACTTCAGAGAAGAAGAAGAGAATGAAGACTTAATGGATCTTTTCTTTTCAGAACCAAGTATTTTAGAGTAGCTTAGAGAAGTCCAATATGAAGCTGCAAGTAACATTTTGAATCAATGCTTTCAGGAAACTTGTACTGTTCAAACTTTGCGGAATTCTTTTATAGACATCTTTCGTGTAAACACAATCTCCAATCCAACAATAAAAACAATTGAGGTATATCCTGGAAAACATTTAAACATTGTAAACCAGTTGCAATCAGCACAAGAGCGAGAGGTAATTGCATTATTACAAAAATATTAAAAAGCTTTTTCCTGGGATTATACTGACATGTAAGGAATCCATCCTAGCACATGTATCCACCACATCTATACAGATGATCAAATCAAACCTGTAAGGCAACCTCAAAGACGAATGAATCCCATGAAAGAAATAGTGAAAGAGGAACTGCAAAAATTGTTAAATGTTGGATTCATCTATCCTATTTCAGATAGTCAATGGGTTTCTCCATTGGTTATAGTACCAAAGAAAAATGGAAAGTGGAGGGTATGTGTGGACTATTGGGAACTAAATAAAGCTACACTAAAAGATCATTTTCCTCTACCATTCATTGACCAGGTGTTAGACTCATTAGCTGGAAAGAAATTTTTCTCCTTCTTGGATGGGTTTAGCGGATACAACGAGATTAGAATAGCAACAGAAGACCAAGACAAGACAACATTCACTTGCCCATGGGGAACCTATGCATATAATGTTTTGCCATTTGGTTTATGCAATGCACCTGCAACTTTTCAATGAGAAGTGCTTGCAATATTTGCTGATCTAATTCACGAATGTGTAGAGGTTTATATGGATGACTTCACAGTTTATGGAAACACATATAATGATTGCCTAAATAACCTTGAGAAAGTCTTGAAACGATGCATTGAAACAAATTTGTCATTGAGCAATGAGAAATGCTATATGATTTTGATAGAAGGAATAGTTCTGGGACACCATATTTCCGCTTCAGGAATTAAGGTGGATCCAGCAAAAATCCAAGTCCTAGTTAACTTAATGCCTCGTACAACACAAAAAGAGGTAAGAAGTTTCTTAGGCTATGCAGGCTATTATAGACGATTCATTGAAAACTTCAGTAAAATAGCCCAACCTTTGTTCAAACTATTAGCAAAAGATATTGAATTTCAATGGACAAATGACTGTCAAAATGCATTTCAAATTCTGAAAGAAAATTATCAGTTGCACCCATTCTCCGTGGGCCAAACTGGTCTTTGCCATTTCATATTTCAACTGATGCATCTGATACTACAATAGGTGCCTCTCTTGGGCAGAAGGAGAACTTGTTCAATTATGCAATATACTTTATAAGCAAGAATCTAACACCTGCAGAATTGAACTACACAGTCACAGAGAAAGAAATGTTAGCCGTTATACATGCAGTAAACAAATTCAGACACTATATAATAGGATATCAAGTTTTCATTCATACAGATCATTCAGCAATCAAATACTTGATGAATAAACCCATCACCAATGGAAGAATAACAAGATGGTTACTGTTATTGCAAGAATTTAATATCACAATACAAGACCGGCCAGGCACGAAAAATCAAGTGGCTGAATTTCTGTCCCGTATACATTCACCCAACGATCCAAATCCGGTTGTAGACAACTTTCCAGACGAACACCTGTTTTCCATAACAGTAAAAACACCATGGTTTGCATACATTGCAAATTATTTATCTTCTGGAAAGTTTCCAACTCAATTCTCTAAAAAGCAGAAACAAAAAATTGTTAGAGAAAGTTCTAGGTATAGTTGGGTAAATGCTGATTTATTTTATATTGGTTCAGATCTGATGATTAGAAAATGTGTGTGAGAAGATGAAATATTAGACATTCTGAGAGCATGTCATGATGAACCATGTGGTGGTGATTTTGCAGACAAACGAACAGCATATAAGGTGCTGCAATTGGGTTATTATTGGCCATCCATCTTTAGAGACTCTAAGGCATATGTCAAGCAATGTGACAGTTGCCAAAGAACAGGGAGACCAATCACATCAAATGAGATGCTGCTCAAGTCACAGGTCCTCATAGAACCATTTGAGCAATGGGCACTTGACTTTGTTGGACCTATTAATCCACCATCAAATGGAAAGAGGTACATCCTAGTATGTACAGATTATGTAACCAAATGGGCGGAGGCCAAAGTAGTGAACAGAGCAACAGAAGATATAGTGGTCACCTTTCTCTTTGAAGAAATCTTTGTAAGATACAGAGTACCTAGATAAATTGTAACAGATCAAGGGGCACAGTTTACATCAAAGTTGGTACGAGATCTAACAGAGAAATACAAGATCAAAAATATGAAGTCTACACCATATCACCCTCAAGCAAATGGGCAAGTTGAATCAACAAATAAAGTCCTAGAAAATATCATGACTAAAACAGTACAGCTGAACAAAAGAGATTGGTCTGAAAAATTAAAAGATGCACTATGGGCCTACAAAATCACATGGAAGAATACAACTGGTTTTAGTCCATACCAGTTGGTATATGGAAAAGAGGCCTTATTGCCTATAGAGTTTCAGATACAAACATACAGACTAGCAGCTGAACTAGGACTAGACCTGACTGAAGCACAATAGTAGCGGATCATGGAACTGAATCAACTAGACGAGCATCGTCAGTAAGCCATAGAACATACCACATTGGTGCAACAACAAATAATGAAGTGGCACGACAGATATATCAAAACTAAGACATTTCACAAGTGAGACTGGGCATTACTTTTTGACTCCAAATTCAAAGACTTCAAAGCAAAGTTCACAACACACTGGCTAGGCCCATATGAAATTGACGAAATCATTGACAATGGAGCAGTAAAGATCAGGACAATCGACCAAGACTCCACCTCATTTGTAGTGAATGGACATAAGCTCAAAGTTTATAATAGGCCTATCAGTAAAGAAGCATTTATAAAACAACTGATAGAGGATACAGAACTGGAAATCATGGCACACCAGGCTCAACCATCTTCCAGTCCTGTAGTTGAATAAAAACAAATAAAAAAAACAAACAAAACAAACAAAACAAAATAAAAAAATATAAAAAATAATAAAAAAACATATAAAAAATAAATAATTTGTTTGCTAGTGAAAACCAGGAAACTGGCACTAAGAAAACATGAATTCATAGGGGAAAACCATGGCAACTTGGACTCTATGAATTCCTTATTCTTGTTCTACTGTTCTCACATAATTTCAATGCAGGAAACTCTCCACAGACAACTGACTTGAGGACAAGTCAAATCTTAAGCAAGGGGGAGAATTGCATAAGAATTGCATAAGACCTTTAGCTGGAAAGCTGAAGTATAGATTGAACTTGTATTGTCAACAGAGGGACCTGAAATAAGAAATCATTGCAGAGGGACTTGAAAGACCTGCCAATGACAAAACAACATGTACATATTCCATAAGCATTGCAGAGGGACCTGAAACAAGAAATCATTACAGAGGGACCTAAACAACAATTCAAGAACCAGAGCATGAAGAACAAGGAGCAGCAATAAAGTTTACTTTTCAATCCATCTACAACATTTGATCAATTGATTTCATCCCACTTGTACAGACATCATCCAGGGGAGTATATGTATAGTCATTTTGTGCTTGAAAATTAAATTTTTTCTTAGAAATTTTTAGTCTTTGTTAAGTAGAAATAAGTACCTAAGGATATTCATAATCATTTCATATCCTATATTCCCTATACATACCCTATAACCCTTATACATCATATTCCATTTCATATCCATACATATCCCATATTTATTTCATGATCATTAACCCCTAAGTATTTTTCTTTAGAAGCATAAAAAGACCAAATTGGGACAACTTTTCAACCTGCACATACAACTCAAGAATTAGTAATGGTTATAATTTTAAATATGACCCAAGATGGTCATTTTAAAATTATAAAGATGTGCATATAATCAAAGAAGTCATGCGCTATATGAAAATCCATATATGCCATATGCAAATATATGTGCTATAGTCCAAATGGTTATAATATGCATGCACTATAGTCAAAATGTTGAAGTAAAGATTATATACATATATCATAAACCAAAGCGCATATGTATATGATATAAACTAAAGCGCATATATATATGATATAAACTAAAGGCATGTATATGATAAGGAAGGGCGCATATAATATAAGGTAAGGTGTATAAAGGGAAGGCCGCGTGCAAACCATATGGCACGACCGCGTACAAAGACAAAACTATGATTGCATATGTGGCAGCGGGGTATTGTATATGGATTAAATGATAATTATCGCTCAAACTCATTGCATAAGCACGCATTGTTTCAAATCATTGCATATGAGAATGAGTGAGGAGCATGGTTAGACGGCAGCAATCATATTGTATGCAACCAAGGGTGAGCAACCAAACCGAACGATATCAACAAAACGACAATCCAAGTCAATACCAGCCAGCACATAGGTACGGGGTAAACACCGTGGCATGGTGACTATTTTCCATTGGACTGTGCTCTGTGCAGGAGTTATGCGCATACGTTTAAATTAAAACTATGATTCGGCCATCCTCATGACATAGTCGAGCGACTTGTCAACATGACACCCATACCAACCATACATTGTAGCACCAATAAACAAAGTGCACAGTACACCCATGAAACGGTCATGAACTGACCGACGGTTCTTGCACTGTTTAAACTCATTCTTCATTGCCGAATAGCTCAGAATGATGGTATTTTGTGCTGCAAGCTAGTGAAAAGGAAATTGAAGAGGGTTTGAGAGGATTTAAGAAGGAAAATTGCCCCGAATTTAACGCCGAGTGATCACTGATTTTCGGGATCCATTCAGGTAACGGAGTAGTTTGTTTAAGCTTGACAACTATGGAATATAGTTGTAAACTGCCTGTAATTAATGGTTAATGATTTTGCCCTTGCCACCAGTCATTTGAACGAAGCAACAGGGATTTGGAGCGTCGTTTAACACTCGTTGACAACCAGGTAACGCCGAAACCATGCATTAACTCCTGCAGTAAGTCGGTTGACAGTAGTTAATAAATATGGCGATAAGATTCACTGCGTAAATCATGGCATAGAACAGTAGTAAATAGCGCAGAATTTAAGTTTAAACTTGTTGCATGCATAACACGTTAGGGGTATGGGGATCGCATGTGAAGTTTTGTGAACTAAAACGAAGTGCAGTGTTGCAAATCACAACAAAGTTCATAAAACAGAGGAGGCAGAGTCTAGCTCATAGCACCGAAATGTGATTTTTATGGCATGTTTGTTTTGATTGTGTGTTGTTGGTTGATTGCGCACTGTTGGTTGATTGCGCATTGTTTTGATTGCGCATTGATACACATCCTTTGTTTTGTTGCACGCTGTCATTATTTATATAATTGATATATCACATCCCTGTGTATGGAAACGGCCCGGATGTGTCTCTGTTATGGATCTTTTTGCCACTGTGCATCTTTGTCTTGACTAAAAAAATGGGTTGAAGTCTGTGTGGGCCGAAAGAGCTGTGTCATCTTTAAAAGAGGAGCTGTGTAATGTCTAAGACCGAGCGCTGATTGCCAAAGAGAGTAAAGGCCGAGCCATTTAAAATTCATTTTAAATGCACTATTTGTTTTTTCCAATTTGTTTTGAGGCCGAAGCGTTGTTTTTCAAGCTTTTAGATAAGCAGGCTGAGAGCATTTTGTCGATTTTTCAAATTTTTATGTTGAGGCCGAGAGCCATTTGAATGCACTGCTAGTTTTAAGAGCTTGTATGTACACAGTCGAAACACTGTTTGTTTTTAATGATTGTATATACACAGTGAACATATGGCTTGATTTTGGTGACAGGATACACAGTGTAGGGTGATGGGCATACATGGAACAATATGAGAAAAATTCTTAAACAAATACATTAGAAAACTAACGACCCTTTATGAAAAATTTGTTTTCATATATATTTTGTTTACCAGAACAGAGTTTATCATATTGACAGGGATATACAAGTGTTTGATTGCTTGAACAGGGATTTAAAACAGTGCTGCTGCAGAGAAAGGGTAAACAGAGGCTGAAGAAATCAAAGTTAAATTGTTGTGAAGAGGAAGGTAAGCTTCTCTGCTTTCAGAATTTCATTTTGAAAATAAAAATAGTCATAAAAATTTTATTGTCAAGATGAAATTAGTAACAGCAGAAGCATACATTCACTGGTTTTCAGAAACAATGTCAGCGAGAGTAGAGCCAAAATTTTAGATAGAGAGCTGGGGGAAGGAAACTATAGAAAAACTTTACCAAGCGAGGATGATTGCTTTTTACAAAAATTTGATGGCCACTCTGAAGAGATAACCAGGGACTTTATAAACAATTTCAGTCAGGACCAGACACGGGTAGGAGATGTTATTATTCCTGTGACTTAGGAATATCTTTCCCAAGCTTTAGATCTACCATTGATAGGTGAGAAATATTACAAAGGCCTGCACTTCAAGGAGAAAGCATGGAATTTCTTTCTTGAGAAGAACCGGAAAGGGACTTTTGATAGAACAAAGGGGATACGAAGGGAATGGTTCAATGAACCATGGGGTGAGTTGATTTTGGTCATCCAGAAGTTTTTGACTTGTGATAGAGGATATAGTGTTGCCCACTTGTATCATGTCAGGCTTCTACAACATATTAAGGGAGAGGATAGGATTAACTTGCCATATTTCCTATATAGGAGCCTATTGAGAATGATTGAAATAGTGAGACATGAACACAGGCCTAAAGCAGGACAGATTTACCACCAAGGATTGATCAAAATCCTAGTTGAGTATCAGGTGAGGTCACAAGGCATAGTATGGAGAGAGTTCATGTCTAAAAATCAGTTCATTGAATAGATTAATGAAGTACAGGATAAAATAGAGCAGGAAAATAGAGAATTGATGAATTCACCCTTGTATCCCAGAACAAGAGCTAAACAACAAAATAACATGGCCATGCAGGAAAATGAAACATCTGTTATGTCTATTCCTAGAAGATTTAGGAACAAAAGTCCCATTAACTTAGACATGGAAGTAGAAACATATTCTCCAAGAAAACAAGAAGAAAATGGCATTGCACAAGAATTATTTGAGAGGGATTCTTCATATGATGATGCAGCAGCAGCATCATTAATGAAAACAACACAAGATTTTGAAAAAGAAATCAATTTGGGAAGAATCAGGGACTTAACTGACCAATTGGAAATTAGCAAAATCTTGGAAAAACAATTAAAAGAGGAAAATAAGAAGGATAATGCTAAGTTGGTCAAGGCAAATGAAAAGTTAAATGAAGAGTTAAGGAGATTGAAACGGAAAAATGATCTACTTTCTAAGCAAGCATTTAAATGGCTAAAGGAAAAGAATATGTGGCAGGCAAAGTATGCAAAATAGAAGGTAAAAGCAGCTTTGTTCAGGGAAAGACATGACTCAGGTTTGTATTGTTTGGTCAGGGCAGCACAACAGGAATCATCTACAGGTACATCATTTACTACAGAGAGAAGAAGATTAAAGAGGAGTAAGCAAGCATGCGGACATGCTTGATGATAAGCAAGGGAGAGATGTTGGGCCTTAGTTTTGGTCTTATTTTTGCTCTAAGAAACTTACTAATCCATCTATTTGCCATCCATTTTCCCTTCATTCATCCCATTTTGATGTATATTTGATATCCATTCAAGTATTTAATTTTAATTTTTCAATTTCTAAAGTTTTTATGAAAGTTTGGTTTTTAGTGCAAAATTGGCAGATTCAGAAATTCCCGTAATAACTCTATGGTTGATGTGGTTGCAGGACACTTGGGCACGAATTGAATGCATGGATGGAAAGCTTGGGAAGTAGGACTAAGCCAGCTATGCTTAGTTTAACAGAACAAGCTTTATTAGGCCCATTTGGTGCTAGTCAATCATGACTAGTCATTCAGAAATCCCATAGAAATAGGCCAGTTTTGAGATTCTATGGGATTGGTCATATTTCTTGGGATGGGAGTAATGAATTTGACTTAGATAGGTGGATGAGAGTAGACGGGTTTGTTTGAGTGAATATAGATCAGTTTGTTTCATGAGACTTCTTATTTAAGAGCCAAAACTTTGATGGCTTATGTATTGACTTATTATACTTTTATGCTGTGACACTTTTGGATTGAAGAGTTAATTTGAAGACTTGTGCTATTATTATTTTTCTATTCAATGCTATGGATTTGTGACTAAATTTGAGCTTCTGATATCACTTCTCAAGTGTGCAAGGCAAGGGTGGAGGACCCCCATTCCAAGCTAAGTACACTTCCTTGTTAACTAGTTTTATTTCTTGTAATCTGGTTATTGTAGAACTGGTTTTTCAAAGCTTTATTTCAGATTGCTTTATGGTTCATGCATGGTGATTGATTTCATTAGTTCTTAGATTATTCATCACTTTATTAAGTTGGAAAAGCAAGTGTTCAAGTTGAGCATCCATTCTACCAAAATGATGAATTAAAACTAGTTTCCTTTGCTTGCATGCAAGTAGTTTCTTATTGAGATGAATGAATTATAATGAAATACCTTATGTGTCTCTTAAGTTAAGAGCTTCTTTCATTAATAATTTATCCATCTTAAGTTCTTGGTTTTAACCTCTAATTCATTAAGTGGTAATTGAGGCAAAAGTGGACTTCTTGAGTCAAGAACCATTTCAATATTTTTCCTCTTTTTAAACTAATTGAATAAGAGTTGTAGGATGTATTACTTTAAGCTTTTGAATAACTTATCTTTCAAGGTTTTATTACATATGATCTTCACATGTAGTGAACTTGCCTCAAAGCATAAACAACCCGGATTGATAAGAAATAATTGTGTTAATTTTGGTAAACAAATTAGCTCAACACATCTTCTGAATTGTAAGAGTCATAGACTATAGGGCCCCATGAGAATTACCAGTAGGAGTCTTTCTATGATAAATAATAACAGACACTGCTTGGTCCTTCAACTTCAGGCTCTTCTCAAAATATTTGTTGCTAGGAGGAGGCTCCCCACTTGCTGGTAAACAACTCCTTTTGATCATCCACAACAATCTCATCCTCCTATGAATAATAGGAATCATAAATTGAAGGAGGACCTTGATCTCATTCTCTAAATGAATGGTGTGCATTATAGAATAGAGCTTCTTTACTAACCTCCTGGAAGGCCTCCTCTTCTTGTGCCTCTTCCCATGGATTGTGGTGGCTCTTCATCACTTGAATCTCCATCAAATTCATATACATCGTAAGAGGGGTCAATCGAATCAAACCTCTGAGGATTTATTTATAGCTCGACGATGTTTCCTTCTTCTCTTTCTTGCTCATTTTGTGGTGCATCTTGATGTGAGTAGACGTTTCCTTGGAGTGGAGCTCCACAAACAGCTTCAGCAGGGTCATAAACCCCAGGAATGTCTTCATCATTAAAATATGCACAACAATCTTCAAATAGAGAATTTGTTGCATGTAGTCCTTTGTAACAATGAATGAATGTTGTATGAAAGCTTCTTAAGGAAGATATGTTGCCATGAGGTATTGTTTTGTAGCAGACTCTAGCATCCTCCTCTAAAGAATAAATGAACAACATCATTTGTACATCTTCAAGAAAAATACCATGTTGTTCCATGCATTCATGAAATTCTTTGAGGTGTTGGGCAGAACTTCTATTTGTTCTCCCATTGAATCTAGGATAATAAGTATACCATTCATGAAATGAAGGGACATGATTGGGATAACTAGCAATAGAAGAAAAATTCAGTGGGGCAAATTTGTTGGCGAGGAATTCAGGAATGGCCATTTCAAAAACCTTTCTAGATGAGTGATCTAAGTTTCATAGGTTGGGAATTTTTCAATTGCTCTAGTATCAGAGTGAGGATAGGGCTGCTTGAAAGCCAGGATGATCAAATGGAGAAATGGACAGTGGATTTTCCAGGATGTTTACTATAAAACTGAGACAGTGGAGTCGCCAAGGTGAGATATCTTCAAACCACACTTCCCTTGCTCCCCTAACAAAGGAAATGTAAAAATTTGTTGTACCCAGGGAAAAATATTCTAATATGTTCCTGACAACAGTGCGAGAAAGATGTTGTGGCTTCAAATGGCACCTGGAGCGCAAGTGCTTTAGGAGATAGAGAAAGCTTCCTAGAGACGGCCTCTAAGTTGATTGTAAACTAGTGTCTAGGACATCTTAAATAGAGGAGTTCATGGAAGATTATCTATGAGGGGTTTTTTTCAACACTCCAATTGTCACATAATAAAAGGATAATAAAAGGGGCTTGGTTCAATAGGCCTTCATTAAGGTAGACTCAAGCCAACACATGGATTCCAACTGCGCAAGGTATATCGGGGCAATCTAAAAGAGAAATGTCTTCTTCTAGTGGCCAGCACATAACAATGAGACAACTTTATACTGAAGTTGTAGTGATAGTGGAAAGGATAAGAGGAAGGAGGGAAATAGAAGCATAGGGTTGTAAACAAATAGAATCCTCAACAACCATGTTCCAACAGAAATATGTAAGAGGAAGGAGGTGAAATGGTAGAAACAACGGTATGCTAATTAAGGTTTCATGCCAAATATGACATGGGTATCATTAGAACCAAATAGCATGAGTAAATGTGGGCCCATATAGGTATTGTAGGTTAACCGAATAACACAAATAAATCTACAATCACTACAGGTATTGTAGGCTATAGAATAAACAAGTAAATCTGTAATATAACTCAAGTATTTCTCTCTATTTAGCAACCTGGATAAATCCATAAATCAGGGAGAAGCCAATAGCTTCATTACACTATTTCATAAATGGGACAGCACAAATGAAATGAGATTTACCAAAAGGAAACATGCTGCACATTGAACATGCTTGGAATCATCAGGGAAGTTTCATTAATACTTATAACATCCAAATAACTAGCCCATAACATTCAACACAACATCAATCATGTCCCCCATGAATAAGAAAATAGAAGCAAAAGTTGCATCTGGGACTTCAGACCCTGCGGATGCAAAATTCCAAAACCTTCAATAAGTGTTTCTTTCCCATATTTATAAGAAGAGGGGGAGCTTGTTTTATAGTTGCAAAAATGTCTTAGCCAGAGATCTAGCTATCCTGCTATGCTAGCTATCTCGGCATATGTAATGTGTTGTTGCCTAAAATGATTACAATTGGGATTCGATCCCTTCCTGGAAATAAATGGGAATTGTAGAACTAAAAAGAAAACTAGAGGATGATGGAGGAAGTGTCCCTTCTGCTGTTCCTGTGAATGGACTCTAATCAAGCCACAACTCTATCATGTGTGTCCCTTCTATTGTTCTTGTGAATGGCCTCTAGTCAAACCACGACTTTGTCATGTGTATCCCTCTGTTTCTCAACCAGTTCCCATCTATTCTACCTTAACTGCCCATTTAGTTATTTCTTTGAATTCGAGTGGAGCCCCATTCTGAATCATTAAGTGCACTTGAGCACCCCATACTGGTACACCAGCACACCATACTCTTATTCAATGCTAAAGCTACCGACCCATCCGTCCTTAAAAGCTTTGTATCATGCTCCTGGTCTTCCTGGGGATGTGTTTATGATGTAACAAGAAGTCCTTCGGGTGCGGGCCTTTATCACAAAAATATTACAAAACAAGCGCATTCTGATTTCCTCTTAGGCACCTTTTGGTATAGCCCCTTTCTACTATTTCCTTCATATGACTAGGGGTTGCGACCAAGTGCTGAGTCCTTGGGCATTAGGGCCTTTAGGCTCCTATACATGGGGTTCTTTCCTTTGTTAATCCTTTTCAGAGATCCCTAGTGATTTATCATTATATCGCAAATCGGCGATAACTAAAGGTTTTGGAGTGTGCGGGACTGCAATGTTATGGGATGTGGGATTGCGAGACTGTGATATAGCGATATTGGGGGATGTGGTATGAGGGACCTGCGACATGTAGGATTACGGGATGTGAGACTACCCTTGACCTCCGATATGCGATAAACAGCTCCGCCTGGACCTGCCAATGGCTGTTTTTTTATTGCGATTGGATCATGGTCCTGCAATATGCGATTTTCCTTTGCATTTGGTCCTTTCCTCTTTGTCTTCTAGCTTTCCATGTGTAACTTCAACATGCCATATCTTATGATCCAGAGGTCCATTTTCGGACTTCCATATACCATTTGAAAGCTCTTGATGAGAGTTAGGCAATGGAGAGGGTCCGATTAAGATTTGATAGCTCCTATGTCTTAGGAATGGCTTCAATCTTCACTTCTTTTCTGCGCTCTTGGAAACTGATAACTTTATAAAGCAGTGAGTGACAACAGAATAATTCTCCTCATTCTCTCCCTTGGATGAGGTCTCATCTTTGGTTCTCCGCCTTATCTCCTCTTGTATGAAATCAGGCCAAAGGTGTTCCCAATTTGGTAGATTCTCCCTCCCGTTCACTGAATCTTGGTAGTTTTTCTAGCTCTTGGGAAGGCTTAGAAGGGCTAGGCTCACCAAATCATCCTCTACTATAGTAAGACCAACTTAACCAAGATTGTCATGACATTGTGGGAACCTGCTCACATACTGTGATATTATGTCTCCCTTTTGCGACTTGATATTCCAAAGCTTGTCCTTCAGTGCCAACTTCTTGTGGTCATTACTATTCTAGAACAAATCTGTCAAGGTCTGCCACATTGAATATGGAATCTCTTTCTCATGGAGATTTGAAACAATATGGTCTTGAACTCCCTCAAATATGATCCTCCTCGCTTTTGTACACACTTCTTCCATTTTTCTTGATATTGAGCATCAAATGTTGGAGGCTTAGGGATATCATTATCTACGAATTCCTTCAGCCCATGATCTTCCAACACCGCCTCCATCATGTCCTTCCAAGCAACATAATTTTATCTACCCTCAGGGGCATACTCAAGTCTCAGTCCATAGAAAGTCGTCCTGCTAGCTCTAAATAATTGTTCCTACAAATTCAATCCTCTTGTGAAGACAAATCCAAATTCTCTTCTCTACTGTGATTATTCCTCTGATACCATGTAGAAATTTAATGTGTAGATTCAAAACTGCTCATGAAATTTACTAGATCATAAGACATGAAGCTACTCCACTCATCCACGAAAATAAGATCACAATCGAGAACACAAATCATTGACATGCATAAAGATTCAACACACATACACATATATTTATATAGTGGAAAGAAACTACTCAAAACCCCTTACTATATGTATTGCATTAATCAAAGAATATAGAAGAAATATAATGTTTATTGAAGCCTGAGAAACCCTTGCATTAGTATAATCTATCTCACTTCCTCACAGACTAACTATGGCCAACACTTAGCCAATTTTCCTTCTTGTTGAGCTCCTATTTCCTTGCATTGTTTGATGAGGAATTAGCCCCCTATTAATTAGGGAAATTACACATTGAGAATTGCACAATTCCTTTAGGCCCTTCTTTGATTGCATGCACCACTTGTACAACTTGGAAAATTCTACAACTGATAGTACACTACCCTTGAAATCCAATCTCAAATGGGTAACTCAAATTCTTTACATTCATGAGTTAATTTAAGTTATTTGATCTGATAACCGGATGATCAGTTAGTGTGAAAAGAGTTACACACCGTTGACTAAACCTCCACTAGTTCTACTAACAGTGAGAATAGGTTACAGTGACAATAGCTCAAATTAACTGAAATACATTGCTAAAAATTAGAAATCAATCATGTAGAACTAAACCCAAGTGTTTCCAACACGAATTTACTAAGTTAACTAAGTGACAAGAGCTATGTAACCCCCGTTAACTACCTCCAAGTATTCTGCTGAAAATTAAGGCAAAATTAAATTAGGATTTAATTTCTGCAAACTTAATTAAGGCAAAATTAAATTAGGATTTTCCTTCTGCATTTTGAACAGTGGTTATCATGATTTTGTGTGGCATTTCTCCATCTTACCATGCAAATTCTTTTTCTAGATTTATATCATTTTGTAACAATGTTTTTGGAGCACACTAGGATCTAGAGCAATATGCGATTAATGAAGGGCCAAAACTGCAATAGGCCTTCAAGAAATACATGAAATTTTGGAGGAATTGTAAGAGATGTTGACCTTGAACACTTTCTATATGTAATGAGGAATATAAGACTTGTAAATAAGATAAGCAATAATTCACTAGCAATTTTTTTTGTAAAATAATAAGGCAAGCATATATGAACCCTTTAGTTGTTGGAAGCTTTTGTTGTGAAAATTTATTATGAACATTATCACTTACACTCTCTTTGCAGCAGAGAGATGAAGTAGAGGTCAGTGGCCAAAACTTTTGTTTTGAAAATTTATTATGAACACTATCACTTACACTCTCTTTTCAGCGAAAAGATCAACTAGAAGTCACTCACCAAAATAATACAAACAACATATACCTATGTAACTTTTATTTATCTTACATAAATAGAAGGTAATTATTACCATGGAAAAACAAAAAATATATACTCACCAAAATAATACAAACAACATATACCTATGTAACTTTTATTTATCTTACATAAATAGAAGGTAATTATTATCATGGAAAAACAAAAAATATATTTATTGATTACATAAAATTAGCTCAAATTATTAAATAATATTAATATCAATGCATATAGAGATGAATTTATATTAAATTGATAATTATTATATAAAAAAAAAAAAAAAAAAAAATTATGTACACTACTACTATACAAAATACAACAATTTCTTAACTGTTATAAATCGGGAAATCAAGTGTTCAGCTAAAGCTGGGATACTTTGATTAGTAAAAGCACACTTATAAATAGGATTTAATTAAATCACTCCATATAAACAATTATATATATAGTTAGTTTTAAATAATAAATAAATAATTCTATTTTAAATTAATAAAAACTCATTAAAAAAAATATAAAATAAAAATAAAAATAGATTAATACAAATGATCACAACCACTATTAGGAACTCCTCATCTCATTTGACTTCCTATTGTTCAGACACAGTTCGCAAACTTAACTCTACAATACACAATATCTAAAGGAAGTGCCTGCACGGGACTTTTGTGGTCTATGATCTCATTAACACGGTGGAGCATCACCAAATGGTAATCTATTCATAACCACTACTAATTACAAATTGTTTTCAGATTGCCACGCAAGTGCACTCTTAGCATGCTTTTTCGGATATTGACATTTTTTACAACTTATGTTTTTTTGTCATATGCAGCATTGTTTTCGATATAATTAATCAACAACACAACGCATAAATGTTTTTTCTTACGATTCTATTTTTATTGTTCATAAATAATCGGAGGAGGATCTTGATATCATTCTCGAGCTAAAGGGTATGCATTATAGACTGGAGCTTCTTTACTAACCTCCCAGAAGGCCTCCTCTTCTTGTGCCTTTTCCCATGGATTGGGGTGGCTCTGCAACACTTGAAACTCCATCAGAGTCATAAACATCGTAAGGAGGATTGATCGAATCAGACCTCTGAGGGTTTATTTGTAGCTCGAAGATGTTTCCTTCTTCTCTTTCTTGCTCATTGGGTGATTCTTCTTGATGCAAGTAGACGTTTCCTTGGAGTGGAGCTACACAAACAACTTCAACACGGTCATAAACCCGGGGAATGTCTTCATCATTAAAATATGCACAGAAATCGTCAAATAGAGAATTTGGTGGATATAGTCCTTTGTAACAGTGAATGAATGTTGTATGAAAACTTCTTAAGGAAGATATGCTGCCACGAGGTATTGTTTTGTAACAGACTCTAGCATCCTCCTCTAAAGAATACATGAACAACATCATTTGTACATCTTCAAAAAAATACCCCGTTGTTCCATGCATTCATGAAATTCTTTAAGGTGCTAGGAAGACCTTCTATCTATCATCCCATTGAATCTAGTAAAATAGGTATACCATTCATCAAACAAAGGGACATGATTGGGATAACCAACAATAGAAGAAAAATTAAGTGGGGCAAATTTGTTGGCCAGGAATTCAGGAATGGGAATTTCAACAACCTTCCTAGATGAGTGATCTCAGTTTCACAGGTGGGGAAAATTTTCGAATTTTCTAGCGTAAGAGCGAGTATGAGGCTACTTGAAATCCAGGATGATCAAATGGAGAAATGGATAGTGGATTTTCCAGGATGTTCAGCATAAAACTAAGACACTGAAGTCACCAAGGTTAAAGATCTTCAAACCACACTTCCCTTGCTCACCTAACAAAGGAAATGTAAAAAAAATTTGTACCCAAGGAAAAATATTCTAATCTGTTCCCTAACAATGGTGCCAAAAAGACGTTGTGGCTTCAAATGGCACCTGGAGCACAAGTGCTTTGGGAGATAGAGAAAGCTTCCTAGATATGGCCTCTGGGTTGATTGTAGACTAGTGTGTAGGGCATCTTAAATAGAGGAGTGCATGGAAGATTATCTATGAGGGGGTTTTTATAGCAGTCCAATTGTCACATAATAAAAGGATAATAAAAGGGGCTTGATTCAATAGTCCTTCATTAAGGTAGACTCGAGCCAACACATGGATCCATATGTGGGGGGTATATCGGGGCAATCTAAAAGAAATGTATTCTTCATGTGGCCGACACATAACAATGAGACAACTTAATACTGAAGTTGTAGTGATGGTGGAAAGGAGGAGAGGAAGGAGGGAAATAGATGCATAGGGATGTAAACAAACAGAATCCTCAACAACCATGTTCCAACATAAATATGTAAGAGGAAGGAGGTGAAATGGTAGAAACAGTGGTATGCTAATTAAGGTTTCATGCCAAATATAACATGGGTATCATTAGCACCAAATAGCATGAGTAAATCTGGGCTCACATAGGTATTGTAGGTTAATCCAATAACACAAATAAATCTGCAATTACTATAGGTATTGTATGCTATTGAATAACACAAGTAAATTTGTAATATAACTCAGGTACTGTTCTCTATTTAGCAGCCTAGATAAATCCATAAATCAGGGAGAAACCAACAGCTTCATTACACTATTTCAGAAATGGGAAAACACAAATGAAATGAGATTTACCAAGAGGAAACATGCTGCACATTGATCATGCTTGGAATCACCAGGGAAGTTTCATTAATACTTAGAGGGTCCAAATAACTAGTCCATAACATTCAGCACAACATCAGTCAAGTCCCCCATGAATAAGAAAATAGAACCAAAAGTGGCATCTCAGAATTCAGACCCTATGGGTGTGAAATTCCAGAACCTTGAATAAGTGTTTCTTTCCCCTATTTATAAGAAGAGGGGGAGCTTGGGTTACAGTTACAAAAATGTCTTAGCCAGAGCTCCAGTTTTCCTGATAGACTAGTTGTCTCGGCCTATGTAATGTGTTGTTGCCTAGAACAATTACAATTGGGATTCCATCCCTTCTTGCGAATAAATGGAAATTGCAGAACTAAAAATAAAACTAGAGGATGATGGAGGAAGTGTCCCTTCTGCTGTTCTTGTGAATGGAGTCTAGTCAAGGGACGACTCTGTCGTGTGTGTCCCTTCTGTTGTTCCTGTGAATGGACTCTAATCAAACCATGACTCTGTTGTGTGTGTCCCTCTGCTGCTCAGCCAGTGTCAATCTATTCTGCCTTTACTGCCTGATTAGTTCTTTCTTTGAATTCGAGTGGAACCCCATACTGAATCATTAAGTGCTCCTGAGTGCCCCATACTGGTACACCACCACACCATACTCTTATTCAATGCTAGAGCTATCAACCCATCTGTCTTTAAAAGCTCTATGTCATGCTCCTGGTTTGCCTGGGGATGTATTTATGATGTAGTAAGAATTCCTTCAGGCACGGGCCTTTATCACTGAAATATTACCAAACAGGCGCATTCTGATTTCTTCTTAGGCCCCTTTTCGTATAGCCCCTTTCTACTATTTCCTTCATATGATGAGGGGTTGTGACCAAGTGCTGAGTCCTTGGGCGTCAGGGCCTTCAGGATCCTATACAGGGGCTTCTTTCCTTTGTTAATCCTTTTCAGAGATCCCCAATGATTTATCATTATATCACAAATCAGTGATAAATGAAGGTTTTGGAGTGTGCGGGGCTGCGATGTTATGGGATGACAGATCGCGGGACTATGATATAGCGATATTGTGGGATGCGGGATCATGGGACTGTGATATAGCGATATTGTGGGATGCAATATGAGGGACCTGCGAGATGCAAGATTACCAGATGCGGAACTGCCCCTGACCTTCGATATGCAATAAACAAATTTGCCTAGACCTGCCAACAGATGATTTTTTATTGCGATTGGCTCATGGTCCTGCGATATGCGATTTGCCTTTGCATTTGGTCCTTTCCTCCTTGTCTTTTAGCTCTCCATGGGTAACTTCAACATGCCATATCTTATGATCCAGAGGTCCATTTTTAGACTTCCATTTACTATTGGAAAGCTCTTTATCATAACTATGAAATGGAGAGGGTCCGATTAAGCCCTGATAGCTCCTGTGTCTTAGGAAATGGCTTCAACCTTCACTGCTTTTCTGCGCTCTTGGGAACTGATAACTTTATAAAGCAGTGAGTTACAACAAAATAATTCTCCTCATTCTCACCCTTGGATGAGGTCTCATCTTTGGTTCTCCGCCTTATCTCCTCCTGTACCAAATCAGGCCAAAGGCGTTCCCAATTTGGTAGATTCTCCCACCCGTTCACTGAATCTGGGTAGTTGTTCAAGCTCTTGGGAAGGCCTAGAAGGGCTAGGCTCACCAAATCATCCTCTGCTACAGTAATACCAACTTAACCAAGATCGTCAAGACATTGTGGGAACCCGCTCACATATTGTGGTATTATGTCTCCCTTTTGCAACTTGATATTTCGACGCTTGTCTTTCAGTGACAACTTCTTGTGGTCATTACTATTCTAGAACAAATCTGTCAAGGTCTGCCACATTGAATATGGAATCTCTTTTTCATGGAGATTCGAAACAATACGGTCTTGAACTCCCTCCAATATGATCCTCCTTGCCTTTGTACACACTTCTTCAATTTTTATAGATATTGAGCATCAAATGTTGGAGGCTTCAGGATATCATTACCTAAAAATTCCTTTAGCCCATGATCTTCCAACACTGCCTCCATCATGTCCTTCCAAGAAACATAATTTGATCTACCCTCAGGGGCATACTCGAGTCTCTATCCATAGAAAGCCATCCTGCTAGCTCTAAAGAATTGTTCCTGCAAATTCGACCCTCCTGCAAAGACAACACCAAATTCTCTTCTCTACTACGATTCTTGCTCTGATACCATGTAGAAATTTAATGTGTAAATTCAAAATTTCTCATGAAATTTACTAGATCACAAGACTTGAAGCTACTCTACTCATCTACGAAAATAAAATCACAATCAAGAACACAAATCATTAACATGCATAAATATTCAACACACATACACAGATATTATATAGGGGAAAGAAACTACTCAAAACCCCTTACTATCTGTATTGCATTAATAAAAGAATATAGAAGAAATATAATGTTTATTGAAGCTTGAGCAACCCTTGCATTAGTATAATCTATCTCATTTCCTCACAGACTAACTATGGCCAATACTTAACCAATTTTCCTTCTTGCTAAGCTCCTATTTCCTTGCATTGTTTGATGAGGAATTAGCCCCCTATTAATTAGGGAAATTGCTCATTGAGAATTGCGCAATTTCTTTAGGCCCTTCTTTGATTACATGCACCACCTGTACAACTTGGAAAATTCTAACACTGATAGTACACAGCCCTTGAACTCCAATCTCAACTGGGTAACTCAAATTCTTTGCATGCATGAGTTAGTTTACGTTGATTGATCTGATAACTGGCTGATTATTTATTGTAAAAAGAGTTGCACACCATTGACTAAACCTCCACTAGTTCTACTAACAGTGAGAACGGGTTACATTGACAATAACTCAAATTAACTGAAATAAATTGCTAAAAAATAGCAATCAATCATGTAGAACTGAACTTAAGTGTTTCCAACTCGAATTTACTAAGTTAGTGTCACAAGAGCTATGTCACCTTCATTAACTGCCTCCAAGTTTTCTGCTGAAAATTAAAAAAAAATTAAATTAGCATTTAATTTCTCCTAACTTAATTAAGAAAAATTAAATTAGGATTTTCCTTTTGCATTTTGAACAGTGGTTATCATGATTTTGTGTGGCATTTCTCCATCTTACCATGCGATTCTTTTTCTAGTTTTATATCATTTTGTAACAATGTTTTTGGAGCAAACTAGGATCTAGAGCAATATGGGATTAATGAAGGGCCAACACTGCAATAGGCCTTCAAGAAATACATGAAATTTTGGAGGAAGTGTAAGAGATGTTGACCTTGAACACTTTCTATATGTAATGAGGAATATAAGACTTGTGAATAAGATAAGCAATAATTCAGTGGTAACATTTTCTGTAAAATAATAAGGCAAGCATATATGAACCCTTTAGTTGTTGAAAACTTTTGTTGTGAAAATTTATTATGAACACTATCACTTACACTCTCTTTGCCACAGAAAGATAAAGAGGTCAGTGGCCAAAACTTTCGTTGTAAAAACTTATTATAAACACTATCACTTACACTCTCTTTGCAACGGAAAGATGAAGAGGTCGGCCAAAAGAATACAAACAACATATACCAACGTAACTTTTCTTTATCTTATATAAATAGAATGTAATTATTTTCATGGAGAAACAAAATATATATTTATTGATTACATGAAATTAGCTTAAATTATTAAATAATATTAATATCAATGCATATAGAGGCATGAATTTATATTAAATTGATAATTATTATATAAAAAAAAATATTTTTATATACACTACTACTATACAAAATATAATAATTTCTTAAATGTTATAAATTGGGAAATCAAGTGTTCAGCTAAAGCTAGGATACTTTGATTAGTAAAAAAACAATTATAAATAGGCGTTAATTAAATCACTCTATATAAATAATTATATATAATTATTTTTAAATAATAAAAAAAATAATTCTATTTTAAATTAATAAAAATTTCATTAAAAAATAAAAATAAAATTTAAAATAAAAATAGAAATAGAAATAGATTAAACTCCTCATCTCATCTTGGGGTGTGTGGGAGAAAAGTGTCTGGATTCGAATAGGCAGAATATAAAAGTGAGTACTTTTCCTTTTGCCTCCCCTTTCCGGCGGTGTACCAACAGCCCCGGAGAAAGCAGAAACAGTAGGGATTGGACCATCATTAGCGTGAAATAGTTATTGGGCAGATCCAATCATTGTAGCGGCAGAATGAGTCAACGTAGAATCGGCTTACTTGTAATCAGCAGGGGCTTCCTCATCTCATTTGACTCTCTTATTCAGACACAGTTTGCAAACTAAACACAACAATATCTAAAGGAAGTGCCTGCACGGCACTTTGTCGTCTCTGATTCATTGACAGGGTGGAGCATCACCAAATGGTAATCTATTTGTTTTCAGATTGCCACGCAGGTGCACTCTTAGCATGCTTTTTCGGATATTCGCATTTTTTAGAAGTTGTATTTTTTTTTTTTGGCGGGGGGGGGGGGGGGGGGGGGGGGTCATATGCAGCTTTGATTTCGATATAATCAATCAACAACACAGCGCATAAATGTTTTTTGTTTTTTACAAGTCATATTTTTTTTTGGGTCATATGCATCTTTGATTTCGATATAATCAATCAACAACACAGCGCATAAATGTTTTTTGTTACGACTCTATTTTTACTGTTCATAAAAATATGAGGACGGTGATGGGGATTTTCGATGGGGAAAATACCAAAAACCAAATATTCAAACACACAGAGGCAATGCTCTGTTTCTTTTGCTCCAGGATCTTTTGTGCACACAGAAGACTTAAAAAAAATTCACTGAGGAACAGAGGATTTCACCATAAAATATTTCTATTCATTAAAACAAAAAAAACATTCACTGTGTCTCCATATGAGAATTTACACTGTTGGAAAAATTCCCATTAACATTTACTGCTGTAAAACCTCCATTCACATTTACTGGTGTAAAACAATTTTACATACTGCTGTAAAAGCAAAACTTACACAGGCTTACAAAATTCGCTCCACCATTTTCCTTATGCACTGCTGTGCAAAACCACACATGGTTTTTCGCTATGGCCAACACAAAAAAAATTACATCACCAAAAAAAAAAACTCACACCCCTGTTCTTGTTTTTCTACACACTGCTGTGTGTTTTCCCTTTTTCAAAAAAAATACAATGAGCAAAAACTCAAGCATATATGTTTTGCTCTCTATATAAAACATAATGCGTAAAAACTCTATATTACCGTGGCCCCTTTTTTTTACATTACATATGGTCAACACTTAAATAAATATATGCCGTATATATAAAACTAAATGCATTACGTGCCCTATGTAAAAAACTTAACTATTCACCTAAGTTTATGACAAGCATTAATGAAAGGTATGGTCAACCATGCTTTTAATTTACTCCACGCAAAACATTGAATTGATGTGGGTTCGTATGCAGCTCCAGGTGATCAACGGCGGAGTACACGGGAGCAAATCCAACGGTGGAGAACAATATCGGAGGACCAACAAGTGTTGAACTTTATCCTCCGAGAAAATGACGTTGCGTTACGTCAGGGCTGAACCACGTGTCAGCTCCACATTTTCTCGGGCCCTTGTGTACGAAAACCATTCTCTGCAGGTAGGCGGTCCGAGAAATCTTTAAACCGGTTTGTGGTTTTTGCTGGCGGTTTTGGGGAGCGTACGGCTGCGTTGAAATTATATTTCAACACTCCCCTTTAATTTCAACAGCTGGGCATTCGGTCATACCCAGACACTTTCTCAAAAATTCAAAGCTCTTCTGATCAAGTGGCTTTGTCAAGATGTCTGCTACCTGTTCTTGAGTCCTGCAATGTTCTAGGACAATTTCTCCATTGTTCACTAATTCTCTGATGTAGTGAAACCTTGTATCAATGTGTTTCGTTCTCTTATGAAACACTGAATTCTTTGACAATGCAATAGCTGAGCTATTGTCACAAAAAATCACTGTCGCTTTTGCCTGCTCTTGGCCTAAGCTTCTCAACATTCTTCTCATCCACACTGCTTGACATGCTGCTGCTGTAGCTGCCACATATTCAGCCTCTGCTGTAGACAATGCTACAATGGACTGCTTCTTAGAAGCCCATGAAATGGCTCCTGAACCCATATTAAAAACATAACCGGAAGTGCTCTTCCGATCATCTACACTTCCAGCCCAATCGCTGTCTGTGTATCCAACCAAATCTGAATGTTCTGAGGCATGATATAAAATTCCAAACATTTTGGTACCTTTGACATACCTCAAAATTCTCTTTGCTGCCTGCCAATGTGCCTCCTTCGGCCTCTCCATGAACCTGGAAATTAAACTAACAGCATACATTAAATCAGGCCTAGTTGCTGTTAAATACATAAGGCTGCCTACAATACTTTTGTACAAGCTAGGATCAAAATCCTTGCTGTTGTCCTCTCTGCTAAGCTTTAATCCCATCACTGTGGGAGTGATTGCTGCCTTGCATTCTTCCATCTTAAATCTGCTCAAAACTTGATTTACATATCTTGCTTGAGATATAAAAATTCCTTTTTCATTTTGATCTACTTCTATGCCTAAGAAGTATCTCAACAAACCCATGTCAGTCATTTCAAATTCATCCTTCATGACTGATTTAAAATTCTCAATGAGCTGATCATCATTACCTGTGAAAATCACATCATCAACATACAAAACAACAATTAAAATCTTACCATCCTTTTCCTTGATGTAGACTGTGGGTTCTCCTTCACACTTGTCAAATTCATTATCCAATAGATATGAATCTATCCTGCTGTACCATGCTCTTGGCGCTTGCTTCAGCCCATAAAGAGCTTTCTTCAATTTGCACACTTTGTGCTCTTCACCTTTCTTCTCATAGCCGAGAGGCTGTTCAACATAAACCTCTTCCATTAACACTCCATTTAGGAATGCTGATTTCACGTCCATTTGGTAGACTTTCCATTTGTTTTGAGCTGCTATGGACATCACTGCTCTCACGGTTTCCATTCTTGCAACCGGGGCGAAAGTCTCCTCATAATCTCTTCCATACTGCTGCTTGTAGCCTTTAACAACCAGCCTTGCTTTATGCCTTTCAATCTTGCCTTCAGCATTGCTTTTGGTCTTGTAGACCCATTTCACTCCAATGACTTCTTTGCCTTTTGGTAACTCAACCAAATCCCATGTTTTGTTTCTCTCTATGGCATTCATCTCCTCATCCATAGCTTCTATCCATTTCCTATCTTTGATTGCTTCTTCGAAATGAATAGGATCATCAACATGACAATACAAGGCAAATAAGGAATTCATTCCTTCTTCATAAATTTCACTTAGATTTCTAAACTTCTTACCTCGTTCACTTGGTGTGCAAGTGCTTGAAGATGCACTTGAATTTCCTCCTTGTGGTGTGCTTGGAGAAGCACTCTCATTGATCCTCGATGGTGTCCCTTGCTGTCCTTGTGTTGGTGCTGCTGTTTGGGGATTCATTTCAGCCACCTCCTCTTCATCTTCATCATGAGACAAACAGTGTTTAACATTAACTGTCTTCTCTATGCTTCCATCCCAAGCTTCCTCTTCAATGAATTGAACATCCCTGCTGACAAAGAACTTCTTGGTAGATGGAATGTACAGCCTGTAGGCTTTGGATTCATCACTGTATCCAATGAAGATGCATTTCTCCCCTTTGCTGTCCAACTTCCTCCTTAGCTGATCTGGTATGTGTGCATAGCCCACACACCCAAAAACTCTCATGTGGGTGACTCCTTGCTTTCTCCCACTCCATGCCTCTTCTGGCACTTTGTTCATGACTGCTTTTGTAGGACACCTGTTCAATATATAAACTGCACAATGTACAGCTTCAGCCCAATACTCATTTGGCAAATGCTTTGCCTTCAACATGCTCCTTGCCATCTCCATGATGGTTCTGTTCTTCCTTTCAGCAACTCCATTTTGTTGTGGGGTGTACCGAGTTGTGAACTGTTTTTGTATTCCATTTTCTCTACAAAACTTTAGGAATTCATTTGAGATATACTCACCTCCTCTATCAGTTCTCAATACTTTTATGTGCAGCCCGCTTTGGTTCTCCACAAGTGCTTTGAAATTTTGGAATTTCTCAAAGACTTCACTTTTGTTCTTGAGGAAATATATCCAAGTCTTTCTTGTAAAATCATCAATGAATGTCAAGAAATATAGGCTGCCAGCTAACGATGGAGCTTGCATTGGTCCACACAAATCTGAGTGGATAATCTCTAAGGGTGTCTTTGCCCTTATGCTTTTCCCTGATGGAAAACTTTCTCTATGTTGTTTTCCCAAAATGCAGCCTTCACATAGGCTGTCCGGTTTCTCTATCAATGGTAATCCCTTTACCATTCCTTTCCTACTCAACAAATTTAGACCTCCAAAATTGAGATGCCCAAATCTCAAGTGCCACAACCAATTTTCATCCTTTGGCACGCTTTGGAAGGCCTCTTGGGTAACTGCTGCAATTTCATTTTTGTTTTTCAAATCTGCCCTGATCCTCAAAGGGAACATCCTGTTCCTTGTCATCTTCACTTCAGCAATGCATCTTTTGCTGGGTGGTATATCCATGATGGTGCATACATCATTTTTAAAGAAAACATTGTACCCCTTATGGACAAGCTGTCCAACACTCAAGAGATTACATCTCATTCCGGGGACATAGTATACATCTGCTATGGTTTTCCTTTCTCCTTGCTTTGAAAGTATTTTTATTTCTCCTTTTCCCATAACAGACACTTTACTATCAGTTCCTAGTGTGACCTCTGATTTCAAATTCTGATTTAAGGCTGAAAAGAGGGCTATATTCCCTGTCATATGGTTGCTGCAACCTGAGTCTAAAAACCATATGTCCTCACTATGTGTTTCAGCCATGTTACAAGCTAGCAGGACATTGTCTTGACTGCTGTTTTCTCTTGTAACATTTGCATTTTGTCTGCTGTTCTTATCATGCTGTTTCTTTCTACAATCACTAGCATAATGTCCATACCTTTTGCAATAATAGCATTGAACATTAGATTTATCATACCTTTGTCCTTGAGCATGAAACTGTTCTCTTTGTTGGCTGCTGCCTTGACCTTGGTTCTGATTTGGATTGCTGCCTCTTCCTTGTGCATTTGATGGGCTGTTCCTTCCACCTCTGTTCTGGCTTCTGCCTCTTCCTCTCTTGTTTCCTCTGCCTTGACCTCTTCCTCTTCCAAAGGACATCTGGGTCTTGAAGGCTTGCTCAAGAGATGAGTTTTCATTCCTACTCAACCTCTGCTCATGTGTTATCAGTGATGCATGTAGCTCATCAACTGAATAGCTTGAGAGATCCTTTGTCTCTTCAATGGTGGTGACTATGGCATCAAACTTTGAGGGTAAGACCCTCAATATTTTCTCCACAATTCTTCTGTCTTCAATGGTTTCTCCATGAGTTCTCATTTGTGTGATTACACCAATCACATGAGTGAAGAATGAGTCAATGTTATCTGACTCCTTCATGCACAGATTCTCAAAATCCTTTCTCAGCAATTGTAGTTTTGCTGTCTTCACTCTCTCCATGCCTTGATAGGCTGTCTTAAGGGTTTGCCATGCTTCATTGGCTGTCTTAGCTGCTGCTAACCTTGGAAACATACTCTGGTCTACTGCTAGATACAACAACACACGGGCTTTTGAATCCTTCTTCCTATTGTTCTTCAGCAGATCCTTCTCTCCTTGAGTTAATGCATTGAACTCAGTTTCATCTGCTGGTTCTTCAAAGCCTTCTTCAACTATTTCCCATAAATCTTGGGAAGCAAGCAGAGCTGTCATAGTTATTGACCAGTAGTCATAGTTCTTCCCATTAAACTGTGGGAGCTGGGTGTTAAACAAACCCATACCAGTGCTTGTGCTGGCCATTCCTTGACTGTATATTTAAAACACTGACTGTCTCTTCAATAACAAACAAGATAGCTATGAAGAATACCTGAATCCTTTGTTGTCTGAGTCTTCTGTCTGCCTGAGAAGTTTTGCTGCAGCAACAACCTTCTCCCTTCAGCTTCTTTAATTTTTTTTTAAAGAGCCTAAGCCTGCTCTGATACCACTGATGGGGATTTTCGATGGGGAAAATACCAAAAACCAAATATTCAAACACACAGAGGCAATGCTCTGTTTCTTTTGCTCCAGGATCTTTTGTGCACACAGAAGACTTAAAAAAAATTCACTGAGGAACAGAGGATTTCACCATAAAATATTTCTATTCATTAAAACAAAAAAAACATTCACTGTGTCTCCATATGAGAATTTACACTGTTGGAAAAATTCCCATTAACATTTACTGCTGTAAAACCTCCATTCACATTTACTGGTGTAAAACAATTTTACATACTGCTGTAAAAGCAAAACTTACACAGGCTTACAAAATTCGCTCCACCATTTTCCTTATGCACTGCTGTGCAAAACCACACATGGTTTTTCGCTATGGCCAACACAAAAAAAATTACATCACCAAAAAAAAAAACTCACACCCCTGTTCTTGTTTTTCTACACACTGCTGTGTGTTTTCCCTTTTTCAAAAAAAATACAATGAGCAAAAACTCAAGCATATATGTTTTGCTCTCTATATAAAACATAATGCGTAAAAACTCTATATTACCGTGGCCCCTTTTTTTTACATTACATATGGTCAACACTTAAATAAATATATGCCGTATATATAAAACTAAATGCATTACGTGCCCTATGTAAAAAACTTAACTATTCACCTAAGTTTATGACAAGCATTAATGAAAGGTATGGTCAACCATGCTTTTAATTTACTCCACGCAAAACATTGAATTGATGTGGGTTCGTATGCAGCTCCAGGTGATCAACGGCGGAGTACACGGGAGCAAATCCAACGGTGGAGAACAATATCAGAGGACCAACAAGTGTTGAACTTTATCCTCCGAGAAAATGACGCTGCGTTACGTCAGGGCTGAACCACGTGTCAGCTCCACATTTTCTCGGGCCCTTGTGTACGAAAACCATTCTCTGCAGGTAGGCGGTCCGAGAAATCTTTAAACCGGTTTGTGGTTTTTGCTGGCGGTTTTGGGGAGCGTACGGCTGCGTTGAAATTATATTTCAACAGACGGCCATACCATGTATTTAAAGTTTGGTCTTTTCTAACAAAACATTGATAAAAAATTCAAGACCGCATCTCAAAATCTGAAAACCTACATCACTCTCCTGAAATTTCTTATGACAAATTTATTACAACCATTTATACTAATATAAACTAAGGCAACCATATAATAAAATCGGTCAACTAACATATCAACGTAATATATGGATGGTTACCAAAAGTAATTATAAAAGGCATGCATGTAAGAGCCCTCAGACCTCACAATCGGCGATTGTGATAGTATGAGAAATGCATTTGTACACAATATTCGTGAAGAAAACAAGATCGCCTATCCCGTCATAATAATGTTAAAAGAGACATCATTACTTCAAATTAAATGAAAAAGAAAAATGAATTGAAATTTTTAAAATATAGCCGTATCTCTCACTGCCCTGACATTGACCAGCTTTTATAATTTGATAACGACAGAGAAAAGTTTTTGTTCATTTGATTCGCCAATAAAACAAGACCGCCTCTGCCTCCAAAGTATTCTATCGGTTATTAACATCTGTCTGGTTTTAGAAATACATCACACCCGAATCGGTGCTTACCACGAGAAATTGCTAAATCTTCAGCGAAGATATAAGTAATCTGATCAACTACCCACGCATTATTCATCTCTGTTTCTGGTATTCCCTTGGGCATAAGAGACGATCTGTAGAGTGGGCAGGTCGTCTGACGGTGATCAACCCACTTATGGAGACAATTCCTGTTAAACATATTATGGCAATTACCCAATTCTCTGATATCCTCATCTTCCTGTCTTCCTCGAAGGAACTCAAACAAACGGTACACATGGGATCATTCCCCATTGACTCACAGAATCTCTCTGCAAACTTTCCGAATGTAACGAGAGGCAAGTTGTCTCTAATCGTATCGGCAGAGGCAGAGACGGGAGAAACGGAAGACGAGTTCACGTCAGTAAAGTATTTCCTGATAGAGCTGTCGGGTTCTGGAGAGTCGGCTACCCCAACGAAATGAAGAGCCCAGCACATCCCACTCTTTATTACGCCGATAGGCGTTCCCCTGTCCGAATCGACAACTTAATCATTTCTTTAATTATTTTTTTTGATCGAATGGCCTGAATTAAAAGATGTCAATATATTTTTGTAGTCGTCACTAAATCAATGAATGAAATTCGCAACAGTAACTTTCTTGCATGTCTAGATCACATGTTTAAACCATACTTAAATTAATTTTTTACAAAGCATGATTAAAAATTTACTGTGCCTAAAAATGAAATAAAAAAATTAGGGTCGAACACCTGTCTTTGATAGCGCGTTTGAAAGTGGTCTCTTTGCATTCTGAAATGTATGAATAGTTGAAGCATAAGGACACGTTTTGATCCATTACAATGACGGTTGAAGCATTTATGCCGGACAATCATCCATAACCATGACAGTGAAGTATGTAGGCATAAATTCCAGTAATAAGGACATGTTTCATGCTTTACAATGACGATTGAAAGCATTTGTGCGTGACAATCATCAATAACCATGACAATGAAGTATGTAGGCTTCTTTAATTCAGTTAAGTGCAGTCAAAATATGAAACGTTCTGCCTCTTCTTATTGTCCTCCACTAGGGGTTTTGAGTTTTTAGTTACATTACAAAAGTTCGAATCTCATAGTATGGCCCATTTCATATGATATAATCAAACGCTCCGTGGATGCATACATTTCTTTTTTAGCACTTAAGGTTGTTGGA